>CM065589.1:415477603-416878762 GCA_033119425.1 Bufotes viridis | reverse complement strand
TCGTATACACACACTGGATGTTTTAAAGCACGTTATTCCAAACAATTTAGGAATGTTAGTTGATTTATGCCCTTTATGGATTAAAACCCGACTCTGCGTCCACTACGTAATTTTCCATGGGAGTTTTGCCATAGATCCCCCTCCGGCATGCCACAGTCCAGGTGTTAGACCCCTTGAAACAACTTTCTCATCACTATTGTGGCCAGAAAGAGTCCCTGTGGGTTTTAAAATTCGCCTGCCAATTGAAGTCTATGGCGGTTCGCCCGGTTCGCCCGTTCGCAAACATTTGCGGAAGTTCGCGTTCGCTGTTCGCGAACTGAAAATTTTATGTTCGCGACATCACTACTTACCAGAAGCCATTTGGTTCCAGGAGAAGTACTAGTGGGCTCAGCATGCATGTTGGTATTTGCATCCCTTGATCTGATGAACGCTGTATGGCACCAGACGGGGTTACAAGCAGAGTGTATCTGGCATGCATGCTGCACCTGCACTCCCTGGATTTTGTGTGGCTGATATGGCCCATAAAAGGTAAGAATTAATGTTAGGGACCACTCGAGAGGCAACCGTGAAGTGGTGGGTGGCTTACATAATTTGGCCAAAATATAAACTAATGCCTCATCTAACATCCAGCATAGTGACAGGACGGAGCTCTAGCTGCAGTGTGCCATTGCACCTTTGTTTTTACGTTTGTATGTGTATTTCACCATAGCAACGTGCACCTGCGTATTGGGTTGTGCTGACTGCAATCCCCATTTTTTTTTCCTTTGTAAAATATTGAGTTTTGTTTGGCTGTTAACCCTTGCCTGGTGACTTGGAAAAATGGATTAAAATGGAAAATTTTACAAAAAATCTAAATTCTGAAATTTTATATCTATTTGCCATCAACTCTTGTGGAACACCTAAAGTGTTACACTCAGTTCACACTTTCGCGTAAAACGCCGCTTTTGAACGCGCAAAAAAACGCACAACAGTACAGGAACCATGCATTCCAATGGAGGTGGTTCACACTTGCGCGTTTTAATGCGCGTTCGTAGGCGCCTAAAAACGTCCGACGCATAGGCAAGTATGTTCGCGTTAATTCGGGCGTTTATCCAGCGTTTGGTTCCAATAGACTTCAATGGGAAACGCCATAGGCGTGTTGTTTGGGCGTTTGTGCAGCGTAAAACGCGCCTATGGATGCGCGTTTTACAAAGTTTGCAACATGCAGAATCATCCACCATGGAATGTCACACCTCTAAAGCACTCAGGTTGGCCAAACTATATCATTGATCATTGGCCAACTATGCAGTCAATCACATAAACGCGCGTCAAACGCGCCTACACTATTTACCAAAACGCTTGAAAAAACGCGCCTACACGCCAGTCTTGAACGCACCAAAAACGCTAGGCTTCAAAACGCTCAGGTCTGAACCCAGTGTTAACGATGTTTAAAAAATAAATTTCAGAAAATTTTCAAGATTTGCTTCTAAACTTCTAAGCCTTGTAACGTCCCCAAAAAATAAAATGGCATTCCCAAATTGATCCAAACATGAAGTAGACATATAGGGAATGTAGATTAATAAATTAATAACTTTTTTTGGTGGTATTACTATCTATTATAGAAATAGAGAAATTGAAACTTGTAAAATTGCTAAGTTTTCAAAATTTTTAGTAAATTTGGTATTTTTTAATAAATAAAAATACAATTTTTTGACTCCATTTTGCCAGTGTCATGAAGTACAATATGTGATAAAAAAAACTATCTCAGAATTGCTTGGATAAGTAAAAGCGTTTTAAAGTGATCACCACATAAAGTGACACTAATCAGATTTGCAAAAAATGGCCAGGTACTTAAGGTGAAATAAGGCTCCATCCTTAAGGGCTTAAACACCATGGGGAGATTTATCATAATTGTTGTTAAAGAAAACTTGTCCATAGTGACCAGTAAGATTCTCCTTTTCATTTTTCAGAGCTCCTTTGGAAAATAAAAGGCGGAATCTGATTGGTTGCGAGAGGCAACTCTGCCAGTTTTCCTTTAAATTAGTTTTGATAAATCTTCTCCCGTCGACCCACAATGATATTGGAATATTTGGAACGTTTTTTTTAATTTTGAAAAGCATAACACATGCAACGACTAAGTGTGGTTTCAAACAGGCTGTTAACACCGTCAATCATGCACTTACCCATAGATTTATGTCAGTGCCACTCTGAAATTATTTGTGATAGCTGTCATTGCATTAAAGAGCTTAAGGGGGGGGGGGAGGGGGGAAAGAGAACAACAAGAGAGAAAAAAATCTTCAGGGTGTCATATACCCATTTTCAGGGCAATTAGACAACACTTTTCATTGGGGTAGAATCGATTCGGATCTGAATCCAAATTTTTAATGAATTCGGCGGATTGGACACGAATTTCAAGAAGTTTGCTAAACTCCACTGGAGTTATAAAGTACCAATAATACTGGTATTCCTTATGTTTATTTTATAAATCTGTTATGTATAAAATCAGTAAAATTTTACTGTTATGTAATGGCATAAAACCCACTAAGGGTTTAAAAGTCAGCATAGAATTATTGGGGATATGATTATCACATGTGGGAGAGACTAAAATATCATTTCATTGCTTGAAAACCTGTCTAATCAGGCTTATCACACTTTATCATTGTAAATAGGCACGAAGGTGTAATGTATTACAATAACCATTTAGAAGTGAAGTGTGTGTAGTCAAATATATCAAATGATATCCAAAGATGTCTGACAAGTGTTAAGAGAGGTTACTTATCCTTTCATCTTAACTATCAGACACAGGGGACCTCTAATATCAACTGTAATATATGTGAGGATTAAATCTATCTTGAAAATGATTTTTCCCTTAAACAATCTGCTGAATCACACTGATTAAAACTGGGCACTTCCAATTTCTGCTTGACGTATTATATTATATTTTTCAACTTTGTCAGGGGATATGGCACAATGAGCGCTGCACCTATGACCACTTTATTTTTTACCGTTTTTAAGAGAGTAAGTAACAATTAAAGGGGTTATCACATCAGAACAATGCCTTTTCTAATTAAAGCTGGCCTGATGGTTAATACTGTATATGAATAGAGTGAATTCATCAAAGCTAGAGCAGATATTTACAATGGCCAAGAGAAGGTAGTTCTGAGCAGTTGTTCTCCTATGTGTAGCCTATATCGCATATTAGGGCCTATGGAAAGGATATGTCAACTGCTTTATTGCCATATGGAGGGGGGAAATACACTAGTGTGACAAAAGTGATCCTTTAAATATTTACTGTAAGTGAATAATCATAACTGATAACTGATAATCATTAACTGAAAGAAACTGCTTCTAGATAATGCTAGGTATTGGGGGGGGGGGGAAAACAGCTAAACAACCACAGATCAGATCATCCGCCATAATACCATTTGTGACAACTAGAGATGAGTGAAGTTTTGAAAAATTCGATTTGGATGATTCGCCGAAGTTCTTCAAAAAATGTGATTCAAATCAATTCACAATCAATCTTGTATACCCAGGCCACTGCCAATCATAAGCATCCCGCTTGGTGGCCCAATCTCTGTGTGAAGGCTTAAAATGTAAACGGTAGTGACAGTGCAAAGAGAGGGTATCGCTGTGTGCATTAGGTTCTACTGCATCCACATTCATAGTTAATCTGTTCTGTAGGTACTGTGCCATTAGTACTGTGACATCACTGCGGAGGGCAACAGGATTCATAGCTAATCCCTGCTGTGGAATTACTGTGTGTTAATATTACAGGTAGAGTTGAGCGAACACCTGGATGCTCGGGTTCGAGAAGTTCGGCCGAACTTCCCAAAAATGTTCAGGTTCGGGATCCGAACTCGACCCGAACTTCATCCCGAACACGAACACCATTGAAGATAATGGGCTGTAAAATAGTCCAGGAAAGGGCTAGAGGGCTGCAAAAGGCAGCAAAATGTAGGTAAATGCCCTGCAAACAAATTTGAATAGGGAAAAAATAAGGGACTTAAAATAAATAAAAATTAACCAATATCAATTGGAGAGAGGTCCCATAGCAGAGAATCAGGCTTCAATTCACCCACCAATGGAGAAGGCCACTTTCAGTTATTTAGGCCCCAGCACCCAGACAAAGGAGAGAGGTCCCATAGCATAAAATCAGGCTTCATATCAGCCACCACTTGAGAAGGCCAGTTTCAGTTATTTAGGCCCCAACACCCAGACAGAGGAGAGAGGTCCCACAGCAAGGCACCCACCACTGGAGAAGGCCACTTTGAGTTATTTTGGCCCCAGCACCCAGACAGAGGAGAGAGGTCCCACAGCAGAGAATCAGGCGACATATCACCCACCACTGGAGAAGGCCACTTTCAGTTATTTAGGCCCCAGCACCCAGACAAAGGAGAGAGGTCCCATAGCACAGAATCAAGCTTCATATCACCCACCACTGGAGAAGGCCACTTTGAGTTATTTAGGCCCCAGCACCCAGACAGAGGAGCGAGGACCCACAGCAGAGAATCAGGCGTTATGTCAACCACCACTGGAGAAGGCCACTTTTAGTTATTTAAGCCCCAGCACCCAGACAAAGGAGAGAGGTCCCACAGCAAGGAATAAGGCGTCATATCACCCAGCACTGTAGAAGGCCATTTTCAGTTATTTAGGCCCCAGCACCCAGACAGAGGAGAGAGGTCCCACAGCAAGGAATAAGGCGTCATATCACCCACTACTGGAGAAGGCCACTTTCAGATATTTAGCCCACGGCACCCAGACAGAGGTCGCATGGCAGAAGTTCAGGCTTCATGTCATCCACCATTGTAACAGGCCACTTTCAGTTATTTAGGCCCCGGAGCCCAGATTGAGAAGAGGTTCATTTAACTTTGGGTTGCACCGCAAGATCATGGTAAAGTAAAAAAATTTAGAATTCAATAAAGAAGTGCCCCGGAGTACGAGAATACATGGTTGAGGGGGAGGTAGCTATAAATGTTTATTCTGCACAAGTGAGGGACAGGACCTGTGGGATCCATGCCTGGTTCATTTCTATGGACGTCAGCTTGTCCACGTTGGCTGTGGACAGGCGGCTACGTTTGTCAGTAATGACGCCCCCTGTCGTGCTGAATACACGTTCAGACAAAACGCTGGCCACCGGGCAGGCCAGCACCTCCAAGACAGAAAACGCTAACTCTGGCCACGTGGACAATTTGGAGACCCAGAAGTTAAATGGGACTGAACCATCAGTCAGTACATGGAGGGGTGTGCACACGTACTGTTCAACCATGTTAGAGAAATACTGCCTCCTGCTAACACGTTCCGTATCAGGTGGTGGTGCAGTTAGCTGTGGCGTGGAGACAAAACTTTTCCGCATTTCTGCCATGCTAACCCTGCCCTCAGAGGAGCTGGCCGTGACACAGCTGTGTTGGCGACCTCTTGCGTCTCCTCTGCCTTCGCTTTGGGCTTCCACCTATTCCCCTGTGACATTTGGAAATGCTCTCAGGAGCATGTCTACCAGCGTGCGCTTGTACTTGCACATCTTTCTATCACGCTCCAGTGCAGGAAGTAAGGTGGGCACATTGGGCACATTGTCTTTGTACCGGGGATCCAGCAGGGTGGCAACCCAGTAGTCCGCACATGTTAAAATGTGGGCAATTCTGCTGTCATTTTGCAGGCACTGCAGCATGTAGTCGCTCATGTGTGCCAGGCTCCCCAGAGGTATGGACAAGCTGTCCTCTGTGGGAGGCATATGGTCATCATCCTCCGTATCCCCCCAGCCACGCACCAGTGATGGGCCTGAGCTGTGTCGGGTGCCACCTCGCTGTGAACCTGCTTCATCCTCATCCTCCTCCACCTCCTCCTCATCCTCCTCGTCCTCCAGTAGTGGGCCCTGGCTGGCCACATTTGTACCTGGCCTCTGCTGTTGCAAAAAGCCTCCCTCTGAGCCACAAAAAACCTCCCTCTGAGCCACTTCTAGCAGACTGGCCTGAAAGTGCTAAAAATGACCCCTCATCCTCCTCCTCCTCCTGGGCCACCTCCTCTTCCATCGTCGCCCTAAGCCTTTTCTCAAGGAGACATAGAAGTGGTATTGTAACGCTGATAATGGTGTCATCGCCACTGGCCATTTTGGTGGAGTACTCGAAACAGCGCAACAGGGCACACAGGTCTCGCATGGAGGCCCAACCATTGGTGGTGAAGTGGTGCTGCTCTACAGTGCGACTGACGCGTGCGTGCTGCAGCTGAAACTCCACTATGGCCTGCTGCTGCTCGCACAGTCTCTCCAGCATGTGCAAGGTGGAGTTCCACATGGTGGGCACGTCGTATATGAGGCGGTGAGCGGGAAGGCCGAAGTTCCGCTGTAGCGCAGACAGACGAGCAGCGGCAGGATGTGAATGCCGGAAGCGCGCACAGACGGCCCGCACTTTATGCAGCAGCTCTGACATGTCGGGGTAATTAATTGTGAATGAACTTCTGCACCACCAAATTCAGCACATGCGCCAGTCAAGGGATGTGCGTTAAACCGGCTAGTCCCAGAGCTGCGACAAGATTTCGCCCATTATCGCACACCACCAGGCCGGGCTTGAGGCCCACCGGCAGAAACCACTCGTCGGTCTGTTGTTCAATACCCCGCCACAACTCCTGTGCGGTGTGGGGCCTGTCCCCCAAACATATGAGTTTCAGAGTGGCCTGCTGACGTTTACCCCGGGCTGTGCTGAAGTTGGTGGTGAAGGTGTGTGGCTGACTGGATGAGCTGGTGGAAGCAGAGGAGGAGGAAGCCGAGTAGGAGGAGGAGGCTACAGGAGGTAAAGAATGATGCCCTGCGATCCTTGGCGGCGGAAGGACGTGCCCCAAGGAACTCTCCGCCTGGGGCCCAGCCGCCACTACATTTACCCAGTGCGCAGTTAGGAAGATATAGCGTCCCTGGCCATGCTTACTGGTCCACGTATCTGTGGTTAGGTGGACCTTGCCACAGATGGCGTTGCGCAGTGCACATTTGATTTTATTGGATACTTGGTTGTGCAGGGAAGGCACGGCTGTCTTGGAGAAGTAGTGGCGGCTGGGAACAACATACTGGTGGACAGCCATGGCCATCAGCTGTTTGAAGCTGTCTGTGTCCACCAGCCTGAATGACAGAATTTCTAAGGCCAGTAGTTTAGAAATGCTGGCATTCAGGCCCAGGGCTCGAGGGTGGCTAGGTGGGAATTTACGCTTTCTCTCCAAGGTTTGTGAGATGGAGAGCTGAACGCTGCCGTGTGACATGGTGGAGATGCTTGGTGACGCAGGTGGTGGTGTCGGTGGCACATCTTCTGTTAGGTGGGCTGCATCCGGCAACATTTCTCCCGAGGCCGAGGCAGCAGCAGAAGAGGGAACAGGGGGAGTCTGTGTGAGTTCCTTGTTTTTAAGTTGTTTACTCCACTGCAGTTCATGCTTTGCATGTCGATGCCTGGTCATGCAGGTTGTGCTAAGGTTCAGAACGTGAATGCCTCGCTTCAGACTCTGATGGCACAGCGTACAAACCACTCAGGTCTTGTCGTCAGCACATTGTTTGAAGAAGTGCCATGCCATGGAACTCCTTGAAGCTGCCTTTGGGGTACTGGGTCCCTGGTGGCGCTGGCAAGTAGCAGTCAAACTCTCTTGGTGGCGACTGTTCTGCTTTTGCCCCCTGCTCCCTCTTTTGCTTCACTGTTGGCTCGGTCTTACCACTGCCTCTTCCTCTGAATAGAGATGGCCCGAACTATTCGCCGGCGAACAGTTCCCGGCGAACATAGCTTGTTCGTGTCCGCCACGGCGGGCGAACATATTCGATGTTCGCGTTCGCCCCTATACTTTATTATTGAGCAAACTTTGACCCTGTACCTCACAGTCAGCAGACACATTCCAGCCAATCAGCATACCCTCCCTCCCAGACCCTTCCACCTCCTATCTAAACGCAAGGACAGCATCCATCTTAGATTCATTCTGAAGCTGCAGTATTAGTAATTGTAAATCGCAATGCGATTAATATAACCTGTATTATTCGCATTGCGATTACAACTTAGATCTGAGTTCCTAACGGTTGTATTGCTAGAATATAACGAAGATAACGAATATAGCACTATATTCTCAATCTTTGTTATATTCTAGCAATACAACAACCATTAGGAACTCAGATCTAAGTTGAATTCTCAATGCGATTAATATAACCTGCATTAATCGCATTGCGAATTCAACTTAGAGCTGAGTTCCTAATGGTTGCTGTATTGCTAGAATATACGTTATATTCTAGCAATACAACCATTAGGAACTCAGCTCTAAGTTGTAATCGCAATGCGAATAATACTTACAATTATTAATCGCTTTGCGAATCCATTTGATGCCTCTATTTGATTGTATATGACGGTTGACTATGACTACCACCAACGTTCTGCTGCCTCCAAAGCAAGATATCTGAACCCTCAGGGGCCATTTGGGCGTTTTGATAGAAAACGCATCAAAACGCATCTGCGTTTTATAATTTTTCGTTTTTATTTTATTTTTTTGTGTATTTTGCCACATTTGGTTGCATATTTACATTTAGTATAGGCAAATATGGTAGTCTAGATCATGTGTCTATACCAAAACCTAGGATCATTGTTTGACAGCATATTTTCTAAGCCTTGTAGCTGAATATAGATTTGGGCAGAGTAATGATCTAGACTACCATATTTGCCTATACCAAATGTAAATATGCAACCGAATGTGGCAAAATACACAAAAAAATAAAATAAAAAATGAAAAAATTATAAAAACGCAGATGCGTTTTTGAT
The DNA here is from genome assembly GCA_033119425.1 of Bufotes viridis. Taxonomy (NCBI): domain Eukaryota; kingdom Metazoa; phylum Chordata; class Amphibia; order Anura; family Bufonidae; genus Bufotes; species Bufotes viridis. The sequence continues at coordinate 416,870,015 of CM065589.1, read as the reverse complement.
GCGTTTTCTATCAAAAACGCCCAAATGGCCCCTGGGGGGTTCAGATATCTTGATTTGGAGGCAGCAGAACGTTGGTGGTAACGTAGGCTACCATGTAAGATGGTAATGCCAACGCTACTCAATCACAGTACAATGCGTGACTATACAAATTGTTCACCAAATAGCTAACAAGGGACACGCAATACAATTACATAAACTTTATTAGTTGATAAAAAGACCAACAAGATACACAATATCAATATTAAAAATATATATATATATATGGCAGCAATACAAATGGTAGCCAAGACATGTGGCTCCCCTCCCATGCATAGAAAACACCGATTACTCTCCTATATAAGGTATAAACCTTTTAACAGTGCTGACATAAACAGACACATCCCCAGTACAGAGGAATTGTATAACAGAACAGTGCTCCACTTAAGCTGATCTGGTGGGTAAAACCGCACATACACTGCAGCAAAAAGACACATATGTTCAATAAATATATATCTGAGGGACACTTGGAGAGGAGGACACGGGTTTCTTTTGCAGAGAGGAGAGCCCACCCCGACGTACGTTTCGCTCCGCTTTCTCAAGGGGCGTATCTGAATCAATCACTCTAACCTCTATATATATCCATGTCTATCAGGTATAATGTAGGACACATGTGTATGTTTTAAATTTGAACTGACTTCCTCATCGCAACCATGCTGGGGATATGTCATATTTCTATGCCGTCGCGCTACCAGTGACGTCACAAACGCGCGAAACAACGCCCAGCACCTATCCAGTCAGCCGCATGATCTCGCGGCATCATGACACCACAACGGGAACCCGCAAGGCAACACCCACCGGACATCAACACAAGGGTACGTGTCGAAAAGAACAAGTCACGTGTTGCGGCATCACGTCGCATTCGTGACGTATCAGGACAGTGTCCTCTCCCCATAGAAAAATTTGCGAGACTTCATCAATCTCTAATACAGAGGCATGCGAGCCAACTAATGCTCGCGAGATGCTACCTGCAATTATATAGGACCACACAGCAGGTAGAAACAAAGGCAGGAAAAGGATAAAAAAATATATATATATAAAAATAAAATTAAAAATAAGAATAAGACGGGGGTAGCATAATCGCTCCATTACCTAAAATGGGGTAGTGTCACCGAACAAAATACAAAATATGTATGTATATACATTGATGTGAAAACCTATATTAAAAGGTCATCTGATCCTGATCCGATCATGTGACCATCGACATAAACGTGAAGTCAACCTCTTGCATAAAACCCTTATCCCAATCAGATGCAAATATACTTATCATCAAAATATTATTTATGCATATAAAATTATAAAAGCATATAAATTATGGGGTAATATAAAGTGTGATTGCCTATAAAGTGACAGTGCCTAAAGTGCTCAGTGCAATGTGAACATGCAAGTGACAAAGAAAATAAATAAATATAAAAAATAAGTAATAAATAAATAATAATTAATAATTACAAAAACAGTACCATAATAAAAGTGATAATTCATTTTCCAATATAGCTATAAATAGCCAGCCGGCTAATACATAAATAAATACAGTATATACATAAATATAAAGTATAAACATAATTCATATATCCAAAGAAAACCCCATCTACATATCAGAAGCTACCCCACACTTGCTACAATTATATCCAAAATCCCTCCTCCTCTCATACAATAACGCATACATGCATGTATGCGATAAAAAGAATGACAAGTTTGCCCGACTGCATACTCCAAAAAGAAGAAGTCCGTCATATGTCCGAAAAAATCTCCAGTCTGCCATTTCATCTATACCCAACATGATCTGAAAAACATGGATTTAGAAAGTCAGAACAATACAATATATATATTATGTTAAAAACATACTGTAACTAAAAGGATTAAAAACAATGATCCGTAAGCATCAGTGTAAATCACCGGGCCACAGGAGCACGAGAGAGGAAGAGGAGCAGAAACACATATATGGCTCTCATCCGACAAAATCTAAGGGTATACAGCTATATATGAGGACACAAGAGCCAGAGGCCCAAAGGAGGAAGGAATCCAAGAGGTTAACAACAAACACCATTCCAAACAGAACAAAAAGGAGCAAAAAGGAGCAAAAAAAGGAACAAAAAAGGAGCAGAAAATGGGATGCCAGTATATACTAGACATCCCAACAGAGGAAAACTAGTATCATCCCATATTACCCATTATCATCCCTTTTTGGTTATTTGGTGAACAATTTGTATAGTCACGCATTGTACTGTGATTGAGTAGCGTTGGCATTACTAACTATTTTTTCCTGTGTGTTTTCACAGAAGAGTCCCTTACAGTATGGACTTTCGGTCAAGAGACACTGCCTGGATGTCCCAGGTGAAGGCGGTTTTTGCAGGTGGTGCAGGTGTTGGTGATGACCCTGGCCGCAGGAGCACGAGTGAGTTGAGGGTGCAGATTAAAAACACACTCCATAGACGCATGAAGCTTTGGTGGAATAAGGCCACCCTAGATAAATATGTGGAGAAAGGACTTATCCCTAGAGGACTAAGGGTACAAATCTTCCCCTCTTATGGACAGGATGATAATGATTTCCGGGAAAAGTGGGAGTCCGCTTGCGGATCCTGCTCTTTGGCCTTGATGCGCCTTATTATGGAGCACAATACTAAGACCATGTCCAGTTTGGAATCAGAAGCCTTAGGGCTTGAGGACCAGCTATCACAAAAACTTAATGTGAGTGAAATGGAGGCTTTTAAGAAAGAACTAGATGATAACTTCTTGACATGGGAGAAACAAATTAAAAATGTAAAGATGTGAAAATTTCAGCGTGACGCACAAGATAAGGATTTAAACAGAGTATATCGGTGGAAGTACAAGCCTGAAGAGGGAAGGTCACGTACGTCTTCCTTCTCCTCTCGGACATCAGTCAGTGAAGATGGGAGTACAAAGGATCATGAACCACACAGATACCCGAAACGATTCCAGAAACGTAAAATGGTAGAGGCCACACAACCTGGCAGCAAGAGACGCCAGGATACAAACCAGAAATTACAGGTAATTAATCTAACGGATCGTGTTTTGACACATGACCAACTTTCCATTTTAGGGAAAGGCCTGTCTTTTTCGCCGTCGAGTAATTACGATTATTTCTCAACAGTGAAGGATCTCCATTTGTTTGCCCGACGCCTAGTTTTTAATAAGATGTATACATCACGAAGTGATCTTCATTCGGCCATTCCATCAGAACAGGAGACCTTGAACACTCTGGTCTCCTTACTAGAAGAACAAGATGAAACCACATCTTTTGGTGAGTTTCCGAAGTCACTCATTCCAAAATCGACTAACTTTCCTGCCCTTTCCCTATTCCCTAATGTCGCAATTTTTGTGAAGTTAGTGGAAGGGGAATTATCAAGAATAACAACTTATGGGGGTAATGACAATTGTACAAGATGTGAGAGACAAGCACTTAAGGAAATAGAGCAATGGTCAAATGTTTTAATTAAACCCGCAGACAAGGGTGGGAACATTGTTCTATGGCCTTCAACAATGTATGAAAGGGAAGCATTTACGGCAGTTACGTAACAGTGACTGTTATAAAAAATTGACCTTTAACCCCCTCATAAAATTCAAACAGGAGCCTATGGATATTCTTCAAAGGGGAGTAGATGATGGGATAATAACAGTAAAACAGTCTAACTTTTTATTACCTGAACACCCGGTAATCCCAACTTTATATCTGTTACCGAAGATACATAAAGACCCTCTGAATCCACCTGGACGACCCATAATTGCTGGCATTGATGGAGTGAGTGATGCCATCTGCAAGTATGTTGACTATTTTCTACAGCCACTGGTGGAAGAATTGCCATCTTTTTTGAAAGATACAACAGACATATTGAAAAAAATGGAGGAGATCCACTTGGAACCTGATATGTATATAGCCACATGTGATGTGGAATCTTTGTACACGTCTATCAACCATCGTGATGGGCTGAATGCAGTCTCATTTTTTCTAAATAGTTCTAATATGGATAGACGTAAGTGTGATTTTCTCCTGTCACTTTTGGAGTATATTCTGACGCATAATTTCTTCATGTTTGGGGGGTCCTTCTACCTACAGCTCCGGGGCACAGCAATGGGGGCGGCCTGTGCGCCCTCGTATGCTAATTTGTTCCTGGGGCTGTGGGAGAGGGGGATCTTCCAGACAGACCCCCTGCCAGAGGCCAATGGCGTCCAGTATTGGGGACGATATATCGATGACGTCATTGTGATCTGGCAGGGGACCCCGGAATCTTTGTTAATTTTGTGGGACAGTTGAATACCAACGTACTCAATATTAAACTTACCTTCAAGGTAGCTCGCACAAAGATGGAGTTTTTGGATGTCATGTTCCATGTGGATTCAGAGGGTCGGATGACAACTGACCTATATAGGAAAGAAACATCGGTGAATGCAGTATTACATGCCAGCTCTTCACATCCCGGTAATTTGATTAAAAACATACCTGTGGGGCAGTTCCTGAGGGCACGTCGGGTGTGTTCATCCGATTCTGCTTTTGAGTTGCAGGCGGAGGATTTGACAAGGCGATTTCAAGATCGAGGCTATGGAAAAAGATGCATTGAGAGAGCATACAATAGAGCAAAATCTACCAATAGAAGAGACTTACTCCATAAAAAGGTGAGACGTGAGGACAAACCAGTGGTCAGATTTATCACAAACTTCAATCCTAAGTGGAAGGCGGTTAATGCAGCCCTAACCAAATACTGGAACATCCTCACACAGGATCCACAATTGCAGGATGTGATACCAGACCGTCCATCTATCACATATCGCAGGGCAAAGAACTTGCGCGACCATCTTACTCGGAGCCTGTATATTCGCAAATCCCCCAACCCTTTTGGCACAAAGGGAACTCCATGGGGGAGCAGTGCCTGTGGGAAGTGTGTAGCGTGCAAAAATATGGAAAAAGCTTCTCATTTTCATAATTTTGATCATGGGAAGACCTTTAAAATCACACATACCATTAATTGCGCCACAGTCATATATTGGGCCACCTGCCCGTGTGACCTTATATATGTGGGGATGACGTCGCGGCAGTTGAAGGGTGAGAGAACATGTCTTATCCATAGAGGCAGCTAAAGACGAAGAAGATTTAACATCTTTGAAAACACTCCCCCGTCACTTTAAAGAAAGGCACGGATCAGATGGATCCCTGTTGCGATTTAGAGGAATCGATAGGGTCATTATGTCACCAAGAGGAGGTAATCTTAAGAAGATCCTCGCGCAGCGAGAAACAAAGTGGATCTTTCTCCTCAACACAATATCACCTCATGGCCTTAACGAGGGAATTACTTATGCTCCATTTCTATAGATATTTTTATACATATCTTTATAGATATCTATTGATATCTAATGCTTGGTAATATGGGATGATACTAGTTTTCCTCTGTTGGGATGTCTAGTATATACTGGCATCCCATTTTCTGCTCTTTTTTTGTTCCTTTTTTGCTCCTTTTTGCTCCTTTTTGTTCTGTTTGGAATGGTGTTTGTTGTTAACCTCTTGGATTCCTTCCTCCTTTGGGCCTCTAGCTCTTGTGTCCTCATATATAGCTGTATACCCTTAGATTTTGTCGGATGAGAGCCATATATGTGTTTCTGCTCCTCTTCCTCTCTCGTGCTCCTGTGGCCCGGTGATTTACACTGATGCTTACGGATCATTGTTTTTAATCCTTTTAGTTACAGTATGTTTTTAACATAATATATATATTGTATTGTTCTGACTTTCTAAATCCATGTTTTTCAGATCATGTTGGGTATAGATGAAATGGCAGACTGGAGATTTTTAGGACATATGACGGACTTCTTCTTTTTGGAGTATGCAGTCGGGCAAACTTGTCATTCTTTTATCGCATACATGCATGTATGCGTTATTGTATGAGAGGAGGAGGGATTTTGGATATAATTGTAGCAAGTGTGGGGTAGCTTCTGATATGTAGATGGGGTTTTCTTTGGATATATGAATTATGTTTATACTTTATATTTATGTATATACTGTATTTATTTATGTATTAGCCGGCTGGCTATTTATAGCTATATTGGAAAATGAATTATCACTTTTATTATGGTACTGTTTTTGTAATTATTAATTATTATTTATTTATTACTTATTTTTTATATTTATTTATTTTCTTTGTCACTTGCATGTTCACATTGCACTGAGCACTTTAGGCACTGTCACTTTATAGGCAATCACACTTTATATTACCCCATAATTTATATGCTTTTATAATTTTATATGCATTAATAATATTTTGATGATAAGTATATTTGCATCTGATTGGGATAAGGGTTTCATGCAAGAGGTTGACTTCACGTTTATGTCGATGGTCACATGATCGGATCAGGATCGGATGACCTCTTAATATAGGTTTTCACATCAATGTATATACATACATATTTTGTATTTTGTTCGGTGACACTACCCCATTTTAGGTAATGGAGCGATTATGCTACCCCCGTCTTATTCTTATTTTTAATTTTATTTTTATATATATATTTTTTTTTATCCTTTTCCTGCCTTTGTTTCTACCTGCTGTGTGGTCCTATATAATTGCAGGTAGCATCTCGCGAGCATTAGTTGGCTCGCATGCCTCTGTATTAGAGATTGATGAAGTCTCGCAAATTTTTCTATGGGGAGAGGACACTGTCCTGATACGTCACGAATGCGACGTAATGCCACAACACGTGACTTGTTCTTTTCGACACGTACCCTTGTGTTGATGTCGGGTGGGTGTTGCCTTGCGGGTTCCCGTTGTGGCGTCATGATGCCGCGAGATCATGCGGCTGACTGGATAGGTGCTGGGCGTTGTTTCGCGCGTTTGTGACGTCACTGGTAGCGCGACGGCATAGAAATATGACATATCCCCAGCATGGTTGCGATGAGGAAGTCAGTTCAAATTTAAAACATACACGTGTCCTACATTATACCTGATAGACATGGATATATATAGAGGTTAGAGTGATTGATTCAGATACGCCCCTTGAGAAAGCGGAGCGAAACGTACGTCGGGGTGGGCTCTCCTCTCTGCAAAAGAAACCCGTGTCCTCCTCTCCAAGTGTCCCTCAGGTATATATTTATTGAACATATGTGTCTTTTTGCTGCAGTGTATGTGCGGTTTTACCCACCAGATCAGCTTAAGTGGAGCACTGTTCTGTTATACAATTCCTCTGTACTGGGGATGTGTCTGTTTATGTCAGCACTGTTAAAAGGTTTTTACCTTATATAGGAGAGTAATCGGTGTTTTCTATGCATGGGAGGGGAGCCACATGTCTTGGCTACCATTTGTATTGCTGCCATATATATATATTTTTAATATTGATATTGTGTATGTTGTTGGTCTTTTTATCAACTAATAAAGTTTATGTAATTGTATTGCGTGTCCCTTTTTGGTTATATCATGTAAGATGGACCATGTGATTGGACCATGTGATGTGACGTCATCACAGGTCCTTTAGTTGTTAGCTGATGCTGGAAAAGAGAAGACAGATCGCAACTACGCGATCAAGTGGCTAAGGTAAGTTAACTTTTATTATTTTTAACCCCTTCCTCTTCATTTTACTATGCATTCTTTATTAAGAATGCTATTATTTTCCCTTATAACCATGTTATAAGGGAAAATAATAAATTCTCCAGAATACTCAACCCGAAACCGGACTTCATTGATGAAGTCCGGCTTCGGGTCTGGGTACAAAACATGGCGATTTTTCACACGCGCGTGCAAAACGCATTACAAACGTTTGCACCAAAAATTGTGCATATTCCCCCAATGCACCCGCCTCTTATCCGGGGTTCAAACATGACGCCCGTTTGAAAGAGGCCTTAGATCTGTTCCTAATGGTTGTATTGCTAGAATATAACAAAGATTGAGAATATATCGCAATCTTCGTTATATTCTAGCAATACAACCATTAGGAACAGATCTAAGTTGTAATCCCAATGCGATTAATACAGGTTATAATAATCGCATTGCGAATTCAACTTAGAGCTGGGTTCCTAATGGTTGTATTGCTAGAATTTCTAGCAATACAATCATTAGGAACCCAGCTCTAAGTTGAATTCGCAATGCGATTAATATAACCTGTATTAATCGCATTGGGATTACAACTACCACACTCAGCGTCAACTAGGTATTTTTCCATGGGAGTTTTGCCATGGATCCCCCTCCGGCATGCCACAGTCCAGGTGTTAGTCCCCTTGAAACAACTTTCCATCACTATTGTGGCCAGAAGGAGTCCCTTTGGTTTTTAAAATCTGCCTGTCTATTGAAGTCTATGGCGGTTCACACTGTTCGCATGTCCGCGAACATGTGCGGAAGTTCGAGTTCGCTGTTCGCGAACGGAAAATTTTATGTTCGCGACATCACTACCTCTGAACTATGAAAGTCAACGGCACGACCTTCATTCCATGTGGGGTCTATGACCTCATCGTCCTCTGCATCGTCTTCCACCCTGACCTCCTCCTGTTCAGTCTGTACACTGCAGTAAGATGTGGCAGTTGGCACCTGTGTTTCGTCATCATCAGAGACTTGCTGACTCTGATGAGGTGTTATTCCCATGTCCTCATCATCAGGAAACATCAGTGGTTGTGCATCAGTGCATTCTATGTCTTCCACCACTGGGGAAGGGCTAGGTTGACTCCCTTGGGAAACCCTGCCAGCAGAGTCTTCAAACAGCATAAGAGACTGCTGCATAACTTGAGGCTCAGACAGTTTCCCTGATATGCATGGGGATGATGTAACAGACTGATGGGCTTGGATTTCAGACGCCACCTGTGCGCTTTCTGCAGAAGACTGGGTGGGAGATAATAACAATATGAGAGGTAAAAGAAGACGAGTGGCACTCACCAAGTCCAACAAACAGACCTACTTTATTGATCCATGGCTTTTGAACGGACCAGCGTCACTAAAGGCATCAGGAGGGGGGGAGACACATATGAGGTTGCGGTAAAGGAACGGCGACGGCCGTTTCGCACTAGTTCTCGCCCGTCTTCAGGCCAATATCTGGGTGGGAGATAATGTTGTGAATGTGCTGGATCCACTGTCGGCCACCCAATTGACTAGCGCCTGTACCTGCTCAGGCCTTACCATCCTTAGAACAGCATTGGACCCCAACAAATATCGCTTCAAATTCTGGCGGGTACTAGAACCTAGAGGTAGAGGTAGTTGGTTCACTAGGACATGTGGCTGTGGCAGAATGGCCACGTCCTTTCCCAGCACCAGAGGGTCCACTAACACCACCACGACCGCGTCCACGTCCCTTACTAGATGTTTTCCTCATTGTTACTGTTCACCAAGCACCACAATAAGAAAAAAAATATTTGGCCCAATGTATTGATTTCAAATTCAGGCCTTTTTTTGCAGGCACCTAACACTATCTGCCAATTTATTTATGTACCATATTACACTAATCCAGGCACAGCATTAACCACTGATTTAGGGGAATATCAATTGTAGGCCTAGTATTTTGGCCCTGGATGAAAGGCATCCTTTTATGGACAGATTTTGTAAGGATACGGTGGTTTGCGCTCCAGCCTGGATCATGCCCTGTGTAACCATGACAACGATCTCTGTTTGCCTCCCAGGCTGGAAGCAGTGGCCGCTGGGCCGTCTAAGGTGGCTCCGCCCACCCACACTTGGTCAATAAATAGGAGCCAGGTGCTGCACAGGGGGTTCCACTAATGGAGTGCGCACCCTGCCTGCTCCATTCACCACGAGGACTCAAGATCCTAACTACCTGCAACTCTGAACCTCCAGGAGAAACCCTCACCTACCTTACCCGGCTCCACCACTGCAGGATCCCTGCAGGACTTCCAACAGCAAGTATCAAGCCTGTCATTTTGTTTCACTGACATTGCTCACTGAAAGGAAGGGACTCGCGCTGGTGGTTATTAGTACTGCAGGCCTGGGATTCCTGAATGTTGCCAAGAGCTGTTATTTTCATGAACTTTAATCTTTAAACTCTCATTTCCTAAAACGAACTTTCCTCACTATTAGTTTTACACTCTATCTTTAGTACGCGGTACATGATTTTGTTAACCCCATACTCTCCGCTTAAGACTGAGAGAGCCGCCTGGGGTACACACTGAGCAGCCGCAAAGACACCACCAACACTCAATCAGTGTGCCAAAAGTGGATGTCAAAGGACACCGCAGTTGAGATCCTAACTGATCAATTTGGTGCGTTACATATTAGGGGAACCCCCATGGATCCAGCGGAGCTCGCGCGGCATATGGTCGCCCTCACTGAGAGGGTGGAAACCCTTAACGTGACCGTACAGAATCTCCAATTGGGAAATCAGACGTTGCGAGATCTCGTCACGTCGCGCACAGGACACCCCCACGATGGACCGGAACCCAAGGTCAGTCCACCTGAACTTTTCTCAGGAGACCGGAAGCAGTTCCGCGAATTCCTGAATGCGTGCAAACTGATGTTTCAGTTACGCCCCGGACCTATCCTACCGATAGAACCAAAGTACTCACCATGATCTCGTACCTCAGGGGGAGCCCAGAGCATGGGCTAACACCTATTTAGAAAAGGAAGACCCGGTCTTGAATTCCTTTCCGCAATTTCTTGAAACAATGGCCCTCCTTTACGAGGACCACAACAAGCAGCTGACTGCGGAGACCGCCATTCGCACCCTAAAGCAAGGGAGACGACCCGTAGAGGACTTTATTGCGGAATACACTCGTTGGGCCCGTGAGACGGAATGGAATGATCTCACTCTTAGAAATCAGTTCCGTCTCGGTCTATCTGAGGCCCTGAAAGATGAGTTAGCCCGCGGAGAGCTGCCACATACACTCGACGCCATGATGCAGAAGGTCACCACCATTGACAGACGCTTAAGGGAACGCAGGGCTGAGAGAGTCTCAGGGTTTACACCCACCCCGAGACAGACCAGCCCAGATCCTGTAGCAGAGATGATGGAGATTGGGGCAATTCGTGGTCCTCTGACTGAGAGAGAGAAGACCTGGAGACGGAACCTCAACCTCTGCTTATACTGTGCGTCGGCTGACCATTCGGTTGATGGATGTCCTGCCATAAGAAAGAAACATGAAGGTAAAATGATGACGTTCTGTAACTTAGGCAGAACAAATAACAACACAAGTGGTTACATTTATACGTCTCTTACCTTACAGTGGGACCAAAACCGCACTATCGTTGATGCAATGGTGGACACGGGAGCTTCGGGGAATTTTATCGATAAGCATCTAGTAGAGAGAAATAAAATTCCCCATACAAGGAAAAATGTACCGATATCCGTGAGTTTTATTGATGGTACAACCTCTAGACCTATCCATAGCCAGACTCAACCCCTTTTGGTGACAAGCGAAAATTGCCACACAGAATTTTTATCCTTTGATGTCATACACTCCCCTTCGTTCCCCATCATTTTAGGCTTGCCATGGCTCCGGTTACATCAACCAGTTCTCCTATGGGAACAGGAGAGAATTGGGTTTACCTCACGTTATTGCAGGGAGACATGCTTCCCTATTAAAACGCTCATGCATGTAGGGGTGAACCAGGTCCCTACCCAATACTCAGAGTTCTCGGAGGTATTTAGTGCAAAGATGGCGGAATCCCTACCGCCCCATAGACCCTACGATTGCCCCATAGACCTGCTGCCGGGCAGTGAAATACCCACAGGAAGAATCTACCCATTGGCACAACCAGAACTTGACCACCTCAAACAGTATCTCGAAGAGAACTTAAGGAAGGGATTCATTCGGCCTTCAACCTCCCCTGCAGCCGCGGGTATGTTCTTCGTAAGGAACAAAGACTTGAGCCTCAGACCCATCATTGATTACAGAGCATTAAATAAAATAACAATCAAAAACCGGTACCCCCTGCCGCTAATATCCGAGCTTATTGAAAGACTTCAAACATCAACTATCTACACTAAACTGGACTTGAGAGGCGCATACAACTTGATTAGGATTAGAACCGGGATGAATGGAAAACTGCTTTCCGCACCCGGTACGGACTCTTTGAGTACATGGTAATGCCTTTCGGCTTGTGCAATGCCCCTGCCACTTTCCAAAACTTTATCAACGACATATTTAGGGATCTACTAGATGTATGTGTTGTCATCTATCTAGATGACATATTGGTCTACTCCGATAACCTACAAGATCACAGGAAACACGTCCGTTGGGTACTTGCGCGATTAAGCGTCCATCACTTATATGTCAAACCAGAAAAGTGTATATTCGAGACTACTACCCTTCCGTTCCTTGGTTATATAATCTCACCCAAGGGAATTCAGATGGATCAGTCAAAGATCACTTGCATCCAAAACTGGCCGATTCCGGACTCCAGGAAAGCCCTCCAGCGTTTCATAGGGTTCTCGAACTTCTACAGGAAATTCATCAAAGACTTCTCCGCTACCATCAAACCCCTAACCAGATTAACTAGTGTCAACACGAAATTTGTTTGGTCCATGGAGGCCAAATCAGCTTTTGAGTTACTTAAAGACAAATTCACTTCAGCACCAATTCTGACCATTCCGAATCCAAACTATCACTTTGTGCTGGAAGTAGATGCATCACAGGCAGCCATAGGAGCTGTTCTGTCCCAGCGGAGCTCCTTCTCATCCCCATTACATCCTGTCGGGTTCTACTCCCAGACTCTAAACACCGCTGAAATCAACTACCCCATAGGGGAAAAGGAACTTCTTGCCATAAAATGTTCCCTAGAGAACTGGAGGCACCTACTTGAAGGTTCAACACACCCCATCACAATATACACGGATCACCGTAATTTACAATACCTGAAAACCAGTAAAACACTGTCAGCACGTCAGGTACGGTGGAGTTTTTTTTTTGACAGATTTGACTTTCAAATTACTTACCGACCAGGCTCAAAAAATGGGAAGGCTGATGCCTTATCACGTCTGGCTGAATTCCGCGCCGCAGTCACAGCCCCCAAATGCATTATACCACCTAACAAAATTATCTTCGCCACCATCGAATTGGAAACCCAGCTTAAGGATGCTCGGAAAATTGACTGTGCTAACATCCCCCCGGGACTTCTGAAAGACCAACGGGGTTTCCTCTACAAAAACAACCTACTGTACATACCAACTCCTCTCACCACCCAGGTAATCAAACTCTGCCATGACTCACCCCTCGTGGGACACCCTGGCATTGCCAAAACCATAAACCTGATACGCAGGAACTTCTGGTGGCCAAAAATGACCAAAGAAATTAAGCAATATGTTTCCACGTGCGAGACATGTGCCTCATGCAAAAGTGATAGAAATTGACCATATGGCCTTCTTATGAGTCTTCCTATCCCTAACAGACCCTGGGAATGGGTTTCAATGGACTTCATTGTAGAACTCCCCCGCTCCAGAGGAAACAACACCATCATGGTTGTAGTAGACCTACTAACTAAGATGGCACACTTCATCGCCCTCAAAAAATTACCTTCCTCCAGTGAAACTGCCAAGGCCTTTCTGTCCAATGTCATAAAACTACATGGAATCCCTAGCCAAGTTATATCAGACAGGGGTTCACAATTTGTATCCAAATTTTGGAGAGCACTCTGTCTTAGACTCCAAATCGACCATAGAATGTCTACCGCCTACCACCCCCAAACTAATGGACAGACGGAAAGGGTGAACAAATGTCTGGAACAATTTCTCAGATGTCACTGCTCATTCCTTCAAGATGACTGGGAAAGCCTACTCCCTCTTGCCGAATTCGCTTACAACAATTCTGTGAATTCCTCCACTTTACATAGTCCATTCTTTGCTAATTATGGATTCCACCCTAGGTCTCTCCCTGAAATCAACCTTCCTACAAACGTTCCTGCCACAGATGATTTTGTAACTACCTTGCAAACAACCCTCAGGATGCTGAAAGACAACCTCCAACGGGCAAAGGAAAGGCAGAAGATCTACTACGATCGTCACAGAAGAGAATATCCTCCTTATCAGGTTGGAGACTCGGTATGGCTGTCAACGAGAAACCTTCGGTTGGGGGTACCTGCTAAGAAACTGGGTAGGCAATTTTGGGTCCTTTTCTGATAGAAAGAATTATCAACCCCAACACGGTGAGACTTACCCTTCCTCCTCGACTACAGGTACATCCCACATTCCATGTATCGTTGCTAAAACCGTTTAGACCTAGCCCGTTCTCCTCACGGGTTCCTCAACCCTCCCCGATAAATGTCCGAGGTGAGGAGGAATTTGAGGTTGAGCAGCTTCTCGACTCCAGAAGAAGACGGGGAGGATCCAGTGCCTCGTTAGATGGAAGGGTTACGGGTCTCAGGATGACTCTTGGGAAGATGTGCGAGACGTCCATGCACCCAGACTCCAAAGGTTGTTTCACAGGAGATTTCCCGACCGACCCTCCCCTACTGGGGTACCCGGAGAGGGTCCCCTTAAGGGGGTACTGTAAGGATACGGTGGTTTGCGCTCCAGCCTGGATCATGCCCTGTGTAACCATGACAACGATCTCTGTTTGCCTCCCAGGCTGGAAGCAGTGGCCGCTGGGCCGTCTAAGGTGGCTCCGCCCACCCACACTTGGTCAATAAATAGGAGCCAGGTGCTGCACAGGGGTTCCACTAATGGAGTGCGCACCCTGCCTGCTCCATTCACCACGAGGACTCAAGATCCTAACTACCTGCAACTCTGAACCTCCAGGAGAAACCCTCACCTACCTTACCCGGCTCCACCACTGCAGGATCCCTGCAGGACTTCCAACAGCAAGTATCAAGCCTGTCATTTTGTTTCACTGACATTGCTCACTGAAAGGAAGGGACTCGCTGGTGGTTATTAGTACTGCAGGCCTGGGATTCCTGAACGTTGCCAAGAGCTGTTATTTTCATGAACTTTAATCTGAACTCTCATTTCCTAAAATGAACTTTCCTCACTATTAGTTTTACACTCTATCTTTAGTACGCGGTACATGATTTTGTTAACCCCATACTCTCCGCTTAAGACTGAGAGAGCCGCCTGGGGTACACACTGAGCAGCCGCAAAGACACCACCAACACTCAATCAGTGTGCCAAAAGTGGATGTCAAAGGGCACCGCAGTTGAGATCCTAACTGATCAATTTGGTGCGTTACAGATTTACACTTGGAGATGCACAGTAGCGTGTGAAAAAATATGTAGGATTATTCCTTCAGCAATTGTATTTTAACACTTTGTGTAATATACCCTTTAACGGACAGAAATACACTTGGAGATGCACGGTAGTGTGTGAAGTTATTGATGATGACTCTCTCAGCATTTGAATATACACCTTGAGTGTAATATACCCTTTTACGGACAGAAATACACTATGAGATGCACAATAGTGCGTGCAGATTTACAAGATTATGCTTTCATCAATTGCAATGTAACACTTTTTGTAAAATAAGAAAGAGATGTGGCTGGGCACTCTAATGGATATCTGTATACACCTTTATTGAAATGTATAAAATTTACAAATATTAAAAATATCAGAGCAGCGAATATACAACAATTACGCCCAATTCACATGTATTTAAAAAACACACCATCAAATATCTCCCCTCTTGTTACTTGAAAATCTTCTCACACCTGATAGCAGAATATCAATATCAAGTCAACGTGCACTAGGCTAAATGCCAGTAATGGGCTAAATGTCGGTAATGGTTAATAATGTATTAGATAAAGTTTCGCCGTTGTCATAATATTGAACTCCATTCAAATGCAATCTACCACAGCAGCTTTAAAAGTTCTAGCATATAACAGCAAATTCAATCTATGTATATATTCACATGTTGCACCTCCATCAAATAACCGCAAACATCTTATTGTTAATATTTCAACAGCGATCAGTGTCCCAAATTGTAAAACAGCAGTGGTTAGAGCAGGATTTAATGTCCCAAAATCAGCGCTAGTGTCTCAGCCCAGCTTGATCAAAAACTTGATAAAAAAACAGTTGAATAAAAAACCAGAACCAACCAATTCTATAAACAACCACCGGTCCAGCAGCAGTAGATCATGTAATAGCGTCTCTGGTTCACTTGCAATATGGTCAATTTACAGACCTCCAAAGAGATATAGATCGCGGAGGTACTAATCCCCTCCGTATGAGGCAGCGTTCACAGCGGCGTCCCGCTGGAAGCGTGATGCACTGCCTGTATTATGTAGTGCCGGCACTCAGTCTTAGAGCGATCTTACCCACTCCCTGCGTGTCTTCTTTTCCTCTTTAATGCACTTTCCCACTGGAAAACCACGCTGGTAAAGTTGATGCACGCTGTTTGTCTAGGTAGATTGTAACGCGCGCTCCATATATGCGATCACCTCTCACGCGGTAGCCAGGGTGTTCAGAGAATTCAGGCACTTTCAGGGTAGTGTTCGGTAAGATAATCCACAAATAACTGTATATTCAGGGGTCTGACCAGACGCGTTTCGGGGTGAATAATACCCCTTCCTCAGTGGCAATCGGACCCCCGAATCTAACTTCCTTTTATAAAGGCGCCATCCCATAAACAAGAAATACTTAATATCTGGACTGGAATTTCGGATCAGGGATCCCAAACTTTCAAGTTAATAATTACGGGTTTGCAGTTCCTCATATACAATGAATTTTCATACATAGTGATAGCTATCGACTCAGATTCAATAACGAACTGCAATAAGTCACTTATTGCAAATGAGATTACCTTTGCGATAGTATTGCGTTTATATTGTGATTATATCCAAATGGATTCTTATTACTTTTCCCTTTTGTGTTTTTACTTATTGCATTTTTTACATTTTTACATTACAACTGCTGTGCAAAAAAACAAAAAAAAACATGAAATTTGTGTGTAAAATATGTTCTGTTGCTGTATGGAAAAAATATATTCTGTATGGAGAAAATATATTCGATTACTGTATGGAAAAAGTGGGAATATATTTTCTCCATACAGAATATATTTTTTCCATACAGCAACAGAACATATTTTACACACAAATTTCATGTTTTTTTTTGTTTGTTTTTTTGCACAGCAGTTGTAATGTAAAAATTTAAAAAATGTAATAAGTAAAAACACAAAAGGGAAAAGTAATAAGAATCCATTTGGATATAATCGCAATATAAACGCAATACTATCGCAAAGGTAATCTCATTTGCAATAAGTGACTTATTGCAGTTCGTTATTGAATCTGAGTCGATAGCTATCACTATGTATGAAAAGTCATTGTATATGAGGAACTGCAAACCCGTAATTATTAACTTGAAATTTTGGGATCCATGATCCGAAATTCCATTCCAGATATTAAGTATTTCTTGTTTATGGGATGGCGCCTTTATAAAAGGAAGTTAGATTCGGGGGTCAGATTGCCACTGAGGAAGGGGTATTATTCACCCCGAAACGCGTCTGGTCAGACCCCTGAATATACAGTTATTTGTGGATTATCTTACCGAACACTACCCTGAAAGTGCCTGAATTCTCTGAACACCCTGGGTACCGCGTGGGAGGTGATCGCATATATGGAGCGCGCGTTACAATCTACCTAGACAAACAGCGTGCATCAACTTCACCAGCGTGGTTTTCCAGTGGGAAAGTGCATTAAAGAGGATAAGAAGACACGCAGGGAGCGGGTAAGATCGCTCTAAGACTGAGTGCCGGCACTACATAATACAGGCAGTGCATCACGCTTCCAGCGGGACGCCGCTGTGAACGCTGCCTCATATGGTGGGGATTAGTACCTCCGCGATCTATATCTCTTTGGAGGTCTGTAAATTGACCATATTGCAAGTGAACCAGAGACGCTACTACCTGATCTACTGCTGCTGGACCGGTGGTTGTTTATAGAATTGGTTGGTTCTGGTTTTTTATTCAACTGGTTTTTTATCAAATTTTTGATCAAGCTGGGCTGAGACACTAGCACTGATTTTGGGACATTAAATCCTGCTCTAACCACTGCTGTTTTACAATTTGGGACACTGATCGCTGTTGAAATATTAACAATAAGATGTTTGCGGTTATTTGATGGAGGTGCAACATGTGAATATATACATAGATTGAATTTGCTGTTATATGCTAGAACTTTTAAAGCTGCTGTGGTAGATTGCATTTGAATGGAGTTCAATATTATGACAATGGCAAAACTTTATCTAATACATTATTAACCATTACCGACATTTAGCCCATTACTGGCATTTAGCCTAGTGCACGTTGACTTGATATTGATATTCTGCTATCAGGTGTGAGAAGACATTCAAGTTACAAGAGGGGAGATATTAGATGGTGTGACTATTAAATACATGTGAATTGGGCGTAATTGTTGTATATTTGCTGCTGTGATATTTTTAATATTTATAGATTTTATACATTTCAATAAAGCTGTATACAGATATCCATTAGAGTGCCCAGCCACATCTCTTTCTTTTTTTACTGGCACTTTGTGGTGGGGTGGAACCACTTGACTGTGAGCACCTAAATTGTGGTACCATTATTCCTGTGCATCTTAATAATATTCATTGTTTAAAACTTTTTGTAATATACCCTTTTACGGAAAGAAATATACTTGGAGATGCACGCTGAGAGTAATTTACCCTTTTACGGACAGATTAACAATTGGCCTGCAACAGCTGGTACACCAGATTCAGGGTATTGCTATATTGGCAAGTTAATTTCACCCCAGAATAAAATCTAGCCTTTGACGGATACTATTAAACTTGTCCAGTCACAGCTGGAACACCAGATTGACTGTATTTCTATTTTGGCAACTGAATTTCACTGCAGAAAATAATAAATTCTTTGACGGACACTATTTAACTTGGCCAGCCACTGCTGAGACACCAGATTTACAGTATTGCTATTTTGGCAATTGAATTTCAACACAGAACAAAATTTATCCTTTGCCAGATACTATTAAACTTGTCCAGCCACAGCTGGAACACCAGATTTACTGTATTTCTATTTTTGCTACTGACTTTCACCCCAGAACAAAATCTATCCTTTGACGGCTACTATTAAACTTGTCCAGTCACAGCTGAAACATCAGATTCAGGTTATTGCTATTTTGCCAATTAAATTTCACCCAAGAAAAAAAGTATCTACCCTTTTACGGACATATGTAAACTAGGTCTGCAACAGCTGGAACACCAGATTCAGGGAATTGCTATTTTGGCAATTAAATTTCACCCCAGAAAATAATATAGCCTGTTACGGACAGATTAAAACTAAGCCTGCAACAGCTGGAACAACAGATTTACTGTATTTCTATTTTTGCAACTGAATTTCACCGCAGAAAATAATAAATCCTTTGACGGACACTATTAAACTTGACCAGCCACTGCTGGGACACCAGATTTATGGTATTGCTATTTTGGCAATTGAATTTCACCCCAGAAAATTATCTATCCTTTGATGGACACTATTAAACTTTGCCAGCCATTGCTGGGACACTAGATTTAGGGGATTGCTATTTTGGCAATTGAATTTCACCACAGAAAAAAATCTATCCTTTGCCAGACAGCAGACAGTATTACACTTGGCTAGCCACAGCTGGAACACTAGATTCAGGGTATTGCTATTTTGGCAATTACATTTCACCCCAGAAAATAATATATCCTGTGACAGACACTATTAAACTTGACCAGCCACAGCTGAAACCACTGATTTATGGTACTGCTATTTTGGCAATTGAATTTCACCCCAGAACAAAATACATCCTTTGCCGGACACTATTAAACTTTGCCAGCCACTGCTGGGACACCAGATTTACGGTATTGCTATTTTGGCAACTGAATTTCACTCGAGAAAAAAATATATCCTTTGCCGGACACTATTAACCTTTGTCAGCCATTGCTGGGACACAAGATTTACGGTATTGATATTTTGGCAATTGAATTTCACCCCAGAAAAAAATATATCCTTTGCCAGACACTATTAAACTTGTTCAGTCACAGCTGGAATACCAGATTTACTCTATTTCTATTTTGGCAACTGAATTTCACCCCAGAAAATAATAAATCCTTTGCCGGACACTATTAAACTTGTCCTGTCACAGCTGGAACACCAGATTTACGGTATTTCTATTTTTGCAACTGAATTTCACTGCAGAAAATAATATATCCTATGACAGACACTATTACAATTGGCCAGCCACTGCTGGGACACCAGATTTACAGTATTGCTATTTTGGCAATTGAATTTCACCCCAGAAAATTATCTATCCTTTGACGGACAATATTAAACTTGGCCAGGCACTGCTGGGACACCAGATTTACAATATTGCTATTTTGGCTATTGAATTTCGCCCCAGAACAAAATATATCCTTTGTCGGACACTATTAAACTTTGCCAGCCACGGCTGGGACACTAGATTTAGGGGATTGCTATTTTGGCAATTGAATTTCACCACAGAAAAAAAATCTATCCTTTGCCAGACAGCAGATAGTATTACACTTGGCTAGCCACAGCTGGAACACCAGATGTAGGGGATTGCTATTTTGGCAATTGAATTTAACCCCTTAATAAAATATAGAAATTTCTAACCTGAGTTTCTAAGGGTAACAATAAGCACTGCCAAGCCCCTGATGTAGGATATAGCAAAAAAAAAACTAGTATTGATGGATTGATGGACTTGGGGGCAGCTTGTGTTGGTGCACCACAAGACACAAAATGGCCGCCAATCAAAGTGACAGAAAAACGCTCTGTGCAGCCTAAAAGCCAGTGAGCAATTAACTAGCAGAAGTTGAATGATTCACAGCTGTAGATCGATCACTTCATTAGGTGTTTTTGCTGACTTTTCCCTGCCTAATCTCGCCCTCACAGAAACTGCGTCCTCTCCATTAGTAGGCATGGCTGTGATGGATTCTTAGGGTAAGAAGTAAAACGCTAGCTAATTGGCTGCTGTGCTGCCCTTCAGAAAGTGGGAAGAAATCGCCGAACAATGGACCCGAACCCGAACTTTTTTGAAAATGTTCGGGTCCGGGTCCCGAACACCCCAAAATTCGGTACGAACCCAAACTATGCTCGAACTGTTCGCTCAACACTAATTACAGGTCAAATAAACCATCAGCTCTAATTTATTGCCAACAACAGCAGCGCCTATAGTGGTCCCATGACAGAGTGGGGATGGTCACGGCAGCAGTAGCAGTGGCTGTAACAATGAAAATAGTGACCCCATGACAGAGTGGTGACGATGGTGGCTTCAGTAGCAATAGCAGTAAATGTGGAAAAAAGTGGCCCCATGACAGAGTAGGAATCAAGGGCATCAGCAATGGCAGTAAGGCTGTCTTAACATGGCTGTTTATGTTTCCATTCTTCTGATCCATCAGAAGAACATAAAACAAAAAAACAAAAACAAAAAATAAACAATTCTGTATTTTGGGTATCCATAAAGCCTCTTGCAGACGGTCAGTATTTTGTCAATGTTTTGCATCAGTATTTGATCAGTAACTGTAAGCCAGAAACAGGAGTGGGTCCAAAACAGAGATAAAATGGGATGGAAATTTTTGCATCTCATCTGTGTTTTGGATCCACTCCTGCTTTTGGCTTACAAATTCTCATCAAATACTGTTGCAATGCACTGACTAAACGCTGACTAATAGAACACAGTAGCTACAATGAATTTAGTTGTGTTAGTAGAGTGATATGTGTGGTTCATTCCAAAAACCAACGACACTTCCCCGGTATGACAATAATCCAGCTGCTAAATTTGATTTATTCTGCAAGTTCAGTACATCTGGTTTTAACCCTAATACATGTTAAAATCAAAATACCATTAAGTTCATAGTATGGAATGATCCCAGACCTTAAGGAGGGATCCATATGGGCTAAAATTTTGTTGCACTGCATAGTGACATAGAATTTGTTTAAAAGTTGTGGTGGCTGTTAGAGTGATGCAGAATACAATTTTCCATAACAGAATAAGGTAGCTACAATGATTTTGGGGAGAGTTTGTGGAGTGATTTGTGTGGTTCATTCTGATAACCAATGATACTCCTCCTATATGGCATTGATCCAGCTGGCATGTTTGATCCATCCAGCAAGTTCAACCCACCTGGGTTTAACCCTAATATTTGACCTCATGTATTCCACATCCAATGTCCTGGAGGTCAAGTAGCATTCAGCTCTAACTGTTCTATGATGCCCTTAAATGTCTCGGGCTGCACACGCACGCACTGAAGGAATTGCTGAGTTTTTATCCTTTGCTGACAAGTGCAGGTTACCCACTCAACGTTGTTCGTCGTAGGGTTTGGGGATTGTAACACTGGAGCAGTTAATTTATTCGTTAAAAGACTAATGTTTCTGCTAAAAGAATAATTTCTCTGACAAAAACGATGATCAACTCGAGGGGAATTCTGCAGTGTGAAGAAACAATTTTTTTGCACTGCCCACAGGGTATAAAATAACAACTAAATCACAGTAACTGTTTGACTGACAGAAGCAGTTAAATATCAATTTGGAAACGCCACAAAACAGTAGAATGAGACAGGTGTCCTGTGAATCAGGGCCTAATAAAATTGCTTATTTATTAATCAATTTGGACACTCCACAAACAGTAGACTGAGACAGGTGTATCACCCTTATTTGTGAATCAGTAGGCCTAAAAAAATTGCTTTTCTATTATTCAATGTAAACATACCACAAACAGTAGAATGAGACAGGTGTATCACCCCAATTTGTGAATCAGGACCTAATAAAATTGCTTATCTATTAATCAATTTGGACACTCCACAAACAGTAGACTGAGACAGGTGCATCACCCTTATTTGTGCATCAGTAGGCCTAATAAAATTGCTTATCTATTAATCAATGTAAACATACCACAAACAGTAGAATGAGACAGGTGTATCACCCCAATTTGTGAATCATGGCTTAATAGAATTGCCTATCTATTAATCAATCTGTTTATCTATAACAGTGAACTAGAGAAATGAGAATAGCAAGTGGACTAGATAAATACAGCTATATTTTAGACCGCATGTGGACAATGAATCTGAAGCACAGTAAGGGCTCATTCAGACGGCCGTATGCTGTCTGCAAAAATGCAGATCCGTTTGCGGACAGTTCAGCATGTCAGCAAAAAAACGGATTGCATTCCGTTTTTTTGCTGATCCATAGACTTCAATAGGGCCATGTCCTGATTTTCACTGACAAGTATAGGACATGTTTAAATTTTTTTGCTGAATCATGCAATAGAAGAAAATGGACCCATGGAAGTGATTGGGACAGCATTTAATCCGCAAAAAAACAGATCCAAATTTTTGTGGACAGCATACGGCCGTCTGAATGAGCCCTAAGTCTATGTATAACATAACAGATTAAGTAACAATGGTGCAGCAGATGAACTAGATAAACTCACCTATAAATTTGACCACCTGTGGATAATGAGTCTATGTATAACAGAACAGAACAGATTAAGTATAAATGGTGCAGCAGGTGAACAAGATGCACAGGGTGATTACAGTGAGCCTGCACTCTCCTTATGCTCTCCCTACACTGTCTCTGCACTATCCCTATCCAATATACTACAATTAAAACCTTTCTAACACACTGTCCCTAGTGCTTTTCACATCTCTCCCTATAGTTAGCTCACAGTGAAATAGCAGCGGCCATGTGGGATAAGGCTTTTATAGAGCAATTACATCACAGGGGATGGCTATCTGCTGATTGATTGGCTGCATGGCATTATGGGTTATATTGCGTTCCTGGACTTCTTACTTTCACTTTGTAACATGTGTAACTTCCATTTTATGAAAAAAATTATTCGTTACCACAAAGAGTGAGGAATTTTGGATCTGTCGCAAAGCAATTTTTTCCTGAAATTCAGATTGAATTCAATTTGTTTCACTTTGATTGGCTCAACACTAACTAAGCAACATAACATAATGACAACATAGATAGCTAATTTCCTAAACCTTTTAGTCCTCCAAAAATCAGGTGACTGGCAACTATAGATTAAGTGAAAAGTACTAATGTATATTAATGCCTTGTATCTAGTGTTGAACAAGCATGCTCAGCCGAGCACCAGTTCGGCTTGAGCATCGCTATGCTCAGCACATGGCGGAATTTGTCCGAATACCGCATATGCTTCAGTTCAATGCTCGAGTCTCCTCCCCGCATGTTTCTTGGCTGCTAAACAACGAATAAACATGCAGGTAAGTACTGCCCTCACTGTAATGCCGCAGCCATGGTGTTTACTGGCATCACAGTAATTGGCTGGCCGGAACGAGTCATCGGGTGCTATATAATATCCGATGGCGCGTGTTCGGCTCAGCTGTGCTGAGGAAGGGACAGACAGTGTAGAGAGTGATATAGGAATATTTTTTATTAGAAAAACTTTTCAGAGACCCAAAAGTCCTTTTAAGGACTATTGTGTGTGGCAGATGTATCTATTTTTAGCGCATACTGAGCTAAATAGCGTGCGATAGTTAGTTCGCTGCAGACAGCGACATTAGTTGCGCCACATCTCCAGGGTAAAGTGTGCGCATCCCAAAAATATATGTGACATCCAGTGTACGTTTTCCCATAGACGGTGTCCGCTGCGGACAGTGACATTAGATGTGAAACATCTCAAGTGTGCTCATGCAAAAAATATCTGTGACATCCATTGTACTTTTTCCGTAGAAGGTGTCTGCTGCGGACAGTGACATTAGCTGGGACACATCTCCAGTGTAAAGTGTGCGCATCCAAAAGATATCTGTGACATCCAATATACTTTTTGAATAGACGGTGTCTGCTTCTGACAGTGACAATACCAGTGCAACATCTGCAATGTAACGTGTGCGCTTAAAAAATGTATCTGTGACATACAGTGTACATTTTCAATAGACAGTATCCGCTTCTGACAGTGACAATACCAGTGCAACATCTGCAGTGTAACATGTGCGATTAAAATTTTTATCTGTGACATACAGCGTACTTTTTCCGTAGAGGCTGCGGACAGTGACATTACCGGTGGTACCTTTCCTGTATAATGTTTCCTCTTCCTAAATACCTGTGACATCCCTTGTAATTTTTTATTAGCCACTGGTGACAGCATTGACATTATCTGCGGGATATCTCCTGTGTGAGGTTTCCACATCCCAAATACCTTTTTTTTTTAAAATTGTGCATACACTTCCAAATCCTATGCTACTGTATGTGTGACACAAACGGGCTAGAGGGCTGCCGAAGGCAGCAAAATGTAGGTAAATCCCCTGCAAACAAATGTGGATAGGGAAAGGAATTAAAAAAAAATAAAAAAAAATTAACCAATATCAATTGGAGAGAGGTCCCACTGCAAGGAATCATGCTTCATATCACCCAACACTGGAGAAGGCCACTTTCAGTTATTTTGGCCCCAGAATCCAGACAGAGGAGAGAAGCCCCACAGCAAGGAATCATGCGTCATATCACCCACCACCGGAAAAGGCCACTTTCAGTTATTTCGGCCCAGCACCCAGACCGAGGATACAGGTCCCACAGCAAGGAATCAAGCGTCATATCACCAACCACTGGAGAAGGCCACTTTCAGTTATTTCGGCCCAGCACCCAGACAGAGGAGAGAGGTCCCACAGCAAGGAATCATGCGTAATATCACCCACCACTGGAGAGGGCCACTTTCAGTTATTTCGGCCCAGCACCCAAACCGAGGAGAGAGGTCCCACTGCAAGGAATCATGCGTCATATCACCCACCACCGGAGAAGGCCACTTTCAGTTATTTCGGCCCCACGACGCAGACAGAGGAGAGGTTCATTCAACTTTGGGTTGCAACGCAAGATCATGGTAAAGTTAAAAAAATGAGGATTCAATAAAGAAGTGCCCCGGAGTACAAGAATACGTGGTTGAGGGTGAGGCAGAGGGAGGCACAGGTCCTGTGGGATCCATGCCTGGTTCATTTTTATGAACGTCAGCTTGTCCACGTTGGCTGTGGACAGGCTGCTGCGTTTGTCAGTAATGACGCCCCCTGCCGTCCTGAATACACGTTCAGACAAAACGCTGGCCGCCGGGCAGGCCAGCACCTCCAAGGCATAAAATGCTAACTCTGGCCACGTGGACAATTTGTAGACTCAGAAGTTGAATGGGGCCGAACCATCAGTCAGTACGTGGAGGGGTGTGCAGACGTACTGTTCAACCATGTTAGTGAAATGGTGCCTCCTGCTAACACGTTCCGTATCAGGTGGTGGTGCAGTTAGCTGTGTCGTGGAGACAAAACTTTTCCACATTTCTGCAATGCTAACCCTGCCCTCAGAGGAGCTGGCCGTGACACAGCTGCGTTGGCGACCTATTGCTCCTCCTCTGCCTTCGCCTTTGGCTTCCACCTATTCCCCTGAGACATTTGGGAATGCTCTCAGGAGCGCCTCTACCAGCGTGAGCTTGTACTCGCGCATCTTCCTATCACGCTCCAGTGCAGGAAGTAAGGTGGGCACATTGTCTTTGTACCGGGGATCCAGCAGGGTGGCAACCCAGTAGTCCGCACACGTTAAAATGTGGGCAACTCTGCTGTCGTTGCACAGGCACTTCAGCATGTAGTCGCTCATGTGTGCCAGGCTCCCCAGAGGTAAGGACAAGCTGTCCTCTGTGGGAGTCGTATCGTCATTGTCCTCCGTATCCCCCCAGCCAAGCACCAGTGATGGGCCTGAGCTGTGTCGGGTGCCACCCCACTGTGAACCTGCTTCATCCTCATCCTCCTCATCCTCCTAGTCCTGCAGTAGTGGGCCTTGGCTGGCCACATTTATACCTGGCCTGTGCTGTTGCAAAAAACCTCCCTCTGAGCCACTTCTAACAGACTGGCCTGAAAGTGCTAAAAATGACCCCTCATCCTCCTCCTCCTCATGGGCCACCTCCTCTTCCATCATCGCCCTAAGCGTTTTCTCAAGGAGACATAGAAGTGGAATTGTAACGCTGATAACGGTGTCATCGCCACTGGCCATGTTGGTGGAGTACTCGTAACAGCACAACAGGGCACACAGGTCTCGCATGGAGGCCCAATCATTTGTGGTGAAGTGGTGCTGTTCCGTGGTGCGACTGACGCGTGCGTGCTGCAGCTGAAACTCCACTATGGCCTGCTGCTGCTCGCACAGTCTCTCCAGCATGTGCAAGGTGGAGTTCCACCTGGTGGGCACGTCGCATATGAGGCGGTGAGCGGGAAGGCCGAAGTTCCGCTGTAGCGCAGACAGGCGAGCAGCAGCAGGATGTGAACGCCGGAAGCGCGCACAGACGGCCCTCACTTTATGCAGCAGCTCTGACAGGTCGGGGTAGTTGTGAATGAACTTCTGCACCACCAAATTCAGCACATGCGCCAGGCAAGGGATGTGCGTCAAACCGGCTAGTCCCAGAGCTGCGACGAGATTTCGCCCATTATCGCACACCACCAGGCCGGGCTTGAGGCCCACCGGCTGAAACCACTCGTCGGTCTGTTGTTCAATACCCCGCCACAACTCCTGCGCGGTGTGGTGCCTGTCCCCCAAACATATGAGTTTCAGAATGGCCTGCTGACGTTTACCCCGGGCTGTGCTGAAGTTGGTGGTGAAGGTGTGTGGCTGACTGGATGAGCTGGTGGAAGCAGAGGAGGAGGAAGCCGAGTATGAGGAGGAGGCTACAGGAGGCAAAGAATGATGCCCTGCGATCCTTGGCGGCGGAAGAACGTGCACCAAGGAACTCTCCGCCTGCGTCCCAGCCGCCACTACATTTACCTAGTGTGCAGTTAGGGAGATAAAGCGTCCCTGGCCATGCTTACTGGTCCACGTATCTGTGGTTAGGTGGACCTTGCCACAGATGGCATTGCGCAGTGCACACTTGATTTTATTGGATACTTGGTTGTGCAGGGAAGGCACGGCTGTCTTGGAGAAGTAGTGGCGGCTGGGAACATCATACTGTGGGACAGCCATGGACATCAGCTGTTTGAAGCTGTCTGTGTCCACCAGCCTGAATCACAGCATTTCAAAGGCCAGTAGTTTAAAAATGCTGGCATTCAGGCCCAGGGCTCGAGGGTGGCTAGGTGGTAATTTATGCTTTATCTCCAAGGTTTGTGAGATGGAGAGCTGAACGCTGCCGTGTGACATGGTGGAGATGCTTTGTGACGCAGGTGGTGTTGTCGGTGGCACATCCTCTGTTTTGTGGGCGGCAGGTGCCAACATTCCTCCAGGGGCCGGAGGAAGAGGCCGAGGCAGCAGCAGAAGAGGGAGCAGGGGGAGCCAGAGTGAGTTCCTTGCTTTTAAGGTGTTTACTCCACTGCTGTTCATGCTTTGCATGTAGATGCCTGGTCATGCAGGTTGTGCTAAGGTTCAGAACGTTAATGCCTCGCTTTAGGCTCTGATGGCACAGCGTGCAAACCACTCGGGTCTTGTCGTCAGCACATTGTTTAAAGAAGTGCCATGCCAAGGAACTCCTTGAAGCTGCCTTTGTGATGCTTGGTCTCTGGTGGCGGTGGCCAGTAGCAGGCGAACTCTCTTAGAGGCGGCTGTTCTGCTTTTGCCCCCTGCTCTCTCTTTTGCTACGCTGTTGGCTCAGTCTCACCACTGCCTCTTCCTCTGAACTATGAAAGTCAGTGGCACGACCTTCATTCCATGTAGGGTCTAGGACCTCATCGTCCCCTGCATCGTCTTCCACACAGTCTTCCTCCCTGACCTTATGTTCGGTCTGCACACTGCAGAAAGACGCAGCAGTTGGCACCTGTGGTTCGTCATCATCAGAGACGTGCGGACTCCGATGAGGTGGTATTCCCATGTCCTCATCATCAGGAAACATCAGTGGTTGTGCATCAGTGCATTCTAAGTCTTCCACCACTGGGGAAGGGCTAGGTGCATTCCCTTGGGAAACCCTGCCAGCAGAGTCTTCAAACAGCATAAGAGACTGCTGCATAACTTGAGGCTCAGACAGTTTCCCTGATATGCATGGGGGTGATGTGACAGACTGATGGGCTTGGTTTTCAGGTGCCACCTGTGCGCTTTCTGCAGAAGACTGGGTGGGAGATAATGTTGTGAACATGCTGGATCCACTGTCGGCCACCCAATTGACTAGCGCCTGTACCTGTTCAGGCCTTACAATCCTTAGAACGGCATTGGGCCCCACCAAATATCGCTGTAAATTCTGGCGGGTACTGGAACCTGAGGTAGTTGGTTCACTAGGACGTGTGGCTGTGGCAGAATAGCCACGTCCTCTCCCAGCACAAGAGGGTACACTAACACCACCACGACCGCGTCCGCGTCCCTTACTAGATGTTTTCCTCATTGTTACCGTTCACCAAGCACCACAATTAGAAAAAAAATATTTGGCCCAATGTATTGATTTGAAATTCAGGCCTTTTTTTTACAGGCACCTAATACTATCTGCCTATTTATGTAGCGTATTACACTAATCCAGGCACAGCAGTAACCACTGATTTAGGGGAATATCTCTTTTAGGGCTAGTATTTTGGCCCTGGATGAAAGGTATCCTTTTATGGACAGATTTACAATTGGCCTGCAACAGCTCGAACACCAGATTCAGGGTATTGCTATTTTGGCAATTGAATTTTACCCCACAACAAAATATATGTTTTTGCGGACACTATGAATCTTGGCCAGCCACAGCTGAAACCACTGATTTATGGTATTGCTATTTTGGCAATTGAATTTCACCCCAGAACAAAATATATGTTTTGGCGGACACTATGAATCTTGGCCAGCCACAGCTGAAACCACTGATTTATGGTATTGCTATTTTGGCAATTGAATTTCACTCCAGAACAAAATATATATTTTGGCGGACACTATTATACTTTGCCAGCCACAGCTGAAACCACTGATTTATGGTATTGCTATTTTGGCAATTGAATTTCACCGCAGAAAATAATCTATCCTTTGCCAGACAGCAGACAGTATTATACTTGGCTAGCCAAAGCTGGAACACCAGATTTAGGGGATTGGTATTTGGGCAATTGTATTTAACCCCTTAATAAAATATAGAAATTGCTATCCTGAGTTTCTAGGGGTGACAATTAGCACAGCCAAGCCCCTGATGTAGGATATAGCAAAAAAAAACTAGTATTGATGGATTGATGGACTTGGTGGCAACTTGTTCTGGTGCACCACAAGTCACAAAATGGCCACCGATCACCCCAGAAAATAAATGACAGAAAAACGCTCTGTGCAGCCTAAAAACCAGTGAGCAAGTAACTAGCAGAAGTTCAATCATTCACAGCTGTGGATCGATCCATTCATTAGGTGCTGTTGCTGACTTTTCCCTGCCTAATCTCGCCCTCACAGAAGCAGCGTCCTCTCCCTACACTAATCAGAGCAGTGTGACGTGCGGCGCTACGTGACTCCAGCTTAAATAGAGGCTGGGTCACATGCTGCACTTGGCCAATCACAGCCATGCCATTAGTAGGCATGGCTGTGATGGGCTCTTAGGGCAAGAAGTAAAACGCTAGCTGATTGGCTGCTGTGCAGCCCTTCAGAAAGCGGGAAGTAATCGCCGAACAACGAACCCGAACCCGAACTTTTTTGAAAATGTCCGGGTTTGGGTCCGTGTCCCGGACACCCCAAAATTCGGTACGAACCCGAACTATGCTCGAACTGTTCGCTCAGCACTACAGATAATGCTTCCAGTTGGTTAAGCACCACCCTGTCTTCCACCAAGTCCAGTCTCAATAGCCAAGTCCCTCGCATATAATGTTTTACAGGGTCAGCTCACCTGCAGGCCGTCGCATATAATTTTTTACAGGGTCAGCTCACCTACAGGCCCTCGCATATAATGTTTTACAGGGTCAGCTCACCTTTAGGCCCTCACATATAATGTTTTACAGGGTCAGGTCACCTGCAGGCCCTCACCTACAACCTTTTAAAGGGTCAGCTCACCAGCAGACCCTCATCCCTAATGTTTTAGAGGGTCAGCTCAGCAGCTGGCCCTTGCCCATAATGTTTTAGGTGGTCAGATCAGTAGGCCATTGCACTAAACGTTTTTGAGGGTCACCAACAGGCCATCAATCATAATTTTTCAAGGGTGTGTAACATGCCCTTTTTTATGTGTAACAAAGGGTGTATTGGAGTTGCGGTTCCTTGTAATTTTTGGCAGCCCTTTCACTTAGTGCATAGGCTTTATGAGTGTAGGAGTCCCACTACATGAACAATTGTATTACAATGTGAATAAGGCCCTCCTTTATGTGATATACAGGTTGTATCAGAGTGCCTCTTGCTTGTAATTTTTGGCAGCACTTGCACTTTATATACAATTAAATATACAGGAAAGAATGTTTCCTATAATTTTTTCCTCTAAAATTGATTTTATCTTTGGTTTTGTGCGTATTATTGTCAGCGTGTAAAAGTGGCGTACTACACGGACAACATCGTTCCCAGCAGCGAACTGAGAGTCCAAGATTCATCCAGACATCCTCCCCATGCTGTTCCCAAACCATTTCGGTAGGGTGTTTCCATCAATTTCTGACCTTTTCCTATGAACCAGGCACCCTCCCCTCTTCAGAGCAGTGGTTGTCTAGTTTAATGCTCGGCTTCTCCCATTGACTTCCATTATACCAATGTGTTTGGCCCAAGCACCGGAGCACTTGGGTGCTCGATCAACACTTCTTGCATCCCATGAATGATTGTGTCTGAGTTTTACTATCCGGGTGTCTTTGAACAAGGATGTGCACCAGTTCCAGACTGTTCCACATGAGGGAGAAGATGACTTATGTTTATTTATACATAAATGAATCTCTTACCGCTCTAATAAAAGTTGTTCATAAGTACACTGTATGAAATGTTTATAAGGAGACAGTATGAAATAGATGACATAATCAGAATTGCAACTGAATATTAATATTTAGATTGTGCCCTGTTTTTTAATGTGAAAACCTTATTCCCCTTTGCAAGGTTATTACAATTACTGCAGTCAAAATGTGAAGAATTTCTATATGTATATTATCAAGATAATATTTGAAGTCAGTGTTTCTTGAGACTGTGTTGGCATACTTTGTGTCAAATTAATCATGCATTTGTTAAATGTGGTTTATCTGTGGTTTAAATGTTTTTGATTAGAAATGCTACTCCAGTTTTTTGCACACCCTCATACTGGAGTGGCTTTGGGGTTTGTTTTGCTACCGTTCAAAAAAGTCTCAGTGATAAATCTGGAGTGAAACTAATTAACATAGCTGACCAAACCCACATTTGTACTTTGTTTTTTTTATCTGGAGTAATGTAAAATGCAAAAAGTAACAACAAATTTGTGCAAGTAACCTAAAAATGTCCCAATCGCCATTTTAGGACATTTTGAAGACAGAATTCTGGAGTGCAGGGCTTGGCAAATCCCACGCCCCCCCCCCCTCCAGCCTTCTTTGGCTCTAGTAGATTACATTTTGAATATTTCAAGTTAAGAACGTTAATGCCTAATCTTCAGAATACATTCAAAAATCTCCCATGGAGACCACTCAGGGAATTTTGGAAAAAGCAGACAAATGTCTTTTATAAATAGTCGGGGATTTCACTGGGCATTATTACATTTGTGCCTAATAGCTTCATAAAAGTTCAAAATATATTTTCCCTGATGCTTATTACAATGTATAAAATAATAAAAGATGTTTTACATTGTTCATTAACTTTAGCCCATTTCAGTACATTAATTTACTTTTTTTTTTCTTGAACTTGAAAGCTCAGCTTAGAGGACCTTAGAATATGTTTGAGAATAGAGGGTTTACAGACACTAGATAAAAGAGAATCATATTACATTGTGGTTCATTTCATTTTAACTTGATGATTTACAGAGAATGTAAATCAAGATACAACCACAGAAGGTACATTTAATGACATCTTAATGCATCATAGAATTTACGACATAGCATGGATAGCTTGAGCACTCAGCCATTTCAAGCAGATGCTGCAATAATTCTACTTAATACTTAGAAGCAAAGTAAAGCATATTGTTTTTGCACAAATGTTTATGAAACATTAATACAAATAATATGCACCATTCTGTGCTAAGCACATAATCTGAAATCTTCCTTTATAAATATTTATAAGTAGGACTTTTGCCTTAACCAGCAAATTGATCACAAGCTTCAAGGATTTGGTTCTTGGGTTATCAACATAATAAGGCTACTTAAGAAAACATAAACAAATAGAAATGATTAAAAGAAAAAGAATTTGTGTACAGTGTTTAAAGCACAAAGAAATATTGCAAACAAAGACACAGCACATCATACTGCTAATGTCAGATATACATGAAATACATATATTTGTATGCTTTTAACTAAATGAAAGCTAGCTAGTAAGATTCATAGTTTCACATTTAAATAGTTGGTTTCTAGCAGAAAAATGTTTAATGATTGTTGGCATATTATGCATTTAATATATGTATTTGTCTAATAAACATAACAAGCAGAATGTGCACTAAATATTACCAATATCAAGGATTCAAAAAAACTGCGATATATACTAAATCTGGAAATGGTTTAAAGTTAGGAGACGCCATTATTATTTCGGATGGGATGTCACTGTTATTTCTGAAGACTTAAGGGAATTTTTCACTTGAATGGGAGTTCAGCTGCAGTACATTACACAATGGAAAGAGTCTCCTGCTTCTGGTCCCATCCTTTTTTTAGTTCTCAGTGCAGCAGCTGATGAAAACAGGTTATTGTCAGGGTGCCTCGCTGTCAGACCCATACTGATATCTGATATTGATGACCTATCTGGAGGATAAGTTACCATTTTCTAGAGAGTTGAAAAACCCTTTAAAAATGAATTCATCTAGGAAAAAATATCCCAAAGGATCCCCTAATGACCCCAGATGGCCAAAATAATGATCCTAATACAACATGGATCCAAAGGTTTAGCAGAAGACAACATTTTGAGCTGACTTTGGAGCCCATACCTGGCCTTTTCCTTAGAGGCTGAGAATGTATTTCACCTTTTTGATGAGATAAATGAAAACAGTAACGTTTTTGATTACATTTTAAAGTGGACGTGCATTTGTTCTTTATATATCAAGGATGGGTCTGAAGGAACTTTGGCCTGGCGATTCTTAGAAGTCATCTTAATCTTGTTAAGCACAATGACATAACTACGTTTAATACATTTTAGACACCACCTCAATTGTAATAACTAGTAGAATAATGTTAACATTTACGTTGCTAGGTGGAACATTGTCATTGTATCCCAATTTTTTTTTTAAATATATGTAAATGACAGCTCTCATATAGCTTCATCAACAGAAAAAAAGTTGGAAATGACAAGTTGTCTCACAAAAACAAGCCTTCATCTACATTGATGGAAAAATAAAAAAGTATGACCTCTTGGAATGAGACTAGGCTAAAACAATAGCATTATGAGAAAGCAGGCCAATGTCATGTGATGCTTCTTTCTGTCTTCTGACTTATTAAATGGCATCTATTATTTTGAGCTATTTTTGTGAGATGAATCCCAAATAGCTCAGACCACACAAGAAATACAGGGTACTGTTTTTTAGTGGCACACCCTGCATAAGATCAATGCTATAATTAATTTATGACATGAATATATGTACACAAACTCAGACTACTTTTAGACCTGTGTTTGGAGCGGATCCGTCTTGTATCTGCACAGATGGATCGGCACCGATAATGTAAATGCTTGTATCCATTCAGAATGGATCTGTTTGCATTATCATGAACAAAGTCAAAACGGAATCGTCCTGAACACTGTTGAAAGTCAATGGGGGACAGATCTGTTTTCAATTGCACCATATTGTGTCAATGAAAATTGATCCCCATTGATTTACATTGTAAGTCAGGATGGATCAGTTTGGCTCCGCAGCGTCAGGCAGACACCAAGACGCTGCAAACAGCATTTTGGTGTCCGCCTCCAGAGCGGAATGGAGGCGGAACGGAGCCAAACTGATGCATTCTGAATGGATCATTATCTGTTCAGAATGCATTGGGGCTAAACTGATCCATTTTGGTCCGCTTGTGAGAGCCCTGAATGGATCTCACAACCGGACCCAGAAACGGCAGTGTGAAAGTAGCATCAATATGATGCAACATTATTAAAATATGTAAAACACTCATGTAACAATGCGACTAGGACACAAAGAAAAAAAATGCAGAACCAGAAAACAAGTACACTTGTTCTGCTTCCTCTCTCTGCTACACAATGATGTGCAGCTTAATTGATTTTGTGCCTAACACCTTGAACCGAGTCAGTTGCTCATTCAGAAATATATCCAAGGTTTCAAGGTTATACCATCAACCAGTGCAATGCCTTTACACATGCAAAACCAGTTAGTGTGGCCTTTTCTTTAGACAAAGGCTACTGAGTATTGATAAACTGCAGCATTTACAACATTCTGCAGTGCAAGCAGCCTGCAAACTTCTAGAGAAAATAGAGAGAAAATAATAAACGCATGATCAATGTAGCTGAGTAGATTAGAGAAAATGATAACAAAAAGTATTAAAACACATGCACCATTCTTGGTGGCACAGTTGTTCCAATGATAATATTCCTACTGCATGAATTAAAGCAGACTTGTCACCTTAAGAAAGTTTTCCTGGAATAATCAACTTATTTTTAGTGGCCCCATAGCCAGCATTGCTTATTTAAAGATTCATACTTACCTACTCCCTGCCACTCTGGTCCTGCATGCTGGCTTCTGTACCTCCATGTTCTGGGGCCTTGCTTGTTTTCTTTTGGCCACGGTATGGATATAGTCACGTGTACTGCTGCAGCCAATGACTGGCTTCAGCAGTGACATATCTCCAAGCTACACATCATCACTGAAGCTAGTCATTTACTGCCACAGCGCATGTGACCACGTCCATACTCGGCCGGACAAAAACAAGCTTGGGGCCGGAAGGTGGAGTTATAGGAGCTAGCATGCAGGACCAGAGCAGCAGGAAGCAGGTAAGTATGAAACTTTCAATAGGTAACTTCTCATTGGTATATGCCTATTCTCTGAAACATATTCATTAGTTAATTTGTCAAGAGACTGAAACAATTCATAGTATGAATGTATTCCTTTCTGTGTATGAAAGTACATACAGAAAAAACAAATTTAGACCTCAGTGTAGTCCTTCCATGTACTCAATTCTTCTCACAGGGACTTGGGGAGCTTGGGAAAGCGTGCCCCTTAATTATATGTAAGGTATACACACATACAGTATGTGTGAGGCAGGAAAATGCTTGAATTTACATTGTTATGGAACCTGCCAGCACTATACACATAATGAGAAATGTCTAAATGAAAGCAAAAATAACTGCAGTAAACAAATATCCAACCATTAACATTGCTTCCAGTGGTTAATTCACAAGCAGTGTAAAGGGTTATTGTATATAAACCACAATTTTCATTTACACTCACCGACAAAAAAATGAAGCACCAAAAAGGAGAATAAAACTTTATATTTGTGAATGCAATGATGGTATACATTATATACTGTTAGTGATTACAATATTAGAGTGAAAGGATTAGAGTGAAAAAGTTCATTTGGGAAAACTGTATAATTGAAAGGAGGCTCTAGTCAGAGGCACACCACCAACAAGGCAAGGTGAGGTAATTGCCTAGGGACATGTGGGGGGCAGCAGCAGGGCCATATGCAATGAGCGCTTCA
The DNA here is from genome assembly GCA_033119425.1 of Bufotes viridis. Lineage (NCBI taxonomy): Eukaryota > Metazoa > Chordata > Amphibia > Anura > Bufonidae > Bufotes > Bufotes viridis. The sequence continues at coordinate 416,833,511 of CM065589.1, read as the reverse complement.
GTGTGGAAGCGTTCATCTCTCTACATATAACTGTATTGCGTTTTCAGGATGGTGTTACAGTTTAATTCTGCGGCAGGGAACAGAAGCAATGTCTCCATGCCCTACCACTTCCTCTGATTGGCTTTAGGCCTATCAGATGTCATCATCTTTGCATAACTTGAGCTGGGCAGCATAAAGCTCAGAACCCTAAAATGGGAAATATTTTGTACTTGCACACAAAAGTGGCATTTTTTGTACTGGCACACATGAGGAGGCATATTTTTTGTACTAGTCTAGATTGTAAGTAGAGATGTCCTATTAGCCGGCGAACGGTTCTCGGCGAACATAGCTTGTTCGCGTCCGCCACGGCGGGCGAACATATGCGATGTTCGCGTTCGTCCCTATACTTTATCATTGAGCAAACTTTGACCCTGTACCTCACAGTCAGCAGACACATTCCAGCCAATCAGCATATCCTCCCTCCCAGACCCTCCCACCTCTTATCAAAAAGCAAGGACGGCATCCATCTTAAATTCATTCTGAAGCTGCAGTGTTAGTAGTTGTAATCGCAATGCGATTAATATAACCTATATTAATCGCATTGCGAATTTAACTTAGAGCTGGGTTCCTAATGGTTGTATTGCTAGAATTATATAACGAAGATTGAGAATGTAGCGCTATATTCTCAATCTTCATTATATTCTAGCAATACAACCATTAGGAACCCAGCTCTAAGTTAAATTCGCAATGCGATTAATGCAAGATATATTAATCGCATTGCGAATTCAACTTAGAGCTGGGTTCCTAATGGTTGAATTGCTAGAATTATATAACGAAGATTGAAAATATAGCGCTATATTCTCAATCTTCATTATATTCTAGCAATACAACCATTAGGAACCCAGCTCTAGGTCAAATTCGCAATGCGATTAATGCAGGTTATATTAATCACATTGCGAATTCAACTTAGAGCTAGGTTCCTAATGGTTGTATTGCTAGAATTATATAACGAAGATTGAGAATATAGCGCTATATTCTCAATTTTTTTTTTATATTCTAGCAATACAACCATTAGGAACCCATCTCTAAGTTGAATTCGCAAATAAGATGTCCCGAACTATTCGCCGGCGAACAGTTCCCGGCGAACATAGCTTGTGCGCGTTCGCCGTGGCGGGCGAACATATGCGATGTTCGGTCCGCCCCCTATTTGTCATCATTGAGTAAACTTTGACCCTGTACCTCACAGTAAGCAGACACATTGCATGCAGCCAATCAGCAGCATACCCTCCCTCCCAGACCCTCCAATCTCCTGGACAACATCCATTTTAGATTCATTCGGAAGCTGCAGTCTTAGTGAGAGGAGGGACAGTGTAGCTGCTGCTGATTTAATAGGGAAATCGATAGCTAGGCTAGTGTATTCAGTGTTCCCTCCAGTCCTGAAAGACTCATCAGATCTCTGTTGTAAGGACAGCGTCCTGACAGCACCCCAAAAAGCCCTTTTTAGGGCTAGTACATCAGTCTGATTTTTTTTTTTCCTGTGTAATCTAGTTGCAGTTGCCTGCCAGTGTGTGTGTCAGGCTCACAGCGTATACTGTGCCCACTTGCCCAGTGCCACCACTCATATCTGGTGTCACAGTAGCTTGCATTTTAAAAAAAAAAGACTTTTTTGACTGTAATATAATAGCAGTCAGTTGCCTGCACGCGTGTGTGTTTCAGGCCCTGCAAGTGCACAGTGTCACCAGTGCAACTCATATCTGGTGTCACAGTAGATTACATTTAAAAAAAACAACAACAATTTTGACTGTAAAATAATAGCAGTCAGTTGCCTGCACGCGTGTGTGTTTCAGGCCCTGCAAGTGCACAGTGTCACCAGTGCAACTAATATCTGGTGTCACAGTAGATTACATTTAAAAAAAAAAAAAAAAATTTGACTGTAAAATAATAGCAGTCAGTTGCCTGCACGCGTGTGTGTTTCAGGCCCTGCAAGTGCACAGTGTCACCAGTGCAACTCATATCTGGTGTCACAGTAGATTACATTTAAAAAAATAACAATTTTTGACTGTAAAATAATAGCAGTCAGTTGCCTGCACGCGTGTGTGTTTCAGGCCCTGCAAGTGCACAGTGTCACCAGTGCAACTCATATCTGGTGTCACAGTAGATTACATTTAAAAAATAAAATAAAAAAATGACTGTAAAATAATAGCAGTCAGTTGCCTGCACTCGTGTGTGTTTCAGGCCCTACAAGTGCACAGTGTCACCAGTGCAACTCATATCTGGTGTCACAGTAGATTACATTTAAAAAAATAATAATTTTTGACTGTAAAATAATAGCAGTCAGTTGCCTGCACGCGTGTGTGTTTCAGGCCCTGCAAGTCCACAGTGTCACCAGTGCAACTCATATCTGGTGTCACAGTAGATTACATTAAAAAAAAAAACTACAATTTTGACTGTAAAATAATAGCAGTCAGTTGCCTGCACGCGTGTGTGTTTCAGGCCTTGCAAGTGCACAGTGTTCATCAGTGCAACTCATATCTGGTGTCACAGTAGATTACATTTAAAAAATAAATACATTTTTGACTGTAATATAATAGCAGTCAGTTGCCTGCAAGCGTGTGTGTTTCAGGTCCCGCAAGTGCATAGTGTCACCAGCAGAACTCATATCTGGTGTCACAGTAGATTACATTTAAAAAACAACAATTTTGACTGTAAAATAATACAAACCATTAGAAAACGTGGTGTGGTGTTTAACAAGTAGAATATGCTCAACCCATATGCAGTTGTGCATGTATATAGGGGAGCACACAATGGAAGATGCCAGCAACATGCTGGAGGTCACTGGTGAGCTGTCTGTGAGTCAGGCCTTACGCTCCCGTAATGCCCAACGGCCCCTGGTATCGCCCATACGGCACAGGTAGGTTGAGTGGTAGGGCCTCGGGCTACTCGAGAGACCTTGTCTTGGTGTCCGAGCTTTAGACATGTCCTCCTAGTAGGATATGTCGAACTAACCTCTCAATTTTATCAGTGTAAGGGTTTAGTATTGCCGCAGAGTGCACCTGCCTTTGCTATGAATATGTTTTTGATTGTTCTTCTCCTCCACATTATCGTTATCATATGTAGGATGGTTATTGTGGTACTTGTAGTCCGTTGCTGGCATCTTCCATTGTATGCATTTTTTGCTGTTGATTGCCCCTAGCAACGGACTACAAGTCCAGGGTGTGCTCCCCTATATACATTCACAACTGCATATGGGTTGAGCATATCCTGCTTGTTAAACACCACACCACGTTTTCTAATGGTTTGTACAGTTGTGTTCAAAATTATTCAACCCCCAATGCTGTAAAGGGTTTTAGGGAATTTAGTGTACATTTGCAATTGTGTTCAGAATGAAATCTTACAAGGACCTTTTAAATGCAACTAAATGCAACTAAATGCAACTAAAATGACATCAATTGTTTTTGTAATACAGTATTAAAATTTTTTTTGTGATTTCTTCATTGACACAATTATTCAACCCCTTAAAGACTACCACTCTTAAGAACAGAGGTTCATTCAAGTGTTTTCGATCAGGTATTGAAAACACCTCTGGATGTCAAGGAGCAGCAATCAAGCATAATAAGCACCAATTAGGCAGATTTAAAATGACTGTGATACTCAAGTCCTTCTAGACATTTACTGGTGTGTTTACAAACATGGTGAAGTCATGAGAATGCTCCAGGAAGACAAGAGAAGAGGTGATTTTTCTTCACAGGAAGGGCAATGGCTATAAGAAGATTGCAAAGATGTTAAACATACCAAGAGACACCATAGGAAGCATCAATCGCAAATTCAAGGCAAAGGGCACTGTTGAAACGCTACCTGGTCGAGCAAAAAGAAGATGCTGACTTCGACTGATGTGTGCTACCTAAAGCGCAAAGTGGAGAAAAGTCCCCGTGTGACTGCTGAGGAACTGAAAAAAGATTTGTCAGATGCGGGTAATGGAGTTTCAGCTCAGACAATAAGGCACACACTGCGTAATAAAGTCCTCCATGCCAGAACTCCCAGGCGCACCCCCTTGCTGTCTCCAAAGAATAAGAAGAGTCGACTACAGTATGCCAAAAGTCATGTGGACAAACCACAAAAGTTTTGGGATAGTGTTCTGTGGACTGATGAAGCAAAATTAGAACTGTTTGGGCCCATGGATCAATGCTATGTTTGGAGGAGGAAGAACAAGGCCTATGAAGAAAAGAACACCTTGCCTACTGTGAAGCATGGCGGGGGGTCAATCATGCTTTGGGGCTGTTTTGCTTCTACAGGTACAGGGAAGATTCAGCGTGTGCAAGGTACCATGAATTCTCTTCAGTACCAGGAGATATTGGATGAAAATGTGATGCAGTCCGTCACAAACCTAAGGCTTGGGAGACGTTGGACCTTTCAACAGGACAATGATCCCAAGCAAACCTCCAAGTCCATTAGAGCATGGTTGCAGATTAAAGGCTGGAACATTTTGAAGTGGCCATCGCTGTCACCAGACTTAAATCCGATTGAGAACCTCTGGTGGGACTTAAAGAAAGCAGTTGCAGCGCGCAAGCCTAAGAATGTGACTGAACTGGAGGCATTTGCACATGAAGAATGGGCGAAGATACCCGTAGATCGCTGCAAGACACTTGTGTCAAGCTATGCTTCACGTTTAAAAGCTGTTATAACTGGAAAAGGATGTTGTACTAAGTACTAAGATTGAATGTCACTTGGGGGTTGAATAAAACTGATAATGATGTGAGCACAGAAAAGACATTTGTGGTTATTTCATTATAAATGTTATGTTATATTTGTCTGACTTACAAGTGCCTCTCTGATTTAACAAGATGACTTAAATAATCAAAATCAATGTCAAACTTGCCAAAACACTCAATTTCAGTGGGGGTTGAATAATTTTAAACACAACTGTATAATATGTTTGGAGGTGTATAAACTACAATTTAAATGTGCCTGCTTTTCATCTACAGGCTACATTCAGGTGCACCTGGCAGGCTCTGGGCCATATCAGCTGGTCTCGGGTAGGGCTCACAGGCACCTCCCACTGCAAGCATGGTTACATGCTGGAGGTCACTGGTGAGCTGTCTGTGAGTCAGGCCTTATGCTCCCGTAATGCCCAACGGCCCCTGGTATCGCCCATACGGCACAGGTAGGTTGAGTGGTACGGCCTCGGGCTACTTAAGAGACCTTGTCGTGGTGTCCAAGCTTTAGACATGTCCTCCTAGTAGGATATGTCGAAATAACCTATCAATTTTATCAGTGTGAGGGTTTAGTATTGCCGCAGAGTGCACCTGCCTTTGCTATGGTTCTGTAAAATAATAGCAGTCAGTTGCCTGCACGCATGTGTGTTTTAGGCCCTGCAAGTGCACAGTGTCACCAGTGCAACTCATATCTGGTGTCACAGTAGATTACATTTAAAGAGGACCTTTCACTGGTCCACAGTTTATGAGGCAAATGTATATACATGCAGAGCGGCACCCAGGGATGACCCTGCACTTACTTGTATCCCTGGGTATCCAGCACGCTTCTCCTTTTTTTGCCTGGGGCGGAGAAATCTTCTTTCGCCCTGGGAGTCTCCTTCTCCCAGGCTGGAGCTCTGGCCAATCGCGGCGCTCAGCTGATATCCTGGGAGGTTGCAGGATATGAGCTGAGCACTACGATACCTGGTCTGCAAAGCACGGTCAGGGCAGGTATATCACGTACACTGCGCCTTGGGTGAACCTGCTGACGGCTGCCAAGCATGGAATGCGTGGCTCTGCAGCGGAGTTGGTGACACAACCACGACTTGCAGGCAGGCCTGCTGCCACCTCCTCTACTCCTCCTACTCCATCATCTTCACTAACCTCCTCGGCTGAGTCCTCTTCTGCTACTGCGTCTTGCTCCACATCATTAACTGCACCCCCAGCTCCCCAGGGGCTATTCCATCTATTTCATACCATTTGTTTTCTTCCTGGAGCGTGCCCTGCGAAAAGTGCTGGATTAGGCCGTAGATGAGCGTGAAGAGGAAGAGGAAGAGTTGTGGTCACCATCACCACCAGAAACAACCTTATCAGCATCGCTTGCTGGACCTGCGGCAATGCTGGAAAAGGAGTCTGAGGAGTCAGAGGAGGAATGTGGCTTTGAGAAGGAGGAAGACCAACCACAGCAGGCATCCCAGGGTGCTCGTTGTTGTCACCTATCTAGGACCCGTGGTGTTGTACGTGGCTGGGGGGAAGAACAGACCTTCAGTGAGATCAGTGAAAACGAGGAACGGGACATGAGTAGCTCGGCATCCAACCTTGTGCAAATGGGGTCTTTCATGTTGTCATGCCTGTTGAGGGACCCTCGTATAAAAAGGCTTAAGGAGAACGACCTGTACTGGGTGGCCACGCTACTAGACCCCCGGTATAAGCAGAAAGTGCCTGAAATGTTACTGAATTCCCAGAAGTCAGAAAGGATGCAGCAGTTCCAAAATTAATTAAAAATTATGCTTTACACAGCGTATAAGGGTGATGTCACAGAACAACGGGAATCTAACAGGGGAAGAGGTGAAAGTATTCCTCCTCCTACCACAACCACGCCGGCAAGGACAGGACACTTTACAGACATGTTGTTGATGGAGGACAGGCAGAGCTTTTTAAGTCCTACGCATCGCCACAGCCCTTCGGGGTCCACACTCAGAGAACGACTCGACCGACAGGTAGCAGACTACCTCGCCTTAACTGCAGATATCAACACTCTGAGGAGCGATGAACCACTTGACTACTGGGTGTGCAGGCTTGACCTGTGGCCTGAGCTATCCCAATTTGCAATAGAACTTCTGGCCTGCCCCACTTCAAGTGTCCTGTCAGAAAGGACCTTCAGTGCAGCAGGAGGTATTGTCACTGAGAAGAGATGTCGCCTAGGTCAAAAAAGTCTAGATTACCTCACCTTTATGAAGATGAATGAGGCATGGATCCCGAAGGGACTGACAGTGAGCGATACATTTGACTTAAAAAGGCCTGATGAGATGAGCTGACTTGAGCTAAAAATGGGCCACACGCTGCTGTATTTTATAGTTTGCATTCTGGATGACTTGCATGACTTATCCGCCACCAACTAGGGTTCAAGCCGCAATGTTTTAGTGCACTTTCTGCCTGGAAAACATAAATTTTTCTGGCCGCTGCTACAGCAACAATACCAAATTTTTCTGGCATGTGTACATGCCAAATTTTCTGTTGCACTGTGGCTACAAAAAAAAAAAAAAAACCACATACATGTGTCAATTTCGCTTTGTGATAGTTACCTTGTTGTGGTGAAGGTGCTTGCGTATCAGAATGAAGTGACCACCTCTATGAGTGTGTTGGCAATGGAAATGTTGGCACACCCCAGATGATAAGGTCATTGCTTCATTGTGAACAGACCAAAAGCGATCGTCTGGATAATTTTGCATGGAAAAAACATCACTTTTCTTTGTGATCATCTAAGGTGATCATTAAAGCCTACTAGGCCAACAATGGGCCCACACTGCAGAATCATTGTTTTCTGGGTCACTTAACTGTCACTGAACTACCTCAGCACGACCATAGGCTTTGAAAAAACCCCGTCGCCTGCAATCTCCCAAACGTGCGCACGAGCACAGTCATCACTACACCAAGATTGACGCATAGAGGAATAAAATTTATGTCATGAATGAGTCCACTATTGACAACTCTTTGCGGTTGTCTAAAATCTATTCTATACACGTCCCCTGACAGGGGACGTAACAGGGATTAAACTAATAGGAATAGTACTATTTAACACACCACTCATATCTGGTGGCACAGTACATTGCAAGCCGTACGCACAGTGCCCCAAATTGGAAGTAAGAGGACCGACCAAGCACCTTTTTCCATCTCCCGGTTCCTAAAATCTATTCCATACACCGGCCCCTGATAGGGAACGTAACAGGAATTAAACTGATAGGAATAGTACTACTTAAACACACCACTCATATTTGGTGGCACAGTACATTGCAAGCCATACGCGCAGTGCCACAAATTGGAAGTAAGAGGACCGACCAAGCATCTTTTTCCATCTCCCGGGTCCTAAAATCTATTCCATACACCAGCCCCTGATAGGGGACTTAACAAGAATTAAACTGATAGGAATAGTACTACTTAACCACCACAGCCCACCTAGCTTAAACACCCTTAATGACCAGACCACTTTTTACAATTCTGCACTACACTAATTTCACCGTTTATTGCTCGGTCATACAACTTACCACCCAAATTAATTTTACCTCCTTTTCTACTCACTAATAGAGCTTTCATTTGGTGGTATTTCATTGCTGCTGACATTTTAACTTTTTTTGATATTAATCAAAAATGACCAAAATTTTTGCAAAAAAATGACATTTTTCACTTTTTTTTTCACAATTTTTTTTTAAATAAACTACATTTCTATATAAATTTTTCTCTAAATTTATTGTTCTACATGTCTTTGATAAAAAAAAAATCCAATAAATGTATATTTATTGGTTTGGGTAAAAGTTATGGTGTTTACAAACTATGGTGCAAAAAAGTAAATTTCCGCATTTTGACTTTCTGAGCACCTGTCATGTTTCCTGAGGCACTACAATGCCCAGACAGTATAAACCCCCATAAATGACCGCATTTCGGAAAGTAGACACCCTAAGGTATTCACTGATGGGCACTTGTGACAAAAAATAAAAACTTCCATGAACTCACTATGCCCCTCACGGAATACCTTGGGGTGTGTACTTTCTAAAATGGGGTCACTTGTGGGGTGTTTATACTGCCCTGACATTTTAGTGGCCCCTAAAGCGTCAGAAGTAGTTTTGAATCCATATGCGTAAATATGCCCTGTGAAATCCTAAAGGTACTTAATGGAATTAGGGCCCCTTTGCGCATCTTGGCTGCAAAAAAGTGTCACACATGTGGTATCGCCGTACTCAGGAGAAGTAGGGCAATGTGTTTTGTGGTGTATTTTTACATATACCCATACTGTGTGTGAAAAATATTTCTGTAAATTACAACTTTTTCAATTTTTTTTATACAAAGTTGTCAATTTACAGAGATATTTCTCTCATCCAGCATGGGTATATGTATGTCCTGGCAAACGTGATTTCTCCATTCACATCGATCAATCAATCGTTGTGGAGGAAGACAGCTTTGCCAGATTTTTGATACAAAGTGTTTGCCAAAGCATACAAACTCCAACACCTCTCCTCAGCTCATATGCCTGGGCAAACGTACCTGTACTGCGGAGAAGAAATCTCATCCTGCAGCGCCGCATACACCGACTCCACGTGTCTTCTGACAGCAGTGCAATGCTTCTCTTAGTGCACAGTGCTGCAGCGTTTTCGTCGATTGGTCCAGCTGGAAAATAAAGGGTGGTTAGTAAAAAAAAAAAGAAGAAAGAACAAGCAGCAGGCTCATAAATTTGAATGTTATGAACTATATAAATCTGAACATCATACAACTTTTAAAACCTAAACTAACTCAAGATTTCTTATTCTTGCTACCTGTTTAAATTTTTTTTCTTTTCTTTTCACTCTTTATTTTCCTTGCAGAAACCTCTCCTTTCCCATGGGACAATGTGTAACATGTAAATCGCACAGAGATGGTGCGAAGTACATTATGCACTTTATACCAAGTGAAAGGAGACGTTTCTACCATTTCACATAGCTGCAGTAGCACACTAGCACCCCTGTGTGTTAGGGTCTCTCAAAACCTAGTATCCTGAGAGACCCTAGATCCTGAGTGTAAAACTACCTGTGTCCTGCGGTCCCTACGTCCCTAAGTGTACCTGAGTGTGGTACTTCCGGAAACACTCCCCTAGGCATAGGGCAGGGTGGTTAGGGCAGTCAGGACAGAAATAGCGGGTGTCACACCTTATTACAGTCCTGCTACAGACACGGCATCTTTTTCGGGGTGGCGGTTGGTTTGAGGTACCAGCAACGACATTGGGGAAATGTCGCTTGTGTAGACGGCTCACTACACTGGTGGTTGGGGACACGGAACCTCCTGGATACAGGAGGTTCTCGGTGATCTCTTCCTGAAATTTGAGGAATGATCCTGTTCTCCAAGCCTTACTGTAGAGAGCAAAACTATTATATATAGCCAATTGAATTAGATATACAGACACCTTCTTATACCAGCGTCTGGTCCTGCGGGAAAGCAAATATGGAGCCAAAATCTGGTCATTGAAGTCCACCCCTCCCATGATCAAATTATAGTCGTGGACCGAGAGGGGCTTTTCAATGACACTGGTTGCCCGTTCAATTTCGATTGTCGTGTCTGCGTGAATGGAGGAGAGCATGTAAACGTCACGCTTGTCTCTCCATTTCACCGCGAGCAGTTCTTAGTTACACAAGGTAGCCCTCTCCCCCCTTGCAAAACGGGTGGTAACAAGCCATTGGGGGAAGCCCCGGTGACTAGGTCGCGCGGTGCCACAGCAGCCAATCTGTTCTAGGAACAAATGCCTGAAGAGGGGCACTCTTGTGTAGAAATTGTCCACATAAAGATGGTACCCCTTGCCGAATAAGGGTGACACCAAGTCCCAGACTGTCTTTCCACTGCTCCCCAAGTAGTCAGGGCAACCGACCGGCTCCAGGGTCTGATCTTTACCCTCATAAATACAAAATTTGTGGGTATAGCTTGTGGCCCTTTCACAGAGCTTATACAATTTGACCTCATACATAAATGTATTAGGGACTCGTCTACGCAGATGTTTTGCTCAGGGGTATACAAATCTGCAAATTTGGTGTTAAAGTGGTCTACGAGGGGCCGAATTTTGTGGAGCCGGTCAAAAGCTGGGTGGCCTCTGGGATGAGAGGTGCTGTTATCGCTAAAGTGCAGTAAACGCAGGATGGTCTCAAATCGTGTCCTGGACATGGCAGCAGAGAACATGGGCATGTGATGAATTGGGTTTGTGGACCAATATGACCGCAATTCATGCTATTTTGTCAGGCCCATGTTGAGGAGGAGGCCAGAAAAGTTTTAAATTTGGAAACTTGGACTGGTTTCCACCGGAAAGACTGGGCATAAGAGCTTCCCGGGTTAAATTGAGTGGCATACCGATTTGTTCCTGCCACGACTAGGTCAAAGAGCTCTGCAGTGAAGAACAGCTCAAAAAACCCCATTGCCGATCTGATCTGAGCTGTCTCCACCCGAACACCTGACTGGGCGGTGAAAGGGGGAACTAATGGTGCGGCTGAAGATGGGGGCTGCCAATCAGGGTTTGCCAGCACCTCACGGATTCTAGGGGCTCTACGGGCCTGTCTGTACGGTGGCTGCGATGGGGGAACTATTTCACGTGGCACCGTACCAGCTTCAACTGCCCTTCTGGTGCTCGCCACTTTACCATGTTCTACGGCAGCGCTGGTACTAGGTCCAGGAAGGGCTGCACTGCTGGTGTATGCCTCACCACTAGAGTTGAGCGAACACCTGGATGTTCGGGTTCGACGAGTTCGGCCGAACTTTCGAAAAATGTTCGGGTTCGGGATCCGAACTCGACCCGAACTTCATCCCGAACCCGAACCCCATAGAAGTCAATGGGGACCCGAACTTTTGGGCACTAAAAAGGCTGTAAAACACACCCGGAAAGGGCTAGAGGGCTGCAAAAGGCAGCAAAATGTAGTTAAATCCCCTGCAAACAAATGTAGATAGGGAAATGATGAGTTAACATAAAATAAATAAAAATTAAACAATATTAATTGGAGTGAGGTCCCATAGCACAGAATCAGGCTTCAAGTCACCCACCAATGGAGAAGGTCACTTACTATTATTTTGACCACAGCACCCAGACAAAGAAGAGAGGTCCCACAGCAGAGAACCAGGCATCATATCACCCACCACAGGAGTAGGCCACCATTTAGTTACTTTGACCCCTACACCCAGACGGAGGAGAGAGGTTACACAGCAGAGAATCAGGCATTTAGATCACCCACCACAGGAGTAGGCCCCCATTGAATCAGACCCTGGCAACCATGTCAGATGGCACAACCATCAGCTTTATATCAATCAGCACAGGAGAAGGCGACTTTGAAAGACTTTGACCCCTACACCCAGATGGAGGAGAGAGGTTTCACAGCAGAGAATCAGGCATCATATCAACCACCACAGGAGAAGCCACCATTTAGTTACTTTGACCCCTGCACCCAGGAAGAGGAGAGAGGCCCCACAGCACATATTCTGGCATCATATCAGCCACCACAGGAGAAGCCACCATTGAGTTACTTTGACCCCTGCACCCAGGAAGAGGAGAGAGGCCCCACAGCACATATTCTGGCATCATATCAGCCACCACAGGAGAAGCCACCATTGAGTTACTTTGACCCCTGCACCCAGGAAGAGGAGAGAGTCCCCACAGCACATATTCTGGCATCATATCAGCCACCACAGGAGAAGCCACCATTGAGTTACTTTGACCCCCGCACCCAGGAAGAGGAGAGAGGCACCACAGCACATATTCAGGCATCATATCACACACCACAGGAGAAGGCCTCTTTCAGTGATTTAGGCCTTTGGACCCAGACAGAGGAGAGAGGCACCACAGCACATATTCTGGCATCATATCAGCCACCACAGGAGAAGCCACCATTGAGTTACTTTGACCCCTGCACCCAGGAAGAGGAGAGAGGCCCCACAGCACATATTCTGGCATCATATCACCCACCACAGGAGTAGGCCACCATTTAGTTACTTTGACCCCTACACCCAGACGGAGGAGAGAGGTTACACAGCAGAGAATCAGGCATTTAGATCACCCACCACAGGAGTAGGCCACCATTGAATCAGACCCCGGCAACCATGTCAGATGGCACAAGCATAAGCTTTATATCAATCAGCACAGGAGAAGGCGACTTTGACAGACTTTGACCCCTACACCCGGACGGAGGAGAGAGGTTTCAAAGCAGAGAATCAGGCATTTAGATCACCCACCACAGGAGTAGGCCCCAATTTAATGGGACCCCGGCAACCATGTCAGATGGCACAACCATCAGCTTCATATCAATCAGCACAGGAGAAGGCAACTTTGAAAGACTTTGACCCCTACACCCAGACGGAGGAGAAAGGTTTCACAGCAGAGAATCAGGCATTTAGATCACCCACCACAGGAGTAGGCCCCCATTGAATCAGACCCTGGCAACCATGTCAGATGGCACAACCATCAGCTTTATATCAATCAGCACAGGAGAAGGCGACTTTGAAAGACTTTGACCCCTACACCCAGATGGAGGAGAGAGGTTTCACAGCAGAGAATCAGGCATCATATCAACCACCACAGGAGAAGCCACCATTTAGTTACTTTGACCCCTGCACCCAGGAAGAGGCGAGAGGCCCCACAGCACATATTCTGGCATCATATCAGCCACCACAGGAGAAGCCACCATTTAGTTACTTTGACCCCTGCACCCAGGAAGAGGAGAGAGGTCCCACAGCACATATTCTGGCATCATATCAGCCACCACAGGAGAAGCCACCATTGAGTTACTTTGACCCCTGCACCCAGGAAGAGGAGAGAGGCCCCACAGCACATATTCTGGCATCATATCACCCACCACAGGAGTATGCCACCATTTAGTTACTTTGACCCCTACACCCAGACGGAGGAGAGAGGTTACACAGCAGAGAATCAGGCATTTAGATCACCCACCACAGGAGTAGGCCACCATTGAATCAGACCCCGGCAACCATGTCAGATGGCACAAGCATAAGCTTTATATCAATCAGCACAGGAGAAGGCGACTTTGACAGACTTTGACCCCTACACCCGGACGGAGGAGAGAGGTTTCAAAGCAGAGAATCAGGCATTTAGATCACCCACCACAGGAGTAGGCCCCAATTTAATGGGACCCCGGCAACCATGTCAGATGGCACAACCATCAGCTTCATATCAATCAGCACAGGAGAAGGCGACTTTGAAAGACTTTGACCCCTACACCCAGATGGAGGAGAGAGGTTTCACAGCAGAGAATCAGGCATCATATCAACCACCACAGGAGAAGCCACCATTGAGTTACTTTGACCCCGCACCCAGGAAGAGGAGAGAGGCACCACAGCACATATTCAGGCATCATATCACACACCACAGGAGAAGGCCTCTTTCAGTGATTTAGGCCTTTGGACCCAGACAGAGGAGAGAGGCACCACAGCACATATTCTGGCATCATATCAGCCACCACAGGAGAAGCCACCATTGAGTTACTTTGACCCCTGCACCCAGGAAGAGGAGAGAGGCCCCACAGCACATATTCTGGCATCATATCAGCCACCACAGGAGAAGCCACCATTTAGTTACTTTGACCCCTTCACCCAAACAGTGGAGAGAGGTTCCACATCAGAGAATCAGGCATCATATCAACCACCACAGGAGTAGGCCACAATTTAGTTTATTTGACCCCTGCACCCAGGAAGAGGAGAGAGGCCCCACAGCACATATTCTGGCATCATATCACACACCACAGGAGAAGGCCTCTTTCAGTGATTTAGGCCTTTGGACCCAGACAGAGGAGAGAGGTCAGAGATTAGCTTCATATCCCCAGCACAGCAGAAGACCGCTTTATTTGACTTAGGCCTCAGCACCCAGACAGAAGACAGAGGTAGCATGGCAGAGGTTATGGCTTCATGTCACCCGTTAGTTTAACCGGCCACTTTCATCTGGTTAGGCCCCGGCGCCCAGACAGAGAAGAGTTTCATTCAACTGTGGGTTTCATAAAATTTGTATCAAATAAAGAAGTGGCCCGTAGCACAACAAGACATGTTTTAGGCAGTTAATAAGGACTACTCTGCACAAGGGAGGGACAGGTCCTGTGGGATCCATGCCTGGTTCATCTTTATGAAGGTCAGCTTGTCCACGTTGGCTGTGGACAGGCGGCTGCGCTTGTCAGTAATGACGCCCCCTGCCGTGCTGAATACGCGTTCAGATAAAACGCTGGCCGCCGGGCAGGAAAGCACCTCCAAGGCATAACATGCTAACTCTGGCCACGTGGACAATTTCGAAACCCAGTAGTTGAATGGGGCCGAACCATCCGTCAGGATGTGGAGGGTGTGCAGACATACTGTTCAACCATGTTAGTGAAATGCTGCCTCCTGCTAACACGCTCCGTATCAGGTGTCGGTGCAGATAGCTGTGGCGTGGAGACAAAACTTTTCCACATTTCTGCCATGCTAACCCTGCCCTCAGATGAGCTGGCCGTGACACAGCTGCGTTGGCGACCTCTTGCCACTCCTCTGCCTTCACCTTCCACCTGTTCCCCTGTGACATGTGGGAATGCTCTCAAGAGCGCCTCTATCAGCGTAGCGCTTGTACTCGCGCATCTTACGGTCGCGCTCCAGTTCAGGAATTAAAGTGGGCACATTGTCTTTATACCGGGATCCAGCAGGGTGGCCACCCAGTAGTCTGCACACGTTAAAACGTGGGCAACTCTGCTGTCGTTGCGCAGGCATTGGAGCATATATTCGCTCATGTGGGCCAGGCTACCCATGGGTAAGGACAAGCTGTCCTCTGTGGGAGGCGTATCGTCATCGTCCACCGTATCCCCCCAGCCACGCACCAGTGATGGGCCTGGGCTGCCACCCCGCTGTGAACTTGCGCCATCCTCGTCCCCTCCACCTCCTCCTCCTCATCCTCCTCGTCCTCCAGTACAGTGCCTTGGCTGGCGACTCTGTGAACCTGTCCTCTGCTGCTTAAACAAACCTCCCTCTGAGCCAATTCGAACAGACTGGCCCGAAAGTGTTAGAAACGAGCCCTCATCCTCCTCCTCCTCCTCCACCTGGGCCACCTCCTCTAACATCATTGCCCTAAGTGTTTTCTCAAGGAGACATAGAAGTGGTATTGTAACGCTGATAACAGTGTCATCGCCACTGGCCATGTTGGTGGAGTACTCGAAACAGCGCAGCAGGGCACACAGGTCTCGCATGGAGGCCCAATCATTGGTGGTGAAGTGGTGCTGTTCGGCAGTACGACTGACGCGAGCGTGCTGCAGCTGAAACTCCACTATGGCCTGCTGCTGCTCGCACAGTCTCTCCAGCATGTGCAAGGTGGAGTTCCACTGGGTGGGCACGTCGCATATGAGGCGGTGAGCGGGAAGGCCGAAGTTCCGCTGTAGCGCAGACAGGCGAGCAGCGGCAGGATGTGAACGGCGGAAGCGCGCACAGACGGCCCGCACTTTATGCAGCAGCTCTGACATGTTGGGGTAGTGGTGAATGAACCTCTGCACCACCAAGTTCAGCACATGCGCCAGGCAAGGGATGTGCGTCAAACCGGCTAGTCCCAGAGCTGCCACGAGATTTCGCCCATTATCGCATACCACCAGGCCTGGCTTGAGGCCCACCGGCAGAAACCACTCGTCGGTCTGTTGTTCAATACCCCGCCACAACTCCTTTGCGCTGTGGGGCCTGTCCCCAAACATATGAGTTTCAGAATGGCCTGCTGACGTTTACCCCGGGCTGTGCTGAAGTTGGTGGTGAAGGTGTGTGGCTGACCGGATGAGCTGGTGGAAGCAGTGGAGGAGGAAGCCGAGTAGGAGGAGGAGGCTACAGGAGGCAGAGAATGATGCCTTGCGATCCTAGGGGGCGGAAGGACGTGCGCCAAGGAACTGTCCGCCGGGGCCCAGCCGCCACTACATTCATCCAGTGTGCAGTTAGTGAGATATAGCGTCCCTGGCCGTGCTTACTGGTCCACGTATCTGTGGTTAGGTGGACCATGCCACAAATGGCGCTGCGCAGTGCACACTTGATTTTATCGGACACTTGCATGTGCAGGGAAGGCACGGCTGTCTTGGAGAAGTAGTGGCGGCTGGGAACCACATACTGCGGGACAGCCATGGCCATCAGCTGTTTGAAGCTGTCTGTGTCCACCAGCCGGAATGACAGCATTTCAAAGGCCAGCAGTTTAGAAATGCTGGCGTTCAGGCCAAGGGCTCGAGGGTGACTCGGGGAATTTGCGCTTCCTCTCTAAGGTTTGAGATATTGAGAGCTGAACGCTGCTGTGTGATATAGTGGAGACGCTAGTTGACGGTGGCGGTGGTGGTGGTGTCGGTGGCACATCCTCTGTTTGCTGCTCGGCAGGTGGCAACATTCCTCTCGAGGCGGAAGCCGAGGCAGCAGCGGTAGAGGGAGCAGGGGGAGCCTCAGCGAGTGCCTGGTTTTTAAGGTGTGTACCCCACTGCAGTTCATGCTTTGCATGTAGATGCCTGGTCATGCAGGTTGTGCTGAGGTTCAGAACGTTAATGCCTCGCCTCAGGCTCTGATGGCAGAGCGTGCAAGTCACTCGGGTCTTGTCGGTAGGACATTGTTTAAAGAAGTGCCATGCCAGGGAACTCTTTGAAGCTGCCTTTGTGGGGCTGGGTCCCTGTTGGCGATGTCCAGTAGCAGGCGAACTCTGGGGCGGCGGCTCGTCTGCTTTGGCCCCCTGCTCCCTCTTTGGCTTCGCTGTTGTCTCGGTCTCACCACTACCTCTTCCTCTGAACTGTGAAAGTCATCGCCACGACCTTCAGTCCATGTGGGGTCTAAGACCTCATCGTCCTCTGCATCGTCTTCCACCCAGTCTCCCTCCCTGACCTCCTCCTGTTCAGTCTGCACACTGCAAAAGACGCGGCAGTGGGCACCTGTGTTTCATCATCATCAGAGAGTCGGTGACTCTGCTGTGGTGGTATTCCCATGTCCTCTTCATCTGGAGACATAAGTGGTTGTGCGCCAGTGCATGGTATGTCTTCCTCCACTGGGGAAGGGCTAGGTGGACGCCCTGGGAAACCCTGGAAGCAGAGTCTTCAAACAGAAGAAGAGACTGCTGCATAACTTGTGGCTCAGACCGTTTCCCTGATATGCTTGGGGGTGATGTGACAGACTGATGGGCTTGGTTTTCAGGTGCCACCTGTGCGCTTTCCGCAGAAGACTGGGTGGAAGACCATGTGGTGAACGTGCTGGAAGCACTGTCGGCCACCCAATCGATCAATGCCTGTACCTGCTCAGGCCTTACCATCCTAAGAGCGGCATTGGGCCCCACGAGATATTGCGGTACATTCTGCCGGCTAGTTGAGGGAGTTCGTTCCCTACTGTGTGCGCCTGGGGCCGAACGGCCACGCCCTCTACCAGCAACAGAGGCTCCACGGACACCACCACGACCGCGCCCTCGTCCCTTAATAGTATTTTTCTTCATTGTTGCGATTCAACTCGCACCACAATGAAATATATTATTTTTTATAAGCAAAATCCCTCACTGGAATACTTTCAGTCTTTTGACTGTATGGATTACAGATGGAATGACTGTTATATGTGAGTACCGCTTTCTTTGACAGATTCTAGTATGGGTACATATATGTTTTCCCAACCCCAGCACATTAATTTGCTAATTCCAGATGTATGAAACGCAGGCCTAACTGTATCTAGTATATTGAACGCCAGATAAACTAACTTGGCCTTTTTAAATAAAAAAATTCCTCACTGGAATACTTTCAGTCTTTTGACTGTATGGATTACAGATGGAATGACTGTTATATGTGAGTACCGCTTTCTTTGACAGATTCTAGTATGGGTACATATATGTTTTCCCAACCCCAGCACATTAATTTGCTAATTCCAGATGTATGAAACGCAGGCCTAACTGTATCTAGTATATTGAACGCCAGATAAACTAACTTGGCCTTTTTAAATAAAAAATTCCCTCACTGGAATACTTTCAGTCTTTTGACTGTATGGATTACAGATGGAATGACTGTTATATGTGAGTACCGCTTTCTTTGACAGATTCTAGTATGGGTACATATATGTTTTCCCAACCCCAGCACATTAGTTTGCTAATTCCAGATGTATGAAACGCAGGCCTAACTGTATCTAGTATATTGAACGCCAGATAAACTAACTTGGCCTTTTTTAAATAAAAAATTCCCTCACTGGAATACTTTCAGTCTTTTGACTGTATGGATTACAGATGGAATGACTGTTATATGTGAGTACCGCTTTCTTTGACAGATTCTAGTATGGGTACATATATGTTTTCCCAACCCCAGCACATTAGTTTGCTAATTCCAGATGTATGAAACGCAGGCCTAACTGTATCTAGTATATTGAACGCCAGATAAACTAACTTGGCCTTTTTAAATAAAAAAATTCCTCACTGGAATACTTTCAGTCTTTTGACTGTATGGATTACAGATGGAATGACTGTTATATGTGAGTACCGCTTTCTTTGACAGATTCTAGTATGGGTACATATATGTTTTCCCAACCCCAGCACATTAGTTTGCTAATTCCAGATGTATGAAACGCAGGCCTAACTGTATCTAGTATATTGAACGCCAGATAAACTAACTTGGCCTTTTTAAATAAAAAATTCCCTCACTGGAATACTTTCAGTCTTTTTGACTGTATGGGATTACAGATGGAATGACTGTTATATGTGAGTACCGCTTTCTTTGACAGATTCTAGTATGGGTACATATATGTTTTCCCAACCCCAGCACATTAGTTTGCTAATTCCAGATGTATGAAACGCAGGCCTAACTGTATCTAGTATATTGAACGCCAGATAAACTAACTTGGCCTTTTTTAAATAAAAAATTCCCTCACTGGAATACTTTCAGTCTTTTGACTGTATGGATTACAGATGGAATGACTGTTATATGTGAGTACCGCTTTCTTTGACAGATTCTAGTATGGGTACATATATGTTTTCCCAACCCCAGCACATTAGTTTGCTAATTCCAGATGTATGAAACGCAGGCCTAACTGTATCTAGTATATTGAACGCCAGATAAACTAACTTGGCCTTTTTTAAATAAAAAAATTCCCTCACTGGAATACTTTCAGTCTTTTGACTGTATGGATTACAGATGGAATGACTGTTATATGTGAGTACCGCTTTCTTTGACAGATTCTAGTATGGGTACATATATGTTTTCCCAACCCCAGCACATTAGTTTGCTAATTCCAGATGTATGAAACGCAGGCCTAACTGTATCTAGTATATTGAACGCCAGATAAACTAACTTGGCCTTTTTTAAATAAAAAATTCCCTCACTGGAATACTTTCAGTCTTTTGACTGTATGGATTACAGATGGAATGACTGTTATATGTGAGTACCGCTTTCTTTGACAGATTCTAGTATGGGTACATATATGTTTTCCCAACCCCAGCACATTAGTTTGCTAATTCCAGATGTATGAAACGCAGGCCTAACTGTATCTAGTATATTGAACGCCAGATAAACTAACTTGGCCTTTTTAAATAAAAAATTCCCTCACTGGAATACTTTCAGTCTTTTGACTGTATGGATTACAGATGGAATGACTGTTATATGTGAGTACCGCTTTCTTTGACAGATTCTAGTATGGGTACATATATGTTTTCCCAACCCCAGCACATTAGTTTGCTAATTCCAGATGTATGAAACGCAGGCCTAACTGTATCTAGTATATTGAACGCCAGATAAACTAACTTGGCCTTTTTAAATAAAAAATTCCCTCACTGGAATACTTTCAGTCTTTTGACTGTATGGATTACAGATGGAATGACTGTTATATGTGAGTACCGCTTTCTTTGACAGATTCTAGTATGGGTACATATATGTTTTCCCAACCCCAGCACATTAATTTGCTAATTCCAGATGTATGAAACGCAGGCCTAACTGTATCTAGTATATTGAACGCCAGATAAACTAACTTGGCCTTTTTAAATAAAAAAATTCCCTCACTGGAATACTTTCAGTCTTTTGACTGTATGGATTACAGATGGAATGACTGTTATATGTGAGTACCGCTTTCTTTGACAGATTCTAGTATGGGTACATATATGTTTTCCCAACCCCAGCACATTAGTTTGCTAATTCCAGATGTATGAAACGCAGGCCTAACTGTATCTAGTATATTGAACGCCAGATAAACTAACTTGGCCTTTTTAAATAAAAAAAATTCCCTCACTGGAATACTTTATGGCTTTTCACTGTATGGATTACAGGTGGACTGGTATTAGTAGGGGTGACACAAGCACACCCAAGTCCCTGATGTAGGATTTCTATGGCACAGACCACTATTACAAGTGATTAATGGACGTTGGGAGAGATTGTGCTGCAGCACTAGTCCCAAGATGGCCGCCGCCTATCAGCCCAGTAACATGTGCCACAAAATGGTCTGCACAACCTTTAAAAAAATAGCCTTGGACTGTGCTGCTAAATCGCTATTGGTCTGAATCCCAGGTGTAGATGTCTGACTTGTTTGGAGCTTTGGAATGCACACTGTGGCAGCTTCTGCTGCAGCACTACAAGTCGCAAATGGCGGCCGGCGGTCAGCCCAGGTACATGTGGATGGAAAAATCACTCTGGCCACTCTAAAAATAGCCAATCCCTATCAAAAAGCAGCTCAGCTGCAGTTGTTCAGATGAATCACAGGTGGAGGAGAGAAATTTGCTTCCAGTTATTCAATTATCCCTGCCTATTCTCGCCCTAGCATCAGCTGCGTCTATCCCTGTTCTATTCACATCGGGAGTGAGCACGTCCCGACGTGCGCACAAGCTTATAAAGAGGCTGAGTCACATGCTGCACTTGGCCAATCACAGCCTTGCCAATAGTAGGCATGGCTGCGATGGCATCTTAGGGCAAGTAGTATGATGCATGTTGATTGGCTGCTTTGCAGCCTTTCAAAATGCGCCAAAATACATGCCGAACAACGAACCCGAACCCGAACTTTTTTGAAAATGTCCGGGTTCGGGTCCGGGTCCCGGACACCCCAAAATTCGGTACGAACCCGAAAGATGCTCGAACTGTTCGCTCAACACTACTCACCACGTAATCCGACAGCGCCAGCCCCACTCTGCTGCCCTTGAAGCGGATCCTGCACAACCTGTGGTCTAGCAACACGGGGCCGGGTACGCCTGGTTCTATCAGGGAACTCAACCTCCTCGTCCGAACTTTGGGTCAGACTGCCACTGCTTTCTACAGGTTCATTTTCGGACCCGCTAGATTGGTCAGATGAGGGTTCCCATTCCTCATCCGAATGGGTCAGAAGCCTGTAGGCCTCTTCAGGCGAATACCCCTTACTTTCCATTTGGACAACTAAATTTAGGCGGTATTCCCTGAGACTACCCAAGAAAAAGAGCAAGCCTGTCTTACAAATGGGAGGCTAGCGAAGTACATGAAGCCGCTGCGATTGATAAAAAAGCCGCAGCGCTTGTGAAGTGATTGTGCAGTGATAAAAAATAAAATAAAATTGTCACTGCGGCAGGGTGGGCGTGGGTGAACGCACGTGTGGGCGACCGATCAGGCCTGATCGGGCAAACACTGCGTTTTGGGTGGGCGGCGAACTAAGGTGACACTAATGCTATTATAGATCTGACTGTGATCAGTTCTGATCACTTACAGATACTATAAAAGTACATCAGCGACAGGGGTGATCAAGGGGTTAATTGGAGTGATGTGGGGTGATCTGGGGCTAAGTGTGCAATGCTTGGTGTACTCACTGTTACATGTGCTCTCTGCAGGGTCCAACCATTTAACACATTATATTTATAAATATAATGTGTTAGATGGCTTTTGATTCGTTTTATTTTAAAAGTCATCAGCCTGCCAGCGCTGATCATTGGCTGGCAGGCTGATGACCAACTCCTTCTAAAACTTTTTACCGCCGCGCACTGTGCATGCACGGCGGCATCAGCGCGTCATCTCGCGAGATGACGTGCCGATGCGTCGACCCAGAGAAAGCAGACCGCCCGCCGAACACATCCGTGCGTTAGGCGGTCCTGTAGCAGTTAAACACGCCACTCATATCTGGTGGCACAGTACATTGCAAGCCGTACACGCGTTGCCCCAAATTGGAAGTAAGAGTACCGACCGAGCATCTTTTTCCATCTCTCGGTTCCTAAAATCTATTCCATACACCGGCCCCTGATAGGGGACGTAACAGGAATTAAACTGATAGGAATAGTACTACTTAGACACACCACTCATATCTGGTGGCACAGTACATTGCAAGCCGTACGCGCAGTGCCCCAAATTGGAAGTAAGAGGACCGACCAAGAATCTTTTTCCATCTCCCGGTTCCTAAAATCTATTCCATACACCGGCCCCTGATAGGGGACAAAACAGAGATTAAACTGTTAAGAACAGATTTTTTTAAATTTAAAAAAAAAGTGGACAGCCTCTGCAGAGCTGGGTATTTTTTGGCCGCGTTACTGAGCGCTCATGCACAATGGCTGTAGGCTCATGCGTCCTTTTGCGTAGGTGACAAACCTGGTCAGTCAAACCCAAGGCAACATCATCGACCTCATCCCATATGCATTTTTTCTGGAGTGTGCCCTGCGATGAGTGCTGGATCAGGCCGTAGATGAGCATGAAGAGGAAGAGTTGTGGCCACCATCACCACCAGAAGCAGGCTTGTCACTGTCGATTAGAGATGTCGCGAACATAAAATTTTCCGTTCGCGAATTTCCGCAAATGTTCGCGAACGTGCGAACAAAGCAAACCGCCATAGACTTCAATAGATAGGCGAATTTTAAAAAACACAGGGACTCCTTCTGGCCACAATAGTGATGGAAAAGTTGTTTCAAGGGGACTAACACCTGGACAGTGGCATGCCGGAGGGGGATCAATAGCAAAACTCCCATGGAAAATTACGTACTTGACGCAGAGTGTGGCAAGGTGAATTCGCAATGCGATTAATATAACCTGCATTAATCGCATTGCGAATTCAACTTAGAACTGAGTTCCTAATGGTTGTATTGCTAGAATATAACGAAGATTGAATTCTCAATCTTCGTTATATTCTAGCAATACAACCATTTGGAACTCAGCTCTAAGTTGTAATCGCAATGCGAATAATACAGGTTATATTAATCGCATTGCGAATCCACCTTCTATAATGCACTATTCATAGATATAGCACTGTATTCGTTACTTCCTACTATCCCACCATTAGCAAACTCGCCAAAGTTGTAATCTCAATTTCTCAAAGCGTTAATACTTACAATTATTAATCGCTTTGCGAATCCATTTGATGCCTCTATTTGATTGTATATGATGGTTGACTACCACTAACTTTCTACTGCCTCCGAGGCAAGATATCTCAACCCCCCAGGGGCCATTTGGGCGTTTTTGATTTTTATTGTTATATAATTTTTTATTTTTTTAGTTTATTTTTTTGTGTATTTTGCCACATTTGGTTGCATATTTACATTTGGTATAGGCAAATATGGTAATCTAGATCAGTACTCTGCCAAAATCTATATTCAGCTACACGGCTTAGAAAATATGCTGTCAAACAATGATCCTAGGTTTTGGTATAGACACATGATCTAGACTACCATATTTTCCTACAACCAAATGTGGCAAAATACACAAATTTTTTTTTTATAAAAACACAGATGCGTTTTTGATGGGTTTTCTATCAACAACGTCCAAATGGCCCCTGGGGGTTCAGATATCTTGCCTCGGAGGCAGCAGAACGTTGGTGGTAGTCAACCGTCAGATACAATCAAATTGAGGCATCAAATGGATTCGCAAAGCGATTAATAATTGTAAGTATTATCGCTTTGAGATTACAACTTTGGCGACTTTTCTAATGGTGGGATAGTAGGAAGTAACGAATACAGTGCTATATCTATGAATAGTGCATTATAGAAGTTGGATTCGCAATGCGATTAATATAACCTGTATTATTCGCATTGCGATTATAACTTAGAGCTGAGTTCCTAATGGTTGTATTGCTAGAATATAACGAAGATTGAGAATATAGTGCTATATTCGTTATTTTCGTTATATTCTAGCAATACAACATTACGAACTCAGCTCTAAGTTGTAATCGCAATGCGATTAATACAGGTTATATTAATCGCATTGCGATTACAACTACTAACACTGCAACTTCAGAATTAATCTAAGATGGATGCCGTCCTTGTTTTTTGATAGGAGGTGGGAGGGTCTAGGAGGGAGACTGATGTACTAGCCCTAAAAAGGTCTTTTTGGGGTGCTGTCAGGACGCTGTCCTTACAGCAGAGATCAGATGAGTCTTTCAGGACTAGAGTGCACACTGAATCCACTAGCCTAGCTATCAATTTCCCTATTAAATCAGCAGCAGCTACACTGTCCCTACTCTCACTAAGACTGCAGCTTACGAATGAATCTAAAATGGATGCTGTCCAGTAGATGGGAGGGTCTGGGAGGGAGGGTATGCTGCTGATTGGCTGGAATGTATCTGCTGACTGTGAGGTACAGGGTCAAAGTTTGCTCAATGATAATGTATAAGGGCGAACGCGAACATCGCATATGTTCGCCCGCCGCGGCGGACACGAACAAGCTATGTTCGCCAGGAACCGTTCGCCGGCGAATAGTTCGGGACACCTCTACTGTCGATTGCTGGACCTGCGACATCGCAGACAGAGGAGTCTGTAGAAGAGGCGTCAAAGGAGGAAGGTGGCTTTGAAGAGGTGGAAGACCAACCACAGCGGGCGTCCCAGGGGGCTTGTTGTCACCTTTCTGGGACCCTTGTTGTTTTAAGTGGCTGGGTGGAGGAATTCGCCTGTCTATTGAAGTCTATAGCAATTCGTCTTGTTCACGAACATTTGTATAAATTTGCGCTCGCCGTTCGCGAACGGAAATTTTTTTGTTCGCGACATCTCTAATTGTAAGGGGCATTTTTTGTACTGGCACAAATTTAAAGGGGGCATTCGTTGAACTGGCACAAATTTATAGGGGTCATTTTTTGTACTGGCACACATTATAATGGGGCATTTTTTTGTACGGGAACACATTATTAGATGGTATTTTTGTATGGCCATACATTAGGGTACATTTATTTCTACTGGCATACATTATAAGGGGAATTATTACTACAAGGGGACATTATGGTGGGCTTTATTACTACAAGGATGCTATGGGGAATATGATTCCTAGTATGGGCACTATGGGGGCATTTCTACTTCTGGTGCACAAGGGGGGTCATTATTATTATTATTGGGGGCACTGTTAACAATAAGTGCACTCTAACAGAGAATTGTTGCTCTCGGTTGGACTTTTGGGATCAGTATTACTATACTGTCGTGGGTACTCTGGCTTACCATAATTATTTTTGTGGATATTAAATTATTATTTACCACACCATTAGGTTCAGGGACACTATTTGATGGGTGTAATAACTTTTCAGGGCACTATTCTGTCTACCAATAATTATTTAAAGAGGCATTATCTGTGTAGTACAAGTATTTTGAGGGAAACTGTTTCTGAAGTATAGTATTGGGGTCATAGTGGGCATAGTAGTCGGTGTGGCATGATGGGGTGTTCAGAAGGTGCAGAGGACGATGGAAAAGTAGGAAAAATAAGATGTGTGTGTGTGTATATATATGCATGTGTGTGTGTGCGTGTGTCAAACTCTGCAGAGACAGGAGATGGCTGAAGGAAATCATGGTTGTCTGGTCCAAATGGAGAAGGTAAGGAAAGAGAACATTTACTTCAGAGGAGACATCAGGTATGTGGTGCTCTATTACCCTGTATGCTTTGTAGTGCTGCATGTAATGTCTTCCAAGTATTCCTTGAACAGTAGAGCTTGAGGGAAGGGGTTGGGATGAGAATTTGGCATGGGGGGGGGGAGGCATTGTTTTAATTTTTTGCCTCAGCCAGCAGAAAGGCTAGGTGCACCACTGGCTCTGTTTAGGTTGCCAAAGCTGGCATCCTAGTTGGCCCCATAAATAGTTGATTGGCAATAAATCTGGGGACCAGGCAGGCAAAGGAAGTGCTTTATTCTCACATAGGCATGCCTGGGAAACCCTTGCTGTGTGTGGGAGAGCATTATCCTGCCAAAGGACAGTTGGAAGCCCTGCCATGAGAGACAACACATGTGACCACAGGATGTCCTACACATCAGTTGTTAGTTTCCCCCATGTCACTACTAGCGGTGACCGACTATCATATGCAATGGCTCTCCAGATCATTACACCAGCAATTGGGGCAGTGTGTCACTCCACAGCAAGGCAGGACTGAAGTGTTCACCACAGGATACTCAAATCTGACTGTCCTGAGATCCGAAACAGATCCTGAATTCATTAAATAAGACAATACAGTTCATCAAAATAACCAGGCCATTCATCAAAATAACCATCCTGCTTCTCTCAGTTACTTGATGACTCCACTCAAATTTAGTCAACTGGGTAAAATTTATTTCACTGTGTTGTAGAGGCATGTCTAGCAGTCAACAATCTCCAAGATACACTACCATTACCCAAACATAACTTCTGATTATCTTTTTATTGGGCAGTTGAGTAAGCACTTTTACGCTATGGCAAGACCCATGTCTAATCAGACGGCACCTATAATCTGTTACATATCGGCCTGAGACATAACTGCCTGATGAGTTTTGCAGCAATATGACATTTCTATCTGGGTGGTTTTTTTTCTGTCAATGTGTTTTTTTTTTTTGCAAATTAGATTCACATTTGTATTTCGTTTATTTCTTTATTTCATAATTTTCTGTAATAAAGACATTTCCACTCAATCTGCTTGACTTATGAACAATATCTATTGCTTTTGGTTATAAAGCAGTAAGGAAAGTAAAGATCTTAAATTACAATGCAAAAAATATTCTTGCTAATTATTTTCTCAAAGTAACTGTTATTGAGTCCTGTAAATTGTGTTAAAGGATTGAGTATGTTCCATTACCAGGATTTAACAGCTAATAAAAGAAAAATTCTTTCTTGCTAGACCTGTTTTTAATTCACATACTTATCTTGATAGAAATACTTAATGGATATATGCAATTAATACTAATTAAAATTCTGCAAGTCCAGTTCTGAGAGCATTTTTATGGGAATGAATGTCAATATGGCTCCATCTGTTTCATGCTCTAAGCTTTTTTCCTTTGAAATACTGGTCATCATTTGAATAAAAGAAATGAACTGTATGCATCATTAGCAGACACTATAAGAGCACTTTAAAAAAGTAAGACAAGGTTTCACAGTGATGACATTTTTCTAACTTTGGAATATATTCTACATATTTGCGAATTCTAGCAAGCCAACCCAATAGGAAAGTTGCCTATAACCCGCCCTTACTCGATTAACGTGCATATTACATTGCCGATTTTTCACATAAGATGAAATAAATTAAATAATGAAGATAGAATATTAAATATTCGCAAATTCTCGAAGTACCAATATTCGGGATAGAAATTCGCAATGTGAATATTCGCATTCAACACTATTAGCCACAAAAAGGCATCTTGACTACAAGAACATTATTCTGTTTCTCTTATTACCGTATTTTTCGCCCTATAAGACGCACCGGCCCATAAGACGCACCTAGGTTTTTGGCTAGGGAAATAAGAAAAAAATTTTTTTTTACCAAAAGGTGTGGTTTTGGTGGGTTTTGAACGAATGCTGGTCTGTACATGACACTATTATGGTGGATCTATATATGACGCACATCCACATCTGTGGATGGCACTGTTATGGGGGATCTGTGGATGACACTGATATGGGGGATCTGTGGATGGCACTGTTATGGGGGGGGGAGCTGTGAATGGCACTGTTATGGGTGGATCTGTGGATGGCACTGTTATGGGGAGGTGTGGATGGCACCGTTATGGGGGAGCTGTGGATGGCATTGATATGGGGAGAGGGATCTGTGGATGACACTGTTATGGGGGAGCTGTGGATGGCATTGATATGGGGAGAGGGATCTGTGGATGGCACTGTTATGGGGGATCTGTGGATGACACTGCTATAATATGTGTCATCCACAGATCCCCAGTATAACAATGTCCTGCTAGTACACCGGGCCCTGCTGCTCTGCATAGTATTTCTAAACAGCAATGCTTAAGTTCCTAATAGATTTAACTAAAGCTGCGATCTCTCGTTTATTATAACTTACAAGAAATCCTCCGTAGCAGGCAGAGCGGCTGGCTGGGTTACGTCACTCACTGGCGTTGCACGCCTGCTCCGCCTGCTTCATTCATAAAGTGGGCGGAGCAGGCATGCAACGTCAGTGAGTGACGTAACCCAGCCAGCCGCACTGCCTGCTACGGAGGATTTCTTGTAAGTTATAATAAACGAGAGATCGCAGCTTTAGTTAAATCTATTAGGAACTTAAGCATTGCTGTTTAGAAATACTATGCAGAGCAGCAGGGCCCAGTGTAAGTACAGTGACTGCACTGGGCCCGCCGTAAGTTGCCGGCCTCCAGCCCCTCCTCCTTCCCCGCTCATACATCGCAGCCTGCGATGCTGGAGCACCGCAGGCTACGATGTAAATTGTCAGCATTCGCCCCATAAGACGCAGGGGCATTTTTCCCCCACTTTTGGGGGAAAAAAGTGCGTCTTATGGGGCGAAAAAATACGGTAAGTTAAATAAGCCTTTATTCAACTACATCCATGTCACAATTATGTTAAATACAAAGGTTATGTCCTCCTTAAAGTTTTTATTTTTCACACAAAATTATGCCTCATTCACATATCAGTGTTTTGGTCAGTGATTTCCATCAGTGATTGTGAGCCAAAACCAGGTGTAGCTCTAAACACAGAACAGGTGCAGATCTTTCCCTTATACCTTATGTCACTGGAGGTTCTATTCCTGTTCTTGGCTCACAATCACTGATGGAAATAAGTGATGAAAATTACTGAACAAAACACTGACATGTAAACGAGGCTTTTAATAAAATTTGCCACTTTACAAATATTGCTGAGTAAAAAGCATACAGCTTCAGGGTAGACCTACTCCACATTTTGACTACAAACAAATGTCATGTATAGTCAAATATTGTTACAATTATACATTTCATGCATAAGTACATTAAAGTATATTCATGGCACAAGCCCAGTATGCTCTATTTTGTAACAGTTCTACCAGGCTTTACCAGACAGTAAAATCATCCACACCCAGAACTATCACACCAGAGCATCACCATTGGTTACACATTGAGACCACCACATTTGATAAAGAGTATAAAATAATATTGGCAATAAATTATTAGTAGAGTTGAGCGAACACCTGGAAGTTCGGGTTCACCAGGTTCGGCCGAATTTCATAAAAAAAAACGAACCCCATTGAAGTCAATAGGGACCCGAACTTTGGGGCACTAAAATGGCTCTAAAAAATTAATGGAAAGGGTTAGAGGGCTGAAAAAGGAAGCAAGATGGGGATAAGAGAAAAAAAGACGAATATTCTAAAAAACGAATATATAGCACTATAGCAAATATATTAGATTTTTAAAATATTCTTTTTTTTTGTCAGTCTCTACCCTTGCTCCACTTCTACATACTCCTCCCCGACAAGCGTCTCTGTCACCATGGGAACGCCTGGGGGTTAGAATATACTACCAGACTTGAGTTTCAGTGAGATCGTGAAAATTAAGATCCGATGGTATATTCTAACCCCCTGGCATTCCCATGGTGACAGGGACGCTTGTCGGGGAGGAGTATGTGAATATTATTCAATTGCCGCTGATCACTACTGAGCTATGTAATCTGTTCCTATTCCGTAATATGGGTGCATTTAAGTGACAATGGCTGCAATACCGGGTCCTCTGCACCTGCGGGGACGCTTGAAGTTTAGAATGTACTAACACATACCGGCCCCCTGCTGTCCGGCGGCACCGGACCTCTGACAGGGCGCTGTGATCCGCACAATTAACCCCTCAGGTGCGGCATCATTGGTGGCAGCTGTAGTTCCGATCAGAGTCCCAGCAGTGTAATGCTGGGGCTTCGATCGGTTACCATGACAGCCAGGACGCTACTGAAGTCCTGCCTGTCATGGTCACTTAGCAGCATTATACTTACCTGCACTGTGGCCGGTGGGCGCTCCTTCTTCGGGTAAGTTACTCACAAGTCTGTGCGGAGCATTACCTATGCTTATAGCAATGCGCCGCACAGACCTCGCTCAACCCTAATTATTAGCAAAGTTATATATGATTATTTTTCTCATCAGTTTCCTTGTTTTGATTATACATAACCACTAATATTTAAATAACTTCCATGCCACTTTTGTAGTGCTTGTAAAGGCTCATAATAATGTGAAGAACAACATATACAATATATAAATAACAATAAAAGAATATCATTGGCTTGAGGAATGAACAAAAGAATTCACTGAACCAAATTTGTACATGAGACAGCACCGTAATCTGAAATGCCAGGACTTATATGGTACCCTCAAAATGGAGACTAATAGCCATCTTAACCACTTCAGCCCCCCTAGCTTAAACACCCTTAATGACCAGGCCACTTTTTACAATTCCGCACTACACTACTTTCACCGTTTATTGCTCCGTCATACAACTTACCACCCAAATTAATTTTACCTCCTTTTCTTCTCACTAATAGAGCTTTCATTTGGTGGTATTTCATTGCTGCTGACATTTTTACTTTTTTTGCTATTAATCAAAAATTACCGAAATTTTTGCAAAAAAATGACATTTTTCACTTTCTGTTGTAAATTTTTTTTTAAAAACTACATTTCTATATAAATTTTTCTCAAAATTTATTGTTCTACATGTTTTTGATAAAAAAAAGTCCAATAAGTGTATATTTATTGGTTTGGGTAAAAGTTATAGCGTTTACAAACTATGGTGCAAAACAGTGAATTTCCGCATTTTGAAGCAGCTCTGACTTTCTGAGCACCTGTCATGTTTCTTCAGGTGCTAGAATGCCAGGAAAGTATAAATAACCCCCAAATTACACCATTTTAGAAAGAAGACACCCCAAAGTATTCGCGGAGGGGCATGGTGAGTTCATGTATCATTAAAAAAAAATTCACAAGTTAGCGGAAAATGACACTTTATGAGAAAAAAAAAAAAAAATTCAATTTCTGCAAAAATTTTTTTTTCAAACTTCTGGCAAAAAAAAAAAAAATCTCAGACGGACTCACTATGCCCCTCAGTGAATACCTCGGGGTATCTACTTTCCGAAATGGGGTCATGTGTGGGGTGTGTTTACTGTTCTGGCATTTTGGGTGGGGCTAAATTGTGAGCAGCCATGTAAAAGCTAAAGGTACTCGTTGGAATTTGGGCCCCTTTGCGCACCCAGGCTGCAAAAAAGTGTCACTCATGTGGTATCGCCGTACTCAGGAGAAGTAGGGCAATGTGTTTTGGGGTGTATTTTTACATATACCCATGCTGGGTGAGAGAAATATCTCTGTAAATTGACAACTTTGAATAAAAAAATTTAAAAAGTTGTCGTTTACAGTGATATTTCTCACACACAGTATAGGTATATGTAAAGATACACCCCAAAACACATTGCCCTATTTCTCCTGAGTATGGCGATACCACATAAGTGACACTTTTTTGCAGCCAAGATGCGCAAAAGGGCCCTAAAACCAATGAGTACCTTTAGGATTTCACAGGCCATTTTTACGCATTTGGATTCTCACGCTTTAGGGCCCCTAAAATGCCAGGACAGTATAAAAACCCCACAAGTGGCCCCATTTTGGAAAGAAGACACCCCAAGGTATTCTGTGAGGGTATGGCGAGTTCACAGAAAAAAAAAAAATTGGCACAGGTTAGCGGAAATTGATTTTTTTTTTTTTTTTTTTACAGTCTCATATTCCACTAACTTGTGACAAAAAATAAAATTTTGCATGAACTCACCATACCCCTCACGGAATACCTTGGGGTGTCTTCTTTTCACAATGGGGTCACTTGTGAGGTTTTTGTACTGCTCTGGCATTTGAGGGTCTCCGCAATCATTACACGTATGGCCAGCATTAGGAGTTTCTGCGATTCTCCTTATATTGAGCATACGGGTAATGAGATTTTTTTTCCTGTTCAGCCTCTGGGCTGAAAAAAGAAAAAAAATGAATGGCACAGATTTCCTCATTCGCATCGATCAATGTGGATAAAAAAATCTCTGCCCAAAAATGTGCAAAAAAAACAAAAAAAAAAAACGGCACAGATTTCCTCATTCGCATCAATCAATGTGGATGAATAAATCTCTGCCAAAAAATGTGCAAAAAAAAAAGTAGTAAGGCCCCATTCACACGTCCGCAAAAATGTCCGCATCTATTCCGCAATTCTGCGGAATAGATGCGGACCCATTCAGTGTGAATGGGGCTGGAGGTGATGCGGAGAGCACACTATGTGCTCGCCGCATCAGCATTTGCGGAGCTGCGGCCACAAACTTCCGGGTTTCGGCCCCCAAACATCCGGCCGCAGCTCCGCAAAAGATAGAGCATGTCCTATTCTTGTCCGCAATTGCGGACAAGAAAAGGCATTTTCTATATAGTTCTGGCAATGTGCGGATCCGCAAAATGCGGAAAGCACATTGCCGGTGTCCGTGTTTGCGGATCCGCGGATCCATGGATCCGCAAAACACATACTGGACGTCTGAATGAGCCTTACAGGGGGTAATTAGTGTCAGGGGGTGACATGGGGTGATCGGGGTTAATCAGGGGTTAATCAGTGACGGGGTGGGGGATGGATGGGGGGTCTGTGTGGTGATTGGTGCACACTTATAAAGGTTCCTTTGGTGGTCACAAGCAAATGGGACCACCAAAGGAACGATCAGCAAGCATATCAGACGCTGTTAACAAAACAGCGTCTGATATGCCATTTTTAACTTCTACAGCCTGCCAGCGCATGATCAGCGCTGGCAGGCTGTAGTTTACCTTCTCCCCGACGCGATCCTGTGAACGCGCGCACGCGTGTGCGCGCGTTCACAGGAAATCTCGCCTCTCGCGAGATGACGCTCCCGCGCGTCAGAGAGGAACAGACCGACCGCCTGCAGGACGCAATCCTGCGTTAGGCGGTCGGTAAGAAGTTAAACTAGACATCTCTTTACCCTCTACCCTTCAAGTCATCACATTGATCTAAACTACAGGGAAAGAAAATAGCTTGGTCTATGACTGCCCAGACTCTGGACATGATCGCTAGCAAATTTGAATATAAAAAATAACTAGAAATGACAATATTTGTTCTTTACAGCGCACTGGGTAAATGTGATTCCTGCGCAAGAGCACCAGCAACTTGGCCAGATGATGGCAATGCTAGCCTCTACATTGTAATCATGGAGCTCTGCGCCAATGTCCTTCTCTGCCTCCTCATCCTCCCCCATGTCTTCAGCTTCCACTGTAGGCACAGTTCAGAGTGGTCCTCCAGCATACCATCTGTGCAAAGCATGACATTGTCATGCAGTTCTGCACTTGGTCAGCCTGGGAGAACAGAGTCACACAGGGGAGGAACTGCTCGGCGTCATCACCAAAGAAATCGAATTCTGGCAGTCTCCTCTCCAACTGGAGATATGAACCATGGTCACCGATAATGGAAAAACATTCTGTCTGTGCTGCAACAGGGAGGGCAGACCCATGCATGTATGGCGCACATCTTCAATATGGTTGTCACCCAGTTCCTGAAGTCTTCCACCCAACTTCAAGGCATCTTGAAAATGTCGAGGAAACTGGGCATGCACTTCAGCCACTCTCACCATGCAAAACATGCCCCACTTGAGATGCAAAAGCAGAATGGTGTCCCCCTATATCACCTTATATGCAAAGATTCTACACATTGAATCTCCACCCTTCATACGATAGGCTGACTGTATGAGCAAAGGAAACCCGTTACCTATTTCTTAATGATGCAGACAGACAGGACTACTCCCCAGTGTAACTTTGATCTTAGACAGTGGCAGCTCATGCATAACACCTGCTGTTTGCTTAGGCCCTTTGAGGAGACCAGTTTATTTTTCAACGCCAGGACTATGGGATGAATGATGTCATTCCACTTCTTCACATCCTGGAGGGTATGCTGATAAATCCAACTGGCCAGGGGACAGAAGACATGGCGCCTACCTCTCACACCTGAGCCCTGTGGAGGCTGAACTGGCACAGGAGGAGTAGGAGGACGAGGATGAGAATATGAACACTCAGGAATTTTATATGGAACTAGGTGGTTTGTTTGCCCAAACAACAGGAGAGGAGCAGGAGGAGCTAGAGGGCGACGAGGAAGACAATGCAAATGTCACCAACACACTGTGGAAGTATGCAGTGGAGATGGGGGCAGGGAGTCCCCCCCCAAGTCCCTTGCGCAAAAGGCCAGATGCATTCTGAGTTGTTTGCGTAGTGACAGCCGCATTATGACCTTTCGGCAGAGGGATGACTAATGGCTCTTCACAAAGTTTGACCCTTGCTGCCGGCCCAAAATGGGGGCTTTTTTTACACGTTCTGATAGAGATGAAAAACTCAACTACTATTGAGACATTCTTTGTAGGATTTTTAGTACCTGGACCCGAATCCGGACAAGTTCAGGTTCGGTGTTCAGCGATTTCTAGGCGCTTTTTGAAAGGCTGCAGGGCAACCAATCAACAAGTGTTTCACTAGTCTGCCCTTAGAAGCCATCACAGCCATGCCTACTAATGGTCTCTATATGGGCTGGAGTCACGTAGCGCTGCACGTCACTCTGCTCTTCTCAGTGTAGGGATAGGATGCTGCTGCTGTGAGGGAGAGATTAGGGAAGAATTCTGGAGTACTTGGTGTTCAATCTTCAAACTACAGCAATTATTAAGGGTGCTATGCTACATTTTTGTACCCAGCCCTGAGTCCAGTGACACTGAAAAATAACTTTTAATTCATCTGCTAGTTCGGTGGGCGTAGGCGGCCATTTTTGCAACTGCAGTGCACCTGCAACTGCAAGTGAACTGCATGTGTGCCAGGGACATTACTTTAATTCTGTTCTGGTAGCTCAGTGGAGGACAAATTCCCATTTTTAGCTGGTCAAGTACCCCTGCGGCCTGCAGTGCATAAATTATTCAATTACATTAGTCTGTCACATATTTTTGTGACCTAAGGCAATTTTTTATCTGTCTGCAACAGGCACTGCATATCTGACAATCCAATAATACCGTTAAATACTGCAGTTACCTTGCTGATATAAAAAAGCACACTTTTTTGCTAGATAGTAAATTTACGGGCTATGCTGCATTTCTGACAGTAAAAATCGTCTGTTACATTCTTCGGTGACATTAACTCAGTTTTGCCGTATACAAACCCCTGCTCTGCATAGGTGACAGGGACGTAAATTTGTAAAAATCGTCTGTTCCATTGGTGGGTGAAATTTTACCATTTTTGCCGTATACAAACCCCTGCACTGCATAGGTGACAGGGATGTAAATTTCTAAAAATCGTCTGTTACATTCTTGAGTGACATTAACCCAGTTTTGCCATATGCAAACCCCTGCTCTGCATGGGTGACAGGGAGGTAAATGTCTAAAAATCGTCTGTTACATTCTTGGGCAACATTAACCCAGTTTTGCCATATGCAAACCCCTGCTCTGCATAGGTGAGAGGGACGTAATTTTCAAAAAATCATCTGTTCCATTGGTGGGTGACATTAACCCAGTTTTTCTGGTGAAAAACCCCTGCTCTGCATTGCTGACAGGAAACTATACTTAGTAAAAACATTTGTTACTTTGGTGGGTGACCGCAAAAAATGAGGAGAGCGTCAAATAAGGGACGAGGCCCTGATTGTGATGCCTCTGGTTTTGGTGTAGCTCCTGTTGCAGGGAGAGGACGTGGTCGATCTATGCCAGCTACACGCCCAAATCAAACACCTTCCTCAGGTGCGCATAGATGACAGAGCCTTCAGCATTATTTAGTAGGCAAGAATGCTGCTCTACGAATGGTGAGGCCAGAACAAGTACAGTCGCTAGTAGATTGGGTGGCTGACAGTGCCTCCAGTATCTTCATATTGTCTCCCACCCGGTCCACTGCTGAAAGCTCAGAGTTGGCCCCTGCAGGCCATGGGCATCTATCTAGCACCTTGCAAATCAGACAAACAGTCTGAGCCCCAAGTCATACAGCAGTCTCTTATGCTTTTTGATGAGTCTGCTAACAGAGTTTCCCAGAGCCATCCGCCTAGCCCTGCCCCAGAAGTGGAAGAGATTGAGTGCACCGATGCCCAACCACTTATGTTTCAGGATGAGGACATGGGAAGACCACAGCAGCACATCTCTGATGATGACGAAACACAGGTGCCAACTGCTGCGGCTTTCTGCAGTGCGAAAACCGACAAAGAGGTGTGGAGGACGATAAGGTCCTAGACCCCACATGGAATTAAGCTCATGCGAGTGACCTGTGCAGTTCAGAGGGAGGCGGTGGTCGCACAGAGCCACCAGCACAGCAAAAGTGGGAGCAGGGTGCAAAAGCAGAGCGGCCGTCCCCTAGACAGTACACCTGCTACTGCCCACCGCACCCAGGGACTGAGCACAACAAAGCTAGCTCCAAGGAGTTCCCTGGCATGGCAGTTCTTCAGACAATGTGCAGACGACAAGACACGAGTGGTTTGCAAGCTGTGCAATCAAAGCCTGAAAACACCTTCAAAACCAAGAAAGGTCTCAGGCTCCTCCTGCTCCCTCTTCTGCTGCAGTCTCGGCCTCTTCTTCCACCTCTGGAGTGACAGTGGCACTGGCCACCTCACAAACAGAGGATGTGTCAGCAACATCATCATGTACGTCACCTTCAACAAGCAGCACCAAAATGTCCCATGGCAATGTTCAGCTGTCCATCTTCCAAACAATGGAGCGAAAGAGGAAGTACCCCCCTACCCACCCGCTATCCCTGGCCCTGAATGCCAGCATTTCAAAATTACTGGCCTTTGAAATGCTGTCATTCCGTCTGCTGGAGATGGAGAGTTTTAAAAACCGTATGGTGTTGGCTGTCCCACAGTACGTCATTCTCAGCCGCCAGTACTTTTCCACGCGAGCCATCCCTTACCTGCACAAACAAGTGGGGGACAAAATCAGGTGTGAACTGTGCAATGCCATCTGTGGTAAGGTCTACATAACTACCGATACATGGACCAGCAAGCACGGGCAGGGACGTTATATCTCTAACAACACACTGGGTAAATGCAGTGGCAGCTGGGCCTGAGGTGGATAGCTGTTTGGCATATATCCTTCCGCCACCGAGGATTGTAGGGCATTTCTCTTTGCCTCCTGTTGCCTCCTCCTTCTACTCCTCTTCCTCCTCTAACACCTCTTCATCCGGTCAGCGTAACACCTTCACCACCTACTTCAGCACAGCCAGGGGAAAAGGACAGCAGGCAGTTTTGAAACTCATCTGTTTGGAGGACAAACCCCTCACCGTGTAAGAGCTGTGGACGGGCATGGAACAACAGACCGATGAGTGTTTGGTGCCACTGAGCCTCAAGCCTGACCTGGTGGTATGCGATAATGGGCAAAATCGCGTAGCAGCTCTGGGTGGGCCTAGCCGCTTTAAAGCACATTCCTTGCCTAGCGCATGTGCTGAATTTGGTGGTGCAGAAATTCCTGAAAAACTACCCCGATATGTCAGAGCTGCTGCAGATCTGCAGGCCATCTGTATTGCAGGCCATATTTGGGCAAATATTCGCCATATATTCGAAAATTTGTGAATTCGTAATCTCCAGTCATTATTTTCTTGATTGCAAAAATTTGCATATAAAAATTCACATATAAAAATTTGCATATAAAAATTCACATAAAATAGTATTTAAAAGGTATCTTTTAATTACCAGTTTATGCAATTTTTTATGCAAATGTATGCAAATTTTTATATTAGAATTTTCGCAATCAAGAAAATAATGACATTAATTTCTTGACTGCGAAAATTTGCACATAAAAAATTTGCATAAAAATTAGCATAAACTGGTAATTAAAAAAAAAAGGAATATTCGCGATTGCAAATATATTTCGTGATATTCTAAATGTTCGCGAATTCTTGAAGTGCCGATATTCGCGATTAAAATTCGCAAATCGAAAATTCGTGATCAACACTAATTATAGCAATTTTAGTGCCCAAAAGTTCGGGTCCCCATTGATTTCAATGGGGTTCAGGTTAAGGGTCAAGTTCGGGTCCCGAACTCGAACTTTGCGGCGAAGTTCGGCCAAATCCGGCGAACCTGAACCTTCAGGTGTTCGCTTAACTCTAATTCTTTGTTGTCGGTTGGTCACTGCCTACTCACCTCATTGCCCATCCTCACCAGCTCCATCAGCAGCAACAAGTCTTGAGTCTCCACTTTGAGGAGCACTTTTCTTCACCCTCCTACTGAAGAAACCATACAGCAGCAGCAGGACATGGAGCAAAACCTTAACCAGCAGGTGGTGGCATACTTGAACTGCCAACCCAGATCCAAGATCCTCTGGATTACTAGGCAGCCAAACTTGAATTGCGGCTGAAACTGGCCGAGTTTGCCCTGGGCGAGCTTTCCTGGCCGGCCAGTAGTGTGGCATCAGAGTGGGTGTTTAGTACTGCAGGTGGCATAGTTAACCCAAAGAGAACTCGCCTTTCATCCCAAGTTTTTAGGACACTAACCTATATAAAGATTAATCAGGCCTGGATCAGCCAGGATTTCCAGACACCAGTGCCTGATACAACAGACTAGATCATTCTGGCAGTAATGATCTGACTGTAGTGTGCTGCCACACCAGAATATTGTGACAAATGGCCTTTTGCTTCTGCACACATCCTGCTGCCATTATTCTGATGCTGTCACCCACCTGATGTCACACGCCTGCTACCGCTACTGCCATCTGCCCCTAATGTGATCTGCCAACATCTTGTGCTGTTACTACTACTGCTATTGCCCCACCCTCCGCACTCTGTTCCAAGGCCACTATTGTGATTTTATATGCTGTTGCCACCGTCGCCAGTCTGTTACGGGCCACTAGTGTCCCTGTTTGGTCGTGTTGACATCACTGATTATTTTTCATTTCTTCTTCTTCTGATCCATCAAAAGAATAGAATAATAACCAAAAAATGTTCCTGCCATTTGAGCGTCCAAGATACCTCTACCACATGGTCAGTATTTTGCATTAGGATTTGATCATGATTTGGAAGCCTAAAGCAGGAGTGGGTACAAAACACTGAAGAGATGCAAATATTTCCATCAAATGTTATCTGGGTTGATTTTGGACCCAATCTTGTTTTTGTCTTATCAATACTACTGATCCAAAAAAACTGACCAAATACTGACTGTGTGATGGAGACCATTAAAGAAGTGCTGCATGCATGATTTAATGGCCTGTATCACATGGTCAATATCACAGATGTCCCCGCTTCTTTTGGGCTGTTCTTCTGACGGTAAGAGAAACTGAAAAATAAACAGTGATGTTAACATAGCCTTACCGCTGACACCCTCCCCACTGTCATGGGGCCACTCCTTGAATTTTGAGCCACTGCACAAATTCATGTCGATAAATTAGACCTGACTCTAACATCGACTGGTAAGTCAGAGTTCCCACTTCTGTTATTTGGTCAGTTATTTTCATCAGTTATTATGGGGCAAATTCACTAACCGAGCCTACTCTCTGATTAGGTATCAAGAATAGATCTGCACCTGTTCTGTGGGTTTTATCCGCACCTGCTTTGGGCTGACAATTACAGACCAAATAAGTGAAGTGTGAACTAAGCCTAATAGTGACGCGCAGTCATTCTACGTCTAACAAAAGGGATTCAAACACACGTGTTTGCACTACCATAACATAAATAATCTCTTTTTTCTCTACTACTTTATTGGCACTGCCTCCTTGTCCTTATTTTGTTCTACTAAAGAGTCATCCTGACACCTGCAGGGGCATGCAGCTTTGTTTTCTTTTTTGCTTTACTGAAGGATGCTGTATGCTATTTTTTTTTTGGCTAGAGGTTAACTAGTAATTTTGGTGGCCGGCACAATGATATTCACAGCCACATATTTGACCTGTCTGGCATTTAAATGCACAGTAACTGTTTCACTACCAGAAAGAACTAGTTGGCATGTTTTTGCACTGCACAATGGTGTACACCAGGATAGATTATCCCTAACGTTTAACTGCAGGCAAGGATAGGCCTGATTTAACGTGCTTCATGACAAATTAATTCAGATCTTTGCTAATTTTTGGGAACAATTCGGCAAAGTGAGCAAATCAAATTTTTGAAAACTTCACTCATCTATAACTAGAAATCTAAACAGCAGTGACACAGTTAGTAATATAAAACCAACAATCACCATGCACAGGTTTAATTTCACCATTGGGTCACATCAATGCTATAAACAAGTGCGATACATATTTGTCCTCTTCTGTCTTCTGTGCTTCATTGACTGTTAGGCCCTTTTCACACGAGCGTGTCCGGATTAGGTCCGGATGCGTTGCGGATGCGTTCAGTGAAAACTGTGCGATTTCACAGGCAAAGCCATTCAGTTTTGCCTGCGATTGCGTTCAGTTGTTCAGTTTTTTCCGCGCGGGTACAATGCGTTTTGACGCGTTTTTCACGCGCGTGATAAAAAACTGAAGGTTTACAAACAACATCTCTTAGCAACCATCAGTGAAAAACGCAACGCACCCGCACTTGCTTGCGGATGCAAAGCGTTTTTCACGCAGCCCCATTCATTTCTATGGGGCTAGGGATGCGTGAAAAACGCAGAATATAGAACATGCTGCGATTTTCACGCAACGCACAAGAGATGCGTGAAAAAAAACGCTCATGTACACAGACCCATTGAAATGAATGGGTCAGGATTCAGTGCGGGTGCAATGCATTCACATCACGCATTGCACCCGCGCGGAAAACTCGCTCGTGTGAAAGGGGCCTTACGCTTTGAGTAACTCACACTATTGTGGTGTCCAGTGGTGGATTTATTATGCCTGGGTCTTTAATCTTCTCACTCTAGTTTTGCTGCAAGATATGGATCCAGGTGGATGTTTCCTTTACCTTGATGGGTGTTGATGTCATCAAGATTTAGTAGTTTCCCTTATCAAGCTTTTGCTACTCTTTGTACTGTCAGCCTGGGGTGAGTACCCACATTGGCAGTTTAGTGGAGTATTATTGTTGCTGCCACAAACACTCGGTATCTAATTCATCCTATTCAAGTCAGTTACTTGTACTGGATTCTTGGACTTGTGCCTTTGCATTTATTGAATGACAAGCCCATTGTATTGTCTCGAGCTAAGCAGCTTGTCAATTTGGTGCTTGTCAAAGAATAAAGTATGCAGATGATTTTGGTAAGTCCTTAGATTCACTAGATTGTTGGCACTTGCTAGGGATCCAACCTTGGAACTTTAACGAAAGGTTTATATGGTGATAATAATAATAACATAGTCTGTGAGATTTGTTCTAAGTGCATTCCATAAAAAGATTGTTTTTCTATACAAATTGATATCTGGCTTCCTGAGTATAGTGGGAAATGTGCAGTTGCTGGTTACATGATGTGCCTGTATCATCGATATGGGAAAATGTGGTTAATTTAACAAATGCGGTGTTTAATCATGATTGTTTGTCACTTTTGGCTAAGGGTCTCAATTTCAGTTTGGTACGTAAATTTGATCAAGTGGCTTTTGAGGTCGATCTGTTTAAAGCAATAAGGAAGTTGAACTTGTATAAGTATTATAACAGCACACGGGAGAGAGTGTTAGATAACAATCCATAGCAACCTGTCAGAGGAGCATTAGGGTTCCACTGAGGTGAACACCTTGATAAAGTGGATAGGGATGTGGTGCACGCCCTTTTAGAATTGCAGGGAAGTGAGTTCATCCGCCTGCAAGATCTGCCCAGTGTGAAGGAGTGCTTCATGAAAGGAGTTAAATCCACTTGCCCGCCGGTAGTAGTTTGGATCTTTTCCAAAGACAGATATTAAAGGAAACTAAATTGATAAACTTGATTTATCCAGAGTGTAAGTCTAATCTTACTGCTGGTGAGCAGATGGCCTTGCTATGGCTTAGGCAGCGTAGTGACTTGGTAATAAAACCGGCGGACAAGGGTGGTAGTATAGTGGCTATGTACAAGGATGCATATGTTAGGGAGGCAGAAAGACAGTTAAATCATACGAGTGCGTATGAACTTCTTCAATCTAACCCTACTTTCAAGCATCAGCAACAACTGAGATCTCTGCTGTGGCGTTATGTTGACATGGGCTTCGGATTGGTTGTTGAAGGGAATACCTTCATACCTGGAGGACACCGGTGACTTATTGAAGGTTCTGAAAGATGTGGAGTGGCAGGCTGGATATCTGTTAGCATCTGTGGACGTTGAAACTTTATACACCAGAATCCCTCAGGAACTGGGTGTGCATCGTATCCGCAGTGCTCTGGAAAGAGCGGGAGGCAGTGGGGACTATAATGATTTATCCTTACACATAATGCATTTGCTTTTGGCCGTAAGTGGTATCCTCAAGTATCAGGAACCGCGATGGGGACCCCTGTCTCGTGTACCTTTGCCAATCTGTTCTTAACTGCTTTTGAAGAAAAATTTGTGTTCACTGTTGAAAATCCCTTTGTTCAATATATCAGATTATTCCTTAGATACATCGATGACATGTTTATCACCTGGACGGGTACGGAGTCTCAGTTTTGTGAATTCATGGAGTTTTTAAACACTTCTAATGACATGAACATGAGATTCACTAGCCAGATCCATCACAGTGAATTAAATTTTTTTGGATGTTAATATAATTGTTAAAGATGGTGATTTGTGAACCACTGTCTTTAGAAAAGCTACCTCCATGAATTCCTTACTGCGGTATGACAGTTTCCACCCACCTCATATGAAAAAGGCAGTTCCTTACGGGCAATTCCTGCGTTTAAGAAGGATAGTTTCAGATAACAATGAATTTAAGGAGCATTGTATAGATCTAAAATCCCGTTTTTTGCAGAAGGGTTACCTTGAGGGTGTCATCGATGCAGCTTACCAGAGGGTTATTAGATTGAAGCAGAGCGATTTTAGCAGGAAAAGGAGAAGGACTAGACAGGATAATCAGGAAAGCACATGGGCTATATTCACATTTGATTATATGCTGATGGCTCCCTTTATTAAGATAGCCATCCTTAATAACTGGCAGATCCTGGTGCAGGATGAGTCTCTCAAAGCTAAAACAATGATGAATCCCATCAGTAGCTTTAGGAGGAGTGGAATGATAGGGAATGCCATTGTTAGAAGCAATCTACAGATTGATGATACTGACTGGTTAGGAAAATGTGTCCCCAATGGTAATTTCGCATGTGGTAAGTGTTCCATGTGTAAATATATGTATAAGTACAAGTACCTTACAGTAGTGGGAGTGCAACACTCTATTAAAAGTGGTGTACACTATATTTTGCCCATGTGGAAAGTTCTATATTGGCAAAACTTTTAGACCCCTATATATTAGGTTTAGGGAACATAAAAAGTCTGTAGACACAGGAGTAGGAGCCACACTTTTGATTAACCACATACATGAAGAACATGGAGGTGATAAAAATATCCTCAAGTGTGCAGGATTGGATTTCTGGGAAAGATATTCAAGTTAGCTTTCAAAATAGCTAAGCTCATATGATGCCAGCAGATATAATAAGCTAATTTTCATATATTTTTGGAAGAGACCCAGAGGAGTGTCTTGCTTACAATACTCCTCACATGTG
This sequence comes from Bufotes viridis, assembly GCA_033119425.1. Classification (NCBI taxonomy): domain Eukaryota; kingdom Metazoa; phylum Chordata; class Amphibia; order Anura; family Bufonidae; genus Bufotes; species Bufotes viridis. Next base: position 416,789,246 of record CM065589.1, on the reverse strand, counting down.
CTGGGTACTCTCCATAAAAAGAAATAGTAACCCAACCAAGGCCTCTAAAGCAGCCAATCAAACTCTCTTTGGTCTGATAAATGGCAATTACCCAGAAAGAGCTGGGTTCCTGATATCAGACTCACTATCCTTTTGGAAAGGAGACTGGATTGAATGTCAGTTTTCCAGGAAAACATTATATAGGGACATAAGCACGTCAATAGATTAAAAAAAATATATATAATTCTGATAAAAGAACTGATTGAAAAGTTAAAGGCTACCGCCTGGGGAAAACCTTAGGAAAAAGTACATATTTAATAGTTCTAGGCTACCCCCAACTTAGTGGATAAAGTTAGGGAAAATTTGACCTATAATACAGAAGCATGGCTATAGATAAAAAATCTTAGTATGAAAAAGCACTGGTTGAAAAGTTGGCGGCTACCAGACTGATCTATGAAGGAGGTATGTATATATTTTAAATATACATACTAGAAATGAGCAAATCAATTAGGAATGTGTCCTTTTCTAAAAAAAAATAAAAAATTCTAATGAGCCCAGATTTTTTATTATTCATTGAAGACAAATCAAGAAAAAGAGATCTGCACATGAAAAACATGTACAATTCAACTTCCTTTCTAAAACTTTTAAAGCTGAGTATTGTACACAGGTAGATACAGCATAGTCCAATCATTGTTTATCCTTTCAATAAGGCTTTCTAGCAACACTATGATAATAGTTAACTAGCCTCTCATCTACAACCAGCTCTTCCAGAACAAAAGCACTTTACTAGAACAAAACATACTAAATCAGCTTTTCTAGCAGAGACACCTCGAGAAGGGAGGGAACCTCTGGGTGGATACTATTTCTGTTATAGAGACCTGTTACTATATGTGATTATTGTTGTAGAATAGCAATGCTCCTCTAAATTTCTCGGGAAAATATTCAAATTTGCAAAGACAAACATTAGAAAAAAGCATAACCAACTATTATCTTCTGCCATGTTAACAGCTGTAGGATAGAAATTCACATTATTACAGAAGAATATCCAACATAACAAATATGTAACACACAAGCATATGTATAGAAGAACACATTCCTTTCTGCAAAGATGAACAGAAGAAACACTTATCTTTATGTTTGGACAGATTTGTACCTTACTCATCTCTGATGAGACTAAGATATTTGGTCTAGAGATTCCCTGAGCTCGACTCTGAGGTGCTCATTGCCACATTAAACAGAGAGGCAGCCAACTGGTGGAAATGATCCTCAAATGCCTCTGTAAGTGAGTGGGGGTCATCCCCGTGCCTTTAAGGGGAATAAGGAAACTTACTAGAGCAAGTGGTGTGTAGTGTAAATGATTATGTAATTTTTACCTGCATACTCAAATTCCAACCATGTTCTCACCCAAACCAGCAGTATAATGCAATGACAGTACTCCTCTGTGAGTCCTCTCCATTATGTGTGGGAGCTGATTAGTCCTCTCAATGCATTTTACTGCTTGCTTGAGGGAGCACAGTGTCAGAATGCAAGAGAGTAGGAAGATACAAATTACATAATTGGTCTTAGAATCAGCAAAACTATACATGACTTTCTCTAGTTTGGGGCAAGTTTTAGAGCTGACAGGTTCCTTTTAAATGGATCATTACACCATGAAAATGCAATGTAAGGTAAATACAGCATATTATAGAGCAGGAGGAGCTGAACAGATAAATGAATAGTTTTATTGGAAAAGATTCAGTATAACTTATTTTATTCATTTGAATTACTCCTCATCCTGGGCTTTGAAGTCAAGAAGGTGGTTCTATCAGTGATTGACAGTGTTCCCTCCAGGCATGTATAAAGAGAACTGTCAATCAAGCTGCTCCTCCTGCTCTATGACATGCTGCCTACATATTATTTAGCATTTCCATTGTGAAATGTTCCCTTTAAATGTGCAGACAATATGAAAATTTAATTTACAGAGGAGATTTCTATCCAATAAATTGCACAGAACTGTATTACTGAGGAGGAAGGCTATCTGTGTGCTGAGGGGACCAAACTGGCCACAGGGTTAATTTATCTACACAACCTGCTCAGAAAATTAAATACACAATGGGAAGGCACACTACAAACCATTATGCCTCCCCTGTCTTGTTTTTAACTTCCAGGCTTATACTTGATGTTTTCTGTTCACCCAAACTCTATTGGTCGTGCTAGAATTATTATTATGTTCAATCCTGTCCTCATAAGTGTCACTGCTAAGTTCAACTTTTGCATGCCATCTTCATCATTCTTGTTTACATCTAAGGCCATAGTCCTAGACTTACACTATCTATCTCTCCCAGAGGTATTAGGCTGAGTTCACACTTCAGTTATTTGATCAGTTATTTCTATCAGTGATTGTGAGCCAAAGCCAGTAGTGAAGCCTACACATAGATAAGGTATCATGGAAAGATCTGCACCTGTTCTGTATTTTTGACTCACACCTGTTACACATAAATGATGGAAATAACTGACTAAATAACTGAAGTGTGAAATCAGCCTAACCCATACCTTTCTAATTTGAGCACATTAAAGATAGTGTACTCCACCCAAGATGTAGTGGCATCTAAACATTTTGCACAACCACACAGGTTGCAGACAATATCAACCTCAAGTAGAGTAAATAACCAAACTGTGACACTGAAAGCCTTCAGCATCCGATTCATGGATCTGACTTATTATGATGTCTTTAGTAAACTATGGGTATGTAGTGGTCACTGACATCTTAGGAAAGACCAAGACTGCTTGCTTATACACAGCTGTTGGACACTTTACTGTCAGATACAGTCATAATGTGTGAGGGATGCCCCAACCTCACACTTTTCATCCAGCTAGTAAAATTAGACTGTGGAACAAACAATTAACAAACTACAAAATACAACTACAAAAGAAAAAGGGTCACCTGTGAGAGAGAAAGATAAGCACAGTGTCTTGTGACCTAAGTGCCTAAAAGCAAGACTCAGAGCAGAAGCAGGGAAGAGACTGGTAGGTAATCTTACCTGTAGCCACTTAGTCTGTCCCATAGACCCTCCCGTCTAGGTCACTTGCACTGGGGCTGAAGGCTACTGGACCTGCCTGCATTCTCCACCAAACTGATAAAGAAGTCTGGCACTTCTTGTTATTGCATAGTAACATAGTAAAATAGTATATAAGACAGAAAAAAGACATTTGTCCGTCCAGTTTGGCCTTTTTCCTAAAAGTTGATCCAGAGGAAGGCAAAAACCCCTGCGAGGCAGAAGCCAATTTTCTCCACTTAACTGGAAAAAATTCCTTCCTAACTCCAATCAGGCAATCAGAATGACTCCCTGGATCAACAACTCCTCTCTAGTAGCTATAACCTGTAATATTATTACACTCCAGAAATACATCCAGTTCCCTCTTGAATTCCTTTATTGTACTCACCATCACCACCTCCTTAGGCAGTTATTCTTTAAATAAAAGTCCCTTGTCTCACACAAAGTTTTAAATCAGACAGTTTATTGAGTATAAGTGATTTACAGTTTTAGTAAAAAGTGTTTGAGAGGAAAATGGAAATAAGTAGATGTGTGATGCATAGAGAATCCCTGCCACAGAAGATGGTTAAGAAAGCGTGACCTACTGCCAGAACCATAGTGCTTTTAATCAATTTTTCTGGTGCCCTGCCATTTGGACATTCTTCTTACAATTTTGCACATTCTTCCCATTTTGTACATTAACATTAGGAGTAGTTTTTGAATTCGTCCAGCTGTGGACGAATCTTAAACTTTGTGCTTCTTTCACTCAACATCATAAGTTCCAGATCACGTTTAGTGTATTATACAGTCTGGGCTCCAATGTGGCTACATCAAAATGGCCACCAGTAATGTGAGATTATGTGGGTCTCGCTCATGCACCATTACTGTAAGTAGTTGTGTATGCCGTACACAAAAAATCCGGATTCATTATGGATTGCGATGCAAACAAAACCAGGTTCAGATTAATTGCCTGATACAGTTCGCATGTGCAGACAAATGCGCAAGACTCCATTAGGCTCACGCTACTGGTGGCAATCTTGATGCAGCCATAGCAGAGCCCATACTGTATAATACACCAACGGCGATCAGAAACTCATGGGAGGAGATTTATGATCTCCCTAAGAAGACTAAAATAATTCATTAACTGCACTGTCAATGCTTCTTCAGCCACTTACAGTGCATTTGCTAAAAAGGTATATAGACATGACAAACAATTATGCAAGGATTATACTTAGTTTCTAGCAAAAAAAATCAACACTATTTTACCTGAAAAATGTTTAAACTGAGGTCAATTTTGAGGATCAGAATTGGCAGACAGTTAATATCTTTGTCCGCATATAAAGTGCATGCATATTGCTTTTAATAGTTGATTAACTGTATGGTGCACGTCAACATTAAATCCAGGGCTTGCACAAAGAGTACTGATAAGGGTTCTCACATGACCCCAAGAGGAAGTAGGGTTGGGGGGTTGATCTGATTGGCTTCCAGGCTAATAGACAGCCTGGATGAGCCAATCAGTGTTGCAGCAGGCAGGGAGGTGCCCTAGCAGATACCACAGAACGCCATTCTGTGCTGGGCTTTGAATGAGGGAAGTTGGGTGTTACAGTGTCTGCCGGGGAAACAAGCTTAGGGAGTTTCAGATATGAAACAAGCTTATTGCCCAGGAGAGTGAAGGGAAAAACTAGGATTCTAAAGTATTGTGTGTTGTGTACAATAGAGAGATGCAGGGCAGCTGACAAACAGGGAGAGACAGGATATGTGGCAGACAGTACCTGCTATCAGAAGTGAGGGTTGTAAGAGAGCGCAAGGTTCCGTCATCGACGGAAGGTACGTGTCACCGAGGTTCATAGCCTAACTAGCAGGTAGTGCTACTGACACAATTGCTAAATAGCATGGCTGCAAAGCCGATCCGGGCCGGCTCTTACCGAGAGCAGCTAAAGTGTAGGGTGGGTGGTTGCTCCCCACGACCCAATAATGGTTTTGGGCTGGGTTTAAAAACACAGCCAGCACCAGCAGCTGGGAGAGATTGTCCTGGAGCTGCTGGTAATACTGTGGAGCTCTCAGGGCTGGAAGCAAGAGCTTGCAAAGAGGCGTGCAGTCTGCCTGGAAGCCTGAGGTTGGACTTTCCTGCGGCTGGGCTGACAGCCGGGTGCGAACACGCACCTAAACCTCACAGGTGATTTGATCCCGTCTTGGACTTTTGTTTTGCCTCACGTTTTTGCCATTTGTGTGAAGTAACACTAAGTGACTGTTTTGAGTTTTGTTTGTGCAAGTGTGAAATAAAACACTGTTTGCTGCACTACATGGACTTCCTTTGCCTCTATACTGCACCTGCACCGCTGTCTACCAAAGAAACTCCCCACATTTGGTGGAGGATACGGGCAAGCGCAGTGAGGCTGGCGTGAACGCCGGAAAGATTTTGTTTTTGCTGAGCTCGACTGAATGTCCTATATTAGGCCGGCAATATTACAACCGTTGTTATCTGGCAACATGGAGGCCGTTGTGAAAGCTCTCGTGGAGGCTAACTTGCAGCAGCGGGAGGCCAATAAGCAACAGCAGGAGACTAATCAGCTCCTGTTACAGCACGTGATGGCACTACAAGCAACAGGAGCGTTCCACCACGATGCCCGGAAAGAGGTCCATGCGACGATTCCAAAAATGACCCCCTCGGACGACGTCGAAACTTACCTAGCTGTCTTTGAAAAGGTGGCCGTGAGGGAGAAGCTACCCCGGGATCAGTGGGCTGAGGTGGTTGCTCCATTTCTGGCATCCGGACCCTAGTAGGTGTTTTTCGATCTGACGGATGCCCAAGCGACCGACTACCCAACGGTGAAGGGGGAGATCCTGGGAGACTAGGAGTACACGTGTTGGTCCGGGCTCAGCGGGTGCACCAGTGGGACTTAAGCAGCCGAGCCCGCCAGGCCGTAGTACTACGATTTGTTGCACAGGTTGCAAAAATGGCGGCTGCCTGATGTGTTAAGGCCTTACCCCCTCCAGCACTGGATCGGCCAGGTATCTCCTGCCAATGCCCTAGAGATGGTCGATCTGGTGGAGCGCTATGAGGCCACAAAAAGCCTGCAGGGGGTGCTGTTGGGAGGGGACCAGTCAAACCCCGGAGGTCTCCGAACCCTTCCCGACGACTGGTTCCAGAAAAACCTGCTCGGGGTGTACCCGCTGTGGACCTGGGTCCGATAGTTTGCTGGCCATGTACGGGCTGACTGTCCCCACAGAGGAGAACCTATGGAAGTGAACTATGGGTACCGCCACTCAATGTACGCTAGAAAGTTTTGTGCCGCGGGTACCCCTGAAGTGTCGGACAATTGCCACCTGTGTCAGGTGGAAGTGGGAGGCACTCTGGCGGTGGCTCTGTTGGACTCAGGGAGTCTAGTGTCCCTGGTGAGAGCGGCACTGGTACGGCCCGCCGAGTATACTGGGCGGAAGGTTGGGGTCATGTGCATTCATGGAGATCTAAAGGACTATCCCACCGCCCTAGTGACTCTGACCACAGGGGCCGGCAAATGGACCCACGAGGTGGCTGACTCCACCACATTGTCATATGAACTAATAATTGGGAGAGACTTCCCTGGTTTTCCGTCACTAAGGCCTCAGATGAAAGTGACTAATAACCATGAGACAGGGGTAGGCCAGCGGTAGGGGTGACCACTACTTCTGTGATAGAGGGGGAGACAACCCCGCTGAGTGTAATGGTGGGAGACACGGAGGACTTGCCACCAGGACCTGAGTTGGCAGACCTCCATGTCTCCGGAGACAATTTCGGGGCCGCGCAACACCGGGACCAAACCCTAACCAGGGAAATTGATGGTAAACCCCAAAAACCGGGAGCTGAGTTAATATTTCCCCGTTTTGTTGTTTACCAAGAAATTTTATATCGGGTGAACCAAATCCGGGGTGAGCTGGTTGAACAGCTTGTGGTGCCCACTGCATATTGCAAGCTCGTCATGGAGCTTGCTCACCAACATGCTCTTGGGGGAAATTTGGGGTGGCAAAATACGCAGGACTGCATACTACAGCGGTTTTATTGGCCCGGTGTGTTCAGAGAGGTGGAAGAGTATTGTAAGTCCTGTCCAAACTGTCAGGTAAATAGCCCCCAGCCACATTTCCGTAATCCCCTGGTACCTCTTCCAATCATTGAGGCTCCATTCGAGCGAATCGCTATTGATCTAATAGGGCCCATACCGAAATCTGCTAGGGGCCACCAACACATTCTGGTCATTCTCGACTACGCCACTCGATATCCGGAGGCGGTGCACTTGCGACATACATCAGCTAAGCTCATCCCTAAAGAGTTAACCAGCTCAGCCCCCCTAGCTTAAACACCCTTAATGACCAGGCCACTTTTTACAATTCTGCACTACAATACTTTCACCGTTTATTGCTCCGTCATGCAACTTACAGCCCAAATGAATTTTACCTCCTTTTCTTCTCACTATAAGAGCTTTCATTTGGTGGTATTTCATTGCTGCTGACATCTTAACTTTTTTTTGCTATTAATCAAAAATGATCGAAATTTTTGGAAAAAAATGACATTTTTCACTTTCTGTTGTAAAATTTAAAAAAAAATACATTTCTATATAAATTTTTCTAAAAAATGTATTGTTCTACATGTTTTTGATAAAAAAAAAAATTCCAATAAGTGTATATTTTTTGGTTTGGGTAAAAGTTATAGCGTTTACAAACTATGGTGCAAAAAAGTGAATTCCCGCATTTTGAAGCAGCTCTGACTCTCTGAGCACCTGTCATGTTTCTTGAGGTGCTAGAATGTCAGGATAGTATAAATACCCCCCAAATGACACTATTTTAGAAAGAAGACACCCCAAAGTATTCGCGGAGGGGCATGGTGAGTTCATGTATCATTTAATTTTTTTTCACAAGTTAGCGGAAAATGACACTTTCTGAAGAAAAAAAAAATAATAAAGTTTCCATTTCTGCTATCTTCTGGCAAAAAAAAATAAAAATCTCTCATGGACTCACTATGCTCCTCAGTGAATACCTTGGGGTGTCTACTTTCCAAAATGGGGTCATTTGTGGGGTGTTTTTACTGTTCTGGCATTTTGGGCGGGGCTAAATTGTGAGTAGCCATGTAAAACCTAAAGGTACTCGTTGGAATTTGGGCCCCTTTGCGCACCCAGGCTGCAAAAAAGTGTACTCATGTGGTATCGCCGTACTCATGAGAAGTAGGGCAATGTGTTTTGGGTGTATTTTTACATATACCCATGCAGGGTGAGAGAAATATCTCTGTAAATTGTCAACTTTGTTTAAAAAAAAATTAAAAAGTTGTCATTTACAGAAATATTTCTCTCACACAGCATGGGTATATGTAAAAATACACCCCAAAACACATTGCCCTACTTCTCCTGAGTACGGCAATACCACATGTGTGACATTTTTTTGCAGCCTGGGTGCGCAAAGGGGCCATAATTCCAATAAGTACCTTTAGGATTTCACAGGCCATTTTTACGCATTTGGATTCCAGACTTTTTCTCACGCTTTAGGGGCCCCTAAAATGCCAGGACAGTATAAATACCCCACATGTGTCCCCATTTTAGAAAGAAGACACCCCAAGGTATTCCGTGAGGGGTATGGTGAGTTCATGTAAAATTTTATTTTTTGTCACAAGTTAGTGGAATATGAGACTTTGTAAAAAAAAAAAAAAAACATCAATTTCCGCTAACTTGTGCCAAAAAATTATTTTTTTCTGTGAACTCGCCATGCCCCTCACGGAATACCTTGGGGTGTCTTCTTTCCAAAATGGGGTCACATGTGGGGTATTTATACTGCCCTGGCATTTTAGGGGCCCTAAAGCGTGAGAATCCAAATGCGTAAAAATGCCCTGTGAAATCCTAAAGGTACTCATTGGAATTAGGGCCCCTTTGCGCATCTTGGCTGCAAAAAAGTGTCACTCATGTGGTATCGCCGTACTCAGCAGAAGTAGATCAATGTGTTTTGGGGTGTATTTTTATATATACCCATACTTTGTGTGAGAAATGTCTCTGTAAATGACAACTTTTTAAAATATTTTATGCAAAGTTGTCAATTTACAGAGATATTTCTCTCACCCAGCATGGGTATATGTAAAAATACACCCTAAAACACATTGCCCTACTTCTCCTGAGTACGGCGATACCACATGTGTGACACTTTTTTGCATCCAAGATGCGCAAAGGGGCCCTAATTCCAATTGCCGTACTCAGGAGAAGTTGGGCAATGTGTTTTGGGGTGTATTTTTACATATACCCATGTTGGGTGAGAGAAATATCTCTGTAAATTGACAACTTTGTATAAAAAATGTAAAAAGTTGTCCTTTACAGAGATATTTCTCACACAAAGTATTGGTATATATAAAAATACACCCCAAAACACATTGTCCTACTTCTCCTAAGTACGTCGATACCACATGTGTGCCACTTTTTTGCAGCCAAGATGCGCAAAGGGGCCCTAATTCCGATGAGTACCTTTACGCATTTGGATTCTCACGCTATAGGGCCCCTAAAATGCCAGGGCAGTATAAATACCCCACATGTGACCCCATTTTGGAAAGAAGACACCCCAAGGTATTCCATGAGGGGCATGACGAGTTCACAGAATTTTTTATTTTTTTTTTGCAAAAGTTAGCGGAAATTTATATATATATTTTTTTTACAAAGTCTCATATTCCACTAACTTGTGACAAAAGTAAAAGTAAATAAAGTTTACATGAACTCACCATACCCCTCACGGAATACCTTGGTGTGTCTTCTTTCTAAAATGGGGTCACATGTGAGGTGTTTGTACTGCCCTGGCATTTGAGGGTCTCCACAATCATTACATGTATGGCCAGCATTAGGAGTTTCTGCTATTCTCCTTATATTGAGCATATGGGTAATGAGATTTTTTTTTTTTTCGTTCAGCCTCTGGGCTGAAATAAAAAAAAAATGAACGCCACAGATTTCTTCATTCGCATCAATCATCGGGGATGAAAAAATCTCTGCCAAAATCAGTGACTGCGGTGCGGTGGGCTGGGCGCTAACTACCTAACAAGTAGCTAACTAACTGGCGATGATAAGGAACCCTTATGCCCCATTCACACGTCCGCAATTCTGTTTGCGGAACGGAATTGCAGACCCATTCATTTCTATGGAGATAGACTTTGTCCTGCTTGGATCCGGAATTGCAGATCCGCACTTCCGGGTCTGCACTTCCGTTCCGCAAAAATATAGAACATGTCCTATTCTTGTCCGCAATTGCGGACAAGAAAATACAATTTCTATATAGTTCTGGCAATGTGCAGATCTGCAAAATGCGGAAAGCACATTGCCGGTGTCCGTGTTTTACGGATCCGCGGATCCGTGGATCCGCAAAACACATATGGACGTCTGAATGGAGCCATAGAGTAGGGTGATCACTGACAGGGGGGTGATCAGGGATTAATAAGGGGTTAATAAGTGATGGGTTGGGTGTAGTGTGGTTCTTGGTGCTACTTTACATAGCTACCTGGTCCTCTGGTGGTCGATCCCAGCAAATGGGACCACCAGAGGACCAGGTAGCAGGTATATCAGACGCTGTTAACAAAACAGCGTCTGATATACCTGTTTGATGCAATGTATTTTTCATCTACAGCCTGACAGTGATTGATCATCGCTGGCAGGCTGTAGTACAACTTCCGATCTGTGAGCTGCTGTGAACGTGCGCACGCGCGTTCACAGCAAATCTCGTCTCTCGCGAGATGACGTGCCCGCGCGTCAAGGAGGAACAGAAGGACCGCCGCAATCACGCGTATCTGCGTGCGGCGGTCCTAAAGTGGTTAATGGAAATATTTTCCCGTGTGGGCCTACCTAAAGAGTTTCTGACAGACCAAGGGACCCCTTTTATGTCCAAGGTTATGAGGGAACTATGTAAATTGTTGCATATAAAGCAGTTACGGACGTCCGTTTACCATCCACAAACGGACGGTCTTGTCGAAAGGTTTAACCAAACTTTAAAAAATATGTTAAAAAGGGTGGTGTCTAGAGATGGGAAGGACTGGGATTTGCTTCTGTCCAATCTCGTGTTCGCAGTGCGAGAGGTGTCCCAGGCCTCTACTGGGTTCTCGCCCTTCAAACTGCTTTATGGCAGACACCCTCGGGGCCTGTTGGACATCGCCAAGGAAGCGTGGGAACAACAACCCGTCCCCCACAAAAGTGTCATTGAGTATGTTACCCAGATGCAGGAACGGATGGGAGAGTGTTTTGCCGCTGGTCCGGGAACATATAGAGTAGGGTGTATAACCACCAGGCTCGGGTACGGGACTTTAATCCGGGAGATCGGGTTTTGGGTCTGGTACCCACCCTTGACAGCACGTTTCTAGCTAGGTGGCAGGGGCTCTATGAGGTGCTCGAGAAGGTAGGGGAAGTAAATTGCAAAGTACACCAGCCAGGGCTGTTGAAAGCCGGAGCAGGTGTACCACGTGAATTTACTAAAGCCACGGAAAGATAGGGACTCATCCGATGACGACAGCCCCTGGCCAGGGCTTCTAGGTGAAAAGTGTCCAGCCCCTCAGCTCGAGGCCTGTGAAGCAGTAGCTACTGTAAAAATTGCAGATAACCTGTCCTCCAAACAGGTTCAGGAAGTCAGGGAGTTCATCAGTCGGAACACGGATGTGTTCTCGGACCTCCCTGGCCGCACTTTCCTTATCCAACATGATATCGTCACTGAGCCCCAGGCCAAGATCCGGTTAAAACCATACAGGGTACCCGAGGCTCGGCGACGTGCCGTCACGGAGGAGGTGCAGTTAATGCTGAAACTCGGTGTCATTGAAGAGTCTAAAAGCGAATGGGCGAGTCCTATTGTCCTAATACCCAAGCCAGATGGAACGTGGGGGTTCTGCAATGATTTTCTCAAGTTAAATGAAGTATCCAAGTTTGATGCGTATCCCATGCCCTGGGTAGACAAGCTTATTGAGATGTTGGGCAGAGCCCAGTATTTTTCTGTGCTAGACCTCACTAAAGGGTACTGGCAGGTACCCTTAAAAACGTCCGCCAAAGAAAAAACTGCTTTTGTTACCCTGCAGGGCCTGTATCACTATAAGGAATTACCCTTTGGCCTACATGGTGCCCCCGCCACTCTCCAAAGGTTAATGGACATAGTGCTGCGACCGCATCGTCGGTACGCCTCGGCTTACCTAGATTATGTCATCATCCACAGAACGGATTGAGAAATCTATTTACCCAAAGTGCAAGCGGTAGTGGATGCCCTTAGGAAAGCTCGACTAACCGCCAATCCAAAAAAATGCGCAATTGGGCTAGAGGAGACTAAGTACCTGGGATATGTCATCGGGCGGGGAGTCATAAAACCGCAGGTAAACAAAATAGAAGTGATATGTAATTGGCCCCGACCTGTCACCACCAGACAGGTGAAGTTATTCCTGGGGATTGTAGGGTATTACATGCGGTTTGTGCCCCACTTTGCCACAATAGCCGCGCTGTTGACAAATCTATTGAAAGGACGAAAGTCCGGAAAAGTCCACTGGAGTAAACAGGCGGAAGAGTCCTTCTCCGCGTTGAAGTTGGCCCTGTGTGGGTCCCCAGTTTTGGTGACACCCGACTTCAACAAGGAATTTATCGTACAGACGGATGCCTCGGAGGTAGGTCTCGGTGCTGTACTGTCTCAGGAAGTCAACAGGGAGGAACATCTTGTTGTCTTCCTGAGTCGTAAGCTCAACCCGGCCAAGACCAGGTACAGCATAGTGGAGAGGAAGTGCCTGGCAGTCAAGTGGGCACTCGAGTCTCTCCGCTATTACCTGTTAGGGAGAAAGTTCCGTCTGGTGACCGACCATTCTTCTCTCAAGTGGATCAGCCAGGCCAAGGAGAGGAATGCTCGGGTCACCGGATGGTTCCTGTCCCTGCAGAACTTTAATTTCTCAGTGGAACACAGGGCAGGCCGCTTGCAGGGAAATGCGGATGCCCTGTCCCGCGTCCACTGCCTCACATGTGTTCACCGCCTCAGGGTTGAACAAAGGGAGGGGGGTGTAAGAGAGCGCAAGGTTCCGTCATCGACGGAAGGTATGTGTCACCGAGGTTCATAGCCTCGGTGAGGTAAGAGCCATTTTGTCTATGTCAGCAGCAGGTAGTGCTACTGACACAATTGCCAGATAGCATGGCTGCAAAGCCGATCTGGGCCGGCTCTTACCGGGAGTAGCTAAAGTGTAGGGTGGGTGGTTGCTCCCCACGACCCAGTCCTGGTTTTGGGCTGGGTTTAAAAACACAGCCAGCACCAGCAGCAGGGAGAGATTGTCCTGGAGCTGCTGGTAATGCTGTGGAGCTCTCAGGGCTGAAAGCAAGAGCTTGCAAAGAGGCGTGCAGTCTGCCTGGAAGCCTGAGGTTGGACTTTCCTGCGGCTGGGCTGACAGCTGGGTGCGAACACGCACCAAAACCTCACAGGTGATTTGATCCCGTCTTGGACTTTTGTTTTGCCTCACGTTTTTGTCATTTGTGTGAAGTAACACAAAGTGACTGTTTTGAGTTTTGTTTGTGCAAGGGTGAAATAAAACACTGTTTGCTGCACTACCTGGACTCCCTTTGCCTCTATACTGCACCCGCACCGCTGTCTACCAGAGCAAATCCCCACAGGGTGCACCTCAAAAACAGCTTCCTGCAAGCAAATACTTTTAGTTTTTCTTCTCATTTTAACAAACTCCTTTTTTGTGGGGTTCAATTTATTAAAGCAGCATATAAATGTGATTACTGCATCAATACCCATGGTGTGGTAGAAATCTACTAGTGTGTATTAAGGTGAAATTTAGCAATAAAGCCTCAATCATCTGTTTATGTATTTATTTATTTTATTTATTATTTTTTTGGGGGGATTGTAAAATTTAATAAACCACTTCAAGACAGAGCCATTTTTCATCGTAAAGGGGTTGTCTCAATTGGAACAATGATAGTTATGTGCAATATAACCCCATAATAAACAACTTACTAATATGCTTCATGCTCTGATAATCCTCATCGTGAAGCCCTTTAGAGCATGCACGTTGTCAGGGGTTGCGGCTACAATCTAGCAGCGGTGGCAGCATCTGCTCATTGGGAAATACAGCGCTGGCTTGTATTGTGGTAGGGATCACGGGAGCGAGCTCTAAAAGCTGCTCATGTGCAATAGTTCCCTCCTGTCCCGGCCACCTTGTACATGCGGTGTTGAACAGCTCCCGGCAATGTCAGAAGCCTCGGAGCTGTTCAACACAAGAAAAAGCAGCTCCAGGCATGGGGGTGAACAAACTACTACATGTCCAGAATTTAAATTTTCTAATATAGTGTGCCCTTGCACTCTCAGCCAGGAGAGCGAGTATGGCACAGGAATGCTGTGGGTGTGATAACATTGCTCCCTATGCCATCAATCAAATATAGTGTGAAGGCCCCCAGAATGAACTGAAAGTGCACAGCTAAAGAGCCAGGCTGTGTTCATATTGCAAGGTGAGACAACCCCTTTAAATCCCAGATGAAATTTTGGAAATCTGACATGTATCCCTAAATGTGGTAATGACTTTAAAATGCTTTTACTTATCTAAGCCATTCTGAGATGACATATTGTACTTCATGAGAGTGGTAAATTTAAGTCAATATATTTCACTTTTATTTATAAAGAAAATTCTAAATTTACCAAAAATATGGAAACATTTTCAATTTTCAAAATTTCTATTGATCTTCTTTTAACCCATTATGGACCGGGCTCATTTTCACCCTAAAGACCAGGCCATTTTTTGAAAATCTGACCAGTTTCACTTTATGTGTGAATAACTTTAAAACGCTTTTAATTATTCAGGCCATTCTAAGAACGTTTTTTTGTCACATATTGTACTTCATGTAACCGGTAAAATGGAGTAAAAAAATTCATTTTTTTAATTAAAAAATACCAAATTTACCCAACATTTTGAAAAAATTGCAATTTTCCAAGTTCCACTTTCTCTACTTCTATAATACATAGTAATACCACCAAAAAAAGTTATAGATTTACATTCCCCAAATGTTTACTTCATGTATCGATCATTTTGAGAATACCATTTCATTTTTTTGGGGACGTTACAAGGCTTACAAGTTTAGAAGCAAATCTTGAAAATTTTCAGAAATTTTCAAAAACCTGCTTTTTAGGGACCAGTTCAGGTCTGAAGTCACTTTGTGAGGCTTACATAATAGAAACCCCCATTCTAGAAACTAAACCCCTCAAGGTATTCAAAACTGATTTTACAAACGCCATTAACTCTTTAGGTGTTTCACAAGAGTTATTGGCAAATGGAGATGAAATTTCAGAATTGAAATTTTTGGCCAAATTTTCCATTTTAATCCATTATTCCAATTAACTATGCAAGGGTTAAGAACCAAACAAAACCGAATATTTATTGCCCTGAACCTGTAGTTTGCAGAAACACCCCATATGTGTTTGTAAACTACTGTATGGCCACACGGCAGGGCGTAGAAGGAAAGGAGAGCCATGTGGTTTTTGAAAGGCAGATTCTGGTGGACTGGTTTATCTACACCATGTCCCTTTTGAACTCCCCCTGATGCCCCCTGGGGTAGAAACTCCATAAAAGTGACCCTATCTAAGAAACTACACCCCTCAATCTATTCAAAACTGATTTTATAAACATTGTTATCCCTTTAGGTGTTTCACAAGAGTTATTGGCAAATGGAGATGACATTTCAGAATTGCAATTTTTTCGCAAATTTTCAATTTTAATCCATTTTTTCCAGTAACTAAGCAAGGGTTAACAGCCAAACAAAACCCAATATTTATTTCCCTGACTCTGTAGTTTGCAGAAACACCCCATACGTGGTCCTAAACTGCTGTATGGCCAAATGGCAGGGCATAGAAGGAAATGAGTGTGTGGTTTTTGGAAGGCAGATTTTGCTGGACTGGTTTATCTACACCATGTCCCATTTGAAGCCCCCCTGGAGCACCCCTAGAGTAGAAACTCCAAAAAAGTTACCCCATTTTGGAAACTACGGGATAAGGTGGCCCTTTTCTTGGTACTATTTTAGGGTAAATATGATTTTTGGTTGCTCTATATTACACTTTTTTTGAGCCAAGGTAAAAAAAATATAGAAATTCTGAAACTTCATCTCCATTTGCCAATAACTCTTGTGGAACACCAAAAGGGTTAACAAAGTTTGTAAAATCAGTTCTGAATACCTTGAGGGGTGTACTTTCTTAGATGGAGTCAAATTTTTGTAGTTTCTACTGTAGGCTTGCATCCAGGGGGCTTCAAATGGGACATAGTGCCAAAAAATCAGTCCAGCAAAATCTGCCTTACTAAAATCATGTGGTGTTCCTTTCCTTCTGCGGCCTGCAGTTTACAACCACATTTAGAGTGTTTATGCAAAGTACAGAATCTGCGCAATAAATATTGAGTTTTTTTTTTGCTGTTAACCCTTGCTTTGTTACTGGAAAAATTGATTAAAATGGAAAATTTTCAAAACAAATGCTGTTTTGGGACAGTTTTTATTTTTTGTTATTTACAGCGTTGATCTGACAGGTTAGATTGTATGCTATCTCTGTAGAGCAGGTAGTTACGGACACGACAATGCCAAATATGTCTACTCTTTTTTTTCAGTTTTACATAATAAAGCATTTAAAAAAAAAAATCATGTTTTAATGTCTCCATAGTCTGAGAGCCATATTTTTGAATTTTTTTGGGCAATTGTCCTATATAGGGTATCATTTTATGTGGGATGAGATGACTGTTTGATTGTTCCTATTTTGGGAGGCATACGCCTTACACTTTTTGTGATGTAAGGTGTCAAAAAAATGCTTTTTTTACACCATTTTTTTATGGTGTTCACCTGAGTGGTCATGTGATATTTTTATAGAGCAGGTTTTTACAGAAGCGACGATACCTAATATGTGTAGTTTTTTATTTAATATTAATTCATTGATAAATGTGTTTTTTTATTTGACCCAGACCCACTTGGTTCTTGAAAATCCAGTGGGTCTGATGTCTGTATAATACAGTACAGTACACTATATAGTGTACTGTACTGTATTTTTTACTTTACAAAGTCTGAACAGACTTGCCATTATCATGGCAAGCAGGACGCCTGTGAAGGCATCCAGTTGCCATGGTAACCATCACCCACTGCCAGAACAGAGCAGCAGGTGATGGGGAGGGAGGGGGGCCCCCTCACCCTGTGATCCCTTCAATAATCGGGGGCTGCAAGCGCAGCCCCGATGGGATAGGGATGGAGCTCCCTCCCTGTTAACCCCTTCCACACAGTGGCATGGGAGGGGTTAAGCAATGTGCTCACACTCTGCTATTCTACTGGCCACCAATGAATATTATAGAGGAGGTGGGTGGGGGATCTCGATCCTGCCATCCGCACTGCCCACCTACCGCGCCATCTGCAACCCCCCCCCCTGCACCGCCCGCCGGCACAATATGATTGCGGGCTGCAGGGGGGGTTAAAAAATACTAATTCAAGCGGTTACTAGTTTATGGACCATGGGGATCAGAAACTGCAAAAAGTGCTGCCAACCGCAGGTCTGAATTGACCTGCGGTTTGCAGCGATCGCCGATACGGGGGGTTTCAGGACCACCCTGGGCATTGAACCAAGGTGCCTGCTCAATGATTTGAGCAGGCACCCAGTTCCAATCACCGCCAGCCGGGCGGCGGTGATCGGAACTATACATGATGTATCCTTACGTCATGTGTCCGTAAGTACCGGGACAACATGCCATACCGGTACGTGATACAGCCACAAGTAAGGGGTTAAACAATGTGCTGACACTCTGCTATTCCACTGGCCACCAATGAATATTATAGAGGAGGCCGGTGGGGGATCTCGATCCTGCCCGCCGCACCGCCCACCTCCCGCGCCGTCTGCAACAATATGATTGCAGGCTGCGGGGGGGGGGAGGGTAAAAAATACTAATTCAAGTGGTTACAAGTTTATGATCCCCGCAGTCCATATTGACCTGCGGTTTGCAGTGATCGCCGACACGGGGGGGTCACAGGACCCCCCTGGGCATTGACCCAAGGTGCCTGCTCAATGATTTGAGCAGGTACCCAGTTCCGATCACCGCAGCAGTGATCGGAACTATACATGACGTACCGGTACACCATATGTCCGTAAGTACCCGGAAAACATGCCATACCGGTACATAATGTGTCCGGAAGAGGTTAAGACAAATAATGATACCTCAAAACATAGTTATTACTTTACATTTCGCATATGTCTACTTCATGTTAGAATAATTTTGTAAATGTCATTTTTTTAGGAAGTCATGAGGCTTTGAATTTTAGATGCAATTTTTAAATTTCAAAAACCCACTTTTTTAAGGACCAGTTCAGTCATTAAGTCACTTTGTGGAACTTACATAAGAGAAACTAACCATAAATTACCCCATTGTAGAAATTACACTCCTCAAGTTATTTAAATATGACTTTACAAACTATCTTAAACCTTTAGGTGTGCCACAAGAAATAATAGAAATTAGAGGAGGCATTTTTCCTGTAAGGCAGCAAAAGTTAGCTAAACACAACACAATAATTATTACCCTGATTTGGCAGTTTACAGAAACACCCCATATTTGGCCATAAGCTGCTGTATGGTCACACGGCAGGACGTAGAAGGGAAAGAACAACATATGGATTTTGTAGGCAGACTTCCCTGGGAAAATTTTAAGTTGCCATGTCGCATTGGAAGATCCCCTGATGCACCCAAACAGTAGAAACTCCAAAAAAGTGACCTTACTTTGGAAATTACAAGATAAGGTGGAAGTTTTGTTGGTACTATTTTGGGATACTTATGATTTTTGATCATTCGATATTACACTTTCTGTGAGGCAAGATAACCAAAAAAATGGCTGTTCTGTCACTATTTTTATATTTTATTTTTTA
Source organism: Bufotes viridis (assembly GCA_033119425.1). Taxonomy (NCBI): domain Eukaryota; kingdom Metazoa; phylum Chordata; class Amphibia; order Anura; family Bufonidae; genus Bufotes; species Bufotes viridis. Next base: position 416,770,390 of record CM065589.1, on the reverse strand, counting down.
TAGCATTCACCTGACAGGATAGATCATCTGTTATTTATAATAGAGCATTTTATTACGGACACGGCAAAACCAAATATATCTATTTTATTTTTTTCAGTTTTACATAATAACGTATTTTTGAAAAAAAAATCCTGTTTCTGTGTCTCCATTTTCTGAAAGTTGCAGTGGATATAAAAAGTCTACACACCCCTGTTAAATTGGCAAGTTTCTGTAAAAAAATGAGACAAAGATAAATCATTTCCGAACTTTTTCCACCTTTAATGTGACCTATAAACTGTACAACTCAATTGAAAAACAAACTCAAATCTTTTAGATATTAAATTTAACATCTTTATTAATATACAAAACAGGTACACAAAGAGAATTCAAACTTAATATAACTAATATAATTTTTCCCCGAAACCCCATTTCCCCCCTCCCCTACCCCCAAGCTTGTGATGCGTCAAAAAAAATAATAAAAATAAATAAATAAAAAAATTATATTACAATTATTATAAAATTCCAAAAACAGTCAAATCAGAACTTCCAGCAATCCCAAATCTTAATCCATTTTTCTAATACATCTCTCTGCTTATAAAGAATCCTTTTTTAACCTTATTAACCAGATTTATCCAGTTGTTTACATCTGGAGTATGATGTGCAAACCAGCTTCGACTAATCAAAAGTCTGGCCAGTAATAATATTCTGCCTAATAAACTCTTTTGATATTTCTGGCTACTTAGCATCGAAAGATCGTTCAGTAATAACAACTGAGGCTCAAAATGAATACCTATTTTTAATTTTTTTGAATATTAAATACCTATTTTTAATTTGTGGATAAGGAAATTATTAATGCCATTCCAGTATTCTCCAAGTTCTGGGCATGCCCAAATCATGTGCAGAAAATCCGCACCTGCAGTATCACATCGAGGACACTTGGAAGTGTCTCTTAATCCACACTTGTTTAACCAAATAGGAGTAACGTATAATCTGTGGTAAATATTAAACTGTATTAGAACATGATTAAAATTATGAGATAGTACATCTGATTTAGAAAAACAACTTCCCTAACCACTCGTTTAACAGAGAAGAATTATCTATTTCCAACAGTGATTTATCATCTAAACTAGAAAGTGCCGACCAAAGCTCAAAATACCTAAACCAAGAAAAATTCTCTAAATTGTGTGATAGTTCCACAAACGACTTAATCTCTCTGTTCTTAACAACCTGTGTAATGTACAAAATCCCATTCTTTTGCCAAAATTGATCCATTGCTATACCCTCCAGGGTCTGTAAGTGAATATTATGCCAAAGAGGTGTGAATGTAAGTGATCCCTTTACCCCCTTTACTATCCTCTAGTGATAGCCCAAATTTTCGATAATAATTTTATAGTCTCTTTGTAACCCGGGTCTCTCTCAAACAGTATGTTATTATGTTGGGAGCTTCTTACTAAACTACTTAGAAGTGCACTATTTTGCCATTCATAGCACGCCCATAACTGAGCAGCAATAAAATAACCTTTGAAGCATGGGAGGTTTAAACCCCCATGCTCCAGAGGCTTATATACATATTCCAATTTGAGTCTCACTTGTTTTCTTAAAATATTTATCCTCTATCCAAATAGGTATATTCCTAAGAACATAGAGGAATTGAGGTAGAATCACCATCTTAACCAATGAAACTCGGTCAGCTCTAGATAGAGGAAGTCTCAACCAGATTCCAATTTTTGCCCTAATTTTCATTATCAATGGCATCAGGTTGAGCTGTACAGAATTTTCAACCTTGGGAGATATCATCATACCCAAGTATTAAAAAGTGTCGACAACATCTAGCTGGCCTAACGAGGATTCATTTTGGGACACAGAATCTAATGGCAAGATTGTCTTAGACCAGTTTTTATCTAGGCCTGATACCTCACCGAATAATTTAACCATGCAAATAATTCTTGGAACAGTTGTTTCTGTATCATCTATGAAAAAAAGGACATCATCCGTATATAAAGAGATGCGGTCTTCAACTCCCAGTGTTCCAAATCCCTTAATTTGAACATCCTGCCTAATAGCCAGAGCCAGTGGCTCAATATAAATATCAAATAGAAGTGGGGATAATGGACAGCCCTGGCGAGTGCCTCTATTTAATTCAAAACTAGTAGTGAGGCTCCCATTAAGACTCAACTTAGCCGTGGGGGATCTATACAATAGTTTAATCATATTTATAAATCTTTCCCCAAAGCCCATCCTGGCCAAAACCCTCCACAGGAATCGCCACTCCACCCTGTCAAAGGCCTTGAAGTACCTTTTGATTTTATTACAGCACTCAGTCTTTTTGGGTATGTGTCTATCAGCATGGCATATTTTGACTTGGACAGATTTGCCCACTCTTCTTTGCAAAAACACTCCAAATCTCTTAGCTTGCGAGGGCATCTCCTGTGCACAACACTCTTCAGATCACCCCACAGATTTTTAACCGGATTCAGGTCTGGGCTCTGGCAGGGCCATTCCAAAACTTTAATCTTCTTTTGGTGAAGCCATTCCTTCGTTGATTTGGATGTATGCTTTGGGTCGTTGTCATGCTAAAAGATGAAGTTCCTCTTCATGTTCAGCTTTCTAGCACAAGCCTGAAGGTTTTGTGCCAATATTGACTGGTATTTGGAACTGTTTACAATTCCCTCTATCTTAACCCCTCCAGGAGCCTGGACGAGAATGCTCGTCATAACTGAGCGGTACTTAGCGCATTAGGATGAGCATTTTTGTCCTACAGTTAAACTGTCACCATGTCTGCAGACATGGTGACAGCGCTGAGACCCCGGCTGTTACACACAACTAACTGGCCAGAGACCAATCAGAGCGGTCCCCGGCCAGTGATCGCTCTGATTGGCTAGTCTGTGGAGACTAGCCAATCAGAGGATTCTAATGCCGGGTCAAAGGTTCTGACCCTTATAAAGTTTATAAATAGTTTCCCCAACCCCCCCCCCCGAGCCCTATGTATTCCCCTATGTGGTGGTGCGGCGTGCGGGAAGTTTGCAGGAGGCGGGCGGTGCGGCGTGCGGGATCGCGAATCCCCGCCCGCCTCCTCACTGAAATCCATGATGGTCCAGCTGTGTTAGCAGAGTGTCAGCACATTGCTGACACTCTGCTAAAAACGGCTGGCATCTGTGCTTGTACAGATGCCAGCCGTTTAACCCCTTCCATACAGACTGCGGCATGAAAGGGGTTAACAGGGAGGGAGCTCCATCCCTCTCCTATCGGGGGACTTCTGTGCCTTTGCAGCCCCTCGATAGGATGGGATCACAGAGGGAGGGAACTCCCCTACCTCCCCATCACCCGCTGCTCAGTTCTGGCAGTGGATGATGGTCACCAAGGCAACCGGAAGCCTTCAGAGGCGTCCTGCTTGCCATGGTAATAGTAACTCTGATCAGACTTCTGCTAAAGTACAAAATACAGTACAGTACACTATATAGTGTACTGTACTGTATTATACTGACATCAGACCCACTGGATCTTCAAGAACCAAGTGGGTCTGGGTAAAAAAAATGTAAAGAAAAAAAGCGGAAAAAAGTAAAAATAAAAAAACACATATCACTGAATAAAAATTTAAAAAATCTAATACACTACACATATTATGTATCGCCACATCCTTAAAAACCTGCTCTATAAAAATATCACATGACCTAACCCCTCAAGTAAATACCGTAAAAAACAAACAAAAAAATGGTGTAAAAAAAGCCATTTTTTGTCACCTTACATCACAAAAAGTGCAATACCAAGCGATCAAAAAGGCATATGCCTCTCAAAATAGTACGAATCAAACCGCCATCTCATCCTGCAAAAAATCAGCCCCTACATAGGACAATCGCCCAAAAAAATAAAAAAATATGGTTCTCAGACTGTGGAGACACTAAAACATTTTTTTTTTCTAAAATGCTGTTATTGTGTTGAAGTAAAATAAATAAAAAAACAGTATACATATTATGTATCGCCGCGTCCGTAAAAACCTGCTCTATAAAAATATCACATGATCTAACCCCTCAGGTAAATAACGTAAAAAAAATTAAATAAAAACTATGTAAAAAAAATCATTTTTGTCACCTCACATTACAAGAACTGTAATAGCAAGCAATCAAAAAGTTATATGCATTTAAAAAGGTGCCAATCAAACCGTCATCTCATCGCGCAAAAAATGATACTGTACATAGGACAATCGCCCAGAAAAAAAAAAAAAAATGTCTCTCAGACTATGGAAACATTAAAAGATGATTTTTTTTTTCCAAAAATGATATTATTGTGTAAAACTTAAATAAATAAATAAAAAGTATACATATTAGGTATTGCCACGTTCGTAACAAGCTGCTCTATAAAACAAGTTATGACTAAGGACTTTTATGTCTGAAACGCGTCAACTAATACCGCTTTCCTGAAGTACATTTCTGGTCTGGATTTTATATGAGTGTCCAATAAAGAGGAATATTGCTTTTCAACAATATATTTGCAGTGCCGGACCATCTTCTGTTTTATTTCTATCAATATTTATTACCCTGATTCTGTAGTTTGCAGAAACACCCCATACAGTATGTGGTCGTAAACTGCTGTATGGCCAAACGGCAGGGCATAGAAGGAAGGAACGCCATATGGTTTTTGGAAGGCAGATTTTGCCATTTGAAGCCCCCCTGATGCACCCCTACAGTAGAAACTGTGTAGTTTCTAGAGTGGTGTCATATTTGGGTGGTTTCTATTATGTAAGCCTCACAAAGTGACTTCAGACCTGAACTGGTCCCAAAAAGGTGGGTTTTTAAAAAATTTTAAAAAATTTCAATATTTGCTTCTAAACTTCTAAGCCTTGTAATGTCCCCAAAAAATGATATGGCATTCCCGAAATGATCAATACATGTAGTAGACATATGGGGAATGTAAATTCATAACTGTTTTTTTGTGGTATTACTATGTATTATAGAAGTAGAGAAATTGAAATTTTGAAAATTGCAATTTTTTCAAAATGTTTGGTAAATTTGGTATTTTCTTATAAATAAAAATGAAATTTTCGACTCCATTTTACCACTGTCATGAAGTACAATATGTGACGAAAAAACAATCTCAGAATGGCCTGCATAAGTAAAAGCTATCACCACATCAAATGACACTGGTCAGATTTGCAAAAAATGGACGGGTCCTTAAGGTGAAATAAGACTGGGTCCTTAAGGGGTTAACTAAGGCCCCAGTTCCAGGTGAAGAAAAACAGCCCCAAAGCATGATGCTGCCACCACCATGCTTCACTGTGGGTATGGTGTTCTTTTGATGGTGTGCAGTGTTGTTTTTGAGCCAAACATATCTTTTGGAATTATGGCCAAAAAGTTCAACCTTGGTTTCTTCAGACCATAACACCTTTTCCCACATGCTTTTGGGAGACTTCAGATGTGTGTTTGCAAAATGTAGCCTGGCTTGCATGTTTTTTTTCGTGAGAAAAGGCTTTCGTCTTGCCACTCTATAGCCCAGACATATGAAGAATACGGGAGATTGTTGTCACATTTACCACACAGCCAGTACTTGCCAGATATTCCTGCAGCTCCTTTAATGTTGCTGTAGGCCACTTGGTAGCCTCCCAGACTAGTTTTCTTCTCGTCTTTTCATCAATTTTGGAGGGACGTCCAGTTCTTGGTAATGTTACTGTTGTGCCATATTTTCTCCACTTGATGATGACTGTCTTCACTGTGTTCCATCGTATATCTAATGCCTTGGAAATTCTTTTGTACCCTTCTCCTGACTGATACCTTTTAACAATGAGATCCCTCTGATGCTTTGGAAGCTCTCTGTGGACCATGGCTTTTGCTGCGGGATGCGACTAAGAAAACTTCTGGAAAAACTTAACTTTATTTGGGGTTAATCAGAGGAACTGTAAATTATGGCAGATTTTTAATCTGATTGCTTAATTCAGAACACAGCCACATCCCCAGTTATAAGAGGATGTGCACACTTATGCAACCACATTATTTTAGTTTTTTTTTTGTTTTCTTCCCTCCACCTAAAAGATTTCAGTTTGTTTTTCAATTGAGTTTTACAGTTTATAGATCACATTAAAGGTGGAAAAAGTTCTGAAATGATTTATCTTTGTCTCAGTTTTTTTACAGCACACACCAGTGTGTATTAAGGTGAAATTGAACATCAAGCTTTATTCGTCTATTTACTTATATTCAGTTTCCATATGGCTGCAATAAAAAAAAAATGGGGATAGTTACATGTAATGAAAATAATATATATGTATATATATATATATATATATATATATATATATATATATATATATTGTGACACAGTGAGAGGTTTGGTGGTAAAAAGCAGGTATTTTCCTCTCAGCCTGTGCTGCTGGGTTGATTGCAGCCAGGTGAGGGTAAATACTGGACCGGATTTTAGGTGCCGGTCCGGGTTTTTTTAGGGTTAATGCCTAAGTGCCTTTAAAAGACAGCTGGGTTTTATGCAAACTCTCTCTCTGTGTTTGGGATCTGAGCCCTGTGCTGGGCTGAAAAAGCTGAGACCTGTGTGTCAGAAGAGCAGGCCATTTAAAGACGGTCAGTGGACTTTTTGTGTTGCTGAGCATTCAGCCAGGTGTGAACTAACACCTAGGATTTGAGGTGATTTAACCTGGAAACTGCTGGTGTTCCGTGGAGCTCTCAGGGCTGGAAGCAAGAGCTTGCAAAGAGGCGTGCAGTCTGCCTGGAAGCCTGAGGTTGGACTTTCCTGCGGCTGGGCTGACAGCCGGGTGTGAACACGCACCTAAACCACACAGGTGAATTTGATTCAGTCTTGGACTTTTGTTTTGCCTCAAGTTTTTGCTGTGTGTGAAGTAACACTAAGTGACTGTTTTGAGTTTTGTTTGTGCAAGTGTGAAATAAAACACTGTTTGCTGCACTACCTGGACTCTCTTTGCCTCTATACTGCACCCGCACCGCTGTCTACCAGAGCAACCCCCCACTATAAATATATATATATATATATATATATATATATATATATATATATACTAATATACTACAAGACACAGGGTGCGTGATAAAGTGAAATAAAGCATGAGGTATGGCCCTTATTTATCCGTCAATGTTCATTTCTTCACACTGTTGCAATAAAAATATTTTGGGACTTGTTGAATTTAACCACTTGCCGCCACGCTAACGCCGATGGGCGTCAGCGCGGTGGCTCTCTCAGGTCTCACTGCCGCCTATCGGCGTCATCTCGTGAGACCCGAGATTTTGCATGAACGCGCGCACGCGTTCATGCGATCGTAACCGAGACAACTGAAACGACAGCCTGCCAGCGCTGATCATGCGCTGCCAGGCTGTAGATGCTGAAAAAAAACGCATTTAAAATGCATATCAGACACTGTTTTGTAAACAGCGTCTGATATGCCTGCTGTTTGCTCCTCTGGTGGTCCATTTGTCTGGGACCACCAGGGCAAACATAAGTAAAGTGCACCAATCACTACACACACACACCCCCCACCCCCCATCACTGATTAACCCCTGATCACTCATGTCACCCCCCCTGTCACTAATCACCCCCCTGTAAGGCTTATTCAGACGTCCGTATGTGTTTTGCGGATCTATGGATCTGCGGATCCGCAAAATACGGACACCGGCAATGTGCTTTCCGCATTTTGTGGATCCGCACATTGCCAGAACTATATAGAAAATGCCTTTTCTTTTCCGCAATTGCAAGAAAAGGCACCTGTTGATGGCACCTGTAGCCATGGCATTTGTGGTGGGGGCAGCAACAGTGGCAGTCAGGGAAAACGCAGAGTAGGGGAAGGTGTGAATCAAAGTAATATATTTTTAAAAGGAGTATTCCGATTGATAGAATATCAGTTATATCCTAGTCACAGTGTAGAGGATAACTATTAAATCCATGTGGGTCCTACCCCTCAGGGAGCCCCACAATTAATGGAGCAGAAGATTGGGCATGCACAATATTACTCAATACATCTCTATGGAAGTTCTGGTGACAGCACTGAGCTAGTCCCAGAGCTCCCATAGATATTGTGGATGCTTGACCTACCACTTTGTTAATTTTGGCGCCCCTGAGGGATACAGGTCCCTTTTCTCATGGTTGGTGGAGGCCTAAATCTAATAGTATGGATCACAAACAAAATACCCCTTTAAAATAAAAACTGCAAATGTTTGCTATGGGTAATATCTCTTTTTGTTTACTTTATCTTGTAATGAGCCACTGATTATATGAAGTAGGGGAATAACAGCTCAGGTACGATGTTAAACTAATGAGGAAAACAACATCTGAATGCCAAGATAAGAAATAAACACTTTTAAGTAAAAAGTAATTTTTGCTTTTGCACACTTACATTTTCATAGGTACCCGAAAACCAGACAAACCTGGCACGACTAAGGTGCGATTTTACGTTTCCTGAAATTGTAAATGGTAATTATTCATTACCCCATGCAAAATATGCAAAATAAATTCTTTTTAACACTGAAAAAGATAGAAAAAACACTGCCATTATCAGTCTGATAGGAGAATAAATCACTAAAGACAGCAAACAGGAGGATGCAAAGTCTAAAAATGCAGATTTGAAAGCAAAATTTAACAGGAACAGATGGGTTCACAGCAGAATATCCCATAACTGGAAAGAACACAATAGCTGCATTTAGATCCTAAGATTTCTTTAGGGATGTATGTAAGAAAGAAAAGAAATAAAAATACATATACTGTATGAAACATTTCTCAAACTAAAATATTTATTCTGCTTTGTATGAAAGTGAGAAAAACTAATTTTTGAAATAATGATGCCTGCATAGAGAATGAAAATGTCAAATGATTTCTCGCAATTAAGGAAAACATTGCTGTCATTCCTAAAAATGGACACCAACCGATGGAGAAAGATAAAACATGTTTTGAAAAATAAGTAGATTATATATGTTTAAGTGTACTTTTTTCTATAGCAGATTTAGCTACAACAAAAAGTACAGAAAATCTGCAGTGTTCTAATATTTCCTTGCAATTTTTCCCACTGTGTATGGATGTTTACCTGAAATACAACATAAGGGCAAAAATACTGCTTCATTAACTGCTGATTGTCTGCAAAAGATTTTAAAAAATCATGTCCCCTCTTTTACACATCCTATTCCCTTTCATAAATTGCATTATACACCTAAAATCGTAAAAGGGATGTGTGAGTTGTTTAACCTTAAGAGGACCAGGCGATTTTCAATTTTTGCTTGTTTTTTGTGGGAAAAGCTGCACGTTCCAATGCCGCCATTTAATATTTCATATGATTTACTGGAAAGCAAAATCCAAATGGGGAAACTGAAAAAAAAATGCTATTTCAATATATTTTTATGGGAAAATAGACAGATAGATAGATTTATAGATTTATAGATAGATAGATAGATAGATAGATAGATAGATAGATAGATAGATAGATAGATTTTATATTGTCCTAAACGTATTATCAATAGCTGATTGTATAGCAAGCAGTGGCTGTTGATCTAGTAAGTAAATGCAAATTGTACTTCTAGGTGCCAGCCAGTCTGAAAATAGGTGAGACCACTTCACCTTCTCAGAAGAAGCTCTATTTAACACTGGCCTGCTAATTACAAGCCATTTGGGCCTACTAATGAAGACCTGGAAGGGAGATATTAAAAATGCGGAGCAACCCAAGACATGTTGTCTGCTAGACCAGCAGGTGGTCTAACCCATTCAATAGATGACTGAAATAATATCTGAAGCCAAAACTCTGACCTCATAACACCCACATACTCAGAACCCTAATAATTGTGTTCAGCCTGACATTGGCTTCGGGAAGAATCCAGACACCGGATACTGGACAGGAGGCATTTCTTGGTATTCAGGATCTGGCCTTCTGGAAATTATAACCCGATCATATTTTGTGTCTGTATGACCAGGACGGGGAGGCTCAGAATATGGGATCTTATCTGTACCCGAGGCCCCTATCATACGGCGAGGAATCACCCTGATTCATTTTGCCACATCGGTCAGCCTTGTGGGAAGGTGGGGCAAAAGCCTGAATAATATCAGATGGCCCAGAAGGCCAGGCCGAAAGGCGGGAGGTTCCCTCACAGCCCACCCCTCGGCTGAGGGGATAAAAATGGGTGTTTGGAAACAGGTAATGGTCAGCTATTTTGGGGATCCACATCGTTTGGAGTACCTGCCCATATCTTCAGCTGTCCCCACAGCCGGATCATAACTGCTGCATCACAGTAAGCTAATATTCTGTATTTTATTCCTTTTATTTTATCTGTTTTACTGTATTGTTATTGTATGTATATTTTTGCTTTTATCTTTTATCCGACACTTTCTTTTATATTGCACTGCACTATTGTGTATTAAATTTAAACATTAATAAGTCCCTTCCTTGTGGTCTTATAGAACTTGCTCTTTCGAAGGGAATAGCGTTATCGGTAGTGTTTCCATATAGATAACTTGTGTTATGGTGTTAATTTTGGGTTTATAGAATATAGTATGAGTATAGGCCCCTATTGCCTTATAGTAAAGGTGATGGCAGTGATATTGAAAATATTGAAGGTGTTAGAATCTAGGAGAGTAAGTTAGCATGATTCCGTCATCTTGAATAGGCGGGTGGGAATTTATGTCGTAACTTGATGAGCTCCATAGTATAATTCACCCCAGTGACATGACCCGAGAGTAGGGATTGTCAAACTGACCTGTTACCTTCATTCTCAGGGTCAGTATGATTACAGAAATACCACATTTCTATAGTTTTTCTTGTGTTTTAATATTGAAAAAAAAAGTATTATTTTTTTTTTCTATGCATAACCATTTTCTGAACCCCATAATATTTTTATATTTTCGTCTATGGAGCTGTGTTAGGGTTCATATTTTGTGGGGCAATCTGTAGCTTTTATTGATTAGTGTTGATCGTGAATATTCTAATCGCAAATTTTTATCGCGAATATTGGCACTTCAAAAATTCGTGAATATCTAGAATAGTGCTATATATTCATAATCGCAAATATTCTAGATTTTTTTTTTTATCATGATCCCTCAATGCTTCTTGCTTGTGAGCCAATGAGAAGGCTGCAATATCTTTGACTTTAGGAGCAGTGTCGATTGCGTATTGCAAACTTTTTGATATTTTTGATTTTCACAATCGAGAAAATAATGACTGGAGATAACGAATTCTCGAATTTGCGAATTTATGGAAAATATTCACCCAAAAATTCACAAATTATCGCTAATTTGAATATTGCCCATGCCGCTTATCACTATTTTTAAAATCGGAAATGTAATATGCGTGTAATGCATGCGCGTGGATCACTATAGGTACATTTTCAAGCGGCTAGAAGTTTACTGAGACTGGAGAAAATAGTTGGCACGGAAGAACATTACAATAGCTTTATATGCAGATAAAGTGCAGATATTTGCGATTGCGCAAATAGGCAATTAATGATGCGCATATTTTTACCCGGGGAGAATAGGAGTAGCAGCAGTTTCCAGGAACAGGACAACAATTGGGGAGAAAAAAGTGGATGGCCATATTCCGCTTCCGATCCGGAGAAACAGGAAGAGGTTTATTCTAACCATTCCAGTATGGAAAGGATAAACTTCCTATTACGGATCTGCAAGGAGATCCCAAAATACGATCCCAATGTAGATCCGTTCACTTCATACGATATTTTTGAGGGTCACTGTAATAAATATTCAGTGGCTCTGGAATATCGTATGGAGCTGTCCAGATTGTGGTTACCGACACACCTTAACCAAAGGTATGAGGTAACGGGGAGGATGCAACCCACGAATGGCCAATCTCATGATAAGGAGGAACACCTCTCCATACTCACGAGACTGGCCACGGGTCATTGGGAGGTCACTCCAGAAGTCCTGTCAAAGTCCAAGCCTACTATACATGATGAACCTTTGTCATTGTGTAGTCGGTTTGAAGCGATGTACAGGAAGGTTACTAAGGATCAAGGTATTGGGATTCCACAAGACATGGTGCACATGTTTGTGGAAAATTTCCCATACCTTGATACTGCATCGGCTGAGTGCATTTAGGGAGCCATCCCTCACGGATGCAGCCATGATTATTGAGCAGTATAGACAGGATATACTGCACAATATGAAATCCGTTAAAGTGAGGGAGCGTGTGCCTGTACATGTTAGATCGCAAGATGAACGGGAACAGCACTCAAGGTCTGCATCAACTGTACACCTCATGGCCCCGCCATTGGAAAAGACAAGCAACATTCGTTGTTTCCTATGCTTACAATATGGGCACATGAAAAGGAATTGTCCACAATAGTTTAAGACTAACCGGACAAATTCAGAGAAGACTGGCAATAATAATGGATCAGGATGAAACCTAATTTTCAGTGGGGTAACAGGTTGATAGGAATCTGGGAAATTCACCAAGTCAAGCACCAAAATGCTTGGCTGTCGTGAATTCCCCAAGTCAAGCACCAAAATGCTTGGATGTGGTGAATGTCCCAGGGGGTGTGGAATCAAAAGATTCCACACCCAGTGATCAGAATAAAAGTGCACAAATGGCAGTATGTACCACACAGGTATAGAGATGTAGCGAACATAAAATTTTCCGTTCGTGAACGGCGAAAGCGAATTTATGCAAATGTTCGCTAACAGGGCGAACCGCCATAGACTTCAATAGACAGGCGAATTTTAAAAACCACAGGGACTCTTTATGGCCACAATAGTGATGGAAAAGTTGTTTCAAGGGGACTAACACCTGGACTGTGGCATGCCAGAGGGGGATCCATGGCAAAACTCCCATGGAAAATTACGTAGTTGATGCAGAGTATAGTAAATTGAATTTGCAATGCGATTAATATAACCTGCATTAATCGCATTGCGAATTCAACTTAGAGCTGGGTTCCTAATGGTTGTATTGCTAGAGTATAACGAAGATTGAGTATATAGCGCTATATTCTCAATCTTTGTTATATTCTAGCAATAAAACCATTAGGAACCCAGATCTAAGTTGAATTCGCAATGCGATTAATATAACCTATATTAATCACATTATGATTACAACTTAGATCTGAGTTCCTAATAGTTGTATTGCTAGAATATAATGAAGATTGAGAATATAGCGCTATATTCTCAATCTTCGTAATATTCTAGCAATACAACCATTAGGAACTCAAGTTATATAATACAGGTTATATTAATCGCATTGCGATTACAACTACTAACACTGCAGCTTCAGAATGAATCTAAGATGTATGCCATCCTTGCTTTTTGATAGGAGGTGGGAGGGTCTGGGAGGGAGATTGATGTACTAGCCCTAAAAAGGGCTTTTTGGGGTGCTGTCAGGATGCTGTCCTTACAGCAGAGATCTGATGAGTCTTTCAGGACTGGAGTGGACACTGAATACACTAGCCTAGCTATCGATTTCCCTATTAAATCAGCAGCAGCTACACTGTCCCTCCTCTCACTAAGACTGCAGCTTCCGAATGAATCTTAAATGGATGCTGTCCAGGAGATGGGAGGGTCTGGGAGGGAGGGTATGCTGATTGGCTGGAATGTGTCTGCTGACTGTGAGGTACAGGCTCAAAGTTTACTCAATGATGACGAATAGGGGGTGGACCGAACATCGCATATGTTCGCCCGCCGCGACGAATGCGCACAAGCTATGTTCGTCAGGGAACTGTTCGACGGTGAATAGTTCGGGACATCTTATTTGCGAATTCAAAGAGTTGGGTTCCTAATGGTTATATTGCTAGAATATAACAAAGATTGAGAATTTAGCGCTATATTCTCAATCTTCGTTATATAATTCTAGCAATACAACCATTAGGAACCCAGCTCTAAGTTGAATTTGCAATGTGATTAATATAACCTGCATTAATCGCATTGCGAATTTAACCTAGAGCTGGGTTCCTAATGGTTGTATTACTAGAATATAACGAAGATTGTAATCGCAATGCGAATAATACTTACAATATTTAATGGCTTTGCGAATCCATTTGATGCCTCTATTTGATTGTATATGACGGTTGACTATGACTACCACCAACGTTCTGCTGCCTCCGAGGCAAGATATGCGAACCCCCCAAGGGCCATTTGGGCGTTTTTTATAGAAAACGCATCAAAAACGCATATGCGTTTTTATCATTCTTTTATTTTATTTTTTTGTGTATTTTGCCACATTTGGTTGCATATTTACATTTGGTATAGGCAAATATGGTAGTCTAGAATTCAGTGTTTCCCAACCAGTGTGCCTCCAGCTTTTGCAAAACTACAACTCCCAGCATGCCTGGACAGCCTTTGGCTGTGCAGGCATGCTGGGAGTTGTAGTTTCGCAACAGCTGGAGGCACACTGGTTGGGAAACACAAGTCTAGATCATTACTCTGCCCAAATCTATATTCAGCTACATGGCTTAGAAAATATGCTGTCAAACAATGATCCTAGGTTTTAGTATAGACACATGATCTAGACTACCATATTTGCCTATACCAAATGTAAATATGCAACCAAATGTGGCAAAATACACGATGCGTTTTTGATGCGTTTTTGATGCGTTTTCTATCAAAAACGCCCAAATGGCCCCTGGGGGGTTCAGATATCTTGCTTTGGAAGCAGCATAACGTTGGTGGTAGTCATAGTCAACCGTCATATACAATCAAATGGATTCGCTAAGCGATTAATAATTGTAAGTATTATTCGCATTGCGATTACAACTTACAGCTGAGTTCCTAATGGTTGTATTGCTAGAATATTACGTATATTCTAGCAATACAACAACCATTAGGAACTCAGCTCTAAGTTGAATTTGCAATGCGATTAATGCAGGTTATATTAATCGCATTGCGACTTAAACTTAGATCTGAGTTCCTAATGGTTGTTGTATTGCTAGAATATAACGAAGATTGAGAATATAGTGCTATATTCGTTATCTTCGTTATATTCTAGCAATACAACCATTAGGAATCAGATCTAAGTTGTAATCTCAATGCGAATAATACAGGTTATATTAATCGCATTGCGATTTACAATTACTAACACTGCAGCTTCAGAATGAATCTAAGATGGAAGCTGTCCTTGCGTTTAGATAGGAGGTGGGAGGGTATGCTGAATGGCTGGAATGTGCCTGCTGACTGTGAGGTACAGGGTCAAAGTTTGCTCAATGATAAAGTGTACGGGCGAACGCGAACATCGCATATGTTTGCCCACCGCGGCGGACGCGAACAAGCTATGTTCGCCGGCGAATAGTTCGGGACATCTCTACACTGCTACCTACTGGGAGTCTGGTGGATATCGACTGAGGGTTATGGGTCCCTCAAGAATTGGCACCAGTATGTCCTATCATACTGGATTCTTCAGGGAGACCCCATATAAAAGCCACAATAAAAGATAAAGAAACAAAAATCATGCTTGACACTGGGGCGGAAATTTCCATAACCAATATCAAACATGATTTAAACCCCAACAGCCCTCAGTGTGTGGTGATCGGATTTGATCACCAACAAGGGGGGGTGATGGCCCACAGAATTCGAGAGGTAATCGTCCAAATTACCAGGTGCACGATCCTCAGAATTCCCATGTGGCATTACCCCGGTTCCGATAATATCATCGGGACCGATGTAATGACACAAATGGGTGGATCCTAGATCTGGCAAATTAATCATGTGGAAGGGTCCTATACGAGTGGGAGACAAACAGTACATGTTTGCTGTACTGCCCCAGGGGTTCCACAGCAGCCCCACGTATTTTCATCAGGCATTGGCGGAATGCCTTCTACAATACATGGATGACTTGCTCTTACATACAGAAACCATGGAGGAACATTTGGTTCTGTTGAGAGAGCTGCTGGGACTCCTGGCAAAGTCAGGACTGAAGCTGAGTCTCCATAAGGAAAATTCGGCCAAAGCAAACTAAAAGAATCATGACAGCCCATGTGGAAGCCATGGTGAAGTTACCCAGGCCTGGCACTCTTCAGGATTTGAGAAAATTTCTGGACGTGGCTAACTTCATGAGGCAATTCATAGAGGATTTCGCTGTCAAAGCGAAACCTCTCTATGAGCTCCTTCGAGGAGAAGAACCCTTAATCAAAGGTTGGTCCGATGTGCAGGAGGAAGCCTTTTTAACTTTAAAAAGGGATCTCTCCTCGGCGCCTATGTTGCCCACTCCACATTCAGATGGGCAAATGGCCATACAGGCGCATGCAGGGATGGAGTCTATCTCAGCGTTCCTTCTACAGAAAGTAGGATTTGAGACCAGACCGTTGGGTTATTTCTCCAGGTTACTTTTGCCTGTCGAAAAATGGTTCAATGACTGTGCTAGGCAACTGGCACCCATACACTATGCCGTTAAGGCCACTGAGCATATTGCAGGCTTCCTGCCCCTCACCTTGCAGACTCCACATTCTCCATTGGCCCTCTTGCTCCATGATACTCTCCCTGGAGTCTCCCAACAAAGATTCGAGAGATGGATCATGGATCTCAGTGGCCGGAATCTGCAGGTGGACCACAAGGCCAAGCAGGACCGGTGCAAGGATTTTTTACAACACAAGCAAAGCTCCTTTTTGGCGCCCCTCCCCCCAAATTAATGATTGTTGTGTAATCACTTTTTTTAAACATCAGTGAATGCCATGCGCTCAGCCTCTGCTATGGCGCTAGTCAGTGCGCTAGCGCTCATCTCATCATTTTGATAACCATACCAGTCACCTACCCTAACACCTGTCCTGACTCCTGCTGCTGCTGGCTGTGTGCGTCTTCAATCTGGCTGACGGCTGTGTCAACACAGTCAGCTTGCTTCTAGTCCCTGTTTCCTGCCGCTGCGGCGCCGCTCACTCACCAGTCACGCCCCCGTAGCCTGAGCCCATGTGACCGTGTTGCCGTGAGTGAGGGTCGGGAGCAGACGCCGGCCGGCACACGCAGGCTGGGGGTGGGCGGGCAGACGGCGGCGCTGCGCCACAAATCGCAAGTAAGTGATAAAAAAAAAAAGGTCATACACTTTTCCGCCCTGCGCAGGGCGCGCCCTAAGGCAGCCGCTTGGTCTGCCTTACGGTAGCGCCGGCCCTGAGGCCAAGTATGTTCTGTCCCAGTTGCTGAACCTGACTGGAACCGTACAGGACTGTGGCCAACCAGAACTGGACCACTCACCTCGGATGTTCAGGACTGACAGGCATCCAGATGACATCTTTGTTGATGGCTCTCGATTCTATCTGGATGGGGAATATGTTACAGGTTTTACTGTGCTGGATAAGACCACTGGTACCCAGAGTCTTGTCAGGTTACCAGGTCACATGTCTGCACAGCGGGCTGAGCTGGAGGCTGTCAAAAAAGCTCTGCTTCTTCAGTCCCCAGGGAAATGGACTATATATAGTGACAGTTCATATGTAGTTCGCTCCCTCACCCTGCATCTTGACATATGGAAGAGGAGAGGATTTGTGGACAGCCAAAACAAACCTCTGGCTCATGTGTCGGTCCTGCTGAAGGAGCTGTGGGAGTGGGGCATGGCACACATGACGAAAACAGTCATTATCAAAATCCAGGCGCATCAAAAAGGGGGCGAACCTTTGATAACTGGTAAGAACAAGGCAGACGAGCTGGCAAAACTAGCAGCAGTGTCCGGTACCCTCCGGGAACCAGGCACTGAGCCACTACCAATGTACTGGATTGCGGCACATACCCATATGAGTGAAGGCCCGGTGTCATTTGAAGAGGATCAAGCCAAAGATCCTCTTCTAATGACACACATCCAATCACCGCAGCATCCCTGGTCTTTACAACAGGGGATCCTGCGTTACGAATCTGGTACTCTGCAGCTTACTCTTCCAGTGGTTCCGCAGCATCTGCAAGCTGAGCTGACGCGGTTGAATCACCAACTATTCAGACACCTTGGCCGGAATAAACTCTTGCCTCTCTTGAGAGACAAATTATACTGGTCAGGAATGTCCAACACAGTAGAGGACGTTAGGCAACGGTGCCTGGTGTGTGCTCAGGTGAACCCAAGGGCGTCAGCCCTGAAGCCGGTGTTGCAGCAAGTTCCTCCTACTGATGGTCCATGGTCCGCAATACAAATTGATTTTATCAGACCTTTGCCAACCGGAGTTGTAACTGCTGTTACGCACTGGTGGTAGTGGATGTCTTCTCAAAATGGGTAAAAGCCATCCCCACAGTCAATGATTCGGCTACCACCACTGCTCGTGTTCTCCGGAAACAGGCTCTGTCACAATGGGGAATCCTCAGAGTGATAGAATCTGACAGAGGGACCCATTTCACGGGTAAGGTCACGAAAGCGCTTTGTGGTCTCTTAGACATAAAGCAGAGGTTTCATGTGCCTTATCACCGGGCATCATGGAGCGGATGAACCGGACCATCAAAACCCGGCTTTCCAAGGCACTGCTGGAGAAAGGTTCCTCTTGGGTAACCTCTCTTCCAGCCGTACTAATGGTATACGAGCCACCGAGGCCTCCAGTACCGGTATCTCC
Source organism: Bufotes viridis (assembly GCA_033119425.1). Lineage (NCBI taxonomy): Eukaryota > Metazoa > Chordata > Amphibia > Anura > Bufonidae > Bufotes > Bufotes viridis. The sequence goes on along the minus strand of CM065589.1, from coordinate 416,751,980 downwards.
CTGTTTGAACTTATAACCAGATGTAAAATGGCCCTATGTCTGCCTAACGAACCCCCAGTGTCAGAGCCCACAAAGAACGCCATCGCCAGAGACATTTTTCTCCAACAGGTTCAGCAGAACCTGAAGGAGCTGCTGCCTCATGTAGCAATACGGTTGCACAAACCGTATCTACAAAGGGTAACACCAATGCCCGCTGTAGGAGAAATGGTGATGGTGGTTAAAGTCTTCCATCTGGCTGGTCCATGGGACGCAAACTGAGAAGGACCCTACAAGGCCCTTGAAGTAATAGGAGACACCATGCTGAAGGTACAAAGGCCTTTCACTAACAAAAAGAAATCCAGTAGACGGCAGGAAGTCTTGTGGATTAACATCGACCAGGCCAAGGCCACCCAAGCCTCCCCAACTCAATAACGCATGCCGTTCCGAGTTGGGTGAAGGGGGGAGAGGGCTTGGTGGGTCGATGGTGGATCTTTTACACTTATCACACTCCATCTAAGTACAGACCACAAGAGGGAGACACGCCATGGGACCACATTGCCAGGGAAGAACTAGGAATCCTCTGATATTTTGATAGGTCCATTTCCGCAAAACGCACCCTGAAGGCTTATTGTATGTTGAGGGATTCCCGGATGATTATCACCAGGGAATCCAGTTATGTACAGGGACATGTGTCCACAGATTACTTGCGAACCAATATAATGATGTTAAAGTTAAACTGCAGTGACTCTGGTCAGGCCATTTGGAATGATCAGAGTGGTCCGGTAAAACTAGAGGGCTTGTACCAAGCTACAGTTTTAAAGGTACGGACCAATGCCAAGGAATGCCCTAGGTATGCTCAGTTAAAGGGATCTCCTTCCATACGGTCTTTCATGATAACGATCATGAGAGACAACTGTGTTCCTGAGGTGACGGGATACTATTTCGTCACCTATGCCCACTGGGAGCAGGATACCCAGATGGTGATGGTGTACACTAATCCCTGGAGTTGGGATTTAGTGTGCAACGGGGTAGATACACCTACAGTGGATGTATGGATGGATTGTACCCCTATGACTGAAGAATACCAGGGTAGGTATGTGTCTTCCGATTGGAAAGACCCCAGTGGCAGGCAGGGATATTAACTTTGACATCAATATAGATGGTTCGTTTAAGTGGTCTTTTTGCGAGGCAGCTGACGAAGGGTGCTGGACCTTCACTCAGTGGGTCTATCTCTCCCAATCCAAACCTGTAAGGAAGCTAGTGTTACAGGCTGGAGAAAACGAACAGTGCTATCCGTTCAAAGGAAGGGGGCAGATTTGTGTAACAGTGGTGATGCTCCCCTATGATACAGAAGGTCTCCAACCGGTAAAACCGCATTCGGACTCTTGCACCACCCATATCCATCAATTTGGAGATCCTATAGCTCCCCAACGGTCATCCCTCTTGAAGACTGGAAGATCATCAGGGTGTCTGTAGATGACTTCCGAGTTGACCATTGGGATCACAGGTGTGAGGAGTTCGTTAGGAGCCAAGTTAACATGGTAAGAGGCTGGATAGAGGCAGGGCAAGAGGTAAGGAAAGATGACTCCCGACATAGGAAGAACCGGGGGGGGGGGGGGGATCTAGTGGCTATGGGACTTGGCGGAGGTGCTTTGGGAGTGGGCGCCCTGAACACTATGAATATGGAAGTCCTGAGAAGTAAGCTTGGGGAGGTTGCACGACACGCCGGGGAAGGATTCAAGACCCAGCTTGATGTAAACCATGTCCTAGAGGGTTTACAACATTCGCACATAGATGCCACTACCTCTCTATCTTCTGCTATACGTGACAAGTTTAGGAGGTTAGTTGTGGGTCTCTTGGAGGAGCAGGATCGAGCTTAGCTCGCTCTGGCATGTACACAGGTCCAAAGCGAACTCTCGGACAACCTTAAACATATTGTCTCAGCTTTACAAAGCGGCCACTTCCAATTCAACCTCCGTCAGCGGATAAGTCCACTGATCTCTCCTTTTGCCATCAATCATACCAACTGGTGGGTGGTTAAGTGACATGGATGTCGAAATTTAACCTGCACTGCTTCATCCTTGGCACCTGTGTCCTGTCACCTCAGACAGGGATACAGTGCCATCAATCTAGGAACAGTGATGAACAACAGGACGGTACTTCATACACAGCTCCCCTCAAGCGTTCTAACCTATGAAGATGAAGAAGCCCATCCTTGTTTGTTTGACACTGAGGGATGTTGGTTGAATAAAGATGCCATCCTCTGTCAGGGTAGTCGGGATCGGGTGCTTAGGCACCAGTGTTGGAACACCGAGGGGACCTGTGAGATGAAGGCCAACCCAAAACCCTCGTCCTCTTTAACATACTTGGGACAGGGGTTGGTACCAAGGGAGTAACGGATCGTATGCAATTTATGGACTTAATTGCACCGAGCGAGGAGTACTCTTCCCTGGAGCGTACTGTACCCTTAGTCCCGTTCTAGGTCTAGATGTCGCAGAGCAGCAAGGAAGAACCCCGATTACCGCGGAAAAAAAGACTAAAAATTCGCAAAGAACTTAAACATCTCCTGCTGGACTTCAGCCAAGAGGAAGAAATTACACAACATCTTCGGGAGACGGAGAAACAGGCCACCATCCAACTTACCCATGACCGGACAAAAATTACCGCGGTTGCCACAGCAGTGGACAAAGACTCAAGCATTTCATGGTGGTAGAGTCTTTTTGGATACAGTCCTAAGACAACCTCGTTTTTCAATTTACTGATATACCCGGTGATAGTGCTTCTGGTTCTGGTTGGACTCATGTACCTAGGATTGTGGTGGATGTAACAGAGGGTCAAGAGATTAGCGAATCAACTAAGCCAGAACCAGATGGCACTTCACGAGCTCAACCGCCGGAGGCTGAGGACTTGATTTCACCGAAGTCCTGAAGCCTAAAAAGATCCAAAGGACGGGACAATTCATGTGGGGGGTTCAGGATGAAAAATCTCCAATTATCCTGAGACCCCATAAACTGATTATTGTGTAAATATTCTTTTTTGTGGTAGATGTCCTTGGGTTTAGGTGGGTTGGCGGAGGGGGAGGGAAACTGTGTAAATAGGATGTATTTTGTGTGAATGGGGATAAGATTAGGGAACGATAGGGACAGGCCCCCTCTGTTTGCTATTTGCCACTTTGAACCACGGAACGGTGAAGTTCATAAGGGAAGGGCTGGATGTGTAGTGTGGCGGAGGTGTTCCTGCAGTTTGAATTTAGGTACCATGACATCACCTCATTTAATGAAAAATATGACCTGCCGTCTAAAGACCTGTTCATCTGTCCATGGGCACCCATCCTTCAATTAAGATGGAACAAGAGATGTCGGACGAAAGTCGTGCCTGAAGAAAGTTGATGCAGTTGGAGACTGTGAGGGTGAACCCGCTCCAGATTCCTTCGGGGTGGATGACACATGAAGATCGGCAGCAGTACCGAAAGATGGTGAGGGTGTGTTCACTTCAAACTCATCAGGAGTGGCTGACACCAGAAGCCAGTTGCCTGGAAGAAAGGCCAGTCGAAGACCGCGAGGGTCAAGACGCTCTGGAAGTCAAGAAAAAATTACTACAGTAAGAGGGGCTGATACCGAAACGATCAAAGCAAAAGATATAAAAGAAGGTTCCCGCGAGAAGAAGAAGACGGGGGTGCCTCCTGTGGATGGAGGAGTTGATTATGGTGAAGGGCAGGTCGGAGGAAGTAGGTCTGGATGGGTGATGTCTAGGTACCTAAGGATCAGTGTGTACTCCAGTTCTTCCTGAACTATCACCAAGGATGGGGTTGAGAGGGGGGCAAATATGTGTCAACCCTTCCCCCAAAAATATTGTCGTATTCCCGACAACAGGGGGATTGTTGAGGAAGGGCTGAAACATTTGTGTATATATATATATATATATATATATATATATATATATATATATATATATATATAATATATATATATATATATATATATATATATAAATATATGCATGCTGAACACGTGTATGCATATATAATATATATGCATACATAAATGGGCACATTATAGGATAATGTGCGCAGAATTGCCCAGCATGTGCGCACATCTGCCCTTAGTATTCCCCTGGCGCTCATTGCTGCCCCTGTGGGAATGTGCCCCCTTATGTGCCCCTTGTTGGAAAGTAATGTCCCGTTTTCATATGACCTGCATGCTTCAAAGAACTCTGATTCAATAGAATCAGAGTCCTTTGTTTTAATTATCTCCAGCGCTGCTGGAGATAATTATGCATAATGGCAAGAGGGGACATAATAGGAAGAGGCTCCCTGGAAGAACGAGCATCCCTGGAGGGCTGAGTATCACCCCCACCATCCCACCAATGATATTCTGCTATTGACTAGAGATGAGCGAACACCTGGATGTTCGGGTTCGAGAAGTTCGGCCGAACTTCCCGAAAATGTTCGGGTTCGGGATCCGAACTCAACCCGAACTTTATCCCAAACCCAAACCCCATTGAAGTCAATGGGGACCTGAACTTTTAGGCACTAAAAAGGCTGTAAAATAGTCCAGGAACGGGCTAGAGGGCTGCCAAAGGCAGGAAAATGTAGGTAAATCTCCTGCAAACAAACGTGGATAGGGAAATGAATTAAGATAAAATAAAATAAATAAAATTTAACCAATATCAATTGGAGACAGGTCCCACTGCAAGGAATCATGCGTCATATCACTCAACACTGGAGAAGGCCACTTTCACTTATTTCGGCCCCAGCACCCAGACAGAGGAGAGAGGTCCCACAGCAAGGAATCATGTGTCATATCAACCACCACCGGAGAAGGCCACTCTGTTATTTCGGCCCAGCACCCAGACAGAGGAGAGAGGTCCCACAGCAAGGAATCATGCGTCATATCAACCACCACCGGAGAAGGCCACTCTCAGTTATTTCGGCTAGCACCCAGACCGAGGAGAGAGGTCCCACAGCAAGGAATCATGCGTCATATCAACCACCACCGGAGAAGGCCACTCTCAGTTATTTCGGCTAGCACCCAGACCGAGGAGAGAGGTCCCACAGCAAGGAATCATGCGTCATATCACCCACCACTGGAGAAGGCCACTCTCAGTTATTTCGGCCCAGCACCCAGACAGAGGAGAGAGGTCCCACAGCAAGGAATCATGCGTAATATCAACCACCACCGGAGAAGGCCACTCTCAGTTATTTCGGCCAGCACCCAGACCGAGGAGAGAGGACCCACAGCAAGGAATCATGCGTCATATCACCCACCACTGGTGAAGGCCACTTTCAGTTATTTCGGCACAGCACCCAGACCGAGGATACAGGTCCCACAGCAAGGAATGATGCGTCATATCACCCACCACTGGAGAAGGCCATTTTCAGTTATTTAGGCCCCAGCACCCAGTCAGAGGAGAGAGGTCCCACAGCAAGGAATCATGCGTCATATCAAACACCACCGGAGAAGGCCACTCTCAGTTATTTCAGCCCAGCACCCAGACAGAGGAGAGAGGTCCCACAGCAAGGAATCATGTGTCATATCAACCACCACCGGAGAAGGCCACTCTCAGTTATTTCAGCCCAGCACCCAGACAGAGGAGAGAGGTCCCACAGCAAGGAATCATGCGTCATATCAACCACCACCAGAGAAGGCCACTCTCAGTTATTTCGGCCAGCACCCAGACTGAGGAGAGAGGTCCCACAGCAAGGAATCATGCGTCATATCACCCACCACTGAAGAAGGCCATTTTCAGTTATTTTGGCCCCAGCACCCAGTCAGAGGAGAGAGGTTCAACAGCAAGGAATCATGCGTCATATCAACCACCACCGGAGAAGGCCACTCTCATTTATTTCGGCCCAGCACCCAGACAGAGGAGAGAGGTCCCACAGCAAGGAATCATGCGTCATATCAACCACCACTGGAGAAGGCCACTCTCAGTTATTTCGGCCCCACCACCCAGACAGAGGAGAGGTTCATTCAACTTTGGGTTGCACCGCAAGATCATGGTAAAGTTAAAAAAATGAGGATTCAATAAAGAAGTGACCCGGAGTACAAGAATACATGGTTGAGGGGGAGGCAGTAATAAATGTCTATTCTGCACAAGGGAGGGACAGGTCTTGTGGGATCCATGCCTGGTTCATTTTCATGAAAGTCAGCTTGTCTACGTTGGCTGTGGACAGACGGCTGTGTTTGTGACTAATGACGCCCCCTGCCGTGCTGAATACACGTTCAGACAAAACGCTGGCCGCCGGGCAGGCCAGCACCTCCAAGGCATAAAATGCTAACTCTGGCCACGTGGCCAATTTGGAGACCCAGAAGTTGAATGGGGCCGAACCATCAGTCAGTACGTGGAGGGGTGTGCAGACGTACTGTTCAACCATGTTAGTGAAATGCTGCCTCCTGCTAACACGTTCCGTATCAGGTGGTGGTGCAGTTAGCTGTGGCGTGGAGACAAAACTTTTCTGCCATGCTAACCCTGCCCTCAGAGGAGCTGGCCGTGACACAGCTGCGTTGGCAACCTCTTGCTCCTCCTCTGCCTTCGCCTTGGGCTTCCACCTGTTCCCCTGTGACATTTGGGAATGCTCTCAGGAGCGCCTCTACCAGCATGCGCTTGTACTCGCGCATCTTCCTATCACGCTCCAGTGCAGGAAGTAAGGTTGGCACATTGTCTTTGTACCGGGGATCCAGCAGGGTGGCAACCCAGTAGTCCGCACACGTTATAATGTGGGCAACTCTGCTGTCGTTGCACATGCACTGCAGCATGTAGTCGCTCATGTGTGCCAGGCTCCCCAGAGATAAGGACAAACTGTCCTATGTGGGAGGCCTATCGTCATTGTCCTCCGTATCCCCCAGCCACGCACCAGTGATGGGCCTGAGCTGTGTCGGGTGCCACCCGCTGTGAACCTGCTTCATCCTCATCCTCCTCCACCTCCTCCTAATCCTCCTCATCCTCCAGTAGTGGGCCCTGGCTGGCCACATTTGTACCTGGCCTCTGCTGTTGCAAAAAACTCCCTCTGAGCCACTTCTAACAGACTGGCCTGAAAGTGCTAAAAATGACCCCTCATCCTCCTCCTCCTCCTGGGCCACCTCCTCTTCCATCATCGCCCTAAGCGTTTTCTCAAGGAGATATAGAAGTGGTATTGTAGCGCTGATAACGGTGTCATCGCCACTGGCCATGTTGGTGGAGTACTCGAAACAGAGCAACAGGGCACACAGGTCTCGCATGGAGGCCCAATCATTGGTGGTGAAGTGGTGCTGTTCTGCTGTGCGACTGACGCGTGCGTGCTGCAGCTGAAACTTCACTATGGCCTGCTGCTGCTCGCACAGTCTCTCCAGCATGTGCAAGGTGGAGTTCCACCTGGTGGGCAAGTCGCATATGAGGCGGTGAGCGGGAAGGCCGACGTTCCGCTGTAGCGCAGACAGACGAGCAGCGGCAGGATGTGAGCGCCGGAGCGCGCACAGACGGCCCTCACTTTATGCAGCAGCTCTGACATGTCGGGGCAGTTGTGAATGAACTTCTGCACCACCAAATTCAGCACATGCACCAGGCAAGGGATGTGCGTCAAACCGGCTAGTCCCAGAGCTGCGGCGAGATTTCGCCTATTATCGCACACCACCAGGCCGGGCTTGAGGCCCACCGGCAGAAACCACTCGTCGGTCTGTTGTTCAATACCCGCCACAACTTCTGCGTGGTGTGGGGCCTGTCCCCCAAACATATGAGTTTCAGAATGGCCTTCTGGCGTTTACCCGGGCTGTGCTGAAGTTGGTGGGGAAGGTGTGTGGCTGACTGGATGAGCTGGTGGAAGTAGAGGAGGAGGAAGCCGAGTAAGAGTAGGAGGCTACAAGAGGCAAAGAATGATGCCCTACGATCCTTGGCGGCGGAAGGACGTGCGCCAAGGAACTCTTCGCCTGCGTCCCAGCCGCCACTACATTTACCCAGTGTGCAGTTAGGGAGATATAGCGTCCCTGGCTGTGCTTACTAGTCCACGTATCTGTGGTAAGTTGGACCTTGCCACAGATGGCGTTGCGCAGTGCACACTTGATTTTATCGGATACTTGGTTGTGCAGGGAAGGCACGGCAGGAGCTGGCCGTGACACAGCTGCGTTGGCAACCTCTTGCTCCTCCTCTGCCTTCGCCTTGGGCTTCCACCTGTTCCCCTGTGACATTTGGGAATGCTCTCAGGAGCGCCTCTACCAGCATGCGCTTGTACTCGCGCATCTTCCTATCACGCTCCAGTGCAGGAAGTAAGGTTGGCACATTGTCTTTGTACCGGGGATCCAGCAGGGTGGCAACCCAGTAGTCCGCACACGTTATAATGTGGGCAACTCTGCTGTCGTTGCACATGCACTGCAGCATGTAGTCGCTCATGTGTGCCAGGCTCCCCAGAGATAAGGACAAACTGTCCTATGTGGGAGGCCTATCGTCATTGTCCTCCGTATCCCCCCAGCCACGCACCAGTGATGGGCCTGAGCTGTGTCGGGTGCCACCCCGCTGTGAACCTGCTTCATCCTCATCCTCCTCCACCTCCTCCTAATCCTCCTCATCCTCCAGTAGTGGGCCCTGGCTGGCCACATTTGTACCTGGCCTCTGCTGTTGCAAAAAAACTCCCTCTGAGCCACTTCTAACAGACTGGCCTGAAAGTGCTAAAAATGACCCCTCATCCTCCTCCTCCTCCTGGGCCACCTCCTCTTCCATCATCGCCCTAAGCGTTTTCTCAAGGAGATATAGAAGTGGTATTGTAACGCTGATAACGGTGTCATCGCCACTGGCCATGTTGGTGGAGTACTCGAAACAGAGCAACAGGGCACACAGGTCTCGCATGGAGGCCCAATCATTGGTGGTGAAGTGGTGCTGTTCTGCTGTGCGACTGACGCGTGCGTGCTGCAGCTGAAACTTCACTATGGCCTGCTGCTGCTCGCACAGTCTCTCCAGCATGTGCAAGGTGGAGTTCCACCTGGTGGGCAAGTCGCATATGAGGCGGTGAGCGGGAAGGCCGACGTTCCGCTGTAGCGCAGACAGACGAGCAGCGGCAGGATGTGAACGCCGGAAGCGCGCACAGACGGCCCTCACTTTATGCAGCAGCTCTGACATGTCGGGGCAGTTGTGAATGAACTTCTGCACCACCAAATTCAGCACATGCACCAGGCAAGGGATGTGCGTCAAACCGGCTAGTCCCAGAGCTGCGACGAGATTTCGCCTATTATCGCACACCACCAGGCCGGGCTTGAGGCCCACCGGCAGAAACCACTCGTCGGTCTGTTGTTCAATACCCCGCCACAACTTCTGCGTGGTGTGGGGCCTGTCCCCCAAACATATGAGTTTCAGAATGGCCTTCTGACGTTTACCCCGGGCTGTGCTGAAGTTGGTGGGGAAGGTGTGTGGCTGACTGGATGAGCTGGTGGAAGTAGAGGAGGAGGAAGCCGAGTAAGAGTAGGAGGCTACAAGAGGCAAAGAATGATGCACTACGATCCTTGGCGGCGGAAGGACGTGCGCCAAGGAACTCTTCGCCTGCGTCCCAGCCGCCACTACATTTACCCAGTGTGCAGTTAGGGAGATATAGCGTCCCTGGCTGTGCTTACTAGTCCACGTATCTGTGGTAAGTTGGACCTTGCCACAGATGGCGTTGCGCAGTGCACACTTGATTTTATCGGATACTTGGTTGTGCAGGGAAGGCACGGCTGTCTTGGAGAAGTAGTGGCGGCTGGGAACAACATACTGTGGGACAGCCATGGACATCAGCTGTTTGAAGCTGTCTGTGTCCACCAGCCTGAATGACAGCATTTCAAAGGCCAGTAGTTTAGAAATGCTGGCATTCAGGCCCAGGGCTCGAGGGTGGCTAGGTGGTAATTTATGCTTTATCTCCAAGGTTTGTGAGATGGAGAGCTGAACGCTGCCGTGTGACATGGTGGAGATGCTTGGTGACGGAGATGGTGGTGTTGGTGGCACATCCTATTTTTGCTGGGCGGCAAGTGCCAACGTTCCTCCAGAGATGGAGGAAGAGGCCGAGGAAACAGCAGAAGATGGAGCAGGAGGGGCCTGAGCCCTTTCTTTGTTTTGAAGGTGCTTACTCCACTGCAGTTCATGCTTTGCATGTAGATGCCTGGTCATGCAGGTTGTGCTAAGGTTCAGAACGTTAATGCCTCGCTTCAGGCTCTGATGGCACAGTGTGCAAACCACTCGGGTCTTGTCGTCAGCACATTGTTTAAAGAAGTGCCATGCCAGGGATCTCCTTGAAGCTGCCTTTGGGGTGCTCGGTCCCTGGGGGCGGTGGCCAGTAGCAGGCGAACTCTCTTGGCGGCGGCTGGTCTGCTTTTGCCCTCTGCTCCCTCTTTTGCTAAGCTGTTGGCTCGGTCTCACCACTGCCTCTTCCTCTGAACTATGAAAGTCAGTGGCACGACCTTCATTCCATGTGGGGTCTAGGACCTCATCGTCCCCTGCATCGTCTTCCACACAGTCTTCCTCCCTGACCTCCTGTTCGGTCTGCACACTGCAGAAAGACGCCGCAGTTGGCACCTGTGTTTCGTCATCATCAGAGACGTGCGGACTCCGATGAGGTGGTATTCCCATGTCCTCATCATCAGGAAACATAAGTGGTTGTGCATCAGTGCATTCTATGTCTCCCACCACTGGGGAAGGGCTAGGTGGATTTCCTTGGGAAACCCTGCCAGCAGAGTCTTCAAACAGCATAAGAGACTGCTGCATAACTTGAGGCTCTGACAGTTTCCCTGATATGCATGGGGGTGATGTGACAGACTGATTGGCTTGGTTTTCAGGTGCCACCTGTGCGCTTTCTGAAGAAGACTGGGTGGGAGATAATGTTGTGAACATGCTGGATCCACTGTCGGCCACCCAATTGACTAGCGCCTGTACCTGCTCAGGCCTTACCATCCTTAGAACGGCATTGGGCCCCACCAAATATCGTTGTAAATTCTGGCGGGTACTGGAATCTGAGGTAGTTGGTTCACTAGGACGTGTGGCTGTGGCAGAATGGCCCTGTCCTCTCCCAGCACCATAGGGTACACTAACACCACCACGACCGCGTCCGCGTCCCTTACTAGATGTTTTCCTCATTGTTACCGTTCACCAAGCACCACAATAAGGAAAAAAATATTTGGCCCAATGTATTGATTTCAAATTTAGGCCTTTTTTTACAGGCACCTAACACTATCTAAGATAAAGGAAAAATGTCAGTCTTGTGTCCCAAATCACGGACAGTTACTTGCGCTGCTGGTTCCAATGTAGTGTGGTGGGTAGTTCACACTGGAAGATTCATGTAGTAAAAGGTCTGAAACCGCGCTGCTTCTGAATCCGTCGTACGGAGCACAAGTGAATATATAAGGGTATTAGCCTTTGTCCTCCTCTCTCAAAGGGTTCAATCCTCCGCAGACCGTCTCCTCTGTAAGATTAAATGACCGGCATATAGTGAAGTACCCTCTTAGTAGTTGGTAAAAATGGTTTTATTCTACTCACAAACACAGGTAGTTTCCAGGCATATCACAAAGATAAAATACATCAGGTTCCTGCCCGACCCGGGTTTTGCTCTCTGGCTGAGTGATCGCCCCTGAGGAAGCCAGAGAGCGAAACCCGGGTCGGGCAGGAACCTGATGTATTTTATCTTTGTGATATGCCTGAAAACTAACAGTGTTTGTGAGTAGAATAAAACCATTTTTACCAACTACTAAGAGGGTACTTCACTATATGCCGGTCATTTAATCTTACAGAGGAGACGGTCTGAGGAGGATTGAACCCTTTGAGAGAGGAGGACAAAGGCTAATACCCTTATATATTCACTTGTGCTCCGTACGACGGATTCAGAAGCAGCGCGGTTTCAGACATTTACTACATGAACCTAACACTAACTGACTATTTGTTTATGTAGCGTATTACACTAATCCAGGCACAGCAGTAACCACTGATTTAGGGGAATATCTCTTTTAGGGCTAGTATTTAGGCCCTGGATGAAATGTATCCTTTTATGGACAGATTTACACTTGGCCTGCAACAGCTGGGACACCAGATTCAGGGTATTGCTATTTTGGCAGATTAATTTCACCCCAGAACAAAATATATGTTTTGACGGACACTATTATATTTAGCCAGCCACAGCTGAAACCACTGATTTATGGTATTGCTATTTTGGCAATTGAATTTCACCCCAGGCCAGAACAAAATATATGTTTTTGCGGACACTATGAATCCTGGCCTGCAACAGCTGGGACACCAGATTCAGGGTATTGCTATTTTGGCAGATTAATTTCACCCCAGAACAAAATATATGTTTTGGCAGACACTATGAAATCTGGCCTGCAACAGCTGGGACACCAGATTCAGGGTATTGCTATTTTGGCAGATTAATTTCACCCCAGAACAAAATATATGTTTTGGCGGACACTATTCTATTTTGCCAGCCACAGCTGAAACCACTGATTTATGGTATTGCTATTTTGGCAATTGAATTTCACCCCAGAACAAAATATTTCTTTTTTACGGACACTATGAAACGTGGCCTGCAACAGCTGGGACACCAGATTCAGGGTATTGCTATTTTGGCAGATTAATTTCACCCCAGAACAAAATTTATATTTTGCAAGACACTATTCTATTTTGCCAGCCACAGTGAAACCACTGATTTATGGTATTGCTATTTTGGCAATTGAATTTCACCCCAGAACAAAATATATGTTTTGACGGACACTATGAAACTTGGCCTGCAACAGCTGGGACAACAGATTCAGGGTATTGCTATTTTGGCAATTGAATGTCACCCCAGAACAAAATATATGTTTTTGCGGACACTATGAATCCTGGTCTGCAACAGCTGGGACACCAGATTCAGGGTATTGCTATTTTGGCAATTTAATGTCACCCCAGAACAAATATATGTTTTGCAAGACACTATGAATCCTGGCCTGCAACAGCTGGGACACCAGATTCAGGGTATTGCTATTTTGGCAGATTAATTTCACCCCAGAACAAAATATATGTTTTGGCAGACACTATGAAATCTGGCCTGCAACAGCTGGCACACCAGATTCAGGGTATTCCTATTTTGGCAATTGAATGTCACCCCAGAACAAAATATATGTTTTGACGGACACTATGAAATGTGGCCTGCAACAGCTGGGACACCAGATTCAGGGTATTGCTAGTTTGGCAATTGAATGTCACCGCAGAACAAAATATATGTTTTTGCGGACACTATGAATCCTGGCCTGCAACAGCTGGGACACCAGATTCAGGGTATTGCTATTTTGGCAATTGAATGTCACCCCAGAAAAAAATATATGTTTTGCAAGACACTATGAATCCTGGCTTGCAACAGCTGGGAAACCAGATTCAGGGTATTTCTATTTTGGCAGATTAATTTCACCCCAGAACAAAATATATGTTTTGCAAGACACTATTCTATTTTGCCAGCCACAGCTGAAACCGCTGATTTATGGTATTGCTATTTTGGCAATTGAATTTCACCCCAGAACAAAATATTTCTTTTTTACAGACACTATGAAACGTGGCCTGCAACAGCTGGGACACCAGATTCAGGGTATTGCTATTTTGGCAGATTAATTTCACCCCAGAACAAAATTTATGTTTTGCAAGACACTATTCTATTTTGCCAGCCACAGCTAAAACCACTGATTTATGGTATTGCTATTTTGGCAATTGAATTTCACCCCAGAACAAAATATATGTTTTGACGGACACTATGAAACGTGGCCTGCAACAGCTGGGACAACAGATTCAGGGTATTGCTATTTTGGCAATTGAATGTCACCCCAGAACAAAATATATGTTTTTGCGGACACTATGAATCCTGGCCTGCAACAGCTGGGACACCAGATTCAGGGTATTGCTATTTTGGCAGATTAATTTCACCCCAGAACAAAATATATGTTTTGGCAGACACTATGAAATCTGGCCTGCAACAGCTGGGACACCAGATTCAGGGTATTGCTGTTTTGGCAGATTAATTTCACCCCAGAACAAAATATATGTTTTTGCGGACACTATGAATCCTGGCCTGCAACAGCTAGGACACCAGATTCAGGGTATTGCTATTTTGGTAGATTAATTTCACCCCAGAACAAAATATATGTTTTTGCGGACACTATAAATCCTGGCCTGCAACAGCTGGGACACCAGATTCAGGGTATTGCTATATTGGCAGATTAATTTCACCCCAGAACAAAATATATGTTTTGGCGGACACTATTCTATTTTGCCAGCCACAGTTGAAACCACTGATTTATGGTATTGCTATTTTGGCAATTGAATTTCACCCCAGAACAAAATATATGTTTTGGCGGACACTATTCTATTTTGCCAGCCACAGCTGAAACCACTGATTTATGGTATTGCTATTTTGGCAATTGAATTTCAACCCAGAACAAAATATATGTTTTGGCGGACACTATGAAATCTGGCCTGCAACAGCTGGGACACCAGATTCAGGGTATTGCTATTTTGGCAGATTAATTTCACCCCAGAACAAAATATATGTTTTGGCAGACTCTATGAAATCTGGCCTGCAACAGCTGGGACACCAGATTCAGGGTATTGCTATTTTGGCAGATTAATTTCACCCCAGAACAAAATATATGTTTTGGCGGACACTATGAAATCTGGCCTGCAACAGCTGGGACACCAGATTCAGGGTATTGCTATTTTGCCAGATTAATTTCACCCCAGAACAAAATATATGTTTTGGCGGACACTATTCTATTTTGACAGCCACAGCTGAAACCACTGATTTATGGTATTGCTATTTTGGCAATTGAATTTCACCACAGAAAATAATCTATCCTTTGCCAGACAGCAGACAGTATTATACTTGTCTAGCCAAAGCTGGAACACCAGATTTAGGGGATTGGTATTTGGGCAATTGTCTTTAACCCCTTAATAAAATATAGAAATTGCTATCCTGAGTTTCTAGGGGTGACAATTAGCACAGCCAAGCCCCTGATGTAGGATATAGCAAAAAAAAACTAGTATTGATGGATCGATGGACTTGGTGGCAGCTTCTTCTGGTGCATCACAAGTCACAAAATGGCCGCCGATCAACCCAAAAAATAAGTAACAGAAAAACGCTCTGTGCAGCCTAAAAAACAGTGAGCAAGTAACTAGCAGAAGTTCAATCATTCACAGCTGTAGATCGATCCGTTCATTAGGTGCTGTTGCTGACTTTTCCCTGCCTAATCTCGCCCTCACAGAAGCTGCGTCCTCTCCCTACGCTAATCAGAGCAGTGTGACGTGTGGCGCTACGTGACTCCAGCTTAAATAGAGGCTGGGTCACATGCTGCACTTGGCCAATCACAGCCATGCCATTAGTAGGCATGGCTGTGATGGGCTCTTAGGGCATGAAGTAAAACACTAGCTGATTGGCTGCTGTGCAGACCTTCAGAAAGCGGGAAGTAATCGCCGAACAACAAACCCAAACTTTTTTAAAATGTTCGGGTTCGGGTCCATGTCCCGAACACCCCAAAATTCGGTACGAACCCGAACAATTCTCGAACTGTTCGCTCAACACTAGGGTTGAGCAGAAGGTGGGTCAGTCCTTGGGCCTCGGTGTCTGACAGAATTTACTCCAGTGCTGAAGTATGTAGGGTAAAAATTAAATGCCTTTTTTTATGCAAAGTCCAGTGCCACCCGGTATGAGTGGTGGGCACTGGCAGTGGGCACACTACAGTCAGTGGAAGTCGTCCTGGCACACACTGGCAGGCAACTAACCTTAGATTAAAGGGTAAAAATGAAATGCCTTTTTTTATGCAAAGTCCTGTTCCACCCGGTATGAGTGGTGGGCACTGGCAGTGGGCACATTACAGTCAGTGGAAGTGGGCCTGACAAACACTGGCAGGCAACTAACCTTAGATTAAAGGGTAAACATGAAATGCCTTATTTATCGGCAAGCTACTGTGCCACCCGGTATGAGTGGTGGGCACTGGCAGTGGGCACACTACTGTCAGTAGAAGTGGGTTTGACAAACTCTGGCAGGCAATTAACCTAAGATTAAAGGGTAAAAATGAAATGCCATATTTATCAGCAAGCTAATGTGCCACCCGGTATGAGTGGTGGGCACTGGGCGCACTACAGTCAGTGGAAGTCGTCCTGGCACACACTGGCAGGCAACTAACCTTAGATTAAAAAGTAAAAATTAAATGCCTTTTTTTATGCAAAGTCCTGTGCCACCTAGCATGAGTGGTGGGCACTGGCAGTGGGCACACTACTGTCAGTGGAAGGGGGCCTGACACACACTGGCAGGCAACTAACCTTAGATTAAAGTGTAAAAATTAAATGCATTATTTGTCGGCAAGCTACTGTGCCACCTAGTATAAGTGGTGGGCACTGGCAGTGGGCACACTACAGTCAGTGGAAGTCGGCCTGACACACAATGGCAGGCAACTAACCTTAGCTTAAAAAGTAAAAATTAAATGCCTTTTTTTATGCAAAGTCCTGTGCCACCTAGAATGAGTGGTGGGCACTGGCAGGGGGCACACTACAGTCAGTGGAAGAGGGCCTGACACACACTGGCATGCAACTAACCTTAGATTAAAGTGTAAAAATGAAATGCCTTATTTATCGGCAAGCTACTTTGCCACCCGGTATGAGTGGTGGGCACTGGCAGTGGGCACACTACTGTCAGTGGAAGTGGGTCTGACAAACACTGGCAGGCAATTAACCTAAGATTAAAGTGTAAAAATGAAATGCCTTATTTATTGACACGCTACAGTGCCACCCGGTATGAGTGGTGGGCACTGGCAGTGGGCACACTACAGTCAGTGTAAGTCAGCCTGACACACACTGGCAGACAAATAACCTTACATTGAAGGGTAATAATTAAATGCCTTATTTATCGGCAAGCTACTGTGCCACCCGGTATGAGTGGTGGGCACTGGCAGTTGGGACACTACAGTCAGTGGAAGTGGGCTTGACACACACTGGCAACAGACAGGCAACTGAAATTAGATTAAAGTGTAAAAATTAAATTCCTTTTTTTTAATGCAAAGTCCTGTGCCACACGGTATGAGTGGTGGGCACTGGCAGTGGGCACACTACAGTCTGTGGGCCTGCAGCCTCTCACACACAGGCAGGCCAGGCAACTGCAATATATATTTGGAGAGAAAAAAATAAAAGCAGACTAATGTAGCAGCCCTAAAAAGGGCTTTTTGTGGTGCTGTGACGCTGTCCTTACAGCAGATGAGTCTGTGGACACAGAACACTGGCCTAGCTAACGCTTTCCCTATGAATTCAGAATGATCAGCACAGCAGCAGCTGCAATCTCCCTGCTCTCACTAACATGCAGCTTCAGAATGAATCTAAGATGGATGCTGTCCTTGCTTTTTGATAGGAGGTGGAAGGGTATGGGAGGGAGGGTATGCTGATTGACTGGAATGTGTCTGCTGACTGTGAGGTACAGGGTCAAAGTTTGCTCAAGATGATGTATAGGGGGCGGACCGAATATCGCATATGTTCGCCCACCGCGGCGAACGCGAACAAGCGAGGTTCGCCGGGAACTGTTCGCCGGCGATTAGTTCGGGACATCACTACTAAGGAAGGACTTCGTTCTGAAACGCATCTGGTGGCGGTTCGTATGGTGTCGGTTAGCTTAAAGACAGTGTGGATGGAGGTTCAGAAGTAACATCACGAATATAATCCTTTGCCGAGTGCAGGCGTCCCGGAGAACCCAAAGCATATGAGCTAGAGAAGGAGAACACTGTAGCCGGCAAGTACGCAAATCGAGCAGTGAATAGCATAACGAGGAGTTGCGCTATCAAGCCGAGAGCAAGCTAAGCTGAATTGATCGAGCACAACTGTGAGTAACACAGAAAAATTTTGGTATCTGAGTGTGGACTAAATTAAGTGCCGCATGAACACAGTATATAGACAATGACCACTTTGATGCATGTGGCTGAATTGACCATTCTGATATATGTGCCAGACTTGAGCACGTTACTGACATACTAACTAACAACTAACAGTACAATTAACGTAAGCACACAGATATGGGCGCAACAGAACGTGGACTAAATAAGCACTTCAATAACATCTCAAGTACTAACCAGCAGTACAATTGAAGCCAGTATATTAAAACAGTGCAACAAAGTTAAAAACTATTCAGCAGCATAATTGAAGCAAGTGCAATAAACACAATAACATGCTCTCTATTCATCATCTATTGAGAACTTTATGCAAATAAAATAACTAGAGTTGAGCGAACCCGAACTGTATAGTTCGGGTTCGTAACGAATTTTGGGGTGTTCGCGACACGGACCCGGACCCGAACATTTTCAAAAAAGTTCGGGTCCGTTGTTCGGCGATTTCTTCCCGCTTTCTGAAGGGCTGCACAGCAGCCAATCAGCTAGCGTTTTACTTCTTGCCCTAAGAAGCCATCACAGCCATGCCTACTAATGGCATGGCTATGATTGGCCAAGTGCAGCATGTGACCCAGCCTATATTTAAGCTGTAGTCACGTAGCGCCGCACGTCACTCTGCTCTGATTAGTGTAGGGATAGGATGCCGCTGTGAGGGCAAAATTAGGCAGGGAAAACTCAGCAAAAACACCTAATGAAGTGATCGATCTACAGCTGTGAATCATTTAACTTCTGCTAGTTAATTGCTCACTGGTTTTTAGGCTGCCAAGATCGTTTTTCTGTCACTTTTTTCTGGGGTGATCGGCAGCCATTTTGTGCTTGTGGTGCACCAGCACAAGCTGCCACCAAGTCCATCAATCCATCAATAGTAGCTTTTTTTTTTTTTGCAAAATCCTACATCAGGGGCTTGGCTGTGCGTATTGTTACCCCTAGAAACTCAGGATTAGTGTTGAGCGAACAGTTCGAGCATCGTTCGGGTTCGTACCGAATTTTGGGGTGTCCGGGACCCGGACCCGAACCCGGACATTTTCAAAAAAGTTCGGGTTCGTCGTTCGGCATGTATTTAGGCGCATTTTGAAAGGCTGCAAAGCAGCCAATCAACATGCATCATACTACTTGCCCTAAGATGCCATCGCAGCCATGCCTACTATTGGCAAGGCTGTGATTGGCCGAGTGCAGCATGTGACTCAGCCTCTTTATAAGCTTGTGTGCACGTCGGGACGTGCTCACTCCCGATGTGAATAGAACAGGGATAGACGCAGCTGATGCTAGGGCGAGAATAGGCAGGGATAATTGAATAACTGGAAGCAAATTTCTCTCCTCCACCTGTGATTCATCTGAACAACTGCAGCTGAGCTGCTTTTTTGATAGGGATTGGCTATTTTTAGAGTGGCCAGAGTGATTTTTCCATCCACATGTACCTGGGCTGACCGCCGGCCGCCATTTTGCGACTTGTAGTGCTGCAGCAGAAGCTGCCACAGTGTGAATTCCAAAGCTCCAAACAAGTCAGACATCTACACCTGGGATTCAGACCAATAGCGATTTAGCAGCACAGTCCAAGGCTATTTTTTTTAAAGGTTGTGCAGACCATTTTGTGGCACATGTTACTGGGCTGATAGGCGGCGGCAATCTTGGGACTAGTGCTGCAGCACAATCTCTCCCAACGTCCATTAATCACTTGTAATAGTGGTCTGTGCCATAGAAATCCTACATCAGGGACTTGGGTGTGCTTGTGTCACCCCTACTAATACCAGTCCACCTGTAATCCATACAGTCAAAAGACTGAAAGTATTCCAGTGAGGGAATTTTTTTTATTTAAAAAGGCCAAGTTAGTTTATCTGGCGTTCAATATACTAGATACAGTTAGGCCTGCGTTTCATACATCTGGAATTAGCAAACTAATGTGCTGGGGTTGGGAAAACATATATGTACCCATACTAGAATCTGTCAAAGAAAGCGGTACTCACATATAACAGTCATTCCATCTGTAATCCATACAGTCAAAAGACTGAAAGTATTCCAGTGAGGGAATTTTTTTATTTAAAAAGGCCAAGTTAGTTTATCTGGCGTTCAATATACTAGATACAGTTAGGCCTGCGTTTCATACATCTGGAATTAGCAAACTAATGTGCTGGGGTTGGGAAAACATATATGTACCCATACTAGAATCTGTCAAAGAAAGCGGTACTCACATATAACAGTCATTCCATCTGTAATCCATACAGTCAAAAGACTGAAAGTATTCCAGTGAGGGAATTTTTTTATTTAAAAAGGCCAAGTTAGTTTATCTGGCGTTCAATATACTAGATACAGTTAGGCCTGCGTTTCATACATCTGGAATTAGCAAATTAATGTGCTGGGGTTGGGAAAACATATATGTACCCATACTAGAATCTGTCAAAGAAAGCGGTACTCACATATAACAGTCATTCCATCTGTAATCCATACAGTCAAAAGACTGAAAGTATTCCAGTGAGGGAATTTTTTTATTTAAAAAGGCCAAGTTAGTTTATCTGGCGTTCAATATACTAGATACAGTTAGGCCTGCGTTTCATACATCTGGAATTAGCAAACTAATGTGCTGGGGTTGGGAAAACATATATGTACCCATACTAGAATCTGTCAAAGAAAGCGGTACTCACATATAACAGTCATTCCATCTGTAATCCATACAGTCAAAAGACTGAAAGTATTCCAGTGAGGGATTTTTTTATTTAAAAAAGGCCAAGTTAGTTTATCTGGCGTTCAATATACTAGATACAGTTAGGCCTGCGTTTCATACATCTGGAATTAGCAAACTAATGTGCTGGGGTTGGGAAAACATATATGTACCCATACTAGAATCTGTCAAAGAAAGCGGTACTCACATATAACAGTCATTCCATCTGTAATCCATACAGTCAAAAGACTGAAAGTATTCCAGTGAGGGAATTTTTTATTTAAAAAGGCCAAGTTAGTTTATCTGGCGTTCAATATACTAGATACAGTTAGGCCTGCGTTTCATACATCTGGAATTAGCAAACTAATGTGCTGGGGTTGGGAAAACATATATGTACCCATACTAGAATCTGTCAAAGAAAGCGGTACTCACATATAACAGTCATTCCATCTGTAATCCATACAGTCAAAAGACTGAAAGTATTCCAGTGAGGGAATTTTTTTATTTAAAAAGGCCAAGTTAGTTTATCTGGCGTTCAATATACTAGATACAGTTAGGCCTGCGTTTCATACATCTGGAATTAGCAAACTAATGTGCTGGGGTTGGGAAAACATATATGTACCCATACTAGAATCTGTCAAAGAAAGCGGTACTCACATATAACAGTCATTCCATCTGTAATCCATACAGTCAAAAGACTGAAAGTATTCCAGTGAGGGAATTTTTTTATTTAAAAAGGCCAAGTTAGTTTATCTGGCGTTCAATATACTAGATACAGTTAGGCCTGCGTTTCATACATCTGGAATTAGCAAACTAATGTGCTGGGGTTGGGAAAACATATATGTACCCATACTAGAATCTGTCAAAGAAAGCGGTACTCACATATAACAGTCATTCCATCTGTAATCCATACAGTCAAAAGACTGAAAGTATTCCAGTGAGGGAATTTTTTTTATTTAAAAAAGGCCAAGTTAGTTTATCTGGCGTTCAATATACTAGATACAGTTAGGCCTGCGTTTCATACATCTGGAATTAGCAAACTAATGTGCTGGGGTTGGGAAAACATATATGTACCCATACTAGAATCTGTCAAAGAAAGCGGTACTCACATATAACAGTCATTCCATCTGTAATCCATACAGTCAAAAGACTGAAAGTATTCCAGTGAGGAATTTTTTTATTTAAAAAAGGCCAAGTTAGTTTATCTGGCGTTCAATATACTAGATACAGTTAGGCCTGCGTTTCATACATCTGGAATTAGCAAACTAATGTGCTGGGGTTGGGAAAACATATATGTACCCATACTAGAATCTGTCAAAGAAAGCGGTACTCACATATAACAGTCATTCCATCTGTAATCCATACAGTCAAAAGACTGAAAGTATTCCAGTGAGGGAATTTTTTTATTTAAAAAAGGCCAAGTTAGTTTATCTGGCGTTCAATATACTAGATACAGTTAGGCCTGCGTTTCATACATCTGGAATTAGCAAACTAATGTGCTGGGGTTGGGAAAACATATATGTACCCATACTAGAATCTGTCAAAGAAAGCGGTACTCACATATAACAGTCATTCCATCTGTAATCCATACAGTCAAAAGACTGAAAGTATTCCAGTGAGGGAATTTTTTTTATTTAAAAAGGCCAAGTTAGTTTATCTGGCGTTCAATATACTAGATACAGTTAGGCCTGCGTTTCATACATCTGGAATTAGCAAACTAATGTGCTGGGGTTGGGAAAACATATATGTACCCATACTAGAATCTGTCAAAGAAAGCGGTACTCACATATAACAGTCATTCCATCTGTAATCCATACAGTCAAAAGACTGAAAGTATTCCAGTGAGGGAATTTTTTTTATTTAAAAAGGCCAAGTTAGTTTATCTGGCGTTCAATATACTAGATACAGTTAGGCCTGCGTTTCATACATCTGGAATTAGCAAACTAATGTGCTGGGGTTGGGAAAACATATATGTACCCATACTAGAATCTGTCAAAGAAAGCGGTACTCACATATAACAGTCATTCCATCTGTAATCCATACAGTCAAAAGACTGAAAGTATTCCAGTGAGGGAATTTTTTTATTTAAAAAAGGCCAAGTTAGTTTATCTGGCGTTCAATATACTAGATACAGTTAGGCCTGCGTTTCATACATCTGGAATTAGCAAACTAATGTGCTGGGGTTGGGAAAACATATATGTACCCATACTAGAATCTGTCAAAGAAAGCGGTACTCACATATAACAGTCATTCCATCTGTAATCCATACAGTCAAAAGACTGAAAGTATTCCAGTGAGGGAATTTTTTATTTAAAAAAGGCCAAGTTAGTTTATCTGGCGTTCAATATACTAGATACAGTTAGGCCTGCGTTTCATACATCTGGAATTAGCAAACTAATGTGCTGGGGTTGGGAAAACATATATGTACCCATACTAGAATCTGTCAAAGAAAGCGGTACTCACATATAACAGTCATTCCATCTGTAATCCATACAGTCAAAAGACTGAAAGTATTCCAGTGAGGGAATTTTTTTATTTAAAAAGGCCAAGTTAGTTTATCTGGCGTTCAATATACTAGATACAGTTAGGCCTGCGTTTCATACATCTGGAATTAGCAAATTAATGTGCTGGGGTTGGGAAAACATATATGTACCCATACTAGAATCTGTCAAAGAAAGCGGTACTCACATATAACAGTCATTCCATCTGTAATCCATACAGTCAAAAGACTGAAAGTATTCCAGTGAGGGGATTTTGCTTATAAAAAATAATATATTTCATTGTGGTGCGAGTTGAATCGCAACAATGAAGAAAAATACTATTAAGGGACGAGGACGCGGTCGTGGTGGTGTCCGTGGAGCCTCTGTTGCTGGTAGAGGACGTGGCCGTTCGGCCCCAGGCGCACACAGTAGGGAGCGAACTCCCTCAACTAGCCGGCAGAATGTACCGCAATATCTCGTGGGGCCCAATGCCGCTCTTAGGATGGTAAGGCCTGAGCAGGTACAGGCATTAATCGATTGGGTGGCCGACAGTGCTTCCAGCACGTTCACCACATGGTCTTCCACCCAGTCTTCTGCGGAAAGCGCACAGGTGGCACCTGAAAACCAAGCCCATCAGTCTGTCACATCACCCCCAAGCATATCAGGGAAACGGTCTGAGCCACAAGTTATGCAGCAGTCTCTTCTTCTGTTTGAAGACTCTGCTTCCAGGGTTTCCCAGGGCGTCCACCTAGCCCTTCCCCAGTGGAGGAAGACATACCATGCACTGACGCACAACCACTTATGTCTCCAGATGAAGAGGACATGGGAATACCACCTCATCGGAGTCCGCACGTCTCTGATGATGACGAAACACAGGTGCCCACTGCCGCGTCTTTTGCAGTGTGCAGACTGAACAGGAGGAGGTCAGGGAGGGAGACTGGGTGGAAGACGATGCAGAGGACGATGAGGTCTTAGACCCCACATGGACTGAAGGTCGTGGCGATGACTTTCACAGTTCAGAGGAAGAGGTAGTGGTGAGACCGAGACAACAGCGAAGCCAAAGAGGGAGCAGGGGGCCAAAGCAGACGAGCCGCCGCCCCCAGAGTTCGCCTGCTATTGGACATCGCCAACAGGGACCCAGCCCCACAAAGGCAGCTTCAAAGAGTTCCCTGGCATGGCACTTCTTTAAACAATGTCCTACCGACAAGACCCGAGTGACTTGCACGCTCTGCCATCAGAGCCTGAGGCGAGGCATTAACGTTCTGAACCTCAGCACAACCTGCATGACCAGGCATCTACATGCAAAGCATGAACTGCAGTGGGGTACACACCTTAAAAACCAGGCACTCGCTGAGGCTCCCCCTGCTCCCTCTACCGCTGCTGCCTCGGCATCCGCCTCGAGAGGAATGTTGCCACCTGCCGAGCAGCAAACGGAGGATGTGCCACCGACACCACCTCCACCGCCACCGTCAACTAGCGTCTCCACTATATCACACAGCAGCGTTCAGCTCTCAATATCTCAAACCTTAGAGAGGAAGCGCAAATTCCCCCCGAGTCACCCTCAAGCCCTTGGCCTGAACGCCAGCATTTCTAAACTGCTGGCCTTTGAAATGCTGTCATTCCGGCTGGTGGACACAGACAGCTTCAAACAGCTGATGGCCATGGCTGTCCCGCAGTATGTGGTTCCCAGCCGCCACTACTTCTCCAAGACAGCCGTGCCTTCCCTGCACATGCAAGTGTCCGATAAAATCAAGTGTGCACTGCGCAACGCCATTTGTGGCAAGGTCCACCTAACCACAGATACGTGGACCAGTAAGCACGGCCAGGGACGCTATATCTCACTAACTGCACACTGGATGAATGTAGTGGCGGCTGGGCCCCGGCGGACAGTTCCTTGGCGCACGTCCTTCCGCCCCTAGGATCGCAGGGCATCATTCTCTGCCTCCTGTAGCCTCCTCCTCCTACTCGGCTTCCTCCTCCACTGCTTCCACCAGCTCATCCGGTCAGCCACACACCTTCACCACCAACTTCAGCACAGCCCGGGGTAAGCGTCAGCAGGCCATTCTGAAACTCATATGTTTGGGGACAGGCCCCACACCGCGCAGGAGTTGTGGCGGGGTATTGAACAACAGACCGGCGAGTGGTTTCTGCCGGTGGGCCTCAAGCCAGGCCTGGTGGTATGCGATAATGGGCGAAATCTCGTGGCAGCTCTGGGACTAGCCGGTTTGGCGCACATCCCTTGCCTGGCGCATGTGCTGAACTTGGTGGTGCAGAGGTTCATTCACCACTACCCCAACATGTCAGAGCTGCTGCATAAAGTGCGGGCCGTCTGTGCGCGCTTCCGCCGTTCACATCCTGCCGCTGCTCGCCTGTCTGCGCTACAGCGGAACTTCGGCCTTCCCGCTCACCGCCTCATATGCGACGTGCCCACCCGGTGGAACTCCACCTTGCACATGCTGGAGAGACTGTGCGAGCAGCAGCAGGCCATAGTGGAGTTTCAGCTGCAGCACGCTTCGCGTCAGTCGTACTGCCGAACAGCACCACTTCACCACCAATGATTGGGCCTCCATGCGAGACCTGTGTGCCCTGCTGCGCTGTTTCGAGTACTCCACCAACATGGCCAGTGGCGATGACACTGTTATCAGCGTTACAATACCACTTCTATGTCTCCTTGAGAAAACACTTAGGGCAATGATGTTAGAGGAGGTGGCCCAGGTGGAGGAGGAGGAGGAGGATGAGGGCTCGTTTCTAACACTTTCGGGCCAGTCTGTTCGAATTGGCTCAGAGGGAGGTTTGTTTAAGCAGCAGAGGACAGGTTCACAAGTCGCCAGCCAAGGCACTGTACTGGAGGACGAGGAGGATGAGCAGGAGGAGGTGGAGGGGGACGAGGATGACGCAAGTTCACAGCGGGGTGGCAGCCCAGGCCCATCACTGGTGCGTGGCTGGGGGATACGGTGGGCGATGACGATACGCCTCCCACAGAGGACAGCTTGTCCTTACCCATGGGTAGCCTGGCCCACATGAGCGAATATATGCTCCAATGCCTGCGCAACGACAGCAGAGTTGCCCACGTTTTAACGTGTGCAGACTACTGGGTGGCCACCCTGCTGGATCCCCGGTATAAAGACAATGTGCCCACTTTAATTCCTGAACTGGAGCGCGACCGTAAGATGCGCGAGTACAAGCGCTACGCTGATAGAGCGCTCTTGAGCATTCCCACATGTCACAGGGGAACAGGTGGAAGGTGAAGGCAGAGGAGTGGCAAGAGGTCGCCAACGCAGCTGTGTCACGGCCAGCTCATCTGAGGGCAGGGTTAGCATGGCAGAAATGTGGAAAAGTTTTGTCTCCACGCCACAGCTATCTGCACCGACACCTGATACGGAATGTGTTAGCAGGAGGCAGCATTTCACTAACATGGTTGAACAGTATGTCTGCACACCCTCCACATCCTGACGGATGGTTCGGCCCCATTCAACTACTGGGTTTCGAAATTGTCCACGTGGCCAGAGTTAGCATGTTATGCCTTGGAGGTGCTTTCCTGCCCGGCGGCCAGCGTTTTATCTGAACGCGTATTCAGCACGGCAGGGGCGTCGTACTGACAAGCGCAGCCGCCTGTCCACAGCCAACGTGGACAAGCTGACCTTCATAAAGATGAACCAGGCATGGATCCCACAGGACCTGTCCCTCCCTTGTGCAGAGTAGTCCTTATTAACTGCCTAAAACATGTCTTGTTGTGCTACGGGCCACTTCTTTATTTGATACAAATTTTATGAAACCCACAGTTGAATGAAACTCTTCTCTGTCTGGGCGCCGGGGCCTAACCAGATGAAAGTGGCCGGTTAAACTAACGGGTGACATGAAGCCATAACCTCTGCCATGCTACCTCTGTCTTCTGTCTGGGTGCTGAGGCCTAAGTCAAATAAAGCGGTCTTCTGCTGTGCTGGGGATATGAAGCTAATCTCTGACCTCTCTCCTCTGTCTGGGTCCAAAGGCCTAAATCACTGAAAGAGGCCTTCTCCTGTGGTGTGTGATATGATGCCAGAATATGTGCTGTGGTGCCTCTCTCCTCTGTCTGGGTCCAAAGGCCTAAATCACTGAAAGAGGCCTTCTCCTGTGGTGTGTGATATGATGCCTGAATATGTGCTGTGGTGCCTCTCTCCTCTTCCTGGGTGCGGGGGTCAAAGTAACTCAATGGTGGCTTCTCCTGTGGTGGCTGATATGATGCCAGAATATGTGCTGTGGGGCCTCTCTCCTCTTCCTGGGTGCAGGGGTCAAAGTAACTCAATGGTGGCTTCTCCTGTGGTGGTTAGTATGATGCCAGAATATGTGCTGTGGGGCCTCTCTCCTCTTCCTGGGTGCAGGGGTCAAAGTAACTCAATGGTGGCTTCTCCTGTGGTGGCTGATATGATGCCTGATTCTCTGCTGTGAAACCTCTCTCCTCCATCTGGGTGTAGGGGTCAAAGTCTTTCAAAGTCGCCTTCTCCTGTGCTGATTGATATAAAGCTGATGGTTGTGCCATCTGACATGGTTGCCAGGGTCTGATTCAATGGGGGCCTACTCCTGTGGTGGGTGATCTAAATGCCTGATTCTCTGCTGTGAAACCTCTCTCCTCCGTCTGGGTGTAGGGGTCAAAGTCTTTCAAAGTCGCCTTCTCCTGTGCTGATTGATATGAAGCTGATGGTTGTGCCATCTGACATGGTTGCCGGGGTCCCATTAAATTGGGGCCTACTCCTGTGGTGGGTGATCTAAATGCCTGATTCTCTGCTTTGAAACCTCTCTCCTCCGTCCGGGTGTAGGGGTCAAAGTCTGTCAAAGTCGCCTTCTCCTGTGCTGATTAATATAAAGCTTATGCTTGTGCCATCTGACATGGTTGCCGGGGTCTGATTCAATGGTGGCCTACTCCTGTGGTGGGTGATCTAAATGCCTGATTCTCTGCTGTGTAACCTCTCTCCTCCGTCTGGGTGTAGGGGTCAAAGTAACTAAATGGTGGCCTACTCCTGTGGTGGGTGATATGATGCCAGAATATGTGCTGTGGGGCCTCTCTCCTCTTCCTGGGTGCAGGGGTCAAAGTAACTCAATGGTGGCTTCTCCTGTGGTGGCTGATATGATGCCAGAATATGTGCTGTGGTGCCTCTCTCCTCTGTCTGGGTCCAAAGGCCTAAATCACTGAAAGAGGCCTTCTCCTGTGTTGGCTGATATGATGCAAGAATATGTGCTGTGGTGCCTCTCTCCTCTTCCTGGGTGCGGGGGTCAAAGTAACTCAATGGTGGCTTCTCCTGTGGTGGCTGATATGATGCCAGAATATGTGCTGTGGGGCCTCTCTCCTCTTCCTGGGTGCAGGGGTCAAAGTAACTCAATGGTGGCTTCTCCTGTGGTGGCTGATATGATGCCAGAATATGTGCTGTGGGGACTCTCTCCTCTTCCTGGGTGCAGGGGTCAAAGTAACTCAATGGTGGCTTCTCCTGTGGTGGCTGATATGATGCCAGAATATGTGCTGTGGTGCCTCTCTCCTCTGTCTGGGTCCAAAGGCCTAAATCACTGAAAGAGGCCTTCTCCTGTGGTGTGTGATATGATGCCTGAATATGTGCTGTGGTGCCTCTCTCCTCTTCCTGGGTGCGGGGTCAAAGTAACTAAATGGTGGATTCTCCTGTGGTGGCTGATATGATGCCAGAATATGTGCTGTGGGGCCTCTCTCCTCTTCCTGGGTGCAGGGGTCAAAGTAACTCAATGGTGGCTTCTCCTGTGGTGGCTGATATGATGCCAGAATATGTGCTGTGGTGCCTCTCTCCTCTTCCTGGGTGCGGGGTCAAAGTAACTCAATGGTGGCTTCTCCTGTGGTGGTTAGTATGATGCCAGAATATGTGCTGTGGGGCCTCTCTCCTCTTCCTGGGTGCAGGGGTCAAAGTAACTCAATGGTGGCTTCTCCTGTGGTGGCTGATATGATGCCAGAATATGTGCTGTGGGGCCTCTCTCCTCTTCCTGGGTGCAGGGTCAAAGTAACTCAATGGTGGCTTCTCCTGTGGTGGCTGATATGATGCCAGAATATGTGCTGTGGTGCCTCTCTCCTCTGTCTGGGTCCAAAGGCCTAAATCACTGAAAGAGGCCTTCTCCTGTGGTGTGTGATATGATGCCAGAATATGTGCTGTGGTGCCTCTCTCCTCTTCCTGGGTGCGGGGGTCAAAGTAACTCAATGGTGGCTTCTCCTGTGGTGGCTGATATGATGCCAGAATATGTGCTGTGGGGCCTCTCTCCTCTTCCTGGGTGCAGGGGTCAAAGTAACTCAATGGTGGCTTCTCCTGTGGTGGTTAGTATGATGCCAGAATATGTGCTGTGGGGCCTCTCTCCTCTTCCTGGGTGCAGGGGTCAAAGTAACTCAATGGTGGCTTCTCCTGTGGTGGCTGATATGATGCCAGAATATGTGCTGTGGGGCCTCTCTCCTCTTCCTGGGTGCAGGGGTCAAAATAACTAAATGGTGGCTTCTCCTGTGGTGGTTGATATGATGCCTGATTCTCTGCTGTGTAACCTCTCTCCTCCGTCTGGGTGTAGGGGTCAAAGTAACTAAATGGTGGCCTACTCCTGTGGTGGGTGATATGATGCCTGGTTCTCTGCTGTGGGACCTCTCTCCTTTGTCTGGGTGCTGTGGTCAAAATAATAGTAAGTGACCTTCTCCATTGGTGGGTGACTTGAAGCCTGATTCTGTGCTATGGGACCTCACTCCAATTAATATTGTTTAATTTTTATTTATTTTATGTTAACTCATCATTTCCCTATCTACATTTGTTTGCAGGGGATTTAACTACATTTTGCTGCCTTTTGCAGCCCTCTAGCCCTTTCCGGGTGTGTTTTACAGCCTTTTTAGTGCCCAAAAGTTCGGGTCCCCATTGACTTCTATGGGGTTCGGGTTCGGGATGAAGTTCGGGTCGAGTTCGGATCACGAACCCGAACATTTTTCGAAAGTTCGGCCGAACTCGTCGAACCCGAACATCCAGGTGTTCGCTCAACTCTACTCAGGATAGATGTTTCTATATTTTATTGAAGGGTGAAATTCAATTGCCAAAAAAAAGCAATCCCCTAAATCTGGTGTTCCAGCTGTGGCTAGCTAAGTGTAATACTGTCTGCTGTCTGACAAAGAATAGATTTTTTTTTCTGTGGTGAAATTCAGTTGCCAAAAAAGAAATCCCCTAAATCTGGTGTCCCAGCTGTGGCTAGCCAAGTGTAACACTGTCTGCTGTCCGGCAAAGGATTGATATTTTTCTGGGGTGAAATTCAGTTGCCAAAAAAGCAATCCCCCAAATCTGGTGTTCCAGCTGTGGCTAGCCAGGTGTAATACTGTCTGCTGTCCGGCAAAGGATATATTTTGTTCTGGGGTGAAATTCAATTGCCAAAATAGCAATCCCCTAAATCTGGTGTTCAAGCTGTGGCTGGCTAAGTTTAATACTGTCCGGCAAAGGATAGATATTTTTCTGGGGTGAAATTCAATTCCCAAAATAGCAATACCGTAAATCAGTGGTGTCAGCTGTGGCTGGCCAAGTTAATTAGTGTCCGGTAACACTGGGTGAAATTCAATTGCCAAAAAAGCAATTCCCTAAATCTGGGGTCCCAGCAGTGGCTGGCCAAGTTTAATAGTGTCCGGCAAAGGATAGATTTTGTTCTGGGGTGAAATTCAATTGCCAAAATAGCAATACCGTAAATCTGGTGTTCCAGCTGTTGCTGGCCAAGTTTAATACTGTCAGGCAAAGGATTGATATTTTTCTAGGGTGAAATTCAATTGCCAAAATAGCAATACCGTAAATCAGTGGTTTCAGCTGTGGCTGGCCAAGTTTACTAGTGTCTGGCAAAGGATATATTTTTTTTTGGGGTGAAATTCAATTGCCAAAATAGCAATCCCCTAAATCTGGTGCCCCACAGTGGCTGGCCAAGTTTAATTGTGTCCAGCAAAGGTTATATTTTTTTCTTGGGTGAAATTCAATTGCCAAAATAGCAATCCCCTAAATCTGGTGTCACAGCAGTGGCTGGCCAAGTTTAATAGTGTCTGGCAAAGGATAGATTTTGTTCTGGGGTGAAATTCAATTGCCAAAATAGCAATACCGTAAATCAGTGATTTCAGCTGTTGTTGGCCAAGTTTAAATCTGTTTGTAAAAGGGTATATTACACTCAGCGTGTTAGTGTCTAAATGCAAGGCCTGATAAATAAATACTCTATATTTGCACACGCTACTGTGCATCTCCAAGTTTATTTCTTTCTGTAAAAGGGTATATTACACTAAGTGTTAAATTACAAGTGCTGAAAGCATAATCCTCTACATTTGCACACACTATTGTGCATCTCCAAGTGTAATTCTGTCCATAAAAGGATACCTTTCATCCAGGGCCTAAATACTAAGCTTACAATTGATATTCCTCTAAATCTGTGGTTATTGCTGTGCCTGTATTAGTGTAATAAGATACATAAATAGATAGCCAGATAGTGTTAGGGATGCGGACGTGGTCGTGGTGGTGTTATAGGACCCTCTGGTGCTGGGAGAGGACGTGGCTTTTCTGCCACAGCCACACAAACTAGTGAACCAACTTCCTCAGGTCCCAGTACCTGCCAGAATTTGGTGTCCCAATGCCATTCTAAGTATGGTAAGGCCTGAGCAAGTACAAGCGCGAGTCAATGGGGTGGCTGACAGTGGATCCAGCACGTTCACAACATTATCTCCCACCCAGTCTTCTGCAGAAAGCGCACAGGTGGCGCCTGAAAACCAAGCCAATCAGTCTGGCACATCACCCCCATGCATATCAGGGAAACTGTCTGAGCTTCAAGTTATGCAGCACTCTCTTATGCCGTTTAAAGACTCTGCTGGCAGAGTTTCCCAAGGGAATCCACCTAGCCCTTCCCCAGCGGTGGAAGACATAGAATGCACTAATGCACAACCACTTATGTTTCCTGATGATGAGGACATTGGAATACCATCTCATCAGTGTCCGCATGTCTTTAATGATGACGAAACACTGGTGCCGACTTCTGTGTCTTTCTGCAGTGTGCAGACCGAAAAGGAGGTCAGGGAGGAAGACTGTGTGGAAGCCTATACAGGGGACGATGAGGTCCTAGACCCCACATGGAATGAAGGTTGTGCCACTGACTTTAATAGTTCAGAGGAAGAGGCAGTGGTGAGACCGAGCCAACAGCGTAGCAAAAGAGCGAGCAGGGGGCAAAAGCAGAACAGCCGCCACCAAGAGATTTCGCCTGTTACTGGCCACTGCCACCAGGGACCGAGCACCCCAGAGGCCGCTTCAAGGAGTTCCCTGGCATGGCACTTCTTCAAACAATGTGCTGACGACAAGATCCGAGTGGTTTGCACGCTGTGCCATCAGAGCCTGAAGTGAGGCATTAACGTTCTGAACCTTAGCACAACTTGCATGACCAGGCATCTACATGCAAACCAGGAACTGCAGTGGAGTAACCACCTTAAAAACACGGAACTCACTCATGCTCCTCCTGCTCCCTCTTCTGCTGCTGCCTCTTCCTCCGTCTAGAGAGGAACGTTGGCACCTGCCGCCCAGCAAACAGAGGATGTGCCACAAACACCACCACCTCCGTCACCAAGCATCTCCACCATATCACATGGCAGCGTTCAGCTCTCCATCTCACAAACCTTGGAGAGAAAGTGTAAATTACCACCTAGCCACCCTCGAGCCCTGGGCCTGAATGCCAGCATTTGTAAACTACTGGCCTTTGAAATTCTGGCATTCAGGCTGGTGGACACGGACAGAATCAAACAGCTGATGGCAGTGGCTGTCTCACAGTACGTTGTTCCCAGCTACCACTACTTCTCCAAGAGAGCCATGCCTTCCCTGCACAAACAAGTATCTGATAAAATTAAGTTTGCACTGCGCAACGCCGTCTGTGGCAAGGTCCACCTAACCACAGATACGTGGACCAGTAAGCACGTCCAGGGACGCTATATCTCCCTAACTGCACACTGGGTAAATGTAGTGGTGGCTGGGCCACAGGCGGAGAGTTGTTTGGTGCACGTCCTTCCGCCTCGTGTTGCCTCCTACTCCTACTCGGCTTCCTTCTCCTCTTCTTCCACCTGCTCATCCAGTCAGCCACACACGTTCACCACCAACTTCAGCACAGCCCGAGGTAAACGGTGGCTGCCGGTGAGCCTCAAGCCCGGCCTGGTAGTGTATGATAATGGGCGAAATATCAACGCAGCTCTGGGACTAGCCAGTTTGATGCACATCCCTTGCCTGGCACATGTGTTGAATTTGGTGGTGCAGAAGTTCATTCACAACTACCCCGACATGTCAGAGCTGCTGCATAAAGTGCGGGCTATCTGTGCGCGCTTACGGCGATCACACTCTGCCGCTGCTCGCCTGTCTGCGCTACAGCGTAACTTCCGCCTTCCCGCTCACCGCCTCATATGCGACGTGCCCACCAGGAAGAACTCCACCTTGCACAAGCTGGAGAGACTGTGCGAGCAGCAGCAGGCCATAGTGGAGTTTCAGCTGCAGCATGCATGGGTCAGTCGCACTGCGGAACAGCACCACTTCACCACCAATGACTGGGCCTCCATGCGAGATCTGTGTGCCCTGTTGCGCTGTTTCGAATAATCCACCAACATGGCCAGTGGCGATGACGCCGTTATCAGCGTTACAATGGCCAGTCTCTTAGAAGTGGCTCAGAGGGAGGTTTTTTTTGTGAAGTTCGGCCGAACTTCTCGAACCCAAACATCCAGGTGTTCGCTCAACTCTAGAAATAATCAAATAACCTGACACCATTTGGTTATATGATTTAACCAGTACATGAATAACCACATTTTTTACTTTTTTGGTATATTTTACATTTTTTCTATGTATGCATGAGCTCAGCATTTAAGGGACCAGGATCATTAAGCTAAATGTATTAATTCTATGTTACTAAATGGTTTAATGTATTATACTAAATGTTTAAATGCTCTTATGTATTTTATTAACTGTTAACTGTTTTCAAAAATGCGATTCGGCCGGTGCGCTGAATTTTTTTGAAAAATTAGATCCGAATTCATTTGCGGCGAATTGCGTTAAAAACTGCTATTTCTGAGCTGCAGAGAGCCTTTATAGGGGTGTACAACACTGTGCCTTGCAGCAACACGCATAGTGAGTCTGTGTCACTACCAGAGCTTTGAGACGTTCTCACAGCTCTGTTTCTCCACCCCTGTGATGATGTCACTACTAGAGCTTGGAGGAGTTCTCTCTGCTCTGTTTCTCCGCCCCTGTGATGAGGTCTTTACTTTCAGTTTCCTTCCTCCCAGCTGTCCCTCCTGTGATTGATTCCTCTTCCTATAAAATACCCCTCTTCCTGTTTAATCGTGCGGATTATACTTTTCATTTGACCTGTATCTCTCGCTTGAGTATCTTCACTTGTGTGATATCTTTTCACTGGACCTGTGTTCTGCTGAAGCAAGTACTTTGGATATTGTCTGCTGACTTTGGATCTGTTTTCACTGCTGCTGCAGCTCCTTCAGTTAAGTGTGCAGACATTGTGTGTTTCTGTTTGTTTGCTGACTGGATCCGAGGCGACCCCGGTTCCGTCCATACACTGAGTAGGGCACCGGTGGCCGTGCCCCTTCCACTATTGTAGGGTTTACAGTGGTCACCAGCCTTAGGTACGCGGGCATGTCTCGATCCACCATCTGGATCTGGACATGGGCTTAGCAGCATAAGGAGAGCTTTTAGGGTCTGAAAGGGGTCACCCTTTATGTTCCCTAGTTTGGGTCCGGTCAGTAGCTAATTCACTGTGTATCCTCTTGTTGCTCACATACAGCCGTGACAGTCTGCTGTGGTAGTGAAATAAAACTGTGAGTCAGCTTTGCATGCAAATGACAGGGGTCGCTCTTAGTATCACTGCATACTTCACTTATTTTGGCAGTCACGGGGCCAAAACTGACCAAATAACTGAAGTATGAACTCAGCCTTACAGGTAGATGTTAGCGTCAAGAAGAAGCGCACTCTTTTTACACCCTCGTCAGATGATTCCAAATAGATGTCTACAGAACCTGTTCTATTAAATGCTTATACAAGTAGAGCCCCCCGACCGAGTGATGAGGGTGTCAGCAGTAAATTTGTGTTGACGTTACTGATTAATTTTCCCCATTATCTGATCCGTCAGAACAATAACCCAGAAAAAACGAATCCTGTCTGTAGAGCATACGCCTTCACTCGGTCAGCATTTGCTCAATATTCAGTATTGCTAATGCCCAAAAAAAAGAGTGGCACCAGGAGGAGGCCACAGATGGCACAATGACTTAGTCTGGAGGTGGCAGCCGCATGAGTAGGCCACAGAGTGACACAATGACAGAGCCTGGAGGTGTCGGCAGCAGCAGCATCAGTTGGAGGCCACAGAGAGGCACAATGACAGTCTGGTGGTGTCAGCAGCATGAGCAGGCCACAGAGTGGCACAATGGCAGAGTCTGGAGGTGTCAGCAGCAGAAGAATCAGGAGGAAGCCACAGAATAGCACAATGACAATATCTGGAGTTGGCAGCAGCATGAGGAAGGCGCAGAGTGGCACAATGACAGAGTGTGGAGGTGAAAGCAACATGAATAGGCCACAGAGTGGCACAATGATAGTCTGGAGGTGTTGGCAGCAGCATCAGGAGGATGCCACAGAGTGGCACAATGACAGGGTCTGGAGGTGGCAGTAGCATGAGGATGCCACAGAATGGCACAATTACAGAGTTTGGAGGTGGCAGCAGCATGAGGAAGCCACAGAATGGCACAACCACAGAGCGTGGAGGCAGCAGCAGCATCAGGGGGATGCCACAGAGTGGCACAATGACAGGGTCTGGAGGTGGCAGTAGCATGAGGAAGCCACAGAATGGCAAAATTACAGAGTGTGGAGGGGCAGTAGCATGCGAAGCCACAGAATGGCACACTGACAGAGTGACGATCGACCAAGCTACTTCTGGAGGAACCTGCCTGACATGAACAGACCTCTAGTACCTGCAGAAAATGAGACGACAAAGCGTCAAGATAGCTTTGAGCCTGGAAGAGTCGCTAAGTTCATCAAGATACGTAACTAAAGACTTTACCGCATATACCCGCAGCTCTGATTGCTGAATAAATTTTGTTTTTTGACCAATATACTGCAATAAAGATTTTACCACATATAACCGCAGCGCTGAACGCTGAATGCAATTTGTTTTTCCACAGAAATTCGTCAAAAAAGATTTTACGATGTATTACTACAGCGCTGAACTCTGAATAAAATTTGTTTTTCCACCGAAATAGTTCACAAAAGATTTTACCACATATTACTACAGCGCTAAATGCTGAATACAATTTGGTTTTCGACCGAAATAAGTCACAAAAGATTTTACTGCATATTACTACAGCGCTGAACGCTGAATACAATTTGTTTTTCCAACTAAATAAGTCACAAAAGATTTTACTGCATATTACTACTGCGCTGAACGCTGAATTTAATTTATTTTTCCACCGAAATGCGTCAATAAAGGTTTTAACACATATAACTAAGCACAGAGATGTAGAGGGTCTTCGGATTACTCCCACACTATACGGACGTTTCAGAAATAAACCGCTGCTCCTGACAGCAGCTCCTGGGAAGGTCATGGAGCGTCCCGGTCATTCGGCATCTATTCGCCCGCTGAAGATGTGTAGAAGATGTTTATCATGGAGACATCATGGAGATTTTACCGCATGTAACTACAGCGCTGAACGCTGAATAAAATTTGTTTTAAGACTGAAATACGTCACTAAAGGTTTTGCCACATATACCTGCAACAGTGAATGCTGAATATATTTTGCTATTCTACCGAAATATGTCACTAAAGGTTTTAGCACATATAACTGCAGTGCTGAACACTGAAAAAAAATAGTTTTTCCACCGAAATTCGTCAATAAAGATTTTACCACGTATAACTACAGCGCTGAATGCTAAATAAAAAATTTTTTAATACCAAAATACGTCACACATGATTTTACTGCATATAACTACAATGCTGAACGCTGAATCAAATTTGTTTTTCTACCTAAATATGTCTCTAAAAGTTTTGCCACACATGCCTGGAACAATGAACGCTGGATATATTTTGTTTTTCTAGCAAAATACGTCACTAAAGGTTTTACCACATATAACTGCAAAAGTGAACGCTGAATATATTTCCGTTTTGTACTGAAATAGGACACTGAATGCTTTCACCACATGTAACTGCAGAAGTGAAATGCGTATATATTTTTCATTTTGTACGGAAATAGACTACTAAACGCTTTCACCACAAATAATGGCAACAGTGAACTGCGTATATATTTTTCTTGAAGTACAGAAATATGTCACTAAAGGCTTTTAACCAAAAAAAACAGCAACAGTGAACTGCGTATATATTTTTCTTTTAGTACTGAAATACGCAACTAAACGCTTTCACCACATATAACTGCAGAAGTGAACTGCGTATATATTTTTCTTTTTACACAGATATAAGCCACTAAAGGCTTTTCAACATAGCACTTGCACCCCAGGAACAAATAGCTGGAATGACAGAGCTGTATAATGGCTATTTGGATCCCAAAATTATTTTTCCCTGTACTTGTAAATCGCTTTTCTAGCACTGTCCCTAGTGCCTTCTGACTTCTCTCCCTGCACTAAGATTCCTCCCTATCCTTTCCCTGCACTTATAACTCATTTTTTCAGTTTTTTTTCACAATTAGCTTTTTCCAATTGCTTTCCTTAGCGCCTTCTCACATCTGTCCCTGCACTCAGAATGCTGGAAAATGGCAGAATCTAAAATGGCTTCCATATTCATAGGGTTGTGACATCACAGGTCTGGCTGGCTGCTGATTGGCTGCATGCATGCATGTCAATCTTGGTGATCCCGCCTTCCCAGAGTTCCTTGCCCCATGTCCTCAGTCCTCACATGTGTGGCCACCATTTTAGGATCGAATTCCACTTTGTTTGTGTTGATTCGCTTATCTCTAGAAAAGACACATGCAAATTAATGTAAGCCAGCCAGTTTGTTTTTCAATATAAAGGTACAGTTTTGGCTGATAGGTTGTCAGCAGGCCAGGCTCCAGGTCAGCTGGTGAGCGTCCCCCCAATCTGAGTATTTTATAGTTTTGAGAATATATATATATATATATATATATATATATATATATATACACACACAAACACAGAAAAAATGCAACAGCACTCTGCAACCAGCACTCTGCCCTGCCTATATGCTGGAAAAGTGAGGCGTCAGTGTACATTTTGATCAAAAGGTAATAAGCCACTCGCCACGCCAAGGCCGACTCAATGAGCCACTGGCTCACTCGCCTTGGCACGGCGAGTGGCTTATTACCTTTTGATCAAAATGTACACTGACACCTCACTTTTCCAGCAAATAGGCAGGGTAGAGTGCTGGTTGCAGAGTGCTGTTGCATTTTTTCTGTGTTTGTATGTATATTTCGCTACGTGCACCTGCTTTCAGGGACGTGCTGACCGACCTTCATATATATATATATATATATATATATATATATATAATGTATTATTTTGAGTACTGTACTATTTGCTGCAAATGAAAACAAAAGACTTGCTACCTTGAGCTTTTCTATGGTTATATAAGTCCTCAGTAATATTCTAGGTGAATTAACGTAGAACATACAGTTCTCCATACAAAATGCTAGCCCACATCATGCACACTATGCTTCTGAAGAGTAAGAGGGAACTTAATTTTGGTCAAAGCATAAAATGCTTCTTCAAAATGCACCATTCACAGTAGGCCCGGCATGCACTGCCAGCCACAGTTTACAACATATTTTTCAAAGCTCAGTGGAGGAGATTTATCAAACTGGTGTAGTTGCCCATAGCAACCAATCAGATTCCACCATTCATTTTCCAAAGAAACTGTAAAAAATGAAAGTTATAATGTGATTAGTTGCTATGGGCAACTAAGCCAGTTCTACTTTACAGTGTTAGTCTCATACAGTTACAAAAATAGTGGGTCTCCTGTAGTGTGTGCCACAGTGCCCGCTATTACTAATCACAGAGTTACTCCTGGTTCTAGCCATAATGTGCCCCTATTGTGCAGCTATAATGACCCTAGAAAGTACAAAATCCTCCTATCCCATGACAATTTAATTTCTTCAAAGAAAGTCTGCGGCATTTGACACAGTGCCATCTACAAAGCCAAATTAGTGCTGAACAAAAACTTCCCAACTAGGTATCTCTCTGGTTTGGTCTTCCTTTAATTAGTAACATAGTAACATAGTAACATAGTATATAAGACCGAAAAAAGACATTTGTCCATCCAGTTCGGCCTGTTTCCTACAAGTTGATCCAGAGGAAGGCAAAAAACCCCTGTGAGGCAGAAGCCAATTTTCCTCACTTAAGGGGAAAAAAAAATTCCTTCCCGACTCCAATCAGGCAATCAGAATAACTCCCTGGATCAACGACCCCTCTCTAGTAGCTATAGCCTGTAATATTATTACACTCCAGAAATAAATCCAGTCCCCTCTTGAATTCCTTTATTGTACTCACCATCACCACCTCCTCAGGCAGAGAGTTCCATAGTCTCACTGCTCTTACAGTGAAGAATCCTCTTCTATGTTTGTGTACAAACCTTCTTTCCTCCAGACGCAGAGGATGTCCCCTTGTCACAGTCACAGTCCTGGGGATAAATAGATGATGGGACAGATCTCTGTACTGACCCCTGATATATTTATACATAGTTATTAGATCTCCCTCAGTCGTCTTTTTTCTAAAGTGAATAACCCTAATTTTGATAACCTTTCAGGGTACTGTAGATCCCTCATTCCAGTTATTACTTTAGTTGCCCTCCTCTGAACCCTCTCCAGCTCTGCTATGTCTGTCTTGTTCACAGGAGCCCAGAACTGTACACAGTACTCCATGTGTGGTCTAACCAGTGATTTGTAAAGTGGTAGGACTATGTTCTCATCACGGGCGTCTATGCCCCTTTGATGCAACCCATGATCTTATTGGCCTTGGCAGTAGCTGCCTGACACTGGTTTTTGCAGCTTAATTTGCTGTTTATTAAAATTCCTAGATCCTTTTCCATGTCAGTGTTACCGAGTGTTTTACCATTTAATATGTACGGGTGACTTGCATTATTCCTTCCCATGTGCATAACTTTACATTTGTCAGTGTTAAACCTCATCTGCCATTTTTCTGCCCAAGCCTCCAATCTATCCAGATCCCTCTGTAGCAGAAAACTGTCCTCTTCAGTGTTAATTACTTTACACAGTTTAGTGTCATCTGCAAAATAGATATTTTACTGTGCAGGCCTTCTACAAGATCATTAATAAATATATTGAAGAGAATAGGGCCCAATACTGACCCCTGAGGTACCCCACTAGTTACAGTGACCCAATCTGAGTATCTACCGTTAATAACCACCCTCTGTTTTCTGTCACTCAGCCAGTTACTTACCCACATACAGACATTTTCTCCCAGTCCGAGCATCCTCATTTTATATACTAACCTTTTATGAGGTACGGTGTCAAATGCTTTGGAGAAGTCCAGATATACGACATCCATTGATTCACCGCTGTCAAGTCTAGAACTTACCTCCTCATAGAAGCTGATTAAATTTGTTTGGCATGACCGATCACTCATGAAGCCATGCTGATATGGCGTTATTTGCTTATTTTCATTGAGATACTCCAAAATAGCATCTCTTAGAAACCCTTCAAACAGTTTACCAACAATAGATGTTAAACTTACCGGCCTATAATTTCCAGGCTCTGTTTTTGGACCCTTTTGAATATTGGCACCACATTTGCTATGCGCCAATCCTGTGGAACATTCCCTGTTATTATAGAGTCCGTAAATATCAGAAATAATGGTCTGGCTATGACATCACTTAATTCCCTTAGGATACGGGGGTGTATGCCATCCGGTCCTGGCGATTTGTCTATTTTAATCTTTTTAAGTCGCTGTTGTACTTCTTCCTGGGTCAGACAGGGCACTTTTAATGGGGGATTTACTTTTACATTCTGCATTTCATCTGACAGTTTATTTTCCTCAGTGAATATAGTGGAGAAAAAAATATTTAATAGTTTTGCTTTATCCTCGTCGCTCTCTGCAACACCCCCTCATTGCTATGTAGAGGGCCGACTCCTTCAGATTTATATTTTTTACTATTTATATAATTGAAGAACATTTTAGGGTTAGTTTTACTCTCTTTGGCAATTAATCTCTCGGTCTCTAGTTTGGCAAATTTTATTCGTTTTTACATATTCTATTTTTTTCCTTATAGTTTATTAGTGCTTCCTGACTCCCCTCCTGTTTTAGCAATTTATATGCTTTCTTTTGTCATTTATTGCCTTCTTTACGGTTCCATTTATCCACATTGGTCTCTTATTGTTCCTTAGCCTTTTATTCCTATAAGGTATGTACCTCTCACAATTAGATGTTACAATGCTTTTAAAAATCTCCCATTTTATGGTTGTATTTTTATTTTTGAGGACTTTGTCCCAGTTAGTTAGGCCTATGGCCTCGCTTAGTTGGCTAAATTTTGCTTTTTTGAAGTTTGGTATTTTTGTTCCTCCCTTTAGAAACTCTCGTTTGAAGGATAATTGGAAGGTTATAACTTTATGGTCACTATTTCCCAGGTGTCCCCCAACCTGCACATCTGTTGTTCTATCAGGTCTATTGGTTAATACTAAGTCCAGTATGGCCGTCCCTCTAGTGGGGTCCTGAACCAGTTGGGAAAGGAAATTGTCTTTGGCTATTGCCAAGAACCTGTTTCCTTTATGGGATGTACAGCTTTCAGTTTCCCAGTCTATATCTGGGTAGTTGAAGTCCCCATGATAACGACTTCATTATGATTTGCCGCCTCGTCTATCTCGTTTAGTAATAGATTTTCTGTGGACTCTGGTATATTAGGTGGTTTATAATACACTCCTATTAGTATTTTATTATTGTTTTTGCTCCATGTATTTCTACCCACAGTGACTCCACATGTTCATGTCCCTCAGAGATGTATTCTCGAATTACAGGATTTAGACACGACTTCACGTAGAGGCAGACCCTCCCCCTCTCTGGTTTTCACGATCCTTTCTGAACAGATTGTAACCTTGTACATTAACTGCCCAGTCATAGCTATCATCCAGCCATGTCTCAGTTATTCCCACTACGTCATAGTCCTCCTCACACATCAGTAATTCCAGTTCCCCAGTCTTGTTAGTCAGGCTTCTGGCATTAGTATACATACATTTCACAGGTTTATGTGTATTTTTACCCTACATCTTTCATTCTGAGCTGTTCTAGTCCCCCTTCCATTCCTCCCCAGACACACTACCTCGCCCCTGGTCTCTATCTGCACTATCTTCCCCTCCTATAATTACCCTCCTGTAATTACCCTCCCCCCAGTCCCTAGTTTAAACACTCCTCCAACCTTCTAGCCATCTTTCTCCCCAACACAGCTGCCCCTTCCCCGTTGAGGTGCAGCCCGTCCCTACGGTAGAGCCTGTAGCCAACAGAGAAGTCGGCCCAGTTCTCCATGAACCCGAACCCCTCCTTCCTACACCAGTTCTTGAGCAACTTGTTAACCTCCCTAATCTCCCGCTGCCTTTCTTGTGTGGCTCGTGGTACAGGCAGTATTTCAGAAAATACTACTTTTGAGGTCCTTGCACTAAGCTTTTGACCTAAATCCCTGAAATCATTTTTAAGGACTCTCCACCTTCCTCTAACTTTGTCATTGGTTCCGATATGGACCATGACCGCTGGATCTTCTCCAGCCCCTCCCAGTAATCTGTCAACCCGATCCGCGATGTGTCGAACTCTAGCGCCAGGAAGACAGCACACTGTTCGGCGATCACGATCTTTGTTCCTTTTAGCAATCTATCCTTGGCTGTGTATACGTGCCTTCCTCCGTTGTGCCACTCTTTTTCTATACTTGCTGCTTGCTGACATCAGAATGTACCTATTAGGCGTGGAACTCACGTGGAACAAGTGTAGATCATACGAGTGTATTACTGTAGTCCAGAGGTGGCATGAAGCGCACAGCGTCATAGCAACAAATGACGCCGTGCGCTCCTGCTGTCAGCTGGATTCCAGGTGACGATACCACGGTCTACGCACGGTCTTATTCCACGACCGTGTGCATGAGGCCTAAAATGCACACATAATTTTTCATACATGTCAATAGAAATTTTCCAAGCATTTGCAAAGCAAATCGTATTTTGTTTCTGTAAATATAGGATAAAGATAAGCAACTGTAAA
This sequence comes from Bufotes viridis, assembly GCA_033119425.1. Lineage (NCBI taxonomy): Eukaryota > Metazoa > Chordata > Amphibia > Anura > Bufonidae > Bufotes > Bufotes viridis. Next base: position 416,708,788 of record CM065589.1, on the reverse strand, counting down.
TTTGCCTATTTGCAACACTAAACAACTTCAATTACTAAATGCCTTCTATAATAAAGAATTTGGGATAGAAAAAACTAGACTAGCTCAAATAACATCAGGTTGGCAAATATAGTGAGCACCAAGCACCACACTACACCCCCCCCGTCACTTATTATCCCCTTGTTAACCCCTGATCACCCCATATAGACTCCCTGATCACCCCCCTGTCACTGATCACCCCCTGTAAGGCTCCATTCACATGTCCACATGTGTTTTGCGGATCCACGTATCTGCGAAACACGGACACCGGCAATGTGCTTTCCGCATTTTGCAGATCCACACATTGCCAGAACTATATAGAAAATGCCTTTTCTTGTCCGCAATTGCGGACAAGAATAGGACATGTTCTATATTTTTCCGGATCCGAGCAGGACAAAGTCTGTCCCCATAGAAATGAATGGGTCCACAATTCCGTTCCGCAAACAGAATTGCGGACGTGTGAATGGGGCCTAAGGGTCCCTTATCACCGCCAGTTAGTTAGCTACTTGTTAGGTAGTTAGCGCCCAGCCCACCGCACCGCAGTCACTGATTTTGGCAGAGATTTTTTTTTATCCACGATGATCGATGCGAATGAAAAAAATCTGTGCCGTTTTTTTCTTTTTTCAGCCCAGAGGCTGAACGGGAAAAAAAATCTCATTTCCCGTATGCTCAATATAAGGAGAATCGCAGAAACTCCTAATGCTGGCCATACGTGTAATGATTGCGGAGACCCTCAAATGCCAGGGCAGTATAAATACCCCACAAGCGACCCCATTTTGGAAAGAAGACACCCCAAGGTATTCGCTGAGGGGCACAGTGAGTCCATGAAAAATTTAACTTTTTGTCAAAAGTTAGCAGAAAGGGAGACTTTGTGAGAAAAAACAATAAAAAATCAATTTCCGCAATTTGGATTCTCACGCTTTAGGTTCACTAAAATGCCAGGGCAGTATAAATACCCCACAAGCGACCCCATTTTGGAAAGAAGACACCCCAAGGAATTCGCTGAGGGGCACAGTGAGTCCATGAAAAATTTAACTTTTTGTCAAAAGTTAGCAGAAAGGGAGACTTTGTGAGAAAAAACAATAAAAAATCAATTTACGCAATTTGGATTCTCACGCTTTAGGTTCCCTAAAATGCCAGGGCAGTAGAAATACCCCACAAGTGACCCCATTTTGGAAAGAAGACACCCCAAAGTATTCCGTGAGGGGCATGGCGAGTTCACAGAATAATTTTTTTTTTGGCACAAGTTAGCGGAAATTGATATATTTTTTTTTTATTTTTGTTTTTTTACAAAGTCTCATATTTCACTAACTTGTGACAAAAAATAAAATTTTATATGAACTCAACATACCCCTCACGGAATACCTTGGGGTGTCTTCTTTCTAAAATGGGGTCACTTGTGGGGTATTTATACTGTCCTGGCATTTTAGGGGCCCCTAAAGCATGAGAAGAAGTCTGGAATCTAAATGCGTAAAAATGCCCTGTGAAATCCTAAAGGTGCTCATTGGAATTTGGTCCCCTTTGCGCACCCAGGCTGCAAAAAAGTGTCACTCATGTGGTATTGCCATACTCAGGAGAAGTAGGGCAATGTGTTTTGGGGTGTATTTTTGCATATACCACTGCTGGGTGTGAGAAATATCTCTGTAAATGACAACTTTTTAAATTTTTTTATACAAAGTTGTCAGTTTACAGAGATATTTCGCTCACCCAACATGGGTATATGTAAAAATACACCCCAAAACACATTACCCTACTTCTCCTGAGTACGGCAATACCACATGAGTGACACTTTTTTGCAGCCTGGGTGTGCAAAGGGGCCCAAATTCCAACGAGTACCTTTAGGTTTTACATGGCTGCTCACAATTTAGCCCCGGCCAAAATGCCAGAACAGTAAACCCACCCCACAAATTACCCCATTTCGGAAAGTAGACACCCCAAGGTATTCACTGAGGGGCATAGTGAGTCCGTGGGAGATTTTTTATTTTTTTTGCCAGAAGTTAGCAGAAAACAAATGCAAAAACATTTTTTTTTTTGTCACCTTAAATCACTAAAAATACATCAACAAGCAATCAAAAAGGCACATGCCCCCCAATATAGTAGCAATCTAACCGTAACCTCATCCCGCAAAAAATGAGCCCCTACTTAAGACAATCGGCCAAAAAATATAAAAACTATGGTTCTTAGAATATGGAGACACTAAAACATTATTTTTTTTGTTTCAAAAATGCTGTTAAAACTTAAATAAAGTAAATAAAAAAGTATACATATTAGGTTTCGCCGAATCCGTAAGAACCTGCTGTATAAAAATATCACATGACTTAACCCCTCAGGTGAACACCGTAAAAAAAATGGTGTCAAAAAAGCCGTGTTTTGTCAGCTTACATAATAAAAAGTGTAATAGCAAGCAATCAGAAAGTCATATGCACCCCAAAATAGTGTTAATCAAACCGTCATCTCATCCCGCAAAAATGATACCCTACCTAAGACAATCACCCAGAAAATAAAAATAAAAACTATGGCTCTCATGGCTAAATAAAAAAAAAATAGAAACGGTGAGAAAACAGCTATTTTTTGTTACCTTGCCTCAGAAAAAGTGTAATATAGATATCAAAGAGATAAACCCTAAAATAGTACCAACAAAACTGCCACCTTATCCCGTAGTTTCCGAAATGGGGTCACTTTTTTGGAGTTTCTACTCTAAGGGTGCAACGGGAAGTGGGGGGGGGGGGGGCTTCAAATGGGACATGGTGTCAAAAAACCAGTCCAGCAAAATCCGCCTTCCAAAAACCATATGGCGTTCCTTTCCTTCTGCGCCCTGCCGTGTGCCCGTACAGCAGCTTATGACCACATATGGGGTATTTCTGTAAACTACAGAATCAGGGCAATAAATATTGAGTTTTGTTTGGCCGTTAACCCTTGCTTTGTTAGCGGAAAAAAATGGAATAAAATCGAAAATCTGCCAAAAAAGTGAAACTGAAATTTTATCTCCATTTTCCATTAGTTCATGTGGAACACCTAAAAGGGGTTAACAAAGTTTTTAAAATCAGTTTTGAATTTCTTGAGGGGTGTAGTTTCTAAAATGGGGTCATTTTTGGGTGGTTTCTATTATGTAAGCCTCACAAAATAACTTCAGACCTGAACTGGTCCTTAAAAAGTGGGATTTGGAAATTTTCAGATTTGCTTCTAAACTTCTAAGCCTTCTAACGTCGCCCCCCCCCCCCCACTCCCCAAAAAAATAAAAAGAAAATGGCAATCACAAAATGATCCAAACATAAAGTAGACATATAGGGACTGTAAAGTAATAACTACTTTTGGAGGTTTTACTATCTATTATAAAAGTTGAGAAATTGAAATTTGAAATTTGCTAAGTTTTCAAAATTTTTGGTAAATTTGGTAATTTTTAATAAATAAAAATGAAATTTTTTGACTAAATTTTACCACTGTCATGAAGTATAATATGTGACGCAAAAACAATCTCATAATGACCTGGATAAGTAAAAGCATTTTATAGTTATCACTAGTGTTGAGCGAACAGTTCGAAAATCGTTCGGGTCCGTACCGAATTTTGGGGTGTCCGTGACACGGACCCGAAGTTGGACATTTTCAAAAAAGTTCGGGTTCGGGTCCGGTGTTCGTCGATTACTTCCCGCTTTCTGAAGGGCTGCACAGCAGCCAATCAGCTAGCGTTTTACTTCTTGCCCTAAGAGCCCATCCCAGCCATGCCTACTAATGGCATGACTGTGATTGGCCAAGTGCAGCACGTGACCCAGCCTCTATTTAAGCTGGAGTCACGTAGCGCCGCACGTCACACTGCTCTGACTAGTGTAGGGAGAGGATGCAGCTTCTGTGAGGGTGAGATAGGCAGGGATAAAGAAGTGATTGAATGATCTACCTTTCTACACCTGTGCATCAGAACAACTCAGCTGAGCTGTTCACTGAAAGTCACTATTTTGTTGAGACTGGCCAGAGCGATTTTTACTGGCACATGTAACTGGGCTGACCGGCGGTGGCCATTTTGGGACTTGTGGTGCGCCAGCACAAGCTGCCACAGAGTCTAAACCAAAGCTCCAAAGAAGTGAAAAATCTACACCTGTGAATCAGAACAACAGCGATTCAGCTGCTCAGTCAAAGTCTATTTTTTTTCTGGCTGGGCAGACCGTTTTCTGGCACATGTTACTGGGCTGATAGGCGGCGGCCATTTCGGGACTTGTGGTGCTACAGGAAAAGCTGCCACAACGTCCATTAATCTCATGTAATAGTCGATTTTTTCATAGATCTACTACATCAGGGGTTTGGCTGTGCTTGTGTCACCCATACTAACTGCAAAGATATTTAATATATCAGTGGTGAAACTGAAAGTAACCCACTTGGATAGCAAATCCCATGAATGTGCTGTTCCAGCTAGGCTAGCCAGTGCCACTACAGCCAAGTCCAATACTGTCAGCCAGAAATATTATTTTTTTTTAACAACATAATACTGTAAAAAGGCTTAGGCAATATTTCTCCCAGTGTGGGAAATTTATCTAGCAAAACTAGCATTTTAAAAATTCCGGTGTTCTGAAATACAATCAGTCCTCTTGTAATTAATACAGCAAAAAGGCATTATATCGTCCAGTGTTGTAATTTTGGTGAAAAAAAGGCCAATTTAATCAATCTGGTGTTAGTTAGACCAGAAACAGTAGGCCTCACGTTTTTACTCCTGTAAAAAGGAATTAATACCGCAAAAAGGCATTACATTGTCCAGTGTTGTAATTTTGGTGAAAAAAAGGCCAATTTAATCAATCTGGTGTTAGTTAGACCAGAAACAGTAGGCCTCACGTTTTTACTCCTGTAAAAAGGAATTATATCTCCCCGTGTGGGAATCTATGTACCAAAACTAGCATATTAAAAATTTTGGTGTCCAATTTGCAGCAGTTTTCTTGTAATTAATACCGGAAAAAGGAATTATATCTTCCAGTGTGGGAATTTATGTACACAAACTAGCATTTTAAAAATTCTGGTGTCCAATTAGCAGCAGTCTTCTTGTAATTAATACCGCAAAAAGGCATTACATTGTCCAGTGTTGTAATTTTGGTGAAAAAAGGCCAATTTAATCAATCTGTTGTTAGTTAGACCAGAAACAGTAGGCCTCACGTTTTTACTCCTGTAAAAGGAATTATATCTCCCGGTGGGAATCTATGTACCAAAACTAGCATATTAAAAATTCTGGTGTCCAATTTGCAGCAGTTTTCTTGTAATTAATACCGGAAAAAGGAATTATATCTTCCAGTGTGGGAATTTATGTACACAAACTAGCATTTTAAAAATTCTGGTGTCCAATTAGCAGCAGTCTTCTTGTAATTAATACCGCAAAAGGCATTACATTGTCCAGTGTTGTAATTTTGGTGAAAAAAAGGCCAATTTAATCAATCTGTTGTTAGTTAGACCAGAAACAGTAGGCCTCACGTTTTTACTCCTGTAAAAAGGAATTATATCTCCCCGTGTGGGATTCTATGTACCAAAACTAGCATATTAAAAATTCTGGTGTCCAATTTGCAGCAGTTTTCTTGTAATTAATACCGGAAAAAGGAATTATATCTTCCAGTGTGGGAATTTATGTACACAAACTAGCATTTTAAAAATTCTGGTGTCCAATTAGCAGCAGTCTTCTTGTAATTAATACCGCAAAAAGGAATTATATCTTCCAGTGTGGGAATTTATATACACAAACTAGCATTTTAAAAATTCTGGTGTCCAATTAGCAGCAGTCTTCTTGTAATTAATACCGCAAAAAGGCATTACATTGTCCAGTGTTGTAATTTTGGTGAAAAAAAGGCCAATTTAATCAATCTGGTGTTAGTTAGACCAGAAACAGTAGGCCTCATGTTTTTACTACTGTAAAAAGGAATTATATCTCCCCGTGTGGGAATCTATGTACCAAAACTAGCATTTTAAAAATTCTGGTGTCCTATTTGCAGCAGTTTTCTTGTAATTAATACCGGAAAAAGGAATTATATCTTCCAGTGTGGGAATTTATGTACACAAACTAGCATTTTAAAAATTCTGGTGTCCAATTAGCAGCAGTCTTCTTGTAATTAATACCGCAAAAAGGCATTACATTATCCAGTGTTGTAATTTTGGTGAAAAAAAGGCCAATTTAATCAATCTGGTGTTAGCTAGACCAGAAACAGTAGGCCTTACGTTTTTACTCCTGTAAAAAGGAATTATATCTCCCCGTGTGGGATTCTATGTACCAAAACTAGCATTTTAAAAATTCTGGTGTCCAATTTTCAGCAGTTTTCTTGTAATTAATACCGGAAAAAGGAATTATATCTTCCAGTGTGGGAATTTTGGGGCTAAAAAATAATATATTTTATTGTGGTGCGAGTTGAATCGCAACAATGAGGAAACATTCTATTAAGGGACGAGGACGCGGTCTTGGTGGTGTCCGTGGAGCCTCTGTTGCTGGCAGAGGACGTGGCCGTTCGGCCTCAGGCGCACAAAGTAGTGAGCCAACTCCCTCAAGTAGCCGGCAGAATTTACAGCGATATTTGGTGGGGCCCAATGCCATTATGAGGATGGTAAGGCCTGAGCAGGTACAGGCATTAGTCGATTGGGTGGCCGACAGTGCTTCCAGCACGTTCACCACATTGTCTTCCGCCCAGTCTTCTGCGGAAAGTGCACAGGTGGCACCTGAAAACCAAGCCCATCAGTCTGTCACATCACCCCCATGCATATCAGGGAAACTGGCTCAGCCTCAAGTTATGCAGCAGTCTCTTATTCTGTTTGAAGACTCTGCTCCCACGGTTTTCCATGGGCGTCCACCTAGCACTTCCCCAGCGGTGGAAGACATTCCATGCACTGACGCACAACCACTTATGTATCCAGATGATGAGGACATGGGAATACCACCACAGCAGAGTGACCGAGTCTCTGATGATGACGAAACACTGGTGCCCACTGCCGCGTCTTATTGCAGTGTGCAGACTGAACAGGAGGAGGTCAGGGAGGAAGACTGGGTGGAAGACGATGCAGAGGACGATGAGGTCTTAGACCCCACATGGACTGAAGGTCGTGCCGCTGACTTAAATAGTTCAGAGGAAGAGGCAGTGGTGAGACCGAGACAACAGCGAAGCCAAAGAGGGAGCAGGGGGCAAAAGCAGAACACCCGCTGTCCCGAGAGTTCGCCTGCTATTGGCCAGTGCCAACAGGGACCCAGCACCCCAAAGGCATCTTCAAGGAGTTCCCTGGCATGGCCCTTCTTCAAACAATGTGCTGACGACAAGACCAGAGTGGTTTGCACGCTGTGCCATCAGACCCTGAGGCGAGGCATTAACGTTCTTAACCTGAGCACCACCTGCATGATCAGGCATCTACATGCAAAGCATGAACTGCAGTGGAGTACACACCTTAAAAACAAGGAACCCGCTCAGGCTCCCCCTGCTCCCTCTACCGCTGCTGCCTCGGCTTCCACCTCGAGAGGAATGTTGCCACCTGCCGAGCAGCAAACAGAGGATGTGCGCCCGACACCACCACCACCGCCACCGTCACCTAGCGTCTCCACTATTTCACACAGCAGCGTTCAGCTCTCCATCTCTCAAACCTTTGATAGGAAGCGCAAATTCCCACCTAGTCACCCTCGAGCCCTTGGCCTGAATGCCAGCACTTCTAAACTACTGGCCTTTGAAATGCTGTCATTCCGGCTGGTGGACACATACAGCTTCAAACAGCTGATGACCATGGCTGTCCCCCAGTGTGATGGACTGAACCATCACTGGGGCTGCTGGAGAAGACTGAGAGCTAGCCTCCTTCCTACGGACTATGGACCCAGAACCATGGAGACCCCCTCAGACCTCTTGGGGGTTACAAGGAACAGTGAGCCCTGATTTATGTGTGGACTTTATAGGCCTTATCGTTCCTGTTGTCCATTGAAGGTGCAGGGGTGAACCCAGCTATACAAGAAGGGTTAACTCTGCACTGAGGCTCCCAAGGAAGGTGTTGGTTCATTTGTCCCTTTGTTCTGTTGTGCTGGTGATGGGATTAAGTAGCTGACTCCGGGGTAGAGGAGTAGATCACCCTCTATTACACTCAGGAGATAATCCCATCACATGTGTCTCCTCTCTTCCTATTCATCATTGAGACACTGGGGGGATCTGTTTGATTGCGTTATAATGTTAGACCACCTGAACTGTGTATGTATATTAAGTTAGTCTACTGTCTGAGTTAACTGTATCCCAGGCAGAGGGGGTGTGCCTCAGGCCTGTGGATCTGTATAAATTGTGAGTGCTGGCTGTCATGAAAGTGTCCTGTTCTACCCTTCATGAAGTCTGGGCTCATGTTTGGGGGATTGGAGAACTACACTCTGGGGATTGCTATAATCATTATACTCTCCAGAGTATATTCCCTAGCTCTTGTGAGGGCTTTCCTTGTTCCTGTTTCGCTCTCTGGACTAAGGAGAGGTACGGCGAAAACCCAAACTAAGCTGAGGCGATTCGTGGGGTTTGAGGTGGTTCTGGTGTCGAGTGCAGTGCTGATGGACCTTGGCAAGCACTAGGCGCATCGGTCGACGGAGGCACCCAGTCGGGGTGGCAGGAGTTCCGTCACAACCAGTATGTGGTTCCCAGCCGCCACTACTTCTCCAAGACAGCCGTGCCTTCCCTGCACATGCAAGTGTCCGATAAAATCAAGTGTGCACTGCGCAACGCCATTTGTGGCAAGGTCCACCTAACCACAAATACGTGGACCAGTAAGTACGACCAGGGACGCTATATCTCCCTAACTGCACACTGGGTAATTCTAGTGGCGGCTGGGCCCCAGGCGGAGAGTTCCTTGGCGCACGTCCTTCCGCCGCCAAGGATCACAGGGCATCATTCTTTGCCTCCTGTAGCCTCCTCCTCCTACTTGGCTTCCTCCTCCTCCTCTGCTTCCACCAGCTCATCCAGTCAGCCACACACCTTCACCACCAACTTCAGCACAGCCCGGGGTAAACGTCAGCAGGCCATTCTGAAACTCATATGTTTGGGGGACAGGCCCCACACCGCGCAGGAGTTGTGGCGGGGTATTGAACAACAGACCGACCAGTGGTTGCTGCCGGTGGGCCTCAAGCCCGGCCTGGTGGTGTGCGATAATGGGCGAAATCTCGTGGCAGCTCTGGGACTAGCCGGTTTGACGCACATCCCTTGCCTGGCGCATGTGCTGAATTTGGTGGTGCAAAAGTTCATTCACAACTACCCAGACATGTCAGAGCTGCTGCATAAAGTGCGGGCCGCCTGTGCGCGCTCCGGCGTTCACATCCTGCCGCTGCTCGCCTGTCAGCGCTACAGCGAACTTCGGCCTTCCCGCTCACCGCCTAATATGCGACGTGCCCACCCGGTGGAACTCCACCTTGCACATGCTGGAGAGACTGTGCGAGCAGCAGCAGGCCATAGTGGAGTTTCAGCTGCAGCACGCACGGGTCAGTCGCACTGCGGAACAGCACCACTTCACCACCAATGATTGGGCCTCCATGCAAGACCTGTGTGCCCTGTTGCGCTGTTTAGAGTACGCCACCAACATGGCCAGTGGCGATGCCACTGTTATCAGCGTGACGATACCAATTCTATGTCTCCTAGAGAAAACGCTTAGGGCAATGATGGAAGAGGAGGTGGGCCAGGGCCAGGAGGAGGAGGAGGAGGATGACGGGTCGATTTTAGCACTTTCAGGCCAGTCTGTTAGAAGTGGCTCAGAGGGAGGTTTTTTGCAACAGCAGAGGGCAGGTACAAATGTGGCCAGCCAGGGACCACTACTGGAGGACGAGGAGGATGAGGAGGAGGATGAGGATGAAGCAGGTTCACAGCGGGGTGGCACCCAGCACAGCGCAGGCACATCCCTTGTGCGTGGCTGGGGGGATACAGAGGATGATGACGATACGCCTCCCACAGAGGACAGCTTGTCCTTACCTCTGGGGAGCCTGGCACACATGAGCGATTACATGCTGCAGTGCCTGCGCAACGACAGCAGAGTTGCCCACATTTTAACGTGTGCTGACTACTGGGTGGCCACCCTGCTGGATCCATGGTACAAAGACAATGTGCCCACTTTACTTCCTGCACTGGAGCGTGATAGGAAGATGCGCGAGTACAAGCGCACACTGGTAGACGCGCTCCTGAGAGCATTCCCAACTGTCACAGGGGAACAGGTGGAAGGCCAAGGCCAAGGCAGAGGAGGAGCTAGAGGTCGCCCATGCAGCAGTGTCACGGCCAGCTCCTCTCAGGGCAGGGTTAGCATGGCAGAAATGTGGAAAAGTTTTGTCTCCACGCCACAGCTAACTGCCCCACCGCCTGATACGGAACGTGTTAGCAGGAGTCAACATTTCACTAACATGGTTGAACAGTACGTCTGCACACAACTCCACGTACTGACGGATTGTTTCGGCCCCATTCAACTTCTGGGTTTCCAAATTGTCCACGTGGCCAGAATTAGCATGTTATGCCTTGGAGGTGCTGGCCTGCCCGGCGGCCAGCGTTTTATCTGAACGTGTATTCAGCACGGCAAGGGGCGTCATTACTGACAAACGCAGCCGCCTGTCCGCAGCCAACGTGGACAAGCTGACGTTTATAAAAATTAACCAGGCATGGATCCCACAAGACCTGACCCTCCCTTGTGCAGAGTAGTCCTTAAAAACTGCCTTAAACCATGTTGTCTTGTACTCCTGGCCACTTCTTCATTGAAAAATCAATTTTTGAAATTAAGTAGGATCTTGGGGGTGCAACCTAGAGTTGAATGAACCTTCCCTCTGTCTGGGTGCCGGGGCCAAAGTACATGAAAGTGTCCTTCTCCTGTGCTGGGTGATATGAATGTTATACTTGTGCTGTCTGACATGTCTCCTTTGTGTGGGTGCAGGGGGCCAAAGTCACTGAAAGCGGCCTTCTCCTGTGGTGGGTGATCGAAATGCCTGATTCTCTGCTGTGGGACCTCTCTCCTCTTTCTGGGTGCAGGGGTCAAAGAAACAAAAGGTGGCCTACTCCTGTGGTGGTTGACATGATGCCTGATTCTCTGCTGTGGGACCTCTCTCCTCCGTGTGGCTGCAGGGGTCAAAGTCTCTAAAAGTGCCCTTCTCCTGTGGTGGTTGATGTAAAACGGATGCTTGTGCTATCTGACCTGTCTCCTCTGTGTCGGTGCTAATTCCTAAGTCACTGAAAGCGGCCTTCTCCTGTGCTGGCTGATATAAATGCCTGAATCTCTGCTCTGGGACCTCTCTCCTCCGTGTGGCTGCAGGGGTCAAAGTCTCTAAAAGTGCCCTTCTCCTGTGGTGGTTGATGTAAAACTGATGCTTGTGCTATCTGACCTGTCTCCTCTGTGTCGGTGCTATGGCCTAAGTCACTGAAAGCGGCCTTCTCCTGTGCTGGCTGATATAAATGCCTGAATCTCTGCTGTGGGACCTCTCTCCTCCGTGTGGCTGCAGGGGTCAAAGTCTCTAAAAGTGCCCTTCTCCTGTGGTGGTTGATGTAAAACTGATGCTTGTGCTATCTGACCTGTCTCCTCTGTGTCGGTGCTAAGGCCTAAGTCACTGAAAGCGGCCTTCTCCTGTGCTGGCTGATATAAATGCCTGAATCTCTGCTGTGGGACCTCTCTCCTCCGTGTGGCTGCAGGGGTCAGAGTCTCTAAAAGTGCCCTTCTCCTGTGGTGGTTGATGTAAAACTGATGCTTGTGCTATCTGACCTGTCTCCTCTGTGTCGGTGCTAAGGCCTAAGTCACTGAAAGCGGCCTTCTCCTCTGCTGGCTGATATAAATGCCTGAATCTCTGCTGTGGGACCTCTCTCCTCTGTGTGGCTGCAGGGGTCAAAGTCTCTAAAAGTGCCCTTCTCCTGTGGTGGTTGATGTAAAACTGATGCTTGTGCTATCTAACCTGTCTCCTCTATGTCGGTGCTAAGGCCTAAGTCACTGAAAGCGGCCTTCTCCTGTGCTGGCTGATATAAATGCCTGAATCTCTGCTGTGGGACCTCTCTCCTCTTTCTGGGTGCAGGGGTCAAAGAAACAAAAGGTGGCCTACTCCTGTGGTGGTTGACATGATGCCTGATTCTCTGCTGTGGGACCTCTCTCCTCCGTGTGGCTGCAGGGGTCAAAGTCTCTAAAAGTGCCCTTCTCCTGTGGTGGTTGATTTAAAACTGATGCTTGTGCTATCTGACCTGTCTCCTCTGTGTCAGTGCTAAGGCCTAAGTGACTAAATGGTGGCCTTCTCCTGAGGTGGTTGATATGATGCCTGATTATGTGCTGTGGGACCTCTCTCCTCTTTCTGGGTGCAGGGGTCAAATTAACTAAAGGTGGCCTACTCCTGTGGTGGGTGATCTGTAAAACGAATGCTTGTGCTATCTGACCTGTCTCCTCTGTCTCGTTGCTAAGGCCTAACTCACTGAAAGTGGCCTTGTCATGTGCTGGGTGATATAAATGTTATACTTGTGCCATCTGACATGGTTGCCGGGTCCCATTAAATGGTGGCCTACTCCTGTGGTGGGTGATCTAAATGCCTGATTCTCTGCTGTGAAAACCTCTCCTCCGTCTGGGTGCAGGGGTCAAAGTCTCTCAAAGTGGCCTTCTCTTGTGCTGGGTGATGTAAAACTGATGCTTGTACCATCTGACATGGTTGCCGGGTCCCATTAAATGATGGCCTACTCCTGTGGTGGGTGATCTAAATGCCTGATTCTCTGCTGTGAAACCTCTCTCCTCCGTCTGGGTGCAGGGGTCAAAGTCTCTCAAAGTCGCCTTCTCCTGTGCTGGGTGATATAAATGTTATACTTGTGCCATCTGACATAGTTGCCGGGGTCCCATTAAATGATGGCCTACTCCTGTGGTGGGTGATCTAAATGCCTGATTCTCTGCTGTGAAACCTCTCTCCTCCGTCTGGGTGCAGGGGTCAAAGTCTCTAAAAGTGGCCTTCTCTTGTGCTGGCACTGCTGGGTGATGTAAATCTGATGCTTGTACCAGCTGACATGGGTGCAGGGGTCAAATTAACTAAATGGTGGCCTACTCCTGTGGTGGGTGATATGATGCCTGAATATGTGCTGTGGGGCCTCTCTCCTCTTTCTGGGTGCAGGGGTCAAAGTAACTAAAAGAGGCCTTCTCCTGTGCTGGATGGTATAAATGTAATGCTTGTGCTATCTGACATGTCTCCTCTGTCTGGGTGCTAAGGTCTAAGTCACTGAAAGTGGCCTTCTCCTGTGGTGGTTGATATGATGCCAGATTCTCTGCTATGGGACCTCTCTCCTTTATCTGGATGCTGGGGTCGAAATAATAGTAAGCGACCTTATCCATTGGTGGGTGATTTGAAGCCTGATTCTGTGCTATGGGACCTCTCTCCTCTTTCTGGGTGCAGGGGTCAAATTAACTAAAGGTGGCCTACTCCTGTGGTGGGTGATCTGTAAAACTAATGCTTGTGCTATCTGACCTGTCTCCTCTGTCTCGTTGCTAAGGCCTAACTCACTGAAAGTGGCCTTGTCATGTGCTGGGTGATATAAATGTTATACTTGTGCCATCTGACATGGTTGCCGGGGTCCCATTAAATGGTGGCCTACTCCTGTGGTGGGTGATCTAAATGCCTGATTCTCTGCTGTGAAAACCTCTCTCCTCCGTCTGGGTGCAGGGGTCAAAGTCTCTCAAAGTGGCCTTCTCTTGTGCTGGGTGATGTAAAACTGATGCTTGTACCATCTGACATGGTTGCCGGGGTCCCATTAAATGATGGCCTACTCCTGTGGTGGGTGATCTAAATGCCTGATTCTCTGCTGTGAAACCTCTCCTCCGTCTGGGTGCAGGGGTCAAAGTCTCTCAAAGTCGCCTTCTCCTGTGCTGGGTGATATAAATGTTATACTTGTGCCATCTGACATGGTTGCCGGGGTCCCATTAAATGGTGGCCTACTCCTGTGGTGGGTGATCTAAATGCCTGATTCTCTGCTGTGAAACCTCTCTCCTCCGTCTAGGTGCAGGGGTCAAAGTCTCTCAAAGTCGCCTTCTCCTGTGCTGGGTGATATAAATGTTATACTTGTGCCATCTGACATGGTTGCCGGGGTCCCATTAAATGATGGCCTACTCCTGTGGTGGGTGATCTAAATGCCTGATTTTCTGCTGTGAAACCTCTCTCCTCCGTCTGGGTGCAGGGGTCAAAGTCTCTAAAAGTGGCCTTCTCTTGTGCTGGCACTGCTGGGTGATGTAAAACTGATGCTTGTACCAGCTGACATGGGTGCAGGGGTCAAATTAACTAAATGGTGGCCTACTCCTGTGGTGGGTGATATGATGCCTGAATATGTGCTGTGGGGCCTCTCTCCTCTTTCTGGGTGCAGGGGTCAAAGTAACTAAAAGTGGCCTTCTCCTGTGCTGGATGGTATAAATGTAATGCTTGTGCTATCTGACATGGCTCCTCTGTCTGGGTGCTAAGGCCTAAGTCACTGAAAGTGGCCTTCTCCTGTGGTGGTTGATATGATGCCAGATTCTCTGCTATGGGACCTCTCTCCTTTATCTGGATGCTGGGGTCGAAATAATAGTAAGCGACCTTCTCCATTGGTGGGTGATTTGAAGCCTGATTCTGTGCTATGGGACCTAACTCCAATTAATATTGGTTAATTTTTATTTATTTTATGTTAAGTCATCATTTCCCTATCTACATTTGTTTGCAGGGGATTTACCTACATTTTGCTGCCTTTTGCAGCCCTCTAGCCCTTTCCGGGAGTCTTTTACAGCCTTTTTAGTGCCCAAAAGTTCGGGTCCCCATTGACTTCTATGGGGTTCGGGTTCGGGATGAAGTTCGGGTTGAGTTCGGATCACGAACCCGGACATTTTCCGGAAGTTCGGCCGAACCTCTCGAACCCGAACATCCAGGTGTTCGCTCATCTCTAGTTATCACTACATAGTGACACATGTCAGAATTGCAAAAAATGGCCTGGTCCTTAAGTGAAATATGGCAGAATCCTATAGGCGTTATACACTCAACCACATTAGTATTGGAATGTATGAGAAATACATTATTGTTCCCATGTACATCTTCCACAGGCTGGGACTCCATAGGAATTAATGTATGGCAGCCTCTTCTTATTCAGGAAGTCAGAGTCATTCGATCTTGCTCCCGCAATCCTTGCCGAGGGGAACCAAAAAACACCCAGAACTGCACGCTTCAGGGGTTTTTGCTTGGACAAATGTCTTGGTCAGGTTCGAGCATGGCATCTGAAGTTTTAAAAGTCCGCCATCAGCATTACTGCCGGTTGCGGACATCCAGCAGACACCCAGCAGCTATGACACTCTCTCTGCTTGCGAGCGGGCATCATCTTTAATGTCCTCGCCAGCGCTGTACATGTATGGCACTGGTCAGAATTGGTTTAATAGGAGTCTGTCACAAGGAAATTCACTGTTAAACCAGGCATAATGTCCTGTAGGGTGAATTCGGCTGAATGTAATATTAGATTCACTTTCTTCACTTTGAAGAGAAATGAAATGCAAATGAGCAGTTAAATACACTGAGGTTAAGCCCAAACCACCCTGTTCATCCTTGCTCCTCCTGTGTCCTCAGCCAATCTCTCCCATTCCTTGATTGACTGTGCCAAGCAAAATGACTATGCAGAAACCTGCTCCATTTAATCAGGAAGTTGAGGGAGGAACTGCCAGAAGAAACAGGAAAAGAATGAGTGCTAAGAGGGGTTTCGACATGCCTCGGTACTCTTAGCTAATCATTTGCACATGGATACAAAGTATGTTTTTTCCAGAATGAAGCTTTAAGTGAATGAATCATTACATTCACCTCAGCTAGCCATAAAAGGCCTAGTACCTGGTTTGGCAAATTTCCTGGAGACAGCCTTCCTTGAATTTGTACCTTTTTATTTTTTTATTTTTCTCTCCTTATGGGTAAGGGGTTGGAGAATGGCTATGAATTGAGTATAACACTGTACCAGTAGGAATACTTATTAAAATATATATAATGCAAACTTTTATTCTATAAGAGCAAATAATAAATTGCTTCAGTGCCCCTTTATTGAGAAAAAAGATGCTTGTGGAGTGAAGAAAGTGGCTGGTGTCATAATTGTTGAATATGAAAATGCTATTAATGTTCTAAATTACTGGAGATTTTTTTTTATGTTATAATTAGACTTTTGTTTATTCATTGTACTTGTTCTCAATAGTCTTCGCTGTGGTTAGATTAGAACTTAGACATCAACATGAAAGACATGCACAATAATCCCTGCAGCTGCGTCTTACAATTTGTTTAAGAACTGCTGCTGTAGTTAGTTACATTGTGAACTTCTCATCCCTCAATAAGGATTATTGGTGTGAAACCGTTTAACCAGGAAGACTGCCAATGATAAATTAATAGCACTTCCATTCTATCAATGTTGTAATTACAAGCTTTTGTTTTACAGATTTAAAACAATTTTCCAGAAATTTTCCAGATGTTACTGAGACATTTATCGGTCTTAATTGTCATGCATTACTTCTACAAGAAACCAATCAAATAAATTGAATACTATGAGATTCTAATGAGGAAATATGCAAATATGCAAATAGACATCAAATAATCTACAGTCTTTGTAGAAAGCATATAAGTTAAAGGGAACATGTCACCATGAAAATAGTATCTGGTCTACACTGCTGACAGCATGTTATAGAATAGAAGAAGATGAGCATGCTTTAGGGAAAATGTTAAATATAATGGATTCATAATTTATTGATTGAATTCCCTGGTATTTCTAGGCTTAGGAGTCCACTAGGCAGTCTCACTCATTGATTGGCATCTTTCCTTGAGTTTGCTTGCAGAGATAACCGTCAATCACTAAGTAGGGCTGCCTACTGGGATCCGAAGCATAAAAAGAGCAAGGATTTCAATTAAGCTATACTGAATGTTTTCCTAGAAAAGTATATATAAATCTGCCCACCTACCTCCACTTGTAATGTAACAGATTCCGTCTGAGCAAATAAAAGACTGTTTGTATCAATGTGTTTTTAAGAAATTGACTAATCCTCCACAACATGGGGTACAAATCTAAATTAAGTAAAAGCTTTCATAATAAAGCCCAGCTCTCCTTTTTAGGACATCCAATGTAAGAAATGCTTGTTTTTAATGATGACTGACAGTTTAAACTGGAAGAAAACTGGACTTCAGTGCTAATCCAACTGGTTCTGTATCTTTAGATATTGCTGACATTTTCTAAGAATATTCCATAAATCTGTAATGTTCTGACTGATTTGTGCAATATCTTCTTTTTGAAGCTCATTCCCCTTCAAGCATATTGCGCTAAGTTACAGCTATGCTTCAAACCAAAACACCAATGAGGTAGCTATAGGAGTAGCAGTGGGCATAGTTGTAACTGGTCCCTAATCAGGGGGACCTATAGGTCCCCATCACCATAATTGACTTTCCAGTTAATGATTGGACAAAGCACTCCCAAAACACTTTACCCAATCACAGAGAGATCATAGACAGAACACATCTGTACAGTTACAGTTGCACAGTCCTCTGCATTATCATACAGGCCAGCAACATTCCTAGCTAATCCCTGAACCCCCCCCCCCCAAAAAAAATAATAATAAAAAAAAAAATGGATACTGTAACCTTCAGTGAAGCAGAAAAAAATAATAATATTGCGCGCCACTGCAGGTATCCAAATTACTCTTTAGTGGAGCAAACTAAGGACAGATAGGCAGAGTCAATAAAGTAGTGGAGAGAAAAAAAGGTTATTTTAATTCATGCTGTGGCAGTGCAAACACATGCATTTGAATCTCTTCTGTTAGCTGTAAAATCACTGTGCATCACTATTAAGTTTAGTTCACACTTGACTTATTAGGTCAGTTATTCTCATCAGTTATTGTCAGCCCAAAGCATATGAGGGTCAAAACCACAGAAGAGGTGCAGATCTACTAATAATACCTAATCCGAGAGTAGACTTGGCTCCAGAATTTGCCTCACAATAAGTGATGGATATAACTGACCAAATAACAGAAGTGTGAACTTTAATTTATTGGCCTAGACTTACAGTACAGCGGCCCAAGATTCCAGTAGTGGTCCCATGACAGCGTAGAGGGTGTCAGCATTAAGGCTGTGTTCACATCACTGTTTATTCTTCCGTTTTTCTGATCTGTCAGAAGAACAGAAGAACAGCCTAAAAATAGCCATTCCTGTAGTTTGAGCATCCACCTTTAAACCATTAGTATTTGATCAGTATTGCTAAGGCCTACTTCACTTATGTTGTGAAGATCCGTTGTGTACTTCCGTCGCCGGAATTACACGCTGGTTCCGTAAAAACGGCTGTGAACGTATGCTTTTATCACACCGGATCCGTGTTTCCGGCTTGTATGCCGAAATCCGGATACAGAAATCCGTATAACAACACATAAGGTTTTTTTACTGATCCGTCATACGGATCCGTACCAAAGCGGGATCCATTGTATGGATCCGTTAAAACAGCAGATCCATCCTGTCCGGCGTCAAACGGAATTCCGGATCCGCTATTTAAATTATTCTCATCATATCTACAATCAAAACATTGTAAATTATGCAAATTTGACATTGGCTATAAAAATCCAACAAAGGTCAATTTTACCTCAGATCCTGATTTGGAACGTCGTGAAGATGATGCCAAAGCACGAATTTGCTTTTCAAGCCCTAATACTTATTTCCCGATGGAGGAAACGTGAGAGGGACAGTCGTCGTCGTCGTAGGGGCTATTGGGTCCATCCATTAACATCTGCACGTGTAACTGAAGGAGCCTTTGAAATCCTATATCCTGAGTTGCAAAACTATCCAGAATTTATTTTCAACTATTTCAGGATGAGTACGGCGACATTTGACGACCTATTAGACCGTGTATCACACAGACTGGCAAGACAAGACTCATCTTTCCGCCGAAGTGTGTCACCATCCGAACGGCTCATGGTGACCGTTAGGTAAACTTTATATATATTTATTTGTATATATTTATACTTTTTTATGTAAGATATCGAGATATTAATGTAAATAATTGGAAAAAAAAATGAAATATTAATAAAAATATATTATGGTTAGAATGTTAATAACCTTGATATGGATTTTTAAAAATACGTATAGTGAGCTATTCTACTGCATATCCCAATTGTTTAGAAACGAACAGCGTTTTTTTTTTTTTTTAGAATTAAAATAATAATAAAAATAATCTTTATTTATCTTGTGCCAACATATTCCAAAGTGCTTTACAATTCAGGGGATCATGGACAAACAATCAATCATAAATCCTTTGGTCTAAACAAAGTACAACAAGCCAAAATAATTTAGTTTTTAAAACTATTTTTGACTTTCATATAAACTAATTTTTTTTTATTTCATTTCTCTTAGGTTTATGGCTACTGGTGACAGTTTCACCTCTCTCCATTACCACTATCGCCTAGGTATCTCTACGATTTTCACCTTTGTTAAAGAAACTTGTAAAGTTATGTGGGAAGAACTTTATGAAGAATTCCTACCTTCCCCCAATCAGCAGAAATGGATTCAAATAGAAAAAAATTTTGCTGAAGTTTGTCAATTCCCACATTGCATCGGAGCAGTGGACGGTAAACATATTAGGATTCTGAAGCCTCCCGGTATCGGCTCCGAATTTTTCAACTATAAAAAATACTTCTCTATTGTACTAATGGCCATCGCGGATGCGGATTACTGTTTTGTAGCCGTGTATGTTGGTGCTTATGGCCGCACCAACGATTCAAAGGTGCTCAAAAGCTCATTTATGGGACGGAGTGTATACAATCACCAATTTGACTTCCCACCACTGTAACCAATGCCAGGAACAGATGCTCCACCTCTTCCCTATGTGTTGGTGGCAGATAAAGCGTTCAAGATGTCTGAAAACCTTATCAAACCATACTCTAGTCGTGGTTTAGATGTTACAAAACGTACTTTTAATTATCGATTGACCAGGGCCAGAAGGATGGTTGAATGTACATTTGGCATTTTGGTATCTAAATGGCGCATTTTTTCAAAACCAATCCAGTTAAAAATAGAAACTGTAGATGAAGTAGTCAAATGTGGGGTTGTGCTTCATGATTTCCTCCGGAGTAAAGAACCTTTACTAATAGAACAAATACCGGAGGACAGCGAGATGACATGTATAACCACTTTTGGACCGAGGTCTACTGTGGCAGTGGCAGCCATGCGTATTTTGCCGCATATTTTTGCTCGGATGCAGGAAGGTTGGACTGGCAGGACCATTATATCTGAAATGTGAAAATCATTAACTATGTTATTTTAGTATTCTGTATGTCTTGTTTTTTGGGGTTTTACTTTTTTGGTATATTACTATTATGTTTAGTAAATTTATTTTAAACATTCTATTTGTATTTGGTAATTTTAATGTTTAATTGAGTAAATAATTGTCCAGAAAGTATCCATGCAAGCGGTGGGTGAGGATGTCAGGCCTTTATTCCACACCTAGTTTTATACCATCCTGTCCCAGCCCAGGAGGAGTGACTCATTGGTGAGTCGCTCCCAAAGGGGTGGGAGAGGATGCCAGGCCTTTATTGAACACCCAGTTTCATACTATCTAGTCCCATCGCAGGAGGAGCGACTCATTAGTGAGTCGCTCCCTAAGCAGTGGGAGAGGGTGTCAGTCCTTTATTCCACACCCAGTTTCATACCATCCTGTCCCAGCGCAGGAGGAGTGACTCATTAGTGAGTCACTCCCCAAGCGGTGGGAGAGGGTGTCAGGCCTTTATTCCACACCCAGTTTCATACCATCCTGTCCCAGCGCAGGAGAAGTGACTCATTGGTGAGTCGCTCCCCAAGTGGAGGGAGAGGGTGTCAGGCCTTTATTCCACACCCAGTTTCATACTATCCTGTCCCAGCGCAGGAGGAGTGACTCATTGGTGAGGTTGGGAGAGAGTGTCAGGAATTTTTTTTTCCAAAAACTAAATGTTCTAATCAAAAGAGCAGTGACATTAATTTTTCACTACTCCATCAATCTATTTTTGTTTATTTTATTTTTTTAACACAGACACAGTTTTTAAAATTAAACTTTTTTTTTAAATGGAAATAAATATAAAATATAACAAAATACAAGAGTATATAAAAATAAAAACTAAATTTACAAATTTTGAAAATCCAGCGGCGAGGTAGGTTGGGGGGTGGAGGGGAGTGCATGGGTGGATCCTTCCCTGCCCTGTTTTGGTGTCAGAGTGGACATAGAAATCTGTGATGAGGCAAGGGAAACAGAGGGAGTATGTAAACGGGATGGGGGAACAGGAGAAGGAGTTGCCCGAGCCAGAGAAGAAGGAGTGGTGAAGGTTGTAGGTGGAAAATACTGAGGGGAGAGGGAGAAAAGTGTTGAGGATAGGGCTCGGGGGTCTGAGAATGTGAACGGGGACGAGGACGCTGGGATGTGGGTTGTAGTTTGGTGTTGGGGAAAGGTAGTTTGTGGTGGGCGGTAGGTCGGGGCTGGGGGATAGGGGGGGCGGTGTTTAACTTGCCTCACTACAGCATCCACCTTTTTTCTGACCTCAAACAAATGGCCAGGCGTGAAATTTTTCCACCAGGGGATTTAACGATAACCAATACACAAACAGTGGCCCCTGGTTTGAAGTCTGCACCGCCTCCTCCAGCAGAGTTCACACCTCGGCCTCCAAAGCTGCAATGCAATTGGTTTGACTACACATAGTCTCATAAACGAGCCTTGTGAGGTCTTCGTAATCCGCCTGGCGGCTCCTACCGGACCTCTGGCGATGCATCAGGGATTCGAAAAGTGGAGCCATGGTTGCATCGCCAGAGGGAACTGGTAGGGGACAATTTAATACTTCCTGACCAGATGTTGGAGCAGGAACAGAGGGACCCGCAGTGGGCGGCTCTTCAGGGACCGCCTCATGATGGAGATCACAAGGAGATTCAGGTGCCCGAGTAATGCATGTTGTTCTAAAAATAAAAAAATAAAATTAGTAGTTAGAACAGAACTACGAATCCGAGAACAACAAATAGACTAGATAGTACTTTTACAGAGTGCTCCTAATAAGGTTTTTAATTCAAAAAATGTAAAAGTCACAAAAAAAATTAGTAAAACAAAAATACAAATTTACAGAGTTATGTACTATCAATTTGCGGCACCTTGCGTTCCCACTATCAAGCCTGCTTTGTTCTTCTCCATAAAAAGAAGAAAAAAAAAGTTTGGATGTACCTAGGTACAGTCAAACTGGGAAATACACATAGATCTTTTTAAATGTGTTTGAAATAAGTAAATTGTCTTACCTTCGCAGATGAAGGGTTTGTCTTAGGAACCCTAGGGCAGCCGAATAACGATATGGCTGCCTTCGGGTTCCTCCAGACCCACTCGGGTGGTTGACCTCCTCGCTGAACTCTTTCTTATAGCGGTTCCTGATCGACCACCACGATTGACTCCCCTGATAGCAAAAATAATAATATTTAATAAAAATAAAAAAAAATTGGGAATATTTTCAACATGGTTTATTATCTGGTTTATGCCCAAACGCAAACTAAAAAAAACATTTCTGATAAAGGACAGAAAACCAAAAAAATCAGACAATAAACCATTGATTGTCGACACAGAAACATATAGAATAAATACAAATAATACATATACTTACTACTGGCTTCCTGCTGCCTTTCACTGAGGTCATCCCAATTTGGTATTATCAGTGCTCCGATCCAGAGGAGCAGGGTTGCATGATGGTCTGCGTGTCGGTGGTCAGTGTGGTCCCAAAGTAGAGTTCGTTCCTCCACCAGATGGATGAGGAGCTTGTTATCGATACAGAAAACACTGACATCCTCCTCATCCGTTCTGGCGGAGGCCCGAGAACCCTAAAAAAAAGTAAAAATATAAATTATTTAAATAAATGAACTATTACATAATATTTGTTAAAATTGGAGAATTCTACAATGTTTTTAAACGACCTCGACCACCACGTGCTCCCCGACGTCCTCTGCACACGTCTTGACAACCTCTTGATGCAACAGGAAGACCAGACTGAAAAAAAAAAAATGTATTAGTTTTACAATAAGCGTATTTTTGTTAACAAAATTATATATATATATATATATATTGTGGGGAGTCGCTCTGGTAGACAGCGGTGCGGGTGCAGTTTAGAGGCAAAACAAGGAGTCCAGATGGTGCATCAAACAGTGTTTTATTCACACTTGCACGCCATAAAATGAAAAGCAGTCTCTTGGTGACAGTTCACACACAACGGAAATACTGTGGCAAAACAAAAACAGGCCAACACAGGGTCCAGTCCCCTTGGGTGGTTTAGGTGCGGGTTCACACCTAGCAGTCGGCTCAGCCGCAGGCGATTCCACCTTCAGGTCGCAGGGAAACACCACCTTGCTGAGCTCCTTCCTCCAGGACAGAGAATTCCTCAGCCCTGTTTGCAGGCTCCAGGATAATCACAACCCTCAGACACAGCTGCTGGCTGCGTTTTATATCCAGCCCAAAACATGGACTGGACCGTGGGGAGCAGCCACCCACCCTACTCTTTAGCTGCTCCCAGTAAGAGCCGGCCCGGATCGGCTTTGCAGCCATGCTATTTAACAGAGCAGCACTAGCTGCTGCAGACAAAAACCCGGCTCTCACCTCACCGAGGCCAGCAACCTCGGTGACACGTACCTGCTATCAAATACAACACCTTGCACCCTCTTACAATATATATATATGTATATAATTACCGCTGGTTGTTGTCCACCCCGGACTTCCTCCTCAACCGCTGGTTCATAGCATGAAAGCCTCTCCTCCATAGTTGAAGTCTTAAAAAAATAACGAAATTAAAAAAATCTAAATTATAAGTTCACAAAATGCTATTATAGAAAAATTGCTAACTGGACATACCGTTTCCCCACGAACACGACGGCGTGGAGGAGAGGCTACACTTGACCTCGGAGAAGAGCTGCCTGTTGAAAGAAATTTAACATTAGATTTTTTTGGTTTAAATATATTACATTCTCAAAAAAAAAAATACTTACTTGATATCTTTCAGGCTTTCTGTAATTTCACAAATGCAAAAGATGCTATGAATAAAAAAAGGAAAAAATAATTAAAAGTTGCACCCACATTTAACCATACTCTACTACTACTAACGTCCACCAACACCTGTAGTCTATGTACACAGCTACCCATGGCCTATAGGTGTAAAAACGAAATAATATATTATAGTAGTAGTAGTAGTAGTAGTAGTAGTAGTAGTAGTAGTAGCAGTAACTATGACTTTAATTATCCAATGGGCATTACCTGGTATGAGCTTGGCTGGCGTAGCTGCTTGATTGCTCACTGACCGTCTGTTTGGTCCTCAAGTCTGGCTCGCGATGCTGACAAAAAAAAAAGGCGGTTTATAATAATTATACAACCACTATCATAAACATATTTTTTTTTACCTATTTTGGTCGTAAGGTAGCGTCTTTTTCGGTCCTCACTGTTTGCAGTGAACAAGTTTTTTTTTTTTGGTATGGTCAAAGATCTAAATACTAGAAAACATCATTAGTAATTTTAATTTCTTTGATGTCACCCCACATGCAGCCACTGCTTTCTCAGTGGGGCTGCAGGTGGGGTGACTCCATGGTGGATGCTAGGGGTGGAAGTCCTTGGGACTACTACCCCTAGCATCCACCATGCGGTCACCCCATCTGCAGTCCCAATGAGAAAGCAGGGACTGCAGTTGGGGTGACTGCATGGTGGATGCTAGGGGTGGCAGTCCTTGGGACTACTACCCCTAGCATCCACTATGCGGCCACCCCATCTGGAGTCCCAATGAGAAAGAAGGGGCTGCATGTGGGGTAACTGCATGGTGGATGCTAGTGGTAGCAGTTCTCAGGACTACTAACCCTAGCATCCACCATGCAGTCACCCCATTTGCAGTCTCCATGAGAAAGCAGACATAAAGAAGTAGCAGCAGCATGTCCGGTTTCTTTACTTTTATTCAGAGGACTTCACAGCATAGACACAAGTAAAGTGCAGATGCAACGTTTCGGCTGTAACCAGCCTTTGTCAAGCATAGTTACAAAGTGATACAAACCAACATTAAGTAGGGAGTTCAACTCACACCTCCTAACAGTCCTACCAATCAGAGTAGTTGACCTGTTTAGGTCAACCAATTATGGCCATCACTATTCCAAACCCCACTTTGCATATATTTTCTCAAACCAGCTCACCTGAGTGTATCCACACCTGTTGGCACGTCCATCACCACTTTCAGCGTCTCGTGTATCAAACTGCGCATGCTCATGGACTTGTCTGTGTACCTACATCATGGCGGCAACCAGGGAATGAGCTCTCGCGGACATATCGCGTGATATCCTCAGCGTACGTCACGCTGCGCTGTCATCATAGGGGCGCGTTGCTGATTAGCCACGCACATCCATGATGTCATCTCGTATCCTGTTACCGAGGTGATGTGTCACAACAAATGTTTCAGCGCATGTAGCAGAGCGGACGTACACACAACAGAATGCGGATCACTCTCATGCCGCATCCATAATAGTGGCGCGATTGTTGCAATGGGGTTAAGAAGATCACATCTGAGGGCCAAATAGTAGTTATTTTCATATTTATAGGCTGCAAGGTAATGTGTGGATGGTTACCGCTACATATAACAATACTAAAAACATAGTTAAAATCACTAAATAATTCTAACATCAATGAGAAAGCAGGGACTGCAGTTGGGGTGACCGCATGGTGAATGCCAGGGGTGGCGGTCCTTGGGACTACTACTCCTATCATCCACTAGTTCTTACATACAGCTACTATGTCTAGTACATAGTAGCTATTTATTTGAGCCAAAAAATAAAAAAATAAAAACTCACCTGACAAAAGTCACTGGTGTCTTCTACCGCGCGTATATCTCCGGCGCATGCGCAGAACGAAATTCCAGATCAGTTGAAACAACGCATGTGTCGAAAAAACTGGAGCCTGTACGACAGATCCGGATTAATGCATTTCAATGGGCATTAAATCCAGATCCGTCGCTGCGTCTTGTCTTCCGGATTTTTGGACAGAGCAAAATCTGCAACATGCTGCGGATTTTTCACCATCCAAAAAACGTGAGAGAACTGAACTGAAGACATACTGATGCATCCTGAATGAAATGCTCTCCAATCAGAATGCATTGGGAAAATCCTGATCAGTATCTTTCCGTCCTAGAGCCCCGAGGACGGAACTCTAGGACGGACAGCAAAAACGCGAATGTGAAAGGGGCTTAAGGCTACTTTCACACTGCCGTTTCTGGGTCCGCTTGTAAGATCTGTTTTAGGGCTCTCACAAGCGGCTCAAAACGGATCAGTTTAGCCCCAAAGCATTCTGAATGGATAAGGATCCGTTCAGAATGCATCAGTTTGGCTCCATTCCGCCTCCATTCCGCTCTGGAGGCGGACACCAAAACGCTGCTTCCCCTGATGATGCGTAGCAAAATGGATCTGTCCTGTCTTACAATGTAAGTCAATGGGGACGGATCCGTTTTCATTGACACAATATGGTGCAATTAAAAAACGGATCCGTCCACTTTCAATGGTTTTCAGGACGGATCTGTTTTGACTTTGTTCATGATAATACAAACGGATCCGTTCTGAACGGATACATGCGCTTGCATTATTGGTGCAGATACAAGACAGATCCGCAGCAAACGCAGGTCTGAAAGTGGCCTAAGGCAAAAACAGTTGGGAATCCAAAACAGATAATGTGATGGAAAAATTTGCATGTCGTCTGTGTTTTGACTTCCAAATCATGATCAAATCCTGATGCTAAATATTGACCGTGTGATAGAGGCCGTCTGGATGCTCAAAGGACAGGACCTGCTTTTTATTTTTTGTGTTCTTCTGATGTGAAACAGGCCAAACAGTCACACTAGTGGCCCTGTAACAGACTGGTGAGACTGGCAATTTCATGAAGAGTCACAATAGTGGCCCTGTAAGAGAGTGGTGAGAATTTCAACAGCATGAATAGTCACAATAATGTCGCTTGAACAGAGTGGGGAGGTGGGGGGCAACAGTATGGCCATAAAAGCACAAGATGGTGGCGATCGCAGTTGGAGCAAATGGCAGTTTAGGCAGCAGACGTGTGGCATCAGGCTGGATGACCGCATCAGAATAGTGTGAGCAGCACATGGCCAGAAGTAAAGGCCCATTTTGCAGAATATTTCAATGTGGCAGCACACTACAATCAGATCATTATGTTCAGAATGAACTAGTTTGTTGTATCAGGCACTGATGTCTGGAAATCCTGGTGTCACTGACATTCCCGTGACAGGTGCCAGGAGATCAGTGAGACTGGTAACACGTGGTTTGATCTGACAGGTTCCTTGTGGATCAATTCGTGTTTGTGTTGTTTCTGGCAATGGCCACACCCCTTGCCTCAGGTGTTGTTTATGTGGTCAATTAACCTTCCCTATTTACTGTGGCTTCTGCCACCATTCTGTGCAGTTTATAGCTTCTGTCTTGTTATGGATTTCTGGTGTTTGGATCTCAGTGGAGTTCCTATGCTTCCATAGCCATTTGAAGTTAATTTTCTCCTTCCCCTTTAGTTTATTGTTTGGGTTTTCTTGTGTTGCTCTTTTCCCTGTCATTTGTGTTTAGGCCTGAGGGAGACTCCTGTTCATCCAACCATTTGGAGAAACAGTTGTCTCTTGTCCTGACATCAGTACCAGGGTCCTACAGGGTGAGTTAGGACTTTAGGTTCCAGTGTATGAACTCACCTACCTCTGGGGTCAGTTCATACTTGCCGTCAGTCAGGACTTTGATTAGGGTTTCTCTAGGAGGTGACCTGCTCCATTCCCTAGTTTCCAGGACCTTTTCCCTTACCTCTTTTCTTCCTACGTTCGGTGTGGGTTTCCCTCCCACACCGAAGCGTGACATTATATACGGCCAAACCGTCACTTTTTGCTTGTGTCAGTACAGCCATGGATCCTATTGCTGCACTGGCCGAACAGCTGCAGTGGCTGTATTTGGAGGTAGCTGACCTCCGCATGACTGATTCGCATATCCAGAGACACAGACTCCTGGCCCTAGTGATGGTTTCTCCGGGGGAAGTGATAATTTCATTTTGTTCAGAGAGGTGTGCAAATTGTATTTAAGCTACGTCCACACTCATCTGGGGATGAGAGTCAGAGAGCTGGTGTGTTTATTTTGATGATTATTTTGAGGCAGTCTTGGACTTTTTCTCTGTCGACCGGATAGCAGTCCCTCCGGTCGGTGGATGAATTTTTCAGAGCTATGGGTCTCATTTATGATGACCCGGACCTTCCTGGCCGAGACCAAGTTAAGTGGCCTTCATCAGGGAGAGCGTTCTGCTGAGATCTATTGCTCTCAGTTTAGGAGGAAAGCTGATTAGAGATGTCCCGAACTATTCACCGGCGAACAGTTCCCGGTGAACATTGCATGTTCGCGTTTGCCGCTGCAGGCGAACATATGTGATGTTCGATTCGCCCTATATACGTGATCATTGAGCAAACTTTAACCCTGTACCTCACAGTCAGCAGACACATTCCAGCCAATCAGCATACCCTCCCTCCCAGACCCTCCCACCTCCTATCAAAAAGCAAGGACAGCATCCATCTTAGATTCATTCTGAAGCTGCAGTGTTAGGCCCCAGTCACACGAATTGCGGACCCATTCATTCCTAATGGACACTCTATGTCCCGCCCGAGTAAGCAATGGAGAATCCGCACTTCCGGGTCTGCAATCGCGTTCCCGAAAAAAAATAGAACATGTCCTATTCTTTTTCGCAATTGCGGACAAGAAAAGGCATTTTCTATATAGTGCCAGCGATGTGCGGTCCGCAAATTGCGGAACGCACATCGCCGATGTCTGTGGATCCGCAAAACACTTGCGGACGTGTGAATGGGGCCTTAGTTAGAGCAGGGAGAGTGCTGCTGCTTCTGAATTCATAGGGAAAGCGTTAGCTAGGCCAGTGTTCTGTGTCCACTCCAATCCTCAAAGACTCATCTGCTGTAAGGACAGCATCCTGACAGCACCCCAAAAAGCCCTTTTTAGGGCTGGTACATCAGTCTGCTTTTATTTTATTTTTCTATATATATATTGCAGTTGCCTACCCGTGTGTGAGAGGCCGCAGGCCCACAGACTGTACTGTGTGCACACCACTCATATAGGGTGGCACATTACCTTGCAGATAAAAAGGTCATTTAATTTTTACCCTTTAATATAATTGCAGTTGACTGCCAGTGTGTCAGGCCCACAGACTGTACTGTGCCTAATGCCCACTCATATAGGGTGGCACAGTACCTTGCAGATAAAACAGTCATTTCATTTTTACCCTTCAATATAATTGCAGTTGCCTGCCAGTGTGTGTCAGGCCCACAGACTGTACTGTGCCCACTGCCCACAACTCATATAGGGTGTCACAGTACATTGCACGGCACACGCGCAGTGACCTAAGATTCAAACGAAGCGGACCGAGCATGGTCTTTTTCCATCTCCCGGTTCCAAAAATCTACTCCCCATGCAAGGATTCAATTCAATACACGTCCCCTGATAGGGGACTTAACAAAGATTAAAATGGTAAGAATAGGAGTTCACACTATTTGTATTGGTGACACAGTACATTGCGCAGCGCACGCGCAGTGCCCCAAATTGGAAGTAAGAGGACCGACCAATCATCTTTTTCCATCTCCTGGTTCCTAAAATCTATTGGATACACGTTAAGAACGGATTTTTTTAACAAAAAAAAAAAGAGAGGACAGCCTCTGCGTAGCTGGGTATTTTTTGGGCGCGTTACTGAACGCTCATGGTCCCTTTCGGGGACCCTTGGTGTTGTATGTGGCTGGGTGGAGGAAGAGACCTTCAATGACGTCAGTGAGGACAAGGAACGGGACATGGCTAGCTTGGTATCCAACCTTGTGCAAATGGGGAGTTTGTGGTTGTGCAAATGGACTGTTTGCATTTGTTTGCAGTCTTTTAAACGGGGAGTTTGGTCTGTCACTGTGTAGCGGGCGTAACCCTTACACTACCTGATCGATACAACATCATACCTGATCATATACACACACTGGATGTTTTAAAGCACGTTATTCCAAACAATTTAGGAATTTTAGGTGATTTATGCCCTTTATAGATTAAAACCCGACTCTTCCATGGGAGTTTTGCCATGGATCCCCCTCCGGCATGCCACAGTCCGGGTGTTAGTTCACTTGAAACAACTTTTCCATCACTATTGTGGCCATAAAGAGTCCCTGTGGGTTTTAAAATTCGCCTGCCTATTGAACTCTATGGCGGATCACCTGTTCACGAACATTTGCGGAATTTCGCGTTCACCGCCGTTATGTTCGTAAAATATCTACTACTAATACTGAATGGAACGATCTGGCCCTCCGTAGTCAGTTCTGTCAGGGATGATGAGAGAAGCTAAAGGATGCTTTTGCCTTTCATGAGAATCCTGAGTCTTTGGAAGCCGCTATGTCTCTTGCTGTACACATTGATAGACGCCTGCCAGAGAGATCTAGGGGCCCCCACTCTCAGGAGGTACTATCACATAACGTATCATCCTCCTCTGACAATTTGGTTGAAGATACTTGAAGATAGGTCTGAGGACGAACATATGCAATTAGGGGGAACTAATCCTGGATCTGCTTTCAAGAATATTTTTTTTCTGCGGACAAAAGGGACATTTTATCAATGTATGTCCATGCATTCAGCGTCAAAAAGAAAAGCGGACGTCTAATTCCCATCTCTCTTGGAGAGGTAAGAGGGGAGTCAGAGAACTTGCATTTGTCTTTGACTGGTAGTACCCGGTTTGTCCTGACTGCTGAGGTGGAGCTAGAGTCCAAGACTGTTGGGACTGAGGTGTTTATCGACAGTGGGGCAGGGGTGAATCTGATTGATGGTCACAGTTCATCCGTATGCAAGGGTTGTCACTGAGTGCATTAGAGAAAAACATCAGTTTTTGCGATTGATTCTGAACCTCTAACTCAGAAGTGTTTGTCTCAGATGGTGCACGACATCCGATTAAGAGTGGGTGACTTCCATCAGGAGTTCATCTCGTGTTTTGTGATGGAAGGTCTCCCTGCTCCGTTGATTCTCGGTTAACCGTGGTTAAGCAAGCAAAATCCAACCATCAATTGGCAATTTAGACAGATTCTGGTATGGGGTGATTATTGCATTGATAATTGTCTGAATACGTCTTTTTCTGCTTTAACCACTAAAACGTTACCCTATTTTATTTCTGATTTTTCCAATGTATTTTCTAAAAGTGGATGCCAGGATTTACCTCCGCATCTGGAATATGATTGTCCTATCGCCCTTATTTCCGGAGCTAAGTTGCCAAAATCTAGGTTGTGTAACCTTTCTGGTCCTGAAAGAACAACCATGAGAGAGTATATTACCGAGAGTTTGGCTAAAGGACACATAAGACCTTCCAAATCTCCGGTGGCAGCAGGGTTATTCTTTGTTAAAAAAAAAGGACGGAACCCTAAGGCCATGTCTGGATTTCCATGAGCTCAATCCGATTACTGTCCGTGATCCTTATCCCCTTCCTTTGATTCCTGATTTGTTTAACCAGATTGTTGGTGCCAAGGTGTTCTCCAAGTAGGACTTAAGGGGGCATATAATCTGGTCATGATCAAGGAAGGGGATGAATGGAAGACTGCTTTTTATACCCCAGAGGGTCTCTTTGAGAACCTGGTCATGCCTTTTGGGTTGACCAATGCTCCTGCTGTTTTCCAGTATTTTGTGAATTACATTTTTCATCACCTGGTGAGTAGGTTTGTAGTTGTGTATTGGGATGACATACTAATTTATTCTCCAGACGTGGTGACTCATCAGGATTGTGTTAAACAGGTGTTATAGATTCTAAGAGATAATAAATTGTATTCAAAATTGGAGAATTGTGTTTTTGCTGTTCAGGAGGTGCAGTTCTTGGGCTACCTGTTGTCATCTTCGGGTTTTCGAATGGATCCAGAGAAGGACCATGCTGTATTGGACTGGGATCGACCCAAAAATCTGAAGGCTCTTATGCGGTTTTTGGGGTACACCAACTATTACCGAAAATGCATTAAGAACTATTCGACAGTGGTGAAACCCTTAACTGACATGACTAAGAAAGGGGCGGATGTCTCAGTGTGGTCTGATTCTGCATTTCAAGCCTTTTCTGTGATTAAGGAGTGTTTCGCTTCTGCCCCGATATTGGTGTAGCCGGATGTGTCACAGCCTTTCATTGTGGAGGTTGATGCGTCCGAGGTGGAAGTAGGAGCAGACTTATTGCAGGGCCCGTCACCTGGTAAATGGCGGCCATGTGCATTTTTCTCTAAAAAAAACTCTCTGCCGCAGAGAGAAATTACAATGTGGGTGACAGAGTTGCTGGCCATTAAGTTGACTTTTGAGGAGTGGCGTTATTGGTTGGAAGGGGCAATTCATTCGATCACGGTGTTTACTGATCACAAAAATCTGACTTACCTGGAATCAGCTAAACGACTGAACCTGACTGAGTCAGGTCAGATGGTTTTTCACCTGATTCAATGTCATTGTCACTTAGGTTCCTGGGGTTAAGAATGTCAAGGCAGATGCCTTGTCAAGTAGTTTTCCTGGAGGTGCTGATTTTGAAAATACAAGGCCGATACTGTCGGAGGGGGTGGTGATATCTGCTGTATGCCCTGACCTAGAGGTGAATGTGTTAGAGGCTCGGGGAGATGCACCGGATTCTTGTCCCTCTGGGATATTATTTGTTCCATCTGAATTGCATCACAAGGTGTTTGAGGAACATCACTGTATGGTTCTTATGGGACACCCTGGGAGCAGATCCACTGCTGACCTAATTTCTCGTAGATTTTGGTGGCCGGGGTTGTGTACCTGTGTTGAGGACTATGTGTCAGCCTGTAGCACTTGTCCACGAACTAAGGTGATGCATACACGGCCTTCCGGATTTCTACTTCTCTTGCCCATCCTGTTCGGACCATGGACTCAATTATCCATGGATTTTATCACTGATCTACCTAATTCTTCAGGGAAGACAGTGATTCTGGTGGTAGTTGATTGCTTTAGTAAAATGGCGCACTTTATAGCATTGCCGGGTATACCTAGTGCTAAAACTCTTGCACAAGTGTTTGTTGATAACATTGTAAAACTACATAGCATTCCCTCTGACGTGCTCTCGGATCGTCGGACTCAGTTTGTTTCCAAATTCCGGAAGGCAATTTTAGCAGAGTTTGCCATGAACAATCGTAGACAGGAGTCCACTGATAAGTCATCATTTTTTGGGGACATATGGGTTTCACCCACAGTTTGGCACATTTTCTGGTTCTGATACTTCTGGTATTTCTGAGGAGGAATGTTTTTTGTCCTCATTGTCCTCTACAGTACCTTGCAAAAGTATTCACCCGCTTGACTTTTTTCATATTTTGTTACATAACAGCCTTAAGTTCAATGTTTTGTTAATCAAGTGTCACATGATCTGTCATTACATATACACACCTTTTTTGAAAGGCCCCTGAGGCTGCAACAAGAGGCATCACTAACCAAAAAGTGCCATGAAGACCAAGGAACTCTCCAAACAAGTAAGGGGCAATGTTGTTGAGAAGTACAAGTCAGGGTTAGGTTATAAAAAAATATCCAAATCTTTGATGATCCCCAGGAGCACCATCAAATCTATCATAACCAAATGGAAAGAACATGGCACAACAGCAAACCTGCCAAGAGATGGCTGCCCATCAGAGAGGCAGCACAGAGACCTAAGGTAACCCTGGAGGAGCTGCACAGTTCCACAGCAGAGACTGGAGCATCTGTACATAGGATGACAATAAGCTGTATGCTCCACAGAGTTGGGCTTTATGGCAGAGTGGCCAGAAGAAAACTATTACTTTTAGCAAAAAACAAAATGGCACTTTGTGAGTTTGTGAAAAATCATGTGGGTGACTCCCAAAATGTATAGAGGAAGGTGCTCTGGTCTGCTGAGACAAAAATTTAACTTTTCGGCCAAAGAAAACGCTATGTCTGGTGCAAACCCAACACATCACATCACCCAAAGTACACCAATCCCAAAGTGAAACATGGTGGTGGCAGCATCATGCTGTGGGGATGTTTTTCAGCAGCCGGGACTGGGAAACTGGTCAGAGTTGAGGGAAAGATAGATTGTGCTAAATACAGGTATATTCTTGAGCAAAACCTGTACCACTCTGTGAATGATTTGAGGCTAGGACAGAGGTTAACCTTCCAGCAGACAATGACCCAAACACACTGCTAAAGCAACACTTGAGTGGTTTAAGGGGAAACATATAAATGTGTTAGAATGGCCTAATCAAAGCCCAGAGCTCAATGCAATAGAAAATCTGTGGTCAGACTTAAAGAACCACCCAACTTGAAGGAACTGGAGCAGTTTTGCAAGGTGGAATGGGCAAAAATCCCAGTGGTAAGATGTGGCAAGCTAATAGAGACTTATCCAAAGCGACTTAGAGCTGTGATTGCCGCAAAAGGTGGCTCTACAAAGTATTGACTTTATGGGGGTGAATAGTTATGCACATTGACTTTTTCTGTTATTTTGTCCTGCTTCACAACAAAAAAAAAAAAAAACTTCAAGTTGTGGGCATGTTCTGTAAATTAAATGATGCAAATCCTCAAACAATCCATGTTAATTCCAGGTTATGAGGCACCAAAATACGAAAAAAGTCAAGGAGGGTGAATACTATTGCAAGGCACTTTATATGGCGGAAAACTCAAAATAACTTGAGAAATTTGGGCAACAAGTATAAAAGTATGGCTGACAGGAAATGTATGAATTGTCCGGACCTAAGAGTGGGTGACTCTGTGTAGCTGTCCACAATAAATATTAAGTTGAAGGTACTTCTTGGAAGTTGGGTCCAAGGTTTATTGGTCCATATAAGATCACTGCCATTATTAATCCTGTAGCCTTTTGTCTTGAACTTCCTCAGGCTCTGAAAATTCATAATGTGTTTCATAAATCTTTGTTGAAGAGATATGTTAAACCTTTGGAACCATCTTCCTTGCTACCGGCTCCTGTCATGGTGGACGGTATGTGGGAATTTCAGATCGCCAAGATAGTTGACACTCGAGTTCTCCGTAGATCTTTTCAGTATCTTGATCACTGGAAGGGTTATGGACCAGAGGAGAGGATGTGGGTACCAGCATCCAACATAAATGTCAGTTGTTTCATGAAAGCTTTTCACAAGTGTGAAGGTCAGTCCTGGTTGCCCGGAGGTCACGGTAAAAGGGATGGGGGGGGGAAAGGGGGTTACTGTCATGGACGTTCCCATGCCAGGAACAGGGTTCCTTGTGTATCAATTCATGTCTGTGTTGTTTCTGGTAATGGCCACACCACTGCCCTCAGGTGTTGCTTTTTTGGTCATTTAACCTTCCCTATTTATTGTGGCTTCTCCCACCATGCTGTGCAGTTTATAGCTTCTGTCTTGTTGTGGACTTCCGGTGTTTGGATCTTGGCGAAGTTCCTGTGCTTCCATACCCATTTGAAGTTAAGTGTCTCCTTCCCCTTTAGTTTATTGTTTGGGTTTTCTTGTGTTGCTCTATTTCCTGTCATTTGTGTTTAGGCCTGAGGGAGACTCCTGTTCGTCCTACCTTTTGGAGGAACAGGTTGTCTCTTGTCCTGACATCAGTACCAAGGTCCTACAGGGGGAGTTAGGACTTTAGGTTCCTGTGTATGAACTTGCCTACCTCTGGGGTCAGTTCATACTTGCAGTCAGTTAGGACTTTGATTAGGGTTTCTTTAGGAGGTGATCTGATCCTTTCCATAGTTTCCAGGCCTTTTCCCCTCACCTCTTTCCCTCCCACGTTCGGTGTGGGTCCCACCTGGTTTATCCACGCCTGATTCATCTATATAAAGATTAGTCTATCAACATTTTGGGTTGAAAAGCGAGTTCTCTTTGGGGTAACTATACTAACTGCCACACTAAACACCCAATCTAATGCCACACTACTGGCTGTGCAGGCAAATGTGTCTAGGGAAAACTCGGCCAGTTACCGTCTCAATTCATGTTTGGCTGCCCGGTAGTCCAGGGGATCTTGGATTTAGGGTTACACTGTGCAGTCCAAGTATGCCACCACCTGCTGGTTCAGGTTCTGCTCCATGTCCTGTTGCTGCTGCTCAATGGTTTCTTCAGTAGGCAGGTGAGGAAAAGTGCTCATGAGAGACTCAAGACTTTAGTTGCTGCTGATGGAGCTGTTGTTGCTCCTGCCCCCATCCTCCTTCAGCTGTCATGGCAGTGGAGAGTGAGCTCAGAGGGTCCCCCTGGTTAGACCTTTATGAAGATGGACAATTGGGCTTGTAGGCAGTGACCAACCGACTACAAAGGATGTCTCAATAGTAGTTACGTTTTTGATCCTTCTCAGAAGGTGCAAAATAGACCCCCATTTTGGTCTGGTAACAAGGGTCTAACATTGTGAAGAGCCAGTAGTCATCCCTCTGCCAAATATTAATAATGTGGCTGCCACTAAGCAAGCAACTCAGCATCCATCAGGTCATTTGCGCAAGGGAGTCGGAGGAACTTCCTGCCTCCATCTCCACTGCATATGGCCATGGTCTGTCAGGGTCATCTGTGTCATCTTTGTCACCACTTTCTAAGTCCTCATGCTCCTCCAGTTCTTCTGCTGTCAATTGGACATATAAACCAACGAGTTCTGTATAGAATACCTGTGCGTTTATATGCTCCTCCTCATCCTCATCCGTCTCACCCAGGGCTCAGGTGGCCATGAGATGTAGGCACCATGTATTCTGTCTCAGGTTGAGTAAACCCGAACTGTAAAGTTCGGGTTCGTACCGAAATTTAAGGTTTTTGGTACCCAGACCCGAACCTGAACCTTTTTATAAAAGTTTGGGTTTGAGTTTGGTGTTCGGCGATTTAATGGCGCTTGTTGAAAAGCTGCAGGGCAGCCAATTTAACAAGCGTTTAACTAGAGTGCCCTTAGAATCCATCACAGCCATGCCTACTAATGGCATGGCTGTTATTGGCCAAGTGCAGCATGTGATCTAGCCTCTATATAAGCTGGAGTCACGTAGCGCCGCAAGTCACTCTGCTCAAACTAGTGTAGGGCTAGCCGTGAGGGAGAGATTAGGAAACAATTCTGGTCTGGTGTACTTGGTTAAATCTGCAAACTACAGCGATAATGCTTGTGGGTGCTCTGCTACATTTTTTTACCCATGAGCCTAGTGACACAGAAAAATAAGTTTTATCCGTCTGTTAGTTAGATGGGTGTCGGCGGCCATTTTGTGCAAGTGTAGTGAACTTGCACCTGCATATGTGCCAGGGACAATAATTTTATTCTGTTCTTTTAGTTCAGTAGGCAACATATACCCATTTTTTAAGTGCACCTGCACTGCATAGGTGCCAGGGGAAGGGAAAATAATATAGTTAATCCGTCTGTGACTTCAGGGCCCCGGGGGGGGGGGGGGGCAAATTTTTTCCTGTGAACTACCCCGGTGCTGAATATTTGACAGGGAAAATCTATTAATTATATCAATCTGTTATATTCTAGAGGGACAAATTCCCTTTTTTTTTGGTGGTCAAGTACCCCTGCGGCTGCAGTGCATACCTGGTAG
Source organism: Bufotes viridis (assembly GCA_033119425.1). Lineage (NCBI taxonomy): Eukaryota > Metazoa > Chordata > Amphibia > Anura > Bufonidae > Bufotes > Bufotes viridis. The sequence continues at coordinate 416,671,319 of CM065589.1, read as the reverse complement.
TAAAAATAATTCACTTACATTAGTCTGTCACATATTTGTGTAACCTAAAGCGTTTTTTTTTTTGTCTTTCTGACACCGGCACTGCATATCTGACAGTCAAACATGTTACATTGTCGGTTGACAAATTCCCATTTTATGTGCTAGAAAGTACATTTTTTGGTCTGCGCTGCATCTCTGACAGTCAAATAAAACCGTTAAATACTTAATTTACATTTTTGGTTTAAAAAAGCACACTTTTTGTGCTACATAGTACATTTTCAGACTGCCCTGCATTTCTAAAAGTCCAAAAAAAAAAAACGTTAAATACTGCATTTACATTTTTGGTAGAAAAAAAGCACACTTTTTCTGCTAGATAGTACATTTGCGGCCTGCACTGCATTATTGACAGTGAAAGAAATACACTTAAATCCATCTGTTTAATTGTGTGTGGAAAAAAACACATTTTTTTGGGCCATAAAGTACCTTTCCGGCTTGCACTGCATAGCAGACAGGGCAATCATTTTCAAAAATTCGTCTGTTCCATTGTTGGGTGACATTAACCCCTTTCTTGCTGTTTTATACTCCTGCTCTACATAGCAGACAGGGTAATAATTTTCAAAAATTTGTTTGTTACATTGTTAGGTGACATTAACACAGTTTTCCCATATACAAACCCCTGCTCTGCATAGGTGACAGTGACCTATATTTCTAAAAATCCTCTGTTACATTCTTGGGTGACATTTTACCATTTTTGCCATATACAAACCCCTGCTCTGCATAGGTGACAGGGACCTATATTTCTAAAAATCCTCTGTTACATTGGTGGGTGACATTAACTCATTTTTGCCGTTTACAAACCCCTGCTCTGCATAGGGGACAGGGACCTACATTTCTAAAAATCCTCTTTTACTTTGGTGGGTAACATTTTGCCATTTTTGCCGTATACAAACCCCTGCTCTGCATAGGTGTCAGGGACCTATATTTCTAAAAAACCTCTGTTACATTGGTGGGTGACATTAACCCATTTTTGCCGTATACAAACCCCTGCTCTGCATAGGTGACAGGGACCTATATTTCTAAAAATCCTCTGTTACATTCTTGGGTGCCATTTTCCCATTTTTGCCGTATACAAACCCCTGCCCTGCATAGGTGACAGGGACCTATATTTCTAAAACTCCTCTGTTACACTCTTGGGTGACATTTTACCATTTTTGCCGTATACAAACCCCTGCCCTGCATAGGTGACAGGGACCTATATTTCTAAAACTCCTCTGTTACACTCTTGGGTGACATTTTACCATTTTTGCCGTATACAAACCCCTGCTCTGCATGGGTGATAGGGACCTAATTTTCAAAAAATCGTCTGTTCCTTTAATGGGTGACATTAACCCAATTTTGCCGGTGAAAAACCCCTGCTCTGCATTGCGGACAGGGAACTAAATTTTGTAAAAATGTCTGTTACTTCGTTGGGTGTCCACAAAAAAATGAAGAGAGCTCAATATATTACTCATTGGTGGCAGGCTTATGAGATATTGCAGGCAGATAGTCTACAGCGTGGTACCTCAGGACTGGGGTGGCTGGCTCATTGCTGCAACACTGTTATCCATATGCCACCTTTCCAAATTCCATGTTAATAGGACTGCCGGTTTATTTTATTTAAATTTGCTGCATTCTTTTGGGCTGCATGACGTATATGCTCTGGTTCCTCTGCAGACCAAGGGTGCAGCCTTGCCTTTCACAGGCCATTTTTTCACCCTCCACTATTTTAGAGCATACCAAACAAGATTGCTAAGTTTTAGCGTCCATAGGCATCTATCTAGCATCTATCTAGCACCTCACCCCCTTGCAACTCAGCCAAGCAGTCTGAGCCCCAAGTCATGCAGCAGTCTCTTATGCTTTGTGATGACTCTGATGGCAGTTTCCTAGAGCCATCCACCAGAAGTGGAAGAGATTGAGTTCACCGATGCCCAACCACGTATGTTGCAGGATGTGGACATGGGAAGACCACCACAGCACGTCTCTTATGACGAAACACAGGTGACAACTGCTGCAGGTTTCTGCAGTGTGCAAACCGACAAGGAGGGCAGGGGTGAAGTCTGGGTGGAAAATATGTGGAGGACGATGAGGTCCTAGATCCCACATGGAATCAAGGTCATGTGAGTGAACTGTGCAGTTCGGAGGAAGAGGTGGTGGTTGCAAAGATCCACCAGCACAGAAAAGGAGAGAGCAGGGTGCAAAATCAGGGCGGCTGTCCCCTACACAGAATGTCTGCTACTGCCCACCACACCCAGGGACCGAGCACAACAAAGCCAGCTCCATGGAGTTCCCTGGCATGGCAGTTCTTCACACAATGTGTAGACGACAAGACACAAATGGTTTGCAAGCTGTGCAATCAGAGCCAGAAATGAGGCATAATCATTCTAAACCTGGGCACAACCTGCATGACCAGGCATCTAAGTGCAAAGCACGAGCTGCAGCGGAGTAAACACCTCCAAAACCAAGAAAGGTCTCAGGCTCCTCCTGCTCCCTCTTCTGCTGTAGTCTCGGCCTCTTCCTCCACCTCTGGAGTGACAGTGGCACCGGCCACTCCGCAAACAGAGGATGTGTCAGCAACACCATTACGTCCGTCACCTTCAACAAGCAGCACCACAATATCCCATGGCAGCGTTTAGCTGTCCATCTTCCAAACAATGGAACAAAAGAGGAAGTACCCCCCTACCCACCCGCGATCCCTGGCTCTGAATGCCAGCATTTCGAAATTCCTGGCCTTTGAAATACTGTCATTCCGTCTGGTGGAGATGGAGAGTTTTAAAAATGTTATAGCGTTGGCTGTCCCACAGTAAGTTGTATCCCAGGCGCCACTACTTTTCAACGTGAGCCATCCCTTACGCGCACAAACAAGTGGGGGACAAAATAATTTGTGAACTGCGCATCGCCATCTGTGGCAAGGTCCACATAACTACCGATACGTAGACCAGTATGCACGGCAGGGACGTTATGTCTCCCTAACAGCACACTGGGTAAATGCAGTGCCGGCTGGGCCTGAGACGGATAGCTGTTTGGCGCATATCCTTCCGCCACCGAGGATTGCAAGGCATTTCTCTTTGCCTCCTGTTGCCTCCTCCTCCTCCTACTCTTCCTCCTCTATCACCTCCTCATCCGGTTAGCATAACACCTTCACCACCTACTTCAGCACAGCCAGGGGAAAACGACAGCAGGCAGTTTTGAAACTCATCTGTTTGGGGGACAAACCCCACACTGCGCAGGAGCTGTGAACAGGCATGGAACAACAGACCAATGAGGTTGCCGCTGAGCCCGGCCTGGTGGTGTGGCGAAATTCCTGAAAAACGACCCCGATATGTCAGAGCTGCTGCAGAAAGTGCGCTTTTGGCGTTCTCACCCTCCTGCTTGCTTGTCTTCACTGCAGCGTAACTTCAGCCTTCCAGCTCACCACCTCATATGCGATGTGCACACAAGGTGGAACTCCACCTTGCACATCCCCGCCTATCCACAGCCAAAGTCCGTACCTTGTGCAGAATAGACATGTATACCGGCCTCACACAGCCATTGTTATACTCCTGCACACTTTCTCCTTGTTTTATGTTATATATTCCACAATGTTTTGTTGTCTACCCAAATTAAATAAAAGAAAAATAGAAAATAATTTAAAAAGTGTTGACTACCTCCTCCTCCACTGCCACTTCCACCTACACCGTCACGTCCACCGCCTCCTCAACCTTCTATTCCATATGAAACTCCTCCTCCTAGTTTAAGATTATTAGTTTAAATTTTTATTTATTTTAAGTCATTTCTCTATCCACATTTGTTTGCAGGGCACTTGTCGTGCTCTTACCCACATATTGCTGCCTTTTGCAGCCCTCTAGCACTTTCCATGACTCTTTGGAGCCATTTTAGTGCTCCAAAGTTCGGGTCCCTATTGACTTTAATGGGGTTCGGGGTCAAGTTCGGGTCCCGAACTCGAACTTTGCAACGAACCCGGCAAACCCGAACTTCCAGGTGTTCGCTCAACTCTAATTCTGTCCTCTTGCTAGTCGGATTTATCAGCATTCCCTCCAGGACGTGACATCATTGATCTCGCAGTCCTGGCGACTGACAAATAAAGTGTCCTCCTTAAAGGGCCTGAAAAAATAGTAGGCGTCACGCATGTGCTGCCACTGTCTAACATCAAAGTTACCCCGGGGAGTAGTCCTGTCCTTCTGCATCTTTAAGAGGTCACGGGGTGCCTCTGCTCTTATAGTCTGTCCAACATGTGGAGGATGGAGTTCCAACGTATGGAAACGTTGCATATGAGGGGATGTAGGGAAACACCATTCTGCCTTTGCAGCTCAAGGAGGGCGTGTTTTGCACGGTAAGAGTGATTAAAGTTTCCTTGACATTTTCAAAACGTCTTGCAGTTGGGTGGAAGACTTCAGGAACCAGATGCAACCAGATTGAAGACCTGCACCATGCAGTTCAGCCTTCCTTGACGCAGCATAGGCAGAATTTTCTTACCGTTAATTGTGACCATGGTGACTATGGTACCCATCTCGAATTGACGAGGAGATGAGGAGACTGCCAGGATTCGATTTCCTAGCTTATGAAGTAGAGCACTGAGACTCCATTCGCCCAGGCTGACCAGATGCAAAACAGTGTGACAACGCTGTGATTTGCATAGGTGGTATGCTGGGGGACCACTGTGAACTGTATCTACATTGGAGGCTGAGAACAAGAAGGAGGATGAGGATGCAGAGGAGGACATTGGCGCAGAAATCCAACAATTACAACACGTTTGTGGCATTGCCATCACCTTGCCATGTTGCTGGTGTGCCTGGGCTGGAAACTAATGATGAGTGAGCATGCTCAGCTGAGTACATGTTCAGCTCGAGTATCGCTATGCTCGGTGCTCAGCTGTACTCAGCCGAGCACCACATGTGTTTGTCGCATTGCTCAAGTCTCCTCCCCTTACGGTTTGGTGCCTCCTAAGCAGCCAATCAAGGTCCATGTAAGTAATTACCTTCAGTGTAAGGGCATAGCCATGTTAGCTGTAAGCCTTACACTGATTGGCTGGCCAGAACACGATACAAGTTCATATAGGAGCTGAGGTCCGGCGCTCGGATTATTCGGCATCAGGGAGAGCAGACAGTAGGCAGGGACAAATAGCGTTTTGCTGTAAAGTTACTGATTTCACTATAAAAACCTTATGAAAATACCAAACAGTCCTTTTAAGGACTACAGTGTGTGTGTGTGTGACAGTAGTGATGAGCAGGAGGTGCCATATTCGATTTCGCGATATTTCTTCATTATTCTGTATATTGTGAATGTTACGCAAATTTATATTCGCATTGTGAATTAAACTTAGAGCTGAGTTCCTAATGGTTGTAACTTGTATTGCTAGAATTGACGAAGATAACGAATATCACGAATATAACACTATATTCTCAATCTTCGTTATATTCTAGCAATACAACCATTAGGAACTCAGCTCTAAGTTTAATTCGCAATGCGAACATTCGCATTGCGAATTCAACTTAGAGCTGAGTTCCTAATGGTTGTGATGCTAGAATATAATGAATATCACGAATATAAATATAGCACTATATTCTCAATCTTCGTTAGATTCTAGCAACACAACCATTAGGAACTCATCTCTAAGTTTAATTCGCGAAGCGAACATATACTCGCATTGTGCATTCAACTTAGAGCTGAGTTCCTAATGGTTGTGATGCTAGAATATAACGAAGATTGAGAATATAGTGCTATATTCGTGAATTCGTGATATTCGTCATCTACGTTATATTCTAGCAATACAACCATTAGAAACCGAGCTCTAAGTTGAATTAGCAATGTGAGTAATTGACGTTATATTAATCACATTGCAATTACAACTAAGTCAAATTTGTGAGATCATGATTCTCACATCCGACAGTACATTTTAGCATAGAGGCGTTCCCATGCACACAGGAAGTCGGCACAAGCGGCAACGGGCATTGACTAGAGCGGACAGGGAGCCAAGAATCCTCCGGACAGGTAAGAACAGCTTTTGGGAAGTGGGAAGACAACCAGAGAGCAACAAGGATTGACAACTAAAAAAAAAAAAAACGAATATTCAAAATAGCGAATATATAACGCTATATTCGCAATATTCACAAATTAGCGAAGTGTCAATATTCGCAAAAAAATTCGCTATTCGAATATTCACACTCAACACTATGTGACAGCAGTGCAGCACCATTTTTTTTTTAACAAGGGGTTTAATTCAGCACTATCAGGGACAGGCGTCTTCAGGAAGGGACAGATGGTGCAGGGCTTGAAAATCGCTTTTTGAGTACCCAAAGTTTTAAAGACAGAAAGATTTCAGATTAATGACATCTACAGTACGGCATCAGATAGCAGTGTGTTGAGCAGACATTATAAAAAGGGGCTTATTCACTACAGTGTGCCTGCTAGTGAGATTTACGCTGCACCATCAGAGAAATTTTTTTTCTCTGGGAAATTAACCTACTTTGTGCCACATCTGTGTGTGTGTTCAATCCACAACTGTTCTATTCATTCGTCCAGCAGAGAGTGATTTATATTTTTGCCCAATTTAACTAGTTTTGGGCATATCTGTGTATGCATTTAGGCCACAACCGCATATACAGTATTTCAGTAAAGAATACATTTTATTTGGGACAAATTTGTATCCAATACTGAACTGTATCTGAATACAGTGCGTATATTACAAATTTGATTAATATGGGCCTAGTGTAGTGTTCAAAATCTGTTGGATTTTCTATCCAATACTGAACTGCATCAAAATACAGTGTGTTTATTACAAATTATGTTATATTGGGCCTAGTATAGTGGCCAAAATCTGTTTTTTGTATCCAATACTGAACTGCATCTTAAAACAGTGTGTCTATTAAAAATGCCATTATCTTGGGCCTAGTATAGTGGCCAAAATCTGTGGTTTTTTTGTATCAAAAACTGAACTGCATCTGAATACAGTGTGTATATTAAAAATTCTATTATCTTGGGCCTAGTATAGTGGCCAAAATCTGTTGTTTTTTGTATCTAATACTGAACTGCATCTGGATACAGTGTGTCTAATAAAAATTCCATTATCTTGGGCCTAGTATAGTGGCCAAAATCTGTTTGTTTTTTTTCACGCATAGGCTGTGGCCCTGGGCTCAATGAAACAGAGTAAAATAATGTAGCTGAGGGCCTCCAGGTGCGCTAACCCTCTAAAACAGTGAAGGCTATGGCGAACCTTTTAGAGACTGATTGCCCAAACTGCAACCACAAACACACTAATTTATCGCAAAGTGCCCACACAACCATTTACCCTGAATACTACAGTCCAATATAGTATATCTTCCATGTTCCTTATTATTTAGCTATAGTAGACTGCCTACAGTCAATTTGCTGTCTGTGCTATTCAGGGCGTACCTGACGCTGATGAATGGCAGTAAAAGTGTAAGGCTTATTGGTGCACCACAGACTTTTTTAAAGGTAAGGGTGCCCACAGAGAGGGTTCTGAGTGTCGCCTCTGGCACCTGTGTAAGAGTTTCTCTGACCCTATAAAACCTCTGACCCTATAAAACATTATGAGCGAGGGCAGCCTAAAAACAAGTTGATATGATGGAGGAGGAGGAGGAGGAGGAGAAGGACGAGAAAAGGAAGATTGAACCATATAACCTTTTTAGTGGTGGCAGAGGTGCATGTGAATATAGTGTATTCAGTACATTACAAACATCACATTTAAAATGCCTTTATGTTCAGCTGCTTTCATCTAGTGGAGTAGAGAAATTAGGGGCAATCCAGGCCCAGTTAATTTTTATAATAGTCAACCTGTCAGCATTTTCAGTTGACAGGCTCATGCGCTTATCTGTTATTATGGCCCCAGCAGCACTAAATACCTGCTGTGCCAAAATGATGGCGGCAGGGCAGGCCAGCACCTCTGAGGCGTAAAGAAGACAAATTGAGGGTGGTCTGGCTATCACCCTGTGTACTGTGTTTGACTTTTTGTTGGTTATGGTTTGAGTTACAGTTTGACTAGTCTGTAAGATATGTTATTATTGTTATTTATTTTGTTATTTAGGAGTTATTCAACAGGACATGACATTGTTTTACCACCATTGTTGTATGTTATGTTTGTATTTTATAGTAATGTGTAAGTTTTGGATGAGGTTTTACTGATTACAGTGTACAGGCCAGCCCCGCAAAGGCATAGAGTGCAAGTTTGAGCCACGTGTCCAGCTTGGACACCCAATAGTTGTAAGGCACATAGGGATCACTGAGGATGCTGACACGGTCTGCTATGTAATCCTTCACCATCTTCCAAAATGTTTCCCTCTTTGTGACACTAGGCCGCACATCAGGGTGAGGATGCTGGCGGGGTGTCATGAAACTGTGCCAGGCCTTATGGAATGTTGTCCTGCCTCTGTAGGAACTGCGGTGTGTCCCCCTAATCTCCCCTCCTGAGTTCCCCTAGGAACTACGTACTCTGCCTCCAGTGTTGTCATATGGAAATTTTCTAAGCAATTTTTAAACAAGGCCATTCTGTTATTGCATCGTTTTGCTCGTCCTCTCCACCACAGAAATGAGAGATGACAAGTTCTCTTTGTGTGTGTGTGTGTGTGGGGGGGGGGGGGGGTCCCGATAAGGGTGAACAACCAGTAATCTGTGTTGTCTAACATGCGTGCAAAGAAAGTAGCCTAACATGAAGTCAGCCATGTGTGCTAAATTCCCAACAGACAAGACTTTGCTGTCATCATCAGGAGGATAACTCTCATTCTCCTTATCCTCTTTCTCCTCTCTGCCCATCTATGCAGAACAGATGGAATAAACCTGCTATTGTTTCTACTCTCTGTAGTTTAGGCAACTGTCTCTTGCTCCTCCTCCTCCTCCTCATCATCATCCAATTCACACTTAGAAGCCAAACTGATGGTGTTCTGGCTATCACCCTGTGTAATGTCTTCCCCCTAGTTCCATCTCTTCCACATGTGAAGCGTCCGCCTTCATCGTTACCAGCCAGCGTTTCACTAGACACAGAAGTGGTATGGTTAGGCTGAGAATAGCGGCATCGCCACTCACCATCTGTGTTTATCCCTCAAAGTTGCATAAAACCTCACAGAGGTGAAACATACAAGATCATGTTGCAGCTGGTATTCCACTACTGACCTCTGCTGCTCACAAAGCCAGAAGCACATGTAGAACGTAGAGTTCCAATGTGTACTCACGTCACACAATAGTCTGTTAGCTGGCAAATGCAAGTGCTGCAGCAGCGTTGCCAACCCGACGGCAGCTGTAGATTACTTTCGGAAATGGACACACACACAGTGCACCTTCACCAGTAGCTCAGGCAAAATGGGGTAGGTTGGGAGAAAATTGAGAACACGTGGCCTAGGCATGATATGGCTTATTTGGTTATTTATGAGTTCTTGAAAAGTTCATGCCATTGCTTTAACTCAATTCTTGTGCGTTAGGTTTTTAGTTATATTATTGTATAAGTTTGGGATGTTTGTTGGGCATGGTACATATATGCTGTATGATAGCCATGCGTGTGAGCTTGCCGAGCAACAAAGCTGGCAACGAGTTATGGCCATTATCAGACACCGCCAACCTGGTCCCTTATACCCTGCCATAGCTCTGCGGCGGTGTGCTGTTTGTCACCCAAGCAAATGAATTTCAGCAAGGCCAGTTGCCACTTCCCAATGAGAATTCAGAATTTGCAGGGGAGGAGGAGGTGGAGGCGGAGGAGAAGAAGGGGGGGTTGCAGCCACTAATGTAGGTGGTGGCAGAAATCCTGAAGAAAGTAGTGCCCGCAATCCTTGCCTTTGGTGGCACCTGTGCCATCCCAGGGTACGACTCGCTAACGGCCTCCATAAGTTTCACCCAGTGTGCCGTCACGGAAATGTCGCATCCCTTAAGTGGACCTTTCCAATACCTTCGTTTGTCAGTGCACGGGTGATGTTACGGGACATAATGTAATGCGGGGATGGCACACCGAGAAAAATAGTGACGGCTGGGGACTGAGTGACAAAGGACGGCCGCCGCCATGAGGCTGAGGAAAGCCTCAGTGATCACAGGCCTAAATGGCAACCTTTCCATGGCTCCAAATTTTGAAATGTGCCCATTTAGTGCTATGGCCTGCGGGTGGGTGGTATTGTCACTTACATTCAAAGGCCTGGGGACATCTGTACGATGTGCTTGGACACAGAAGTGGGTGTGCTAGCAGATTGTGCTTGTAAAGGCCCAGCTGCAGGGGGGGGGGGGTCATCCAGGCCTTCGTCTAGAACAGAGGATTGGCAAGCACGTAACACAGGGGAGGTTTTATTGATATGGTCTGAGTTAGTTTATAAATAGGATGTAAAATATTTTATGGTTATTGTTATTTATGAAATGTTGAGTTCTTATTTAGGTACAGCACAGTTACAGTTGGTAAATTATGATTCTTTTATCGTCCCCACTATCCTCAAAAATGCCCCAGACTGCGGAACACCTAGTCACCTACCCCTTGGCAAGGGAGATTTGAACAAGGGGGGACATTTGTGGGCCTGTTTATTGTGGACTGCCTTCTCCCTTTTGCCACCACACAGCCTCTTCCAGCCTGTTGCGGTGCTGTGGATCCCTCCCCCTCTGTCCTGCTGTATTTGTTCGGCTTTCCACCTTCCCAGGTTGGGTCAGTGCTGAAGAGTTTGGGGATCAGTGCATAAGATATCCTCATATCCCCTTTTTTGGGGAGTCAGCTCACATGCTAACGCATGTGTTTTTTTCAGGATTCTGTGTTTTATATATTGACTCCATATTCTCCTCTCTCCTTTGAAGATGCCATTTCAGGAGATATTAGACCCTTTTGCATTTCAGGTCCTGAAACAATTATCAGCAGACACTTGAAAGCATGTCCATTTCCAGGGGGGAATGACCATTCAGGAATTCTCTTCTATCCTGGATTTGTCTTTTTAAGGATTGAATAGGTTTCTTTATATTGTGGAGAACATTACAGGTAATACAGTCAAATGTTGATATCCCTGGTTTAAAAAATAAAGGTTTTATAAAATCTATTGTATTCCCTTTTTTCATTGCATGTGACACTTTCTCTAAATCTTTATTTGGGGTAGACAATGAAATTCCAAGATAGTCAGATAGCAGCTTGTAATTGTGGTATATTTCCGGTAATGAGTTTCCATCATGTAAAGAGGCAACAAATGCTGACCACCATTTCCTGCGTTAACTCTGCTATCTGACGTTATCTGGAACCAAATCGAAAATTTAGATTAGAAATTGGTCTTTTTTTTGTAGCCATTGCCTACCGCCATTCCCTGCGCTAACTGTTATGTGATGTTATCTATAACCCCCCAAAAATTTGGTTATCTGAAATTGGTCATTCGTTCTCGGTAGCCTGTGCTGACCGGGTCAGTTAACTTCTTAGGTGTTCAGATTAGCAGGTCCTTGCTCCTAATGTTTTTGAGGGTCACCAGCAGGCCATTAATGATAATTTTTGAAGGGTGTGTATGATGCCCTCCTTTATGTGTAAAAAAGGGTGTATTGGAGTGCCGGTTCCTTGTAATATTTGGCAGCCCTGTCACTTAGTGCATAGGCTTTAGGAGTGTAGTAGTGTACCTGAACATTGTAGCACCATGTGAATGAAGCCCTCCTTTATGTGATATACAGGCTGTATCGGAGTGCTTCTTCCTTGTAATTTTTGGCAGCTCTTACACTGTATATACAATTGATTCTACAGGAAAGAATGTTTCCTAACAATTTTTTCTCCAAATATTTTTTTTTTTATTTTTTTTTAGGGGGTTTGGGGGGGGGGGGGCAAGTTTTGGGCATTTTTTTGTCAGTCTGTAAAAGTGGCGTACAACTCAGACAACATGGTTCCCAGCAGCGACATTAGAGTCCCCCTGCTGTTCCTGATCGATTTCAGAGGTTTTTCCATCACTTTCAGACCTTTTCCTATGATCCAGGCATCCTCCCCTCATTCGAGCAGGGTGCCAAAGTGTCTCCCATTGACTTCCATTATACTTGGGTGCTCGGCCGAGCGCACGAATATCGCTATGTGTTCGGACCGAGTACCCGGACACTTTGGTGCTCGCTCATCAATACTGAAAACATATTTACCCAGAGGGCTATGAAAGACATATATTGTCATCGACCATAGTGACAGCTCCACATGTTAGCGCTGGCATGAACTGTACCAGACACCGACAGGGTCAAGCACTGGCCCACCTTCTGCTCAACATATGTGTGCAGGGCTGGTACAGATTTTTTAGAGAAGTAATGACAGCTTGGGACTCTCCACCTTGGGTGGGCACAAGCCATGAGTTCTCTGAAATGTTCATAGTCCACGATATGGAAATAGAGGGACTGAATTAACAGAAACCTGGCCAGGTACATGTTCAGCTTTTGCATCATTGGATGCGCGCACCCCTATCGTCAGCCTTGACAGTGATCGATTGCTGGCAAAAAACGTGTTGAGGAGCATCAGGAGCAAGAGACGATATTTTACCAATATTGAGGAGCCCTGAATGCTGGAGAAGGCATGCAGGACACTGGGAAATGCAGCAGTTGCAGTTGCAGGCTGTATCACTACGTTAATGCCATGGTTTTCCCAGGCCACTTTATGGCGATGCTCCATGAGATGACGTAGGGCCATGGTGCCAACATTAACACTCTGGCCGCGCTTCAACTGCTGCCCACATATCCAGCATACTGCCACGCTAACATCCTCCACCAACTTGATAAAAAATTCCCACACTTCAGAGTATGGCATTTTGCCGCCAACACTCCATGGTGACTGCCTGCCGCTGCCTTTATTAACCCATGCACCACTAGTTGTTTTCTGACAGTTAGACTCCTGAGAAGCAGATGGTCTACCTCGGGTGCTTTGGATCTAGATCTCCCACTGCTTTTTCACTGGTGGCTCATCGGCACGCTGCCACCCTGCTACTGTCTCACAGGCCTGCTGCTACCCTCACCCACTGATGATGGTCATGATGGCCCTTCTTCACCTGGCTTCCACGTGCGATTGGTTACAACCTCATCTACTACTTTCTGGTCGTCACATTTGTCACCCTCATTAGTCTCATCACCATGTTCCTGACCGCTTGCAACAGGTGCTTCCACCTGACTATCATCATCGCTGGTTACACATCTAAATGAAGATGCAGGGGACCTTTCCTCCAAGCCTGTAGCAGTTGACTGTACTCACTAAGATCGTTCTTGCTGAAATGCAGAGCAGAGTCAGCAGCATGCATTATTTCCAAACAGAAGGAGCAAAAGACAGAGGCAGTTAGATGAGGGCACAGAAGTTGTTCCTGGGCCATGCCAACTAAGTGTGGAGTCAGAGTAACCCACTAATTTTTGGCTGTGTGTATCTGTTGTCACCTTAGATGAGCAAGTCAACCATTTCAGTACAGCTGGATTGTTGGTCAAAACATGAAAGCTGGACAGTGGCAGATCTGACCTGTTGCTGCTTCTGCTGCTACCACCACCCCTTCTTCTGCTGCTACTTGTGCCGGCTACAGCAACACTATTGCCGCTGCCCATTTCTTTTGAGGGGCCAGGCAACTGTCTTTTGGCCACCATGTACAGTAATTGAATCAGTAATTCAGCAGATAAAGTATGAATGGCACAGCAGATAGACTAGAAAAATGCACTTTTATGTTACACAGCTTGTTCACAATGAGTCTGATGCACAGTCAGTCTAGGTATATAATGGCGCAGCAGATGAAATAGGTAAATGAGCTTAAATATTACACTGCCTGTTGACAATGAGTCTGATGCACAGTTAGTCTATGTATAACAGAACAGATTAATTGCGCAGCAGATGAAATAGGTATACGTGCCTATATATTAGATTGCCTGTTGATAAGGAGTAGAGTTGAGCGGACACCTAGATGTTAGGGTTAGAGAAGTTCGGCCGAACTTCACGAAAATGTTCGGGTTCGGGATCCAAACTCAACCCGAACTTGACCCTGAACCCGAACCCCATTGAAGTCAATGGAAACCCGAACCTTTGGGCACTAAAAAGGCTGTAAAATAGCCCTGGAAAAGGCTAGAGGGCTGCAAAAGACATCAAAATGTAGGCAAATCCCCTGCAAATAAATGTGGATAGGGAAATTACTTAAAATAAAATAAAAATAAAAATTAACCAATATCAATTGGCAACTTGGAGGAGGAGGTGGAATAGGAGGTTGGGGTAGCGTCAGGGGGGAAAATCTATGGGAGTTGAAGTTCACATCACAGCCAAGAAGAATTCCTGTCTGCCAGCAGTGTCACAGGCATCACTCGCAGACTCAGGCCAATGGCAACCATACATGGGAGTTGAAGTTGTCATCACAGCCAAGAAGGAATCATGTCTGCCTGTAGGACAACAGGCCTCATTCAAACATTCAGGCCCACGAGATCACAAAGAGGAGAATTAAAATCACGCCAAGACAGTATTGATTTAACCCAGCAATGCCACAGGCCTCATTCACAGATTCAGACCCATGGCACCCACAAAGAGGAGAGTTATAATCATGCCAAAACAGTATTGATTTCACTCAGTAGTGCCACAGGCCTCATTCACTAATTCAGGACCATGGCACCCGCAAAGAGGAGAGCGGTCCTGTAACAGCAGCACAAGCCTCAGGTCAACCTGCAATGGAACAGGCCATTATCAATTATTTAGGCCAGACAGCCAGACAGAGGAGAGGTCATTTGACAGTAAAAAGAGGTTAATGTCTCCCACCAATACATCAGGCCATGAAACAGAATATAGGCCACTGACAACCAGACAATAGGGAGGTCATTTGACGGTAAAAAGAGTCTAATGTCTCCCACCAATACAGCAGGTGATGAAACAAAATATAGGCCCCTGACAAACAGACAATGGGGAGGTCATTTGACCATAAAAAGAGTTTAATGTCCTCCACCAATACAGCAGGCGATGAAACAAAATATAAGCCCCTGACAACCAGACCATGGGGAGGTCATTTGACAGTAAAAAGAGCATAATGTCCCCCACCAAAGCAACAGGTTATTATCTGAAATGTAGACCCCTGGCACCCAGGCAGAGAAGAGAGGTCCCATAGCAGAAAATCAGGATTCATGTCACCTAGCAATGGAAAAGGCCACTTTCAGTTATTTAGGCCCCAGCAGCCAGACAGAGGAGAGAGGTCCCATAGCAGAAAATAAGGCTTCATGTCACCCGCCAAAGCTGCAGGCGATTAGCTGAAATGTAGGCCCCTGGCACCCAGATAGAGGAGAGGTTCATTCAACTTGGGGTTGCCCCCAAAATAATGCTACAAATAAAAAAAAGAGGATTCAATAAAGAAGTGCCCTGGAGTACAAGAATGTATGGTTGAGGGCGAGGCAGTTATAATTGTCTATTCTGCACAAGGAATGGACAGGTCCTGTGGGATCCGTGCCTGGTTCATTTTAATGAACGTGAGCTTGTCGACGTTGGCTGTGGACAGGCGGCTGCATTTGTCTGTAATGACGCCTCCTGCCGTCTTAAATAGACGTTCAGACAATACACTGGCCGCAGAGCAGGCCAGCACCTCCAAGGCATAAAGGGCAAGCTCTGGCCATGTGGACAATTTGGAGTCCCAGAAGTTGAATGGGGCAGAACCATCAGTCAGTACATGGAGGCATGTGCACACATACTGTTTCACCATGTTGTTGAAATGCTGCCTCCTGCTAACACGTTCCCTATCAGCTGGTGGTGCAGTTTACTGTGGCGCGGTGACAAAACTTTTCCACATTTCGGCCATGCTAACCCTGCTGTCTGAGGAGCTGGCCATGACAAAGCTGCATTAGTTACCTGTTCCTCCTCCTCTGCCTTCGCCTTGTGTTTCTTCTTGTCCCCCCCGTGTCATTTGGAAATGCCCTCAGGAGCACGTCTACCAGCATGCGCTTGTAGTCGCACATCTTCCTATCACGTTCTAGTGCGGGAATTAGGTGGGCACGTTGTCCTTGTACTGGGGATCAAGCAGGGTGGCAACCCAGTAGTCAGCACAAGTTAAAATGTGGGCAACTCAGCTGTCGTTGCGCAGGCACTGCAGCATGTAGTCGCTCATGTGTGCCAGGCTTCCCACAGGTAACGATAAGCTGTCCTCTGTAGGTGGTGTATCGTCTGTGTCCTCCGTATCCCCCCAGCCATGCTCCAGTTATGGCCCTGAGCTGCGTAGTGCGCCCCCATGCAGTGCAACCGGTTCCTCCTCTTCCACCTCATCCTCCTCCTCGTCCTCCAGAAGTGTGCCCTGGCTGTCCACATGTGTACCTTTCCTCTGCTGGTGCAGGAACCCACCCTCTGAAACCCTGTGAAATGCCCCTCTTCCTCCATCATCGCCATAATATTTTTTTCAAGGAGACATAGAAGGGGTATTGTAATGCTAACAACGGCATCATCAGCACTGGGCATGTTGGTTGAGTACTCCAAAGACCGCAACAAGGTACACAGGTCTCACATGCAGGCCAGTTACTAGTGGTGAAGTGGTGCTGATCCGCAGAGCGACTGACCCGTGCATACTGCATCTGAAACTCCATAATCACCCGCTGCTGCTCGCACAGTCTCTCCAGCATATGTAAGGTGGAGTTCCACCTGGTGGGCATGTCGCATATGAGGCGGTGAACAGGAAGGCCGAAGTTACGCTGCTGCACAGACAGGCGAGCAGCAGCAGCGTAAGAACGCCGAAAGCGTGCACATACAGACCGCACTTTCAGCAGCAGCTCTGACATGTCTGGGTAGTTTTTAAGAAACTTCTGCATCACCAGATTCAGCACATGCACCAGGCAAGGGAAGTGCGTAAAACCGGGTAGCCCCAGAGCTGCAACAAGATTTCGCTCATTATCGCACACCACCAGGCTGGGCTTGAGGCTCACCGGCAGCAACCACTTATCAGTCTGCTGTTCTATGCCCCTCCAAAGCTCCAGTGCGGTGTGGGGTTTGTCACCCAAACACATGAGTTTTAAAATCGCCTGCTGACGTTTACCCTGGGCTGTGCCGATGTTGGGGGTGAGGTTCTTTCGATGACCGGATGTGGGGGTGGTAGAAAAGGAGTAGGAGGAGGAGGATGATGATGCGGAGTAGGAGGCGGAAGCAACAGGAGGCAGCGAATAATGCCCTGCGATCCTCGGTGGTGGAAGGACATGCGCCAACCGCTATCCACCTCGGCCCAGCCACCACTAGTGTGCAGTTAGGGAGATATAGCGACCCTGGCCATGCTTACTGGTCCATGTATCTGTGGTTATGTGGACCTTTCCACAGATGGCGTTGCGCAGCACACACTTGATTTTATCCTCCACTTGGTTGTGCAGGGAAGGGACGACTCGCCTGGAAAAGTAGTGGCGGCTGGGAACAACATACTGGGGGACAGCCACCACCATCAGCTGTTTCAAACAGTCCTTCTCCACTAGAGATGTCGCGAACATAAAATTTTCTGTTCGCGAACGTGCGAACAGTGCGAACCGCCATAGACTTCAATAGACAGGCGAATTTTAAAACCCACAGGGACTCCTTCTGGCCACAATAGTGATGGAAAAGTTTTTTCAAGGGGAGTAACACCTGGACTGTGGCATGCTGGAGGGGGATCCATGGCAAAACTCCCATGGAAAATTACGTAGTTGACGCAGAGTGTGGCAAGTTGAATTTGCAATGCGATTAATATAACCTGCATTAATCGCACTGCAAATTCAACTTAGAGCTGAGTTCCTAATGATTGTATTGCTAGAATATAATGAAGATTGAATTCTCAGTCTTCGTTATATTCTAGCAATACAACCATTAGGAACTCAGCTCTAAGTTGTAATCGCAATGCGAATAATACTTACAATTATTAATCGCTTTGCAAATCCATTTAATGCCTCTATTTGATTGTATATGACAGTTGACTATGACTACCACCAACGTTTTGCTGCCTCCAAGGCAAGATATCTGGACCCCAGATACATTACATTTGGTATAGGCAAATATGGTAGTCTAGAATTCAGTGTTTCCCAACCAGTGTGCCTCCAGCTTTTGCAAAACTACAACTCCCAGCATGCCCGGACAGCCTTTGGCTGTGCAGGCATGCTGGGAGTTCTACTTTCGCAACAGCTGGAGGCACACTGGTTGGGAAACACAGGTCTAGATCATTACTCTGCCCAAATCTATATTCAGCTACATGGCTTAGAAAATATGCTGTCAAACAATGATCCTAGGTTTTGGTAGACACATGATCTAGACTACCATATTTGCCTATACCAAATGTAAATATGCAACCAAATGTGGCAAAATACACAAAAAAATTAATTAAAAAATGAAAAAATTATAAAAACGCAAATGCGTTTTTGATGCGTTTTCTATCAAAAACGAACAAATGGCCCCTGGGGGGGGGGGGGGTTCATATACCACTGAAAAACCTGTTTTTAAATTTTGTGGTGACAGTGCATTTTTGTAGTTGGTGGAATAAACCCGTACTGTTGTGCCACAGAGCACTTTTGCATACAACCATGCCAGTTTTGCCATATACAAACCCCTGCTGTGCATAGGTGACAGGTAGTTAAATTTCAAAAAATCATCTGTTACATTTGTGGGTGACATTTTGCCAGTTTTGCCGTATACAAACCCCTGCTCTGCATAAGTGACAGGGAGGTAAATCTCTAAAAATCCTCTGTTACATTGGTGGGTGACATTTTGACAGTTTTGCGTATACAAACCCCTGCACGGCATACCTGACTGGGAATTATGTTCTGTAAATTTGGTGGCGTTTACATTGTTGGGTGCTGTAGTTATATGTTGTAAAATCTCCATGATGTCTCCATGATGTCTCCATGATAAATCTGCAGCATGGGGGCCCTTGTGGCTTCTATACACTTGTAGAATAATCCTTTAACGGGGCAAATAGATGCATGATGACGGGGACGCTCCATGACCCCTTTTTTTCTACCCCTTCCCTGCATACCTGATTGGGAAATATATGCTGTAAATTAGGTGGCGTTCAGATTGTTGGCTGATCTGTACCCCTTCTTTCTTTCAATGTATCCCTGCACTCAGGGCCGGTGCAAGGATTTTTGCCGCCCTAGGCAAAAGAAAAGTTTGCCGCCCCCCCCCCACCCCCCCCCCCATGTGACATCACAATGTCCCATCCATATGATCCGCCATATTAAAGGTGTTCTGCAGTTTATTTAAACTGATCGGCAGGGGTCCGACACCCGGGACCCCCGCCAATCAGCTGTTTGAGAAGGCAGCGGCGCTGGCAGTAGCGCCTCAGCCTTCTCGCAGTGACGTCACGACTAGTATCATTGGCCTGGGTGGGGCTAAGCTTCATTCAAGTGAACATAGCTTAACCCCGCCAAGGCCAGTGATACTAGTCGTGACGTCACTGCACCTGCTGTAAACAGCAAGAAGGCTGAGGCTCTACTGCTAGCGCCGCTGCCTTCTCAAACAGCTGATCGGCGGGGGTCCTGGGCGTCGGACCCCTGCCGATCAGATGCTGATGATCTATCCAGAGGATAGGTCATCAGTTTAAATAAACTGCAGAACCCCTTTAACTAACGCCAGTTCTCTCTCTGCCCTCCTTGTCATTCTCTTTCTCCCCCCCCCTTGTCATTCTCTCCCCCCTCGTCATTCTTCACCCCCCCTTGTCATTCTTCACTCCCCCCTTGTCATTCTCTCCCCCCCTTGTCATTCTTCACCCCCCCCTGTCATTCTTCACTCCCCCCCCTTGTCATTCTTCCTTCCCCCCCTTGTCATTCTTCCTTCCCCCCTTGTCATTCTCTCCCCCCTCTTGTCATTCTTCACCCCTCCTTGTCATTCTTCACCCCCCCCCTTTGTCATTCTCTTTCTCCCCCCTACCTCTAGTGTAGCGCGGCCGAGCTCTTTATGGTCCACGGGTACAGGAGCTTTTGTTTCTTGTACCCGAGAGGTCTGACAGGAAGTGCACACTGTGTGCGCACTTCAAGTCAGTCCGGCCGGGTACAGGAGACAGATGCTCCCTGTACCCGCGGACCATAAAGAGCTCGGCCGCGCTACAATGGAGTGACAGCTCCTCTCCTCATGGACGCGCCAGCCCGGGCAGTGCTGCAGCCGCCAGAGGCTCAATTCAGAGCGCTCGGGCATCTGCAGCATGAGGCGGGGCCGGCACCTTCAGAAGGGGCGCGCTACGCGGCGGCCTATTCCGCGTATAGGACGCGCTGACCCTGCCTGCACTGCATAACAGACAGGGAACTTAGTTCATTACAATTACAAATAGCGGTTGCATTGTTGCCTGACATACAGCCTTTTTTGGCTGTGAAGCCAAAGGTGGTCGCCAACAACAATGTGTTTTGTTTTATTTTTGTTTTTAGATAAATTGGGGTAGACCCCAAAACATTGGGAAATATAAAATGAAAACAAAGTAAGTGTGCTGTAGTATAACAATGGTTGGTGTGGCCGGTATACATGTCTATTCTGTACAAGTCCTGTGGGATCCATGCCTGGTTCTTTTTAATGAACGTGAGATTGTCCAAGTTCACTGTGGACAGGCGGCTGCGCTTGCCTTGATAATGCCCTCAGCCGTGCTAAACACACGTTCAGACAATACACTACCTCCAAGGCGTAAAAGTGAAGCTGAGGCCATGTCCCCAATTTGGAGACTCAGAAGTTGAATGTGGCAGACCCAGTGGCGTAGCTAGAAATGACTGGGCCCAACAGAAATTTTTTTAATGGGGACCCCCTCCCCCAGTCATTTTTTCGCAACCCCTTCCTTTCATGCTGTGGCTACTAAAGATCGCTCTCTCAGACCAGGCAGCTGTTCCATCTGTTTTCAACACTGTCTATACTGCCACTGTATATAATTTCATTGTATAATACTGTTGAGGAGGCCATGACAAAGTCTTTTAGTCCTCCTCCTCCTGGATGTGCCCCTTCTTGGTCAGGGCCCCAAAGTAGCCGCTTTCCCTGTTTCCCCTGTAGCTACGACCCTGGGCAGGCCCATCAGTCAGTATATGTAGGAGTGTGCACAGATACTATTCCACCATTTTGCGGAAATGCTGCCTCTTGATAAGACATTCCATATCTGCTGGTGGTGCTGGTTGTTGTGGCGTGGTGACAAAGCTTTTCCACATTTCGGCCATGCTAACCCTGACTTCTGAGGTGCGGGCGGTGACCCAGCTGCGTTGGCAACTTCTTCCTCCTCCTCCTCTGCTTTAGCCTTGTGCTCCCACTGAGCCCCCGGTGTCAGGTATGAATGCCTTCAGCAGCGCGTCTACCAGCGTTGACTTCCTCCGATCATGCTTCAGTGACGGAATTAAGAAAGGCAAGTTGTCCTTGTAATGGGGATCCAGCAGGGTGGTCACCCAGTAATATGCACAAGTTAGAATGTTGGCAACTTGGCACAAGCTGTCCTCTGTGGAAGGTGTATCATCTGTGTCCTCTGTATTCCCGCTCAAGTGATGGCCGTGAGCTGCTTTGGGTGCCACCCTGCTGTGAACACGGTTTCTTCTCCTCCTCCAGAACTGTGCCCTGGCTGCACAATTGTGTACCTGGTCTATGTTGGTGCAGGAACCCACCCTCCGAGCCACTTGTATATGACTGACCTTATAAATTAAGGGTAAGAAATGTATATAGGATTTAATATCACTGGTTCCACAATGACATTTATTTAAAACACAGTCTGATACATTAATGTGTTCGCTAACATATATAACCATGCAGTGTTTGTGGCAAATTGTCTTAACTAGGTGTGTAATATTACTGGTTCAACAATTTATTTTTTGTACTGTCTGATGCAGTAATGCATTAGCTGACACACAAATAACAATAGTGTTTGCCATGTACTGTCTTTGAACTATGGGGGTCATTTATTAAGACCGACATTTTAGACACTATAGCTGGAGGTGGATTGCCAGAGTTATAAAGAGGTGCTGGCCTCTTCAGAACTTCGGTGGATCCACCACTGCTTCTAAATGTAGAACAGCTTCCTAGCTATCTTACATGTAGACCTTTTTCTATGCCTGAAACAGGCGTAGAAAATGGTAAATGAGATAGGCCTGCCGGCCCATCCCCTTCACAGATTTAGGCGTATTTCCTCCCGTGCGCAGGATGTATGCCGCTCCGGGACATATGGCCCGCTCAGGGACCGTATATGTCAGAGGGCATACGGTCGTGTGCATGAGCCCTAATACTTATGAATAAATGGGAGAGCTTTAAATCCACATTGAGTAATTGCACTAAAAATTTTATTCTTTTTGGTATAAACTGCTAAAATTTAACTTTAGCTTATAGCTACTGCAAAAAGGGCAATAAATGACAAAAAAGGGCAAAAATAAAAATCTTAGGGGTCAAATGTAGTGTTTGAAGTTTACAAAGGTCTTAACAAAATTGGAAAAAGGAGATTTTCTAGGTACTGGTATAATGCCAAGTGATTGGCGCAAGTCAAATGTGGTGCCCATATTTAAAAAAGGATCTAGGTCCTCCACAGGTAACTATAGACCTATAGCCTTGGAAAGTATAGTTTGTAATTGGATTGAAAACTGGTTGAAGGACCGTGTCCACAGAGTTGTGGTCAATAATTCCTATTCAGAATGGTCCCGGGTTATGTGGTATACCCCAAAGTTCAGTGCTGGGTCCTCTATTATTTAATCTATTAATAATATTGAGATTAATGATTTGCAGATGACATTAAGCTGTGTAGGACCGTGCAGTATATGGAAGATGTCCATAAAATGCAAGCTGACTTGAACACTGTGAGTGACTGGGCATCAACTTGGGAAATGAGGTTCAATGTGGATAAATGTAAAGTTATGCATCTTGGTAGTAATAATCTCTGTGCATCATATGTACTAGGGGATGTAACACTGGGAGAGTCACTTATAGAGAAGGATTTGGGTGTCCTTTTAGATGGTATATTAAATAACAGCATACAATATCAATCAGCTGCTTCTAAAGCTACCAGGATATTGTCATGCATTAAATGAGGCATGGACTGAAAAGGGCAGGGATGTAATACTACCACTATACAAAGCATTGGTGTGGCCTCATCTGGAATATGCAGTTCAGTTCTGGGTACCAGTCCATAGAAAGGACGCTCTACAGCTGGAAAAAGAACAGAGCAGAGCAACTGAACTGGGGCATGGAGGGTCTTAGTTATGAATAAAGATTACAAGAATTACATTTATTTAGTCTTAACCTATACAAATATATAAATGGGCCATACAAAAAAATACAGAGAAAAATTGTTCCATGTCAAATGCTCTCAAAAGACAAGGGAGCGCTGCCTCTGACTGGAGAAGAAAAAGTTCAGTGTACAGAAGCATCAAAGCTTTTTGAATTCTTAAAAGTAAATGACATTAATGCTTATGAAAGTGTGTAGGAATCTGAGTCTCACTTCCTTCTGGGATTGGCGTCCCCACCTATCCCTTTATATGTATCACTGGTTCAACAATTATATTTTAGTACTACAGCTTTCTGAGATACAGTAATTCATTCGCTAACAAAAATATTACAATGCATTGTCTGCAACAAATTCTCCTTCAACTAGGCGTTTAATATCACTGGTTCAACAATTATATTTGTGGTCGGGCACTAACGAAAAGAAGGACTCCTGTCTGCTAGGTAACTAAAGTGGTTAGAGTTGTGCCGAAACCGCGTCGTTGAAGGGATAGCTGAAGGAGGCCATCCCCTTAGAGGGAAGAATGAGATTGAGGGTGGGAAGGGTGGGAGAGTTGACACGTCGTTCATTGAAGGAGGGGCTGCAGTGCCAGATATAGGTCACCGTGCCCCTCCCACAAATACAGGCCAATGAATCGGCCTTAACACTTGTGGTCGGGCACTAACGAAAAGAAGGACTCCTGTCTGCTAGGTAACTAAAGCGGTTAGAGTTGTGCCGAAACCGCGTTGTTGAAGGGATAGCTGAAGGAGGCCAAAAAACACAACAAACCTTATTCCAAGAAAACGTGTGCATTTATTCACAACACCAAACTCTGACAGGCATGACTCATCTCGGCATACGGACAAGGTATGTATCGGCTAAAACAGGAAGAACGCCAACGGCCTAGTTTCTTGATAACATGTGCTGGAACCCGATTCTTCGAGCGGCGGATGCCGCCCTATGCGAAACGAATGCCCGGAAATCGAGGCCGGGTCTACTGACAGGCAGGATAGTAAAACTCGAATGTGAGAAATAAAACTGGGACAGGTAAGGTGAGAATTGTTGAATGGTAACAACGGACTGTCGGGCGGACTATTCCGCAGAGAGGACAAAAGCTGTTGCAACACATGCACGGGGCACCAATAATGAGATGTCGGAAAATAAAACACCTGTGTAGGGGGCCTACCTGAGAGGTCTTAGTGGAGGCCAGCGAGAGAACGAAGCCATCTCGTGAAGCAGAGAGCTGACTTATCGTGAGGCGCCTGCCACTGTTAGCCGGGGACGTGAACTCCGCCGGTCTCAGAAACCCATAGTAGGCCAAGTACATAGCAGCTTTAACAACCAGGCTAGGCAGAGCACCAAATGGTTTCTTGTCAAGCAGGTCGGAAAGGTCGCGAAAAATCTGACCGGTGACAGGAAGTCGGCGAGTACACGCCTCGCGGTCATTTTTCTCTAGACCCCTCAGAGTGGCTTTCACGGCATGGACTGAAAACAACGAACCCGGCTGGGTGAAGCTCATGGCCCTAAAATGCTGAACCCCAGCGAGGTAGGACTTGACAGTTGTGTGAGACAATTTCAAATCGGTGTGACAGTAACCTATAAAAGCCAGAATGTAATGAACAAATTCGGTGTCACCTTGAGGACATGAGACCTGAAACTTCTGGAAGGCTCTCCAACCTGTTTGATAGGCTTTGGCCGTATTTGGCGAAAGGGACTTAGCTAACAGAGACCGAGCGGTAGCGAGATGAGTCTCTATGGAAGGGCCAGCGCCGCGTATGGAGGAACTGTGCACCCGACGGCGTCTGCTTCTGGACAAATCTGTGAAAAAGGGTAAAATTAAAACGAGATAACGCGTCGGCTGCTGCATTGTGGCTTCCAGATATATGTGACGCTATGTAACGGAACTGATGTTGTAATGACAGAAGGACCAGGCGCCTGACAAACGACATGACGTGAGGAGACTTAGATGACCCACTATTAAGAATCTCGATGACGGCTGCATTATCGGAGACAAAAGACACAGTACGACCCGCCCAACATTGACCCCAGACATGGGATGCTGCTACTAAGGGGTAGAGCTCAAACAAGGCTGAAGAACGGAAAAACCCAGGGATGGAGCCGACTTCGACTGGCCATCTGGCTGCTAACCAATGGTTGCCAAAAATAGCCGAAAAACCTGTATTGGCAGCGGCATCGGTCAAAACTACAGGGAGTCATTTGAAATCGTGGGGACAAAAAGTGAAACGCCATTCCATTGCCTGAGAAACAGATCCCACATGTTCAAATCGGCCAATACTATATTGTCCAGGCATATGCAGCTATCCTGGGAAGGGGCTGTAGGGAGGAGTGAGAGTAGACGAGACACGAACGCCCTACCTTGCGGAATTATGCGCATCGCAAAATTCAGCATGCCTAACAGGGACTGCAGCTGAACTTTCTTAACCACTCTCGCAGATCTGAAATCACGAATGACATCTCTAATTCTCTGCAACTTGTCACTTGGCAACCTGGCAACCATGTTCTGAGTGTCCAAAACTATCCCGAGAAATGTGATGACTACAGAGGGACCCTCCACTTTCTTGGGAGAGACCGGAACCCCAGTTGTCTGAAACACTCGAGCAACAAATGGAGGTCCTTAGGGGAGCGCCAGGACGTTCAATAATTAAAAAGTCATCCAAGTAATGAATTACATTGCTACAGTGGAATTCGTTGACCAATATCCAGTGGAGAGCCTTGGCTAACTGGTCGAATAGCCATGGGCTACTCTTAGATCCAAATGTAAGATTGGATGCAAAATAATAAAGGTCCCTCCATTTGACCCCATACCACTGCCAGAGAGATGGATTGATAGGCAGTAATTTGAAGGCGTCTGTAATATCGGCTTTAGAAAGGATGGAGCAGGGACCTAACTGTAAAATGAGAGCGATGGCTTGGTCTATGGTGGCATAACTCATACTAACTTCCTCTGACGGGATGAGAGAATTAATGCTGGGTATGGAGGTACCGTGCGGGCGGACAGGTCAATAATCAACCTCTCTTTCTTACTAAATTTCCCGAACACAACACCTATTGGGCTGATTCTCCACCGTTCGAAGGGAGAAGACGAAAAGGGGCCTAACAAGAATCCTTTGACTAACTCCGCTGAAACTAATCTATCGGAGACATCGGGGTGACGGTCAGCGGACTGCAAGTTCCTGCATTCGTGAACGGACTCTGGAAGGGCAACCATCCCGGTGTGGAAACCGCACATGAAGCCAGAGATGATGAAATCTACGAAGCCTGGGTCAGGATACCTACGCAAGAATTGCTGCAAACGGGCTACATTAACGACACACATGTAATTATTATCTGACTTTAATGAACAGACTACTTTAGGGTGGGCTCTGAAACAGTTTGTACAGATGTGCAGTAGGCGGCACTGACTGAAATTACAGGATGCATAGTTAAAATTATTGCAAATCTGCGACCTACCGAGTAGTTTGATGGGCCTACCCAACTTGTCTACTAAACCTGAGGATCTCTGCGACTCAGACAGACCGGGAACAGGACCCGTGGAGCTGGAGCCCGCACCCGAGCCGCCTTATGACACCACACAGTAGAATGGTAAATGGACTGGCACAGGGTGCACGAAGGAGCCTTAAGTCCGGCGAAATGCCTACAAAAGATCTCCGTATCAATGTCAGCCCAGTTCATGTGATACTGGAACTGAGCCAGAGCGGCGGCTGCCTTAGCCGAGAAAGAACAGTGGTAGTCGTAGAAGGGACTACCACCATACTTATAACCCAACTCAGTTATCCTAAACAAATATAAATCAAGTTCTTCCCTTCTTTCAGGACGAACTGAACAGATCACGTCTCTGTATAAACCAAACGCAAGGACAAACTCGGGTATCGTGAGCTTACGGTTCAGCCTGTGGTCCCGCCCTTTCAGGATCACTGACACATCACCACAAGCGATAACCCTACTATCAGAAAGATCCCGAGTAGCAACAAGCAAGGATGCTAGATTGACATCCCTACCTTCCAGGATGTCTTTCTTTAGATTGGCCGGGACAAAATGTGCCGGCATAATACTGGGAGCTGTCGCCGAGACACCTGCACCTGTTGCCGCAGATGTAGACGGCACAGCGACGTCAATGACCTGCGGAGCAGTGACAGGGCTACGAGACTCAACCGCCTCCAACCTGGTCCGCACGTCCGCGACAGATGAAGTCAAGTTATTCAGCATGAGATGGATCTGTGCCAGAGAATTCTGAACAGTGGTCATGGAGACCTCTTCCTGCCGCTGAGACCCAGAGTTAGCGACAAGTAGACGGTATAACTCGGCCTTCCTGGCAGTGGCTGGATACGAAATACCCTTTCTGGACAGTTCCGCCATCAGTCTGGGGATGGTCCAATTACGAAAAGAAGACACGCTGCCTCCTTCTGACATCCTGACCACATTCTCGTCGACCGAAGCCTCCGCTATATCTGGCGCATGCGACATCCCCTGCAGATACAGTATGCAACAAATAAACTCCAACTGTTACATCGACACCCGGACCATGTGGCGTAAGTTGTGAGGAGGCAGGGACCCTGCGACTGACGAACGTGAGAAGGTGACAAGAGGACCTGAACGAACCAGAAGCGGAAGCTGAAGGACAAACACCCCGTGATTGGAGAGCCAGACGGTGACACAGCTGACCCTGCCACCAGAGGAAGAGAAGCGAATGAAACACAATCGCTACTGCCATACTGTACCCTGACGGTTGAATAGTACGTGGAATATATGACGAAGGAAGACACAGATCCTGAAATAAAGCATATGTAAGAGCGTAGCGTACAACATGTCGCCAAGGTGTGGTGGCGCGAACGAAAGAAAATGCGAGACAACCTCACTAACCCTAAGTGGACCACCGCCTGTCGTAATCCGTAATCTAATTCGCGTTTACATATATTCACCAAATACCGCTGGCTAAATACCCTTTTTTTTTTTTTTTTTTTTTTAACCTTCAGGAACACACCTACGCGTGCATAAAGATATACACATGAACACCCCTATACACTGATTGTTTTTTTTTTTTTTTATTAATATCTTAATGTATGTAATTTTTTTTTTTTCACTTCTACCATGTATATAAACATATATTAATTTATTTTCATTTATTCATTTTTCCTTTTTTTTTTTTTTTTTAACAACCTAAATGGTGCCCATGGCTTCGCAGGCCACTAGAGGGCGCCAACCGCAGCCCATAGGCCCATGGACTGCACGGGCCCAAGCCACCACTAGAGGGAGCCCGTACAGTCCACAGCCGCCCCATGGACTGCAACGGCCCCGGCCGCCACCAGAGGAGCTCACGCCGCACAGAGCCGCACGTGGAGTGCGCCGGCTCAGGCAGCCAACAGAGGAAGCCTGCGCCGTCCACCGCAGATCCCCTGACCGCGTCGGCCCTGGCCACACTGGAGGGAGCCGACCCACCATGCGCCGCCCGCAACCCGGCCAGACCGAGGAGGACCAGCTGGAAGTGCAGACAAGGGAAGTGCGGGGAAGCATGCCACTGCGGGGCCGGGAGCGGGGGGGGGGGGATGGTGGGGAGTAGGGGAAATAATGGACGGGCCCTACCTCACTAATGGCACAGCGGCCCGTGCCAGACGTCATGGGGATGAATCGGGATCACGCTGACCCCTGCACCCTACGATTCATACCACGTGGGAGCTGAAAGCTGCCTGGCAGACGCTCCGGTGCAGTGTGGCTCCCCCTTACCTAGGGAGCCGGCACTGCCGGCCGGACTTTGGTGCGAGCGTATTGTACGTACTTACCTCGAGTAGTCGCTTTATGCGGTAGTCTTTGGAAAGGTGTGCGTAGTACGAATCTGGATAATGGATCCTGGCAGTAGCAACCCTCACGAACGAAACGAGGCCAGAGTTGACACGTCGTTCATTGAAGGAGGGGCTGCAGTGCCAGATATAGGTCACCGTGCCCCTCCCACAAATACAGGCCAATGAATCGGCCTTAACACTTATGTACTTAAATGTCTGAAACACATGATCTGATGCAGTAATGTGTCGGCTAACATGAATGTAACAATGCAGTGTTTGCAACGATTTGTCTTTCAACTAGGCATTTACCATCACTGGTTCAACAGTTCAGTTTTTTTCTACTTAGAATGTCTGAAACAAATGGATTGATGTAGTAATGTGTCCACTAACATGAATGTAACAATGCAGTGTTTGCAGCTGTCTTTCGAATAGTCGTGTAATATCACTGGCTCAAAGATTAAACTTTTGTACCAAAAATGTCTGAAACATACAGTCTGATGCAGTAATATGTTAGCTAAAATGGACATAACAATGTAATGTTTGAGGACAACCATAGGCGTGCGCAGCCTATTGCATTAGGGTGTGCACACTAAAGCATAAACACACACGCCGAGCGTGAGCACGTGTGTATGTATGTATGTATATATTATATACACATACACACACACACACATATATATACACAAATACACTCTGCATACATACAGACTCGCACTATCAATATAATGAAGGGAGAAGAAATCATTTTTAAACGTACCCATATTTTTCGCCCTAT
Organism: Bufotes viridis; assembly: GCA_033119425.1. Lineage (NCBI taxonomy): Eukaryota > Metazoa > Chordata > Amphibia > Anura > Bufonidae > Bufotes > Bufotes viridis. The sequence continues at coordinate 416,641,686 of CM065589.1, read as the reverse complement.
AAGACGCTCCAGCCCATAAGACGCACCTAGGTTTTAGAGGGGGACAATAAGAAAAAAATATTTTTCATTACACCTGAGGTCCCACCAACAATCAGACCCCCAATGTTAATAAGGCCTCAGCTTACAGCCCCAATAAGACCCCCAATGTTAATAAGACCCCAATAAGACCTCAGATCAGACCCCAATGTGAATGAACCCCAATTAGACCTCAGATAAGAGCCCCAGTGCCTCATATCATCCCCCAGTGCCTCATATCAGCCCCTCAGTGCCTCATATCAGCCCCCAATGCAGCCCCCCAGTGCCCCTCTCCAGCCCCCAGTGCCCTTTCCAGCCCCCCAGCAGCCTCTCTTCAGCCCCCCAGTGCCTCATATCAGCCCTGAATGCCCTTCTTTAGCCCCCCAGTGCCTCATATCAGCTTCCCAGTGCCGCACTTCAGCCCCAGTATCTCTAATCAGCCCCCCAGCAGCCTCACTTCAGCCCCCAGTGCCTCCATCAGCCCCCAAATAAATAAAAATTTTACCATTCCTGCTCCGGACGCCGCCGCTCCCCACAGCCCGAACTCGATAATCCTCTTACAGTTTGCTGTGTGGGTGCGCACAGTCTGAGGTCACAGCGCGGCCTCACACTGTGCACAGCCTTCACAGTGGAGCATCGAGGACCAGGAAAAAAGAGGTGAGTATAGCACTTTCAGCACTTCCTGGCCTTGACAGAACCTCGAGTCGGCTTGATTAGGGTGTGCCCAGACACACCCGTCACACCCCGTGCGCACGCTTATGTGGACAACTCAGTAACACAGGTATAAAAAATGGTTTTATTGTCATAAAATTCCTTTGCTATAATTCAGTGAGTTTAATAAAACAAAATGTTCAGTTGCTAAGCAAACTGCTATTGGGGTGCTGTGCTGGCAATAATAAATTGTAGAAATGTAAGGTTTTTAATATATAAAATACATCTCTGTTCATATAAAAAGTTTTTTTTCTTGCAGGGATTGGTTTTGTAATACAGAACTACTAGCCTGAGTTGCTACAGCAGCAAGCAGCTTAAGCGAAGTGTGATCAGCCCTTTACTCCCTCAAAACTTTTCTTGGTCAAACTGCCTAAAATATACACAATTTTATCTTTCTATTCCTTACCTATAGTTTCCCTTTCACAGTAAAGTGACTCTGTATACTGTGAAATAATATTTTGGCACACACTCATTACACATTCATTACTTGTCAGAAGCTGAACAAACTATGACGCTTTTGCTCCTTTACCATAGATATCTCCATCAGCCTAATTTTAGCCTTTGAACTAATCAGGGCAAGCACTTCCCCCCACAATTCCCCATTTTCATGGGATTCTCAATCTTCTTCCCTCATGGTTTTTCACCACCAATATTAACAATAAAAAGGTGCTGGTTAACGTTTTTATGCAATTTGTCCAAATCGAATCTCAAAAGCTTCTGATTTGTTTGATGGTCACATTTTTGTGAAGTTAAGTATTACTAATAATATAGAATTGATTTGTAGTGATGGCCTTGCAGTTCACTCGGCGGTTGTTTCACGGTGAACTTTGCGCGTTCGCGATTCACCGAACATATGGTGATGTCCGCCGGCGCCATATTCTTTTGCATTGCGCTGAACTTTGACCCATGACACATCCATCAGGTGGGACAGGAAAGCCAATTGAGACGTTTCAGCACATGGAAACACCCCCACCCTATAACAGAACCCGATCTGTCATCCATTTTACATTCTGTCTTTTGCCAGTGTAGGGAGAGGTTTCTTTGCGGAGCAGGGACAGGCTGTTAGGGACACCAAATGCTAGCTAATAGGGCCACAAAAGTCCTTTTAAGGACTGGTATAGATGTGATATCGATAGGTGTGGTATACTGAGGGGTGTGATATACTTATAATATACTTTCTAACATAAAAAGTATATTATAGTGCATTTGTATTGTGCAGAAGTTGTATGTGGTTCTGCTGCGATACCGCAGCTATATAGAGGGACAAACGCTATTGGAATAACTAATTGCAACTGGTGTGATATACCTGTTGCACCCCCAAAAAAACTGATTGATTAAGGGGTGTGATATAACTATAATATACTTTCTAACATAGAAAGTATATAGTGCATTTGTATTGTGCAGCAGTTTCGTGCGGTTCTGTTACAATACTGCAGGTATATAGAGGGACAAGGGCTATTGGAACAACTGTTTGCAATGGGTGTGATATAACTGTTGTGGCAAAAAAAATAATTGAGGGGTGAGATATACCTGTTTCCACCAAATTTTGATAGAGGCCTGCGATATACCTGCTTCCACAAAATATTGATTAAGGGGTTTGATATACCTGCTGCCACCAAATAGTTATTGAGGACTGTGATATACCTGCTTCCACCAAATATTGATTGAGGTCTGCGATATACCTGCTTCCACAAAATACTAATTAAGGGATTTGATATACTGGCTTACACCAAATAATGATTGAGGCCTGCGATATACCTGTTTCCACAAAATACTGATTGAGGGGTGCAATATACCTGCTTTCACCAAATATTGATTAAGGGGTTCTATATACCTGCTCTTCTCTAGGGACTTTGGCACAGGATCATTTTGTAAATGACAGGCAGAGGAAGAGGCAAGCCATTCCGCAGGAGTGGTAGGGGTCGGGTACGTGGGCCAGGCCGAAGCCTAGGTCGGAAATCGGAGAAATCGCATGCGATTACTTCAAAGGACACACCAGAGTTGGTTGAGTGGCTCACTCAGCCTTCCGCTTCTGCACCCTCCACTCGAGTCAGAGGAATTATTTCCCCATCCATTCCCAAACCTTACCAATGCACAGCCATTCTTGGCATCGGATGAGGAAGAGGAGGTATCAACGGCCGCCACCCAGCGGTCTGACAACAGTACCCAGATCAGCCCAAGGAGGGAGGTCCCCGCTATTGCCTTCTACTCAGAGATCTCAAATGTCAGTGGTGGTGAAGGTGACGATGATGACGTGCCGATGGACGTCACATGGGTGCTCACCAAAGAGGAAGTGGAGGGGAGTTTAGAGCGAAAGACGGAGCAGCGGAGAAGGAGAAGCAGGCAGAGCTCGCAGGGCGCAGGAGGCAAAAACCAGACTGCAAATGTAAGCGAGCCTTACACCATGCACGGTCACTTCTGGTGCTCCCAGGAGACAGGCACATGGCTCCGCAGTGTGGGCTTTTTTAACGTGTCAGCGGCTGACATTTATGTTGCCATCTGCAGTTGGTGCTATCAACGCACAAGTCGCGGTAAGCCCAACACTCACCTACGGATGATCGCCTTAAGAAGGCAACTGGCCTCCCATCACCAAGACCAGTGAGAGCAACACCATCAGAACCCACAAAACCACACTCCTTTAGAAAATTTAGAACATGTAGGCCTGCCTCTTCATTTCCTCCTCCTACTCCATCCTCGGTCTCCTCCTCGACTGACTCCTCCTTTTCCACTGCTATCACCTCTTCCGCTGCACCCCAAAGTTCCCCAGAACCTATTTAATGTGCAAGGTGAGACGTTGCCATGCTGTGCTGTGGTTGTTGTGCCTGGAAGCCAAGAGCCACACCGGTCCTGCACTGCTTTAAGCTCTGCGGTCACAGGCCGATCAGTGGCTAACCCCACTCAATTTGACAGTTGGTAAAGTGGTGTGCGACAACAGTGCCAATCTGCTGAGCGCACTGAAACAGGGCAAAATGATACACGTGCCATGCATGACACACGTCCTGAACTTAGTCGTGCAGCGTTTCTTTGCCAAATACTGTGGGGTCTCGGACGTCTTGCGGCAGGCCAGAAAAATTTAGGATGCTCCAGCAACAATGTGCCGTTAACGACTACCTGTACGAACTCTGCAGCAGGACAAGTTCTGGGGAGCTTGGCTTCTTTTCACCACGTCAGTAGCTGCTCATGCGCAATGCATGCAGACTTCTGTGGCCATTTGATGAGATCACCAAACTGGTCAGTCGCAGCCAGGGCACCATCAGTGACATCGTACCTTATGTTTTTTTTCTGGAGCATGCAATGCGTCGTGTCATTGATCAAGCCGTCGAGGAGCAGGAGCTGGAAGATGAGGAATGAGCAATGCTGAATGAATTCCCAGGTGGGGCTACTCCATCTGAAACAAGTCAGCAGGAGTCTGAAGAGGAGTCAGAGGAGGATGGTAGCTGGGGGGGAAGAGGAGGAGGAGGAGGAACAAGAAGGCTTTGAGGGGGACTTTAAACTTTTTCGGGGATTCCTGGTGTTGTCCGTGGCTGGGGGGTGGTGTCACGCCCTGCCCTTTGAATGTGCGTGGGTCTGTCAGACTGGCTGCACATGTCTGACTTCTTTGTTTGTTTTGGTTTGGGTTTGGGCTGGATCCATCTTCCCTCAGGTGTACTGGGTTTGATTGTTAGTGAGGCTATTTATTCCTCCTTCTCCCAGTGGTCTGTGTGGGTTATAGTTCTTTCCTCTGAGCTCTGGATGTGTGGTGCATCGTCTGCTCCAGCTCTGCTCTAGATAAGTCCTCTTCGTTATTTCTTATTGTGTCTCTTATCTAGGCCTCTAGGGAGACGCTTGGTTTGAAGAAGCAGGTTGCCTCTTCCCTTTTCCCTACTGCTTAAGGTTTGCCCGGGGTGTTTAGTCTTAGGCACAATGGCATGTGCATATCCATCATTAGGGTATGCACATGGGCACGGCAGTTTAGGGAAAGCTTTTAGGTATCGCTAGGAGGTGACCCCATACTGCTCCCATACTGATGCAAGCTGATGTATCTCAACTATTCATCGTGGAGGTTGATGCATCAGAAGTGAGGGTCGGAGCAGTTCTGTCGCTGGATCCATCCCCTAGCAAATGGCGCCCGTGTGCTTTTATCTCCAAGAAACTCTCGGCCGCTGAAAGAAATTATGATGAAGGAGATAGGGAATTACTGGCAATCAAATTGGCCTTTGAGGAATGGCGTAATTGGTTGGAAGGGGCTACTCATCCTATTACCGCATATACTGACCACAAGAATTTGGCTTACCTGCTGTCTGCTTAGTGCCTGAATCCTGGACAGGCTAGATGGTCCCTGTTTTTTACTTGGGTCACCTCTCGCCCTGGGGTTAAAAACGTCAAGACAGATGCGTTGTCACGTAGTTTGCGTAGGGGGAGTGATTCAGAGGATCCCGCTCCAATTTTGGCTGATGTAGTGGTGGTTTCCGCTCTGTACCCCGAGTTGGAGATGGAGCAGGCTCCTGATTCTTGTCCTCCAGACAAGTTGTTTCTTCCTGCTGAACTGTGATACAAGGTGTTCAAGGAACATCATGATATGGTCCTTGCGGTACATCCTGGAAGCAAATCCACCATAGATCTTATTTCCCGGAGATTCTGGTGGCCAGGGTTGCGCAAGGGTGTGGAGGGATATGTGGACTTTATTACCGATTTACCGAGTTCCTCTGGGAAAACTGATTTTGGTGGAAGTGGACCGCTTCAGTAAGATGACCCACTTTTTACCATTGCCTAGCTTTCGCTCAGGTTTTTATCGATAACATTGTGAAACTACATGGCATTCCCTCTGATGTGGTGTCTGATAGGGAGAAGCAATTTGTTTCCAGTTTTGGAGGGCGTTCTGTTCTCGTCTGGGTATTCAACTGTCTTTCTCTTCGGCTTTTCATCCCCAGTCGAATGGTCAGACAGAACGCAATAACCAAAACCTGGAGACCTATTTAAAGTGTTTTGTTGCCGAGAATCAGGATGACTGGTCCTCGTTCTTGTCTCTAGTTGATTTTGCCTTGAATAACTGTAGACAGGAGTCCACTGAGCAGTCACCATTTTTTGGTGCATATGGTTTTCACCCACAGTTTGGTACTTTTTCTGGGTCTGGATCTTCTGGGATGCCAGAAGAGGAGATATTCTCTTCTGCCTTGTCATCTATCTGGCGGAAGATCCAAGTTAAAAACAGTAATGGAGAGTCCAGGGGTTGGTGGCACTACAGCAGACTATCGCAAACACCATCGGTCATATGGAGGAAACAGGTAGTCATGTAATATCTGCAAACAGGTGGTGCACTGCTTATAAGATCCAAATGAAATTCCACAGATAAAAAGAAATGAGCGGCACTCACCATACGATGCGATTCTTTCTTTATTGGTGCAGAGAGGAAAAAATCGAACAGTGCAATCATAAGAACATGGCGACGGCCGTTTCGCGTATCACCGCTTCATCTGGCCATGACTGCAACTCCTGGGCGCTGATTGCGTCATTTTATATGCGCCAAATGCGCTGAACTTGGCGCACATTGCTGACATGGGTTGTCGCACATCATTGCGAATACAAACCATGTCAGCAAATGAGGAGTGTCAGAATTTAAATAAGATATCAGTGAGACATTAAAAACAATAACAAACATTGAGCAAACATGCATGTACAATTAGATTGTTACAAGAAAACACGCATGTCGAGTTTTTCGTTCAGTCCCAGAGGGCCGGTGGCGTTCGAGCGCAAGATCCATCTGCCCTCTTTTCTTAATAATTCACGTCCTGTGTCACCACCTCTTGGTGGATTCTGGACAATTTCTAAGCCCACGAATCTCAAAACTGAACTGTCCCCACCATGTGTGGACTGTATATGGTCTATAAGGTGTGGAACGCCTTTACCAGTGGTAATTGAGTGCATATGTTTGCAGGTGCGCTCAAAAAGGCAGCGCACCGTCTTGCCAATATAGAATCTGCCACATTTGCATAGAATCAGATAAACTACGTATTTGCTTCTGCATGTAATTAGTGTGTTCACTGTATGAGTGATGCCTCCAAAAGATATATGAGACCATTGCGGGTTGAACCTACAAAAGGATGCAATCAGCGCCCAGGAGTTGCAGTCATGGCCAGATGAAGCGGTGATACGCGAAACGGCTGTCGCCAGGTTCTTGTGATTGCACTCTTCGATTTTTTTATTTTTTTTCCCCCCTCTCTGCACCAATAAAGAAAGAATCGCATTGTATGGTGAGTGCTGCTCATTGCTCTTTATTTGTGGAATTTCATTTGGACTTTATAAGCAGTGCACCACCTGTTTGCGGATATTACATGACTACTGGTTTCCTCCATATGACCGGTGGTGTTTGCGATAGTCTGCTGTAGTGCCACCAACCCCTGTACTCTCCATTACTGTTTTTATACAATTGATCTTTGCTCAAAAGAGTTTTTTGGTAGAGCACACAGCTTTGCACACTGCACACCATGGATACAGGACAATCACTTCCTGCAATGGACACCACGCAACAAATGGAGGCACATTTGGGTGTCACGGAGGGCAGAGAGGGTTCAGAATTGTATTTTTTACAGTGCAATCAGAAAGATGTCTTTGAAACATTGAGTACAAAAGCATTAGAAATGAAAGTAATGCAATTATCTGAAAAAGAAGTTCGATTGTATTGGACCATAAGCTCGCTCAGATCTTACAAAGAAAGTAACCGAGTTCCCAGAGGCCTCCGGATTTATAAAGAAATGGCGCAATACCAAGATGACACAGCCTTTGCCTCTGAATGGCAGCAGTTACACCTTGATATTCTCCCAAAAAATCTTGGAAACAGTACTACAAAGAAACGAAAAAGAATACACCACGATACAGACTGAATTAGAAAAAGCGGAAAACGTGCTGCAAAATCGTTTGCCAGAAAGCCAGTCCACTTCTTTAAACGTCTCGACAAGAAATTGATTGTGATACAGAGCAAAACGAAGGAGAAAAAGAGAGATAAATCCTTAAGGGACAAACTCGATTATGAAACTGGAAGGTTCTTCAACTGGAGCAACAAGTCCCAGCGCAAACAACGTAACCGAAGACTAAAAAGAAGCGATTTCTGGACTTCGGATTCAGATTCGAGCTTATCAGATGATCAAAGTATTAGTGGCCCCCTCGAATCTACAAGTTTAGCTCATGAAAGGTCCCCTTTAGGTCGAAGAAACAGGGATATAAATGCAAGCAAGTGTCTTGGCGACGATCGTCAAGGAGAGTTCCCTAAAAACAACTGAAAATATAGTATTAAATCTATCGGGTGTGGAGCTCCCACCTGACTGTGAGAGACTCCTTAATCGGGGGCTCAATTACAGTCTAGTGGAGGGCTTCAACCCGGTGGACTTTGAAATTGACCTTTCCAAAGGCATTAGGAAATTAAATCTTAGAAGAATTTATGATTCCTCTACCCCACGATTAGCTGAACAAAAAGAGGGAGAACAACCCGCAGCCATTGGCCCTTTAGGTTTTAGTACACACGCCAACTTTAACCAGTTAGAAATTTCTTGTCTGGAATGGTTGGCTGAAACAAACCTTGATACTTCTCCGGAGGTGGACATTATTCCAGAATTCTCCGGTGGACTCCCCTCCACGTTCTGTCCCACCTTGCCCACCGGCAATAGCATCGACCTCTTCCAACAAAAAGTACTCGAAGGAGTCAAATCCTTGATCTATCCACCAGTGCATAAAAACATCTCTCGAGGAGAGGAGCAGGCACTTAAATGGTTACAGTCCCAAGAAGATATCGTGAAACTGGTGGACAAGGGGGGAAATATAGTATTACTCAATAAAAAATACTATGTAGCAGAGGCCCATAGACAGCTTAATGACACTCGGACTTATGAAAAATTTTCGGGTGATCCTACTTTTAAAATACAAAAGCTGTTGAGAAGCTTACTACGCAAGTATGTTGATGATAATATGTTATCCAAAAACAAAGCTGAAAAATTGTTCCCTATGCATCCGATTAGACCAAGATGGTACTTCCTCCCGAAGGTCCACAAATGGCTGACCCATCCCCCCGGGATTCCGATCGTCTCGGGGGTGGGGTCAGTTACCGAACCATTGTCGAGGTACATCGACTGGCTACTCAGACCACTGGTAAAAATTGCACCCTCACATCTCAGGGACACATCTGATCTCCTCCAGGCACAGGACTCTTTCCAGTGGCAGGAGGATTTTCATTTAGTGTCCCTGGATGTAGAGGGTCTCTACACACGCATTTCCCAAGACAGAGGCATCCAAGCAGTAATGGAAATTCTGGAAAATACACACAAAAGTGTGGTCTTTAAGAATTTCATTAGAAATGGCTTGGAATTAATTTTGAAAAATAATGCCTTTATGTTTGGGAATGCGTGGTTTAAACAGAATGTTGGTACCGCGATGGGTATCCCAGTTGCATGTACATTCGCGAATTTGTACCTGGCACGGTTCGAGGATAGGTATGTTTACTCCCTATCTAATGTCTACATTAAATATATACAGACTTACCTAAGTTTTATAGATGAGTCAGATGACGTGTTCATAATATGGCGAGGTACGGAGCACACATTCAAAGAGTTTGTGGACCATTTAAAAATAGGGAAAATGATATGAACATGCGTTTTACTTATAAATTTGGAGGGGACAAACTGGAGTTTCTGGATGTGCTCATATCCATGAGTGGTTGAGAGTTGGTGACCGAGGGTTTCAGAAAGCCCACAGCGACCAACTCTCTCCTACATTTTTCTAGTTACCACCCGGCAGCTGTGAAAAGTGCTATACCCTACGGCCAATTTAGGCAGTTGGCACGCATAAAAAAAACAGAGGACAGTTACAAAAAACAATCCATAGAATTGAGAACACGGTTGAGGTCTAGAGGTTATCCCTCCGAATTACTGAACACAGCTATGGAAATAGCCACCGCCATAGGCCGAAAAGCCAGCCTATACTGTAAACCCCCACATAAAACAACGGCTAGGGGAACATCCCGCCCCTTTGTATTCTCTTTCAGGTATAGCCCAATGGCGATATAATCAAAAAGCTAATTAGAGAAAATTGGAATATTACAGAAAAAAACTATATATAAACCATTCTGCACTATATGGTATTAAATGTGCGGATGTATATGGCTACATAATACAAAATCACAGAAAATAATGCACTCTACAAATGAATGCAAGCATAACATATGGACTAAGCCCTCACTAGATAAAATCTGAGACACTTGGTCAATACATTTTGATCAAAATACATCTAAGCCCACCCACCGGCGACAAGGTGGTCTCAGTTCAGGCAGGTTACTATACTAACCTATTTGTGCTGTGGCGCATTATTTTCTGTGATTTTGTATTATGTAGCCATATACATCCGCACATTTAATACCATATCGTGCAGGATGGTTTATATATAGTTTTTTCTGTGATTTCTTTGATTTGTCTTGAAGGAGTGGCACCTTCATGTGTGAATACGCTCCTATACTGGGAGTGATATTCAAGTGCACTTTTGCCCCACCTATCTAGCGGGTGACCTTGATTGGGGTGGCACATATGAGTGTGTGTGTCTCTCCTTCCACCGGTTGCTGATGCACATGGAGGTAACTAGGGGCAGCACACCATATGTGCGGGGACTGTGCTCCTGAAAAATGCGCCACAGCACAAATAGGTTAGTATAGTAACCCGCCTGAACTGAGACCACCTTGTCGCCGGTGGGTGGGCTTAGATGTATTTTGATCAAAATGTATTGACCAAGTGTCTCAGATTTTATCTAGTGAGGGCTTAGTCCATATGTTATGCTTGCATCCATTTGTAGAGTGCATTATTTTCTGTGATTTTATAAAATTGGAATATTGTAGCGAGTGACACCAATCTAAGAGATATTAAAGATGCCTGCCCCCTTATTGCATTCAGAAGGCATCACATCCTGCGGAACAAATTAGTCTGCAGCCACTTTAAAGAAACGACTAAGGCTGGGTTCACACGAGCGTGATGGATTTAGGTCCTGATGCGTTGCGGATGCGTTCAGTGAAAACTGTGCGTTTTCACAGGCAAAGCCATTCAGTTTTGCCTGCGATTGCGTTCAGTTGTTCAGTTTTTTTCCACGCGGGTGCAATGCGTTTTGATGCGTTTTTCACGCGCGTGATAAAAAACTGAAGGTTTACAAACAACATCTCCTAGCAACCATCAGTGAAAAACGTAACGCACCCGCACTTGCTTGCGGATGCTATGCGTTATTAACGCAGCCCCATTCATTTCTATGGGGCTGCGGATGCGTTAATAACGCATAAGATAGAGCATGCTGCGATTTACACGCGTTGCAGAAGTGATGCGTGAAAAAAAAACGCTCATGTACACAGCCCCATAGAAATGAATGGGTCAGGATTCAGTGCGGGTGCAATGCGTTCACATCACGCATTGCACCCGCGCGGAAATCACGCTCGTGTGAATGCAGCCTAAAGGTTATACCTGGCTAGATGGGTGGTCACCTAAGGGCAATAGGAGGTGTGGCAGTTGTTCCTTTTGTAGGTTCAACCCGCAATGGTCTCATATCTTTTGGAGGCATCACTCATACAGTGAACACACTAATTACATGCAGAAGCAAATACGTAGTTTATCTGATTCTATGCAAATGTGGCAGATTATATATAGGCAAAACGGTGCGCTGCCTTTTTGAGCACATCCGCGAACATATACACTCAATTACCACTGGTAAAGGCGTTTCACGCCTTATAGACCTTATACAGTCCGCACATGGTGGGGACAGTTCAGTTTTGAGATTCGCGGGCTTAGAAATTGTCCAGAATTCACCAAGAAGTGGTGACACAGGACGTGAATTATTAACCCCTTAGTGACCACCCATACGTGTTTTTACGGCGGTCACTAAGGGGCCTTAGGCTGGGCTGCCGCGTTTTTACGGCGGCCCAGTCTAAGCGCTGCACGGGTCCCCCGTGCAGCGGGGAGCGCGGGCCCGGCTCTCACATGAGAGCCGCGGCCCTGCTCTAACAGCCCGGGCCGGCAGGAGTGCCGATCCGGGCTGTTTAACCCCTTACATGCCGGGCGCAATGGCGCCTGCGCATGTAAAGGGTTGACAGAGGGAGCGAACTCCCTCTGTCACCCATCAGCACCCCGCAGATGCGATCGCGGGGTGCTGATGTGCTGGGAAGCCTTACCTGGCTTCCGGCAGGGCCCCGAGCCTGTCCTCCAGTAATCTCCAGCAGGCTATGCCTCTCTGGCGTAGCCTGCTGGTCAAAGTTAGAATTGCACTGCATTTAAAATGTAATGCATTATAGATATAATGCATTACATTTTAAAAGCAATCAAAATACTGTATATTATAGTCCCCATGTGGGACTATTAAGTAGTAAAAAAATTATAAAAAATACACATTTATTAAATAAAAAAATTCCATGAAATATAAAAATATGCTTTTTTTCCATTGAAAATACGCTTTTCAATGAAAAAATTGCAAAAAAATTATCCCCATATGTTTGGTATTGCCGCGTCCGTAACGACCGGCACTACATAAATATTACATAAATTATCCCCTATAGTACACGCCGTTAAAAATAAATAAAAAAAAGCCAGAATTTCTAATTTATTCTTAATTTTCACAGAAAAAACGAAATAACAAGCGATCAAAAAGCGGAATTTACTAAAAATTATACCAATGAAAAATAGAAGTCGTCCCGCAAAAATCAAGCCCTCACACAACTCCATAGAAAAAAAAATTAAAAAGTTATGGGTCCTGGGAAGTGGCAGTGCAAAATCATTTTTTTTGTTAAAAAGGGGTTTTATTGCAAAAAAGTAGTAAAACTTAAAAACTATAAGTATTTGGTATCCCTGTAATCGTACTGACCCAGGGAATGAAAATATTATGTTACTTTTACCGAATAATGAACACCGTAAAATTTATAATGTACAAACGCAGTGGCAGTAGTACTATTTTTCCCCTTCTCCCTCCCAGAAAGAGTTAATAAAAGTTAATAACAAAGTTATGTGTACCCCAAAATGGCGCTATTAAAAACTACAACTTGTCCCGCAAAAAACAAGCCCTCATACTGCTATATAGACGAAAAAATAAAAAAGTTATAGCTCTAGGAACGAGACCATGAAAAAAGGACGAAAAACGCTTGGTCAGAAAGGCACAAACAGGCTTGGTCAATAAGGGGTTAAGAAAAGAGGGCAGATGGATCTTGCGCTTGAACACCACCGGCCCTCTGGGACTGAATGAAAAACTCAAAATGAGTGTTTTCTTGTGATAATCTAATTGTACATGCATGTTTGCTTAATGTTTGTTATTGTTTTTAATGTCTCATTGATATCTTATTTAAATTCTGACACTCCTCATCTGCTGACGTGGTTTGTATTCGCAATGATGTGCGACAACCCACGTCAGCAATGTGCGCCAATTTCAGCGCATTTGGCGCAAATAAAATGACGCGATCAGCGCCAAGGAGTTGCAGTCATGGCAAGATGAAGCAGTGATACGCGAAACGGCCGTCGCCATGTTCTTGTGATTGCACTGTTCGATTTTTTTTTTTCCCACTTTCTGCACCAATAAAGAAAGAATCGCATCGTATGGCGAGTGCCGCTCATTTATCTTTATTTGTGGAAGATGCAAGTTAATTTGGAAAAAATGGGTGAAAGAAATAAACAGATGGCTGACAGGAGACATATGACTGGTCCGGACCTGTGTGTGGGTGATTCGGTGTGGTTGTCCACTGAAAACATTAAGCTGAAGGTACCATCTTGAAAATTGGGTCTGAGATTAATTGGCCCTTACAAAATCTCTGACATTGTCAACCCGGTGGTGTTTCATCTGGATCTTCCGCAGACCTGGAAGATCCATAATCTGTTTCAAAGGTCCTTATTGAAGAAATATGTGGAACCATCTCCATTGCCACCTTCCCCTGTCTTGGTGGATGGCAATTTGGAGTTTGAGCTCTCTAGGATTCTCGACTCACGTGTTCTTCGGGGTTCCCTTCAGTACCTGGTGCACAGGAAGGGATACGATCTCGAGGAAAGAATGTAGATTCCGGCTACTGATGTTAGTGTTAGCCGCCTGGTGAGGGCCTTTCACAGGGCACACCTGGATAAAGTTGGTCCGGGGTGTCAGGGGGTCACCTGTAGAAGGGGGGTACTGTCACACCCTGCCCTGTGAATGTGTGGAGGTCTGTCAGACTGGCTGCACATGTCTGACTTCTCTGTTTGTTTTGGTTTGGGTTTGAGCTGGATCCACTTTCCCTCAGGTGTACTGGGTTTGATTGTTAGTGAGGCTGTTTATCCCTCCTTCTCCCAGTGGCCTGTGCGGTTATAGTTCTTTCCTGTGAGCTCTTGATGTGTGGTGGATCGTCTGCTCCTGCTCTGCTCCAAATAAGTCCTCTTCGTTATTTCTTATTGTGTCTCTTATCTAGGCCTCTAGGGAGAAGCTTGCTTCCTCCGAGTTTGAAGAAGCGAGTTGCCTCTTCCCTTTTCTCTACTGCTTAAGGTTTGCCCAGGGTGTTTAGTCTTAGGCACAAGGCATGTGTATATCCACCATTAGGGTATGCACATGGGCACAGCAGTTTAGCGAAAGCTTTTAGGGATCGCTAGAAGGTGACTCTTTTCTCCCTAGCTTTTGGGCCTAGTCATTTGTTCTGTTTGTTTTTCTGTGTTTGGTAATTTCCCCGCTTACCTACCTATCGTGACAGGCGGAGACCGAGGACGAGATTCTTTTGGGCGATGAGCAGGAGCCAGGGCCCTCCACAGCTTCCAATTTAAATGGGGGCCTTCATGCTCCAGTGTTTGAAGAGGGACCCCCGTATAAAAGCATAAAGGGCAAGGACCAGTACTGGGTGGCAACGTACTTAGACCGGTACAAACACAAAATGACGGACATGTTACTAGCATCACAGAGGGCTGGCAGGATGCAGCATTTCCAGGCCTTGCTGTGAGAGATGTGGCATTCTGCTGTTGCAGGCACTGGTAGAGGAATTTCCACCCACAGCAAAACAGGTGCGGGTACCAATCCTACCGCACCTGCAAGAAGAGTGTGGTTTGAAGATGTGTTGGTCCCTTTGGATATGAGATCATTCTTGCAGCCAACCCTTCGACAGCTGCCCTCCAGATCAAGCCTCTGGGAATGCTTAGACCTACAGGTGTCTGACTAAATCGGGTTAGCGGCCAATGTGGGCGCTCTGAGAAGCGAGCGGGGGGAATCGTGACCGATAAGCGCACTCGCCTAGCTCACGACAGTGTGAACTACCTCACATTTCTAAAAATGAGGCATGGTTTTCTGAGGAATTCAACACCTGTGACGACCACATGTGATTGAATTTCCTCATTGAGAGTATCCCTTTAAGATGCATAAAAATGGCCCCTGATTAAAATACATACTTTTTGTGAGAATTTTTGCCATTGATTCCCCTCTGTTATGTTACTGTCCATGTTGTGGGACTATTTGTGCACTTCTAGTAAGTATTTGGTGACTGTTTTTTCAGGTTCGCCTGCCATTAAAGACAATGGGGCCCGCCGCAAACACGCAGGTCGCGAACATTTGATCGTGAACGCAAGTTCGTGTTCGCAAAATGTCCCAGCCGATGTTCGTCCATCACTATTGATTTTCTCATCTTTAAGCCAAACCTCACTTGCAACGACGGCACAGTGTCCGTGCCGCGACGTTCTTTCTGTGCCGTCGTTGTAAAACATGCTGCTGTCCATTTTCCATTCAATCTCTTTTTTTCTTTGTGGCTTCATTTTTCCAGTTGTCAGCGGCTTTCTATATTTTTGAGCATGTTGTCTATACTCATAGTAGTCTAGTTGACAATTTGAGCCTATTTTCTACAAACACCTGGGTAACTAAGTAGAAGATATAAGAGGGTCTTTAGCCTCTAGGGATTGAACTATCAAACTTCGACAATCCATAAAGATCGCTTCTCTGAAATTGTACATGCATTTGTTCCTTTTATAGCAGTTATGTCTACATTTGTCTGCCTATGTGTTATTTTGTCTTAGAATAATAATCTTCATACATGCTCGTGACCCTCCAAAAGATTAGGAGCAAGGTCCTACTGTGGACCCTCTAAAACATTAGGGGCGAGGGCCTGCTGCTGAGCATTGCAAAAAATGATGGGCGAGGGCCTGCTGCTGAGCTGACCCTGTAAAATTGTGTCCCGTAACATCACCCGTGCCCTGACCAACGCAGTTATTGGGAAGGTCCACTTAACAACTGACACACGGACAAGTGCTTTTGGCCAGGGACGCTGCATTTCCGTGATGGCACACTTGGGGAACCTTGTGGAGGCCAGTAGCTAGTCACACCCTGACAACGCCAAGGATTGAGAGCCCCATTCCATCAGGATTTTCACCACCACCTACATCAGTTGCAGCAACCCCCCCTTCTCCTACTCCTTCTCCACTTCCACCTCTGAATTCTCATCTTGCAGCACCAGTCAGCCATCAGTCAATAGCTGGAAGCGGCAACAGGCCGTGCTGAAATTCATTTGCTTAGGTGACAAACAGCACACCGCCGCAGAGCTGTGGCAGGGTATAGGGGACCAGACTGAGCTGTGGCTCTGGCCACTCAATCTACAGCCAGGCATGGTTGGCTGTTTAGTCTGATAATGGCCATAACTTGTTGGCAGCATTGGAGCTTGGCAAGCTCACACACATGGCAATCATACAGCATATATGTGCCATGCACAACAAACATCCCAAACTTATACATTAATATAACTAAAAACATAATACATGAGAGTGGAGGTAAACCAATGGTATGGTCTGTTAATTAACTCATAAATAACCAAAATACCATAAATAACATATTTTACAACCATAAACCATAATAATAATAGAACTCAATGTAATTGCGGATACATTTACAGCTGACAATGCTGGCAGCAGAGTACATAGTTCCTTGTGCAACCCAGGAGGGGAGATGAGGGGAACCCACAGCAGTTCCAACAGAGGCAGGACAACACTCTCTAAGGCCTGGAACAGTTTCATGACACCCTGCCAGCACCCTCACCCTGATGCATGGCCTAGGGTCACAAGAAGGGATAATTTTTGGAAGATGGAGTCAGTGTCCTCTGTGCCTTACAACTGTTGGGTGTCCAAGCTGGACACGTGGTACAAACAGCCACTCTACGCCTCAGAGGTGCTGGCCTACCCTGCCGCCAGAGTTTTGTCAGAACGGATATTTAGTGTTCCTACAGGCAAAATAACTGATAAGCGCATCCGTCTGTCAAATGCAAACGCTGGAATATAGCCAAGGAAACAAGAGAGGGTGAAAAACGTATTAATAGAGTAGGGCCTTTTTTCTGTGGCCAAGGCGGTTGGGCTCACCTGGCGGGCATATAAGTAATGCCTTGTGGTGGCGATTCCCTGGAGAGAGATGTGGTAATGGGAGGGGTTGCTGCCTGGTGTCTCCGAAGATCCCTTTAGGTGACTGGCTAGGTCGCCGTCTTGGGTTACTTGATGTATACAGGAATGGCTATTTCGTTGCTTTTCAGCAAACTCAGCATGTGGACATCATATTGGCGCAAAACCACGACCCGAATTATTGTATCAACAATATTTATTCATGGACAACGTGTTTCGGGGTCTTTGAGGCCCCTTTATCAAGTCTATAAAAAAAATTTTTATATAAAAACTTCAAATTATTTGTGGTTTAGTGGTATAAATAGTAATAAAAAACGTTATTCAATGGGTACGTAATTAATAATAAAAAGCAATGTAATTAAAAGTAGATAAAATTCATAGGAATTAAAAAATTGGTAAAAGCTTTTTATATAGGCGAAAATGAACATTCTGTGGCATAGATCATTTAATGAACACTGTCAAAAACATAACTTTGTATCTTAGATAAATTGATACTTGTATTTCTTATATATTAGTTTTTTATTTTTTTACTTTTTGTTTATTTTTTTATAAAAATTTTTTATCCTTTATTCTTTATTTCTAATTTTCTATTTCTTATCTTTCACTTTTTCTTTACACTTCTGTATGTCAATTAATACATATAGTGTGTGTTCTTGTAGACAAAACGGAGAATAAAAATTACCCTTAAAAAAGCAACAGCAGAAACACATACCTGTTATCTCTATGGGCCAGGAGACAAATGGGGTTAAATTTTGTTGTGGTCTGTGGCAGCCTAAACCCATAGAGATAAATGTGAATATAGAGTTAGGAAAGTTATTTTGGTCTGATATCAAGCATTGATTGTTAGGGGTGTATGGGAGAGTTGCATTATATAAACAGAAGGTATTATTAATAGTATTCAATCTGGTATTATGAATAGTGCTATGGATATTGTATGGCTATTCAGAGACTGTTAATGTTGTCTGGTCGCGGCTGCCCGCCGGGGCTATGTTACCTACCTGCGGGAGCAGAGGAGAGCTGCTGTGTTCGGCGTTCTCTCTCCTGCACGTGGTGGGAGAGGCTCGCAGACAGGCGCGCAAGACTGTAAGCGCGCGCTTTCTGCCGGCCTTAGATCATGTCGGGGTTGGTGGGGGCGGAGCTATCGGCAGCAGTCAACAAAGGCTGTCCTGTTGTAATTAACCAGTGCCCCATCATATTGGTCTAGGAGGAACTGATTTGAGTGATGAACTGGGAGGGTTAGTGGGTTAGGGGGTGATGAATGTAATTGGGATGATAAAGATAGAGGATAAAAAAGATATAAATTGATAAAAATGATACGAATTGATTAGATATTGGAGTAGTAAAATGAACGGGACTTGTTAGGAATTATGATGGGCTTTGTGAATATAATGAGGTTGAAAGGGTTGTATTGTGATGATTATTTGCTTGTTATGGGGTGGTGGATGTTATGGATGTGATTTGATTGGACTTGATATGGCGAGGATGAAGAGTGAGTAAACATAAAAAAATAAAAAAATGTAAAAATTAAAATTAAAAAATTTAAAAAAATAAAATAAAATTTTTTTGGGGATGTTAGAATGTATGAGGCAAGGGATGGATTGTGTTGGGAGATTTGTATGAACTGGTGGACTTTGTTATGGATGTATGATGAATAGGGACAGATGGGATGGAAGTGTGTGGAGATTTTTGCAGAATGAGTGGGATTGGGAATGGGCTTGTATATTGAATTTGGCTGGTATTTAGTAGATTCTAATGAGAAATGTTGCTCTCCAATGTAATGGGTTATATTTTGTAGAGTACGAGACTGTGATGATTAATTTTTGTTAGAAACAATTGCTTTCCAATGATTCGTTAAGTCCTTCCGGTTCCAAAGTGCGCAATTTAAAGATCCAGTACATTTCTCTTTTTTGAAGTGTGCGAAATCTATCAAGACAGCTTGGGTTAATTTGTTCAATGGGTGTGAGTTTGAGTAGGCCTGGATCTTTATTGTGTTTTGCTAGGAAATGTCGTGATACGCTATGTTTCAGGTAACCTTTTCTTATGTTTGATCTATGTTTGTTCAGTCTTTCACGTATCGTCTGGACTGTTCGGCCGACGTATTGTATTCCACATTCGCACTCAAGGAGGTAAATGACAAAGGATGAGGCACAATTCAAGAAACTTTTGATAGCAAATTCTTCTCCCGTCTGGTTGCTTTTAACTGTTTTGCTTCGGTGTGTGATGTTAATGCAACACATGCATTGTGTGTGGTTACATTTATAACTGCCCAGAATAACCGGGAGTAGTTGGCCGGTTAGTTTATTTTCTGGTTTTCTCTCTCTGAGTTTGCTCAGGGCCAGTAGATTTTTGAGCGTTTTAGCTCTTCTAAACGTGATCTGGGCCTTTTTTGGGAGATCTGGTTTTAGGTAAGGATCATTTGTTAGAATGTGCCAATGTTTTGACAAGATATTGCGCAGTTTCATATGATTGTTATTGTAAGTTGTAATGAAGGATGTCTTGTATTTATTTGATTCTTGCAGATTTCCTGTTTTCTTACGGCTGTCTAGGCACTCTTCTTGTGTGAGATTTCCCGCTCGGTTTAGGGCTTCTTTTATAATTCCGTCTGGGTATTTTTTGTTTTTGAATCTTGATACTAAGATGTTGCTTTGTGTGGTAAAGTCGGCAGTAGATGAACAATTTCGTCGGATGCGCTTGAATTGGCTGAATGGTATATTTTGTTTCCACTTTTTATAGTGTGCACTTCTGTAGTCCAAATAATTATTACTATCAACTTTTTTGAAAAAGGATTTCGTTTTAATGGTTCCATCTTCAATGAAGAGTAGAAGATCTAAATATTCAATGGAAGATGGAGAGCTGTTTGTTGTGAATTTTAAGTTCCAGTTGTTTGTGTTCAAGTATGTGGTGAAGTCGTTTGCCTCCTCTTCATTGCCTTTCCAGATCAAGATCAGATCATCTATATATCTCTTGTAGAAGATGATATTTTTGCTACATTTGTCCTGGTTGAATATATATATTCCTCCTCGAATCGACCCATGTACAGGTTCGCAAAGCTAGGCGCGAAGCGCGTACCCATAGCGGTACCGCTTCGCTGCCTGCAGATTTTATTTTCGAATCTGAATACATTGTGCGTTAGAATGAAATTGATAGCTTCAGTGATGAAGGTTGTATGTTCGGAAGATAAGCGGCTATCTTGGATCAGATAAGAGTTGGAAGCTTGAATACCAGCTTCATGAGGTATGTTCGAGTATAAGGAGGCGACGTCTAGCGTCAGCCAGCGGTATGATGGATCCCATGGAATGTTTTTAATAAGCGTAATTAGTTGAGCCGAGTCACGTAGATATGATTTTAAGTTGATGACGTAATTTTGCAGATATACATCTACATAATGCGAGAGATTACTTGTCAGGGAATTTATCCCTGAGATAATTGGTCTTCCCGGGGGTTTTTTGGATCCTTATGGACTTTGGGAAGATGATAGTCAATTGTCCTGCTCTAGCGACATTCTGTTATAAACTCTTTTTCCTTTTTTGTTAGGATGTTTTTGTCTTCCGCATGTTTAAGTAGTGCTTTTAATGATTTCTCATCTTCTCCTGAGGGATTTGAGGGTAGTAATTCGTAGTAAGAAGCATCTCCCAAAATATTCCATGCTTCCTGGATATAGTCATCCCTTGTTTGTATCACAATACCTCCGCCTTTGTCTGCATTCCTTATTACGAGGTCTTTTTTTTCCATTAGTTCCTTTAATGCTTTTTTCTCTTTTTTGCTTAAATTCGGTTTAATTTTTTCTTTGCTATTGATGTTTCTGATCTCACTGGAGACTAACGAAAAGAATGTGGCTATGTGGTTACCTTTATGGTGTGTGAAATTGAACTTCGATTTTGGCTTGAGGTCGGTGTGCATGGTCTTTGGTGTTTCGGAAGGTTCTATTAATGTGTCTGTTATCTTGTTACTTTGTTTTGCCTTGAGGGCAAAGTGTCTTTGCAATGTGATTTTTCTAATAAATGAGTTGAGATCCACAAACAGCTGGAATTCATTAAATTTTTTTGCTGGACAAAAAGAAAGACCCTTTTCTAGAAGTGCATATTGTGCACTGTTAAGGTTAGCTTTGGCTAAATCAAAGATTTTTATTGTTGTGCAGCTTTGGTTCTCTTCGGGTCTTGTTGTTCCCGTTGATCTTGTAGGGTTTTATTTGCTGGTTCGGTTGTTCTGGTCAATCCTTCTTTGTAGTAGATTCCCCTCTTCGGCCTCTTCTACATTTTTTCTTTTTCGGGTGTTTAATTTTGGTTTGAAAAAGTCTGTAACGATGGTGGTGGTCCCTGATGGTTGCTTTAGAGCATATGTTGCTTGCGGGGTCAGGGTCCCCGGAAGTGGTAAAAAAGACACGGAAGTGCAATCGGTATGATCTGGAACTCTGGGTGGGTCATCTTGACTACTTGTATTGCAGATGGTAAATAATGAATCTTCTAGAAAAGAGTTTTCGTGTTCTTGGTCTTGCAAAGATGAGAACTGAGTGGGTGGTAGGTTTAATGGACATCCTTCTGGTAGATTAAAAGATGTTGGGGATTGTGGTCTCTGGAGGGAATTGATGGAGGAGTGATGTAGACTGGAGTGCCTGATTTTGAATGAACTAATGAAGGAACTGTGGGTTTGATAATGGTGTTTCGCTGTGGAGAGGTGCAACTAATGAGCTTTGTGGTGCAATAATCAAGTTTCTGATGGTGCATTTGATTGAGTGGATATGATTTATGTGATTTGGATTGGTTGAAGTATTGTTGTCTATAGGGTTTGGTTTGCATTTGGACTGGTGCTTTGTTTGAGGGGTATTTACGTGGCTCAATTGTGTTTTGTTTGGTTTTTGGTCTCACTATGGGGTAATTGGTCTCTTTTGGTGGGGGGTGTTGATCTACATCTACACTGGTGTTGCCATATTTGTTTTTGTTTTTATTTAGCCAGAATTGTATGTTACCTGTTTTGAAATCTGCCCGATCTCTGCTGAGTTTGGAGGTTTTTTTCTCTATTGTTTCATTTGGACTGGTGCTTTGTTTGAGGGGTATTTACGTGGCTCAATTGTGTTTTGTTTGGTTTTTGGTCTCACTATGGGGTAATTGGTCTCTTTTGGTGGGGGGTGTTGATCTACATCTACACTGGTGTTGCCATATTTGTTTTTGTTTTTATTTAGCCAGAATTGTATGTTACCTGTTTTGAAATCTGCCCGATCTCTGCTGAGTTTGGAGGTTTTTTTCTCTATTGTTTCACGTTCGAATTGTAGCAATCTGGTGGTGATTAGCCTATCTAGTCTAACATAATCTGTGTGTTTTTTGTGTTCTAGTAGCTTTTCGGATTTAATTTTGATCTCGTGTTTCAGATCTTGACACAGAGTTTCCCGTTAATTTATTAAACGTACTAGCATGCCTTTTGCGCATTCTAACATATAATTGTTCCATTCTCTGGTGAAGGCTAAGTCATTCAAGAATGGACTTTTAAATCTAAGTCTTAGTCCACGTGGGACTAGAGAATCTTTTAGATCATTTTCTAAAAGAATCCAGTCGAGGTGATGCTGAATCTCCTCTTTCAGACTGGCTTTCAGTGTGAAAAATAGTTCTGAAAGTTCTTTTGAACTGATTTGTTGCCTGTTGGGTGGTGTGGTTGCTGCTTCTTCTTTCTGGATTTCATCCGTAGGTCTTTTTGTCCAGACGTTCGTTAGTTTCTCTCGTTCTTGTAGTCTGTTTGCACAGTAATCCATCTTTCTGAGGTCCGGACGTTCTTATGGTCACCTAGAGCCGCCGTATCTCAGAGTGTGTTATTCACTCTTACCCGAAATGATCGGGGCAATACAGTGGAATATAGCCAAGGAAACAAGAGAGGCGCTCATAGGGTGAAAAACGTATTAATAGAATAGGGCCTTTTTTCTGTGGCCAAGGCGGTTGGGCTCACCTGGCGGGCATATAGGTAATGCCTTGTGGTGGCGATTCCCTAAAGAGAGATGTGGTAATGGGAGGGGTTGCTGCCTGGTGTGTCCGAAGATCCCTTTAGGTGACTGGCTAGGTCGCTGTCTTGGGTTACTTGAAGTATACAGGAATGGCTATTTCGTTGCTTTTCAGCAAACTCAGCATGTGGACATCGTATTGGCGCAAAACCACGACCCGAATTATTGAATCAACAATATTTATTCATGGACAACGCGTTTCGGGGTCTTTGAGGCCCCTTTATCAAGTCTATAAAAAAATTTTTTATATAAAAACTTCAAATTATTTGTGGTTTAGTGGTATAAATAGTAATAAAAAACGTTATTCAATGGGTACGTAATTAATAATAAAAAGCAATGTAATTAAAAGTAGATAAAATTCATAGGAATTAAAAAATTGGTAAAAGCTTTTTATATAGGCGAAAATGAACATTCTGTGTCATAGATCATTTAATGAACACTGTCAAAAACATAACTTTGTATCTTAGATAAATTGATACTTGTATTTCTTATATATTAGTTTTTTATTTTTTTACTTTTTGTTTATTTTTTTATAATTTTTTTTATCCTTTATTCTTTATTTGTAATTTTCTATTTCTTATCTATCACTTTTTCTTTACACTTCTGTATGTCAATTAATACATATAGTGTGTGTTCTTGTAGACAAAACGGAGAATAAAAATTACCCTTAAAAAAGCAACAGCAGAAACACATACCTGTTATCTCTATGGACCAGGAGACAAATGGGGTTAAATTTTGTTGTGGTCTGTGGCAGCCTAAACCCATAGAGATAAATGTGAATATAGAGTTAGGAAAGTTATTTTGGTCTGATATCAGGCATTAATTGTTAGGGGTGTATGGGAGAGTTGCATTATATAAACAGAAGGTATTATTAATAGTATTCAATCTGGTATTATGAATAGTGCTATGGATATTGTATGGCTAATCACCACCAGATTGCTACAATTCGAACGTGAAACAATAGAGAAAAAAACCTCCAAACTCAGCAGAGATCGGGCAGATTTCAAAACAGGTAACATACAATTCTGGCTAAATAAAAACAAAAACAAATATGGCAACACCAGTGTAGATGTAGATCAACACCCCCCACCAAAAGAGACCAATTACCCCATAGTGAGACCAAAAACCAAACAAAACACAATTGAGCCACGTAAATACCCCTCAAACAAAGCACCAGTCCAAATGCAAACCAAACCCTATAGACAACAATACTTCAACCAATCCAAATCACATAAATCATATCCACTCAATCAAATGCACCATCAGAAACTTGATTATTGCACCACAAAGCTCATTAGTTGCACCTCTCCACAGCGAAACACCATTATCAAACCCACAGTTCCTTCATTAGTTCATTCAAAATCAGGCACTCCAGTCTACATCACTCCTCCATCAATTCCCTCCAGAGACCACAATCCCCCAACATCTTTTAATCTACCAGAAGGATGTCCATTAAACCTACCACCCACTCAGTTCTCATCTTTGCAAGACCAAGAACACGAAAACTCTTTTCTAGAAGATTCATTATTTACCATCTGCAATACAAGTAGTCAAGATGACCCACCCAGAGTTCCAGATCATACCGATTGCACTTCCGTGTCTTTTTTACCACTTCCGGGGACCCTGACCCCGCAAGCAACATATGCTCTAAAGCAACCATCAGGGACCACCACCATCGTTACAGACTTTTTCAAACCAAAATTAAACACCCGAAAAAGAAAAAATGTAGAAGAGGCCGAAGAGGGGGAATCTACTACAAAAGAAGGATTGACCAGAACAACCGAACCAGCAAATAAAACCCTACAAGATCAACGGGAACAACAAGACCCGAAGAGAACCAAAGCTGCACAACAATAAAAATCTTTGATTTAGCCAAAGCTAACCTTAACAGTGCACAATATGCACTTCTAGAAAAGGGTCTTTCTTTTTGTCCAGCAAAAAAATTTAATGAATTCCAGCTGTTTGTGGATCTCAACTCATTTATTAGAAAAATCACATTGCAAAGACACTTTGCCCTCAAGGCAAAACAAAGTAACAAGATAACAGACACATTAATAGAACCTTCCGAAACACCAAAGACCATGCACACCGACCTCAAGCCAAAATCGAAGTTCAATTTCACACACCATAAAGGTAACCACATAGCCACATTCTTTTCGTTAGTCTCCAGTGAGATCAGAAACATCAATAGCAAAGAAAAAATTAAACCGAATTTAAGCAAAAAAGAGAAAAAAGCATTAAAGGAACTAATGGAAAAAAAAGACCTCGTAATAAGGAATGCAGACAAAGGCGGAGGTATTGTGATACAAACAAGGGATGACTATATCCAGGAAGCATGGAATATTTTGGGAGATGCTTCTTACTACGAATTACTACCCTCAAATCCCTCAGGAGAAGATGAGAAATCATTAAAAGCACTACTTAAACATGCGGAAGACAAAAACATCCTAACAAAAAGGAAAAAGAGTTTATAACAGTCAATTGTCCTGCTCTAGCGACATTCTATCATCTTCCCAAAGTCCATAAGGATCCAAAAACCCCGGGAAGACCAATTATCTCAGGGATAAATTCCTGACAAGTAATCTCTCGCATTATGTAGATGTATATCTGCAAAATTACGTCATCAACTTAAAATCATATCTACGTGACTCGGCTCAACTAATTACGCTTATTAAAAACATTCCATGGGATCCATCATACCGCTGGCTGACGCTAGACGTCGCCTCCTTATACTCGAACATACCTCATGAAGCTGGTATTCAAGCTTCCAACTCTTATCTGATCCAAGATAGCCGCTTATCTTCCGAACATACAACCTTCATCACTGAAGCTATCAATTTCATTCTAACGCACAATGTATTCAGATTCGAAAATAAAATCTGCAGGCAGCGAAGCGGTACCGCTATGGGTACGCGCTTCGCGCCTAGCTTTGCGAACCTGTACATGGGTCGATTCGAGGAGGAATATATATTCAACCAGCACAAATGGAGCAAAAATATCATCTTCTACAAGAGATATATAGATGATCTGATCTTGATCTGGAAAGGCAATGAAGAGGAGGCAAACGACTTCACCACATACTTGAACACAAACAACTGGAACTTAAAATTCACAACAAACAGCTCTCCATCTTCCATTGAATATTTAGATCTTCTACTCTTCATTGAAGATGGAACCAT
Source organism: Bufotes viridis (assembly GCA_033119425.1). Classification (NCBI taxonomy): domain Eukaryota; kingdom Metazoa; phylum Chordata; class Amphibia; order Anura; family Bufonidae; genus Bufotes; species Bufotes viridis. The sequence goes on along the minus strand of CM065589.1, from coordinate 416,615,443 downwards.
TAAAACGAAAACCACACACAATGCATGTGTTGCATTAACATCACACACCGAAGCAAAACAGTTAAAAGCAACCAGACGGGAGAAGAATTTGCTATCAAAAGTTTCTTGAATTGTGCCTCATCCTTTGTCATTTACCTCCTTGAGTGCGAATGTGGAATACAATACGTCGGCCGAACAGTCCAGACGATACGTGAAAGACTGAACAAACATAGATCAAACATAAGAAAAGGTTACCTGAAACATAGCGTATCACGACATTTCCTAGCAAAACACAATAAAGATCCAGGCCTACTCAAACTCACACCCATTGAACAAATTAACCCAAGCTGTCTTGATAGATTTCGCACACTTCAAAAAAGAGAAATGTACTGGATCTTTAAATTGCGCACTTTGGAACCGGAAGGACTTAACGAATCATTGGAAAGCAATTGTTTCTAACAAAAATTAATCATCACAGTCTCGTACTCTACAAAATATAACCCATTACATTGGAGAGCAACATTTCTCATTAGAATCTACTAAATACCAGCCAAATTCAATATACAAGCCCATTCCCAATCCCACTCATTCTGCAAAAATCTCCACACACTTCCATCCCATCTGTCCCTATTCATCATACATCCATAACAAAGTCCACCAGTTCATACAAATCTCCCAACACAATCCATCCCTTGCCTCATACATTCTAACATCCCCAAAAAAAATTTTATTTTATTTTTTTTAATTTTTTTAATTTTAATTTTTACATTTTTTTTTATTTTTTTTATGTTTACTCACTCTTCATCCCTCGCCATATCAAGTCCAATCAAATCACATCCATAACATCCACCACCCCATAACAAGCAAATAATCATCACAATACAACCCTTTCAACCTCATTATATTCACAAAGCCCATCATAATTCCTAACAAGTCCCGTTCATTTTACTACTCCAATATCTAATCAATTCGTATCATTTTTATCAATTTATATCTTTTTTTATCCTCTATCTTTATCATCCCAATTACATTCATCACCCCCTAACCCACTAACCCTCCCAGTTCATCACTCAAATCAGTTCCTCCTAGACCAATATGATGGGGCACTGGTTAATTACAACAGGACAGCCTTTGTTGACTGCTGCCGATAGCTCCGCCCCCACCAACCCCGACATGATCTAAGGCCGGCAGAAAGCGCGCGCGCTTACAGTCTTGCGCGCCTGTCTGCGAGCCTCTCCCACCACGTGCAGGAGAGAGAACGCCGAACACAGCAGCTCTCCTCTGCTCCCGCAGGTAGGTAACATAGCCCCGGCGGGAAGCCGCGGCCAGACAACATTAACAGTCTCTGAATAGCCATACAATATCCATAGCACTATTCATAATACCAGATTGAATACTATTAATAATACCTTCTGTTTATATAATGCATATCTCCCATACACCCCTAACAATTAATGCCTGATATCAGACCAAAATAACTTTCCTAACTCTATATTCACATTTATCTCTATGGGTTTAGGCTGCCACAGACCACAACAAAATTTAACCCCATTTGTCTCCTGGTCCATAGAGATAACAGGTATGTGTTTCTGCTGTTGCTTTTTTAAGGGTAATTTTTATTCTCCGTTTTGTCTACAAGAACACACACTATATGTATTAATTGACATACAGAAGTGTAAAGAAAAAGTGAAAGATAAGAAATAGAAAATTAGAAATAAAGAATAAAGGATAAAAAAATTTTATAAAAAAATAAACAAAAAGTAAAAAAATAAAAAACTAATATATAAGAAATACAAGTATCAATTTATCTAAGATACAAAGTTATGTTTTTGACAGTGTTCATTAAATGATCTATGCCACAGAATGTTCATTTTCGCCTATATAAAAAGCTTTTACCAATTTTTTAATTCCTATGAATTTTATCTACTTTTAATTACATTGCTTTTTATTATTAATTACGTACCCATTGAATAACGTTTTTTATTACTATTTATACCACTAAACCACAAATAATTTGAAGTTTTTATATAAAAAAAATTTTTATAGACTTGATAAAGGGGCCTCAAAGACCCCGAAACGCGTTGTCCATGAATAAATATTGTTGATACAATAATTCGGGTCGTGGTTTTGCGCCAATATGATGTCCACATGCTGAGTTTGCTGAAAAGCAACGGAATAGCCATTCCTGTATAAATGCAAACGCTGACATGTCGACTCTTATAAAAATGAACAAAGCCTGGATTGCCCCTGACTTCTCTACTCCTCCTCCTCCTCCATCATATGAACATGCTTTTTAGTCTGCCCTTTTAGTCTGCACTCAAGCTTGAGAAGAAAGCAGCTATGTTTATCGGGAGAGCAGTGTCAGAGCGGTGTGCTGACTGCCCTAGTGAAAATACTGAGTAACCATGAAGTCGAAATTAAAGGAAAATGTAGCTGTAAGTGGAAGCAGAGTATAACACATGGTGTAAGAACAGGTGGGTGAATGCAGCTCTGGATGTGAGTGGTGCCTGAGACATGGTATGGGCCCAGCTCTGAGCATGAAGAGCGAGGTATAACGCAGCCGTATGAATGCAATCTGAAAGTGAGCAGAGTATTGATGTGATACAACAGATGCATGACTGCAGGTCTAGTAGTGAATGGAGTATAGGACAAAATGTAAATGCAGACACACGGACGTAGCTTTGAAGGTAACAAACCTAGCCATGATCATTCACGGACCGTGTAACCAAGTCCGATCCCACCGTGAATGCCAGCACTCGCCTGGCACCTTCTGCCATTGCCCGGGTGTGAATGGACCTCCACATAATGCTGCAGGAGTTTTTTTTTCTTTTTTTAAATGATGGTCACCACAACACCACCTAGTGTTCCTCTAAGAAACATAAACATGGTTGAACATAAACCCTGATGCAATGCCAATTAATCGACACAATAGTACACCTATAAACACAGCACAGAATCGCTGACACATGCATGCCCATGACATACAATTTATAGATTAAACTCACTTACCGGAGCCTCAGAACTCAAATACAGGTGCCTTGATCAATCTGCTTGTGCCCCCATAAATTGACCACTGACATACATTTACCAACACCTTGCATGTCTGGCGCTAACTGCGGACGTGCGCCCCACATGTAAACCAGGTGACAGTAAACATGCACTTTTTTTTTTTCTATTGACCATTGATACATGACCCTTCCAGAGAGATAAACTAAATAATACCATCACTTAAACACTGCGTGCGTAGCTTGGAGACAAGCGTCCCGTATCAAACAGATGTCAGAAAACATGCGACCATACCTACTCTAGGTGCATGCAACACCAATAACTATATGCAATAGCCCCCAACAAGCCCCTGAACAGCCAGACAAAAATACTAACAACAGTCACTTGACCATTAGTGCCCAACTTTGCTTCGTCCCAGAGTATTGCAAATCGCATACCGCAGTGTGGATCACGTGCCAACAAGTGCGATTCTACAGTGAATGCCAGCACTCGCCTGGCACTTTCTGCCGCTGCCCAGGCGTGAATGAGCCTGCACACAATGCAGCTGCGTTTTTTTATTTTTTTCATTGACCATTGATACACAACACCTAAACACAGTAGCTTGAGCCAACCGCAGACACGCACTCCACATGTAAACCAGGTATCAGAAACATACAACCATACCTACTCTAAGCGCATGCTACCCCAATAACTGTATGCAATGGCCCCCGCAGGCCTCTGAAAAGCCAGACAAACAATACTGATGCCATCGCTCGAGCATTAGCACCCAAACTCTGCTTCATCCCAGAGCGCTACATGTTGCGGACCACAGCGTGGGTCCCGTGCAAACCACTCCGATCCTACCATGAATACCAGCGCCTTCCTGAGAGATTCTGCCGTCGCCCAGCTGTAAGGAGCCTGTACACCATGCTGCTGTATCCTAGAGCTGACCCAGAAGTAGTGAAATCAGCTGAATCGGCGTCAGCATGGGCACTATAAATAGCCTAGCAATCAGCCAGCCTAGGCCACAGGTGCATGTAAACAGCCTTGTAATCAGCCTCCCCTCCCACAAATCCAGCAAATATATTTGCTTAATACTTATGACCTTATGTATGCGGTACTCCAGCATTTGAGTGCTCAGCCCAATTTTTAACTTGTTCTATAAAAATAGCACATGATCTAACCTGTCAGATAAACAATGTAAATAACAAAAAATAAAAATAGTTCCAAAACAACTATAATTTGTTACCTTGCCTCACAAAAAGTGCAATATAGAGCAACCAAAAATCATATATACCCTAAAATAGTACCAACCAAACGGCCACGTTATCCCGTAGTTTCCAAAATGGGTCTTTTTTGGGAGTTCCTACTCTAGGGGTGCATCAGGGGGTCTTCAAATGTGACATGGCAGCTTAAAATGGTCCCAGTGAAAACTGCCCTCAAAGCCATATAGCGTTCCTTTCCTTCTAAGCCCTACCGTGTGCCCGTACAGCAGTTTACGACCACATATGGGGTATTTTTGTAGACTACAGAATTAGGGTAATAAATATTGAGTTTTTTTTGGCTGTTAACCCTTGCTTTGTTAATGGAAAAAAATTGATTAAAAAGGAAAATCTGCCAAAAAAGTGAAATTCTGAAATTTCATTTCCATTAATTCTTGTGGAACACCTAAAGGGTTAACAAAGTATGTGAAATCAGGTTTGAATACCTTGAGGGGGGTAGTTTCTAAAATGTGGCCATTTATGGGTGGTTTCTACTATGTAAGCCCCACAAAGTGACTTCAGACCTGAACTGGTCCATATACATGTGGGTTTTTGAAAATTTTAAGATTTGCTTCTAAACTTATCAGCCTTCTAACATCCCAAAAAAAGAGAATATAATTGAAAAAATGACCCAAACATGAAGTAGACATATGAGGAATGTAAAGTAATAACTATTTTATGAGGTATCACTATCCATTTTAACCCCTTAAGGACCCATGACGTATGGGTAAGTTATGGATCCGGTCCCTAAGGATGGTGCCCGCTCTTGCCCGCTGCAGGCGCTATCGCTGAGGGCGTCCGGCTGTTTCATGTAGCTGACCCCCGCGGCTAATGATCGCGGTCGGCAGCGATGCCGATCACAATGATTTAACTCTGCAGATGCCTTGGTCAATCCTGACAACGGCATCTGCGCACGCTAAAACCGAAAGTAAAACTTTCGGCAGCGCTCCGGCTCTCCCTAGTGGTGATCGGGGGAATCTCAACGCTGGATGTAATAGCCTCAAATTCAATGAATGATTCGAGGCTACTACTTACTATTTCCTATGCAGCCCTTGTTAGCAATAGGGCTTCATAGGAAAGTAGTCAAATCCTCATAATCTCCAATACAAGTGTATTGGAGTTTATGATAGAAGCAATCAGATGACTGATTTATATAGGTCCCTATGGGACCTATATAAAAGTGAAAAATAAATAAATAAATAGATAAATAAATAAATAAATAAAAATAACCAAAAAATTCGAATCACCCCCCTTTCCCCAAAATTAAAATAAAATAATAATAAAAAAAATATATATACACATCATGGGTGTCGCAATGTGCAAAAATGCCCGTAGTATAAAAATATAAAAATGTATTCCCCATACGTTAAACAGAACGCCCATTCACCGTTTTTGGACGCCTTATTTCCTTAAAAAAATTAAATAAAAAGTGATCAAAAAGTCCTACACACCCCATAATGGTATCAACTAAAAGTTCAGATCTCCCTGCAAAAAATAAGCCCCCATACAACGCCATACACTTAATTACAAAAAAGTTATAGGGGTCAAAATATGGCGACAAAAAATAAAAATAAAAAATTTCCCACTTTAGAATTTTCTTTCACTATCAAAACGCAAGAGAAAAAATATACATATTGGGTATCGCCGGATTTGTACTGACCAGTAGAATAAAACTAAATGCTCAGTTTTATCGCACATCAAACGTCGCATTTTAAAATCCCGTAAAACTGTGGTGGAATTGCTTTTTTTTTTTGCAATTTCACCCCATTTGGAAATTTTTTCCCGCTTCCCACTACATCATATGCAATATTAAATGGTGGCGTTGGAAAGTACAACTTGTCCGGCAAAAATAAAGCCCTCATATGGCCATGTGAACGGAAAATAAAAAGTTATGGCTCTCGGAAAGCAGGGAGCGCAAAACGAAAATGCAAAAATGAAAAAAACCTGAGTCCTTAAGGGGTTAAAAGCAGATAAATAAAAAAAATTGAAAATTGCGAATTTTTCCAATTTTTTTGTAAACTTTGTATTTTTTTTATAAATAAAAATGAAATATTTTGACTTAAATTTACCACTTTCATGAAGTATAATATGTGACGAGAAAACAGTCTCAGAATGGCTTGGATAATGAAAAGTTATCACTACATAAAGTGACACATGTCAGATTTGCAAAAAATGGCCTGGTCCTTAAAGTGAAAAAATGGCTGTCATTAAGGGGTTATATATAAATCATTAGCATAACAATACCTACTGTCTCAAAAAGGGTTAGTTTATGCACAGTGAAATGTAACAGGTACCAAGCCAACTCTACTCACTTTGGTTCTTCTGTGTCCTATAAAGCAGTCATTCTACTCATTCTGTATGGTCTGGACATCAATTAACAATAGAAAAGTAATACTATTATATTTGTGTTATAAGGGAAATGATTGGCTCTTTCCCCTTTTATATTACCTTCTATATTTCTTATAATGTGGTGAATTTAGGAATAGTTAGACACACAACCTCCATTGTGCTGAGAAATCTACATTCCTGAGTGGTTACCTTAGAGACATGCGTGCTGCACACTGGAGGGGGGACTGAAACGTATAAACCTATAACACACTGACAGTTCATTGGCACCCCATTGAGGAGGATCATCTAGTTAGGCTACATGCACACAACAGTGAAAAAAAAAAACATCCGTTAAAAACAGACAGACTGTCAGTTTTTCATGGCCATTTTGCATCAGTTTTTCATGTCCGTTACAAACGGACATGAAAAATGGATGTATTTGATTGGCAGTTATTTCTAGACCCACCATTCTGAGAACACCCACAGGATGGTAGACCCCCAGCTAAAATAATATCCCCCATAGTGTAGGAATTTTTTTTATTTTTTTCTGCCCCAGCTTTAATAATGCCCTCATGTAGGCCCCCAGCTAAATAAATGTCCCCCACCGTGTATATAATTTTTTTTATAGTGCCCCCAGCTTTAATAATGCCCCCAAGTAGGATCCCAGCTTTGCCTCCCATAGTGTAGGATTCTTTAATAATTTTTTTTACTGTCCCAAGCTTTAATAATATCCCCAATGTAGGTCACCATGGTTTAAATAATGCCCCCATCTAAGATAATTTCCCCTATGGTTTAAATAATGCCTCCATAATGGCCCACCGCTGTTTTTGTTTTGTTGATTTTACAAAACAAAACAAAAAAAACAACCCTCACCTTATCCACTTGCTTGCGCTGCAGCAGTCTCTTCTATCTTCACTGAACAGGACCTGCGAAGTGCGCAATGATGTCACTGCGCGCTCCCACGTGGTTACGTCACCACGCACATCGCATTTTCTTCGGCAGGTCCTGCTCAATGAAGAGAGAAGTGACTGCCGCACCGTGAGCAAGTGGATGAGGTAAGTTTTTAGTTTTTGTTTTTGGCTGCAGGGCACTATGGGAGCAATATTTAAAACCATGGGGGACATTTTCTGTAACTTGTGTACCCGTTTTTAACGGCCGTTAGACGGGTGCACTCCTGTCAATCGGCCATTAAAAAATGGTCCCATTGATTTCAATGGGGTCCGCACGGCCGTGGAAAGGGGCAAAAATAGGACATGACCTATTTTTGGACGGACATTATTTACTGGTCGTTAAAAGAACGGCCATGTGAATAGCCCCATAGACTTTCACTGGTGCTAAAAATGGCCGTGTGACGGACGTTACTTAGACGGCCGTCACATGGCCATTTTTCACTGTCGTGTGCATGAGGCCTTAGGATGTTGTAACAGTATTTCTTTTTTGCATCATCATGCGGTGCCTGCTATGTGCTACGACATAGTGAGACAAAGGTTCAGTCTGTGACCGTCATGTGGCGAGCGTAACTCCCCAACCTGTCGGGACAGTCCACAAGGTTCAGGATAAGCGCCACTCCCTGAATTAGAAATACAGTGAACCAAGCAATCCCGATCGGTTCTTCCACCAGGGGTGTGGTGGATAGTGGATAAAAGAGGGTGCAGTTTGTGCAGTAATAGATCAAATAGTACAAATAAAGATTAAAAACATAATAATGATATTAGAGGGTTTAAAAACAAAGTAAGATCATCCACACTTACTTCACTGGGGGGTAGTCAACGGGATAAACTCAAAACACCCGTGACTCAAAACCCCCCGAGCCAGAATCGCATGTAGAAAGTATTAAAGATTTGACGGCAGCACACTCTTGGGGGCTTCTGGTCAATCCATTTATTACAGCATATGTGGCTCAACGCGTTTCGGGGACTTTATTCCCCTTCCTCAGGAGCAGATGTATATACAATGTATAATTTAAAATACAGCCTCTGTAGATGCACTGCTGCTGACACCGGGCCCTCAGTGGAACCACAAGGCAAAAGCAGAGGAGGAGGAAGAAGTCGCGAACGCAGCTGGGGCACCGCCAGCCCCTTAGAAGGCAGGGTTAGCATGGCCGAAATGTGAAAAAGCTTTGTCAGCACGCCACAAGAACCAGCACCACCAGCTGATATGGAACGTCTTAGCAGGAGGCAGCATTCCATTAAAATGAACCAGGCATGGATCCAACAGGACTTGTCTGTACCTTGTGCAGAATAGACATGTTTACTGGCCTCACACAGCCATTGTTATACTCCAGCACACTTCCTCTTTGTTTTATTTTATATATTCCACAATGTTTTGTGGTCTACCCAAATTAACTTAAAAAAAAAAGGGTTTGCTACCTCCTCCACCGCCGCTTCCACCTACACCGCCACGTCCACTTACACCGCCACGTCCACCGCCTACTCAACCTCTTACTCCATATGGACCTCTTCCTCCTAGTTCAAGATAGTTTTTTTTATTTTTATTGATTTTATTTCATGTCATTGCCCTATTTCCATGTAATGAAGTATATTCATGCATGTAAATTGCGGTGCATGCACAAGATTAAGATGTTCTTGTGAGATTGGAGGCCATCTTAATCTGGCCACAGTAAAGATAATACAGTTGCAAGAAAAAGTATGTGAACCCTTTGGAATGATATGGATTTCTGCACAAATTGGTGATAAAATGTGATCTCATCTTCATCTAAGTCACAACAATAGACAATCACAGTCTGCTTAAACTTATAACACACAAATAATTAAATCTTACAATGTTTTTATTGAACACACCATGTGAACATTCACAGTGCAGGTGGAAAAAGTATGTGAACCCTTGGATATAATAACTGGTTGAACCTCCTTTGGCAGCAATAACTTCAACCAAACGTTTCCTGTAGTTGCAGATCAGATGTGCACAACGGTCAAGAGTAATTCTTGACTATTCCTCTTTACAGAACTGTATCAGTTCAGCAATATTCTTGGGATGTTTGGTGTGAATCGCTTTCTTGAGGTCATACCACAGCATCTCAATGGGTTGAAGTCAGGACTCTGACTGGGCCACTCCAGAAGGCGTATTTTCTTCTGTTTAAGCCATTCTGTTGTTGATTTACTTCAATGTTTTGGGTCGTTGTCCTGTTGCAACACCCATCTTTTGCTGAGCTTCAGCTGGTGGACAGATGGCCTTAAATTCTCCTGCAAAATGTCTTGATAAACTTGGGAATAAATTTTTCCTTCGATGATAGCACTCTGTCCAGGCTCTGATGCAGCAAAGCAGCCCCCAAACTATGATGCCTCCAACACCATACTTCACAGTTGGGATGAGGTTTTTATGTTGGTGTGCTGTGCCTCTTTTTCTCCACACATAGTGTTGTGTGTTTCTTCCAAACAACTCAACTTTAGTTTCATCTGTCCACAGAATATTTTGCTAGTACTGCTGTGGAACACCCAGGTGCTCTTGTGCAAACTTTAAGCGTGCAGCAATGTTTGTTTTTTTTGGACAGCAGTGGCTTCCTCTGTGGTGTCATCCCATGAAATCCATTCTTGTTTAGTGTTTTACGTATCATAGATTCGCTAACAGGGATGTTAGCATATGCCAGAGACTTTTGCAAGTCTTTAGCTGACACTCAAGAAATCTTCTTCACCTCATTGAGCAGTCTGTGCTGTGCCCTTGCAGTCATCTTTGCAGGACAGCCACTCCTAGGGAGAGTAGCAGCAGTGCTGAACTTTCTCCATTTAAAGACAATTTGTCTTACCGTGGACTGATGAACAGCAAGGCTTTTGGAGATACTTTTATAACCCTTTCCAGCTTTATGCAAGTCAAGAATTGTTAATTGTAGGTCATCTGAGAGCTCTTTTGTGCAAGGCATCATTCACATCAGGCAATGATTCTTGGGGAAAAGCAGGGCAGGGAAGGGCAGCTGTAACCAACACCTCCAATCTCATCTCATTGATTGGACTCCAGTTGACTGACAACTCACTCCAATTTGCTCTTGGAGATGTCATTAGTCTAGGGGTTCATATACTTTTTCCACCTGCACTGTGAATGTTTACATGGTGTGTTCAATAAAAACATGGTAACATTTAATTATTTGTGTGTTATTAGTTTAAGCAGACTGTGATTGTCTATTGTTGTGACTTACATGAAGATAAGATCACATTTTATGACCAAGTTCTGCTGAAATCAATATCATTCCAAAGGGTTCACATACTTTTTCTTACAACTGTATTCTTAATAAATAGGGTTTGTCCATAGCTGGATGAGCTGATTTTCTCATCAATAATATATATCCATAGAGTGAACATGATGATTGAGGTGGTCCCACACATGCTCATATGGGTTAAAGTCTGGGGAATTTGGGGACCCGGGTAGTACTTGGAAGTCTTGGTCATTCTCTTTCAACCAATGCAGAACATTTCTAGCTGTGTGACATGTCATATTGTCTTTCTGTAAGATCCCATCTGCCCCAGGGAAGGCAAACAGCATGTATGGGTGTAAGTGATCTGCAAGGATGGATCAGTTGACAATGCCTTCCACATGGGCAGAGAGAATACACAGAGAATGCTAGAAAAACATTTGCCAGACCATAATGCTGCCACCACCAGCCTTTGTTCTTTCAGCAATGATTGCAGGGTGTTTGTTCTCTGTTTCTTGCCAGACACGCTAATGCTCATCCGTTTAGGAAAGCGGAAAATGTTATCGGAGAAGGCAACCCTTTGTCAATCAGTGGAGGTCTAATTCTGATACTGTTATAAAAATTTAAGCCATTTCTGCCTATGCAACTTTATTAGCAAAGATGCATTGACCATCTCTCTGCTTTGGAGCCCCATATGCAGTAGGGTTCACTGAACGTTGTTTTAGATACATGTCTGGTACCCCCTGGTTCATTTTGACATTGATCTGATCCACTGTAGTATGTTGTTCTGCCATTGCACACCTTCATAGGTGATGTTCACCTCTCACATCAATGGCCAATGGTGCTCCACAGTTTACACATCACTTATTCGCAATGGTATGCCATTTGTCCACTTACAATACACTTTCAACAAACTGCACAGTTTCAGAAATTCTGCCACCCTTGGCCAAAAGCTAATAATCATTCCTTATTGCAGTTAAAGCGCCTCTTTTACCCATGAGGGCGACGAGGGATATGTGTGTAAAAAGCCTATCATACACCTTATATACCCACCAAGCCAGCTGCAGCATGTGACCCAGCCTCTATTTCAGCTGGAGTCACGTAGCACCGCACGTCACACTTCTCTGTTTAGTGTAGGGAGAGGACGCAGCTTCTGTGAGGGCGAGATTAGGCAGAGAAAAGTCAGCAAAAGCACCTAATTAAGTGATCGATCTACAGCTGTGAATCATTCAACTTCTGCTAGTTAATTGCTCACTAGAGATGTCTCGAACTATTCACCGGCGAACGGTTACCGGCGAACAAAGCTTGTTCGCGCCAGCCGCGTCCGCCGTTCGCCCCTATACTTTAGCATTGAGCAAACTTTGACCCTGTACCTGACAATCAGCAGCATACCCTCCCTCCCAGACCCTCCCATCTCCTGGACAGCATCCATTTTAGATTCATTTGTATGCTGCAGTCTTAGTGAGAGGAGGGACAGTGTAGCTGCTGCTGATTTATTAGGGAAATCGATAGCTAGGCTAGTGTATTTAGTGTCCACTCCAGTCCTGAAAGACTCATCTGATCTCTGCTGTAAGGACAGCGTCCTGACAGCACCCCAAAAAGTCCTTTTTAGGGCTAGTACATCAGTCTCCCTCCCAGACCCTCCCACCTCCTATCAAAAAGCAAGGACGGAATCCATCTTAGATTTATTCTGAAGCTGCAGTGTTAGTAGTTGTAATCGCAATGTGATTAATATAACCTGTATTAATCGCATTGCGATTACAACTTAGAGCTGAGTTCCTAATGTTGTATTGCTAGAATATAGCGAAGATAACAAATATAGCACTATATTCTCAATCTTCGTTATATTCTAGCAATACAACAATTAGGAACTCAGCTCTAAGTTAATCGCAATGCGAATAATACAGGTTATATTAATCGCATTGCGAATCCAACTTCTATAATGCACTATTCATAGATATAGCACTGAATTACTGTTAGTTCCTACTATCCCACCATTAGCTAACTCGCCAAAGTTGTAATCTCAAAGTGATAATACTTACAATTATTAATCGCTTTGCAAATCCATTTGATGCCTCTATTTGATTGTATATGACGGTTGACTACCACCAATCATCTGCTGCTTCCGAGGCAAGATATCTGAACCCCCAGGGGCCATTTGGGCGTTTTTGATAGAAAACGCATCAAAAATGCATCTGCGTTTTTATAATTTTTTTAATTATTTTAATTTTTTTTATTATTTTTTTTTGTGTATTTTGCCACATTTGGTTGCATATTTACATTTGGTGTAGGAAAATATGGTAGTCTAGATCATTTGTCTATACCAAAACCTAGGATCATTGTTTAACAGCATATTTTCTAAGCCATGTAGCTGAATATAAATTTTGTCAGAGTAATGATCTAGACTACCATATTTGCCTATACCAAATGTAAATATGCAACCAAATGTGGCAAAATACACAAAAAATAAAAATAAAAAATTAAAAAATAATAAAAATGCAGATGCGACTTTGATGCGTTTTTTTTTAATCAAAAACGCCCAAATGGCCCCTGGGGGGGATCAAATATCTTGCGTCGGAGGCAGTAGAAAGTTAGTGGTAGTCAACCAACATATACAATCAAATAGAGGCATCAAATGGATTCGCAAAGCTATTAATAATTGTAAGTATTATCGCTTTGAGAAATTGAGATTACAACTTCGGCGAGTTTGCTAATGGTGGGATAGTAGGAAGTAACGAATACAGTGATATATGTATGAATAGTGCATTATAAAAGTTGGATTCGCAATGCGATTAATATAACCTGTATTATTCGCACTACAATTACAACTTAGAGCTGAGTTCCTAATGGTTGTATTGCTAGAATATAACGAAGATTGAGAATGCAGGTTATATTAATCGCATTGTGAATTCATCTTGCCACACTCTGCGTCAACTACGTAATTTTCCAGGGGAGTTTTGCCATGGATCCCCCTCCGGCATGCCACAGTCCAGGTGTTAGTTCCCTTGAAACAACTTTTCCATCACTATTGTAGCCAGAAGGAGTCCCTGTGGGTTTTAAAATTCGCCTATCTATTGAAGTCTAAGGCGGTTCGACCTGTTTGCATGCTCGCGAACATATGCGGAAATTCGCGTTCGCCGTTCGCGAACGGAAAATTTTATGTTCAAGACATCTCTATTGCTCACTGGTTTTTAGGCTGCACAGAGTGTTTTTCTGTCACTTTTTACTGGGGCCATTTTGTGACTTGAGGTTTGGTTAGGTTCAATTGCCAAAATAACAATCCCTTAAATCTGATGTTCCAGCTGTGGCTAGCCAAGTGTAATACTGTCTGCTGTCTGGCAAAGGATAGATTATTTTCTGTGGTGAAATTCAATTGCCAAGCTAGCAATCCCCTAAATCTGGTGTCCCAGCAGTGGCTGGCAAAGTATAATAGTGTCCGGCAAAGGATATATTTTGTTCTGGGGTGAAATTCAATAGGCAAAATAGCAATACCATAAATCAGTGGTTTCAGCTGTGGCTGGCCAAATTTAATAGTGTCCTGCAAAGGATATATTCTGTTCTGGGGTGAAATTGAATTGCCAAAATAGCAATACCATAGATCAGTGGTTTCAGCTGTGGCTGCCCAAGTTTAATAGTGTATGGCAAAGAATATATTTTGTTTTGGGGTGAAATTCAATTGCCAAAATAGCAATACTGTAAATCTGGTGTCCCAGCAGTGGCTGGCCAAGTTTAATAGTGTCTGTCATAGGATATATTTTATTCTGGAGTGAAATTCAATTGCCGAAATAACAATACCGTAAATCTGGTGACCCAGCAGTGGCTGGATAAGTTTAATAGTGTCCAGCATAGGAAATATTTTGTTCTGGGGTGAAATTCAATTGCCAAAATAGCAATACCATAAATCAGGGGTTTCAGCTGTGGCTGGCCAAGTTTAATAGTGTTCGGCAAAGGATAAATTATTTTCTGCGGTGAAATTCAGTTGCAAAAATAGGAATACAGTAAAACTGTTGTTCCAGCTGTTGCAGGCTTCGTTTAAATCTGTTCGTAAACGGGTATATTATTTTCTGGGGTGAAAGTCAGTAGCAAAAATAGAAATACAGTAAATCTGCTGTCACAGCAGTGGCTGGCCAAGTTTAATAGTGTACGGCAAAGGATAGATTTTGTTCTGAGGTGAAATTTAATTCCCAAAATATCAATACCCTGAAACTGGTGTTCCAGCTGTTGCAGGCCTAGTTTAGATCTGTCTGTAAAAAGGTATATATTTTTTCTGCGGTGAAATTCAATTGCCAAAATAGCAATACCAGAAATCAGAGGTTTCAGCTGTGGCTGGCCAAGTTTAATAGTATACGGCAAAAGATATATATTTTTCTGGGGTGAAATTCAAATGACAAAATAGCAATACCATAAATCAGTGGTCTCAGCTGTGGCTGTCCAAGTTTAATAATGTCCGGCAAAGGATATATTTTGCTCTCGGGTGAAATTAATTTACAAAAATAGAATTGCCAAGATAGCAATACCATAAATCAGTGGTTTCAGCTGTGGCTGGCCAAGTTTAATAGTGTCCGGCAAAAGATATATTTTGTTCTGGGGTGAAATTCAATTTCCAAAATATCAATACCATAAATCAGTGGTTTCAGCTGTGGCTGGCCAAGTTTAATAGTGTCCGGCAAAGGATATATTTTGTTCTGGGGTGAAATTAAATTGTCAAAACATCAATACCCTGAATCTGGTGTTCTAGCTGTTGCAGGCCTAGTTTAGATCTGTCAATAAAAAGGGTATATTTTTTTCTAGGGTGAATTTCAATTACCTAAATTGCAATACCATAAATCAGTAGTTTCAGCTGTGGCTGGCCAAGTTTGATAGTGTCCAGCAAAGGATATATTTTGCTCTCGGGTGAAATTAATTTACAAAAATAGAATTGCCAAGATAGCAATACCATAAATCAGTGGTTTCAGCTGAGGCTGGCCAAGTTTAATAGTGTCCGGCAAAGGATATATTTTGTTCTGGGGTGAAATTCAATTGCCAAAATAGCAATATCATAAATAAGTGGTTTCAGCTGTGGCTGGCCAAGTTTAATAGTGTCCGGCAAAGGATATATTTTGTTCTGGGTGAAATTAAATTGTCAAAACATCAATACCTTGAATCTGGTGTTCTAGCTGTTGCAGGACTAGTTTACATCTGTCCATAAAAGGGTATATTTTTCCTGGGGTGAAATTCAAATGCCAAAATTGCAATACCATAAATCAGTGGTTTTAGCTGTGGATGGACAAGTTTAATAGTGTCCTGCAAAGGATATATTTTTTTATGGGGTGAAATTCAATTGCCAAAATAGCAATACCATAAATCAGTGAATTCAGCTGTGGCTGGCCAAGTTTAATAGTGTCCAGCAAGGATATATTTTGTTCTCGGGTTAAATTAATTTGCAAAAATAGAATTGCCAAGATATCAATACCATAAATCAGAGGTTTCAGCTGTGGCTGGCCAAGTTTAATAGTGTCCGGTAAAGGATATATTTTGTTCTGGGGTGAAATTCAATTGCCAAAAATAGCAATAACATAACTCAGTGGTTTCAGCTGTGGCTGGACAAGTTTAATAGTGTACGGCAAAGGATATATTTTTTTCTGGGGTGAAATTCAATTGCCAAAATAGCAATACCATAAATCTGTGGATTTAACTGTGGGTAGCCAAGTTTAAAAGTGTACGGCAAAAGATATTTTATTTTCTGGGGTGAAATTCAATTGCCAAAATCGAAATACCATAAATCAGTGGTTTCAGCTGTGGCTGGCCAAGTTTAATAGTGTCCGGCAAAGGATATATTTTGTTCTGGGGTGAAATTCAATTGCCAAAAGAGTAATACCATAAATCAGTGGTTTCAGCTTTGGCTGGCCAAGTTTAATAGTGTCCAGCAAAGGATATATTTTGTTCTCGGGTGAAATTCATTTGCAAAAATAGAATTGCCAAGATAGCAATACCATAAATCAGAGGTTTCAGCTGTGGCTGGCCAAGTTTAATAGTGTCCGGCAAAGGATATCTTTTGTTCTGGGGTGAAATTCAATTGCCAAAATAGCAATACCATAAATCAGTGGTTTCAGATGTGGCTGGACAAGTTTAATAGTGTCCGGCAAAGGATATCTTTTGTTCTAGGGTGAAATTCAATTGTCAAAATAGCAATACCATAAATCAGTGGTTTCAGATGTGGCTGGACAAGTTTAATAGTGTCATGCAAAGGATATATTTTGTTCTGGGGTGAAATTCAATTGCCAAAATAGCAATACCATAAATCAGTTTTTTCAGCTGTGTGTAGCCAAGTTTAATAGTGTATGGTAAAGGATAAATTTTTTTTCTGGGGTGAAATTGCCAAAATAGCAATACCCTAAATCTGGTGTTCCAGCTGTTGCAGGCTTCTTTTAAATCTGTCCGTAAAAGGGTATAATATTTTTCTGGGGACAAAGTCAGTAGCAAAAATAGAAATATAGTCAATTTGGTGTCCCAGCAGTGGCTGGCCAAGTTTAATAGTGTCATGCAAAGGATATATTTTGTTCTGGGGTGAAATTCAATCGCCAAACTAGCAATACCATAAATCAGTGGTTTCAGCTGTGGGCCAAGTTTAATATTGTACGGCAAAAGATATATATTTTTTTCTGGGGTGAAATTTAATTGCCAAAATAGCAATACCATAAATCAGTGGTTTCAGCTGTGGCTGGCCAAGTTTAATAGTGTACGGCAAGGGATATATTCTTTTCTGCAGTGAAATTCAGTTGCAAAAATAGAAATACAGTAAAACTGTTGTTCCAGCTGTTGCAGGCTTCGTTTAAATCTGTCCACAAAAGTGTATATTTTTTTCTGGGGTGAAATTGAGTTGAAAAAATAGAAATACAGTAAATCTGGTGTTCCAGCTGTGACTGGACAAGTTTAATAGTATCCGTCAAAGGATAGATTTTGTTCTGTGGGGAAATTCACTTGTCAATATAGCAATACCCTGAATCTGGTGTTCTAGCTGTTGCAGAGCAAGTGTCAATCTGTCCGTAAATGTGAATATTACACTGAAGATGTATATACAAGTGGTGAGAGGGTCATCCTCAATAACTTCACACGCTACCGTGCATCTACCATAGTATTTTTGTCCATTGAAGGGTATATTACACAAAGTATTAAAATACAATTGCTGAAGGCATAATCCTACATATTTTTTCACACACTACTCTACATCTCCAAGTGTAAATCTGTCCATATAAGGATACCTTTCATCCAGGGCCTAAATATTAGGCCTACAATTGATATTCCCCTAAATCAGTGTTTACTGCTGTGCCTGGATTAGTGTAATACGTTACATAAATAAATAGGCAGATGGTGTTAGGTGCCTGTAAAAAAAGGCCTGAATTTGAAATCAATACATTGGGCCAAATATTTTTTTTCTTATTGTGGTGCTTGGTGAACGGTAACAATGAGGAAAACATCTAGTAACATAGTAACATAGTAACATAGTATATAAGGCCGAAAAAGACATTTGTCCATCCAGTTCGACCTGTTTCCTGCAAGTTGCTCCAGAGGAAGGCAAAAACCCCTGTGAGGTAGAGCCCATTTTCCCCACTTAAGGGGAAAAATTCCTTCCCGACTCCAATCAGGCAGTCAGAATAACTCCCTGGATCAACGACACATCTTCAGTAGCTATAGCCTGAAATATTATTACGCTCCAGAAATACATCCAGGCCCCTCTTGAATTCCTTTATTGTACTCACCATCACCACCTCCTCAGGCAGAGAGTTCCATAGTCTTACTGCTCTTACCGTGAAGAACCCTTTTCTATGTTTGTGTACAAACCTTCTTTCCTCCAGACGCAGAGGATGTCCCCTCGTCACAGTCACAGTCCTAGGGATAAATAGATGATGGGAGAGATCTTTGTACTGACCCCTGATATATTTATACATAGTTATTAGATCTCCCCTCAGTCGTCTTTTTTCTAGAGTGAATAACCCTAATTTTGATACCCTTTCAGGGTACTGTAGTTGCCCCATTCCAGTTATTACTTTAGTTGCCCTCCTCTGAACCCTCTCTAGCTCTGCTATGTCTGCCTTGTTCACGGGAGCCCAGAACTGTACACAGTACTCCATGTGTGGTCTGACTAGTGATTTATAAAGTGGTAAGACTATATTTTCATCACGGGCATCTATGCCCCTTTGATGCAACCCATTATCTTATTGGCCTTAGCAGCAGTTGCCTGACACTGGGTTTTACAACTTAGTTTGTTATTTATTAAAATTCCTAGATCCTTTTCCATGTCAGTGTTACTGAGTGTTTTACCATTTAGTATGTACGGGTGACTTGCATTATTCCTTCCCATGTGCATAACTTTACATTTGTCAGTGTTAAACCTCATCTGCCATTTCTCTGCCCAAGCCCCCAATCTATCCAGATCCCTCTGTAGCAGAAAACTGTCCTCTTAAGTGTTAATTACTTTACACAGTTTAGTGTCATCTGCAAAAATTGATATATTACTGTGCAAGCCTTCTACAAGATCATTAATAAATATATTGAAGAGAATAGGGCCCAATACTAAACCCTGAGGTACCCCACTAGTGACCGTGACCCAATCTGAGTGTGTACCGTTAATAACCACCCTCTGTTTTCTATTACTGAGCCAGTTACTTACCAACATACAGATATTTTCTCCTAGTCCAAGTGTTCTCATTTTATATACTAACCTTTTATGTGGTACAGCGTCAAATGCTTTGGAGAAGTCCAGATATGCATATTTTTTGCCCTACACCTTTCC
The DNA here is from genome assembly GCA_033119425.1 of Bufotes viridis. NCBI lineage: Eukaryota > Metazoa > Chordata > Amphibia > Anura > Bufonidae > Bufotes > Bufotes viridis. Next base: position 416,595,972 of record CM065589.1, on the reverse strand, counting down.
TTCTGAACTTTTTTAGTCCCTCCTTCCATTTCTCCCCCAGTCCCACTACCTTGCCCCGGTCTCTATCTGCACTATCTTCCCCTCCTATAATAGTGTCCGGCAAAGGATATCTTTTGTTCTAGGGTGAAATTCAATTGCCAAAATAGCAATACCATAAATCAGTGGTTTCAGATGTGGCTGGACAAGTTTAATAGTGTCATGCAAAGGATATATTTTGTTCTGGGGTGAAATTCAATTGCCAAAATAGCAATACCATAAATCAGTTTTTTCAGCTGTGTGTAGCCAAGTTTAATAGTGTATGGTAAAGGATAAATTTTTTTTCTGGGGTGAAATTGCCAAAATAGCAATACCCTAAATCTGGTGTTCCAGCTGTTGCAGGCTTCTTTTAAATCTGTCCGTAAAAGGGTATAATATTTTTCTGGGGACAAAGTCAGTAGCAAAAATAGAAATATAGTCAATTTGGTGTCCCAGCAGTGGCTGGCCAAGTTTAATAGTGTCATGCAAAGGATATATTTTGTTCTGGGGTGAAATTCAATCGCCAAACTAGCAATACCATAAATCAGTGGTTTCAGCTGTGGGCCAAGTTTAATATTGTACGGCAAAAGATATATTTTTTTTTCTGGGGTGAAATTTAATTGCCAAAATAGCAATACCATAAATCAGTGGTTTCAGCTGTGGCTGGCCAAGTTTAATAGTGTACGGCAAGGGATATATTCTTTTCTGCAGTGAAATTCAGTTGCAAAAATAGAAATACAGTAAAACTGTTGTTCCAGCTGTTGCAGGCTTCGTTTAAATCTGTCCACAAAAGTGTATATTTTTTCTGGGGTGAAATTGAGTTGAAAAAATAGAAATACAGTAAATCTGGTGTTCCAGCTGTGACTGGACAAGTTTAATAGTATCCGTCAAAGGATAGATTTTGTTCTGTGGGGAAATTCACTTGTCAATATAGCAATACCCTGAATCTGGTGTTCTAGCTGTTGCAGAGCAAGTGTCAATCTGTCCGTAAATGTGAATATTACACTGAAGATGTATATACAAGTGGTGAGAGGGTCATCCTCAATAACTTCACACGCTACCGTGCATCTACCATAGTATTTTTGTCCATTGAAGGGTATATTACACAAAGTATTAAAATACAATTGCTGAAGGCATAATCCTACATATTTTTTCACACACTACTGTACATCTCCAAGTGTAAATCTGTCCATATAAGGATACCTTTCATCCAGGGCCTAAATATTAGGCCTACAATTGATATTCCCCTAAATCAGTGTTTACTGCTGTGCCTGGATTAGTGTAATACGTTACATAAATAAATAGGCAGATGGTGTTAGGTGCCTGTAAAAAAAGGCCTGAATTTGAAATCAATACATTGGGCCAAATATTTTTTTTCTTATTGTGGTGCTTGGTGAACGGTAACAATGAGGAAAACATCTAGTAACATAGTAACATAGTAACATAGTATATAAGGCCGAAAAAAGACATTTGTCCATCCAGTTCGACCTGTTTCCTGCAAGTTGCTCCAGAGGAAGGCAAAAAACCCCTGTGAGGTAGAGCCCATTTTCCCCACTTAAGGGGAAAAAATTCCTTCCCGACTCCAATCAGGCAGTCAGAATAACTCCCTGGATCAACGACACATCTTCAGTAGCTATAGCCTGAAATATTATTACGCTCCAGAAATACATCCAGGCCCCTCTTGAATTCCTTTATTGTACTCACCATCACCACCTCCTCAGGCAGAGAGTTCCATAGTCTTACTGCTCTTACCGTGAAGAACCCTTTTCTATGTTTGTGTACAAACCTTCTTTCCTCCAGACGCAGAGGATGTCCCCTCGTCACAGTCACAGTCCTAGGGATAAATAGATGATGGGAGAGATCTTTGTACTGACCCCTGATATATTTATACATAGTTATTAGATCTCCCCTCAGTCGTCTTTTTTTCTAGAGTGAATAACCCTAATTTTGATACCCTTTCAGGGTACTGTAGTTGCCCCATTCCAGTTATTACTTTAGTTGCCCTCCTCTGAACCCTCTCTAGCTCTGCTATGTCTGCCTTGTTCACGGGAGCCCAGAACTGTACACAGTACTCCATGTGTGGTCTGACTAGTGATTTATAAAGTGGTAAGACTATATTTTCATCACGGGCATCTATGCCCTTTTGATGCAACCCATTATCTTATTGGCCTTAGCAGCAGTTGCCTGACACTGGGTTTTACAACTTAGTTTGTTATTTATTAAAATTCCTAGATCCTTTTCCATGTCAGTGTTACTGAGTGTTTTACCATTTAGTATGTACGGGTGACTTGCATTATTCCTTCCCATGTGCATAACTTTACATTTGTCAGTGTTAAACCTCATCTGCCATTTCTCTGCCCAAGCCCCCAATCTATCCAGATCCCTCTGTAGCAGAAAACTGTCCTCTTAAGTGTTAATTACTTTACACAGTTTAGTGTCATCTGCAAAAATTGATATATTACTGTGCAAGCCTTCTACAAGATCATTAATAAATATATTGAAGAGAATAGGGCCCAATACTGAACCCTGAGGTACCCCACTAGTGACCGTGACCCAATCTGAGTGTGTACCGTTAATAACCACCCTCTGTTTTCTATTACTGAGCCAGTTACTTACCAACATACAGATATTTTCTCCTAGTCCAAGTGTTCTCATTTTATATACTAACCTTTTATGTGGTACAGCGTCAAATGCTTTGGAGAAGTCCAGATATACGACATCCATTGATTTGCCGCTGTCAAGTCTAGAACTTACCTCCTCATAGAAACTGATTAAATTAGTTTGACATGACCGATCCCTCATGAAGCCATGCTGATATGGTGTAATTTGCTTATTTTCATTGAGATACTCCAAGATAGCATCTCTTACAAAACCTTCAAACAGTTTACCCACAACAGATGTTAAACTTACCGGCCTATAATTTCCAGGCTCTGTTTTTGGACCCTTTTTGAATATTGGCACCACATTTGCTATACGCCAGTCTGGTGGAACATTCCCTGTCAGTATGGAGTCCGTGAATATCAAAAATAAGGGTCTGGCTAGGACATCACTTAATTCCCTTAGGATACGGGGTGTATGCCATCCGGTCCTGGCGATTTGTCTATTTTAATCTTTTTAAGTCGCTGCTGTACTTCTTCCTGGGTCAGACAGGGCACTTTTAAAGGGAATTTACTTTTGCATTTTGCATTTCATCTGACAGTTTATTTTCCTCAGTGAAAACAGTGGTGAAGAAAATATTTAATAGCTTGGCTTTATCCTCATCGCTTTCTGCAACTCCCCCTCATTGCTATGTAGAGGGCCGACTCCTTCAGGTTTATATTTTTACCATTTATATAATTGAAAAACATTTTAGGGTTAGTTTTGCTCTCTTTGGCAATTAATCTCTCGGTCTCTAGTTTGGCAGTTTTTATTAGTTTTTACATATTCTATTTTTTTCCTTATAGTTTATCAGTGCTTCCTGGCTCCCCTCCTGTTTCAGTGATTTATATGCTTTCTTTTTGTCATTTATTGCTTTTTTACCGTTCTATTTATCCACATTGGTTTCTTCTTATTTCTTAGCCTTTTATTTCTATAAGGTATGCATCGATCACAATTTGATGTTACAATGCTTTTAAAAATCTCCCATTTTGTGGTTGTATTTTTATTTTTGAGGACTATGTCCCAGTTAATTGGGCCTATGGCCTCTCTTAGTTGGCTAAATTTTGCTTTTTTGAAGTCCGGTATTCTTGTTCCTCCCTGTAGAAACTCTCGTTTAAAGGATAATTGGAAGGTTATTACTTTATGGTCACTATTTCCCAGGTGTCCCCCGACCTGCACGTCTGTTGTTCTATCAGGTCTATTGGTTAATACTAAGTCCAGTATGGCCGTCCCTCTAGTTGGGTCCTGAACCATTTGGGAAAGATAATTGTCTTTGGCTATTGCCAAGAACCTGTTTCCTTTATGGGATGTACAGGTTTCAGTTTCCCAGTCTATATCTGGGTAGTTGAAGTCCCCCATAATAACCACCTGATTATTGTTTGCCGCCTTGTTTATCTCGTTTAGTAATAGATTTTCTGCGGACTCTGGTATATTACTTTAAGTGGTTTAAAGTAAACTCCTATTAGTAATTTATTATTGTTTTTGGCTCCATTTATCTCCACCCACAATGACTCCACATTTTCGTGTCCCTCACAGATGTCTTCCCGGAGTGTGGGCTTTAGACAGGACTTTATGTAAAGGCAGACCCCTCCCCCTCTCCGGTTTTGACAATCCTTTCTGAACAGATTGTAACCTTGTACATTAACTGCCCAGTCATAGCTATCATCCAGCCATGTCTCAGTTATTCCCACTATGTCATAATCCTCCTCACACATCACTAATTCCAGTTCCCCAGTTTTATTAGTCAGGCTTCTGGCATTAGTATACATACATTTGAGAGGTTTATGCATATTTTTGCCCTACACCTTTCCTTCTGAACTTTTCTAGTCCCTCCTTCCATTTCTCCCCCAGTCCCACTACCTTGCCCCCGGTCTCTATCTGCACTATCTTCCCCTCCTATAATGTAATTTCTCTCCCCCAGTCCCTAGTTTAAACACTCCTCCAACCTTCTAGCCATCTTTCTCCCCAACACGGCTGCCCCTTCCCCATTGAGGTGCAGCCCGTCCCTACGATAGAGCCTGTAGCCGATAGCAAAGTCGGCCCAGTTCTCCATGAACCCAAAACCCTGCTTCCTACACCAGTTCTTGAGCCACTTGTTAACCTCTCTAATCTCCCGCTGCCTCTCTTGTGTGGCCCGTGGTACAGGCAGTATTTCGTAAAATACTACCTTTGAGGTCCTTGCCCTAAGCTTTTGACCTAAATCCCTGAAATCATTCTTAAGGACGCTCCACCTTCCTCTAACTTTGTCATTGGTTCCGATATGGACCATGACCGCTGGATCTTCTCCAGCCCCTCCCAGTAATCTGTCAACCCGATCTGCGATGTGTCGAACTCTAGCGCCAGGAAGACAGCACACTGTTCGGCGATCACGATCTTTGTGACAGATCGCCCTATCTGTTCCCCTAATAATTGAGTCTCCCACTACCAGCACCTGTCTGGCCTGCCCTGCTCTCCTGGTCCCCTGCTTACTGGAGCTGACATTCCCCTGACCGGCAGAGAAAGCGTCTGGCTGCAGCAGTGCTGTCCCTGAGCTGCCATCCCCCTCATCTGCCAAACATGCAAACTTGTTGGGGTGTGTCAGATCAGGGCTAGCCTCCCTGGCACTCTTCCCTCTACCCCGCTTTCTTACTGTCACCCAGCTAGCTACCTCACTCTCCTCAGCCTCCTCGCTACCACCCTCCCCCACATCTACCCCAAAGACTGCTTGCTCGGTGAGCAGAAAACTCTTTTGCAAATTGTCAGTGGCTCTCAGTGTTGCAATATGCCCGTTTAGAGACTCGATGTGCGATTCCAAACGTGTAATTTGCTCACATTTTGAACAAAGATATGCACCCTCAAACGGCTGTTCCAGGACTGCATACATCATGCAAGATGTGCACTGGACGGCATTGTCAATTGTGCAAGACATTCTAGTGGGGATTACACCACAAAAACAAAACAAAATACAATATAATCTAGTTACAAGAACTGACGAATTTCAGTCCCCCACTGAAGTCCCTGAATCTTAAGTCACACTTACACAACCACACACTTAATCAACCACGCGTCGCGACCAACCTCGCGTTATATATATATCTACTTATATAAGTATGCTGTAAATGAAACTCAAATACACCAGCCTGTTTTTTTTTCCTCTGGATTCAAAGGCTGAGTTCTCCTTACTGCTGACTTCTTAAAGGCTCCTAATTAGGCAGCCACACCCTAATTACTCACCTGTGCAACCCCTAGTAAAGGAAAAAAGTGTTAAAACAGCAATGAAGATTGCAAAGCAGAAAGTCCCAGTGTACAATAGAGTCAAAGGCAGCCACTCAATGTCCACAAATAATGTAGCTCGCAGTTTCTCCCTCACTTAATCTTAATTAAAAGATAAACCTTTCGGCACACTGATTATTTGCTAGGAGTCGGGTTCCTACCCCGCTTAGTATATGAAAAGATAACTCCAGCTTTATGCGTTTCAAGGTGCTTTTATTGAAAATGCGGCACGTAATAGTGACGTTTCGGCCTAAATGGCCTTTATCAAACGATTGCCGCTGGTGGGTATAAGGTATAGGAAAAAAGCGCTGTGGGTAGAAAGAGCGTGAATCTTAAGTCACACTTACACAACCACACACTTAATCAACCACGCGTCGCGACCAACCTCGCGTTATATATATATCTACTTATATAAGTATGCTGTAAATGAAACTCAAATACACCAGCCTGTTTTTTTTTCCTCTGGATTCAAAAGGGACGCGGACACGGTCGTGGTGGTTTTAGTGAACCTTCTGGTGCTGGGAGAGGACGTTGCCTTTCTGCCACAGCCACACGTCCTAGTGAACCAACTACCTCAAGTTCCAGTACCCGCCAGAATTTACAGCCATATTTGGTGGGGCCCAAGACCGTTTTAAGGATGGTAAAGCCAGAGCAGGTACAGGCGCTAGTCAATTGGGTGGCCAACAGTGGATCCAGCACATACACAACAGTCTTCTGCAGAAAGTGCACAGGTGGCGCCTGAAAACCAAGCCCATCAGTCTGTCACATCACCCCCATGCATATCAGGGAAACTGTCTGATCCTCAAGTTATGCAGCAGTCTCTTATGCTGTTTGAAGACTCTGCTGGCATTGTTTCCCAAGGGAATCCACCTAGCCCTTCCCCAGTGGTGGAAGATATAGAATGCACTGATGCACAACCACTGATGTTTCCTGATGATGAGGACATGGGAATACCACCTCATCGGAATCCGCACGTCCCTGATGATGACAAAACACAGGTGCCAACTGCTGCGTCTTTTTGCAGTGTGCAGACCGAACAGGATGTCAGGGAGGAAGACTGTGTGGAAGACGATGCAGGGGACGATGAGATCCTAGACCCCACATGGAATGAAGGTCGTGCCACTGACTTCCATAGTTCAGAGGAAGAGGAAGTGGTGAGACCGAGCCAACAGAGTAGCAAAAGAGAGAGCAGGGGGCAAAAGCAGAAAAGCTGCCGCCAAGAGAGTTCATCTACTACTGGCCACCGCCACCAGGGACCGAGCACCCCAAAGGCAGCTTCAAGGAGTTCCCTGGCATGGCACTTCTTTAAACAATATGCTGATGACAAGACCCGAGTGGTTTGCACGCTGTGCCATCAGATCCTGAAGCGAGGCATTAACGTTCTGAACCTTAGCACAACCTGCATGACCAGGCATCTACATGTAAAGCATGAACTGCAGTGGAGTAAACACCTTAAAAGCAAGGAACTCACTCTGGCTCCCCCTGCTCCCTCTTCTGCTGCTGCCTCGGCCTCTTCCTCCGTCTCGGGAGGAATGTTGGCACCTACCGCCCACCAAACAGAGGATGTGCCACTGACACCACCACCTGCGTCACCAAGCATCTCCACCATGTCACACGGCAGCGTTCAGCTCTCCATCTCACAAACCTTGGAGAGAAAGCGTAAATTCCCACCTAGCCACCCTCGAGCCCTGGTCCTGAATGCCAGCATTTCTAAACTACTGGCCTTTGAAAGGATGTCATTCAGGCTGGTGGACACAAACAGCTTCAAACAGCTGAAGTCCATGGCTGTTCCACAGTATGTTGTTCCCAGCCGCCACTACTTCTCCAAGACAGCCATGCCTTCCCTGCACAACCAAGTATCGGATAAAATCAAGTGTAAACTGCACAACGCCATCTGTGGCAAAGTTCACCTAACCACAGATACGTGGACCAGTAAGCACGGCCAGGGACGCTATTTCTCCCTAACTGCACACTGGGTAAATGTAGTGGCGGCTGGGCCCCAGGCGGAGAGTTCCTTGGCACACGTCCTTCCGCCGCCAAGGATCGCAGGGCATCATTCTTTGCCTCCTGTAGCCTCATCCTCCTACTCAGCTTTCTCCTCCTCTGCTTCCTCCAGCTCATCCAGTCAGCCACACACCTTCACCACCAACTTCAGCACAGCCCGGGGTAAACGTCAGCAGGCCATTCTGAAACTCATATGTTTGGGGGGCAGGCCCCACAACGTGCAGGAGTTGTGGCGGGGTATTAAACAACAGACCGACGATTCTTTTCTACCGGTGGGCCTCAAGCCCGGCCTGGTGGTGTGCGACAATGGGCAAAATGTCGTCGCAGCTCTGCGACTAGCCGGTTTGACGCACATCCCTTGCCTGGCGCATGTGCTGAATTTGGTGGTGCATAAGTTCATTCACAACTACCCTGACATGTCAGAGTTGCTGCATAAAGTGCGGGCCGTCTGTGTGCGCTTTCGGCGTTCACATCCTGGCGCTGCTCGTCTGTCTGCGCTACAGCACAACTTCGGCCTTCCCACTCACATATGCGACGTGCCCACCAGGTGGAACTCCACCTTGCACTTGCACTTGCACTTGCTACTGTGCGAGCAGCAGCAGGCCATAGTGGACTTTCAGCTGCAGTACGCACCAGTGAGTCGCACAGCGGAACAGCACCACTTCACCACCAATGACTGGGCCTCCATGCGAGACCTGTGTGCCTTGTTGCGCTGTTTTGAGTACTCCACCAACATGGCTAGTGGCGATGACACCATTATCAGCGTTACAATACACTTCTATGTCTCCTTGAGAAAACACTTAGGGCGATGATGGAAGAGGATGTTGCCCAGGAGAAGGAGGAGGAGGAAGAGGGGTCAAATTTTAGCACTTTCAGGCAAGTCTCTTAGAAGTGGCTCAGAGGGAGGTTTTTTGCAACAGCACAGGCCAGGTACAAATTTGGCCAGCCAGGGCCCACTACTTGAGGACGAGGAGGACGAGGATGAGAAGGAGGTGGAGGAGGATGAGGATCAATCATCTTCACAGCGCGGTGGCACCCAACTCAGGTCAGGCCCATCACTGGTGCGTGGCTAGGGGGAAACAGAGGATGATGACGATAAACCCTCCCACAGAGTTCAGCTTGTCCTTACCTCTGGGCAGCATGGCACACATGAGTGACTACATGCTGCAGTGCCTGCGCAACGACAGCAGAGTTGCCCACATTTTAACGTGTGTGGACTACTGGGTTGCCACTCTGCTGGATCCCCGGTACAAAGACAATGTGCCCACCTTACTTCCTGCACTGGAGCGTGATAGGAAGATGCGCGAGTACAAGCGCACGCTGGTAGACGCGCTCCTGAGAACATTCCTAAATGTCACAGGGGAAAAAGGGGAAGTCCAAGGCGAAGGCAGAGGAGGAGCAAGAGATCGCCAACGCAGCTGTGTCACGGCCAGCTCCTCTGAGGGCAGGGTTAGCATGGCAGAGATGTGGAAAAGTTTTGTCAACACGTCACAGCTAACTGCACCACCACCTGATACGGAACATGTTAGCAGGAGGCAGCATTTCAATAACATGCTGGAACAGTATGTGTGCACACCCCTCCACATACTGACTGATGGTTCGGCCCCATTCAACTTCTGGGTCTCCAAATTGTCCTCGTGGCCAGAGTTAGCCTTTTATGCCTTGGAGGTGCTGGCCTGCCCGGTGGCCAGCGTTTTGTCTGAACGTGTATTCAGCATGGCAGGTGGTGTCATTCCTGACAAACGCAGCCGCCTGTCCACAGCCAACGTGGACAAGCTGACGTTCATAAAAATGAACCAGGCATTGATCCCACAGGACCTGTCTATCCCTTGTGCAGAATATACATTTATAACTATCTCCCCTTAACCATATATTCTTGTACTCCAGGGCACTTCTGTATTGAATTTTCTTTTTTTAATGTTACCATTATTTTGTGGGGCAACCCAAAGTTGAATAAACCTCTCCTCTGTCTGGGTGCCAAGGGCCTAAATATATGAAAGTGGTCTTCTCCGTTGGTATGTGACATGATGCCTCTTTTGCTGCTATGGGACCTCTCTCCTCTGTCTGGGTGCCAGGGCCTAAATAACTGAAAGTGACCTTCTCCATTGGTTCGTGACATGAAGCCTGATTCTCTGCTATGGGACCTCTCTCCTCTGTCTGGGTGCCGGGGCCTAAATAACTGAAAGTGGCCTTCTCCATTGGTGGGTGACATGATTCCTCTTTTGCTGCTATGGAACCTCTCTCATCTGTCTCAGTGCCGGGGCCTACATGTCTGAAAGTGGCCTGTTCCAGTGGTGGGTAACATGATGCCTCTTTTTCCGCTATGGGACCTTTCTCCTCTATCTGGGTGTCAGGGGCCTAAATTTCATGTACTTGCTTGCTGTCTTGGTCAGTGATATTAAACTCTTTTTACTGTCTAATGACCACCCCATTGTCTGGGTGTCAGGGGCCTAAATTTCACGTACTTGCTTGCTGTCTTGGTGGCAGGCATTTAACTCTTTTTGATGTCTAATGACCGCCCCATTGTGTGGGTGTCAGGGGCCTAAATTTCACGTACTTGCTTGCTGTCTTAGTGAGTGATATTAAACTCTTTTTTCTGTCTAATGACCGCCCCATTGTGTGGGTGTCAGGTGCCTAAATTTCATTCAATTGCTTGCTGTCTTGGTGGCAGACATTTAACTCTGTTTGCTGTCTAATGACCACCCCATTGTGTGCATGTCAGGAGCCTAAATTTCACGTACTTGCTTTCTGTCTTAGTGAGTGATATTAAACTCTTTTTGCTGTCTAATGACCGCCCCACTCTGTAAGTGTCAGGAGCCTAAATTTCACGTACTTGCTTGCTGTCTTAGTGAGTGATATTAAACTATTTTTACTGTCTAATGACCGCCCCATTGTGTGGGTGTCAGTGGCCTATATTTTGTTTAATTGCTTGCTGTCTTGGTGCGAGAAATTAAACTCTTTTTACTGTCAAATGAACTCTCCTCTGTCTGGGTGTCAGGGGCCTGCATAAATAATAATGGCCTGTTCCATTGCAGGTTGACCTGAGGCCTGTGTTACTGTTACAGGACCGCTCTCCTCTTTGCGAGTGCCATGGCCCTGAGTCTGTGAATGAGGCCTGTGGCACTGCAGGCAGACATGAATCCTTTTTGGCTGTGATGAAAACTTCAACTCCCATAGCATTCCCACCTGACGCCACCCCAACCTCTTATTCCACCTCCTCCTCCTCCAAGTTGCCAATTGATATTGTTTAATTTTTATTTATTTTATTTTAATTCATGTCCCTATCCACATTTGTTTGCAGGGGATTTACCTACATTTTGCTGCCTTTTGCAGCCCTCTAGCCCTTTCCTGGGCTATTTTTTTACAGCCTTTTTAGTGCCCAAAAGTTCGGGTCCCCATTGACGTCAATGGGGTTCGGGTTCGCAGTGAAGTTTGGGTCGAGTTCGGATCCCGAACCCAAACATTTTCGTGAAGTTTGGCCGAACTTCTCGAACCTGAACATCCAGGTGTTCGCTCAACTCTAGTGAGGATATATACCTATAGAACATGGCAACCGCTATGGTCAGTAAAATGGTGCAGCAGTATGCCAGTCTCTTGAAGGCAAAACTAGAAGGTGAATTTTTGGCTTTCTGCTCCCCAAAACCCTTGGCCTACTTTCGTTACATTGATGACATACTAATTATCCTGTAACCAAACGCTTGGTTACAGGACAAAATTTGGGTTCACTCATCGCTAATTAGACCATAGATATGAGCAGAATAAAGAAGTAAATGATTTTGTTTTATACCAGACAACCTCAGTAGGCAGTATGTGTTGTTTTGAGGTCAGGCAGTGGCAGCTCATCAGAGACACCTGTCATGTACTAAAGCCCTTGGAAGAGGTCATAACATTTTTCAGTAGGTAAAACTGCAGCATAACCAATGGCATTCTCCTGATGTTTATCTTAGAGCAGATGCTCACACTAAAGGACAGCTCACATATAGTGATGATCGAGCACCAAAGTATTTGGGTGTTGTACACCAATTTTAAAGACAAAAATACGTAAAAAATCAATTTAACAGGAAAAATTGTTAGGAAACATTTTTTACTGTATATTAAATTGTATATAAAGTGCAAGTGCTGTAAAAAGTACAAGCAAGAGGCACTCCGAAACAGTCTGTATATCACATAAAGGAGGGCCTCATTCACATTATGGTAAAATTGTTCAGGTAGAGGTCTCCTACACTCATAAAGCCTATGCACTAAGTGAAAGGGCTGCCAAAAATTACAAGGAACCAGCACTCCAATACACCCTTTATTACACATAAAGGAGGGCATCATACACACCCTTGAAAAATTATGATTGGTGGCCTGCTGATGATCCTCAAAAACATTTGGAGCAAGGGCCTGCTGGTGACCATCTAAAACATTAGGGGCGAGGGCCTGCTGCTGAGCTGATCCTCTAAAACATTAGGGACGAGGGCCTGCTTGTGAACTGATGCTCTAAAACATTATATGTGAGTGCCTGCTGGTGAGCATACACTCTAAAACATTATATTCTAGTGCCTGCAGTTGAGCTGATGCTCTAAAACATTGTATGCGAGTTCATGCTGTACAGATGACGCTCTCAAACATTTTATATTCGAGTGCATGCTGTTCAGCTGACCCTATAAAAAAAAATTTGAGTTAAGGGGCTGCAGTTGAGATGACCCTGTAAAAAAACTTAGAGTGGAAGGAATATACACAATCTGGATGAGGAGGAGGTGGAAGAGAAAAAAAGATTAAACGATATACTCTTTTTTGTGGTGGAAAAGGTGCAGGGGAATACACTACAGTAGATTAAGTACATTATAAATTATAGATTGAAAATGCCTTTATGTTCATCATCAGATCAGCTCTCCTCTGATGGAGTTGAGAAGTCAGGAGCAATCCAGGCCTTGTTAATTGTTATCTGAGTCAACCTGTCAGCATTGCCAGGGGACAAGCGGATAGGCTTATCTGTTATAATGCCACCAGCAGCACTAAATACACGTTCAGACAAAACGCTGGAGGCAGGGCAGGCCAGCACCTCCAAGGCGTAGAGTGCAAGTTTGTGCCACGTGTCCAGCTTGGTCATCCAGTACTTGTAAGGCACCGAGGGATCATTTAGGACGCTGACACAGTATGCTATGTATGCCTTCACCATCTTCCAAAACTTTTTCTTCTTTGTAGCACTAGGCCGCGCTTCAGGGTGAGGTTGCTGGCGTGGTGTCATGAAAGTGTCCCATACCTTGGAGAGTGCTGCCCTGCCTTTGTTGGAACTGCTGTGTGTTCACCTTGTCTCCCTTCCTCTGTTGCCTAAGGAAGTATGGAATCTGCTGGCCACTTTGTCAGATGGAAAATTTTGGAGCAATCTCTCAACAAGTACCTTCTGGTATTGCACCGTTTAACTCATCCTTTAAACCACAGGAATGAGAGATGAGAAGTTCTCTTTATAGCGGGAGTCAAGAGGGGTGAACACTCAGTAATCTGTGTTATCTAAAATCCGTATAACGTGAGAGTCGCGGGATAGGCAGCCTAACATAAAGTCAGCCATATGTGCCAGAGTACCAACAGGCAAGACGTCGATGTCTAGATTAGAACGACTCTCCACCTCCTCCTCTTCATGGTCCAATTTGCGCTGAGAAGACGAACTGTGGATGGTCTAGCTATCACCCTGTGTAATGTCCTCCCCCATTTCCTCGTCTGCCACATTCAGAGCGTCCTCCTTAACTGTGAGCAGCGATCGTTTGAGTAGACACAGCAGTGGGATGGTTACGCTGATAATAGCGTTATCGCCACGAACCATCTGTATGGATTCATCAAAGTTTTTTAAAACCTCACAGAGGTCTGATATCTATGCCCACTCCTCCCTTTTGAATAGTGGCAGTTGACTGGAAAGGCGACGACCATGTTGCAGCTGGTATTCCACAACTGCCCCCTGCTGCTCACAAAGCCTGGCCAACATGTAGAACGTAGAGTTCTAGCGTGTGCTCACGTCGCACAACACTCAGTGAGCTGGAAGCCGCAAGCGCTACTGCAGCGTTGACAGACCAGCTGAAGTTGTGGATGATTTGCGGAAATGATCACACGCAGCACCTACACTATTAGCTTTTGCAAATTGGGGTAGGTTTTGATAAACTGATGAACCACTAAGTTAGGCATGGGATGTGTGTCAAGCTGCCGAGCTCCAAAGCTGCTACCAAGTTACGGCCATTGTCAGACACAACCATACCTGGTTATAGGTTAAGTGGTGAGGGCGACAGCTCGGTCTGTTCCCTTATTCCCTGCCAAAGCTCTGCGGCAGTGTGCTGTTTGTCCCCGAAGCAGATCGACTTCAGCATGGCCTGTTGATGCTTACCCACAGCAGTGCTACACTGCTACCAGCTAACGACTGATGACTGACTGCGACTGGAGGTGGAGGAGGAGCGGCGGAGACCCTGATGGACGTAGGGCCCGCAATACTTGGCGTGGGTAACACCTGTGCCATCCCAAGGTACGACTCACTCCCGGCCTCCAAAACATTCACCCAGTGTGCGGTCAGGGAAATGTAGCATCCTGGCCACCAGCACTTGTCCATGTGTTCGTGGTGAAGTGAATATTCCCAGTAAGTGCGTTGGTCAGGGCCTGGGTGATTTTCTCGGACACATGCTGGTGTAAGGTGAGCACAGCACACCGTGAAAAATGGGGGCATCTGGGTTGACTGCGTACCGCGGAATGGCCGCCGACATCAGGCTGCGGAAGGCCTCAGTGTCCACAAGCTTAAATGGCAACATTTCAAGTGCCAGTAATTTCAAAAGTTGCGTATTTATTTCTTTGGCCTGTGGGTGGGTATTTGCGTTCAAATGCCTTGCTATCGACAGTTGGATGCTGCGCTGGGATAGGGAAGTGGATGTTGTTGCTAATGGTTCATCTGAAGGTCCAGTTGCAGAGCGAGGGGCACCCGGGCCTGCGTCTTCAACAGTGGTTTGGCCAGCAGTGCATTACACAAGAGGAGGCAGTGTTGTGACCCACAGACCCAGATTGTGGTCCCAGGCGTTGAGCAGACTCTTGGCTACAGAGACTGGACGAGAGGGTGGTACTTAACTGACTGGAAGCATTATCTTCAGCAATACAACTGACCAACTTTTCGCACTGGTCCGACTTGGACAGTGTTGTCCTGCAGCGCCCAGCTAAGTTGGACATGAAGCTGCGTACGGTGGATGTTTTTTTTTTTTTTTATGGTGCACCGGCAGCAGGCACAGTTTCCTTGCGCCCAGGGCCATGGCCTCTGCGTGCACCATCAACATCATGCCCACTTCCCCTTCCCTTTGTGCTCGCCTTCTTCATATAAATAGTTTTGTCACTAGATGTGGTGCAGATTGTTTTACTGTCCGCTAAAGACACCGTTTTCGGATGCAGGACAGTGTATGTCACAGAAACCCACAGAATATCGACACGATATTAGGCCCAGATTATTGGAATTTGTAATGCAGACACTGTTTGCAGATGTTCTACACTATTGGTTACAGAACACCACAGATTATGGACACTAGATGTGGCCCAGATTATTGGAATTTGTAATACAGACTCTGTTTGCAAATGTTCTACAGTATTGGTTACAGAACACTACATATTATGGACCCTATATGTGGACTAGATTATTAAAGACACAGTCTGCGGATGATGTACAGTATACTGTATGCCACTAATAGGTATAAAATAAAATTATCTTGCTGCTGTCAAACACTAACAGTAGTCCTGAAAAGGACTTTGGGGTCTTTGAAAAGCTTTTGGTAGTAAAAACAGCAAATGCACTATCTGTTCCCTCCGAAGCACTGTCCCTGAGACTGTAGCAGGTAAATAGGTTGCTGTTTTAAAACACACACAGTAGTCCTTAAAAGGACTTTTGGGTCTTGGAAAAGCTTTCTCTGACTAAAAACTGTGAAAATCTCTCCCTACCCTGTCTTTCCCTTCCTACGCTGTGCTCCCCCTGTCTATGTCTGAGCGTTCTGGCTAGCCAATCACTGTAATGCCAGCACCAAACATGGCTACTGGCATTACAGTGAGGGCAGTACTTACTTGCACTTTTATTGGCTGCTTAAAACCCGCGAAACGTGCAGGGCGGATACTCGAGCAATGCGCTCGAGCACATGCGGTACTCTGTCGAGTACTGCCATGTGCCGAGCATAGTGATGCTCAAGCTAAACAGATATTCGGCCTAGCATGCTGGCTCATTACTACTCACACATTTTGCTGGCCATCCTGTAGCTGTTGGGGACCCAGACAGAGAAATTTCCATGGAGGGGAAGGATGTGGAACTGCCACTGGAGGAAGAAGATTTGATGGTAGGAAATAGGAGGATGATGATGACGATGACACAGACAATAATGACCAATCATCTCAATGGTGGATGAAGATTGAAAAATCTAGGTTTCCTGACACACAAGCCAGAATGGCAAGTGTATTTTTGCTTGCTTATGTAATGACAGCCATATCATTCACATGAAGCAGTCTAATGGATATTGCCATGCTTTTAGACCCCGCTCTATTAAAGCAATATGGGGAATGTTTTCCTCCTACCAAAAGGGAATCCGAGTTACTTTATTACCGGGAAACACTGTGCTTGTGGTAGCTTTCAGCGAGCAAACACCTTCCATCTTCATGTCTGAGGCCCCTTTCTGCTTCCCACAGTGTCACCAACCTTCTGCCACCTCAGGTAAAACAAGCAGCAGAAGCTACAGCAGCTAGTTCAGTATCAACAGGATAGAACAATTATTTCATTTGTTTCACCAGTCTGAGACAAATTTGCAAATGTAAATGTACTGCCCTAACACCCAGGTTCTACCTGGACTCCGGCTTTTCTTGGCACATACCATGTTCCCTAGCCTCCTGGAATTCTGGACAGTCATTCTGGAACAGTGGCCAAGTATGCTTTCTCTGTTCTCTCTTGCCCATCATCCAGTGTCATCTCAGAATGGGTTTCAGCATAGCAGGGTGTGTTGTGACACCCAAAAGGAATAAGTTCTCCTCCCCCAGTGCAAAAACATTACTTTTGTCAAAATAAACGAGGCATGGCTCTGCAAGGATTTTCACACTTCTCAGGCTGAGGCCGAATATATCCCCCCTGTCCAACATTTCCCCATCATACCACTGCCACTGTCTTCCTACCATTATGTTCTGTACTGCGTGGATGCTGCTGCTACTGTCATGCCAATACTGCTGTCTGCCTGACTACCATCTTGTTCCATACTGTGTGGCTGCTACCACCATTATACTACTGCTAATGTCTACCTACCATCATGTTCTGTACCGTATGGTTGCTTCTGCCATGCTGCCCCCATCATGCCCCATGTCACTCTTAGTACACAGTGAATAAAAACAAAACCCAAAAAATCATGGGGGAATTGTGTTTATATTTATTTTTTCTCAATTCTAGCACACAAAGATTTTTTTTCCTATTTTCCAATACAACATATGTAAACTAAATGGTGCCATTACAAAACACAACCTTTATGAAAAGGCTATGGCTAAAAGATTATAGCTCTTGGAAAATGAGTAGGAAAAAAACTAAAATAAAAACTGGCCAAATTCTGAAGGCGGTTAACCCTTTCAGTACCCGGGCCACTTTTCACCTTAAATCCCAGGCCGATTTTTGCAAATCTGACATGTGTCACTTTATGTGGTAATAACTTTGGAATGCTGTTACTTATCCAAGCCATTCTGAGATTCTGTTTTCTCATGACACATTGTACTTCATGACAGTGGTAAATTTGAGTCAATATATTTCACCTTTATTTATAAAATAATCCCAAATTTAGCAAAAATTTAGAAAAATTAACAATTTTCGAAATTTGAATTTCTCTACTTTTAAGACAGATAGTAATACCTCATAAAATGGTTATCAATCAACATTCCCCATATGTCTGCTTTATGTAGGCATAATTTTGTAAATGTCATTTTATTTTTTAGGATGTTAGAAGGCTTAGAAGTTTAGAAACTATTTTTCAAAGTTTCAACAAAATTTCAAAAAAACTGCTTTTTAAGCACCAATTCAGTAATAAAGTGATTTCGAGGGGCTAACATAATGGAAATCACCCATAAATGACCCCATTTTAGAAACAAAACCCCTCAAAATACTCAAAACTGATGATACAAACTTTGTTAACCCTTGAAGTGTTCCTCACAAATTAAAGGAAAATGGATGTGAAATTTCCAAATTTCACTTTTTTGGTAGATTTTTTATGTTAACAAGTTTTTTCTTGCAACACATCAAGGGTTAACAGCAAAATAAACCTCAATATATATTACTCTGAATTTTGCAGTTTATAGAAATACCTCATATTTGGCGGTAAACTTCTCTGTGGGCATGTGACAGTGATTAGAAGTAAAGGAGCACCATATTCATTTTGGAGGCAGATTTCGCTAGAATGGTTTTTAGGCACCATTTTGCATTTGAAGAGACCCTGATGTACCCCTACAGTGGAAACCCTCAAAAAGTGACTCCATTTTGGAAACTAAGCCCCTAAAAGAATATATTAAGGGTGGTACTGAGAACTTTGACCCCCTAAGCGTTTTATGTAATTTGGAAACACTTGGCTATAAAAATGAAAAGTTTCATTCCTTCGAAAAAAAATTTGCTTTAACCCCATATTTTTTCGCAAGGGATAAGAGTAGAAAACGCACCTCTTAATTTATTACCCATTTTCTCCTGAATATGGCAACACCCCATACATGGTGGTAGACTGCTGTAGGGGCACATGGCAGGACTCAGAACGGCACCATATGGCTTTTGCAGCACAGATTTTGATGGATAGGATTATGGGTGCCATTGGTTTTTATTTTTTAAGTGATTGTCTTAAGTGGGGGCTAATTTTTTGCAGGAAGAGGTGACGGTTTGATTGGTTTCCATTTTGGGATACATAAGACTTTTTGATCGCTTGGTATTACCTTTTTGTGAGGCGAGGTAAAAAATTGGCTGTTTTGGAAAAAAAAAATTTTTTTTTAAATGTTTTACAGCATTCACCTGAGGGGGCATCTAATGTGATATTTTTATAGAGCAGGTTGTTTCGGATGCAGCGATACCTAATATGTCTATCATTTTTATTTTTGTTAAGTTTTACACAGTGAAATCATTTCTCAACAGAATGAAATATTGTTTTCGTGTTGCCATTTTCTGAAAGCCTTATTTTTGGGTGGGTGATTGTCCTAGGTAGGGGCTCATTTTTTGCAGGATAAGATGACTGTTTGATTACTCAATATTACACTTTTTGTGAGGCAAGGTGATCAGAAAACGGCTTTTTTGACAGTTTTTTTTACGGGGTTCAGCTGACAGGGTGGATCATGTGATATTTTTTTCGATCCGGTCGATACAGATGCGGTGATACCTAATGTGTCTACTTTTCTTTTTTTCCCTATTCTTTACAAAAAAAAAATACTTTATTTTGGGATAAGGACGCTTTTTTTTCACTTGAAACTTCAAAAAAAAATGTAGCTTTATTTTTTTTAACTTCTTTTTTCACTTTATTTTTTGTCACACTCTGGGACTTAAACTTTTGGGGTTCTGATCCCCTTTACAATGTATTACAATACTCCTGAATTGTAATGCATTGGCTGTAAGAGTATTACACTGTGTAATACACATACAGCTTCCTGCATATAATATCCAGGGGGATGGATCTCACAGGCTGTCATGGAAGGCAGCCACATTGCCTAAGGAAGCAGCGCGGGGACCCGAAGGCAACCCCACACCCGGCAGGATCCTGCAGGTGCCGCGGTCAGCTCTGACCGCGGCAGTGCAATGGTTAATGGGGTTTTCACTGATGCCGGCGCATACAGTAGGGATCCGGGTATCAGTGACTGCCAGACCCTTGTAGCTGATCGGGCGGGCGCAACTCCTGCACCCGTCCGATCAGAGCGCCGTAGCTGTACGGCGCTGGGATTTCTGTCCCAGTTTCTAGCACCATACATGGTATGCTACGGGTTAAAGCTAGATAAGTTGCAATAGTAAAAAGCAAAAAGCAAAAAGTTCTAGCCATTCAACTATAAGTGAGGTGGGGCACATTCCTGTGCGCATTATTTAAGCGTCATAAATTTTTCGATATACAGATGTAGCTGGGATAAAATTGACTCTGATAACTCTGATAACACGTGTTATCTCGTTCCATCTTTTGACAAAAGGCATTAAAATACATTGAAATAGTTAGTTAACCTTTTTGTGCCATTTTGTACTTAACACATTAGCCATCAAGTTTAGCTCTGCTGCAACTGTAGCTTAAAGAAGATGGCACTTCAGGATCGAGGAAGATAATAAGCAGGAGTTCTTTCTCTGGCTTCCATTTAATGCAATGTTTTCCCTGATCCATTACCTTTTTCCATAGTCATGTAATTTTATGTCCATCTATATTACTTATTTAAAAAAGTAACTTGTCTATTAAACTTAGAAGGAAACATGTTGTACATGCAGTCCCACAGAATGTATCCTGTTATACAGCAGGAGCTGTTGAGCTTATTGATATATGACTTTATGGGTTAAGATTCAGTAAAAAAAAAATAATAATCTGGTTTGGGACCTGTTTACTTCAGGGGTCTGGCCTTAGGTCCTAATCCAATATTTTTTTCACCTTATCCATTTGATCATGTTGAAGCCGCCACGGCAATCTTGATTGTAGACACCACGCCAAATCTTGCTTGGTGACTTGATGTCATCACGCTGGCTAGATGTTTAACCAAGATGGCCGCAGCGGCCTGTTCGCATGCAAATGGACGAGGTATGTTTTCTTTTTCCTGCCTTTACCGGGAAAATTGATTCGTTACCATGAAGCGCGAGGAAATTCGGCTTTGCAACTATTCAACTTTTTCCTAAAATTTTAACTGAAGTCAATTTGCTTAATCTAACAGTATGATGTCTTTGATGCTGGGCACCAGTATCTCTCTTTTTCATCTTCCTGATCTATATGGATCTCCAGTGTTCTCAATGAAATTTATACTAGTAAGGGTTCGTACTTGTGTTATGGCATTCCGTTATAGGTTAGGAATGCAAAATGAAAGCCTTTAAGAAGCATTTCATTTTAATCCATCATAATTCAAATGTATAGGCAAGCATAACGGATCCGTCTGGTTTCCATTATGCAGAACGGAAACGAAAGTCGACAGGACTTTGTTTTCCATCCTGCATAACAGAAACCAGACAGATCCGTTATGCTTGCCTATACATTCCTATTATGTTGGATCAAAACGATATGCCTCTTAAAGGCTTCCGTTTTGCATTCCGTCTGGGAATTGGTTATAAACGGAATCTATAACGGAATGCCATAAAGCAAGTACGAACTCCCGTAGATTGTTAAGTGATTTTAAGCTACAGTAACAAATATATTCACAGAGGCAGATGTTACCATTAATGCTTTATCTTACAAATACTATATTTACTTAGACAAAAACATTCTGTGCACAGTCGAGTGATACCATAGAGAGCGCATCAGTTAAACTAAAATGTACGCACATTCCAGGTATAAGGTAGTCTTCGAATGACAATCAGTTCAGATATATAGATTTAGATGGTTATGTATAGAGATGAATGAAGTTTAGATAACTTTGATTTTGCTGCTTCACTGAATTTCACAAACAAATTTGCTTTGTGACAAATTACTTTGTCAAGAAGCACCTTTCTTTGTGAGTAGCAGGTAAAATTACGAGGAACGGTGATTGTGCCGCCCTCCGTCATTGAATCCCTCAGATGTGAACCCTCCCTTACCACAAAGCACAGGGAAATTCGGATTTGCTTAAAAAAAAATGTTCCCTGATCGTTGGATCAAAGTCCACTTCGGATACTTCGATATGCTCATCACTAGTTATATAACTTAAGGGCCTGGCAAAATGTGAAAGTAAGCATGGATAAGTAAAATTCAAGAAATCACATCACATTAAGATATATATATATATATATATTGTGACACAGTGAGAGGTTTGGTGGTAAAAAAAACAGGTATTTTCCTCTCAGCCTGTGCTGCTGGGTTGATTGCAGCCAGGTGAGGGCAAGTACTGGACCGGATTTTAGGTGCCGGTCCGGGTTTTTTTGGGTTAATACCTAGCTGCCTTTAAAAGACAGCTGGGTTTATGCAAAGCTCTCTCTGTGTTTGGGTTCTGAGCCCTGTGCTGGGCTGAAAAGCTGAGACCTGTGTGTCAGGAGAGCAGGCCATGTAAAGACGGTCAGTGGACTTTTTGTGTTGCCGAGCATTCAGCCAGGTGTGAACTAACACCTAGGATTTGAGGTGATTTAACCTGGAAACTGCTGGTGTTCCGTGGAGCTCTCAGGGCTGGAAACAAGAGCTTGCAAAGAGGCGTGCAGTCTGCCTGGAAGCCTGAGGTTGGACTTTCCTGCGGCTGGGCTGACAGCCGGGTGTGAACACGCACCTAAACCACACAGGTGAATTTGATTCCGTCTTGGACTTTTGTTTTGCCTCAAGTTTTTGCTATGTGTGTGAAGTAACACTAAGTGACTGTTTTGAGTTTTGTTTGTGCAAGTGTGAAATTAAACACTGTTTGCTGCACTACCTGGACTCTCTTTGCCTCTGTACTGCACCCGCACCGCTGTCTACCAGAGCAACTCCCCACAATATGTATATATATATATATATATATATATATATATATATACACAGTATATGGTTTATGTATGTGTGTGTGTGTGTAACTAATATATATATATATATATATATATATATATATATATACCTAAAACATTTCACCTAACATCATCTAATATATTGCACTTTCCACAGTACCAATTTCGTGGTGCCTCAGGCATTCAGTCCTCCACTTCTTTCTTTGCTAACATTAATTTGCTCAAAGTGCCAAACTGTTGTCAATCAAGTGTGGAATAGAATTTATAGATGTATGTACAAACTTATTGTATAATACATGGCTTACCTGAAAGATGCTGTTATGTCATAAGTTGGCTAAAATATGAACAATGAAATATGACGTTTGCAGGAAAAGCAATAATAAATTGAAACAGATATCTTTCTGTGCACTGCAGCCTCAAATAAATTACTCATAAGATGTGGAAATACTGCTGGAACAGAACTATATTAAAAAAAAAAGATTAAATATAACTTTTATTGCATCACAGGATATGTGAATAGTTCTACCATATGCTTTTGGTTTATACAAAGCCTGTAAAACTCTGCTCTATTGTTTTTTTTTCTTTTTTCTTCTTCTTAATAAAATAATCCACTGATGGAGTACGTGTATCAATCCACGTTAAGGCTGGGTTCATACCTGTACTTTTAAACTCTGGAAGTCTGTCCTGGCAGAGGAACAGACTGCTAGAGTTTACCATATTCAGCATACCCAGATACCACCGTCACTGCCTAATTCACTTTCGGCCGGACAAAAAATGCTACGTGTAGTAATTTTTGTTCAGCCAAAAGCTGTCATGTGGGCCGGATACAGTGAATTTCGGCAGTCTGTTCCTCCACCGAAACACACTTCTGGAATTAAAAACGCAGATGTGAACCCAGACTGAAGGAGTTGTATTTAATGGGACTTTCAGGGATAACTATATTGATAACCTATCCTCAGTAAAGGTCATCAAGATTGGATGGGGTCAATGGGGTCTGACTCCCGGCAACCTTACTGTTCAGCTGTTTGAAGAGCCCTTGACTCTACTCACAGCATGCCAAGGTATTGCAGCCCAGGCCGATTAACTTGAATGGAACTGAGCTGTATATTTGCTGTGACTGACCTAGGGAAAGGCCATAGTGCTCAATAGAGGTCTCCTCAAACAGCTGATCCGTGTGGTTGGGGGAGTCAGATCCTTACTGATCAGATATTAATGATCCTCAGATAAATCAACCCTCCCCCCAAAAGCAACTACATTTTGGAAATTATACCTCTAAAGGAATTCATCTATGGGTGTCCTGATAATTTGGACCCCATAGGTGTCTCAGAGAATAAAAAAATAGGTAATTACCCATATGTATAAGTCACTATTACACCATATGTAGTCATAAACTGCTATTTGGGCCCAAGGCAGGGCTCAGAAGGAAAAGAATGTCATATCTATATGAAGGATGCTAAAAATTAAGAAAACGTCTCTCTGATGTACATGTCAAACTTTTTGTACCACACATTCATATGCAGGAGGTTTATATTGATGACCTATGCTGCAATTACCTTAAATTGTGCTTGTGCTTAAATTTAAAGAGGCTGTCTCACTTCAGCAAATGGCATTTATCATGTAAATAAAGTTAATACAAGGCACTAACTAATGTAATGTGATTGTCCATAGTGCTTCCTTTGCAAGCTTGATTCATTCTTCCATCACATCAATCCATCAATACTAGTTTTCTTTTGCTATATCCAACATCAGGGGATTGGCAGTGCTAATTGTCACCCCTAGAAACTCAGGATAGCAATTTCTATATTTTATTAAGGGGTTAAATAAAATTGCCAAAATACCAATCCCCTAAATCTGGTGTTCCAGCTTTGGCTAGCCAAGTATAATACTGTCTGCTGTTTGGCAAAGGATACATTATTTTCTGTGGTGAAATTCAATTGTCAAAATAGCAATCCCCTAAATCTGGTGTCCCAGCACTGGCTGGCAAACTATAATATTGTCCGCCAAAACATATATTTTGTTCTGGGGTGAAATTCAATTGCCAAAATAGCAATACCATAAATCAGTGGTTTCAGCTGTGGCTGGCCAAGTTTCATAGTGTCCTGCAAAGGATATATTTTATTCTGGGGTGAAATTCAATTGCCAAAATAGCAATACCGTAAATCAGTGGTTTCAGCTGTGGCTGGCAAACTATAATAGTGTCCGCCAAAACATATATTTTGTTCTGGGGTGAAATTCAATTGCCAAAATAGCAATACCAAAAATCAGTGGTTTTAGCTGTGGCTGGCCAAGTTTCATAGTGTCCTGCAAAGGATATATTTTGTTCTGGGGTGAAATTCAATTGCCAAAATAGCAATACCATAAATCAGTGGTTTTAGCTGTGGCTGGCAAACTATAATAGTGTCCGCCAAAACATACATTTTGTTCTGGGGTGAAATTCAATTGCCAAAAAAGCAATACCATAAATCAGTCTTTTCAGCTGTGGCTGGCCAAGTTTCATCGTGTCCTGCAAAGGATATATTTTGTTCTGGGGTGAAATTCATTTGCCAAAATAGCAATACCCTGAATCTGGTGTTCCAGCTGTTGCAGGCCTAGTTTAAATCTGTCCGTAACAGGGTATATTTTGTTCTGGGGTGAAATTCAATTGTCAAAAAAGCAATACCTTAAATCAGTGGTTTCAGCTGTGGCTGGCCAAGTTTCATAGTGTCCTGCAAAGGTTATATTTTGTTCTGGGGTGAAATTCAATTGACAAAATAGCAATACCATAAATCAGTGGTTTCAGCTGTGGCTGGCCAAGTTTCATAGTGTCCTGCAAAGGATATATTTTGTTCTGGGGTGAAATTCAATTGCCAAAATAGCAATACCATAAATCAGTGGTTTCAGCTGTGGTTGGCCAAGTTTCATAGTGTCCTGCAAATCATATATTTTGTTCTGGGGTGAAATTCAATTGCCAAAATAGCAATACCCGGAATCTGGTGTTCCAGCTGTTGCAGGCCTAGTTTAAGTCTATCCGTAACAGGGTATATTTTGTTCTGGGCTGAAATTCAATTGCCAAAATAGCAATCCCCTAAATCTGGTGTCCCTGCACCGGCTGGCAAACTATAATAGTGTCCGCCAAAACATATATTTTGTTCTGGGGTGAAATTCAACTGCCAAAATAGCAATTCCCTAAATCTGGTGTCCCAGCACTGGCTGACAAACTATAATAGTGTCCGCCAAAACATACATTTTGTTCTGGGGTGAAATTCAATTGCTAAAATAGCAATACCATAAATCAGTGGTTTCAGCTGTGGCTGGTCAAGTTTCATAGTGTCCTGCAAAGGATATATTTTTTTCTGGGGTGAAATTCAATTGCCAAAATAGCAATACCATAAATCAGTGGTTTCAGCTGTGGCTGGCCAAGTTTCATAGTGTCCTGCAAATTATATATTTTGTTCTGAGGTGAAATTCAATTGTCAAAATAGCAATACTCTGAATCTGGTTTAAATCTGTCCATAAAAGGATATCTGCAGAAAACGCACAGGTGGCGCCTGAAAACCAAGCCCATCAGTCTGTCACATCACCCCCATGCATATCAGGGAAACTGTCTGAGCCTCAAGTTATACAGCAGTCTCTTATGCTGTTTGAAGACTCTGCTGGCAGGGTTTCCCAAGGGAATCCACCTAGCCCTTCCCCAGTGGTGGAAGACATAGAATGCACTGATGCACAACCACTGATGTTTCCTGATGATGAGGACATGGGAATACCATCTCATCGCAGTCCGCACGTCTCTGATGATGACGAAACACAAGTGCCAACTGCTGCGTCTTTTTGCAGTGTGCAGACCGAACAGGAGGTCAGGTAGGAAAACTGTGTGGAAGACGATGCAGGGGACGATGAGGTCCTAGACCCCACATGGAATGAAGGTCGTGCCACTGACATAATTCAGAGGAAGAGGCAGTGGTGAGACCGAGCCAACAGCGTAGCAAAAGAGGGAGCAGAGGGCATAAGCAGAACAGCCGCCTCCAAGAGAGTTCGCCTGCTACTGGCCACCGCCACCAGGGACCGAGCACCCCAAAGGCAGCTTCAAGGAGTTCCCTGGCATGGCACTTCTTTAAACAATGTACTGACGACAAGACCCGAGTGGTTTGCACGCTGTGCCATCAGAGCCTGAAGCGAGGCATTAACGTTCTGAACCTTAGCACAACCTTCATGACCAGGCATCTACATGCAAAGCATGAACTGCAGTGGAGTAAACATCTTAAAAGCAATGAACTCACTTTCCTGCTGCTTGCTGCTGCCTCGGCCTCTTTCTCCGCCTCGGGAGGAATGTTGGCACCTGCCGCCCACCAAACAGAGGATGTGCCACCGACACCACCACCTGCGTCACCAAGCATCTCCACCATGTCACACGGCAGCGATCAGCTCTCCATCTCACAAACCTTGGAGAGAAAGCGTAAATTCCCACCTAGCCACTCTCGAACCCTGGGACTGAATGCCAGCATTTCTAAACTACTGGCCTTTGAAATGCTGGCATTCAGGCTGGTGGACACAGACAGCTTCAAACAGCTGATGTCCATGGCTGTCCCACAGTATGTTGTTCCCAGCCGCCACTACTTCTCCAAGACAGCCGTGCCTTCCCTGCACAACCAAGTATCCGATAAAATCAGGTGTGCACTGCACAACGCCATCTGTGGCAAAGGCCACCTAACCACAGATACGTGGACCAGTAAGCATGGCCAGGGTCGCAATATCTCTCTAACTGCACACTGGTTAAATGTAGTGGCGGCTGGGCCCCAGACGGGGAGTTCCTTGGCGCACGTCCTTCCGCCGCCAAGGATCGCAGGGCATCATTCTTTGCCTGCTGTAGACTCCTCCTCCTACTCCGCTTCCTCCTCCTCTGCTTCCACCAGCTCATCCAGTCAGCCACACACCTTCACCACCAACTTCAGCACAGCCCGGGGTAAACGTCAGCAGGCCATTCTGAAACTCATATGTTTGGGGGACAGGCCTCACACCGCGCAGGAGTTGTGACGGGGTATTGAACAACAGACAGACAAGTGGTTCCTGGTGGTGTGCGATGATAGGCGAAATCTCGTCACAGCTCTGGGACTAGCCGGTTTGACGCACATCCCTTGCCTTGCGCATGTGCTGAATTTGGTGGTGCAGAAGTTCATTCACAACTACCCCGACATGTCAGAGCTGCTGCATAAAGTGCGGGCTGTCTGTGCGCGCTTCTGGCGTTCACATCTTGCCGCTGCTTGCCTGTCTGCGCTACAGCGGAACTTCGGCCTTCCCGCTCAACCGCCTTATATGCGACGTGCCCACCATGCTGGAGAGACTGCAGCACGTACGCGTCAGTCGCACTGCGGAACAGCACCACTTCACCACCAATGATTGGGCCTCCATGCGAGACCTATGTGCCCTGTTGCGCTGTTTCGAGTACTACACCAACACGGCCAGTGGCGATGACACCGTTATCAGCGTTACAATACCACTTATATGTCTCCTTGAGAAAGCGCTTAGGGCGATGATGGAAGAGGAGGTGGCCCAGAAGGAGGAGGAGGAGGATGAGGGGTCATTTTTAGCACTTTCAGGCCAGTCTGTTAGAAGTGGCTCAGAGGGAGGTATTTTGCAACAGCAGAGGCCAGGTACAAATGTGGCCAGCCAGGGCCCACTAATGGAGGACAAGGAGGATGAGGAGCAGGTGAAGGAGGATGAGGATGAAGCAGGTTCTTAGCGGGGTGGCACCCGACACAGCTCAGGCCCATCACTGGTGCATGGCTTGGGGGATACGGAGGACGATGACGATACGCCTCCCACAGAGGACAGCTTGTCCTTACCTCTGGGGAGCCTGGCACCAAAGCTTGGCTTCAATACATAGTAAAGAAATATCCTAAAAAACCCATAGGGAAAGAGAGAGAGCGCCACAAACCCTATTTTCAGCGTCTGTTAATATTTACTAATGTTCCTATTTACCCTTACAAGTATGTTGTTGAGGCACTGTACCTGACCAAAATCAAATCCCCCATCGCACTAGATCTATCGGCGGTTAAGATACGCCACAGCACATGAGGGAGCCGCTGCAACGAGATATTAGCGCACGCGCACCGATGATCGGGGAGATCCGCACCACCATATTCAATACTGGCAAGCAGCAACAGCTTAACCCCCCTAAGGACACAGGATGTATATGTACGTCCTGTGTCCGGTCTTTAAAGATGGCGCCCGCTCCTGCTCCATGCGGACGCCTTAGTCGCGGGTGTCCGCTTGGTTACTGTAGCAGACACCCGCGGCTAATTACCGCGACCGGCATTGATGCCGATCGCGGACATTTAACCCCTCAGATGACGTGGTCAATCCTGACCACGGCATCTGAGTGCGCACAAACCGATTGTTTTACTTTCGGTTTGCGCTCCGGCTCCCCCGTGTGGCGATCGGAGGAGCCGGAGCGCGCCTGTAGTAGCCTGGGTTTCTATGAATGAAAGCCAGGCTGCTGTATAGTATTTCCTATGGAGCCTTGCCTGTAATAGGCTTCATAGGAAATATGCGATTTTTTTTCATATATTCCATGCTATTGCATTGGAATGTATGAAAATCGCAATCAGATGATAGTAAGTTATAGTTCCCTATGGGAACTATATAAAAGTGTAATAAAAAATAATAATTTAAAAAATAAATAAATAAAAAAACATAAAAGTTCAAATCACCCCTCTTTTGCTAAAATAAAAATTAAAAAACAAAAAAAATTAAAAAAATACACATCATGGGTGTCGCAATGTGCGAAAACACCCATAGTATAAAGATATAAAAAAAATATTCCCCATACGTCAAACAGCAAAACGGAAAAAAGCGTCCAAATGGCGGATTCGCCATTTTTGGTTGCTTCATTTTCCACATAAAATTACATAAAAGGTGATCAAAAAATCATACACCCCCCAAAATGGTATCATTAAAAAGATAAGATTATGTCGCATAAAATGAGCCCCCATACAGCTCTGTACATACAATTACAAAATAGTTATAGGGGTCAAAACATGGTGACAAAAAGGTTAAACTGATTTTTTCCCACTATTCCCACATCAAAATGCAAGAAAACCTATACATATAGGGTATCGCCAGATTCGTGCTGACCTGTAGAATAAAAGTAACCAGTCAGTTTTATCGCACATCGAACGTCTGATTTTAAAAAGCCGCAAAACTGTGGTGGAATTGCTTTTTTTTTACAATTTCACCCCATTTGGAATTTTTTCCCCGCTTCCCACTACATCATATGCAATATTAAATGGTGGCATTTGAAAGTACAACTTGTCCCGCAAAAAACAAGCCCTCATATGGCTATGTGAACCGAAAAATAAAAAAGCTATGGCTATAGCAAAACGAAAACTCAAAAAGCAAAAAACCTCCAGTGCTTAAAGGGTTAAACCTTGTCAGCTCCCCCCACAGAGGGCCACCGAATGGGCAGAAATATATTCACAAATGTATGACCTGTCTTGCCACGACAGGATATTACCAAATCTTAAAAAAACGCACATATTATCATGTCCCCTCACGGAACACAGCATACAATTCTTAAAGGCACCTGTCCCAACAACCCCTATACTGTAATCAATAAATATATTGCAACATTCCCCTTTATAGGGATACATCTCTCCCCATCCTTACAATCTTCTATAAAAGATAAAAAATCAGTTGTTAATATTACAAAAGACACCAATGCACATATTATGTAATCACAAAACATACACAGATCAACCCTCAAATGAATCATGGGCTGTTAAGGGTTCTAACTCCTCATCCCCGATGTAACCCGAAATTCAACATTTAACCCATTATGTTTTAATGAGTCGAGGTGATGGTTCCACCTCAGTTCACATTTTTTCAAAATACTTAATCTGTCTCCCTCTCTTTTGGGGAGATCAATCCTTTCCAGTAGCATACCTTTTAAATCTTGCTCTCTATGATTGTAATCTGCAAAATGTTTAGATACAGGAAGATCCTTCCTTTTATCCCTAATGGATTGTCTATGGTTGTTGAGCCTCGTCTTCACATCACACGTTGTCTTACCAATGTATAACTTGTGGCAAGGGCACTTTAACACATAGACAACCCATCAGGCTTCACAAGTCAGATATCAATCCGTTCCAGTAGCATACCTTTTAAATCTTGCTCTCTATGATTGTAATCTGCAAAATGTTTAGATACAGGAAGATCATTCCTTTTATCCCTAATGGATTGTCTATGGTTGTTGAGCCTCGCCTTCACATCACACGTTGTCTTACCAACTTATAACTTGTGGCAAGGGCACTTTAACACATAGACAACCCATCGGGCTTCACAAGTCAGATATTGTTTAATTTCAAAGCGCTCCTGTGTCTGAGGATGGACAAAGAATACACCTTTTTGTAAGTATTTGCGGTTGACACATCGAATACAAGGAAAACATCCCATCTTTCTAGGTTTTAAAAAGTTTGATATGTAGTCCTACCACCCCTCACCTCTGCTTTCACTAATCTATCCTTTATTAGTAGTGTTGAGCGAACAGTTCGAGAATAGTTCGGGTTCGTACCGAATTTTGGGGTGTCCGGGACCCGTACCCGAACCCGGACATTTTCAAAAAAGTTCGGGTTCGGGTTCGGTGTTCGTCGATTACTTCCCGCTTTCTGAAGGGCTGCACAGCAGCCAATCAGCTAGCGTTTTACTTCTTGCCCTAAGAGCCCATCACAGCCATGCCTACTAATGGCATGGCTGTGATTGGCCAAGTGCAGCATGTGACCCAGCCTCTATTTAAGCTGGAGTCACGTAGCGCCGCACGTCACACTGCTCTGATTAGTGTAGGGAGAGGACGCAGCTTCTGTCAGGGCGAGA
The DNA here is from genome assembly GCA_033119425.1 of Bufotes viridis. NCBI lineage: Eukaryota > Metazoa > Chordata > Amphibia > Anura > Bufonidae > Bufotes > Bufotes viridis. The sequence goes on along the minus strand of CM065589.1, from coordinate 416,564,621 downwards.
TTAGGCAGGTTAAAGTCAGCAACAGCACCTAATGAACGAATCAATTTACAGCTGAGAATCATTGAACTTCTGCTAGTTACTTGCTCGCTGGTTTTTAGGCTGCACAGAGCGTTTTCTGTCACTTATTTTCTGGGTTGATCGGCGGCCATTTTGTCACTTGTGGTGCGCCAGAAGAAGCTGCCACCAAGTCCATCAATCCATCAATACTAGTTTTTTTTTTGCTATATCCTACATCAGGGGCTTGGCTGTGCTAATTGTCACCCTTAGAAACTCAGGAAAGAAATTTCTATATTTTTATTAAGGGGTTAAATACAATTGCCCAAATACCAATCCCCTAAATCTGGTGTTCCAGCTTTGGTTAGACAAGTATAATACTGTCTGCTGTCTGGCAAAGGATAGATTATTTTCTGGGGTTAAATTCAATTGCCAAAATACCAATACCATAAATCAGTGGTTTCAGCTGTGGCTGGCAAAATAGAATAGTGTCCGAGGTAACGCACACACGTACAGACGCACGTACACGATTCTTGAATAGTTGTATTATCGCGATAATAAAACTAACAGTGTAAAGTTGACTGTATTGCTCTAAGTTATATTCGCGTACGAATGTAACTTCTATTACAGCACACTAATACTAAAACTGACTAAGAGACAGCTTTAAGTTCTATTCGAACGCGATTGCAACTTTGGAACTTAAAGTGGTGTACGATTTTAAAAGTTGAGTACTAAAAGTTGGAATCGCAATGCGATTCTTATGTATTTAGCTTAATCGCATTGCGATACAACTTTGAGCTACCGATCACCATGGGAACGCCTCCTCCAGTAGAATGTACTGTCGGATGTGAGAATTAAGTTGAAATCGCAATGCGATTATTATATATCTGCTTAATCGCATTGCCGTTTCAACTTAGCATTGCTAAATAATTCCATCCATATTCGCTAACTTACTGACTCAGTAAGTTAACGATATGGATGGAATTATTTAGCAATGCTAAGTTGAAATCGCAATGCGATTAAGCAAATATATAAGAATCGCATTGCGATTTCAACTTAATTCTCAGATCCGACAGTACATTCTACTGGAGGAGGCGTTCCCATGGTGATCGTTAGCTCAAAGTTGTAATCGCAATGCGTTTATTGCGGTATATTATCCCTCTGGGTGTCTTTTACAGCCTTTTTAGTGCCCAAAAGTTCGGGTCCCCATTGACTTCTATGGGGTTCGGGATGAAGTTCGGGTTGAGTTCGGATCACGAACCCGGACATTTTCCGGAAGTTCGGCCGAACCTTTCGAACCCGAACATCCAGGTGTTCGCTCATCTCTATTTATTAGTAAACATTAGTACATATTAACAGATGCTGAAAATAGGGTTTGTGGCGCACTCTGTCTCTTTCCCTATGTGTTTTTTTAGGATATTTCTTAACTATGTTTTGAAGATAAGCTTTGTTTTTCAATTATAGGCACAAGTCACTTTATTGTATAAGGCAATAACACGGTCACATGAATTCACATTGAAATAAACTGTATACTCACTGGTAGTCTGATGAACCATAATATGGTAATTCACAAGTGGACTCTGCATTGATGAGAGTCATATACCCTTCACATATATTTTTTAATTGATTAATTGTACACAGATGTATGTGTGATTACACCATGACTTGAATGAATTGTGGCACTAGCACTTTGTGTGATACACTTGGCTTCAAGAGCGTTCCGTGAGGGACCGAAACGTCGCCTTTTTCACCTGTGTGAATAAAGTTTGGAATTTTTTCACGGACTTTGGAGTGCTGCGTTTTCTCCTGAACGAATATATATATATATATATATATATATATATATATTTATTTGTATATGCATATATATTTGTAATTATACATGTAATATATATATATATATATATATATATATATATAATAGTTGGAAAAGGGAGGACTGCACTCCAAATTAATGAAAAAATAGAAAAACTTTTATTTACCCATGGTGGGGAGCGACGTTTCGGCTCGTGTGAGCCTTTCTCAAGCATAAATACAAGTGAAACATACAAGCGATTTAAAGGCATTTCAGCAATGAACAACCAATCACAAAATCCAATCAATTATTGTGTCATTATCAAACAACTGTGTGAAACCAAATATAAGCATACAGTGCATGTGTAATAGACATGATCGATCAGTGCATTTAAAATGGCAAATACGTGTAAAATTCATAAGGTGAATATAGAATAAATATTTGTCTTGTACAAACGTGAACTAAAAAGGTGTTGTGAAGTGTTTAAAAACTCCAGGGGAAGAGACCACAGTACCTGCCTCCATCTGTAATGGCGTCCGTGAAGATACATTGAGCGTCGTTCATGATCTACTGCGCATGTTCGGGAGAATTCCCAAGTGATCGCGCACAGTCCATGAGCGCATGCGTGCGCGTTTTACTGCCTGTAGCTGTATCCGACATGTTTGTTGTGGGCAAGGAGCCCAAACATAAAAACCGAGTTGTTAAACATGTTTATATGAAAGGAAGGTCAGAGATGCAATCGGTCGCTGTGGATAAATACCACAGACATGGTGCAGGAGTAGGAGCCAAACTCGACCGAGATGGGACCCACTCCAATGGCTATCCTCAGAAGCTGCTAGTGGAACAGAAATTGAAGGTTCACTCCATGGATAGAGATGTTATTCTTTATGATCAGAAACAGTGTATCAAAAAAGAGAAAAGGGTTCCTTTTATTTCCACCTACTCAGAATCTAGTCCTGAAATAGGTAAAATAGTGGGCAGACACTGGGGTATCCTGGGCAGATGCATCAAGGATGTCCCGGAATTTAGATCCCCTCCATTATTGTCATATCGAAAAAATAAAAGTATTAAAGATCAATTGGTAAAAGCAGATGCTGGCCCTAGGAAAATCACCATACAGCAAACACTGACACAACCAGGATTGGGATGTTTCCCATGCCTGAATTGTGTTAACTGTCGCTATATATGTAAAGCTAAAATCTTCATACACCCCAGCACTGGAAAAACTTATCCCATCAGATCTCATCTCACATGTGCCTCATCATATGTTATATATGTACTGTCTTGCCCCTGCAACATTCTTTATGTTGGAGAGACTTCAACGGAACTTAAGTTGAGACTAAATAATCATAGAAACTCGATTAGAAAAAAACGTATTGATCTACCAGTGTCCAGACACTTCACATCCCTAGGGCACTCTGAGCGGGATCTGAAGTGCTGGATAATTGATTGTGTCAAGATACCAAGAAGGGGAGGTGACCGTACCTCACTTCTAAAAAGGAAGGAACTTCAATGGATATATACTCTGAATAGTTTACATCCTGATGGTCTTAATGTAGAATTCAGGTAGGAGGGGGACCTTTGAGCTTATGCTGCGATTCTCTTGCTCCAGACGTTCAGCTTCGCCCATTGGGGTGGATAAAGCCGGACAAGTGAAAATTTGTATATAATAGAAAATAAGATAAAGTATTTTTACTTGTGATTAATTTAATTTTTCCTTTTTTTCAGAAAAAATTCATATTACACCAGGGGAGGATCCACAGACCATACCTCCACAGCAAAAATAGGTCCTGGACAATAGAGATCATTGTTACTATTATTGTTTTGCGCACTCTCTTGAAATTTAATATACAGGACGGTCTGGATGCTGGAGGAGAATCCCTCCTGGCCGCTTGATAAGGTGCATAAAGTTTTTTTGCTGTGAGGTGGGCCATTGACATGGTTCTATCTGACAGCGAGAATCCATTGGAGTGGGTCCCATCTCGGTCGAGTTTGGCTCCTACTCCTGCACCATGTCTGTGGTATTTATCCACAGCGACCGATTGCATCTCTGACCTTCCTTTCATATAAACATGTTTAACAACTCGGTTTTTATGTTTGGGCTCCTTGCCCACAACAAACATGTCGGATACAGCTACAGGCAGTAAAACGCGCACGCATGCGCTCATGGACTGTGCGCGATCACTTGGGAATTCTCCCGAACATGCGCAGTAGATCATGAGCGACGCTCAATGTATCTTCACGGACGCCATTACAGATGGAGGCAGGTACTGTGGTCTCTTCCCTGGAGTTTTTAAACACTTCACAACACCTTTTTAGTTCACGTTTGTACAAGACAAATATTTATTCTATATTCACCTTATGAATTTTACACGTATTTGCCATTTTAAATGCACTGATCGATCATGTCTATTACACATGCACTGTATGCTTATATTTGGTTTCACACAGTTGTTTGATAATGACACAATAATTGATTGGATTTTGTGATTGGTTGTTCATTGCTGAAATGCCTTTAAATCGCTTGTATGTTTCACTTGTATTTATGCTTGAGAAAGGCTCACACGAGCCGAAACGTCGCTCCCCACCATGGGTAAATAAAGGTTTTTCTATTTTTTCATTAATTTGGAGTGCAGTCCTCCCTTTTCCTACTATTGTAATATTGGGTTCAGCCAGGACCCGTTGTAGGACATTGCACCCGCCTTTTTTCTTTGATGGTGCTGCCATTGATTCTTTTGTGGACTATATATATATATATATATATATATATATATATATATAATGGCTAAAAACACCAGTAGTAGCTTCCCACATATTATGAAGTATGATTATATATGTGTATGTGTATATATATATATATATATATATATATATATATATATATATTAGTAATTACACATTTATTTTGTGCCATACATTTTTTACAATTACTAAAAAAATGTAAAATATATAAATATTAATCTAACCTCTATTTCTGAAAAACTTTGTGACAGGATTTGAACTCACAGCTTCTGCGTCACAGCACAGAACTTTTACCACTACAGTCGTGGCCAAAAGTTTTGAGAATGACGCAAATATTAGTTTTCACAAAGTTTGCTGCTAAACTGCTTTTAGATCTTTGTTTCAGTTGTTTCTGTGATGTAGTGTAATATAATTACACGCACTTCATACCTTTCAAAGGCTTTTATCGACAATTACATGACATTTATGCAAAGAGTCAGTATTTGCAGTGTTGGCCCATCTTTTTCAGGACCTCTGCAATTCAACTGGGCATGCTCTTAATCAACTTCTGGGCCAATTCCTGACTGATAGCAACCCATTTTTTCATAATCACTTCTTGGAGTTTGTCAGAATTAGTGGGTTTTTGTTTGTCCACCCGTCTCTTGAGGATTGTCCACAAGTTCTCAATGGGATTAAGATCTGGGGAGTTTCCAGGCCATGGACCCAAAATGTCAACGTTTTGGTCCCCGAGCCACTTAGTTATCACTTTTGCCTTATGGCACGGTGCTCCATCGTGCTGAAAAATGCATTGTTCTTCACCAAACTGTTGTTGGATTGTTGGAAGAAGTTGCTGTTGGAGGGTGTTTTGGTACCATTCTTTATTCATGGCTGTGTTTTTGGGCAAAATTGTGAGTGAGCCCACTCCCTTGGATGAAAAGCAACCCCACACATGAATGGTCTCAGGATGCTTTACTGTTGGCATGACACAGGACTGATGGTAGCGCTCACCTTTTCTTCTCCGGACAAGCCTTTTTCCAGATGCCCCAAACAATCAGAAAGAGGCTTCATCGGAGAAAATGACTTTGCCCCAGTCCTCAGCAGTCCATTCACCATACTTTCTGCAGAAGATCAATCTGTACCTGATGTTTTTTTTGGAGAGAAGTGGCTTCTTTGCTGCCCTTCTTGACACCAGGCCATCTTCCAAAAGTCTTCGCCTCACTGTGCGTGCAGATGCGCTCACACCTGCCTGCTGACATTCCTGAGCAAGCTCTGCACTGGTGGCACTCCGATCCCGCAGCAGAATCCTCTTTAGGAGACGATCCTGGCGCTTGCTGGACTTTCTTGGATGCCCTGAAGCCTTCTTAACAAGAATTGAACCTCTTTCCTTGAAGTTCTTGATGATCCTATAAATTGTTGATTGAGGTGCAATCTTAGTAGCCACAATATCCTTGCCTGTGAAGCCATTTTTATGCAATGCAATGATGGCTGCACGCGTTTCTTTGCAGGTCACCATGGTTAACAATGGAAGAACAATGATTTCAAGCATCACCCTCCTTTTAACATGTCAAGTCTGCCATTTTAACCCACTCAGCCTGACATAATGATCTCCAGACTTGTGCTCGTCAACATTCTCACCTGAGTTAACAAGACGATTACTGAAATGATCTCAGCAGGTCCTTTAATGACAGCAATGAAATGCAGTGGAAAGTTTTTTTTAGGATTAAGTTAATTTTCATGGCAAAGAAGGACTATGCAATTCATCTGATCACTCTTCAAAACATTCTGGAGTATATGCAAATTGCTATTATAAAAACTTAAGCAGCAACTTTTCCAATTTCCAATATTTATGTAATTCTCAAAACTTTTGGCCACAACTGTACACTATATAGCTGAATAGCCAGTAACAGAAGTTTTTCTGAAATGTAGGCTAAATTAGATTTAAATACACTGGGTGTCCCCAAGCACAGTGCAGGGGGTGCCTGGTTTAATGCTCGGGTTCTACCATTGACTTCCATTGTGCTTGGGTGCTTGGTAGAAAAGTGTTCTACTCAAGCACACAAGCACTTTGGTGCTCGATCCACACTAGTGACAGGAGGAGGAGCAGTACCAGCCAAAGGAGCTATAGGGCAATGAGGAAGAGGAGGCAGAGGACCCAGACACACTGAGGCAGTATGCAGTGGAGATGGAGGCAGAGAGTCCCTCTGAGTCACTAGCACAAATGGCCCGATGCATGCTCACTTGCTTGCGTAGTGACAGCAGAATTGTCAGCATTCGGCAGAGGGATGACTCTCAACCTTGTTGGACCCTCACTATCGGTCCAAAATAGGGACCTTTTTTACACCCGATGAGATGGAGGACAAACTGAACTACTATAGAGACATCCTACAGTATGTAGTCAGTTGGCCGCTGCCTATCTGTGCCATCCTTCATCCTCTCGCAGGTCTGACCGGGGAGGCCCTCTGCACTCACATTCCACTGCCATGGCTGCTGGGGCAGGGTGGGGGGAAGGAGCAGTTACAGCTCCATCAGCAACAACTTGAGTCTAGAGTTGCTGATGAGCAGCTTTCTTCACCTGCCTAGTGAAGAAACTACTCACCAGCAGCAGGTAGACCTGGAACAAGACCTGAACCATCAGGTGGTGGCATACTTGGACAGCACCTTGCCACCCCACATTGAAGATCTGCTGGACTATTTGGCAGCCAAACTGGATTTGTGGCTGCAACTGGCAGAGTTTGCTCTGGAAAAGCTGTCCTGCCAGTCCAGTAGTGTGGCATCAGTGGGGGTGTTTAGTGCGGCAGGGGCCATACTGTACTTACACAACTTACCCCAAGAAGAACTCGCCTGTCCACGCAAAATGTGTAGAGACTGACCTTTGTCAAGATGAATCAGGTGTGGATCAGCCAGGATTTCCACCCACCAATGCCAGATGCATTAGATTAGATCATCCATGCTGCCTCACCCAAACCTTGACAACCTGTCAACCTGGCTACCTGTCTCAGCTACTATTCTGATGCTGCCACCCACCTGATGCCACACAACTGATGCCAAGTGCTCCTTCCTACACCCACCATTGTCAGCGGGTTCTGTTATTGCCACCCACCTCCACAATCTGTCACTGGGTCACTCTGTGGTCTCCTGATGCTGCTGCTACCTTACCACTATGTCACCTTGCCACTCTGTGGTCTCTTGATTCTGCTGTCACCTCCACACTATGTCACTTTGCCACTCTGTGGTCTCCTGATGCTGCTGCCACCTCCACACTATTTCATCTGGCCACTATGTGGTCTCCTGATGCTACTGCCACCTCCACACTATTTCACCTTGCCACTCTGTGGCCTCCTGATGCTGATGCTGCTAACACCTCCACACTATATCACCTTGCCACTCGGTAGTCTCCACCTCCACACTGTCATTGTTCCACTCTGTGGCCTCTTCCAGATTCTGCTGCTGCCACCTCCACACTCTGTCATTTTGCCACTCTGTGGCCTCCGTATACTGCTGCTGCCGCCACCTCCACACTGTCATTGTGTCACTCTGTAGCCTCATCATGCTGCTTCCACCTCATCACTATATCACAGGGCAACTCTGTGGACTTCTCATGCTTTTCCTTTACTCCCCACTTCATGACTGGGCCACTATTTTGCCTTTTGACCTGGCTGACATCTTCATTTATTTTACCCTTCTTCTGATCTGTCAGAAGAAAGGAAATATTAGATGCACAATGGATCTTGTCTGTTTAGTAGCTGTAAGTCCTGTATGGTCCCTTTAGAATTGACTTGTGATTTGGTAGCCAAAACACAGAAGACATGCAAATATTCCATTCAAGTGTCATCTCTGTTTCGGATCCACTCCTGTTTTTTTGGCATTAGCAACACTGATGGATTACTGACCAAATGCTGACCGAGTGAAGGCGGATGCTCAACATACAGAATCGGCTTTTTGGGGGTTATTGTTCTGACGGATTAGAGGAAGGGCAAAATATTCAGTGACATCTACACAAACTTACTGCTAGCTAATTTCACAGGGATCCTACCAGGGAAGGGCTCCACATAACTCAATTAACTAAATGCACGCTTTATTGCGCAAAATAAGCCACTTTTATCCCTGCTACCACTAAAGATAAATTGTAACCTTTATTAGGGACGGAAGCTTAGGGTTTTAAATGGCTGTTGTTACCTGTAGGGAAAACTAGCGATTATATGAACACAGTGGTGGGCAGCCAAAATACTAGCAGTGGAGCACTGCAGTTGAACGCAATCCACCAAATCTGAGTGGATATCACATTTATATTGATTACCAGTGTGAATAGTGGCCGTGGATAATGTGCACACCATGACCACAGAATTCAATGGTTAAACATCAATCCCTTCAGTGAAACCAACAGTGGTTTTAAATTCACGTGTGCTCACAATTAATAAAAATTTTTTTAGATTATTAATAAAGGTTACATTTTATCTTTAGTGGTACCAGGGATAAAAGTGGCTTATTTTGCGCAATAAAGCGTGCATTTAGTTAATTGACAAACTTACTGCTGACACTCACTTCACTCTGTGATACATAGAACTACAAGTAACAGCAGACTGCTTATCAATTGAGCAAAGATATAAGCAAATGATGAATATAGAATAAACTGCTTGGTTGCTATACTTACTGTTAGAAAAAATAGAAGCTCTTTGCACATATTATTGATCAACAATATGCCAGACCCATCTACCGGTCAACAAGGTGGCTTCCATCAGACGGAGTCTACTCTAACATATGCCTCTCCTGGGCTATCAGCCAGTGCTTTTAATTAGCAGGATTACATAGCTGTATTCTACTTTGCCCATATTGTAGGCCGGAAGCCCAAGAAAGGCATGTAACTACTTATAGCTGGGTCCTCCTTTGCCCAGATTGTAGGCTGTTAGCCCAGGAGAGACATATGTTAGAGTAGGCCCCATCTGATGGAAGCCACCTTGTCGACCGGTAGATGGGCCCAACATTATTTTTGATCAATAATATGCGCATAGAGCTTCTATTTTTTCTAACAGTAAGTATAGCAACCAAGCAGTTTATTTTATATTCATTGTTTGCTTATATCTTTGTGCAATTGATAAGCAGTGTGCTGTTACTTGTAGTTCTATGTAATCACATTGTGCACCTGGTAGCCAAGGTAACGTGCACCTGCATTCTCATATTTATACATTATGGAGGTGCTGGTTCATTTATTTATTTTTTTACCCTCTCCACTCTGTTGGGGGCCTCTACTTGTATAAGCATTTCATAGAACAGGTTCTGTAGACATCTATGTGTAATCAGCTGATGACGGTGTAAAAGGAGTGTGCTTCTTCTTTGCGCTAACATCGACCTGTAAGGCTGAGTTCATACTTGAGTTATTTGGTCAGTTTTGGCCCCTTGACTGCCCAAATAAGTGAAGTGTGCAGTAATTCTAAGAGCGACGCCTGTCATCTGCATGTCATACTGACTTACAGTATTATTTCACTACCAAAGCAGACTTCCTATGCGTGTTACTGCAAGGCACTATAAAGGCTCTCTGAAGTCAGGAAATAGCCGTTTTTTAACAAGATTCACTGCAAGTAAATTCGGACAGAAACGGCGAGTAAGATTTTTCAAAAATTCGCTCATCTCTAATGATGTTCGCTTAACTTGGCACATGATTTTCTTTGGTTCCAATTAAGTTATCACGCATTCAAAAAGAGTGACAAGTTACAACAGTTACCAAACTGGGAAACATGTTTGGGTCTTCTAAAAACACTTACTGTTAATGATTTATATGTATTTAGTAGATTGGTATCTATCTATCTATCTATCTATCTATCTATCTACCTACCTATCTATCCACGTCCGGTATGTACAATATTTTAATTATACCCTATTTATGATTTTTAACATTATATTTTGAAAATGCATTTAACTTTGTTATTTGACACTCAAATAGCATACAGTATGCTCTTCTGGTGTTTTCTCTTGCATTTTTAAATAAAATTGTAATTGAAATAGTATGTACAAGTAATGGAAGATAAATGGAACATTTCTATACAACAAACCTATAACCAAAATGTGATTTCAAATTCCCTTCATAAAAATCCATTTAGCATTGCTATTAAATGAAAGAAATTTCATATGTTATCCACCAAATGATTTATATGAAACTGAGCTTCAAGGTACAAATAACCTTCAAGTGTTATCAGAGAAGCCGATATCATAGAAAAATGTATCTTGGTGTCATAGATATCTCCCCAGACCACCATCAGCAGATTTGCCTCAGGTCCCATAAGACATACAATAATAGAACTCAATGTCAAGCAGCATCTGGTTTGAAAAACGTCTATTTAAGCAGCTGCAACCCTGGCAATATTCATCGCACCCCTTCAATAATTTCCATTTCCCACTATTGCAGTAAAAGCAGCACAAAAATAGTTATTCCAAAAGTCAATTATAGTACAAACACTTTATACTGCTATTCTGTGAATAATTTAAATAATGATTAAAAATGGATGTTAAAGATTGACATACAGTATGTTCAATAAGGACCATATTACTTCTACAAAACCAGTAAACACTGTGTTAAATTGTTTTTCTAACTTTAGCAAATGGCATTTATCATGTAGAGAAATTTAATAAAATCCATTTACTAATGTACTGTGGTTTCCATATTGCTTTCCTTGCTGGCTACACTCAATTTTCCATCACATAATACACTGCTTGTTTCCATGGGTATGACCACACTGTAATCCAGCAGTGGTGGTCGTGTTTGCTCTGGTAGCTGGCACTTTTTTCCTTTAGTGTGCAAGCACAACCACCGCTGGTAATGACCATGGAAACTAGAAGTGTATGATGTAACGGAAAATTGAATCCAGCTAGCAAAGGAAACGATATGGATAATAACATTAGTAAGTGACTTGTATTAACGTCCTCTACATGATACATGTCATTTGCTGAAGTGAGACAACCTCTTTAACCAATACACTCCTGAACATTGAAATTGTAACACCAAGAATGATAAGTCATGGAATTATTAAAATCATAGGATCGATAGACATGTTAATGATATACAAATGATAAAATAGTGGAAACAGAATTTTCGAAATATCTCGATTTATTCAGTATTGAGTATCAGCGCCACACTCAAACACACACCATCATATGCCTTTGCATGCCCGCAGTGAGGTTATTTAGGGTTGTCTGAGGAATCTTCTGCCACGCTTAATGCACTTGGGCATAGACATCCTTAAGATCTGCAGCTGGCAGCTTTGCAATTTCTAACTAGAGATGAGCAAAGTTTAGAAAAAATCAATTCAGCAGCTTCGCCAAATTTAAACAAGAAATTAATTTTGTTACGAATTACTTTGTCACAACTCGCTGTCCATTCTATGGAGCGGATGCAATGACGGTTCTGTGACTCACATTCATCTACCCAAGGGTTAATTAGGGGTTAAAAAAATATAATAACTTCATGCATTTGATTGCGGAGAGGCCATCCACTCAGGACCCACGGCGAGCGTCATGATGTCACCATTTGATCATGCTGGGCGCGTGCGGTGAGGTCACCATGCATGCCCAGCGTGACCACATGGTGAGGTCATCACGCTTGCCGCTCTTGAGAGTGGACGGCCGCTCCATGATCAAGTGGTTGAGGTGAAGGTGATTTTATTTTTACTTTCAGCCACCATTTTAGGATAAATTGATTTGTTACCACGAAGTGTGAGGAAATTCGGCTTCATGGCAAATTTTTCCTGAAATTCAGATAGAAGTCCACTTCGGATACATCTATTCACTCAACACTATTGCTGACCAAAGATTTCCCAAATGAACTTGATGGGAGACAAGTCCAGTGAAGCTACAGGGCTGCCGAGACACTTTGGAAAAATAGCTGTACCACTGGTTACACAACCAAATCATTGTAATACTGAGCATGTTAGTGTACCTGAAATGAAGATTAGGGGTGTCTGGCTACTATATATTATGCCACCCCACACCATAATCCCAGGAACAGGACATGTGCAACATGTGACCTGTCTTAAAAGTAGAGAAATTCAGATTTCGAAAATTTTTAATGTTTCTAACTTTTTTGTAAATTTTAGAATTTTTATAAATAAAGGAAAAATATAATGATATTAAATCACACGACCAACTGCAGATGGTCAACCTTAGATAGGCAAAGATAGCTAAATCCTGAAAACTAGTCTACAATCACAAATAATGGGTAGCTTAAAGGACAACTGTCACATTTAGACCCTAATTTCAGTTTTCATATATGTAGTTACTAATATGATAATATTCCTGAATCAATAACTATTAGACTTACTTACCCCTTATTTAATAAGATTCAGCCCTTAGCAACCAGTCTGCATAAAACTACAACTTCACTATTCTGTTAAAATGGCCGCCCTCAGCCCTAAGGATAATCCATAGGACACCTGCAGTGAAGTTAGTGAAGACCAGCACTGTATAGGGGGGTCTTGCAGTGAAGTTCCCAGGTCTGGCTGAAGCATATAGTCCTCCTACAAGCTCTCCTCTTATAAGATAAGGCTTTTAGTTATACACTGAGCAGCTGGCAGATCTCCCTGAGCTCTACATTCTCCAGCACTGCTAAGGGAGCATCTGTCAAGCACAAGCATGTGGAGAAGTTAACACACACAGCCCAGCACTGTTATCTCCTGTCAGGAAGAAACTGGCTTTTTATACATTCCCTTACAATGTTGACTCACTATCAGTTCCCAGTACATGCAGCGTGCTCCGTCCTCATCTGGTAGACGGAAGGAGCATAGCAACCTGATTTTAATCTCGGGTGACAATAGCCAATACTGGGGACTTTTAGATGGCTTTTAGGGGTTATTTATTAAACAATCAGAAATTAAAACAGGGCCAACAAGGTGATATTAATCACCAAAATCCAATAGTAAAAAAAAAAAATTTGACAGTTATACTTTAAAATATAGCTTTTATTAGTAAGTTTAAGGCTAAATGCACACGACAGTTGTTTTTCTCGGCTTCCGTTTCAGTTTTTTTTGCGGATAGGACAGGAACCCATTAATTTCAATGGGTCAGCAAAAAAATGCTGACCGTTCATCCGTTTGTGTTCCGCGTCCGTTGTCCGTGTTTCCCTTCAGCAAAAAAAGTAGTGCACGTCCTACTTTTTTCTAATTTGCGGACGAGGATAGGCATTTATTACAGGGGATCTGTGAAAACAAAGGAATCCTCCAAAAAAAACTGATGGACCATCAGTTTTTTTTGCGGATCCCGATTTGCGGACAGCAAAAAACAACTGTCGTGTGCATATAGCCTAAAAGTGAGGCCCAAAAATTATATTAAAGTGTAAAAGCAACCAAAAGCTGCCATATAATGTTATACCATACCAAAAGCATGGAGAGGAACCTCTGAAGGATAAGTCACATATGATAGAGTAAAGAGGAGGGATAGACGGAGGGACACACTGCCGGGCCTCTTGCCATAGTTCTCCCTACCACCTTCTATCAACTGTACTGACTATATGACTCTAGAAGGCCCTCAATCCTATATTGACTGCCCAGCTTTGTTAAAAAGGTATGAATAGGGTCTTTCCACTTGTACTCAGCTGGGTCAGATTTAAAGCACCAAAATTAGACTAGGGGACAAAAGGCATTAATGTCACATATGCCGAATGGCCTCCAGTCCAACATAATAATACAAAATGTTCCGTGAGTTGTTTAGTTTGACAAGTCACAGAATAAACCGAAGGTGCACATGTAGCATTGCACCAACTACATATAGAGGTATGCCAATAATGTTGTTGGCACACCCTTATAGTATACAAGCAATGTCCCTTGTCCCAACGCGTTTCCTCAGTATTACCCGACTCATCAGGGAACCAATGCCTCAGCCGTCTTCATGTCTGCATAGACAGTGGTCTGCATTTACTATCAACACGCCCTTTTTCCAAGTAGTCCTCAGAGCGGTACCAGTCTGATGAAGGCGGTATAGTGGCTAAAACATCACGCATGTATATGATTTACCGCACTTCTGATTAAATGAAACTTATTTTCAAGGCACAAACTGGAGTTTATTTTCTTCTTGATACTAAGGGGTGGGAACCCGACCTCCAGTAGCGTACCTACAAGAGAGTGCCATAAGCTTTTCTCTACAATACAGTATACATACTGTGCCACCATGTTGCTGAAATGCTGCCTCCTGTTAAGATGTTCCATATCAGCTGGTGGTGCTGGTTCTTGTGGCATGCTGACAAAGCTTTTCCACATTTCGGCCATGCCAACCCTGCCTTCTGAGGTGCTGGCGGTGCCCCAGCTGCGTTGTAAACTTCTTCCTCTTCCTTCGCCTTCTGCTTCCACTGAGACCCCGGTATCAGGTGGGAATGCCATCAGTAGCGTGTCTTCCAGCGTGCTCTTACAAGAGGTATAAATCACCCAACAATCTAAACGTTGCCGAAATCTACAGAATATATTTCAGGTATGCAGGACAGAGGAAGTTTGAAAGAAAAAATGGGTAAGCATCACCCAGCCAGCAGTCTAAACTCTGTCAAATATACAGAAAATATTTCCCAGTCAGGTATGCAGTGCATGGGGTAGTGTAAAAGAAAAAATTGGTACAGATCACTCGACAATCTAAACTGCATCGAATTTACAGAATATATTTCCCAGTTAGGTATGCAGTGCAGGGGTAGTGTGAAAGAATAAAGGGGTACAGATCACCCAGCCAGCAATCTTATCTCAGCCGAATTCACAGAATATATTTCCCAGTTAGGTATGCAGTGCAGGGGTAGTGTGAAAGAAAAAAGGGGTGCAGATCACCCAACAATCTAAATTCGGCCGAATTTACAGAATATATTTCCCAGTCAGTTATGCAGTGCAGGGGTAGTATGAAATAAAAAAGGGGTACAGATCACCCAACAATCTAAACGCCACTGAATTAACAGAATATATTTCCCAGTTAGATATGCAGTGCAGCGGTAGTGTGAAAGAAAAAAGGGGTGCAGATCACCCAGCCAGCAGTCTAAACTCTGCCGAATTTACAGAATATATTTCCCAGTCAGGTATGCAGAGCAATGGGTAGTGTAAAAGAAAAAAGTGGTACAGATCACCCGACAATCTAAACTCCATCGAATTTGCAGAATATATTTCCCAGTTAGTTATGCAGTGCAGCGGTATTGTGAAAGAACAAAGGGGTACAGATGACCCAGCCAGCAGTGTAAAACCAACCGAATTTACAGAATATATTTCCCAGTCAGCTATGCAGTGTAGGGGTAATGTGAAAGAGAAAAGAGGTGCAGATCACCCAGCCAGCAGTCTAAACTCCGCCGAATTTACAGAATATATTTCTGAGTCAGTTGTGCAGTGCAGGGGTAGTGTGAAAGAAAAAAGGGGTACAGATCACCCAACAATCTAAACGCTGCTAAATTTGCAGAATATATTTCCCAGTTAGGTATGCAGTGCAGCGGTAGTGTGAAAGAAAAAAGGGGTGCAGATCACCCAGCCAGCAGTCTAAACTCTGTCAAATTTACAGAATACATTTCCCAGTCAGCTATGCAGTGCAGGGGTAATGTGAAAGAGAAAAGAGGTGCAGATCACCGAGCCAGCAGTCTAAACTCCGCCGAATTTACAGAATATATTTCCCAGTCAGGTATGCAGTGCATGGGGTAGTGTGAAAGAAAAAAGTGGTACAGATCACCCAACAATCTAAACACCGGTAAATTTACAGAATATATTTCCCAGTCAGGTATGCAGTGCAGGGGTAGTTTGAAAGAAAAAAGGGGTGCAGATCACCCAGCCAGCAGTCTAAACTCTGCCAAATTTACAGAATATTTTTCCCTGTCAGGTATGCAGTGCAGGGGTAGTGTGAAAGAAAAAAGTGGTACAGATCACCCAACAATCTAAACTCCATCGAATTTACAGAATATGTTTCCCAGTCAGTTATGCAGTACATGGGGTAGTGTGAAAGAAAAATGGGGTGCAGATCAACCAACAATCTAAACTCGGCCAAATTTACAGAATATATTTCCCAGTCAGTTATGCAGTGCAGCGGTAGTGTGAAAGAAAAAAGGGGTGCAGATCACCCAGCCAGCAGTCTAAACTCCACCAAATTTACAAAATATATTTCCCAGTCAGTTATGCATTGCAGTGGTAGTGTGAAAGAAAAAAGGGGTACAGATCACCCAGCCAGCAGTCTAAACTCTGCCGAATTTTCAGAATATATTTCCCATTCAGGTATGCAGTGCAGGGGTAGTGTGAAAGAAAAAAGGGGTGCAGATCACCCAACAATCTAAACTCGGCCGAATTTACAGAATATATTTCCCAGTCGGATATGCAGTGCAGGGGTAGTATGAAATAAAAAAGGGGTACAGATCACCCAACAATCTAAATGCTGCTAAATTAACAGAATATATTTCCCAGTTAGGTATGCAGAGCAGCGGTAGTGTGAAAGAAAAAAGGGGTGCAGATCACCCAGCCAGCAGTCTAAACTCTGCCGAATTTACAGAATATATTTCCCAGTTAGGTATGCAGTGCAGCGGTAGTGTGAAAGAAAAAAGGGGTGCAGATCACCCAGCCAGCGGTCTGAACTCTGCCGAATTTACAGAATATATTTCCCAGTCAGGTATGCAGTGCATGGGGTAGTGTGAAAGAAAAAAGGGGTGCAGATCACCCACAAATCTAAACTCGGCCGAATTTGCAGAATATATTTCCCAGTGAGTTATGCAGTGCAGCAGTAGTGTGAAAGAAAAAAGGGGTGCAGATCACCCAGCCAGCAGTCTAAACTCTGCCGAATTTACTGAATATATTTCGCAGTCAGGTATGCAGTGCAGGGGTAGTGTTAAACAAAAAAGGGGTGCAGATCACCCAACAATCTAAACTCGGCCGAATTTACAGAATATATTTCCCAGTCAGTTATGCAGTGCAGGGGCAGTGTGAAAGAAAAAAGGGGTACAGATCACCCAACAATCTAAATGCCGCTGAATTTACAGAATATATTTCCCAGTCAGCTATGCAGTGCAGGGGTAATGTGACAGAGAAAAGGGGTGCAGATCACCCAGCCAGTAGTCTAAACTCCGCCGAATTTACAGAATATATTTCCCAGTCAGTAGTGTTGAGCGAACAGTTCGAGAATAGTTCGGGTTCGTACAGAATTTTGGGCTGTTCGGGACACGGACCCAAACCCGAACAGTTTAAAAAAAGTTCAGGTTCGGGTTCGTTGTTCGGCGATTTCTTCCCGCTTTCTGAAGGGCTGCACAGCAGCCAATCAGCTAGCGTTTTACTTCTTGCCCAAATAGCCCATCACAACCATGCCTACTAATGGCATGGCTGTGATTGGCCAAGTGCAGCATGTGACCCAGCCTCTATTTAAGCTGGAATGACGTAGCGGCACACGTCACACTGCTCTGATTAGTGTAGAGAGAGGACCCAGCTTCTGTGAGGACGAGATTAGGCAGGGAAAAGTCAGCAAAAGCACCTAATGAAGTGATCGATCTACAGCTGTGAATTATTCAACTTCTGCTAGTTACTTTCTCACTGGTTATTAGGCTGCACAGAGCATTTTTCTGTCACTTTTTTTCTGGGGTGATCGGCGACCATTTTGGGACTTGTGGTGCACCAAGTCCATCAATCCATCAATACTAGTTTTTTTTTTTGCTATATCCTACATCAGGGGCTTGGCTGTGCTAATTGTCACCCCTAGAAACTCAGAATAGCAATTTCTATATTTTATTAAGGGGTTAAATACAATTGCCAAAATACCAATCCCCTAAATCTGGTGTTCCAGCTTTGGCTAGCCAAGTATAATGCTGTCTGCTGTCTGGCAGAGGATAGATTATTTTTTGTGGTGAAATTCAATTAGCAATCCACTAAATCTGGTGTGCCAGCACTGGCTGGCAAACTATAATAGTGTCCGTCAAAACATATATTTTGTTCTGGGGTGAAATTCAATTGCCAAAATAGCAATACCATAAATCTGGTGTCACAGCTGTGGCTGGCAAACTACAATAGTGTCCGCCAAAACATATATTTTGTTCTGGAGTGAAATTCACTTGCCAAAATAGCAATCCCCTAAATCTAGTGTCACAGCTGTGGCTGGCAAACTATAATAGTGTCCGCCGAAACATAAATTTTGTTCTGTGGTGAAATTCAATTGCCAAAATAGCAATACCATAAATCTGGCGTCCCAGCACTGGCTGGCAAACTATAATAGTGGCCGCCAAAACATATATTTTGTTCTGTGGTGAAATTCAATTGCCAAAATAGCAATACCATAAATCAGTGGTTTCAGTTGTGGCTGGCAAAGTATAATAGTGTCCGCGAAAACATATATTTTGTTCTGGGGTGAAATTCAATTGCCAAAATAGCAATACCCTCAATCTGGTGTCACAGCTGTTGCAGGCCAAGTGTTAATCTGTCCGTAAAAGGGTATATTTTGTTCTGGATTGAAATTCAATTGCCAAAATAGCAATACCCTGAATCTGGCGTCCCAGCTGTTGCAGGCCAAGTGTTAATCTGTCCGTAAAAGGGTATATTTTGTTCTGGGGTGAAATTCAATTGCAAAAATAGGAATACCCTGAATCTGGTGTCCCAGCTGTTGCAAGCCAAGTGTTAATCTGTCCGTAAAAGGGTGTATTTTGTTTTGGGGTAAAATTCAATTGCCAAAATAGCAATACTATAAATCAGTGTTTTCAGCTGTGGCTGGCAAAGTATAATAGTGTCCGCCAAAACATATATAATGTTCTGTGGTGAAATTAAATTGCCAAAATAGCAATACCCTGAATCTGGTGTCCTAGCTGTTGCAGGCCAAGTGTTAATCTGTCTGTAAAAGTTTATATTTTGTCCTGGGGTGAAATTCAATTGCCAAAATAGCAATACCATAAATCAGTGGTTTCAGCTGTGGCTGGGAAAGTATATTAGTGTCCGCCAAAACATATATTTTGTTCTGGGGTGAAATTCAATTGCCAAAATAGCAATACACTAAATCTGGTGTTCCAGCTGTTGTAGGCCAAGTGTTAATCTGTCCGTAAAATGGTATATTTTGTTCTAGGGTCAAATTCAATTGCCAAAATAGCAATACCCTGAATCTGGTGTCCCAGCTGTTGCAGACCAAGTGTTAATCTGTCCGTAAAAGGGTATATTTTGTTCTGGGGTGAAATTCAATTGACAAAATAACAATACCATAAATCAGTGGTTTCAGCTGTGGCTGGGAAAGTATATTAGTGTCCGCCAAAACATTTATTTTGTTCTGGGGTGAAATTCAATTGCCAAAATAGCAATACCCTAAATCTGGTGTTCCAGCTGTTGTAGGCCAAGTGTTAATCTGTCCGTAAAATGGTATATTTTGTTCTGGGGTGAAATTCAATTGCCAAAATAGCAATACCATAAATCAGTGGTTTCAGCTGTGGCTGGAAAGTATAATAGTGTCTGCTAAAACATATATATTGTTCTGGGGTGAAATTTATTTGCCAAAATAGCAATACTCTGAATCTGGTGTTCCAGCTGTTGGAGGCCAAGTGTTAATCTGTCCATAAAAGGGTATATTTTGTTCTGGGGGGAAATTTAATTGACAAAATAGCAATACACTGAATCTGGTGTCCCAGCTGTTGCAAGCCAAGTGTTAATCTGTCCGTAAAAGGGTGTATTTTGTTCTGGGGTGAAATTCAATTGCCAAAATAGCAATACCATAAATCAGTGGTTTGAGCTGTGGCTGGCCAAGATTTATAGAGTCCGCAAAAACATATATTTTGTTGTGGGGGGAAATTTAATTGCCAAAATAGCAATACTCTTAATCTGGTGTTCCAGCTGTTGCAGGCCAAGTGCAAATCTCTCCATAAAAGGGTATATTTTGTTCTGGGGTGAAATTCAATGGCCAAATTAGCAATACCCTTTATCTGGTGTCCCAGCTGTTGCATGCCAAGTGTTAATATGTCCGTAAAAGGGTATATTTTGTTCTTGGGTCAAATTCAATTGCCAAAATAGCAATACCCTGAATCTGGTGTCCCAGCTGTTGCAGACTAAGTGTTAATCTGTCCGTAAAAGGGTATATTTTGTTCTGGGGTGATATTCAATTGCCAAAATAACAATACCATAAATCAGTGGTTTCAGCTGTGGCTGGGAAAGTATATTAGTGTCCGCCAAAACATATATTTTGTTCTGGGGTGAAATTCAATTGCCAAAATAGCAATACCCTAAATCTGGTGTCCCAGCTGTTGTAGGACAAGTGTTAATCTGTCTGTAAAAGGGTATATTTTGTTCTGGGGTGAAATTGAATTGCCAAAATAGCAATACCATAAATCAGTGGTTTCAGCTGTGGCTGGCAAAGAATAATAGTGTCTGCCAAAACATATATATTGTTCTGGGGTGAAATTCATTTGCCAAAATAGCAATACCCTGAATCTGGTGTCCCAGCTGTTGCAGCCCAAGTGTTAATCTGTCGGTAAAAGTTTATATTTTGTTCTGGGGTGAAATTCAATTGCCAAAATAGCAATACCATAAATCAGTGGTTTCAGCTGTGGTTGGCAAAATATTATATTGTCCTCCAAAACATATATTTTGTTCTGGGGTGAAATTCAATGGCCAAAATAGCAATACCCTGAATCTGGTGTTCCAGCTGTTGCAGGCCAATTGTTAATCTGTCCGTAAAACTGTATATTTTGTTCTGGGGTGAAATTTAATTGCCAAATTAGCAATACCCTGAATCTGGTGTCCCAGCTGTTGCAGGCCAAGTGTTAATCTGTCCGTAAAAGGGTATATTTTGTTCTGGGGTCAAATTCAATTGCCAAAATAGCAATACCCTGAATCTGGTGTCCCAGCTGTTGCAGACCAAGTGTTAATCTGTCCGTAAAAGGGTATATTTTGTGCTGGGGTGAAATTCAATTGCCAAAATAGTATTACCATAAATCTGTGGTTTCAGCTGTGGCTGGCAAAGTATATTTTTTTTTTTTTATATATCTTTTATTTTAACATTCATAAAACATACAATCCAGGAACAAAATTCCAGCAATGCAAAATTAAGCCTATCTATCCCATCTTACCCCACCCCTCCCCCCTCCCAACCCCGCAGGGAAAAAAAGAAAAAAAGAGAAGAGAAAGAAAAAAAAAAAAAAAAAAAAACAACCAAATAGGTAACTGAATCTCTTAGTTATCCCAATCCTTCCAAATAATACTCCATTTAATAAGTGAGCCTCTTTGTCTGTATAACACTTTCTCATAGCTTTTCACCTTCTTAACTAAATTTAGCCAGTGATTACATTCTAAAGCAGAGGAGGAGCACCATTCTCTAGCAATGAGAAGCCTGGCCAAAAACATCACTTTGGTCAGTAATTGGCACTCGGGGGGCCGACAGTTAACTTCCGATAGATCACCAAGGACCCATATCTTTGGAGATAAAGGGATATTCACACCAAGTCTCTGGACCAGAACTATTTGAACCATTCTCCAATACTTGTTCACTATCGGGCAGCCCCAGAACAGATGAAGATGATCTGCCCCAGGGTCCCCACAGCGAAGACAATCCGAAGAAGTTCTAAATCCTCTCCTATGGAGCCATAAAGGTGTAAAATATATTTTGTGTAAAATATTAAACTGAACAACGACGTGATTAAAGTTGTGAGAGACCAAACTCAAACCTTCACCTATGTTCTCCCAATCCGGGGAACCCACCTCAGACAGTAAAACGGACCAGGATCTCTGTCCTGGGGAAAGACAATCCATAAAAAAATTTTCATCAAGTGCCTGTAACAATGTGAGAGTTTAACTTTCGTACATCCTTTCTTACTAATCAGATTGTGCAAAAATTCAGGAGTGTCTACATTGAGTGAATGATTAACAACCATACTAAAAAGTGCCGACCTCAATTGGAAGTAGGCATACCAAGCCACCTCACCTACATTTAACTTTTGTTTTAGCTCCATATACGATAGGATCTGACCATTTCTAACCACCTGATGTACATACTGTATATTTTTCATCCTCCAATATTGCCTGCAATTAGGGTCCTCTAAATTCAGAAGTTTTTGATTGTGCCATAGTGGAGTACAAATTAGTAGGGCCTCCACTTTACACCAGCGCTTTATAACCAACCAAGCTTTAATAACCATCCTGCAGAAAGATTTATATCCGGTTGGTATATTAACTAAATAATCGGACTCTAGTACTGTGAAAAAATCAGAAAACCCGAGTCCTTTACCAATTTTCTGCAGAGATGGCTATTTTCCCAATCACAAAAAGAGCTAAGTTGGGAGGCCATATAGTATCCCCTAAAGTAGGGGAGGTTAAGACCTCCCGACTGTAGGGCATAGAAAAGTATAGCACCTTTAATCTCACGCGCTTCTCCCCAAAGCAGATCATTAAGCAATCGCTCTATCAACCTAAAGTACTTCTCTTCAATCCATACAGGCGAATTGCGAAGAACATACAATATCTGGGGAAGCACCACCATTTTTATTAATGAGATTCTATCTGCTCTTGCGGGCAAAATTTTTTGCCATACCTTGATTTTAGATCTCACTTTTGTCAATAAGGGAAACAAATTAAGTTGTAAATAATCTTGAGTTTTGGCAGTTACTGTTATCCCCAGGTATTTTATTGAGTCGGAGACCATTAACCGATTAATAATAGGATTTTCCCTCGGTTCTCGCAATTCATCTACAGGGAGAAGAGCAGTTTTTTCCCAATTAACCTCAAGTCCAGAAGGGGCAGAAAACAGATTGACTAATTCCATAATTCGAGGGAGTGAGGTTTCTGATTGCTGAATAAAAACAAAATATCATCTGCATAAAGAGATATACGATCCAGCTCCCCCATTACACCAAAACCAATTACTTTCGGGTCCTGCCTAATACTAGCTGCGAGAGGTTCAATGTAGATATTGAATAGAAGAGGAGAAAGGGGACATCCTTGGCGGGTACCTCTTCCCAATACAAAGCTCTCTGTGAGTGTGTCATTGACCCTGATCCTAGCTACTGGGCATTTGTATAGCAACTGCACCATCGCCATAAACTTGGGGCCAAAGCCCATCCTCTTCATCACCTCCCAGAGGAACCCCCACTCAACTCTGTCAAACGCCTTAGTGGCATCCAATGACAGAATAGAGCGGGCGCCACTCCCGGGAGATTGAATGTTGGTATAAAACCTATGTAAATTATGGTGGGTGCCCCTATTTGGCATAAAGCCATTTTGGTCTGGGTGAATAACAGAGGACATAACCCCGGAAAGCCTCCTAGCCAGAATTTTTGATAGTATCTTAATATCCGAATTCAATAGGGAAATGGGTCTATATGAACCCAAATCCAGCGGATCTTTATCTTTTTAGGAATCAAGACTATCAAAGCTTCCATCATGGACTGTGGTAGGCTTCCTCCCTGTAGGGCTTCAGAGAACACCTCCATTAGATGAGGAAGAATAACATCTTTATACTTGCGGTAGAATTCATACGGAAGACCATCTAACCCTGGAGACGAATTCCCGGAGATGGAGTCTAAAGCCTCCTGAATCTCTAAAAGAGACAGTTCTTTTTCCAAGTGTTTTTTTTGGGCTTCCGTTATCATTGGAAGATGAATTCTCTCCAGGAACTGTCTCACCAAATCGGATGGTACTCCAGGGGGAGCTCTATAGACCTGAGAGAAATATTGGAAAAAGGTCTCTCTAATTTCCTCTGGATCTGATGTAATTACATCATCTAACTTACGAATCGAAATTATAACTTTCTTTTTCTTGTCCTGTTGTGTAATTATTCTGGCTAGGCGCTTACCAGGACGTCCAGACTCTGAAAAGTGCTTTTGTCCCTTAAAGAACAGTCTGTGGTTTGCTTTCTCCATGACAAAATCCTCCAAAGAGCAGCTAGCCTTCTGCATCTTTCTTTGTTATTTTCGCTAGGTTGAAGAACAAAACGCTCAGTTGTAGATGCCAAGATTTTAGCCAATTCGTCCTCTTTTTTTCTAAATGTTCTCCTCACAGCCGCAATATCACTTATAAGAACCCCCCTCAAGTAGGCTTTCAGGGCATCCCAAACTGAATTGATTCTAGCAGAGGGGAGATTCACTTCCCAGAAGGAGGATACAAGTCTTTTAATAGACTGACAATTGTCCATAATGGTAAGCCAATATGGGTTCAGCCTAAAACCAGGCCCTCTATTGTCTTTGTCCTCCCCAATGCTAACCTCAATAAAAACGGGTGAATGGTCTGAGACTGTTCTTACTCCGTATCTTATCTTTCTAATATTATTCAAGTTTCTCTCGTTGGTGAACGCTAAATCAATCCTAGACATTGCTCTACCCCCTCTACTAACACAGGAGTATACTCTCTTTCCTCCGCCAAGATGTTCCCATATATCCACCAACCCAACCTCTGAGCAGAACTGAGGTAGTGGAGAACCACGAATATTGCTTCCCAGTTCTACATCCAAAGACAATCTATCCTTTTCAGGATCCATAACAGCATTAAAATCTCCCATCAGCACAAGCCGACATTCTGATCTCTTTTCCAAAAACAGAGTAATTGGATAAGTGGATACATGGAAAATGGCGGAGGTATATAGAAGAAGGCAAGAATATAACTATGACCATAAAGCCTACCATACAAAAAATAAATCTACCCTGATCATCTATATAAGATTCAAATAAAGAAAAATCTATAGAGTTATGAATCAGGACTGATACGCCCTAGAGGCACTACTAAAAGTTGAATGGTAGGATTGAGAATGCCATCCCGTCGTCAGACGAGTCACGGACTCATCGGTAAGATGAGTTTCCACTATACAAATAATAGCGGGAGATGTCTCTTTAATGCATCCATAATGGCCTGCCTCTTAACCCTTTCCCCAAGGCCTCTAACATTCCAGGAGACAATTTTAACAGTTCTAACAGACATCAATTAAAAAAAAAGAAGAAGAAAAGAAAAAAAAAAAAAAAAAAACCCTGCAGGGCAATACCCATCCCCTCTCCCCTCTCTTGGTCCGCCCGATCTAATCGGCAAACCTCTATCTTCCGGCCGTTCTCCCCCCCAACCTATCCCATCTCCCCTCCAGCCCCCCGCTAATTAATTTCAGTGCATTTCTTTTCAGAAGAATATTTCATATGCCCAGTTGTTCCATCCAATCCAGCACTTGTTGCGGTTTTTCAAAAAATTGGGAAATTCCATTATAGATCACTCTCAGTTTCGCTGGATACTGAAGAGAATATTTAATATCCTTAGACGCCAAACGTTTCTTTATCTCAATGAAGCTTCTCCTTTTCTCTTGGGTCTGCCGCGCAAAGTCAGGAAAGAATGACAGTTTTACACCCTGATAGTCAATAGGTGAGCACTCTCTAGCTCTTCTCAGTATCATGTCTCTATCCGTCGACAGTAACAGTTTTATTAGAATTGCGCGTGGCGGCCTCCCTGGGGTGGGTTTCCTCCTGGGATCCGATGGGCTCTTTCTATTTGAAACATAGACGAAAAATATTCACCGCCCAGATTTCCGACAATCAAGTCTTTGAGTTGCTCAATTAGCGGTGGGCCTTCAGCTCCTTCTGGAAATCCAACTATACGGATGTTATAACGCCTTGATCTATTTTCCAGATCCTCCAGCCTATTTTGTAAAATAGAGTTTTCCGAGGCTAGCAGCGCCGTCTTAGTTTTCAACATAACAGTATCAGCTTGCAGGGAGTCAACCATTTTTTCAGCATTAAGAACTCGCTCGTGGATTTTTACCAGCTCATCTCTTATTAAAGATATATCACTTTGCATAGACCCCAGCTGGACGGACATCCGCTGCATTAAAGTTCCATTATCTCTAACAGCAGCCAATATTTTTCCCAGTGCTAGGGAATCGTGTTCAATCTCTGTTAGCGCCAGCAGACTTTCTTCCCCTCCTTCCTGACCCACCTCCAATGACCCATCCTCCGACAGTTCTTCAGCTTGAGAAATTTTAACAATTTTCTTGGGGTTAACAGTTTTCCCTTTAAATAGATCTTTTTCATTTAAAGAGGGAGATTTCAGATATTTATCAATTTTGCTCTCTAGGGTCTTAGACCCCGACTTGATTACAGAAGAGTCAATTGAGCGCCGCTTGGGGGCCATAACGGCTATTTAATGCCCGTTTTTTATATAGAGAAACAAATTTTTATTTTTTTTTTTTTTTTCCTCTTTTATATTCTCCTCTTTCTCTTTTCTCTTCGCCCTCCTTCTTAAATTTTTCCCCCTTTTCCATTCTTTTTCTTTTTCCTTAGGCACTTTCCTTGAGCACTTTATTCCCCCTCTACCCTCCTCTCTTTCTCCGTAGTGCCCCTCTTTTTACTTCCCAAGTTCCCAAGGGTTTTTCTCCCTCTTTTTTTTTTTTTCCTTTTTTTCCTTCCTCTCCTCTCCCCTCTTCCTTCTCTTAGCTGCCTTTTTTTTTTTTTCCTTCTTTTTTAATCCTTTAGAGAAGTTTTCCTTTTCTTTCCCCTTCCTCTCTTCCTTTTTTTTCCTTTCCTTTTCCTTCCTTCTTCCCTTTCCTTCTTCTTCTTTTCCTCTTTTTCCCCCTATCCTTACTTCAATATCCGGGTGGGCAATGTCCAGTTAAGCAACCCCCTGTGAAGCCTCACACAAACCGCAAAGCGCCCAGATGAATACAGGTAAAAACAAAAAGAAAAAAAAAAATCAATACACACAATCCTCAGGTTAATCTCACGTGTCCGTTGGATGCCCGAATCCAGATGTCCTCGCTTGGCAAACTCACAGGTGCAGCTCCGGGCAAGAGCGAGCAGGGGCACGCAAGAGCAGCCAGCTCAGTTCGGCAGCAAGGGAGCAGGAAAGGCCGAGCACAGCACCGCTGCAACACCACTCCACCAGGGGGAAGACGGCAAGCCCGGGAACAAGGAGGAGCAGAGGAGAGGACCGGGGAAGATCCAGACGAAGCCACCGCAGGAGAGGGGAGACGCCGGACCACACACGAAGAGGAGGGCGAAGCGGACACCAAGGGTCAGGAGGCAGGAGACAAACGGCCGGGGCAGTCCAGGATCAGCGCCAACCGGGGGAGCAAACCCCCAGAACAGAGAGGAGGATGAGATGAAAGCCGGAGGTCAGGAGGCAGTCGGCAGACGGCAGGAGCAGTCCGGAGCTCCGTCAGCTGTAGGAGCAAGCTCTCAGTTTCAAACTTAGCGCCCAAACGCTGCACGGGAGGCATAGAGGGAGGGAAGGCAGGGGAGGAGAACGCAACGTGACCTTTCACGTCATCACGCCCGCCCCCTGAGCAGTCAAGGCTCCACCGCTGGCAAAGTATATTAGTGTCCGCCAAAACATATATTTTGTTCTGGGGTCAAATTCAATTGCCAAAATAGCAATACCCGGAATCTGGTGTCCCAGCTGTTGCAGACCAAGTGTTAATCTGTCCGTAAAGGGTATATTTTGTTCTGGGGTGAAATTCAATTGCCAAAATAGAAATACCATAAATCAGTGGTTTTAGCTGTGGCTGGCAAAGTATAATAGTGTCCGACAAAACATATATTTTGTTCTGGGGTGAAATTCAATTGCCAAAATAGCAATACACTGAATCTGGTGTTCCAGCTGTTGCAGGCCAAGTTTAAATCTGTCCGTAAAAAAAAAGGGTATATTTTGTTCTGGGGTGAAATTCACTTGCCAAAATAGCAATACCCTGAATCTGGTGTCCCAGCTGTTGCAGGCCAAGTGTTAATCTGTCCGTAAAAGGGTATATTTTGTTCTGGGGTCAAATTAAATTGCCAAAATAGCAATACCCTGAATCTGGTGTCCCAGCTGTTGCAGACCAAGTGTTAATCTGTCCGTAAAAGGGTATATTTTGTGCTGGGGTGAAATTCAATTGCCAAAATAGCAATACCATAAATCTGTGGTTTCAGCTGTGGCTGGCAAAGTATATTAGTGTCCGCCAAAACATATATTTTGTTCTGGGGTCAAATTCAATTGCCAAAATAGCAATACCCGGAATCTGGTGTCCCAGCTGTTGCAGACCAAGTGTTAATCTGTCCGTAAAAGGGTATATTTTGTTCTGGGGTGAAATTCAATTGCCAAAATAGAAATACCATAAATCAGTGGTTTTAGCTGTGGCTGGCAAAGTATAATAGTGTCCGACAAAACATATATTTTGTTCTGGGGTGAAATTCAATTGCCAAAATAGCAATACACTGAATCTGGTGTTCCAGCTGTTGCAGGCCAAGTTTAAATCTGTCCGTAAAAGGGTATATTTTGTTCTGGGGTGAAATTCACTTGCCAAAATAGCAATACCCTGAATCTGGTGTCCCAGCTTTTGCAGGCCAAGTGTTATTCTGTCAGTAAAAGGGGATATTTTGTTTTGGGGGGAAATTCAATTGCCAAAATAGCAATACCCTTAATCTAGTGTACCAGCTGTTGCAGGCCAAGTGTTAATCTGTCCGTAAAAGGGTATATTTTGTTCTGGGGTGAAATTCAATTGCCAAAATAGCAATACCATAAATCAGCAGTTCAGCTGTGGCTGGAAAAGTATAATAGTGTCCGCCAAAACATATACTTTGTTCTTGTATTAAATTCAATTGCCAAAATAGCAATACCCTTAATCTAGTGTACCAGCTGTTGCAGGCCAAGTGTTAATCTGTCCTTAAAAGGGTATATTACACTCAAGGTGTATATACAAGTGCTGAGAGGGTCATCCTCAATAAAGTCACACGCTACTGTGCATCTCCCATTGAATTTCTGTCCGTTAAAGGGTATATTACACAGTGTTAAGATGTCTTAAGATGTCTTAGTCCTAAAATGGTACTAATGCAGCAGCTGCTTTATGTGCTCTTAAATACTCCGATTTGGGTTCCTAAAGAGAAATTCCATGTTATTTCCTCTATTTTTCAGGGAATTGATATGGAAAGGGGGTAATCCCAGAATTAAATTTTAGACCCTACAATACCCCAAGAAAGCAGTGGGGTTGGCTGTCCCTAACCCATGGATTTACTTTATTGCGGCCCAATTTCAACATATGAAAGGTTGGGGGGAGAGGAAGGTAGAGGATGTAACGACAAGCATCAGGGAAACGGGATTTGATTTGTCTATTGGAGGACGCTTGTGGCCCCAAAAGGTTGGCTTCCATTCCCACGTGGTTATTGATGAGGAGAGTGTGGGAAACTGTTAAAAAGATGAAAGGTTTATCAGGAGTCACTACTATGTCTCCTATCTGGAAGAATGACCATCTTCCGGAGTTCCTAGGCCTTTCAGGGTTTGGGGGATGGGAGGACCATGGCATTTGGAGAATGGGAGATATTGTGGAGGATACAGGGTTTAGAGCGTTCCTGGATATGCAGTCTCTTTTTCAGCTACCTTGGGAAAAGATTCTACCAGGTTCTTCAACTACGCCATGCTTATGAGACTATGATTAAAAACAGGTTACGAGTGCAGAAACCGGACTCAATCCAAACCTTGATCTTACTTGGAGAGTCGAGGCGGGGATTGATATCCATGTTATATACTTTGCTGTTAGATAAATTCCTGTATAAACACCCTTTAACCCGAATGCGTCAATGGGAGAAAGATGTTGGTGTAATAGAGGAGGGCAAATGGGAAGATATTCTGCAGGCAATCCCTCTGTCTTCTCTGAGTGAACAAGGGAAACTGTCTCAGCTATTTATTGTACACAGAGTGTACAAAACCCCAGTGTTTTTGCATAGTATTGGACTGAGATCAGATGCCCGATGTCCACGATGTGGCAATTACAATGCGGATTTACTTCATATGCTGTGGACTTGCAGTGGATTGGACGGGTTCTGGACGGGAGTGTTGGACACTATATCTAGGAGAATGGGGGTAAGGATAAATAGGGATCCAATAGTCTGTATACTAGGATATGTCTCTGAAAAATATGGCAAGGTGGCTGTAGTGAGACTTTTATATGTGGCCAGGAAACTCATTGCTATGCATTGGATACAAGCCCAGGGTCCGAGACTAGGAGAGTTTTTGTGTAAAGTTAACAGTATGTTGGTGTCTGAGAAAGGGGTCTTCACTAAACGGGGGTGTCCGCAGAAATTTGATGGTTATGGATGAAGTGGATGGTGAATAATCCTATTACTCTATGATTGCGTCTGATGGAGGGAAGGGGTGAGTGTCCTCTCGGGGGTGGGATAGGGAAGGGGGGATGGGTGTAAACTATATACATTTCATTGCATTAAAATATTGAAAACACTAAGACATGTTTCACAGTATTTCATTATTGTTCTAAATGCTGGCATATGAAGTATATTAACATTACTTCTCTTTTGTGCAATGGTAATTTTTGCGTTTACATCAGAATGCTGTGTCTTTTTCTATTTTTTTTTTGTATCTTTGTACATGATTGCACATGATGCTTTGCTTATGGTTTATTAATAAAAAGGATCAGATTTTTAAAAAAGGGTATATTACACAAAGTAATCCTAGGCACAAGGCATAATCCTACATATTTTTTCACACGCTACTGTGAATCTCCAAGTGTAAATCTGTCCAAAAAAGGATACCTTTCATCCAGGGTCTAAATACTAGGCCTAAAAGAGATATTCCCCTAAATCAGTGGTTACTGCTGTGCCTGGATTAGTGTAATACGCTACATAAATAAATAGGCAGATAGCGTTAGGTGCCTGTAAAAAAAGGTCTGAATTTGAAATCATTCAATTGGGCCAAATTTTTTTTTCTTATTCTGGTGCTTGGTGAACAGTAACAATGAGGAAAACATCTAGTAAGGGATGTGGTCGCGGTCGTGGTGGTGTTAGTGAACCCTCTGCCACAGCCACACGTCCTAGTGAACCAACTACGTCAGGTACCAGTACCTGCCAGAATTTACAGCGATATTTGGTGGGGCCCAATGCCTTTCTAAGGATGGTAAGGCCTGAGCAGGTACAGGCGCTAGTCAATTGGGTGGCCGACAGTGGATCCAGCACGTTCACAACATTATCTCCCACCCAGTCTTCTGCAGAAAGCGCACAGGTGGCGCCTGAAAACCAAGCCCATAAGTCTGTCACATCACCCCCATGCATATCAGGAAAACTGTCTGAGCCTCAAGTTATGCAGCAGTCTCTTATGCTGTTTGAAGGCTCTGCTGGCAGGGTTTCCCAAGGGAATCCACCTAGCCCTTCCCCAGTGGTGGAAGACATAGAATGCACTTACAGTATGCACAACCACTGATGTTTCCTGATGATGAGGACATGGGAATACCACCTCATCTTAGTCCGCACGTCTCTGATAATGACGAAACACAGGTGCCAACTGTTGCGTCTTTCTGCAGTGTGCATACCGAACAGGAGGTCAGGGAGGAAGACTGTGTGGAAGACGATGCAGGAGACGATAAGGTCCTAGACCCCACATGGAATGAATTTCATGCCACTGACTTTCATAGTTCAGAGGAAGAGGCAGTGGTGAGACCGAGCCAACAGCGTAGCAAAAGAGGGAGCAGGGGGCAAAAGCAGAACAGCCGCCGCCAAGAGAGTTCGCCTGCTACTGGCCACCGCCACCAGGGACCGAGCACCCCAAAGGCAGCTTCAAGGAGATCCCTGGCATGGCACTTCTTTAAACAATGTGCTGACGACAAGACCCGAGTGGTTTGCACACTGTGCCATCAGAGCCTGAAGCGAGGCATTAACGTTCTGAACCTTAGCACAACCTGCATGACCAGGCATCTACATGCAAAGCATGAACTGCAGTGGAGTAAACACCTTAAAAGCAAGGAACTCACTCTGGCTCCCCTGCTCCCTCTTCTGCTGCTGCCTCGGCCTCTTCCTCCGCCTCAGGAGGAATGTTGGCACCTGCCGCCCACCAAACAGAGGATGTGCCACCGACACCACCACCTGCGTCACCAAGCATCTCCACCATGTCACACGGCAGCGTTCAGCTCTCCATCTCACAAACCTTGGAGAGAAAGCGTAAATTCCCACCTAGCCACCCTCGAGCCCTGGGCCTGAATGCCAGCATTTCTAAACTACTGGCCTTTGAAATGCTGTCATTCAGGCTGGTGGACACAGACAGCTTCAAACAGCTGATGTCCATGGCTGTCCCACAGTATGTTGTTCCCAGCCGCCACTACTTCTCCAAGACAGCCGTGCCTTCCCTGCACAACCAAGTATCCGATAAAATCAAGTGTGCACTGCGCAACGCCATCTGTGGCAAGGTCCACCTAACCACAGATACGTGGACCAATAAGCACGGCCAGGGACGCTATATCTCCCTAACTGCACACTGGGTAAATGTAGTGGCGGCTGGGCACCAGGCGGAGAGTTCCTTGGCGCACGTCCTTCCACTGCCATAAATCGCAGGGCATCATTCTTTGCCTGCTGTAGCCTCCTCCTCCTACTCGGCTTCCTCCTCCTCTTCTTCCACCAGCTCATCCAGTCAGCCACACACCTTCACCACCAACTTCAGCACAGCCCGGGGTAAACGTCAGCAGGCCATTCTGAAACTCATATGCTTGGAGGACAGGCCCCACACCGCGCAGGAGTTGTGGTGGGGTATTGAACAACAGACCGACGAGTGGTTCCTGCCAGTGGGCCTCAAGCCCAGCCTGGTGGTGTACGATAATGGGCGAAATCTCGTCGCAGCTCTGGGACTAGCCGGTTTGACACACATCCCTTGCCTGGTGCATGTGCTAAATTTGGTGGTGCAGAAGTTCATTCACAACTACCCCGACACGTCAGAGCTGCTGCATAAAGTGTGGGCCGTCTGTGCGCGCTTCCGGCGTTCACATCCTGCCGCTGCTCGCCTGTCTGCGCTACAGCGGAACTTCGGCCTTCCCGCTCAACACCTCATATGCGACGTGCCCACCAACTCCGCCTTGCACATGCTGTAGAGACTGTACGAGCTGCAGCAGGCCATAGTGGAGTTTCAGCTGCAGCACGCACGCGTCATTCGGACTGCGGAACAGCACCACTTCACCACCAATGATTGGGCCTCAATGCAAGACTTGTGTGCCCTGTTGCGCTGTTTCGAGTACTCCACCAACATGGCCAGTGGAGATGACACCGTTATCAGCGTTACAATACCACTTCTATGTCTCCTTAAGAAAACGCTTAGGGCGATGATGGAGGAGGAGGTGGCCCGGGAGGAGGAGGAGGAGGATGAGGGGTCATTTTAAGCACTTTCAGGCCAGTCTGTTAGAAGTGGCTCAGAGGGAGGTTTTTTGCAACAGCAGAAGCCAGGTACAAATGTGGCCAGCCAGGGCCCACTAATGGAGGATGAGGAGGATGAGGAGGATGAGGAGGAGGTGGAGGAGGATGAGAATGAAGCAGGTTCACAGCGGGGTGGCACCTGACACAGCTCAGGCCCATCACTGGTGTGTGGCTGGGGGGATACGGAGGACAATGACGATACGCCTCCCACAGAGGACAGCTTGTCCTTACCTCTGGGGAGCCTGGCACACATGAGCGACTACATGCTGCAATGCCTGCGCAACGACAACAGAGTTGCCCACATTTTAACGTGTGCGGACTACTGGCTTGCCACCCTGCTGGATCCCCGGTACAAAGACAAT
The DNA here is from genome assembly GCA_033119425.1 of Bufotes viridis. Taxonomy (NCBI): domain Eukaryota; kingdom Metazoa; phylum Chordata; class Amphibia; order Anura; family Bufonidae; genus Bufotes; species Bufotes viridis. The sequence goes on along the minus strand of CM065589.1, from coordinate 416,530,702 downwards.
GTGCCCACCTTACTTCCTGCACTGGAGCGTGATAGAAAGATGCGCAAGTACAAGCACACGCTGGTACATGCGCTCCTGAGAGCATTCCCAAATGTCACAGGGGAACAGGTGGAAGCCCAAGGTGAAGGCAGAGGAGGAGCAAGAGGTTGCCAATGCAGCTGTGTCACAGCCAGCTCCTCTGAGGGCAGGGTTAGCATGGCAAAAATGTGGAAAAGTTTTGTCTCCACGCCACAGCTAACTGCACCACCACCTGATACGGAACGTGTTAGCAGGAGGCAGTATTTCACTAACATGGTTGAACAGTACGTCTGCACACCCCTCCACGTACTGACTGATGGTTCAGCCCCATTCAACTTCTGGGTCTCCAAATTGTCCACGTGGCCAGAGTTATCATTTTATGCCTTGGAGGTGCTGGCCTGCCCGGTGGCCAGCGTTTTGTCTGAATGTGTATTCAGCACGGCAGGGGGCTTCATTACTGACAAATGCAGCCGCCTGTCTACAGCTAACGTGGACAAGCTGACGTTCATAAAAATGAACCAGGCATGGATCCCACGGGACCTGTGCCTCCCTTGTGCAGAATAGATATTTATAACTGCTCCCCCTCAACCATGTATTCTTGTACTCCGGGGAACTTCTTTATTGAATCCTCATTTTTTTAACTTTACCATGATCTTGCAGTGCAACTCAAAGTTGAATGAACCTCTCCTCAATCTGGGCGCCGGGGCCTAAATAACTGAAAGTGGCCTGTTACAATGGTGGGTGACATGAAGCCTGAACCTCTGCCATGCGACCTCTCTCCTCTGTCTGGGTGCCGTGGGCTAAATATCTGGAAGTGGCCTTCTCCAGTGGTGGGTGATATGATGCCTTATTCCTTGCTGTGGGACCTCTCTCCTCTGTCTGGTTGCTGGGGCCTAAATATCTGGAAGTGGCCTTCTCCAGTGGTGGGTGATATAACTCCTTATGTTGCATGATTCTCTGCTATGGGACCTTTCTCCAATTGATATTGGTTAATTTTTATTTATTTTATTTTAATTAATTTCCCTATCCACATTTGTTTGCAGGGCATTTACCTACATTTTGCTGCCTTTTGCAGCCCTCTAGCCCTTTCCTGGACTATTTTACACCTTTCTTGGTGCCCAAAAGTTCGGGTCCCCATTGACTTCAATGGAGTTTTTGTTCGGGATAAAGTTCGGGTCGAGTTCGAATCCCGAACCCGAACATTTTCGGGTAGTTCGGCCGAACTTCTCGAACCCGAACATTCAGGTGTTCGCTCATCTCTACTCTTAAGTCCGTTTCTATGTCAGTTTACCCAGTGTTTTCACATTTAGTATGCACTAGTGACTAGTATTTTCCTTTCCCATGTGCATAATCTTACATAACATGTCATTTGCCACTTCATTGCCCAGGTCTACAACCTATCTAGAACCATCTGTAGCAGTATACTCTCCTCATTTGTGTTAATTACTTTACACATATTACTTTTTTTCCACTGTGGTTCCATGGTTTTAAACAAATAAAGTTTGAAGACTTTATATAGGGATTGTTTCCTGAAGGTGGTTATGCTTAACTGTGTACCGAAACTGCAACCCAACACTCACTTATTTATCACAAAGTGTCAACACTGCAATTTTACCTGAATACTACAGTCCAATATAGTTATTATATATTCAATGTATCATTTAACTATAATATCCTACCTGCATTCAATCCAGACCCCTCTCTCCCACCAAGGGCTCAGAATCCCATTACACATTTACTAAACTCTTTTGACTTTGTTGATATGCATAACAAAAGTGTTGATAGTGGGGGTCTCTGATCTCTATAATGAGCAGCCTGAAGCACTCAGCAGAGTGCTACTTCTCCTCACTGCTAAGCAGGATTGTGAAGATGTCCTGTGGACTTTATATTGACACTGTCTTCACTACAGCACTCAGCAGTGAGGAGAAGCAACATGCTGCTGAGTGCTTCTGACTGTTCATTATAGCAATCAGCTGGGGTCTTAGAGCTTGAAACACCGCTAAAGCCCACCACTGCAACATGAGGGACCCCACTGCCTTGCAGGGCCACTTACCCTGCCTGGGGTCTTTGGGTGAAGGATGCGTGCCACTGTAGGAGCCTCCTCCTCCACATCTTTAAAGCAGTAAGCCGAATACTCCGGCAGCCTGCTCAAAGTGACCAATAACAAAGTTCCTTTCTATAAGGAGCTTTTTTATTGGTAATTTCAGGCAGCATTAGCATCACTGTACTGATGAATGACAGAAAAAGTCTTTAGGCTTTTTCCAGGGCACACATGTCCACAGCAAGGGCTCTGAGTTCTCCCTCTGGCACGTGTGCCATAGGTTTGCCATCACTGACCTACAGGAATAGTTCCTGATTGTGTGCATGCTGTTTTATATGCTATATTCCCCAGTACCCACAAATACAATAATGCTATGAGAGATAATGTGTAAAGCTATAAAGCTAAAATTCCTCTAAACAAATATAAGATCAAAGTGTAACAAATGAGTAATAATAATAATAATAATAATAATAATAATAATATATTGTGGAACATTAACAAATTTAAAACAAAACAATTTGTTTTTACTTGGAATAAATACTATATATGTATATTGCTAGAATATTCATTCTAGAGTACAAAATGTGCCAAAAGCAATAACTAGGTTGGAGTTCAATGAAAAGTATTGTGTTTATTCTTATTGTGGTATTTTAAAAGTCTAGAATAGAATTTGAATAATGACTATAATAACAATGAAAACACAGGAAGTACTAGTATCAGAACATGTTGATCATTGCAAGTATAAAGGAAACAGCTAATTCAGTTACAACAAAATGAAGCATACAAGTCTTAGTGAAAAGAAAAAGCTGTAAGACAAATAGCTTGTGTGTTTGTAGCTATATAACAAAAATTGTGTAGAGTTTAACTGTGTATTTTTAAGGTTCTTTCAGTACTCCTACACTATAAAATGGAGGGAATGCCACTCTTAACTTTATGTTATTATAACACTAATATTTTGAAGCCAAGACTAGAAGTGGTTTTAAAAAAAGGGGGTGAATAATTATATTTTTGTGGATATAATCCACTCATACCTTTTGGTTTTAAAATAAATGGGTGAAACTAAGCCTAACTATACTTTAGATCTCATGCACATGGGGCCAATTTAATGAATCTTTATGTACAAAGGTTTTCTCCTCCAGAGGACTAGGAAGCTATACAGTCTATGTGCACACTGCTCTCCCTTGTTCATAGATGTACATGGGTTAGGCACGTACCTGGAGAATCCATTTTTAATTAAGTGAAAGAAGACACTGGAAGGTTATCGGTTAAAAGTAAAATATTGTAATTTATTAAATTCAAGAATAAATAAAAATGTTTGTATTGTGTAAGAGGGCGCAAGGTTCCGTCTCGACGGAAGGTACGTGTCACCGAGGTTCCTGGCCTCGGTGAGATAAGAGACAGATTTTTTGTGTGTCAGCAGCAGCTAGTGCTGTTTGACACATTGATATTTAGTATGGCTACAAAGCCAATCCGGGCTGGCTCTTATTGGGAATAGTCAAGTGCTGGTTGGGAGACTATTCCCCACGGTCCAGGCCGGACTTTTTCCGGGCCTTTAAAAAAGCAGCCACCTCAGCAGGTGAGAGGTGATTATCCTGGAAGCTGCTGGTGTTACTGTGGAGCTCTCAGGGCTGAGAGCAAGAGTCTGCAAACAGGCATGCAGTCTACCTAGAAGCCTCTGGTGGAAACTGGCCGAGCTAACTGCCAGGTGTGAACTAACACCGACCACTCAGGTGACCTTGCTGTGGGACTGATTGTTTTTGCCGTGTGTTTTGCCTCGTGTGAACAAGCACCAAGACTGTTTTTGTGTTGCCGAGTGTGAATAAAACACTTCTGCTTTACCGAGAGAACTGTGTACCTTGCCTCTACACTGCGTCCGCAAGCCTGTCTACCAGAGCAATTCCCCACAATTGGTACAGAAAAACCGGATCTGGTAAGTATAAGTTAAAAACTTTGCGTGTGGGGGGAGATAAGAAATAATTTCTATGGATGTATATGTATAAATATATTCTCACCACACGGCAAGTTAGGGTGAATACAAATAGCAGAGTATTACCATATCAGGAATATACATGAGATATGTTAAAAGGAAATAACTATCCAACAGTAATAGTCCTTTTAAAAAAAATTAAAAATATATGCTCAAATTCAGATCATCCGGATTGAATTCACTCTAATAGTCCACAAACAAATCCTCAGAGTCGAATCCCAAATTGCGTTCACTTCGGTGAACATGTCAAAGGCTTTCAGTTTGATACTATCATACTGAAAGGCCTGAACGCCGAGATGGAATTATTCAGATTCCTATGATCCAGTTGGGTGCTCGTCGGTGGGGGACGGGGAGTCGACTACCAGGCTGTTTACCAGCACGCCGACCGCCCCTTCCCTGCCAACTGACTCCCTTTTTTTCCCCCATTAATCAGTCAAGCTCCATTCTCTATACTAACGGGTATTAATAAAATACATTAAAACCAACACACTACCTTTTATGATAAAATAGAATATTGATGATATGACCCCTATACTCAAACATGGGACTAGAAATATCAGTCATTCTGAGACCCTGAAACATGAATATATACTCTAAACATAGCTGTTCTGCATTTTCTTTTTAATTATTTATTTATTTTGAGTTTTTTTTTATATTTTTAATTTTATACATGTACTTATAAATATATATTATATTTAGTATAAACTAATACCTTATTTTCAACTATTTACCCACCTAGAGATACTATCGGGATCTATATGTGATTACCATATCCAAATGAGTGTATACTCATTCAGATCAATGACATTTTTACCCCACCCCCTTGATGACATCACTGACTGTGAAGCATTTATAGATTATAAAAGACCTCAATAATGTGGGTACTGGTAAATACTGAAGAAGGGACTGTATGTCCTGAAATGCGTTTAGGCTGTACCAGTACTGGAGGATCTATGTACTACAAGTACTGTTCAAGCATCAGGAGTGCTCCAATATACCGTGCACACTATAACAAATAATATAAGAAGTGGCCGCATCACCGTCTATCCCCATTTGGAACGCCAACTTGAACTGCAGCCGGTGGGAAAGATATTGACTCTCAGCACTTACAAGCCTCCTGCAACATCGCGCGCAGCAGGGCAGGACAACACCGCTACTCCAGGGATTGGTAAAGTAGCCAGTGAGGCACCCACTAGAAAATAAGCAATATAGTTCAGCTTAAGTGCTTTGGAAACAAGTTACTGTGGTATATCATTTGAGAATTCCAATTCACTACCTCTTGATCTGCTACTTAATACTTATACTAGCAAGGGGACACTTTCAAAAGAACATAGTATTATTCGAACTAATTCTGCTGCCTGATACTATTATCAGAACTAATTCTGCTGCCTCATGCCAGAACTAATTCTGCTGCCTCATGCCAGCAGAAATACATAAGACATAACTCTCCATGTTATAGAGTGGTGATTACCCTCTACAGTGGTGATCCCTCCTTTTATGCATAGGAGATCAACGGAGTGAACACATTTGGGCTTTGACTCTGAGGATTTGCTTGTGGACTATTGGAGTAAATTCAATCCGGATGATCTGAATTTGAGCCTATTTTAATTTTTTTAAAAACGGACTATTAATGTTGGATATTTATTTGCTTTTAACATATCTCATTTATATTCCTGATATGGCAATACTCTGCTATTTTTATTCACCCTAACTTGTCGTGTGGTGAGGATATATTTATACATATACATCCATAGAAATTATTTCTTATCTCCCCCCACACGCCAAGTTTTTACCCTATACTTAGCAGATCCATTTTTACTGTACCAATACAAATGTTTTTATTAATTCTTGAATTTAATAAATTGCAATATTTTACTTTTAACCGATAACCTTCCAGTGTCTTAAGATAAGTAAGTGCCCACCATACTTTTCTTCTTTCACTTGATCTGCCCTTTTGGGTGAGGGTGTCACCCAAGGAGAGAGCACCACTACTGTGTGTATCAGCAGGTGAGCCATTGTATTCAATCCTATACATTTTTAATTAAATTGTAGACTCACAGTATGAGTGTGCAAGTCTGACTTTCTCTACCAATAGGTACTAATCAATAGCTTTAGGGGCTTCTGTATAAATGCTTATAAAAGAGAAACTTGTTAAGCAATTCCCCTAGTTTAGGGTAGCTAGACTTATTTGCCATATTTTACAGTAAAATGCTGCATCTATACCAAATTTTACTCAATGGTATATTTTGCCACTGCTTGGGTGAATAATTACAGGTAATGATGAAAATGACCTTCCCCACATTACACCTTATAGACTTCAATTATGGAATATTTCCATGTTGGAGAGTCATTTCATGCATGCAAATAGGTTTTAAATAATCCAATTCATATGCCGTGTAAATACACAGATTATTATAGATGCCCAGACCAATATTCACTTATTGCAATGTTAACAGAGAAATCGAGAAGGCAAAATATTGTAAAACCTGCTGTTAAAAATTTCGATTTTCCTGCAGATTTTAAGTCTTTTTCCTCAGAAAAGGAGATATATTGCAGTGAAGCAGACACATAGCTTTGGGTGGGGGCAAAAAATACATCCATTGCTTCAGTGGGCCCCCAACCCAGCTACCACCACAACATAATTACTACCAATTACTACATAGTGACAAAATAACATTAACATACTGTTACTGAAAAAAATTAAAATTCACTGTATAAATACCATTATTACTTCCATACAGTGACCATACAGTGGTAAATATTAGTGTTACAGTTTGCAGACCATATAAGTGAATGCAGTTCATTAATATCCAATGACAGGTGACACACGTTCTCCAGTTGGAGTTGTTCACTTTTACAATATTTGCCATCTGGCCCAGACCACCATGACAATTTTTTTTTATCTCTGACTTATTTCTGCAGATTTTGTAACAGAAACATGTTTCGTCCTCACTGCTAATTTTTTCAGAATTCTCCCTACCTTTTTCCAACCTTCATCCTCCCTTCCTGCTGATAACTGCAAAAAATGTATTATGACCGGCAATTTATATGCAGGTGTCAGTCCCTTTGCACTGCTAGTGGATCCGCCAAAGTTATGTGGTGGTGCATGGCTTCTCCATAACTTTGGTGCTTCTTCCAACAGGCTGTGTGACATACTAAAATCTTACTCCAGCTCCCTTGCTGGCGTAGATTTAAAGGGAATGCGTTATCAAAAAATTACCTATTCATTGAATCCCGTTTTTAGGTTAAACATGTTTTTAAACAATTTTTCGTGATGTTATTTTTAATTTTCCATATCAATATCTACATTTAAACAGTTTTTGCACTGGCCACTAAGCCAGTGCCACTTCTTGGTCTGTACAGATCACTTTACTGCAGTTCTATATTATTGTAAACATTCCTCTAATGATAATGAGATATCACCTCTGTCTATAGATAATACAGGATCTACCAATTATAATAGGTGTTTGTCAAAGTCTATCTTTGTACAATGACCTCTGCACAGGTCACAGAGTATGCCTAGAAAACTCTCCCATAGAAGTCAATGAGGTCCCCTCCTAATCATTGAGTCTATGGACCATGGGGCTGCCGTAAGGCAATTTTTTTAATGCACTATAAATTTTGTTAAGAACAGCTCAGGCAATATGGCTACACCCATAATCATATGCAGGAAATCGAATAAAAATAAAATCTCCAATCAGAAAATAAAATCAGATAAGAAAAAAAGGATACAGATCGCTTTCTGATTTTAAAAAACTGGTGTGGAAAATGATAAATAAGATGGGCCTACCTTCCAGCCCTCTTCCCCGCCCTGGCCACACACCCTTTTCTCAGCACTCTGGAAAAGTGGCATGAGCTTCAAAAAGTCGCATATGTTGCTGCAAAAAAAAACATTGCAACAAAATCTGTGACATTAATACCGCAAAATGTGGTGTATAATTCATAATAAATGTCCCCCAAAATGATTATATTAGAACACTTGCCACAGCCTCATTTTCTTTCTCCCTTGGTTGAACCTGATGGATTTGCGTCTTTTTTCAACCATATTAACTATGTAAGTATGTAATATTAAAATATCTTAAAATTTCGCTCTGCTAGATTATGTCCAGAAAACCCAGTAATTTGTTTTCTGTAAGAGAATTAAATAAGCTAAATTAAATAATGGGAAATGTAGACCTCAGATAAATTCTTACACTTTAGAAACAAAAAGAAAGCATTATTTTAAGCAAATGCAAAATCTTCATAAGACTTCATTCCAGAGGCAGTTAAAGTTTAGTAATGATATCTTATTAGCAATTAGCAAGATGTTCTGTGAAGGCCTCTTGAGCCCAATGTTCTGACTTTTTAGTGCATGGTGCTGTACATGAACAAACACTAATACTGCAACCGAAATAAAAATGTAGTAATATACTAAATAACGTGAACTCTTTGTACATTAATGCTTTGTCACAGGAGAACAATTATGCAAAATTTCATTTCTTAAACTTCTTAGCTTGAAGAATCTGCCATCTTCCATCTGCTAAATATGTTGTTTTGTTTGATATTTTAAATGAAGAAAACAAGGAAATGAAATTATTGTTATACGCCGGCATTCATTAACTTACAATGACAAAAGAATGTTAGATTTTCACTGTAAAACTGAAACTGCTCACCTGATTGTATCCCAAATACTGAACATATAAATTATTGATAAAAGCAAAGGAGGTAAAGAAGTTACGATATGTTGTCTACTGTCAATCAATAAGGTCATTATGGACTCTACATAAGAGCTTGGTATGTTGATCAGCAGATGAAGTACATGTTAATTCAAGAGCCTTTTATAGAGGCTCTTAAGCCAGATTCACAAGTCCATGTTCTGGCTGAGTTATTCATTCGTATTTTTTATGTGTCTAACTATGGGTCTAACTGACTCATACTCATAGCATAATCAATCCTTATGATAACAGGGCTGGAACACATTGAATGCAGCCTAAGTTAAAGGAAAACTTCCCTGGTGAAAGACTCTCTTTAATACTAATACAAACATATTAATTTAGATAAATATTGAAAGCAGTGCTATATACTGTACATAGTAGTGAGGGAACCCATATCAAAAATAAATATCCAGCACTCTTTTTTTGGTGCTGGTTGCAACCGGAAAGTGGATGTATTTTTGCTCCATCTCCTTTACATGATTTCCATCTCCTTGTTTGTAGGACTTCTGGAAAAGGGTTTCTGCTAAGGTTCTCATCGTGAATAAAAGGGAATCTGTCACCCCCAGCAAGGCCTATTAAGTGCCGTAATATATGTATAGAGCACCTGCTGCTCACACTTTTACGTCTAACCCCAATTCTCATGCTGTGCATTCTGACCATGGAATGTATTGAACAGACTTTTCAGTGCAATACATGATAGAGAGGACTGCAGGAGAAATCCTTTTCTGGATGTTTGCTGGAACATAGCTGGGAAATGGGGTCAGTATCTATTTACAAATGATTGATTCAGGGTTAGAATAGGTGTACTATGTATCACAGTACTTAATATGACTTGTAGCATGTGTTAGATCCCCCTTAAAATAAGTTATGTATCTAAACTGGACTTGTGGTCTCTTGTGGCTCCATAGGACCACCATTGTCTGTCTGGGTAGTAGAGATGTACTTACAAAAAAACAAACTTAGTAGCTGCTAAACAATTATACAGGCAGTGTGTAGCAAGTAAAAATGTTTTTGAGAAATTCTGCTCACACTGGTGGTTAATTTGTACAACTGAGAACTTGCCAGCTGTAACTGCATCACCCAATAAAATGTCCAGCCTGCAGCAAGAGGTGTGCTGTCAGATGGGGTAGTCCTGTTGCACTAACTGTACCCTGCCTAAATCCACTTTGACACAAGTCTATTGGGACAGTTTGTAAAATCCTCCAATTGCACTGGCTATACATTTTGGCAGCAGATATATGTACAGCTATTATGTCAGTACCACTTAATGCCACAACCATTTTTTGTTGCCCTAATACTGTACATCTAATTTTTTTGATACAGTGAGTTCCATAAATTATGCAATTTAGTGTTTGTAATTATGTGTTTATTATAAAGTATTTGCCATGGAACATAACAGTGCTATATAAATATTATTGATAGGTCAATTTTTAAATATCTATATTTAAACAAATACTGTTTCATGCTTCTGGTAATAAAGGGAAATAGGAAGACTTTTTTGAAAAAGAAACAACTGCTCTCTCTGAAGCATAGTTCAATTTCTTTATTTGTCCTCTTGGTTTTGCCGTGTTGCCTCCTTCCATAGTTATTTATCATGGACCTTTGAAAGCAAAGCTTACCTGATTGCCACTATAAAATTAAAACTGGGATTTTACATTCAGTTGGATTTTTTTTAGAGATCCATCCCTGGTTATTGGACCATTTCTCAGGATAAGTGACATATTTAAGGTTTTATCTTGTAGCAGAGCAGTTGCCAAGGGCATAAAAAAGAATCATACCTTTATTTCTATTCTACTTGCTATCACCTTGTGTACAAAAGAGTTTGCTCACAAAAACAATAACAACTTTACTTTTTTTAGCAAAATCGTTTTGCTTCAAGTTTCAATTTACATTCAATAATCCTTCCAAACTAAAACTTTTCTATGGACCAAAACCTCACACTTAAATGGCAAAATAAAGAAACTAAGCATTAGATCAGAGAAGAGTTTTCTTATCTTGGAAAACAAGGAACAGGCACAACAGCATAAAAATAAGAAGGCTAAAACTGAGAAAACACTGAACAAATTGATCATATTCTGCACATCAGTAGCCAGTTCTACATAAAATGTATTTCAACAGTTCTGTTTTTGCATCAATATGCATTAAGATAAAAAACATTCTTGCACTGAGTGGTCTGTTACTTAGTATGAACTTAAGTTAAAAACACACAAAGGGTAATATTTATGAAACTGTCTAAAAAAACACTTTTCTTATTGCCAATCAATGAAGCCAACTTTCATATTGTATTCTGGTCTTTAAAAAGGAACATTTGCCCTGTGACAGATTGTTATGGGCAATACAGACAGTTCTTGTAGACAGTTTTCATAAACCTGCCCCAATGTAGCTGGTTGAGTAAAGAAAGGTATTCTATAGATCAGATGGTACCTTCTTGACTGATCTGTTATCAGTCTTAAAGGACAGTGTCTGCTCCAGCCCGCAAAGAGTTTTGAAGAGTTTATGTATCAAAACCAACATTCTTCATTAATGGACCTAAAATCTAACTAGAAAAAAAAACTAAACAAAAAAAAAAAAAAAAAAAAACTGGAGTAAAAGAAAATTGGTAGGAGGCAATTATTCCAAGCAGGACTGTCTGTATTGAAAATGTCTGTATTGCAAATTCCAATAATCTGGGCCTAATATAGTGTCCAAAATTTGTGGTGTTCTGTAACCAATACTGTACTGCATCAGCAAACAGTGTCTGTATTACAAATTCCAATAATCTGGGCCTAATGTAATGTCCATAATCTGTGGTGTTTTGTAACCAATACTGTACTACATCTGCAAATAGTGTCTGTATTACAAATTCCAATAATCTGGGCCTACTATAGTGTCCATAGTCTGTGGTGTTCTGTAATCAATACTGTACTACATCAGAAAACAGTATCTGTATTGCAAATTCCAATAATCTGGGCCTAATATAGTGTCCATATTCTGTAGGCTTCTGTGACATATATTGTCCTGAATCCGAAAACTCTATCATTAGTGGACAGTAAAAACCATTAATACGAAGAAAGTTAGCACTAAGGGACGGGGAAGTGGGAGTGATGCTGATGGTGCATGCAGAGGCTGTGGCCCTAGGCACAATAAAACTGTGCCTGCTGCCAGTGCACCAGAAAAAAAATAAAAACATCCACCGTACCCATCTTCATGTCCAACATAGCTGGGTGGAGAAAGACAACACTGTCCAAGTCGGATCAGTGTGAACAGTTGGTTGGTTGGATTGCTGAAGATAATGCTTCAAGTCGGTTGAACACCATCCTCTCATCCAGTCTCTGTAGCCAAGAGTCTGGTCAACCGAATCCTCACTCTGCTCATCCTTCCTCCCACCATGGAGAGGCTTGCCAAAGGATTGATCCCAAGCTCGCATATTCTGAGGAGCTCTTTCCTGCGCCACTATTAGATTTGGCCCTTGCGCTCAGCACACTTGAACAGGGTCCTGAGATATTGTGCCCTGATTCCCAACCTCTTGAGCCTTCGCAGTCTCAAGAAGATTACGGTGGTGAATGGCAATCATTCATTCACGAGATGGAAGATGAGACACAGTTGCCAATCACTGAGGTTGGGGTTAGCTCAAGTCAGGACGATGAGTAGAGTGAGGAAGTGGAAAAGGTAGTGGTGGACAATAAGGTCACTGACCCAACATGAGAAGGTGAAAAGCCGAGTGAGGTCAACAGTAGAGAGGGGGAGGGATCCACTGCACCGCAACAGTCTGGAAAAAGCAGTGGGGTTGCAAAATGGAGAAGTCGGCCCACACCAAACAGGCCCGCAACCATTACACGGAGCATCCCCATGCGTAAATCTACCTTGCCAAGGGGTAGGTGTTCTGCAGTATGGTGCTTTTTTGAGGAAAGTGAAGACGACAAAAGAGTGGTAGTTTGCAACCTATGCCTTAACAAAATGAGCCGAGATGTGAACCCTAGCAACCTCACCAACACCAGCATGATCCACTACATGGCACTCAAGCACCCTAATAAGTGGTCCGAACGCCTGGGTCCACAATTAGAGATGTCCCGAACTATTAGCCGGCGAACAGTTCCCGGCAAACATCGCTTGTTTGCGTTCGCCGTGGCGGGCGAACATATGCGATGTTCGGTCCACCCCCTATACATCATCATTGAGCAAACTTTGACCCTGTACCTCACAGTCAGCAGACTCATTCCAGCCAATTAGCATACCCTTCCTCCCACCTCTTATAAAAAAGCAAGGACGGCAGCCATTTTAGATTCATTCTGAAGCTGCAGTGTTAGTTAGAGCTCCTACTGCTGAATAAATAGGGAATGCGTTAGCTAGGCCAGTGTTCTGTGTCCACTCCAGTCCTCAAAAACTCATCTGGTGTAAGGACAGCATCCTGACTGCACCCCAAACAGCCCTTTTTAGGGCTGGTACATCAGTCTGCTTTTATTTTATTTTTCTATATATATATTGCAGTTGCCTGCCCGTGTGTGAGAGGCCACAGGCCCACAGACTGTACTGTGTGCACACCACTTATATAGGGTGCACAGTACCTTGCAGATAAAAAAGTCATTACATTTTTCCTTTGTAATATAATTGCAGTTGCCTGCCAGTGAGTGTCAGGCCCACTGACTGTACTGTGCCCACTGCCAGTGGCCACCATTCATACCGGGTGGCACAGTACCTTGCAGATATAAAAGTAATTGAATTTTTCCTCTGTAATATAATTGCAGTTGCCTGCCAGTGAGTGTCAGGCCCACTGATTGTACGGTGCCCACTGCCCACCACTCATATAGGGTGGCACAGTACCTTGCACGCATAGTACCACTAATCAAAAAACAAATGACAGGCAGAGGCAGGCCACCCTGCAGGGGCCGTCGTGGTCGTGGTGCTATGATTTCCTTTGGCCCTAGAATAATAACCAGTGTTCAGAGGCCACGTACCCTGAACTCGAAAAATTCTAAGGACATAGTTGACTGGCTTACACAGGACACCCAATCTTATACAGCTTCCACTCGGATCCTTGACGCACCATCCTCCTCCAGGTCAGCTTCAGGCACCTCTCAAGTTACCACTCGCCTGCCTGCCACCACCACCACCAACACTAGCACCACAGCCGCTTCACTTGATCTGTCAGAGGAGTTATTTACACATCAGTTGGAAGAAATGAGTGATGCGCAACCATTATTGCCAGAGGATGTAGATAACAGGGATATGTCTCAGGCAGCATTACACATATGGACGTACCGTGTGATGATGATGATGTTGTACCCGCTGCTGCTTCCTTTGCTGAGTTGTCATATACAATCGAAGCGGTTGATGATGACGATGTGTCCGTGGATGTCACGTGGGTGCCCGCTCAAAGAGAAGAAGAACTGGGGGAAAGTTCAGATGGGGAGACAGAGAGGAGGAGGAGACGAGTTGGAAGCAGGGGGAGGTCATAGCAAGGAGCTAGTGGCACCCGGGGTCAGCTAGACTGCATGCCAATCAACGCATGCTGTTGCCACCACCAGAATGCCGTCATTGCTAAGCTCAGCAGTGTGGCATTTGTTTTGTGTGTCTGCCTCTGATAACAGCGATGCCATTTGCAACCTGTGCCAAAAGAAACTGAGTCGTGGGAAGTCCAACACCCACCTAGGTACAACTGCATTGCGAAGGGATCAACACATGAGTAAAAGCAGCACACAAACTCAAAACCCCCATCCTCCTCCTGGTCCAGCATATTCAGCCACGTCAACCACTGCTGTCCTCCTTGCCCCCTCTTAACCACCCGCCACTCCGCCAATTACCTTCAGCAGTTCCTGCTCATCTGCCCACAGTCAGGTGCCTGTCAAAGAAAAGTTTGAGCGTAAGAAGCCAATGTCACAGAGTCACGGCCCTTGCCCGGCATCTGACAGCTGGCTTGTCGGAACTCTTAGCCCGCCAGCTTTTACCATACAAGCTGGTGGAGTCTGAGGCCTTCAAAAAATTTGTAGCTATTGGGACACCGCAGTGGAAGGTACCCGGCCGAAATTTTTTTTCACAAAAGGCAATCCCCAACCTGTACTTTATTGTGGAATAGGAAGTCATGGCATGTCTGGCACACAGTGTTGGGGCAAGGGTTCATCTGACCACTGATACCTGGTCTGCAAAGCACGGTCAGGTCAGGTACATCACGTACACTGCGCATTGGGTAAACCTGCTGATGGCTGCCAAGCATTGAATGTGTGGCTCTGCAGTGGAGTTGGTGACACCGCCACAACTTGCAGGTAGGCCTACTGCCACCTCCCCTACTCCATACTCTTTGCTAACCTCCTCGGCTGAGTCCTCTTCTGCTGCTGCGTCTTGCTCCACATCAACTGCACCCCTCCAGCTCCCCAGGAGCTATTCCACATCCTGGATACGACAGTGTCACGCCGTCTTAGGGTTGACTTGCCTGAAAGCAGAGAGTCACACCGGACCAGCACTCCTGTCCACCCTGAACGCACAGGTGGATCAGTGGCTGATCCCGCACCAACTGGAGATCAGCAAAGTGGTGTGTGACAACAGAAGGAATCTGTTGGCAGCATTAAATTTGGGCAAGATGACACATGTGCCGTGCATGGCACATGTGTTGAATCTGATCGTACAACGCTTTGTGTATAAGTACCCAGGCTTACAGAACGTCCTCAAGCAGGCCAGGAAGGTGTGTGGCCATTTCAGGCGTTCCTACACATCCATGGTGCACTTTTCCGATATTCAGTGGCGAAACAACATGCCAGTGAGGCTCTTGATTTGCGACACCCCGACACGTTGGAATTCAACACTCCTAATGTTCGCTTGCTGGACCTGCGGCAACGCTGGAAGAGAAGTCTGAGGAAGAGGAGTCAGAGGAGGAATGTGGCTTTGAGGGGGAGGAAGACCAATCACAGCAGGCATCCCAGGGTGCTCGTTGTCACCTAGCTGGGACCCGTGGTGTTGTACGTGGCTGGGGGGAAGAACAGACCTTCAATGAGATCAGTGAGAACGAGGAACAGGACATGAGTAGCTCGGCATCCAACCTTGTGCAAATGGGGTCTTTCATGCTGTCATGCCTGTTGAGGGACCCTAAAAAGACTGAAGGAGAACGACCTGTACTTGGTGGCCATGCTACTAGATCCCCGTTATAAGCAGAAAGTGGCTGAAATGTTACCAAATTACCGGAAGTCGGAAAGGATGCAGCAGTTCCAAAACAAGTTCAAAAGTATGCCTTACACAGCGTATAAGGATGATGTCACAGCACAACGGGAATCTAACAGGAGAAGACGTGAAAGTAATCCTCCTCCTACCACGACTACGCCGGCAAGGACAGGACTCTTTACAGACATGTTGTTGATGGAGGACATGCAGAGCTTTTTAAGTCCTACGCATCGCCACAGCCCTTCGGGGTCCACCCTCAGAGAACGACTCGACCGACAGGTAGCAGACTACTAGTATTGATCGCGAATTTTCGTATTGCGAATTTTAGTTGCGAATATCGGCACTTCGAGAATTCACGAATATTTAGAATATCGCAAAATATATTCTCATTCGCAAATATTCGTGTTTTTTTAAATACCAGTTTATGCGAATTTTTATGCAAATTTTTTATATGCAAATTTTTGCAATCAAGAAAATAATGTCACTATTTTCTTGATTGCAAAAATTCGCATATAGAAATTTGCATAAATATTTGCATAAAAATATGCGAATTTTTGCAATCAAGAAAATAATGACTGAAGACTGCGAATTTTCAAATATGTGGCGAATATTCACCTAAATATTCGCGAAATATCGCGAATTCGAATATTGCCCCTTCCGCTCATCACTACAGACTACCTCGCCTTAACTGCAGATATCGACACTCTGAGGAGCGATGAACTCCTTGACTACTGCGTGTGCAGGCTTGACCTGTGGCCTGAGCTATTCCAATTTGCGATAGAAGTTCTGGCCTGCCCCGCTTCAAGTGTCCTGTTAGAAAGGACCTTCAGCGCAGCAGGAGGTATTGTCACTGAGAAAAGAAGTCTCCTAGGTCAAAAAAAGTCTAGATTACCTCACCTTTATTAAGATGAATGAGGCATGGATCCCGAAGGGACTGACAGTGGGGGATGCATTTGACTAAAAAAGGCCTGATGAGATGCCTTGGGCTAAAAATGGTCCCCACACTGCTGTATTTAATCTCTGCATGCCGGATGACTTGCGTGACTTCTCCGCCAGAAACTAGGGTTCAAGCCGCAATGTTTTAGTACACTTTCTGCCTGGAAAACATCAGCAGTGGCTGCAACAATGCCTAATTTTTCAGGCATGTGTACATGCCTAATTTTTCTGGCCTCTGGTGCTGCACTGTGGCTGCAAAAACAAAAAAAAACATTCATTTTCTTTGTGATCATCTAATGTGATCATTAAAGCATAGTAGGCCAACAATGGGCCCACACTGCAGAATCATTGTTTTCTGGGTCACTTAACTGTCACTGAACTACCTGAGAACGACCATAGGCTTTGAAAAACCGCCATCGCCTGCAATCTCCCGAACGTGCGCACTAGCACAGTCATCACTACACCAAGAGTGACGCATAGAGGAATAAAATTTATGTCATGAGTGTGTCAACTATTGACAACTCATTGTGGTTGTTTGCGGTGCGTTAAACGGGGAGTTTGGTCTGTCAGAGTTTGGTCTGTAACTGTGAAGCGGGCATAACCCTTACACTACCTGATCGATACAACATCATACCTGATCATATACATACACTGAATGTTTTAAAGCACGTTATTCCAAACAATTTAGGAATGTTAGGTGATTTATGCCCTTTATGAAACCCGACTCTGCGTCAACTACGTAATTTTCCATGGAAGTTTTGCCATTGTTCCCCCTTCGGCATGCCACAGTCCAGGTGTTAGTCCCCTTGAAACAGCTTTTCCATCATTATTGTCGCCAGAAAGAAATTTGCCTGCCTATTGAAGTCTTTGGCGTTTCACCCGGTTCGCCCATTCTCGAACATTTGCGTAAACTCGCGTTTTCCGTTCGCGAACGAAAAATTTTATGTTCACGACATCTCTATCCACAATCTGGGTCTACGTGTAACACCACTGCCTCCTCTTACCCTGTGTTACGTAATGCTGGCCAATAACCTGTCGAAGGCGCAGGCCCAGATTCCCCTTGCCTTGCACTTGTACCTTCGCATGAACCGTCAGCAGCAACGTCCACTTCCCTGTCCCAGCGCAGCGTCCAAATATCAATAATACAGGCATTTGAACGCAAACGCAAATATCCACCCACCCACCTACAGGACATAGCACTAAATGTGCAACTTTCAAAATGACTGGCCCTTGTAATGTTGCCATTTAGGCTTGAGGACACTGAGGCCTTCCCCAGAATGATGTCGGCGGCCGTCCTTCGGTACGCAGTCCCCAGCCGCCACTATTTTTCATGGTGTGCCATGTCTGTCTTACACCAGCATGTGTCCCAGAACATCACCCGTGCCCTGACTAGCGCACTTACTGGGAAGGTCCACTTCACCACGGACAGATGGACAAGTGCTGGTGGCCTGGGACGCTACATTTCCCTGACCGCACACTGGGTGAATGTTGTAGAGGCCTGAGGTGTGGCACAGTACCTTGCAGATAAAAAAGTCGTAACATTTTTACCCTTTAATATAATTGCAGTTGCCTGCCAGTGTGTGTCAGGCCCACAGACTGTACTGTGCCCACTGCCCATCACTGATATAGGGTGTCACAGTACATTGCACGGCGCACGCGCAGTGACCTAAAATTCAAACAAAGCGGACCGAGCATGGGTCTTTAACCATCTCCCAGTTCCAAAAATCTATTCACTATACCGGCCCTGGCCCTGATAACTGACAAAACAGAGATTAAACTTATAGGAATAGAACTTAGCTAACACTAGTTGCATTGGTGGCAAATTCCATTGCAAGTGCCCAAAATTAGAAGGAAGCGGAAAGAGCAAGCTTTTTTCTCTGTCTCCCCATGCAAGGATTCAATTCATGATACATCCCCTGATAGGGGACTTAACAAAGATTAAAATGGTAAGAATAGTAGTTCACACTATTTGTATTGGTGGCACAGTACATTGCGTGGCACACGTGCAGTGCCCCAAATTGGAAGTAAGAGGACCGACCAATCATCTTTTTCCATCTCCCGGTTCCTAAAATCTATTCGATACACGTTCCCTGATAGGGGACGTAACAGGGATTAAACTGATAGGAATAGTACTACTTAACACACCACTCACATAGGGTGGCACACTACATTGCATGTACATTTTAAATTAAAAATTTGTTTTGCTCGCATGACTGAATGCTCATGCACAATGGCTGTAGGCTTATGCATCCATTTGCGGAGGTGACAAACCTGGTCAGTCAAATGAACGGCAACGTCATCAACCTCACCCCATATGCGTTTTTTCTGGAGCATGCCCTGCGAAGAGTGATGGATCAGGCCGTAGATGAGCATGAAGAGGAAGAGTTGTGGTCACCATTAGGGATGAGCGAACCCGAGGTGTGTACCGAATTTTGGGGTGTTCGTGACACGGACCCGAACCCCAACATTTACGTAAAAGATCGGGTTCGGGTTTGTTGTTTGGTGATTTCTATGGCGCATTTTGAAAGCCTGCAAAGCAGCCACTCGACAAACGTCAAACTACTTGCCCCAAGAGGCCATCACAGCCATGCCTACTATTGGCATGGCTGTGATTGGCCAAGTGCAGCATGTGAACAAGCCTCTATTTAAGCTGAAGTCACGTCGCGCCACACGTCACTCTGCTCTGATTAGTGTAGGGATAGGATTCAGCTGCGGTTAAGGCGAGATTAGGCAAAAACACTTAATGAAGTGATCGATCTACAGCTGTGAATCATTCAACTTCTGCTAGTTAATTGCTCACTGTTTTTAGGCTGCCCATAGCGTTTTTATGTCACTTTTTTCTGGGGTGATCGGCAGTTATTTTGTGTCTTGTGGTGACCCAGTACAAGCTGCCACAAAGTCCATTAATCCATCAATAGTAGGTTTTTTTTTTTTTTGCTATATCCTACATCAGGGGCTTTGCTGTGCTTATCGTCACCCCTAAAAGCTCAGGACAGAATTTTCTATATTTTATTAAGAGGTGAAATTCACTTCAAAAAATAGCAATCCCCTAAATCTGGTGTTCCAGCTGTGGCTAGCCAAGTGTAATACTGTCTGGCAAAGAATATACATTTTTTTCTGGAGAGAAATTCAATTTCCAAAATAGCAATACCCTAAATCAGTGGTTTCTGCTGTGGCATGACAAGTTTTAATAGTATCCGTCGAAGGATATATTTTGTTCAGGGGTGAAATTCAATTGCCAAAATAGCAATACCGTAAATCTGGTGTTCCAGCTGTGACTAGACAAGTTTCATAGTGTCAAGTCAAAGGATATATTATTTTCTGGGGTGAAATTCAGTTGTAAAAATAGAAATTCAGTAAATCCGGTGTTCTAGTTGGGGCTGGACAAGTAGTTTCATAGTATTCGTCAAAGGATATATTTTGTTCTGGGGTGAAATTCAATTGCCAAAATAGCAATACCGTAAATCTGGTCTTCCAGCTGTGACTGGACAAGTTTCATAGTGTCCGTCAAAGGATATATTATTTTCTGGGGTGAAATTCAGTTGCAAAAATAGAAATTCAGTAAATCTGGTGTTCAAGCTGGGGCTGGAAAAGTAGTTTAATAGTACCCGTCAAAGGATATATTTTGTTCTGGGGTGAAATTCAATTGCCAAACTAGCAATACCGTAAATCTCGTGTTCTAGCTATGAGTGGACAAGTTTCATAGTGTCCCTCAAAGGATATATTATTTTCTGGGATGAGATTCAGTTGCAAAAATAGAAATTCAGTAAATCTGGTGTTCTAGCTGGGGCTGGACAAGTAGTTTAATAGTATCCGTCAAAGGATATATTTTGTTCTGGGTTGAAATTCAATAACAAAAATAGCAATACCTTAAATCTGGTGTTCCAGCTGTGACTAGACAAGTTTCATAGTGTCTGTCAAAAGATATATTATTTTCTGGGGTGAAATTCAGTTGCAAAAATAGAAATTCAGTAAATCTGGTGTTCTAGCTGGGGCTGGACAAGTAATTTAATAGTACCCGTCAAAGGATATATTTTGTTCTGGGTTGAAATTCAATTTCAAAAATAGCAATACCTCAAATCTGGTGTTCCAGCTGTGACTGGACAAGTTTCATAGTGTCCGTCAAAGGATATATTGTTTTCTGGGGTGAAATTCAGTTGCAAATATTTTGTTCTGGGGTGAAATTCAATTGCCAAACTAGCAATACCGTAAATCTGGTGTTCTAGCTATGAGTGGACAAGTTTCATAGTGTCCCTCAAAGGATATATTATTTTCTGGGGTGAAATTCAGTTGCAAAAATAGAAATTCAGTAAATCCGGTGTTCTAGTTGGGGCTGGACAAGTAGTTTAATAGTATCTGTCAAAGGATATATTTTGTTCTGGGGTGAAATTCAATTGCCAAAATAGCAATACCGTAAATCTGGTCTTCCAGCTGTGACTGGACAAGTTTCATAGTGTCCGTCAAAGCATATATTATTTTCTGGGATGAGATTCAGTTGAAAAATAGAAATTCAGTAAATCTGGTGTTCTAGCTGGGGCTAGACAAGTAGTTTAATAGTATCCGTCAAAGGATATATTTTGTTCTGGGTTGAAATTCATTAACAAAAATAGCAATACCTTAAATCTGGTGTTCCAGCTGTGACTGGACAAGTTTCTTAGTGTCCGTCAAAGGATATATTATTTTCTGGGGTGAAATTCAGTTGCAAAAATAGAAATTCAGTAAATCTGGTGTTCTACCTGTGGCTAGACAAGTAGTTTAATAGTATCCGTCGAAGGATATATTTTGTTCTGGGGTGAAATTCAATTGCCAAAATAGCAATACCGTAAATCTGGTGTTCCAGCTGTGACTGGACAAGTTTCTTAGTGTCCGTCAAAGGATATATTGTTTTCTGGGGTGAAATTCAGTTGCAAAAATAGAAATTCAGTAAATCTGGTGTTCTAGTTGGGGCTGGACAAGTAGTTTAATAGTATCCGTCAAAGGATATATTTTGTTCTGGGGTGAAATTCAATTGCCAAAATAGCAATACCGTAAATCTGGTGTTCCAGCTGTGACTAGACAAGTTTCATAGTGTCAAGTCAAAGGATATATTATTTTCTGCGGTGAAATTCAGTTGCAAAAATAGAAATTCAGTCAATCTGGTGTTCTAGCTGGGGCTGGACAAGTAGTTTAATAGTATCCGTCAAAGGATATATTTTGTTCTGGGTTTAATTCCAATTACCAAAATAGCAATACTTTAAATCTAGTGTTCCAGCTGTGACTGGAGAAGTTTCATAGTGTCCCTCAAAGGATATATTATTTTCTGGGGTGAAATTCTGTTGCAAAATTAGAAATACAGTAATTCTGATTTTCTATCTGAGGCTGGACAAGTAGTTTAATAGTTTCGGTCAAAGGATATATTTTGTTCTGGTTCAAAATTCAATTACAAAAATAGCAATACCGTAATTCTGGTGTTCCAGCTTTGACTCGTCAAGTTTCATAGTGTCCATCAAAGGATATATTATTTTCTGGGGTGAAATTAAGTTGCAAAAATAGAAATTCTGTAAATCTGGTGTTCTAGCTGGGGCTGGACAAGGAGTTTAATAGTATCCGTCAAAGGATATATCTTGTTCTGGGGTTAAATTCAATTGCCAAAATAACAATACCGTAAATCTGGTGTTCCAGCTGTGACTAGATAAGTTTCATAGTGTCCGTCAAAGGATATATTATTTTCTGGGGTGAAATTCAGTTGCAAAAATAGAAATTCAGTAAATCTGGTGTTCTAGCTGTGGCTAGACAAGTAGTTTAATAGTATCCGTCAAAGGATATATTTTGTTCTGGGGTGAAATTCAATTGCCAAAATAGCAATACCGTAAATCTGGTGAGCCAGCTGTGACTGGACAAGTTTCATAGTGTCCGTCAAAGGATATATTATTTTCTGGGGTGAAATTCAGTTGCAAAAATAGAAATTCAGTAAATCTGGTGTTCTAGCTGTGGCTGGACAAGTAGTTTAATAGTATTCGTCAAAGGATATATTTTGTTCTGGGTTGAAATTCAATTACCAAAATAGCAATACCGTAAATCTGGTGTTCCAGCTGTGACTAGACAAGTTTCATAGTGTCCGTCAAAGGATATATTATTTTCTGGGGTTAAATTCAGTTGCAAAAATAGAAATACAGTAAATCTGGTGTTCTAGCTGTGGCTGGACAAGTAGTTTAAAAGTAGCCGTCAAAGGATATATTTTGTTCTGGCGTGAAATTTAATTGCCAAAATAGCAATACCGTAAATCTGGTGTTCCAGCTCTGAGTGGACAAGTTTCATAGTGTCCATCAAAGGATATATTATTTTCTGGGGTGAAATTCAGTTGCAAAAATAGAAATTCAGTAAATCTGGTGTTCTAGCTGTGTCTGGACAAGTAGTTTAATAGTATCAGTCAAAGGATATATTTTGTTCTGGGGTGAAATTCAATATGCCAAAATATCAATACCATAAATCTGGTGATCCAGCTGTGACTGGACAAGTTTCATAGTGTCCGTGAAAGGATATATTATTTTCTGGGGTAAAATTCAGTTGCAGAAATAGAAATACAGTAAATCTGGTGTTCTAGCTATGGCTGGACAAGTAGTTTAATAGTATTCGTCAAAGGATATATTTTGTTCTGGGTTGAAATTCAATTACCAAAATAGCAATACCGTAAATCTGGTGTTCAAGCTGTGACTAGACAAGTTTCATAGTGTCACGTCAAAAGATATATTATTTTCTAGGGTGAAATTCAGTTGCAAAAATAGAAATTCAGTAAATCTGGTGTTCTAGCTGTGGCTGGACAAGTAGTTTAAAAGTAGCCGTCAAAGGATATATTTTGTTCTGGGGTGAAATTTAATTGCCAAAATAGCAATACCGTAAATCTGGTGTTCCAGCTGTGAGTGGACAAGTTTCCTAGTGTCCGTGAAAGGATATATTATTTTCTGGGGTGAAATTCAGTTGCAAAAATAGAAATTCAGTAAATCTGGTGTTCTAGCTGTGGCTGGACAAGTAGTTTAATAGTATCCGTCAAAGGATATATTGTGGTCTGGGTTGAAATTCAATTACCAAAATAGCAATCCCATAAATCTGGTGTTCCAGCTGTGACTGGACAAGTTTCATAGTGTCTGTAAAAGGATATATCATTTTCTGGGGTGAAATTCAATTGCCAAAATAGCAATACCCAAAATCTGGTGTTCCATCTGTTGCAGGCCAAGTGTAAATCTGTCCGCAAAAGGTTATATTACACTCAGCGTGCATTTCCAAGTTAATTTCTTTCCATAAAAGGGTATATTACACAAACGGTTAAATTACAATTGCTGAAAGCATGATCCTTTAAATTTGCACCCTCTATTGTGCATCTCATAGTGTATTTCTGTCCGTAAAAGGGTATATTACACTCAAGGTGTAAATACAAGTGCTGATAGGGTCATCCTCAATAACTTCACACGTTACCTTGCATCTCCAAATGTATTTCTTTCCGTTAAAGGGTATATTGCACAAAGTGTTAAAATACAAGTGCTGAAAGCATAATACTATATATTTTTTTACACTCTACTGTGCATCGCAAAGTGTAAATCTGTCCGTAAAAGGATACCTTTCAACCAGGGCCTAAATACTAGGCCTACAATTGATATTCCCCTCAATCTGTGGTTACTGCTGTGCCTGGATTAGGGTAATACGGTACATAAATAGATTACCAGATAGTGTTAGGTGCCTGTAAAAAAAGGCCTGAATTTGAATTCAATACATTGGGCCAAATAATTATTTTTTAATTGTGGTGAACGGTAACAATGAAGAAAACATCTAGTAAGGGCCGATCACTGGTGGGTGGCTGGGGGGAAACGGAGGATGATGACGATATGCCTCCCACAGGAGACAACTTGTCCTTAGATCTGGGTAGCCTGGCACACATGAGTGACTACATGCTGCAGTGCCTGCGCAACGACAGCGAAGTTGCCCACATTTTAACATGTGCGGACTACTGGGTTTCCACCCTGCTGGATCCCCGGTACAAAGACCACCTTACTTCCTGCACTGGAGCGTGATAGGAAGATGCGCCAGTACAAGCGCACGTTGGTAGACTACTGAGAGCATTCCCAAATGTCACACGGGAATAAGTGGAAGCCCATGGCGAAGGCAGAGGAGGAGCGAGAGGACGCCAACGTAGCTGTGTCATGGCCAGCTCCTCTGAGGGCAGGGTTAGCATGGCAGAGATGTGGAAAAGTTTTGTCACCACGCCACAGCTAACTGCACCACCACCTGATACAGAACGTGTTAGCAGGAGGCAGTATTTCACTAACATGGTGGAACAGTACGTGTGCACACCCCTCCACGTACTGACTGATGGTTCGACCCCATTCAACTTCTGGGTCACCAAATTGTCCACATGGCCAGAGCTAGCCTTTTATGCCTTGGAGGTGCTGGCCTGCCCGGCAGCCAGCGTTTTGTCTAAAGGTATATTCAGCATGGCAGGGGGCGTCATTACAGACAAACGCAGCCGCCTGTCCACCGCCAATGTGGACAAGCTGACGTTCATAAAAATGAACCAGGCATGCATCCCACAGGACCTGTCCATCCCTTGTGCAGATTAGACATTTATAACTACCTCCCCTTAACCATATATTCTTGGACTCCAGGGCACTTCTTCATTCAATCCTCATTTTTAATTTTACCATTATATTGCTGGGCAACCCAAAGTTGAATGAACCTCTCCTCCGTCTGGGTGCCATGGGCCTAAATATCGTAAAGTGGCCTGTTCCAATGGTGGGTGACATGAAGCCTTATTCTCTGCTATGCGACCTCTCTCCTCTGTCTTGCTGGCGGGGCCTAAATATCTGAAAGTGGCCTGTTCCAGTGGTGGGTGTCATGAAGCCTGATTCTCTGCTATGCGACCTCTCTCCTCTGTCTTGGTGCCGGGCCTAAATATCTGAAAGTGGCCTGGTGAATTGGTGTGTGACATGAAGCCTGATTCTCTGCTATCTGACCTCTCTCCTTTGTCTTGGTGCCGGGGCCTAAATATCTGAAAGTGGCCTGTTCCATTGGTGGGTGACATGAAGACTGATTCTCTGCTATGTGACTTCTTTCCTCTGTCTGGGTGCTGTGGCCTGAATAAGTAAAAGTGGCCTTTCCATTGGTGGGTGACATGAAGCCTGATTCTCTGCTATGCCACCTCTCTCCTCTGTCTGGGCGCTGGGGCCTAAATAACTGAAAGTGGCCTTTTCCATTGGTGGGTGACATAAAGCCTGATTCTCTGCTATGGGACCTCTCTCCTCTGTCTGGGTGCAGGGGCCTAAACAAGTAAAAGTGGCCTTCTCCATTGGTTTGTCACATGAAGCCTGATTCTCTGCTATGGGACCTCTCTCCAATTGATATTGGTTAATTTTTATTTATTTTATTTTAATTCCTTTCCCTATCCACATTTGTTTGCAGGGGATTTACCTACAATTTGCTGCCTTATGCAGCCCTCTAGCCCTTTCCTGGGCTATTTTACAGCCTTTTTAGTGCCCAAAGGTTCGGGTCCCCATTGACTTCAATGGGGTTCGGGGTGAAGTTCGGGCCGAGTTCGGATCCCGAACCCGAACATTTTCGGGAAGTTTGGCCGAACTTCTCGAACCCGAACATCCAGGTGTTCGCTCAACTCTAGTCACCATCACCACCAGAAGCAGCCTTGTGGTCGTTGATTGCTGGACCTGCGGCAACGTAGAGAGAGGATTCTGAAGAAGAGGAGTCAGAGGAGGAAGGTGGCTTTGAGGAGGTGGAAGACCAACCACAGCAGGCATCCCAGTGGGCTTGTTGTCACCTTTCGCGGTCCCTTGGTGTTGTATGTGGCTGGGTGGAGGAAGAGACCTTCAATGACATCAGTGAGGACAAGGAACGGGACATGGCTAGCTTGGTATCCAACCTTGTACAAATGGGGAGCTTGCAGTTGTGCAAATCGACTGTTTGTGTTTTTTTGCGGTGCATTAAACGGGGAGTTTGTTCTGTCAGAGTTTGGTCTGTCACTGTGAAGCGGGCGTAACCCTTACACTACCTGATCGATGCAACATCATACCTGATCGTATGCACACACTGGATGTTTTAAAGCACGCTATTCCAAACAAAAAAGGAATGTTAGATAATGCCCTTTATGGATTAAAACCCGACTCAACTACGTAATTTTCCATGGGAGTTTTGCCATGGACCCCCCTCAGGCATGCTACAGTCCAGGTTTTAGTCCCCTTGAAACAACTTTTCCATCACTATTGTGGCCAGAAAGAGTCCCTGTGGGATTTAAAATTCGCCTGCCTATTGAAGTCTATGGTGGTTCGCCCGGTTCGTCCGTTCGCGAACATTTGCGGAAATTCGCATTCGCCGTTCACGAACGGAAAATTTTATGTTCGCTACATCTCTAAATGTGGATAGACCTACCTTTTTCAGGTGTTAATCAGCCAGGATTTTAAACCAGCAATTCCTGATGCGTCAGACTAAATCATTCATGATGCCACACAAACACTTTGATACAAGAGACCGGTTTCTTCAGACTACCGACCTCAGCTTCTACTTTGATGCTACCACACGCCTGATGGGACACTTCAGATGCCAAGTGCTCCTTACTTCACCCACCTTCGTCAGCGGGGACTGGTAGTGCCACCTTCTGCCCCACTCTGTTACTGTGTCACTTTGTGGTCTCCTGATGCAGCTGCTGCTGCAATCTCCAAACTATGTCACCTTGCCACTCTTTGGTATCCTCCTGATGCTGCTGCTGCTACAGCTATCTCCACAGTATGTCACCTAGTCACCCTGTGGTCTCCTCATGCTGCTTCCACCTCCAGACTCGGTTATTGTGCCACTCTGGTCTACTCATGCTGCTGTCACCTCCAGACTCTGTCATTGTGCCAGTCTGTGGCCTTCTCATAATGCTGCTGCCGCCACTTCCAGGCTCTATCATGTTGCCACTGTCTAGCCTACTCATGCTTCCACCTCCAGACTATCATTGTGCCGCTTTGTGTTCTCCTTATGCTGCTGCCACCTCCACACTCTGTCATTGTGCAACTCTGTGGCCTACTCATGCTGCTGCCACCTCCGCACTCTGTCATTGTGCCACTCTGTCACCTACTCATGCTGCTGCCACCTCCACAGTCTGTCATTGTGCCACTCTGTGACCTACTCATGCTTCTACCAACTACAGACTTTGTCATTGTGCTGCACTGTGGTTTCCTCATGCTGCTGCCACCTTTGGAATCGGTATTTGTGCCACTCGGTGGCCTTCTCCTAATTCTGCTGCTGCCGCCACCTATAGGCTCTTTCGTTGTGCCATTCGGTGGCCTCCTCATACTGCTTTTTACCTCACCACTATGTCATAGGTCTATTCTGTGGACTTCTCATGCTGTTCCCACCCTTCCCCCTTCATGACTGGTCCACTATTGTGGCTTTCAGCCTGACTGACATCATCATTTATTTGACACTTCTTCGGATCTGTCAGAAGGTAGGAAAAACAAGACACACAATAGATCTTGTCTGTGTAGCAGCTTTAAAGAGCTTCTGTCACCCCCCAAACATTATTTTTCACTTTTGGACTTAATATAATCGGTATTGTCCGCCGATTCCATATATACCGCTCTTACCTCGGTCTGTGCCTTAATTTCTTTAAAAATAGTAATTTTGTCATGTGCTAATTTCTTCACTCCCAGCAAGATGGGTGGTTACTTGCTTGTAGCCATCGCATCTTCTGTCTACAAAAACGCCCCCTCCTCCACTTGATTGACAGGGCCAGCGAGCGCTCTCCTCGTCCGTGTTGCCCTATCCGCAGTTCAAATAATGGCGCCTGCGCCATACCGGTCTTAATTTGGCGCAGGCGCTCTGAGAGAAGGACACTCACTTGGCTGCTTCTTCCTCAGTGAGCCTGCTCCGATGATATCAGCCCTACACCCATCTTCTCTTCTGGGTGTATGGCTGACGTCATCGGTGCAGGCGCACTGAGGAAGGAGCAGCCAAGCAAGCGTCCTTCTCTCAGAGCGCCTGCGCCGAATGAAGACTGTTATGGCGCAGGCATGGGATTTGAACTGCAGACAGGGCCAGCTGGAGGAGAAGAGCGCTCGCTGGCCCTATCTATCAACAGGAGAAGGGGGCGTGTTGGCAAGTGGAGGATGCGGTGGCTACCAGCAAGTTACCGCCCAACTTGCTGGTAGTGAAACGATTTGCATATCATGAAAGTAAGTTTTTTTAAATAACTAAACCACACAGGACAATAAGAAAAATATGTTTGAGATCAGCTGACATTAGGCAATAGTAAATGTCAGCTAAAGAAAAATGCATTTTGGGGGAGACAGAAGCCCATCCGAAATGACTTACAGTATATAAACTTACTGCTCACACCCTCTCCACTCTGTCAGGGAGGCTCTATGTATAAGCGTTTAATAGAAGAGGTTCTGTAGACATCTATGTGGAATCAGCTGATGTGGGTGTAAAATGAGTGTGCTGCTTCTTAATGATAACAACTACTTGTAAGGCTGAGTTCATACTTGAGTTATTTGGTCAGTTTTGGCCCCATGACCGCCCAAATAAGTGAAGTATGCAGTGATTCTTAGAGCGACGCCTGTCATCTGCATGTCATATGGACTCACAGTATTATTTCACTACCAAAGCAGACTCTCTATGCGTGTTACTGCAAGGCACAGTGTTCTACACCACTATAAAGGCTCTCAACAGCCAAGAAATAGACGTTTTTTAACATAATTCGCCACAAATATATACGGATCGAATAGAATATTTCCCAATAAATAGTGTTGAGCGAACAGTTCGAGCATAGTTCGGGTTCGTACCGAATTTTGGGGTGTTCAGGACACGGACCCGGACATTTTAAAAAAAGTTCGGGTTCGGGTCCGTTGTTCGGCGATTTTTTCTTCCCGCTTTCTGAAGGGCTGCACGGCAGCCAATCAGCTAGCGTTTTACTTCTTGCCCTAAGAGCCCATCACAGCCATGCCTTCTAATGGCATGGCTGTGATTGGCCAAGTGCAGCATGTGACCCAGCCTCTATTTAAGCTGGAGTCACGTAGCGACACACGTCACACTGCTCTGATTAGTATAGGGAGAGGACGCAGCTTCTGTGAGGGCGAGTTTAGGCAGGGAAAAGTCAGCAAAAACACCTAATGAAGTGATCGATTTACAGCTGTGAATCATTCAACTTCTTCTAGTTAATTTCTCACTGGTTTTTAGGCTGCACAGAGCGTTTTTCTGTCACTTTTTTCTGGGGTGATCGGCGGCCATTTTGTGTCTTGTGGTGCACCAGCACAAGATGCCACCAAGTCCATCAATCCATCAATACTATTTTTTATTTTTTTTGCTATATCCTACATCAGGGGCTTGGCTGGGCTTATTGTCACCCCTAGAAACTCAGCATATAAATTTCTATATTTTATTGAGGGGTTAAATTCAATTGCCAAAATAGCAATAACCTTAGTCTGGTGTTCCAGCTGTGGCTATCCAACTGTAATACTGTAAGTTGTCTGGCAAAGGATAGATTATTTTCTGTGGTGAAATTCAATTGCCAAAATAGCAATCCACTAAAACTGGTGTCCCAGCACTGGCTGGCAAAGTATAATAGTGTCCGACAAAACATATATTTTGTTCTGGGGTGAAATTCAATTGCCAAAAGAGCAATACCATAAATCTGGTGTCACAGCTGTGGCTGGCAAAGTATAATAGTGTCCGCCAAAACATATATTTTGTTCTGGGGTGAAATTCAATTGCCAAAATAGCAATACCCTGAATCTGGTGTTCCAGTAGTGGCTGGCAAAGTATATTAGTGTCCGCCAAAACATATATTTTGTTTTGGGGAGAAAGTCAATTGCCAAAATAGCAATACCCTGAATCTGGTGTTCCAGCTGTGGCTGGCAAAGTATGATATTGTCCGCCAAAACATATATTTTGTTATGGGGTGAAATTCAATTGCCAAAATAGCAATACCATAAGTCTGGTGTCACAGCTGTGGCTGGCAAAGTATAATGGTGTCCGCCAAAACATATATTTTGTTCTGGGGTGAAATTCAATTGCCAAAATAGCAATACCATGAATCTGGTGTCCCAGCTGTTGCAGGCTAAGTGTTAATCTGTCCGTAAAAGGGTATATTTTGTTCTGGGATGAAATTCAATTGCCAAAATAGCAATACCATAAATCTGGTGTCACAGCTGTGGCTGGCAAAGTATAAAAGTGTCCGCCAAAACATATATTTTATTCTGGGGTGAAATTCAATTGCAAAAATAGCAATACCCTGAATCTGGTGTCCCAGCTGTTGCAGGCCAAGTGTTAATCTGTCCGTAAAAGGGTATATTTTGTTCTGCGTTTAAATTCACTTGCCAAAATAGAAATACACTGAATCTGGTGTTCCAGTAGTGGCTGGCAAAGTATAATATTGTCCGCCAAAACATATATTTCGTTCTGGGGTGAAATTCAATTGCCAAAATAGCAATACCATAAATCTGGTGTCACAGCTGTGGCTAAAAAAGTATAATATTGTCCGCCTAAAGATATATTTTGTTCTGGGGTGAAATTCAATTGCCAAAATAGCAATACCATAAATCTGGTGTCACAGCTGAGGCTGGCAAAGGATAATATTGTCCGCCAAAACATATATTTTGTTCTGGGGTGAAATTCAATTGCCAAAATAGCAATACCATAAATCTGGTGTCACATCTCTGGCTGGCAAAGTATAATAGTGTCCGCCAAAACATATATTTTGTTCTGGGGTAAAATTCAATTGCCAAAATAGCAATACCCTGAATCTGGTGTTCCAGCTGTTGCAGGCCAAGTGTTAATCTGTCCATAAAAGGGAATATTTTGTTTTGGGATGAAATTTGATTGCCAAAATAGCAATACCATACATCTGGTGTCACAGCTGTGGCTGGCAAAGTATAATAGTGTCCGCCAAAACATATATTTTGTTCTGGGGTGAAATTCAATTGCAAAAATAGCAATACCATAAATCTGGTGTCACATCTCTGTCACAAATACCCTGAATCTGGTGTCCCAGCTGTTGCAGGACGAGTGTTAATCTGTCCGTAAAAGGGTATATTTTGTTCTGCGTTTAAATTCACTTGCCAAAATAGAAATACCCTTAATCAGGTGTTCCAGTAGTGGCTGACAAAGTATAATATTGTCCGCCAAAACATATATTTTGTTCTGGGGTGAAATTCAATTGTCAGTATAGCAATACCCTGAATCTGGTGTTCCAGCTGTTGCAGGCCAAGTGTTAATCTGTCCGTAAAAGGGTATATTTTGTTCTGGGGTGAAATTCAATTGCCAAAATAGCAATACAATAAATCTGGTGTCACAGCTGAGGCTGGCAAAGGATAATATTGTCCGCCAAAACATATATTTTGTTCTGGGGTGAAATTCAATTGCCAAAATAGCAATACCATAAATCTGGTGTCACATCTCTGGCTGGCAAAGGATAATAGTGTCCGCCAAAACATATATTTTGTTCTGGGTTGAAATTCAATTGCCAAAATAGCAATACCCTGAATCTAGGGTCCCAGCTGTTGCAGGCCAAGTGTTAATCTGTCCGTAATAGGGTATATTTTGTTCTGGAGTGAAATTCAATTGCCAAAATAGCAATACCCTGAATCTGATGTTCCAGTAGTGGCTGGCAAAGTATAATATTGTCTGCCAAAACATATATTTTGTTCTGGAGTGAAATTCAATTGCCAAAATAGCAATACCATAAATCTGGTGTCACAGCTGTGGATGGCAAAGTATAATATTTTCCGCCAAAACATATATTTTGTTCTTGGGTGAAATTCAATTGTCAGTATATCAATACCCTGAATCTGGTGTTCCAGCTGTTGCAGGCCAAGTGTTAATCTGTCCGAAAAAGGGTATATTTTGTTCTGGGGTGAAATTCAATTGCCAAAATAGCAATACCCTGAATCTGGTATTCCTGTAGTGGCTGGCAAGTATAATAGTGTCCGCCAAAACAGATATTTTGTTCTGGGGTGAAATTCAATTGCAAAAATAACAATACCATAAATCTGGTGACACAGCTGTGGCTGGCAAAGAATAATAGTGTCTGCCAAAACATATATTTTGTTCTTGGGTGAAATTCAATTGCCAAAATAGCAATACACTGAATCTGGTGTTCCAGTAGTGGCTGGTAAAGTGTTAATCTGTCTGTAAAAGGGTATATTACACTCAAGGTGTATATACAAGTGCTGAGAGGGTCATTCTCAATAACTTCACACGCTACTGTGCATCTCCCATTGTATTTCTGTCTGTTAAAGGGTAGATTACTCAAAGTGTTAAAATACAATTGCTGAAGGCATAATCCTACATATTTTTTCTCACGCTACTGTGCATCTCCAAGTGTAAATCTGTCCATAAAAGGATACCTTTCATCCAGGGCCTAAATACTAGCCCTAAAAGAGATATTCCCCTAAATCAGTGGTTACTGCTGTGCCTGGATTAGTGTAATACGCTACATAAATAAATAGGCAGATAGTGTTAGGTGTCGGTAAAAAAAGGCCTGAATTTGAAATCAATACATTGGGCCAAATATTTTTTTCTTATTGCGGTGCTTGGTTAAGGGTAACAATGAGGAAAATATCTAGTAAGTGACACGGATGGGGTCGTGGTGGTGTTAGTGTACCCTCTGGTGCTGGGAAAGGACGTGGCCATTCTGCCATGCCACACATCCTAGTGAACCAACTACATCAGGTTCCAGTAACCGCCAGAATTTACAGCGATATTTGGTGGGGCCCAATGCCGTTCTAAGGATGGTAAGGCCTGAGCAGGTACAGGGCGCTAGTCAATTGGGTGGCCGACAGTGGATCCAGCACGTTCACAACATTATCTCCCAAGTGCATTATCTCTCTGCAGAAAGCGCCCAGGTGGCACCTGAAAACCAAGCCCATCAGTCTGTCACATCACCCCCATGCCTATCAGGGAAACTGTCTGAGCCTCAAGTCATGCAGCAGTCTCTTATGCTGTTTGAAGACTCTGCTGGCAGGGTTTCCCAAGGGAATCCACCTAGCCCTTCCCCAGTGGTGGAAGACATAGAATGCACAACCACTGATGTTTTCAGATGATGAGGACATGGGAATACCACCTCATCGGAGTCCGCACATCTCTGATGATGAAGATGAAACACAGGTGCCAACTGCTGCGTATTTCTGCAGTGTACAGACCGAACAGGAGGTCAGGGAGAAAGATTGTGTGGAAGACGATGCAGGGGACGATGAGGTCCTAGACCCCACATGGAATGAAGGTCGTGCAACTGACTTTCATAGTTCAGAGGAAGAGGCAGTGCTGAGACCGAGCCAACAGCGTAGCAAAAGAGGGAGCAGGGGGGAGAAGCAGAACAGCCGCCGCCAAGAGAGTTTCACATGCTACTGGCCACCTCCCCCAGAGACCGAGCACCCCAAAGGCAGCTTCAAGGAGTTCCCTGGCATGGCACTTCTTTAAACAATGTGCTGACGAAAAGACCCGAGTGGTTTGCACGCTGTGCCATCAGAACCTGAGACGAGGCATTAACGTTCTGAACCTTAGCACAACCTGCATGACCAGGCATCTACATTGCCTCCTGTAGCCTCCTCCTCCTACTCGGCTTCCTCCTCCTCTGCTTCCACCAGCTCATCCAGTCAGCCACACACCTTCACCACCATCTTCATCACAGCCCGGGGTAAACGTCAGCAGGCCATTCTGAAACTCATATGTTTGGGGGATAGGCCCCACACCGTGCAGGAGTTGTGGCGGGGTATTGAACAACAGACCGAAGAGTGGTTTTTGCAGGTGGGCTTCAAGCTCGGCCTGGTGGTGTGTGATAATGGGTGAAATCTTGTTGCAGCGCTGGGACTAGCCGGTTTGACGCACATCCCTTGCCTGGCGCATGTGTGGAGCGGTGTGCAGACGTACTGTTCAACTATGTTAGTCAAATGCTGCCTCCTGCTAACACGTTCCTTATCAGGTTGTGGTGCAGTTAGCTACACATACTGACTGAAGGTTCGGCCCCATTCAACTTCTGGGTCTCCAAATTGTCCGCACATCCCTTGCCTTGAGCATGTGCTGAATTTTGTGGTGCAGAAGTTCATTCACAACTACCCCGACATGTCAGAGCTGCTGCATAAAGTGTGGGCCGTCTGTGCGCGCTTCCGGCATTCACATCCTGCCGCTGCTCGCCTGTCTGCACTTCAGAGTAACTTCAGCCTTTCCGCTCACCGCCTCATATGCGACGTGCCCACCAGGTGGAACTCAGCTGCAGCACACACACATCAGTCGCACTGCGGAACAGCACCACTTCACCACCAATGATTGGGCCTCCATGCGAGACCTGTGTGCCCTGTTGCGCAGTTTCGAGTACTCCACCAACATGACCAGTGGCGATGACACCGTTATCAGCGTTACAATACCACTTCTATGTCTCCTTGAGAAAACGCTTAGGGCGATGGTGGAAGAGATGGTGGCCCAGGATGAGGAGAAGGAGGAGGATGAGGGGTCATTTTTAGCACTTTCAGGCCAGTCTGTTAGAAGTGGCTCAGAGGGATGTTTTTTGCAGCAGCAGAGGCCAGGTACAAATGTGGCCAGCCAGGGTCCACTACTGGAGGACGAGGAGGATGAGGAGGAGGTGGAGTAGGTTCAGGATGAAGCAGGTTCACAGCGGGGTGGCACCCGACACAGCTCAGGCCCATCACTGGTGCGTGGCTGGGGGGATACCGCGGACGATGACAATACGCCTCACACAGAGGACAGCTTGTCCTTACCTCTGGGGCGCCTGTCACACATGAGCGATTACATGCTGCAGTGCCTGCACAACTACAGCAGAGTTGCCCACATTTTAACGTGTGCGGACTACTGGGTTGCCACCCGGCTGGATCCCCGGTACAAAGACAATGTGCCCACCTTACTTCCTGCACTGGAGCGTGATAGGAAGATGTGCGAGTACAAGCGCACGCTGTTAGACGCGCTCCTGAGAGCATTCCCAAATGTCACAGGGGAACAGGTGGAAGCCCAAGGCGAAGGCAAAGGAGGAACAAGAGGTCGCTAACTCAGCTGTGTCACGGCCAGCTCCTCTGAGGGCAGGGTTAGCATGGCAGAAATGTGGACAAGTTTTGTCTCCACACCACAGCTAACTGCACCACCACCTGATACGGAACGTGTTAGCAGGAGGCAGCATTTCACTAACATAGTTGAACAGTACGTCTGCAAACCCCTCCACATACTGACTGATGGTTCAGCCCCATTCAACTTCTGGGTCTCCAAATTGTCCGCGCATCCCTTGCCTGGTGCATGTGCTGAATTTGGTGGTGCAGAAGTTCTATCACAATTTCCCCGACATGTCAGAGCTGCTGCATAAAGTGCGGGTCGTCTGTGCGCGCTTCCGGCATTCACATCCTGCCGCTGCTCGCCTGTCTGATCTACAGAGTAACTTCGGCCTTTCCGCTCACTGCCTCATATGCGACGTGCCCACCAGGTGGAACTCCACCTTGCACATGCTGGAGAGACTGTGCGAGCAGCAGCAGACCATAGTGGAGTTTCAGCTGCAGCACGCACGCACACGTTTTGTCTCATCGCCACAGCTAACTGCACTACCACCTGATACGGAACGTGTTAGCAGGAGGCAGCATTTCACTGACATAGTTGAACAGTACGTGTGCATACCCCTCCACATACTGACTGATGGTTCGGCCCCATTCAACTTCTGGGTCTCCAAATTGTCCACGTGGCCAGAGTTAGCATTTTATGCCTTGGAGGTGCTGGCCTGCCCGGCGGCCTGCGTTTTGTCTGAACGTGTATTCAGCACGGCAGGGGGCGTCATTACTGACAAATGCAGCCGCCTGTCCAGAGCCAACGTGGACAAGCTGACGTTCATAAAAATGAACCAGGCATGGATCCCACAGGACCTGTCCCTCCCTTATGCAGAATAGACATTTATAACTGCCTCCCCCTCAACCATGTATTCTTGTACTCCAGGGCACTTCTTTATTGAATCCTCATTTTTTTAACTTTTCTTGCCGTGCAACCTAAAGTTGAATGAATCTCTCCTTAATCTGGGCACCGGGGCCTAAATAACTGAAAGTGGCCTTCTCCAGTGGTGGGTGATATGACGCCTTATTCCTTGCTGTGGGACCTCTCTCCTCTGCCTGGGTGCTGGGCCTAAATAACTGAAAGTGGCCTTCTCCAGTGTTGGGTCATATGACGCCTTATTCCTTGCTGTGGGACCTCTCTCCTCTGTGTGGGTGCTGGGGCCTAAATAACTGAAAGTGGCCTTCTCCAGTGGTGGGTGATATGACGCATGATTCCTTGCTGTGGGACCGCTCTCCTCTGTCTGGGTGCTGGGGCCTAAATAACTGAAAGTGGCCTTCTCCAGTGGTGGGTGATATGACGCCTTATTCCTTGCTGTGGGACCTCTCTCCTCTGTCTGGGTGCTGGGCCTAAATAACTGAAAGTGGCCTTCTCCAGTGGCGGGTCATATGACGCCTTATTCCTTGCTGTGGGACCTCTCTCCTCTGTCTGGGTGCTGGGCCTAATTAACTGAAAGTGGCCTTCTCCAGTGATTGGTCATATGACGCCTTATTCTTTGTTGTGAGACCTCTCTCCTCTGTCTGGGTGCTGGGCCTAAATAACTGAAAGTGGCCTTCTCCAGTGGTGGGTGATATGATGCCTTATTCCTTGCTGTGGGACCCCTCTCCTCTGTCTGGGTGCTGGGGCCTAAATAACTGAAAGTGGCCTTCTCCAGTGGTGGGTGATATGACGCCTTATTCCTTGCTGTGGGACCTCTCTCCTCTGTCTGGGTGCTGGGGCCGAAATAACTGAAAGTGGCCATCTCCAGTGGTGGGTAATATGACTCATGATTGTCTGCTATGGGACCTCTCTCCAATTGATATTGGTTAATTTTTATTTATTTTATTTTAATTAATTTCCCTGTCCACATTTGTTTGCAGTGCATTTACCTACATTTTGCTGCCTTTTGCAGCCCCCTAGCCCTTTCCTGAACTATTTTACAGCCTTATTAGTGCCTAAAAGTTCGGGTCCCCATTGACTTAAGTGGGGTTCGGGATAAATTTCGGGTTGAGTTCGGATCCCGAACCCGAACATTTTCGGGACGTTCGGCCGAACTTCTCGAACCCGAATATACAGGTGTTCGCTCATCTCTACCGATAAATTTGGCGAACCGGCGAATTGAATCTTTGAAAAATTCGCTCATCTCTAATCTTGATGTACTAGTGTGTCACAGGTCGCTAAGGCATTGGCAGCCATGACGTACTAGTATGACGTAAGGTATGTGCACCTGGCCTCTGCTGGTACAGGAACCCACCTTCTGAGCCACTTCTGAATGACTGTCCTGAAACCTTTTGAAGTGCCACCTCTTCCTTCTCCTCCTGTGCCACATCCACTTCCATCATTGCGGTAATTTTTTTTTTCAAGGAGACATAGAAGTGGTATTGGAATTCTAACAACGGCGTCATAAGCACTGACCATGTTGTTTGAGTACTCAAAAGACCACAACAAGGTACACAGGTCTTGCATGGAGGCCCAGTCACTAGTGGTGAAGTGGTGCTGTTCCGCAGAGCGACTTACCCGTGCATGCTGCAGCTGAAACTCCACTATCGCCTGCTGTTGATCGCACAGTCTCTCCAGCATATGCAAGGTGGAGTTCCACCTAGTGGGCATGTTGCATGTGAGGCGGTGAGCGGGAAGGCCGAAGTTAGGGAGCAGTAGCAGGGTGAGAGTGCCGAAAGCGCGCACAGACGGACCGCACTTTCTGCAGCAGCTCTGACATGTCTGGGTAGTATTTAGAAATCTTCTGCTCCACCAGATTCAGCAGATGAGCCAGGCAAGGGATGTGCATCAAACCGGCTGGTCCCAGAGCTGCAACAAGATTTCGCCCATTATCGCACACCACCAGGCCAGGCTTGAGGCTCACTGGCAGCAACCACTCATCGTTCTGTTGTTCTATGCCCCTCCAAAGCTCCTGTGTGGTGTGGGGTTTGTCCCCCAAACACATGATTTTTAAAACCGCCTGCTGACTGTTTACCCCTGGCTGTGCTGAAGTTGGTGGTGAAGTTCTTTCGCTGACTGGATGTGGAGGTGGTAGAAGAGGAGGAGGAGGATGCATAGTAGAAGGAAGAGGCAACAGGAGGCAAAGAATAATGTCCTGTGATCCTCAGTGGTGTAAGGACATGAGCCAAACCGCTATCCGCCTCGGGACCACTACATTTACCCAGTGTGCGGTTAGGGAGATATAGCAGCCCTGGCCGTGCTTGCTGGTCCATGTTTTTTTTTTTGTTATGTGGACCTTGCCACAGATGGCGTTGCGCGGCATACACTTGATTTTATCCTCCACTTGGTTGTGCAGGGATGGGATGGCTCATCTGGAAAAGTAGTGGTGGCTGAGAACTACATACTGTGGGACAACCACCACCATCAGCTGTTTGAAACAGTCCATCTCCATCAGATGGAATGCCAGCATTTCAAAGGCCAGTCATTTTGAAATGTTGCCATTCAGGGCCAGGGATCGAGGTTGGGTAGGTGGGTATTTCCTCTTTCTCTCCAGTGTTTGGGAGATGGAGAGCTGAATGCTGCTGTGTGACATGGTGGAGATGCTTGGTGATGGTTACGGAGGTGGCACATACTCCGTTTGCTGGTTGGCAGGTGCAACGGTGATGCCAGAGGTGGAGGAAGAGGCAGAGACAGCAGCAGAAGAGGAAGGAGGAGGAGCCTGAGACCTTTTTTTGATTTTTAAGGTGTTTACTCCACTACAGTTCGTGCTTTGCATGTAGATGCCTGGTCATACAGGTTGTGCTCAGGTTTAGAACGGTTATGCCTCACCTTAGGCTCTGATGGCACAACCTGCAAACCACTCGTGTCTTGTTGTCAGGAGATTGTGTGAAGAACTGCCACGCCAATGAACTCCTTGGAGCTGGCCTTGGTGTGCTCGGTCCCTGGTTGCGCTGCGCAGTAGCAGGTGCACTGTCTCTGGAACGGCCGCTCTGCTTTTGCACCCTGCTCCCTCTTTTGCTGTGCTGTTGCCTCTGTGCGACCACCGCCTCTTCCTCAGAACTGCACATGTCACTAGCACAAACTTGAGTGCAGTCTGGGTCTAGGACCCTATCATCCTCCACATCATCTTCCACCCATTTATGACCCCTGCCCTCCTCGTCGGTCTGCACATTGCAGAAAGCCACAGCAGTTGGCACCTGTGTTTCATCATCATCAGAGACATGCTGCAGCGTTCTTCCAATGTCCTCATCCTGTAACATAAGTGGTTGGGCATCAGTGCATTCAATGTCTTCCACTTCTGGGGCAGGGCTAGGTGGATGGGCCGGAGAAACTTTGCCAGCAGAGTCATCAAAAAGCATGAGATTATGCTGCATGACTTGGAGCTCAGACTGCTTTGCTGATTTGCAAGGGGGTGAGGTGAAAGACTGATGGGCATGGGCTGCAGGTGCCAACTCTGAGCTTTGTGCAGAGGAATGGGTGGGAGATACTGTGAAGGAATTGGAGCCACTGTCAGCCACCCAATCTACTATCGCCTGTACTTGTTCTGGCCTCACCATCTGTAGAGCGGCATTCGGGCCTACCAAATAACGCTTCAGGTTCTGTCGACTACTTGCACCCGAGGAAGGTGTTTTACTTGGACCTGTAGTTGGCACTGAACTGCCACGTCCTCTCCCAGCAACAGGAGCTCCACCAACACCATCATGACCATGCCCATGTCCCTTATTTGATGTTCTCCTCATTTTTTGCATTCACCCAACAAGCTGACAGATGGTTTATCACCGATGTCAATTTAACTGCCAATAGTCAACAATTAAGTTCACTAACACTAAGGCAAAGCCCGTGTCATAAAAATGCTCTGTGGTCCAAGAATACCTTTTTTTTCCCAAAAATACATTAATGCACTATTTCACTGCAGAAATGTAAATTATGTATTTTTTACGCTGTATGCACAACTGCTTTTTGAAGCAAGAATACGGCTTTTTTCACAAAAATACACTAATGCACTACTTCACAGCAGAAATGTAAAATAGGTATTTGGGCGATGTATTTTAAACTGCTTTGTGGACCAGGAATAACTCTTTTTTCCCCAAAATTCATAAATGCACTATTTAACAGCTGAAAATTAAACATAGGTATTTGGACGCTGTATGCACAACTGCTTTGTGAACCAAGAACACAGCTTTTTTTCCCTAAAACACAGTAATGCACTATTTCAGTGCTGCAATTTAAAATAGGTATATGTACGCTATATGCACAGCTGCTTTGTGAACCAAGAACACAACTTTTTTTTTCACTAAAACACACTAATGCACTATTTCAGTACTGAAATTTAAAATAGGTATTTGTACGCTGTATGCACAACTGCTTTGCGGACCAGGAATGCAGATTTTTCCCCAAAAAATTCACTGATGCACTATTTCAGTGCAGAAATGTAAAATAGGTATTTGGGCGATGGATTTTAAACTGCTTTTTGGACCAGGAATAACTCTTTTTTCCCCAAAATTCACAAATGCACTATTTAACGGCTGAAAATTAAACATAGGTATTTGTACGCTGTATGCACAACTGCTTTGTGAACCAGAAAAACGGCTTTTTTCCCAAAATTCACAAATGCACTATTTAATGGCTGAAAATTAAACGTAGGTATTTGTACGCTGTATGCACAATTGCTTTGTGAACCAAGAACACAGCTTTTTTCCCCAAAATTTGCAAATGCACTATTTTATGTCTGAAAATAAAATGTAGGTGTTTGTACGCTGTATGCACAACTGCTTTGTGAACCAAGAACACAGCTTTTTTTCCTTAAAACACACTGATGCACTATTTCAGTGCTGAAATTTAAAATAGGTATTTGTACGCTGTATGTACAACTGCTTTGTTACCAAGAACACTGCTTTTTTCACCAAAATTCACAAATGCACTATTTTATGGCTGAAAATAAAATGTAGGCGTTTGTACGCTGTATGCACAACTGCTTTGTGAACCAAGAACACAGCTTTTTTTCCTTAAAACACACTGATGCACTATTTCAGTGCTGAAATTTAAAATAGGTATTTGTACGCTGTATGCACAACTGCTTTGTTACCAAGAACACTGCTTTTTTCACCAAAATTCACAAATGCACTATTTTATGGCTGAAAATAAAATGTAGGCGTTTGTACGCTGTATGCACAACTGCTTTGTGAACCAAGAACACGGCTTTTTTTTCCCTAAAACCCACAAATGTATTTCAATGCTGAGATTTAAATTAGGTATTTGTACACTGTATACACAACTGCTTTATGGTCCAGCAATACCGCTTTTTTTCTCAAAAATACACTAATGCACTATTTCAGTGCTGAAATTTAAAATTGGCATTTGTACGCTGTATGCACAACTGCTTTGTGGACCAGGAATACCGCTTTTTTCCCTAAAAATACACTAATGCACTATTTCACAGCAGAAATGTAAAATAGGTATTTGGGCTTTGTATTTTAAACTGCTTTGTGGACCAAGAACACAGCTTTTTTTCCCAAAATTCACAAATGCACTATTTAACGGCTGGAAATTAAGTGCAGGTACTTGTACGCTGTATGCACAACTGCTTTGTGAACCATTATTTTTTCCCCAAAACACACTAATGCACTATTTCAGTGCTGAAATTTTAAATAGGTATTGTATGCTGTATTCGCAACTGCTTTGTGAACCATTAACACAGCTTTTTTTCCCTAAAACACACTAATGTACTATTTCAGTGCTGAGATTTAAAATAGGTATTTGTATGCTGTATGCAAAACTGCTTTATGGACCAGGAATACTGCTTTTTCCCCAAAAATTCTCAAATACACTATTTAATGGCTGAAAATTAAACATAGGTGTTTGTACGCTGTATGCACAACTGCTTTGTGAACCAAGAACACAGCTTTTTTCCCTAAAACACATTAATGCATTTTTTCAGTGCTGAGATTTAAAATAGCAGTGGTATTGATCGGCATTTGGAATTTGGAGCCACTACTACTCACACTACTACTGTGCCTTGGGGTGTAGCACTTTTTGATCAGAGCACCTTGCCCATCGGATATCTAGTGATGCCACTGCTTTCCCATTGGTTCGAGATTTAAAATAGGTATTTGTACGCTGTATGCACAACTGCTTTATGGACCAGGAATACCACTTTTTCCCCCACAATTCTCACTATTAAATGGCTGAAAATTAAAAGAAGGCATTTGTACGCTGTATGCACAACTGCTTTGTGGACCAGGAATACCGCTGTTTTTCCCTAAAACACAGTAATGTACTATTTCACTGCTGA
The DNA here is from genome assembly GCA_033119425.1 of Bufotes viridis. Taxonomy (NCBI): domain Eukaryota; kingdom Metazoa; phylum Chordata; class Amphibia; order Anura; family Bufonidae; genus Bufotes; species Bufotes viridis. Next base: position 416,487,638 of record CM065589.1, on the reverse strand, counting down.
AATTGAAAATAAGTTTTGGTGCTTTGTATGCACAAGTGCTCTATAGCACCACAATACAGATTTTTGCCCCAGACTACAGAAATGGACTTTGTCACCCCTAAATTATACAAAAGGTAATGTAGGGGACTTGACCTGCCAGAAAAAATGATTTTTCCTTCACTCAGCTACTAAAAAGGATTAGACTAATGTCCCTGGCAGGCTGGCACACATGTAGGTCACATGCAGTTCCAAGTACACTGCAGTGGCTAAATGGCCACTGACCCCCACCTCAGTAACAGTTGAAAAAAAAATAACTGAATCAGGGCAATAAATATAGAGTTTTGTTTGGCTGTTAACCATTGCTTTGTTACTGAAAAGTTCAAGTTCGCTCAACACTAATCAGGCGTTTCACAGAATTAGGAAACACTTTGCTAAGAAAAGGAAAAATTGCAATTTTGTTCCAGAAAAAGTTGCTCTACGCCCACATTTATCACTTTCACAAGAGGTAACAGGGCAAAATTCACCCCACATTTTGTTTACCATTTCCCCCCGAATATAGCAACATCCCATATGATGTATGGGCGCACAGCAGTGCTCTACAAACTGCAAAATATAGATTTTGCTGACCTGAATTGGCAGACATTGATTTTAGGTGCCTTGTCGTATTTAAAAGATTCCTGAGTTCCCCAGAAGCTAAAACCCCCAAAAAGTCACCCCATTTTGGAAAGAGCATCCCCGAGCAAACTTTTTAAGTGGTACAAAGGGTACTTTTCAGCAAATAAGTGTCTCGCAGAAGGCAGAAACACTTGTTAAAGGATTTCAAAGCACACAGAGATAATTCACCCCAGTATGTGTTCCCTATTTTCTCCCCATTCAGGAAACACCCTATATGTGTTTGTAGCCTTTTGTATGGGCACACAGTAGGCAAGCAGCTAAATGTGAATTTTGCTGGCAGGCCTAAATTGGCAAACATGGATTTTAGGTGCCATGTCGCATTAAAAAATTTCCTGAGGTCCCCAGAAATTAAAAACCCTAAGAAGTGACCCCATTTTGGAAATATAAACATATAAACATTTTAAGGGGTGGAAAGGGCACTTTTGAGCTAACAGTTGTCTCACAGAAAAGAATATATAGTGGTTGTTGGAAAGTGGATATGCAAGCGAGGTGAACTAAATCAGATATATAAAGAGGAAATATTACAGGGAGCAAAAAGAATAAAATTAAATTAATACCCCATGGATGAGTAGTAGCTTTTAAAACACTCCTGCATGCACAGGCCAGGTTTTTCAGGGAAGATTTTGTAGTGGTAAATTGTGTCTTCGCTTATCCCCCTTTTGCAACACACCTTGAATCTTTTTTGGGTCCTTCCCTTTCCTTGCTGTCTGGGGGACTTTACCTGGAAAATGTTGCCCTGGTATGACATGGGCACCATGACTGCCAATGCCTCCCCGGCCTGGGTTTAAAAAATTAGGGCCTTGATAACCAACTTTTGGAACTGAAGGAAAGTTCCTGTGTGGCCTGCAGACTGAAATTGCCTGGCCTGTACTGCATAGTGAAATTGTACGGTTGTAAGGCCAGGCTCCAGTGTAATATTTGGGGATTATCTCCGGCTACCCGGTTCAACTAAATTAGAGGATTGTGGTCGGTCATTAGGGTAAACGGGCGCCTGTAAAAGTAGGGTTGGAGCTACTTAAGGACCCACACCAGAGGTAAGCCTTCCTTTTCCATGGAGGCGTAACTGACTTCCCCTGGTAGAAGTTTTCGGCTAAAGTACACCATCGGATGCTCCAGTACCCTGGACACATGCTCTAGGTGGGATTCCCACGTGTCAATGTAGATGGCTATGTCATCCAGATAGGCACATGCGAAGTCCTGAAATCCCTCCAGGAGTCTGTCAGCCATCCGCTGAAAGGTAGCCGGGGCATTCTTCGTCCCAAAGGGCATAACCTTGAATTGGCACAGCCCAAATGGGGTGACGAAGGCCGATATAGGGATGGCCTCGGGCTCCGGGGGGATTTGCTAATATCCCTTGCATAAATCCAGTGTGGTGAGATAATTTCCCCCAGCCATTCTATTTAGGAGTTCATCTATCCTCGGCATGGGGTAGGTGTCTGTTATGGTTCGGTCATTGAGCCTCCTGTAGTCGACACAGAAGCGAGTCGTGCCATCTCGCTTCGGTACCAGCACCACCGGGGAGGCCCAAGGACTCTGGGAGGGTTCTATAACCCTTTGCTGGAGCATCTCCTGTATCTCAGAGAGCATATTGACAATATTGTCTCTAACTGCCACAGGAATACAGTAGGGCTGTTGCCGCAGTGGGGTGTCTCCCTGCGTCTCCACTCGATAGACCGCAGCTGAGGTGCACCCGGGTAGGGCCGTAAACATGTCCCGGTATTCCTGAAGCAACTGAGAGGCCTCGCTCTTTTCCTGGGGGGTTAAAGTCTCACCTAGCTGTATATGCTCTATGGCGTTGGGGCTGGAGGCTAGTAAGTCTGGTAATGGGAGCCCCTCACTATCCTTACAGGCAGGGGCACATACGGCCGCTACATCACCAGTCCGCTCATAATAGGGTTTCAGCATGTTCACATGAAAGACCCTCCGGATCCTTTCATCTGAACACTTGTTGACTATGTACGTGGTGTCGCCAATTTTCTCTACCACCTTGAAGGGTCCTAGCCATGCGGCCTGAAGTTTTTCGTTCTTAGAGGGCTTCAGGGCCAGTACTCACGACCCTATTTCCATTAATCTATCTCAGGCCCCCCTATCGTACCATCTCTTCTTGCTGCTCTGGGCCGCCTGCAGATGCCCATGGACAGATTCTGTGAGGGTCTGCAAGAGGCCCTGGAATTCCAGAACACACTGTACAATAGGGACTCCCTTCTCAGATGTGTTGCCCTCCCAGTGCTCTCGTATGAGATCCATGTGTCCCCGGACTTTTCTCCTGTAAAGGAGTTCGAAGGGGGAGAACCCTGTTGAGGCCCGAGGCACTTCACCGTAAGCAAACAGGAAGTGAGGGAGAAACCATTCCGAGTGCGAACAGGACGCTGTGAACTTCTTAAGCATTTGCTTAAGGGTACTGTTAAAACGCTCACTAAGTCCGTTCGTCTGGGGATGGGAGGGAGAGCTGAACAGGGCTTTCACACCCAACTCTGCCATAACTGTTGGGTTACAGTTGTGGTGAACTGGGTCCCCCTGTCTGACAAGATATCCCCGGGGAAACCCAACCGAGAAAAATCTTTGCTAAGGCCTCAGCCACTGTCTCTGCCTCTATGTTGGAAAGGGCTGCCGCCTCAGGGTATTTGGTAGCATAGTCTACCACGGTGAGGATGTAGCGCTTTCCAGAGGCGCTGGGCTCGCTAAGCAGCCCTAAAAAGTCTATGGCTACCCGGTGGAAGGGTTCCTCAATAATTGGTAGCGGGTGGAGTTTGGCTCTTTGGTGATACCCTCTTCTTCCTGTCCTTTGACATACATCACAGGTCCTGCAATAGACCTTGATATCCTGCGATATGCCCAGCCAGAAAAAGGTTTGGGTTAACCTGTCTCTAGATTTGGTGACCCCTAAATGACCTGCTAAGGGGATATTATGGCTAAATTTTCAATTCAGCCCTACATTTCCGGGGTACTACCAGCTGCCCATTTAGTAACTTGAGTGTCCCCACTCCCAGCTCCCCGGTGACCCAATATAACTCACCCTTGCCGCTCCTGACTCATATCCTCCTGGGCCCTCTCTGCTTCCAACCTATACCCTGCTATTGTGAGGTCGCCGTTTTGTTCCTGCTCAAAGCCTGCTGGGGTATCCCTGAAAGGGGGGTGGGTCAGGGAAAGGGCCCGGGGCTGAGGGTCCTACCTGCTGTTCCTCGAAGTGCGCTGGTTCCCCTCTGCGAGCTTGAGCCCTGGTAGTCACAGGAAAAGACTCCGGGGTTGTGCTGTTGTTGAGCTGGGAAGTCATGCATCCTACATTGTTACCTAGTAATACATCTGCAGGCAGCTCTTTCATAAGGCCAACATTCAGGTGCCTGTTTCCTGAGCCCCAATCCAGGTGGACTCGGGCCATGGGGAGCTTGTGTATGGCTCGCCCTGCAACTTTGACAGCCACTGTCTTAGGGATCCAAGCTTGTTCCCGAACCATGTGGGGCTCTATCAGCGTGAGAGTGGCCCCGGTGTCTCTCAGAGCCGGAACCAGTATCCCCAGGACTAGTTGGGGCAGTGTTGTCTAATATGTCCAGGTTGCTTGCAGAGAAAACGTGACACTGTACCACGCTTTTGGGTGGCCGGTGCCGGAGTGTAAGACATAGATTGGGTAGGTGGTGGGGCTGCTGGGATCTGGTAAGCGGCCTGATGTCGGTGGGGTATGGTCATAGAACTGTTCTAGAGGTATAATTTAGATGGCATCATCCAATGAAGTGGCCTGGCACCCCTGCATCCAACTTTGGGCCACCCGGGTTATCCGAAATGCCCACTCCATGAAGGAATCCTGGCCTTCCATATGTATTGAATGTGCCTTCATCTGGCATTTAACATTCTTTTGCACTTGGTAGCCTCCATCACACGGTCTGATATGGGTGTGGCTTGCAGTCTTGCTTTATTCACATTGCATTAGTTGTCCTGCTATGCGGTTGTGTGGAAGCTTGGCTGTGAGCAGTATTCCATCACCTTCAGACCGTGTTCACACCATAGTTAGCGTAGTGGTAGGACCCCATGCCATGCTGAGTGACCGTGACGTGGTGCATGAGGGGCTCCGATGTGTTCCTGACAGGAATATATTGGCAAACAGTCTCAGCTTTTAATATCTGCTTGTTTGACTAGCTAGTATAGTCAGTGGCATATCCGTTTGGTGCATTTTTTTCTGTGATTTTTATATTTATATATTTAATCCGCACAATACTCAGCAAATCGTGTCAACCAGCACTAACTACCGCTGACACATGAAAACAGGCCCCTCCCTCACCGAGGACAGGAATCTCGATGACACATACCTGCCGTTAATGACAAACCCTTGCGCTTTCCTATTTACCTCCCCCCTTTGTTCAACCCTGAGCGGGTGAACACTTGCCAGACAGTGTACCCGGGACAAGGCATCTGCGTTTCCCTGTAAGCGACTTGCCCTGTGTTCCACCGAGAACTTAAAGTTCTGTAGAGACAAGAACCATCTGGTGACTCAAGCATTCCTCCCTTTGGCCTGGCACATCCACTTGAGAGGGGAGCTGGGGATGGCCGTTTGCTGCGGTCTCTTTGGCCTGGCACATCCACTTGAAAGGGTAGCTGGGGATGGCCGTTTGCTGCGGTCTCTTTGGCCTGGCACATCCACTTGAGAGGGGAGCTGGGGATGGCCGTTTGCTGCGGTCCACATGCGGTGGTCACCAGACGGAATTTTCTCCCCAACAGATAATAGCGGAGAGACTTGAGTGCCCATTTGATGGCCAGGCACTCAATCTCTCCACTATACTGTAACTAGTCTCAGCTGGGGTAAGCTTTCGGCTCAGGAACACAACAGGATGTTCCTCCCCATTGATGTCCCGAGAGATTACAGCTCTGATGCCTACTTCAGAGGCATCAGTCTGTACCACAAATTCCCTCTTGAAGTCGGGGCGTCACCAAAACCAGGGCCCCACATAGGGCCGACTTCAAAGCAGAGAAAGCCTTTTCTGCCTGCTCGTTTCAGTGGATTGTCTCTGACTTGCGTCCCTTCAAAAGGCCCGTCAATGGTGCAGCGACTGTAGCAAAATTGGGAACAAACCTCATATGGTACCCGACCATACCAAGGAACGACTTTACTTGGCGAGTAGTGACAGGTCGGGGCCAATTCCTAATTGCTTCAATTTTGTTTACCTGAGGTTTGACCATTCCGTGCCGAATTACATACCCTAGGTACTTGGTCTCTTCTAACCCTATCGCACACTTTTTTGGGTTAGCGGTTAAGCCAGCCTTCCTAAAGGAGTCCACTACCGCCTGTACTTTAGGTAAGTGACTTTCCCAGTCTGTGCTATGGATAACGATATCGTACAGGTACGCCGAAGCGTACCGACGATGTAGACCAAGTACAATGTCCATTAGCCTTTGAAACGTGACAGGAGTTCCATATAGACCAAAGGGTAATACATTGTACCTCAGGCGTGATGAAAGCCATGTTTTCCTTGGCAGCCTCCGTCAAGGGTACCTTTGGTGAGGTCCAACACAGAAAAATACCTGGCTTGGCCTAACTTTTCAATAAGCTCATCCACTCTGGGCATGGGATATGCGTCAAACTTGGACACCTCATTCAGTTTGCAGAAGTTGTTACAGAACCGCAATGTCCCGTCCTCTTTGGGTATTTAGACTATCGGACTTGCCCAATCACTTTTTGACTCCTCAATGACACCTAACTGGAGCATTAGCTGCACTTCCTCCATGATGGCTTGTCGTCGAGCCTTGGGTACCCGGTACGGTTTTAACCGGACTTTTGCCTGAGGCTCAATGATAATCTCATGCCGTTTTAGAGACATGCGCCCAGAGAGGTCCGAGAATACATCCGTGTTCCAACTAATGAACTCCCTGACTTCCTGAGCCTGTTTAGAGGAGAGGTTGTCAGCAATTTTTACTGTGGCAGCCGCTTCCCTTGCTTCAGACAGAGGAGCCGAAATCGCTTCCCCTAGGAACCCTGGTCGTGGGCAGTCTTCTGTATAGGTTTCCCTATCTTTCCATGGCTTGAGCAGATACACATGGTACACCTTCTCTGGCTTTCGCCTACCTGGCTGGTGTACCTTGTAATCTACCTCTCCAACTTTTTCAAGTACCTCGTAAGGTCCCTGCCACCTAGCCAGGAACTTACTGTCTACAGTTGGCACTAGGACCAACACCCGATCACCCGGGTAAAAGTTCCAGACCTGAGCCTGCCGATTATAGACCCTACTCTGGGCTCGCTGTGCTGCCTCCATATGCTCCCTAACCGAAGGTAATACTGTTTCCATTCATCCTTGCATCTGGGTGACGTACTCAACGACAATTTTGTGCTGTGTGGGTTGTTGTTCCCACGCCTCTTTTGCCAGATCCAACAGCCCGCGAGGTTGTCTGCCGTATAAACATAGAAACATAGAATGTGTCGGCAGATAAGAACCATTTGGTCCATCTAGTCTGCCCAATATACTGAATACTATGAATAGCCCCTGGCCCTATCTTATATGAAGGATGGCCTTATGCCTATCCCATGCATGCTTAAACTCCTTCACTGTATTTGCAGCTACCACTTCTGCAGGAAGGCTATTCCATGCGTCCACTACTCTCTCAGTAAAGTAATACTTCCTGATATTACTTTTAAACCTTTGCCCCTCTAATTTAAAACTATGTCCTCTTGTAGCAGTTTTTCTTCTTTTAAATATTCTCTCCTCTTTTACCGTGATGATTCCCTTTATGTATTTAACTTCTTTCCGACCGCCGAACGCAAATGGAACGCACCGCCGGGCTCAGGACATGTGTGTCACCAGCCTGCCAGTCAATGATCAGCGCTGGCAGGCTGGTGATTTTCAAAATCTCCTATGGAAAATGGAGATGTAGGATTTATTTGTAAATATATAGTATTTATAAGGGATCTGTGCCATGTGCTGGGTCCTTTTCATCGGTTGGACCCAGCACAGAGCACAGATCCCAAGTTAGTGCACCAATCAGTACACATCAGGCCCTGATCACCCCACATCACCCTAATTAACCCCTTGATCACTTGTCAATACATAGTGAAAGGGAAAAAAGTGATCAGTGTCACTTTTGTGAACTGTCACTTTTTTTTTTCCCACCAGTATTGAATGCTAGGTTTAGGTTAGTTTAGGTCCCTTTGGTAGGTAGTTAGCGTTAGCGCCCAGCCCACCGCACAGCAGTCACTGATTCGCTGATTAGCGTAGCGCTAATCAGCGTTTGTACTTTTATAGTATCTGTAAGTGATCAGAACTGATCACGGTCAGATCTACAATAGTACTACTGTCACTTTAGTTCGCCCTCCACCCCAAACGCAGTGTTTGCCCGATCAGACCTGATCGGTCGCCCACACCTGCGTTCACCCACGCCCGCCCCGCCGCAGTGACAAAAAAAATCAGTTTTGATCTTTTTTATCAATCACAGCGGCTTCTGTACTTCGCTACCCTCCCATTTGTAAGACAGGCTTGCTTTTTTTCTTGGGTAGTCTCAGGGAATACCCCCTAAATTTTGTCGCCCAAATGTCAAACAAGGGGTATTCCTCTGAAGAGGCCTACAGGATTCTGACCCAGTCGGATGAGGAATGGGAACCCTCATGTGACGAATCTAGTGGGTCAGAATACGAACCTGTAGAGAGCAGTGGCAGTCTGACCCAAAGTTCGGACGAGGAGGTTGAGGTCCCTGATACCACCAGGCGTACCCGGCCCCGTGTCGCTAGACTGCAGGTAGCGCAGGATCCGTTTCAAGGGCAGCAGAGTGGGGCTGGTGCTGCCGGATTACGTGGTGAGGCATACACCAGCAGTGCAGCCCGTCCTGGACCTTCTACCAGCACTGCCGTTCAAAATGGTGAAGTGGCGAGCACCAGAAGGGCAGTTGAAGCTGGTACGGTGGCACGTGCAGTAATTCCCCCGTCGCAGCCACCGCGCAGACAGGCCCGTAGAGCCCCTAGAGTCCCTGAGGTGCTGGCAAATCCTGATTGGCAGCCCCCAACTTCAGCCGCACCAGTAGTCCCCCCTTTCACCGCCCAGTCAGGAGTTCGGGTGGAGGCAGCTCAGATCGGATCGGCGCTGGGGTTTTTTGAGCTGTTCTTCACTGTGGAGCTCTATGACTTAGTCGTGGCAGAAACAAATCGGTATGCCACTCAATTTATAAACGCCAACCCGGGAAGCTTCTATGCCCAGCCTTTCCGGTGGAAACCAGTCCAAGTTTCCGAATTTAGAACTTTTCTGGGCCTTCTCCTCAACATGGGCATAACAAAAAAGCATGAATTGCGGTCATATTGGTCCACAAACCCAATTCATCACATGCCCATGTACTCTGCTGCCATGTCCAGGACACGTTTTGAGACCATCCTGCATTTCCTGCACTTTAGTGACAACACCACCTCCAGTCCCAGAGGCCACCCAGCTTTTGACCGACTCCCCAAAATTCGGCCCCTCATAGACCATTTCAACCAGAAATTTGCAGATTTGTATATCCCCGCACAAAACCTCTGCGTAGACGAGTCCCTAATACATTTTACCGGGCGCCTTGGCTTCAAACAGTACATCCCAAGCAAGCGCGCCCGGTATGGGGTCAAATTGTATAAGCTCTGTGAAAGGGCCACAGGCTATGCGCACAAATTTCGGATCTATGAGGGAAAAGATCACACCCTGGAGCCGGTCGGTTGCCCTGACTACCTGGGGAGCAGTGGGAAGATAGTCTTGGAATTGGTGTCACCCTTATTCGGCAAGGGGTACCATCTTTATGTGGACAACTTTTACACAAGTGTGGCCCTCTTCAAGCATTTGTTCCTAGAACAGATTGGCTGCTGTGGCACCGTGCGACCTAGTCGCCGGGGCTTCCCCCAACGGATCCTTACCACCCGACTTGCGAGGGGGCAGAGGGCTGCATTGTGTAACGAAGAACTGCTCGCGGTGAAATGGAGAGACAAGCGTGACGTTTACATGCTCTCCTCCATTCACGCAGACACAACAGTCCAAATTGAACGGGCAACCAGTGTCGTTGAAAAGCCCCTCTCAGTCCACAACTATAACCTCCACATGGGAGGGGTGGACTTCAATCTTCAATGACCAAATGTTGGCCCCGTATTTGATTTCCCGACGCACCAGATGCTGGTATAAAAAGGTGTCTGTATATTTATTTCAATTGGCTGCCTATAATAGTTACGTTCTCTACAGAAAGGCTGGGAGAACAGGATCCTTGCTCAAATTTCAGGAAGAGATCATTTCGGAACTCCTGTATCCAGGAGGTTCCGTGGCCCCATCCACCAGTGTAGTGAGCCGTCTACACGAGCGACACTTCCCCAGTGTCGTTACCGGTACCTCAACCCAACCGCCACCCCGAAAAAAATGTTGTGTCTGTAGCAGGAGTGGAATAAGGCGTGACACCAGTTATTTCTGTCCTGATTGTCCTGACCACCCTGCCCTATGCCTAGGGGAGTGTTTCCGGAAGTACCACACTCAGGTACACTTAGGGACCTAGGGACAGCACGACACAGGTAGTTTTTACAATCAGGCTCAAGGGTCTCTCAGGATACTAGGTTTTGAGAGACCCTAACACATAGGGGACAGTGCTGCTGTGCTACTGCATAAGTGTGAAACGGTAGAAACCTCTCCTTTCACTTGGAATAACGTGTATAGTGTACTTCTCACCATCTCTGTGTGATTTACACTTGACACATTGTCCCATGGGAAAGGAGAGGTTTCTGCTAGGAAAATAAAGAGTGATATGGTTAAAAAAAGAAAAAAAAATTAAACAGGTAGCAAGAAAAAAAATCTTGAGTTAGTTCAGGTTTTAAAAGTTCCGTTTTTTTTTCATGTTCAGGTTTTATTCTTGTTTTATAAAGTTTGTAACGTTCAGTTATGTGCCTGCTGCCTGTTTTTTCTTCTTTTTTTTTTTCCCCCTAACCACCCTTTATTTTCCAGGTAGATCAACGGACCAACCGACGAAAACGCCGCAGCACTGATGTGAATTCTGAGAGAAGCATTGCGCTGCTGTCAGAAGACACGTGAAGTCGGTGTATGCGGCGCTGCAAGACGAGATTTCTCCTCTGCAGGACAAGTACGTTTGCCCAGGCATATGAGCTGAGGAGAGGTGTTGGAGTTCATATGCTTTGGCAAACACTTTGTATCAAAAAATCTGGCAAAGATGTCTTCCTCCACAACGATCGATTGATCGATGTGAATGGAGAAATCACGTTTGCCAGGACATAGGAGCTGAAGTGGGTATGGATGATTGGGCGGAGCCCCTATGTCCTGGCAATCGCCAGGCCCCTCTTTTTTTTTTGCATATTTTTTGGCAGAGATTTTTTCATCCACATCGATCGATGCGAATGAGGAAATCTGTGGCGTTCATTTATTCTTTCAGCCCAGAGGCTGAACGGAAAAAAAATCTCATTACCCGTATGCTCCATATAAGGAGAATAGCAGAAACTTCTAATGTTGGCCATACATGTAATGATTGCGGAGACCCTCAAATGCCAGAGCAGTACAAAAACCTCACATGTAACCCCATTTTGGAAAGAAGACACCCCAAGGTATTCGCGTAGGGGCATATTGAGTCCATGAAAGATTGCATTTTTTGTCACAAGTTAGCGGAAAGGGAGACTTTGTGTGAAAAAACAAAAAAAATCTAATTCCGCTAACTTGTGCCAAAAAAAAAAAATCTTGTATGAACTCACCATGCCCCTCACAGAATACCTTGGGGTGTCTTCTTTCTAAAATGGGGTCACATTTGAGGTATTTATACTGCCCTGGCATTTTAGGGGCCCTAAAGCGTGAGAAGAAAAATGCGTAAAAATGCAATCCTAAAAGGTACTCATTGGAATTGGGGCCCCTTTGTGCATCTTGGCTGCAAAAAAGTTCCACACATGTGGTATCGCCATACTCAGGAGAAGTAGGGCAATGTGTTTTGGGGTGTATTTTTACATATACCCATGCTGGGTGAGAGAAATATCTCTGTAGATTGACAACTTTGTATAAAAAAATGGAAAAAGTTGTCATTTACAGAGATATTTTTCACACCCAGTATGGGTATATGTAAAAATACACCCCAAAACACATTGCCCTACTTCTGACGAGTACGGCGATACCACATGTGTGGCACTTTTTTGCAGCCAAGATGCGCAAAGGGGCCCTAAATCCAATGAGTACCTTTAGGATTTCACAGGACATTTTTACGCATTTGGATTCCAAACCGCTTCTCACGCTTTAGGGGCCCCTAAAATGCCAGGGCAGTAAAAATTCCCCACAAGTGACCCCATTTTAGTAAGTAGACACCCCAAGGTGTTCTGTGAGGGGTATAGTGAGTTCATGTAAAATTTTATTTTTTGTCACAAGTTAGTGGAATATGAGACTTTGTAAGAAAGAAGAAAAAAAATAAAAAATTCTGCTAACTTTTGACAAAAAATAAAAACTTCCATGAATTCACTATGCCCATCAGCGAATACCTTAGGGTGTCTACTTTCCGGAATGGGGTCACTTGTGGGGTATTTTTATTGTCCCGGCATTTTAGGGGCCCCTAAAGCGTGAGAAGGAGTTTGGAATCCAAATGCGTAAAATTGCCCTGTGAAATCCTAAAGGTACTCATTGGTTTTAGGGCCCCTTTGCGCATCTTGGCTGCAAAAAAGTGTCACTCATGTGGTATCGCCGTACTCAGGAGGAGTAGGGCAATGACTTTTGGGGTGTATTTTTATATATACCCATACTTTGTGTGATAAATACCTCTGTAAACGACAACTTTTTAAAAAAATTTATACAAAGTTGTCAATTTACAGTGATATTTCTCTCACCCAGCATGGGTATATGTAAAAATACACCCCAAAACACATTGCCCTACTTCTCCTGAGTACGGCGATACCACATGTGTGCCACTTTTTTGCAGCCAAGATGCGCAAAGGGGCCCTAATTCCAATGAGTACCTTTAGGATTTCACAGGGCAATTTTACGCATTTGGATTCTCATGCTTTAGGGGCCCCTAAAATGCCAGGGCAGTAAAAGTACCCCACAAGTGACCCCATTTTGGAAAGTAGACACCCTAAGGTATTCGCTGATGGACATAGTGAGTTCATGGAAGTTTTTATTTTTTGTCACAAGTTTGCGGAAAATGAAATTTTTTGAAAAAAAAACAAAACAAAACATTTCCGCTAACTTGTGATGGGGTCATTTATGGTGTGTTTCTACTGTCTGGGCATTGTAGTACGTCAGGAAACAGGACAGGTGCTCAGAAAGTCAAAGTGCGGAAATTCACTTTTTTGCACCATAGTTTGTAAAAGCTATAACTTTTACCCAAACCAATAAATATACACTTATTGCATTTTTTTTTATCAAAGACATGTAGAACAATACATTTTGAGAAAAATTTGTAGAGAAATGTAGTTTTATTTGACAAATTTTCAAACAGAAAGTGAAAAATGTCAATTTTTTGATAAAATTTTGTCAAAAAAAGCAAAATATCAAAAAAAGTAAAAATGTCATTACAGACTCAAGTTCCTTATTCCCTAAACTGCGAGCATTTGTAGACAAGACTCTCAGCTTGTCATTTCTTATCCTATCAGCTCCTGGCATCTTCTGGCATTGTTTTTTTCGGGGGGCAGACAAACTGATGGATTGTCTCTTCTGTGCCCCCCTTTCCTAGTTTAAATGTTCCTTTGCAAAAACTTTGAACTGTTCACTGAGGACATTCGTTCCCTTGAGAGAAAGATGCAGACCATCTTTCTTGTACAGTTCTTTTCCATTCCAGCTAGAGCCAACATGAGACACAAAGCCAAATCCCTGGTTCAAACACCATTCACCAAGCCATACATTGAATTCCTTAATACTCAACTGCTTGTCATGCTGACAGTTATGCACAGGCAGAACTGCAGAGAATGAGACAGTCGATGCAATCTCCCGTATATCATTACCAAGTGTGTGAAAAGCTTACTTCACCTTTGAAACTTCATTGCAAGCCAGATCATTTGTCCCAATATGGACAATAACATCCACCTCCTTTTCCATTTTTGCTTGCTTAATAATGTTAAGGATACGTCGTCGGTCCCTGCTAGCAGTAGCACCAGGGAGACATCTCACAAAACCCTTTTCTTCAAACTTTACACCTCTTATGATAGAATCGCCCACCAATAGTTGCTTACTATTAGTACTCACTATATCCTTTTTGTCTTTGGCTGTAGTCTTCCATACCTTAGGCATAGGAGGTGATTGTTCCTCACCCACTGTGCCTGAGCCGTCCTCCACGTTGCTCTTGCATTCTGAAAGTGCTGCAAATGAATTACAGAGAGCCACAGACTGTGGGACATGTTTTCTATCAACAGCTCTAAATCTACCAGAACCTACAGTAACCCATCTTCCATTTCTGGGGGGCTTTTGTGGCAGTGTCATTGCAACATGCCAATACTGAGTTTGTCTAACCGTTACTTTACAAATCTCAGATTTCAAAAATGCAATTTCCTGCTGCATTATGGAGAACTGTCTGCAGATCAGACAGCATCCAAACCTGCGAAGAGTGAAACATGAAATGAAAGCACAACAATTCCTGCACTGAATCAGGTCTGCCATTTTAATGCAAGAAAATATGTTAAACAAAACTTATTAGATTGTACTCACCTCCAGATTACCTCCCAAGTATCTCCTGAATATCTCTGGTGCACTTAGAAATGCTGCACTTTGAGAATGATGTAAGCTACAATTAGGCAAGCTAATACTATGTTGCTATATATAGTCATTCGAAGGGCGAGAAGCCAGTGGAGGCCTGGGGCACTTCTCGCACTTCAAACATGAGATAGGGCAGAAGAAGGTCCCAGTCCCTTCCATCCTTAGACACCACTCTTTTTAACATATTTTTTAATGTTTGATTAAACCTCTCTACCAGGCCATCTGTTTGTGGATGATACACGGACGTTCGTACAGTAGCTGTTTTATGTGGAGCAGCTTGCAAAGTTCCCTCATAACCTTGGACACAAACGGAGTTCCTTGGTCAGTCAGAACCTCCCTAGGCAGACTCACTCGAGAAAACATCTCCATTAACTCTTTAGCTATGAGTCTGGCTGATGTATGATGCAGTGGCACCACCTCTGGGTCCCGAATGGCGTGGTCGAGGATGACCAAATTGTGTTGGTGCCCTCTAGTGGACTTGGGTATGGGGCCTATGAGATCCATAGCAATCCGCTCAAATGGAACCTCAATAATCGGGTGAGGGATCAGGGGACTATGGATATGTGGCTGGGGGCTGGTTATCTGGCAGGTTGGGCAAGACTTGCAACACTCTTCCGCCTCTCTGAACATGCTGGGCCAGTAGAATCGCTGTAGAATCCGGTCCTGCGTTTTCTGTTGGCCCAGGTATCCCCCAAGAACACGAGCTTGCGATACGCCTTGGGCACCACCAACTGTTCAATATGCTCACCCCGTCGGTTATTTACCCGGCACAGCATTTCCTGTTGAACCACAAAATGGAGGAACATAGACTCGGCCTCTGGTTGTTGCCGCTCACCCTCAACTACTACGACATTTTCCCAGGTTCGAGAGTGGGGTCCTGGTGCTGTGCTGTCCCAAAATTATCTTCGGAGACGTTGAGGTCTGCCAACTCCGGACACGGAGGCACGTCCTCAACGTCTCCCACAATCACACTTAGCGGGGTTGTCTCCCCCTCTTCCACCGAAGTGGTGGTAACCCCTACAGCTGGCCCATCGGACTCATGGTTATGGTCTCCCCCCCTGAGCCAGGCCACTCTGCTAGGGTTACATCTGCTTCCTGGGTAGTGGTAACTTTCATATCCGGCCATAGTGCTGGGAATCCGGAGAAGTCTCTCCCAATTATAAGTTCATACTGTAATTTTGATAGAGAGACCAGGGCGGTGGAATAGTCCTTTAAGTCTCCATGAATACACACCACGCCAACCTTTCGGCCAGTATACTCGGTGGGCCGCACAAGGGCAGATCTTACCAAAGACACTAGGCTCCCTGAATCCATCAGGGCCACGCCATAGTGTCCCCCACTTTCACTTGGCATAGGTGGCTATTGTCTATAGACTCGGAGATATCTGTGGCACACAGTTTCCTGGCATACAATGAGTGGCGGTAGCCATAGTTGGTATCCATGGGTTCACCCCGATGGGGACAGTCGGCCATTATGTGTCCAGGCTCCTTACACCGCCAGTAGACCACCGGAACTGGGTCTGCAGGGGGTACGTCCCGGCCGGGTTTGGCTGGCACCAGCCTCCGGGTCTGGGGTGGATATTTGACTGGTCCACTCCCAAAAGAACCTCTGTGCAGGTTTCCGGTGGCCTCATAGTGCTCCACCAGGTCGACCATCTCTAAGGCATTACCAGGATGGCAGACACCTGGCCAATCCAGTGCTAGAGAGGGTACGGCAAAGCACTCCAGAACACATCTGCTAACAGACGGTCTAGCGTAGCAGTAGGAGTCAGTATGTTAGTAGTGAAAAAATATGATAAAATATTTACAAAAAAGTGAAGGGTGTACTCACTTTTGTGAGATACTGTTTATATATCTAACTAACTACCACTAACTGCAGTTCCTTTTTCACACAAAAAATATAACTAAAAAATGTGCAGATGTAAATGAGCACACTACTGATTGGTGCTCCTCAGCACACACATAAGTACACAGATCGACCTGCAAAGGGGCGGTGCAGCACGATGCTGCCCTTACCTGGCATGGCTGCCTGCTGGTAAGAGCAGCCATAGTGCTGTGATTCCCCCTGATCGTTCCCCAGAGCCCTGCGGAACTTGTGCCATACATGTATGGCGCTGGTCCTTAAGTCATGTCCGGATGCGTTGTACATGTATGGCGTGGGTCCTTAAGATGTTTAAACCTGGATTGTTTGGCAACGCTACCTACATTACATTGTTCCCCCAATATAAGTCTAGGAGTCTAGACTTCTGACAAATTTTTCTTAAATAGGGTAATTAGTATTCAGTAAATGTACCAGATCAGATACTCACATTCTCTTGCATAACTTAAATGGCTCCTTAGAGAATATGATTTTAGCATATTTCATATATATTCATAACAAGTTAAGAAAAGTATGTATTTTAGTAAGATAAAACATTTAATCTGAGCATGCAGAGTCTATTGATTTGAATCTTCAGACATGACCTTAGTGGCAGGATAATTTTATCTCACACTTCTGACATTAGTTTTGATATGTGGTCCCATATCTTTGACTGGCACAGCAGTGGAAAGGGTAATTTATAGGAGTATAATACAATTATAGATCACTGTTATTTAAATGGAAATTCATGGTTGTTCTTTAGTGACATTTCAATTTGTTGCACATGATTCTATATAAGACTACCTTTTCCAAGTGTCATCTACAGTGGCTTCCTCTATGCTTGACAGTCCTTTAGAGAAAGTTATAATACAACTAATTTCTATCATCACCAAGGGCACTGTAGATGAAAAATGAGCATACAAGTTGAAATGAAAATAAATATTACATGACAAAATATATCACTATTTGAAATACAGCAGGGACAAAGTATTGTGCTCGCTAGTAGTTATACTGTCACTTATGACAGAACCATTTCTATTTCTCTCAGAATGATAAATAGGTCACTATGTTCAGCAAAAAGGCTAGTTAACATGAAAGCTGTAAAGACCTCCTACTTCAAGACCTAAATATGTCTTACTATTAAATAATTTTGCTGCACAAAAATAGTTCAGTAATTATGATATACACATTATTATTATTATTATTATTATTATTATTATTATTATTACTATTATTACTATTGTTATTATTATTATTATTATTATTATTATTATTATTATTATCATTATTATTCCCATGGTTTTATAAGTTTTCTCCTGTTTTTTCCATTTTTTTCATCAAATGTCCACACTATCACATTTTTTTTGTTGATAATGTTTAAAACTCCATTTCTCTTCATCTTTAGCTCCAAGTACCTTGCATAAAATAAGTATATGTATATAGAATGTTTATATATATATATATATATACTGACAAGTTTTGACTGTTAGGCTCCATACTGTATCCCACCATCGACTACAGTTTCAAACATAAAACTACCACCATTTTATAGACAATCATCTTGGCTATCTCATACATAAATTGGACTTATAACTATATAGCATATGATTAGTTATGTAGATTCTTGTCAAGTAACTGCATAGTTACTGTTTTGCTCCTAAAATCTGTTCCCAGGTCTCCACTACACATTCCCAATGTTGGTGCATACTGGTGGACTCACTTGGGTGCGAATACAGCTTTTTCTTCAACTCTACATACAAGTGTTCGATTGGGTTAAAGTCTGGGGACTGTGGGAGCCAATCCAGCACCTCTACTTCATTGCCATTGAACCATTTATTCACCAATCTCGACATATGCTTTGGGTCATTGCCCTGCTGGAACACTGTCTTCCTTTTCATACCCACAGTACTCGATTGTAAGAAGTAACTCGTCATGTAGGATACTCACATATAGCTCAGAACTTAGACCATCATTGATCCTGTTAAAGTATCCAATGCCTTTGGCAGGTGCTGTGACTGATGAGTCAAAATTTGAAGTGTCTGTAACAGAAGGCAGTGTGTTCACCAATAGGCTGGAGGGTGCTACAACAATTAGTGTCTGCAGGCAGCAGCGAACTATGGTAGAAGTCAATGCTAAGAATGACACGCTGGTACTTATCCATCATGAAATGCCGTCAGGGAGCCGAATGGCTAGCTCCAAATTTACTCTGCAGCAGGACAAGAACTCCAATACAACCAATGCCATTAAGAACTATGTTCAGCAAAGAGAAGAACAAGGAGTTCTGGAAGAGATACCATCAATATCATCAAGTCTGTCTGGGAAAACATAAAAAGACAGAAAGATATGAGCAAGCCTACATCCACAGAAGATATGTGATTAGTTCTCCAAGATGTTTGGAACAACCTTCCTGCCAAGTTCCTTCAAAAACTGAGTACAAATGTACCCAGGAGAATTGATGCTGTTTTAAAAGAAAGGAGTGGTCGCACTAAATATTGATCTGAGTTTAGATTTCTCTTTTGTTAATTCACTTTGCGTTTTGTTAATTAATAAAAAATAAATGTCTATTTTTAAAGCATGTTTACATTTTATTCTAGCTCATGTGCTTATTCATAAAGTAAATGTATTAATAAAACAGTATGCAGTATTCT
Organism: Bufotes viridis; assembly: GCA_033119425.1. NCBI lineage: Eukaryota > Metazoa > Chordata > Amphibia > Anura > Bufonidae > Bufotes > Bufotes viridis. The sequence continues at coordinate 416,468,839 of CM065589.1, read as the reverse complement.
TGTATGTAGTATGCAGTAGGGAGCAAGAATGCTAGGTTTTAATTCCATTGCTTTTGGCTATGCAGGAGATTTGGAGCTTTACATCAGAAAATGAAAGCTCTAACTGATAAAAACATATATTAAGAAAATAATCAGCATAGAAATATGCAAATAAAGATGATTTCAAGCTCCTGGCAACAGTAGCAAATACACTTTGAGGCAGGTATTCTAAGACGGGATGCCAAATATACTAAGACTGATATACTATTCTTAGTTTAAAACAGGGGCATCGCTAGGTTAAAACATTCGGGGCCTGGGCCCCGGATGTTTTGTCCCAGGCCCCGAATGACTTGCCTGCCAGATAGATCAAATTGTATTGCTGAGGACGGCAATACAATTGAATCTAATTCAGTGGAACATCTGAGGGACCTGTGTTAACATCACCAGTCAAGTGAACACTCCAGTAAAACAGGAAATGGTTAAGAAGGACCTGCAATGATGTCACCATCATGTGACCAGTGCAGGAGAGAACTGCAGTGAGAAGATGGAGAAGACCTGGGGGAAGCAGCTCTGGTGAGGAGAGTTTTGGGGAGCACAGCGGGCAGCAGGATAACACTGTTGGACTCCAGGTTGGGGGATGATGATAGAAATGTGAGGACACTAAGATGTCTTTATGTAACACTCTGCAGATACGAGTCGTGGCTGAAAGTTGTAAGCTGTATAGCAAGTACAGCAAAATGCGGTGTGCGGAGGGAGGGTGGTCGATTTAGAGAACTGGGCCATATTCATTGGAGCTTGTGCCCCGGATCTTTTGAGACCCTACCAATGCCCCTGGTTTAAGGACTGTAGTTGTAGTATGTGTCAAATGTATATTTGGAGGTAAGAGGTGCTATTGATTTGAGCTATAATTTATACCAGTTTATGGTGTAAATTATACAAAAACTGATGATGATGCCATCTCCCACTAAACTCCACCCACAACTCCTCCCACTAAACACACCCACTTTTGAAGTGTCCCATAATCTACAACTTTTTTTACACCACATTCATAGTGTAAACCAATTGATAAATGTTCCTCAATATATTTTGTTTAATTATAGCAGCAAATAATTATAAAATATACCTCCAACTCCTTAAATACAAATGTTGATACCCTTTCCTTAAAGAAAGAAAAATGCACAGTAGTCACTGATCGAGATGAGCGAAGTATTCAAAAATTAGATTTGGACAGTTCGCCAAAGCTCTTTTAGAAATTTGATTCGTTTCAAATTGATTTGTTATGAATGTCGATAAGTATGGTATACTCAGGCCACTCTGCCTAATTACAGTTGTGTTCAAAATTATTCAACCCCCACTGAAATTGAGTGTTTTGGTCAGTTTGACATTGATTTTGATCATTTCAGTCATCTTGTTTACAGATAAATTAAAGAGGCACTTGTAAGTCAGACAGATATAACATAAAATTTATAATGAAATAACCACAAATGTCTTTTCTGTGCTCACATCATTATCAGTTTTATTCAACCCCCAAGTTACATTCAATCTTAGTACTTAGTACAACATCCTTTTCCAGTTATAACAGCTTTTAAACGTGAAGCATAGCTTGACACAAGTGTCTTGCAGCGATCTACGGGTATCTTCGCCCATTCTTCATGGGCAAAAGCCTCCAGTTCAGTCACATTCTTAGGCTTGAGCGCTGCAACTGCTTTCTTTAAGTCCCACCAGAGGTTCTCAATCGGATTTAAGCCTGGTGACTGCGATGGCCACTTCAAAATGTTCGAGCCTTTAATCTGCAACCATGCTCTAGTGGATCATTGTCCTGTTGAAAGGTCCAACGTCTCCCAAGCCTCAGGTTTGTGACGGACTGCATCACATTTTCATCCAATATCTCCTGGTACTGAAGAGAATTCATGGTACCTTGCACACGCTGAAGTTTCCCTGTACCTGTAGAAGCAAAACAGCCCCAAAGCATGATTGACCCCCCGCCATGCTTCACAGTAGGCAAGGTGTTCTTTTCTTCATAGGCCTCCTCCAAACATACCGTTGATCCATGGGCCCAAACAGTTCTAATTTTGTTTCATCAGTCCACAGAACACTATCCCAAAACTTTTGTGGTTTGTCCACATGACTTTTGGCATACTGCAGTCGACTCTTCTTATTTTTTGGAGACAGCAAGGGGGTGCGCCTGGGAGTTCTGGCATGGAGGCCTTCATTACGCATTGTGCACCTTATTGTCTGAGCTGAAACTTCAGTACCCGCATCTGACAAATTTTTTTTCAGTTCCTCAGCAGTCACACGGGGACTTTTCTCCACTTTGCGCTTCAGGTAGCGCACAGCAGTCAAAGTCAGCATCTTCTTTCTGCCACGACCAGGTAGCGTTTCAACAGTGCCCTTTGCCTTGAATTTGAGAATTATGCTTCCTATGGTGTCTCTTGGTATGTTTAACATCTTTGCAATCTTCTTATAGCCATTGCCTTTCCTGTGAAGAGAAATCACCTCTTCTCTTGTCTTCCTGGACCATTCTCTTGACTTCACCATGTTTGTAAACACACCAGTAAATGTCTAGAAGGAGCTGAGTATCACAATCATTTTAAATCTGCCTAATTGGTGCTTATTATGCTTGATTGCTGCTCCTTGACATCCACAGGTGTTTTCAATACCTTATCGAAAACACTTGAATGAACCTCTGTTCTTAAGAGTGGTCGTCTTTAAGGGGTTGAATAATTGTGTCAATGAAGAAATCACAAAAAAGACATTTAATACTGTATTACAAAAACAATTGATGTCATTTTAGTTGCATTTGGTTCTTTAAAAAGTCCTTGTAAGATTTCATTCTGAACACAATTACAAATGTACACTAAATTCCCTAAAACCCTTTACAGCATTGGGGGTTGAATAATTTTGAACACAACTGTATATTAATCCTACATGGTGGCCCTATCTCGGTGTGAAGGCTTGGAACTTAAATTACATGTAGAGTGCAGGGAGAAAGCAGGGAAAGGGTATTGCTGTGTGCATTACATTCTAGTGCACCCACATTCATATTTAATTCGTTCTGTAGGTACTGTGCCATCAGTATTACAGGCAGTTATAATTTATCACCATCTAAATCACTGTGCAGGGCAGTAAGATTAATTGCTAATCCCTTGTGTTAGCTGTTAGCTCAGTATTACAGGTCAATAAAAGCATCAGGTCTAATTTATCGCCGTGGACTTAACAGTTCAGTACACCAAGATTCAAGTAGTGGTCCCATGACAGAGTGGGGCTGGTGGCAGCCGCAGCAGCAGTAGTAGCCGCATGACAGATTAGGGACAGTGGTGGCAGCAGCAGCAGTGGCAGTAACCGTAACAATAGTGGCCCCATGATAGAATGGGGAGAATGACAGCAGCAGTAGCAGTAATTTTGACAATAATGACCCCATGACAGAGCGGGGGTGGTGGGTGTAGCAGTAAGAGTGTCAGTAGTCTTGACAAAAGTGTGGGACCACAACAGAGCGGGGAGAGAGGGGGCAGCAGCAGGGGCAGTAAGGCTTTGTTAATACCACCATTTATGTTTTTGTTTTTATCATCCATCAGAACTTAAAACAAAAAAGCAATCTTGTATGTTGAGCATCCATAAAGCCTCTTTCAGATGATCAGTATTTTGTCTGTATTTTTCATCAGGATTTGAACAGTAATTGTAAGCCAAAAAAAGGAGTGGGTCCAAAACAGAGATAACATGCAATGGAATTATTTGCATCTCATCTGTGTTTTGGACCCATGCCTGCTTTTGGATTACAAATTTTTATCAAATACTGATGCAAAACACTGACCAAACACTGACTAAAGAATGTATTAGCTACAATGAATTCTTGTTAAGTTGGTGAAGTGATTTGTGTGGATCATTCCAATTAGTGTTGATCACGAATATTCGAATTGCGAATTTTTTTCGCGAATATCGGCACTTTGAGAATTCGCGAATATTTAGAATATCTTAAAATATATTCTTAATCGCGAATATATATATATTTTTAATATCAGTCTATGCAAACTTTTATGCAAATGTTATGCAAATTTTTAAATGCAAATTTCCGCAATCAAGAAAATATTGTCTGAAGATCAGGAATTTGCGAATATATAGCGAATATTCACCCAAATATTCACGAAATATCGCAAATTTGAATATTGTCCCTGCCGCTCATCACTAATTCCAATAACCAATAACAGTCCTCCCATATGGAAATAATCCAGCTGTCAGGTTTGAACCATCCAGCCAGTTTGGCCCATCTGGTTTTAACCCAAGTACATTTCGAAAGCAAAAATTTTTTAGTTTCATTGCATGGAGGTATCCCAGTCCCTATGGAGGGATCCACATGGGTTAAAGTTTCGTTACACTTCACAGTAATGTAAAATTTGTTTATAATTCATTGTGATTTTCCATAATAAAACATGGTAGATAGGAATGACGAAAGTGGGGCCAGTTGGGGGATCGATTTGTCTGGTAATACTGTTCTGACCATAAACCATTGCAGTAATAAAGCAGACACATTTTTTCACTAAAAGAATGCATTAGCTATGATGAATTTGGGTCCAGTTGGTGAAGTGATTTGTGTGGTTCATTTTGATAACCAACTGACTCCTCCAGTATGGTAATAATCCGGTTGCCAGGTTTGATGAATTCAGCAAGTTCGGCCCTTTTGGTTTTAATCTTATCACAAGGAGTTATTTGACCTCAGGCATTCCACAACCCAAATTCCTGGAGGGCCAAGTAGCATTCAGCACTAACTGTTCTGTGATGCCCTTACATGTCTGGGGCTGCACAAGTGCTATACTGAAGGGATTGCCGTGTGTTTACCCTCTGCCAAACGGTGCGGGTTACCCGCTCAACGTTGTTCGTCATAGGAATCTGAGATTGTAATACTGGAGCAGACAAATTTATTTGGTAAAACACTAATTTATTAGGTAAAAGACTTATTTATGCGCTAAGAGACAATTTTTTTCACCACAAGACTAATCTTTTTGCTAAACTAATAATTTTTTAGATAAAAGAATAATTTTTCTGACAAAAAGCGACGATCAACTTATGGGAAACTTTGTTGTGCGAAGAATCAATTTATTTGCACTGCCCACAGGGAGTTAAATAAGATCACTCTATAACACTAAATTACAGTAACTCTAGAAAAACGTGTTTTAGTAGCGCACAGGTTTACCAAGTCACCAAATGAGGTGCTTACAGTGGAGTAGATACACCCTTACTACTCAAAAAAGGTAATATAAACAGCAGAACCTGGGCACTCTTCAGATATTGGACCAAATAGTATTTTATTCTAAAATATCAAGTGAACAATCCAAAACCTATAAAACACTCAATAAAACATATCAAAAACAGCCAGGGCGATCTGGGGATAATTCACTATAAAAAGACGATCACATGTATAGCAGCAATATAGCAACAAAATCTCTGGAATATAAATGTATAGCAACTACAGATATAGTCTTTAAAATTGTAGCATTAGATCATAAATGGAATATTCAGAACTAATTTGATAGATAGTAGCAGTCTTAAGAATAGCAATGATGTAACAGTGCCGTGACCGACAGCCAATAGGCAGGTGCCTACAAAACTTAGATAATGATCTCTCAGAATATGACACTAGCTACCCCAATACCACTAATTTCTCCCGACAATCAAATGAAGGATCGGAACACCTTCATAATGTCCGTAGTATTTCGGACCTCTCCTCCATTCATAAGAGACAGTTCATTCATACGTTTTTCATTAATAGTAATTGCCCTTATTGAGGCAGAAGAACGTGGTCTCGCTCAGATTGTAAAATAATTCATCTTTAGATCTCATACAGCGGCGTCCTGCTGTGCAGATGTATCAGTGGCGTCCTGCTGAAGCGCAGTGCACCACGTGTAAGTACAATAGTGTTTGTTTTGCCGGCAATAGCAATGGAACTGTCTTACACAGTGTCGTTTTCTGTGCCTTGATACAGTTCTGGACGTTGGTCTAGTGATGTATCCGACCTGTGTCCTGCAAACTGTTACTGTCTTGTTCACCACGCTGGTGGGTTGTGCGCACGTGGACCTTACTCGTATCTTGTGGTCTCTGCTGAAAACCGAAAGGGGCGTTCCTTGTTTCCAAAATAAAGGTCCTGTTAGGGAGTCTGACCAGACGCGTTTTGGATAGCCCTGGCTGTTTTCAGTATGTTTTTAGTATGTTTTATTGAGTGATTTATAGGTTTTGGATTGTTCACTTTATATTTTAGAATAAAATACAAATTGGTCCAATATCTGAAAAGTGCCCAGGTTCTGCTGTTTAAATTACAGTAACTGTTTGGCTAACAGAAGAGGTTAAATATCAATGTGTACACGCCACAGACAGAAGAATGAGACAGGCGTATCACCCCAATTTGAGAATAAGGGCCTAATATAATTACGTATCTATTTATCAATGTGGACAAGCCACAAACAGTAGAATGAGACAGGCATATCACCTAAAGTTGTGAATCAGGGCCTAATAGAATTGTTTATCTATTAATTGTGGTCGGATCGGCTATCAGAAGGGGTACCTAACCTATCTAGCCCTATCTAAAACAAGCAGTAAAGTTATGCCATAATGTGAAGTGACTGTAAGATGGTGTGGGTGGGTGGGTGAAATCAGCTAAATCGACGTAAGCCTGGGCCGACAGGTGCATATAAATAGCCTAGTAATCAGCCTCCCCTCCCATAAATACAGCAAATATATTTGCTGAACACTTGTGGTCAGATCGGCTATCAGAAGGGGTACCTAACTTATCTAGCCCTATCTAAAACAAGCAGTAGAGTTATGCCATAACTGCTGTGGTAGGGCAGCCTAAAGGGGCCAAAAAGAGCAGATCTTAGTTTAGAGCAAAATATACACATACCAGTACTAGTGTTGAGCGAACAGTTCGAGCATCGTTCGGGTTCGTACCGAATTTTGGGGTGTCCGGGACCCGGACCCGAACCCGGACATTTTCAAAAAAGTTCGGGTTCGGGTTCGTCGTTCGGCATGTATTTAGGCGCATTTTGAAAGGCTGCAAAGCAGTCAATCAACATGCATCATACTACTTGCCCTAAGATGCCATCGCAGCCATGCCTACTATTGGCAAGGCTGTGATTGGCCGAGTGCAGCATGTGACTCAGCCTCTTTATAAGCTTGTGCGCACGTCGGGACGTGCTCACTCCCGATGTGAATAGAACAGGGATAGACGCAGCTGATGCTAGGGCGAGAATAGGCAGGGATAATTGAATAACTGGAAGCAAATTTCTCTCCTCCACCTGTGATTCATCTGAACAACTGCAGCTGAGCTGCTTTTTGATAGGATTGGCTATTTTTAGAGTGGCCAGAGTGATTTTTCCATCCACATGTACCTAGGCTGACCGCCGGTCGCCATTTTGCGACTTGTAGTGCTGCAGCAGAAGCTGCCACAGTGTGCATTCCAAAGCTCCAAACAAGTCAGACATCTACACCTGGGATTCAGACCAATAGCGATTTAGCAGCACAGTCCAAGGCTATTTTTTTAAAGGTTGTGCAGACCATTTTGTGGCACATGTTACTGGGCTGATAGGCGGCGGCCATCTTGGGACTAGTGCTGCAGCACAATCTCTCCCAACGTCCATTAATCACTTGTAATAGTGGTCTGTGCCATAGAAATCCTACATCAGGGACTTGGGTGTGCTTGTGTCACCCCTACTAATACCAGTCCACCTGTAATCCATACAGTCAAAAGACTGAAAGTATTCCAGTGAGGGAATTTTTTTTATTTAAAAAGGCCAAGTTAGTTTATCTGGCGTTCAATATACTAGATACAGTTAGGCCTATGCTTTCATACATCTGGAATTAGCAAATTAATGTGCTGGGGTTGGGAAAACATATATGTACCCATACTAGAATCTGTCAAAGAAAGCGGTACTCACATATAACAGTCATTCCATCTGTAATCCATACAGTCAAAAGACTGAAAGTATTCCAGTGAGGGAATTTTTTTTATTTAAAAAGGCCAAGTTAGTTTATCTGGCGCTCAATATACTAGATACAGTTAGGCTCATGCGTTTCATACATCTGGAATTAGCAAATTAATGTGCTGGGGTTGGGAAAACATATATGTACCCATACTAGAATCTGTCAAAGAAAGCGGTACTCACATATAACAGTCATTCCATCTGTAATCCATACAGTCAAAAGACTGAAAGTATTCCAGTGAGGGAATTTTTTTTATTTAAAAAGGCCAAGTTAGTTTATCTGGCGCTCAATATACTAGATACAGTTAGGCTCATGCTTCATACATCTGGAATTAGCAAATTAATGTGCTGGGGTTGGGAAAACATATATGTACCCATACTAGAATCTGTCAAAGAAAGCGGTACTCACATATAACAGTCATTCCATCTGTAATCCATACAGTCAAAAGACTGAAAGTATTCCAGTGAGGGAATTTTTTTTTATTTAAAAAGGCCAAGTTAGTTTATCTGACGCTCAATATACTAGATACAGTTAGGCTCATGCTTTCATACATCTGGAATTAGCAAACTAATGTGCTGGGGTTGGGAAAACATATATGTACCCATACTAGAATCTGTCAAAGAAAGCGGTACTCACATATAACAAGTCATTCCATCTGTAATCCATACAGTCAAAAGACTGAAAGTATTCCAGTGAGGGAATTTTTTTTATTTAAAAAGGCCAAGTTAGTTTATCTGGCGCTCAATATACTAGATACAGTTAGGCCTCATGCTTCATACATCTGGAATTAGCAAATTAATGTGCTGGGGTTGGGAAAACATATATGTACCCATACTAGAATCTGTCAAAGAAAGCGGTACTCACATATAACAGTCATTCCATCTGTAATCCATACAGTCAAAAGACTGAAAGTATTCCAGTGAGGGAATTTTTTTTATTTAAAAAGGCCAAGTTAGTTTATCTGGCGCTCAATATACTAGATACAGTTAGGCCTCATGCTTTCATACATCTGGAATTAGCAAACTAATGTGCTGGGGTTGGGAAAACATATATGTACCCATACTAGAATCTGTCAAAGAAAGCGGTACTCACATATAACAGTCATTCCATCTGTAATCCATACAGTCAAAAGACTGAAAGTATTCCAGTGAGGGAATTTTTTTATTTAAAAAGGCCAAGTTAGTTTATCTGGCGCTCAATATACTAGATACAGTTAGGCCTCATGCTTTCATACATCTGGAATTAGCAAACTAATGTGCTGGGGTTGGGAAAACATATATGTACCCATACTAGAATCTGTCAAAGAAAGCGGTACTCACATATAACAGTCATTCCATCTGTAATCCATACAGTCAAAAGACTGAAAGTATTCCAGTGAGGGAATTTTTTTTATTTAAAAAGGCCAAGTTAGTTTATCTGGCGCTCAATATACTAGATACAGTTAGGCCTGCGTTTCATACATCTGGAATTAGCAAACTAATGTGCTGGGGTTGGGAAAACATATATGTACCCATACTAGAATCTGTCAAAGAAAGCGGTACTCACATATAACAGTCATTCCATCTGTAATCCATACAGTCAAAAGACTGAAAGTATTCCAGTGAGGGAATTTTTTTTTATTTAAAAAGGCCAAGTTAGTTTATCTGGCGCTCAATATACTAGATACAGTTAGGCCTCATGCTTCATACATCTGGAATTAGCAAACTAATGTGCTGGGGTTGGGAAAACATATATGTACCCATACTAGAATCTGTCAAAGAAAGCGGTACTCACATATAACAGTCATTCCATCTGTAATCCATACAGTCAAAAGACTGAAAGTATTCCAGTGAGGGGATTTTGCTTATAAAAATAATATATTTCATTGTGGTGCGAGTTGAATCGCAACAATGAAGAAAAATACTATTAAGGGACGAGGACGCGGTCGTGGTGGTGTCCGTGGAGCCTCTGTTGCTGGTAGAGGACGTGGCCGCTCGGCCCCAGGCGCACACAGTAGGGAACGAACTCCTCAACTAGCCGGCAGAATGTACCGCAATATCTCGTGGGGCCCAATGCCGCTCTTAGGATGGTAAGGCCTGAGCAGGTACAGGCATTAATCGATTGGGTGGCCGACAGTGCTTCCAGCACGTTCACCACATGGTCTTCCACCCAGTCTTCTGCGGAAAGCGCACAGGTGGCACCTGAAACCAAGCCCATCAGTCTGTCACATCACCCCAAGCATATCAGGGAAACGGTCTGAGCCACAAGTTATGCAGCAGTCTCTTCTTCTGTTTGAAGACTCTGCTTCCAGGGTTTCCCAGGGCGCCCACCTAGCCCTTCCCCAGTGGAGGAAGACATACCATGCACTGACGCACAACCACTTATGTCTCCAGATGAAGAGGACATGGGAATACCACCACAGCAGAGTCACCGACTCTCTGATGATGACGAAACACAGGTGCCCACTGCCGCGTCTTTTTGCAGTGTGCAGACTGAACAGGAGGAGGTCAGGAGGGAGACTGGGTGGAAGACGATGCAGAGGACGATGAGGTCTTAGACCCCACATGGACTGAAGGTCGTGGCGATGACTTTCACAGTTCAGAGGAAGAGGTAGTGGTGAGACCGAGACAACAGCGAAGCCAAAGAGGGAGCAGGGGGCCAAAGCAGACGAGCCGCCGCCCCAGAGTTCGCCTGCTACTGGACATCGCCAACAGGGACCCAGCCCCACAAAGGCAGCTTCAAAGAGTTCCCTGGCATGGCACTTCTTTAAACAATGTCCTACCGACAAGACCCGAGTGACTTGCACGCTCTGCCATCAGAGCCTGAGGCGAGGCATTAACGCTCTGAACCTCAGCACAACCTGCATGACCAGGCATCTACATGCAAAGCATGAACTGCAGTGGGGTACACACCTTAAAAACCAGGCACTCGCTGAGGCTCCCCTGCTCCTCTACCGCTGCTGCCTCGGCTTCCGCCTCGAGAGGAATGTTGCCACCTGCCGAGCAGCAAACAGAGGATGTGCCACCGACACCACCACCACCGCCACCGTCAACTAGCGCCTCCACTATATCACACAGCAGCGTTCAGCTCTCAATATCTCAAACCTTAGAGAGGAAGCGCAAATTCCCCGAGTCACCCTCGAGCCCTTGGCCTGAACGCCAGCATTTCTAAACTGCTGGCCTTTGAAATGCTGTCATTCCGGCTGGTGGACACAGACAGCTTCAAACAGCTGATGGCCATGGCTGTCCCGCAGTATGTGGTTCCCAGCCGCCACTACTTCTCCAAGACAGCCGTGCCTTCCTGCACATGCAAGTGTCCGATAAAATCAAGTGTGCACTGCGCAACGCCATTTGTGGCAAGGTCCACCTAACCACAGATACGTGGACCAGTAAGCACGGCCAGGGACGCTATATCTCACTAACTGCACACTGGATGAATGTAGTGGCGGCTGGGCCCCCGGCGGACAGTTCCTTGGCGCACGTCCTTCCGCCCCTAGGATCGCAGGGCATCATTCTCTGCCTCCTGTAGCCTCCTCCTCCTACTCGGCTTCCTCCTCCACTGCTTCCACCAGCTCATCCGGTCAGCCACACACCTTCACCACCAACTTCAGCACAGCCCGGGGTAAACGTCAGCAGGCCATTCTGAAACTCATATGTTTGGGGGACAGGCCCCACACCGCGCAGGAGTTGTGGCAGGGTATTGAACAACAGACCGACGAGTGGTTTCTGCCGGTGGGCCTCAAGCCAGGCCTGGTGGTATGCGATAATGGGCGAAATCTCGTGGCAGCTCTGGGACTAGCCGGTTTGACGCACATCCCTTGCCTGGCGCATGTGCTGAACTTGGTGGTGCAGAGGTTCATTCACCACTACCCCAACATGTCAGAGCTGCTGCATAAAGTGCGGGCCGCCTGTGCGCGCCCGCTGCTCACATCCTGCCGCTGCTCGCCTGTCTGCGCTACAGCGGAACTTCGGCCTTCCCGCTCACCGCCTCATATGCGACGTGCCCACCCGGTGGAACTCCACCTTGCACATGCTGGAGAGACTGTGCGAGCAGCAGCAGGCCATAGTGGAGTTTCAGCTGCAGCACGCCGCGTCAGTCGTACTGCCGAACAGCACCACTTCACCACCAATGATTGGGCCTCCATGCGAGACCTGTGTGCCCTGCTGCGCTGTTTCGAGTACTCCACCAACATGGCCAGTGGCGATGACACTGTTATCAGCGTTACAATACCACTTCTATGTCTCCTTGAGAAAACACTTAGGCAATGATGTTAGAGGAGGTGGCCCAGGTGGAGGAGGAGGAGGAGGATGAGGGCTCGTTCTAACACTTTCGGGCCAGTCTGTTCGAATTGGCTCAGAGGGAGGTTTGTTTAAGCAGCAGAGGACAGGTTCACAAGTCGCCAGCCAAGGCACTGTACTGGAGGACGAGGAGGATGAGGAGGAGGAGGTGGAGGGGGACGAGGATGACGCAAGTTCACAGCGGGGTGGCAGCCCAGGCCCATCACTGGTGCGTGGCTGGGGGATACGGTGGACGATGACGATACGCTTCCCACAGAGGACAGCTTGTCCTTACCCATGGGTAGCCTGGCCCACATGAGCGAATATATGCTCCAATGCCTGCGCAACGACAGCAGAGTTGCCCACGCTTTAACGTGTGCAGACTACTGGGTGGCCACCCTGCTGGATCCCCGTATAAAGACAATGTGCCCACTTTAATTCCTGAACTGGAGCGACCGTAAGATGCGCGAGTACAAGCGCACGCTGATAGAGGCGTCTTGAGAGCATTCCCACATGTCACAGGGGAACAGGTGGAAGGTGAAGGCAGAGGAGTGGCAAGAGGTCGCCAACGCAGCTGTGTCACGGCCAGCTCATCTGAGGGCAGGGTTAGCATGGCAGAAATGTGGAAAAGTTTTGTCTCCACGCCACAGCTATCTGCACCGACACCTGATACGGAACGTGTTAGCAGGAGGCAGCATTTCACTAACATGGTTGAACAGTATGTCTGCACACTCTCCACATCCTGACGGATGGTTCGGCCCCATTCAACTACTGGGTTTCAAATTGTCCACGTGGCCAGAGTTAGCATGTTATGCCTTGGAGGTGCTTTCCTGCCCGGCGGCCAGCGTTTTATCTGAACGCGTATTCAGCACGGCAGGGGCGTCATTACTGACAAGCGCAGCCGCCTGTCCACAGCCAACGTGGACAAGCTGACCTTCATAAAGATGAACCAGGCATGGATCCCACAGGACCTGTCCCTCCCTTGTGCAGAGTAGTCCTTATTAACTGCCTAAAACATGTCTTGTTGTGCTACGGGCCACTTCTTTATTTGATACAAATTTTATGAAACCCACAGTTGAATGAAACTCTTCTCTGTCTGGGCGCCGGGCCTAACCAGATGAAAGTGGCGGTTAAACTAACGGGTGACATGAAGCCATAACCTCTGCCATGCTACCTCTGTCTTCTGTCTGGGTGCTGAGGCCTAAGTCAAATAAAGCGGTCTTCTGCTGTGCTGGGGGATATGAAGCTAATCTCTGACCTCTCTCCTCTGTCTGGGTCCAAAGGCCTAAATCACTGAAAGAGGCCTTCTCCTGTGGTGTGTGATATGATGCCAGAATATGTGCTGTGGGGCCTCTCTCCTCTTCCTGGGTGCAGGGTCAAATAAACTAAATTGTGGCCTACTCCTGTGGTGGTTGATATGATGCCTGATTCTCTGATGTGGAACCTCTCTCCTCTGTTTGGGTGAAGGGGTCAAAGTCTTTCAAAGTCGCCTTCTCCTGTGCTGATTGATATGAAGCTGATGGTTGTGCCATCTGACATGGTTGCCGGGGTCCCATTAAATTGGGGCCTACTCCTGTGGTGGGTGATCTAAATGCCTGATTCTCTGCTTTGAAACCTCTCTCCTCCGTCCGGGTGTAGGGGTCAAAGTCTGTCAAAGTCGCCTTCTCCTGTGCTGATTGATATAAAGCTTATGCTTGTGCCATCTGACATGGTTGCCGGGGTCTGATTCAATGGTGGCCTACTCCTGTGGTGGGTGATCTAAATGCCTGATTCTCTGCTGTGTAACCCTCTCCTCCGTCTGGGTGTAGGGGTCAAAGTAACTAAATGGTGGCCTACTCCTGTGGTGGGTGATATGATGCCAGAATATGTGCTGTGGGGCCTCTCTCCTCTTCCTGGGTGCAGGGTCAAAGTAACTCAATGGTGGCTTCTCCTGTGGTGGCTGATATGATGCCAGAATATGTGCTGTGGTGCCTCTCTCCTCTTCCTGGGTGCAGGGGTCAAAGTAACTAAATGGTGGCTTCTCCTGTGGTGGTTGATATGATGCCTGATTCTCTGCTGTGAAACCTCTCTCCTCCATCTGGGTGTAGGGGTCAAAGTCTTTCAAAGTCGCCTTCTCCTGTGCTGATTGATATAAAGCTGATGGTTGTGCCATCTGACATGGTTGCCAGGGTCTGATTCAATGGGGCCTACTCCTGTGGTGGGTGATCTAAATGCCTGATTCTCTGCTGTGAAACCTCTCCTCCGTCTGGGTGTAGGGGTCAAAGTCTTTCAAAGTCGCCTTCTCCTGTGCTGATTGATATGAAGCTGATGGTTGTGCCATCTGACATGGTTGCCGGGGTCCCATTAAATTGGGGCCTACTCCTGTGGTGGGTGATCTAAATGCCTGATTCTCTGCTGTGTAACCTCTCTCCTCCGTCTGGGTGTAGGGGTCAAGCAACTAAATGGTGGCCTACTCCTGTGGTGGGTGATATGATGCCTGGTTCTCTGCTGTGGGACCTCTCTCCTCTGTCTGGGTCCAAAGGCCTAAATCACTGAAAGAGGCCTTCTCCTGTGGTGTGTGATATGATGCCAGAATATGTGCTGTGGGGCCTCTCTCCTCTTCCTGGGTGCAGGGGTCAAATAAACTAAATTGTGGCCTACTCCTGTGGTGGTTGATATGATGCCTGATTCTCTGATGTGGAACCTCTCTCCTCTGTTTGGGTGAAGGGGTCAAAGTAACTAAATGGTGGCTTCTCCTGTGGTGGTTGATATGATGCCTGATTCTCTGCTGTGAAACCTCTCTCCTCCATCTGGGTGTAGGGTCAAAGTCTTTCAAAGTCGCCTTCTCCTGTGCTGATTGATATAAAGCTGATGGTTGTGCCATCTGACATGGTTGCCAGGGTCTGATTCAATGGGGGCCTACTCCTGTGGTGGGTGATCTAAATGCCTGATTCTCTGCTGTGAAACCTCTCTCCTCCGTCTGGGTGTAGGGGTCAAAGTCTTTCAAAGTCGCCTTCTCCTGTGCTGATTGATATGAAGCTGATGGTTGTGCCATCTGACATGGTTGCCGGGGTCCCATTAAATTGGGGCCTACTCCTGTGGTGGGTGATCTAAATGCCTGATTCTCTGCTGTGTAACCTCTCTCCTCCGTCTGGGTGTTGGGGTCAAAGTAACTAAATGGTGGCCTACTCCTGTGGTGGGTGATATGATGCCTGGTTCTCTGCTGTGGGACCTCTCTCCTCTGTCTGGGTCCAAAGGCCTAAATCACTGAAAGAGGCCTTCTCCTGTGGTGTGTGATATGATGCCAGAATATGTGCTGTGGGGCCTCTCTCCTCTTCCTGGGTGCAGGGGTCAAATAAACTAAATTGTGGCCTACTCCTGTGGTGGTTGATATGATGCCTGATTCTCTGATGTGGAACCTCTCTCCTCTGTTTGGGTGCAGGGGTCAAAGTAACTCAATGGTGGCTTCTCCTGTGGTGGCTGATATGATGCCAGAATATGTGCTGTGGTGCCTCTCTCCACTTCCTGGGTGCAGGGGTCAAAGTAACTCAATGGTGGCTTCTCCTGTGGTGGCTGATATGATGCCAGAATATGTGCTGTGGTGCCTCTCTCCTCTTCCTGGGTGCAGGGGTCAAAGTAACTCAATGGTGGCTTCTCCTGTGGTGGCTGATATGATGCCAGAATATGTGCTGTGGTGCCTCTCTCCTCTGTCTGGGTCCAAAGGCCTAAATCACTGAAAGAGGCCTTCTCCTGTGGTGTGTGATATGATGCCTGAATATGTGCTGTGGTGCCTCTCTCCTCTTCCTGGGTGCAGGGGTCAAAGTAACTCAATGGTGGCTTCTCCTGTGGTGGCTGATATGATGCCAGAATATGTGCTGTGGGGCCTCTCTCCTCTTCCTGGGTGCAGGGGTCAAAGTAACTCAATGGTGGCTTCTCCTGTGGTGGCTGATATGATGCCAGAATATGTGCTGTGGTGCCTCTCTCCTCTTCCTGGGTGCGGGGTCAAAGTAACTCAATGGTGGCTTCTCCTGTGGTGGTTAGTATGATGCCAGAATATGTGCTGTGGGGCCTCTCTCCTCTTCCTGGGTGCAGGGGTCAAAGTAACTCAATGGTGGCTTCTCCTGTGGTGGCTGATATGATGCCAGAATATGTGCTGTGGTGCCTCTCTCCTCTGTCTGGGTCCAAAGGCCTAAATCACTGAAAGAGGCCTTCTCCTGTGGTGTGTGATATGATGCCTGAATATGTGCTGTGGTGCCTCTCTCCTCTTCCTGGGTGCAGGGGTCAAAGTAACTCAATGGTGGCTTCTCCTGTGGTGGCTGATATGATGTCAGAATATGTGCTGTGGGGCCTCTCTCCTCTTCCTTGGTGCAGGGGTCAAAGTAACTCAATGGTGGCTTCTCCTGTGGTGGTTAGTATGATGCCAGAATATTTGCTGTGGGGCCTCTCTCCTCTTCCTGGGTGCAGGGGTCAAAGTAACTCAATGGTGGCTTCTCCTGTGGTGGCTGATATGATGCCAGAATATGTGCTGTGGGGCCTCTCTCCTCTTCCTGGGTGCAGGGGTCAAAGTAACTAAATGGTGGCTTCTCCTGTGGTGGTTGATATGATGCCTGATTCTCTGCTGTGAAACCTCTCTCCTCCATCTGGGTGTAGGGTCAAAGTCTTTCAAAGTCGCCTTCTCCTGTGCTGATTGATATAAAGCTGATGGTTGTGCCATCTGACATGGTTGCCAGGGTCTGATTCAATGGGGGCCTACTCCTGTGGTGGGTGATCTAAATGCCTGATTCTCTGCTGTGAAACCTCTCTCTTCCGTCTGGGTGTAGGGGTCAAAGTCTTTCAAAGTCGCCTTCTCCTGTGCTGATTGATATGAAGCTGATGTTGTGCCATCTGACATGGTTGCCGGGGTCCCATTAAATTGGGGCCTACTCCTGTGGTGGGTGATCTAAATGCCTGATTCTCTGCTGTGTAACCTCTCTCCTCCGTCTGGGTGTAGGGGTCAAAGTAACTAAATGGTGGCCTACTCCTGTGGTGGGTGATATGATGCCAGAATATGTGCTGTGGGGCCTCTCTCCTCTTCCTGGGTGCAGGGGTCAAAGTAACTCAATGGTGGCTTCTCCTGTGGTGGCTGATATGATGCCAGAATATGTGCTGTGGTGCCTCTCTCCTCTTCCTGGGTGCAGGGGTCAAAGTAACTAAATGGTGGCTTCTCCTGTGGTGGTTGATATGATGCCTGATTCTCTGCTGTGAAACCTCTCTCCTCCATCTGGGTGTAGGGGTCAAAGTCTTTCAAAGTCGCCTTCTCCTGTGCTGATTGATATAAAGCTTATGCTTGTGCCATCTGACATGGTTGCCGGGGTCTGATTCAATGGTGGCCTACTCCTGTGGTGGGTGATCTAAATGCCTGATTCTCTGCTGTGTAACCTCTCCTCCGTCTGGGTGTAGGGGTCAAAGTAACTAAATGGTGGCCTACTCCTGTGGTGGGTGATATGATGCCAGAATATGTGCTGTGGGGCCTCTCTCCTCTTCCTGGGTGCGGGGGTCAAAGTAACTCAATGGTGGCTTCTCCTGTGGTGGCTGATATGATGCCAGAATATGTGCTGTGGGGCCTCTCTCCTCTTCCTGGGTGCAGGGGTCAAAGTAACTCAATGGTGGCTTCTCCTGTGGTGGTTGAGTATGATGCCAGAATATGTGCTGTGGGGCCTCTCTCCTCTTCCTGGGTGCAGGGGTCAAAGTAACTCAATGGTGGCTTCTCCTGTGGTGGCTGATATGATGCCAGAATATGTGCTGTGGGGCCTCTCTCCTCTTCCTGGGTGCAGGGGTCAAAGTAACTAAATGGTGGCTTCTCCTGTGGTGGTTGATATGATGCCTGATTCTCTGCTGTGTAACCTCTCTCCTCCGTCTGGGTGTAGGGGTCAAAGTAACTAAATGGTGGCCTACTCCTGTGGTGGGTGATATGATGCCTGGTTCTCTGCTGTGGGACCTCTCTCCTTTGTCTGGGTGCTGTGGTCAAAATAATAGTAAGTGACCTTCTCCATTGGTGGGTGACTTGAAGCCTGATTCTGTGCTATGGGACCTCACTCCAATTAATATTGTTTAATTTTTATTTATTTTATGTTAACTCATCATTTCCCTATCTACATTTGTTTGCAGGGGATTTAACTACATTTTGCTGCCTTTTGCAGCCCTCTAGCCCTTTCCGGGTGTGTTTTACAGCCTTTTTAGTGCCCAAAAGTTCGGGTCCCCATTGACTTCTATGGGGTTCGGGTTCGGGATGAAGTTCGGGTCGAGTTCGGATCCCGAACCCGAACATTTTTCGAAAGTTCGGCCGAACTCGTCGAACCCGAACATCCAGGTGTTCGCTCAACTCTAATGATAGCATCACAATTACCACTGACAATCTGTGCGCACACGTAATTACAAAATCCCCTATGGTATGGGGCCACAAATGTACTAATAACTCAAAAAATAATAATAAATAGTATATCAATGCATGACAGAAAAATGCCAATAAAGTGCTAGTATTTGTACAATCAAAGATCATATGTGTCCATGTACCTGAGTGCTCACAGAATATCAGAGTCTCCCCCGCGTCCCGACGCGCGTTTCGCCTGCTCGGCTTTCTCAAAGGAAAGGATCAAGGATCAAATCCAGATCAAATCCAGTGCTGAGCCACGCCCCCTGCACTGATCACATGACAGTGACGTCACCCCAGGTCCTTCGGCTGTTCAACAGTTCGGGTTGGTGGCAGCCGCCCCTTATGGATTCCATATGCCGCTATAGTGGAATCCATAACGGGATGCGCGACTTACCACAACCCGAACGCCGAACACCGAACTTTTTTTTAAAGTTCGCTCATCTCTAATCAACACTAATATAAAGCCATTTCGGGGGTTAAGAACAAAACTTTTTGATTGGTGTTATAGGAGAGTTATTAGTCTATTAATTGTGTTGATGACCTAAAGACATTTTTGGGGTTCAGAACACTGTATTTTTATATGTCTTACTGTTATTGGAGATTGAATCAGTCTGTTAATTGTGTCGGTGACATAAAGCCATATTTGGGAGGGAGATACACCTCATCTGTATCTGTGACACATAAGTACAATAGTTAATCTTCCTGTTAATTCTGTTGGTCACCTATAGCCATTTTTTTGGCTGCAAAACACATCATTTGCACCAGTGACACAGAAATTCAATTGTTTCTCAGGCAATTTGGTGGGTGATCGTAAAAAAATGAGGAGAGCATCAAATTGTAGACATGGCCTTGATTGCAGTGATGCTGGTGGTGGAGCTCCTGCTGTAGAGAGAGGACGTTGTCAATCTGTGCCAGCTACGTGCCCAAATGAAACACCTCCCTCGTGCACACAGTAGACAGGACGTTCTGCCTCATTTTGTAGGCCCAAATACCGCTCTACAAATGGTGAGGCCAGAACAAAGAGAGGCAGTAGTATATTGGATGTCTGACAGTGCCTACAGTTCCTTGACATTGTCTCCCACCTGGTCCCCTGTTGGCACCGGCGGCCCACTGGCATCCGTCTTCCACCTCAACCGCTTGTACATCAGCCAAGCAGTCTGAACCTCAAGTCATGACTCTGCTGACGGGGTTTCCATGGGCCATTAACCTATCCCTGCCTCAGAAGTGAAAGAGATTGAGTGCACTGATGCCCAACCACTTATGTTTGAGGATGAGTACGTGGGAGGACCGCCAAAGCGCGACACTGATTACGAAGATGAAACACAGGTGTCAACTGCTGTTGTTTTCTCCGCCTCTTCTGCCTGCCCCGCCACATGCACCTCCTCCTCCACTCGGACCTCCACCTCCTGCCTCTAGATTATTATGTCTTATATTGGCAGAGTAGAGAAGTATACCGGCTGCACCAAGCCATTGTTGTACTCTAGCGCAGTTTGTGTTACTTTGCTTTTTCCCAATGTTTTGGTGCCCCCACAAAAAAAAAAAGTTGAAAAAAAAAATAAAAAATTAAAAACAACAACAAAAAATGTTGGCTACCTAGTCTACCTCTTCCACCTACATTGCCTCATACTCCTCTACTCAGACCTCAAGATTATTATTTCTCATATTGGCAGAGTAGAGAAGTATACCGACCACACCCCAAAACATGGCAAAAGGTCACACACAGAATTAACAAGCACATATAAAAAAAAAACAAAAAAAAAAACAGTGTTGGTTTCCACCCCCGCTTCCTCCTCCGCCTCTTCCACCCTCATAGCCACGTCTACCTCCCCCTCTACTCGGACCTCCACCACCTTGCTCATGATTATTATTTCTTATATTGACAGAGCAGAGAAGTATACCGACTGCACCCCAAAAATGGCTATAGGTCACACAGAGACAAAAAAAAAAAACACAAAAACATGTCTGTGAAGGTTCTCATTTATTGAGGTCATGGTATATCTGTAAATACTAAATCAAGGCAACTGAACTTGCTGTAGATTTCTTGAAAACGTTTCACTCGTTCTTCCAACGAGCTTTCTCAATTCTGAGTGACTTGTACAAGAATTTTCTGGGAATAAATCTGTAACTGAATAAACATCTGGTAATTAGGTCATTATACCCAGAATGGGGTCAAAGGTGGTAATTCCATACTCCCACGGAAACAGTATTGGCTTTCTCCTCTGCCTCCTCCTTCTCTTCCACCTACACCACCACATCCACAGCCTACTTAAATTCCTACTCCACTTGGACCTCCGCCTCCTAGTTCAAGATTATAGATACAATTCAGACAGCACTCCAGAGGATGATGATGCAAAGGTGTATTTATTAGGCTTTCAGCTGGACATATTGACACACATAAGCAGGCAACTTTTCATGGCTATATATGAAACCCTTCATCAGGCCATATGTAGATGCGATAGCTGGCGCGTCCGGACAAATTCGGGTCAAGTTTGCGACCCAAACCAAACTTTGAAACAAAGTGAACCCATTGGAACCCGAACATCCACGTCTTTTCAAAATCGACATATCAGTATTAGTCAGCCTGTCTGTGCTCAGGCCGCATACTGCATCAAATTGGTCTGTATGGTTGTTTTCCCAAAAGGAAGCCTAAAGATGGTGCGCAAGAAAGCCCGCTTGATTCAGATGGTGTCAAGCGTGGGGGGTGGCAACCAGGTGAGGACTACAAAGACAAGTGTGTCTTGCCTACAATCAAGCATGGTGGTGGGAGTTTCATGGTTTGGGGCTGTATGAGTGCTTCCGGCTGTGGGGAGCTACAGTTCATTGAGGGAACCATGAATGCCAACATGTACTGTCACATACTGAAGAAAAGCATGATCCCCTCCTTTTGGAAACTGGGCCACGGTGCAGTATTGCAACATAATAACAACACCAAACACACTTCCAAGACTAAGGCTACTTTCACACTAGCGTTTTGGCTTTCCATTTGTGAGATCCGTTCAGAGCTCTCAAAAGCGGTCCAAAACGGATCAGTTTTGCCATAATGCATTCTGAATGGAAAAAGATCTGCTCAGAATGCTTCAGTTTGCCTCCGTTCAGTTACCATTCGGCTCTGGAGGCGGAGACCAAAACGCTGCCTGCAGCTTTTTTCTTTCCGCCTGACGAAGCAGAGCCAAATGGATCCGTCCTGGCACACAATGTAAGTCAATGGTGACGAATCCGTTTTCTCTGACTTAATCTGGCACAATAGAAAATGGATCCGCCCACAATTGACTTTCAATGGTGTTCAAGACAGATTTGTCATGGCTATAGACGACATAATACAACCGGATCCATTCATGACAGATGCATGCGGTTGAATTATTCTAACGGAAGCTTTTTTGCAGATCCATGATGGATCAGCAAAAAAACGCTAGTGTGAAAGTAGCCTTACACTGCCTGTAAAGCTGCTGGACCAGCCAAGCATGTCTCCAGATCTAAACCCATATTGCGCATCTGTGGGGAATGCTCAAACAGAATGTAGAGGAGCGCAATGTTTCTAACATTCACCAGCTCCTTGCCCAAGAGAGTTAAGGCAGTGCTGGAAAATAATGGTGGCCACCAGTGTTGAGCGAGCATGCTCGGCCGAACACAAGTTCGGCTCGAGCATCGAAATGCTTGGCACATGGCGGTAAGGAAGGGACAGACAGTGTAGGAAGTGATATTGAACTATTTTTATTAGAAAAACTTTTCAGAGACACAAAATTCCTTTTAAGGACTATTATGTGTGACAGCAGCAATATATGTTTGTAGTGCAACCTGCGATAAATTTCTAAAACTTTACAGACCCAAAAGTCCTTTTAGTGACTATTGTGTGTGGCAGCAATTTCTATTTTTTAGCGCATCCTGCGCTAAATAGCGTGCAATTGTAAGGCTGGTACAGACAGCGACATTAGATGCACAACATCTCCAATGTAAAGTGTGCGCATCTAAAGAATATCTGTGCCATCCAGTGTACTTTTTCCGTAGACGGTGTCCGCTGCAGACAGTGACATTAGTTGCGCAACATCTCCAGTGTAAAGTGTGCGCATCCCAAAAAATCTGTGACATCCAGTGTACCTTTTATGTAGACCGTGTCCGCTATGGACAGTGACATTAACTGCGCCACATCTCCTCTGTAAAGCGTGCTCATCCAAAATATATCTGTGACATCAGTGTACTTTTTCCGTAGATGGTATCTGCTGTGGAAAGTGACATTACCAGCACGACATCTGCAGTGTAACATGTGCGCTGAAAAAAGTTATCTGTGACATACAGTGTACTTTTTCAATAGACGGTGTCCGCTTCTGACAGTGACATTACCAGTGCGACATCTCCAGTGTAATGTATGCGCATACATTTTTTATCTGTGACATACAGTGTACTTTTTCTGTAGATGCTGAAGACAGTGACATTACCGGTGGTACCTCTCCTGTATAACCTTTCCTCATCCCAAGTACCTCTGAAATTCCCTGTAATTGTTTATTAGCCGTTGGTGACAGCATTGACATTATCTGCAGGATATCTCCTATGTGACGATTGAACATCCCAAATACCTTTTTTTGCTCATGCACTTCCAAATCCTACGTTACTGTACGTGTGAAATACTTTCAAGCATATATAACATTTAATATGAATAAGGCGAGCAGTAAGGGACGGGGAAGTGGACTTGATGCTTATGGTGCACACAGAGGCCGTGGCCCTGGGCAAGTTGAAACTGTGCCTGCTGTCAGAGCACAAGAAAAACAATCATCCACGATACTTAAATTCATGTCTCAGTTTGCAGGCCAGCGCAGGACACCACTTTTGAAGTCAGACCAGTGCGACCAGGTAGTCAGTTGGATTGCAGCAGATAATGCTTCCAGTCAGTTAAGCACCACCCTGTCTTTCACCAAGTCCAGTGCCCTCGCATATAATGTTTTACCGGGATAAATCACCTGCAGGCCCTTGCATATAATGTTTTAAAGGGTCAACTCACCTGCAGGACCTCACCTACAATCTTGTATAGGGTCAGCTCAACTGCAGACCCTCACATATAATGTTTTACAGGGTCAGCTCACCTGCAGGCTCTCACCTACAACCTTTTAGAGGGTCAACTCACCAGTAGGCCCTCACGTACAATCTTTTAAACTGTCAGCATACCTTCAGGCCCTCACATATAATTATTTAGAGTGTCAGTTTACCAGCAGGCCCTCACCTACAATCTTTTACAGGGTCAGCTCACCTGCAGGCCCTCGCATATAATGTTGTACAGGGTCTTCTCACTTGCAGGCCCTCACATATAATGTTTTACAGGGTCCGCTCATCTTCAGGCCCTTACTTACAACCTTTTAGAGGGTCATCTCACCAGCAGGCCCTCACCTACAATCTTTTAGAGGGTCAGCTCCCCAGCAGACCCTCACCCTTAATGTTTTAGAGGCTCAGTTCAGCAGCAGGCCCTAGCCCCTAATGTTTTAGATGGTCAGATCAGCAGGCCCTTGCTCCCAATGTTTTTGAGGGTCCTCAGCAGGCCATCAATCATAATTTTTCAAGGGTGTGTATGATGCCTTTCTTTATGAGTAACAAAGGGTGTATTGGAGTGCCGGTTCCTTGTAATTTTTGGCAGCCCTTTCACTTACTGCATAGGCTTTATTAGCGTAGGAGTCGCACTACATGAACAATTGTACCACAATGTGAAGGAGGCACTCCTTTATATGATATACAGGTTGTGCCTCTTGCTTGTAATTTTTGGCAGCACTTGCACTTTATATACAAGTAAATATACAGGAAAGAATGTTTCCTAACAATTTTTCCGCTAAAATTAGTTTTATCTTTGCTTTTGGGCATATTATTGTCAGTCTGTAAAAGTGGCGTACTACTCGGACAACATTGTTCCCAGCAGTGACCTGGGAGTCTAAGATACATCCACACATTCTCCCCATGCTTATTCCGAACCATTTCGGTGGTGTTTCCATCAATTTCTGACCTTTTTCTATGAACCAGGCACCCTCCCCTCTTCAAAGCAGGGGGAGCCTGGTTTAATGCTCGGGTTCTTGCTTTGACTTTCATTATACTCGGGTGCTCTGTAGATCACCCGAGCATCCCGATGTGTTTGGCCCGAGCACCCGAGCAATTGGGTGCTCGATCATCACTAGTGGCCACACAAAATATTGACACTTTGGGCATAATTTGGCCATTTTTACTTAGGGGTATATTCATTTATTGCCAATGGTTTAAAGATGGCTGTGTGTTGAGTTATTTTGAGGCCACACCAAATTTACACTGTAATGCCAGTTGCATCAAAATATCATATCTTCAGTGTAGTCCCATTAAAAGATATAATTTTATTTATTTTTTTAATGTGAAGGGTGTACTCACTTTTTGGAGATACTGTATGACATACTTATTATCTGGCTAAAAATCTTGGTAGAAGTTTCCCATTTATAACAAACACAAAACCGTCCGTTATAGAAGGAGGAGAATTAAAGTAATGGAAGCGCAGTCTCAAATCACGAAAATGAATATTACCTAATGGACTGCACTGACTACAAGGTCTCATGCACACGACCGTATAAGTTTTTATTGCAAGGATGATGTCCCATGGCCACACAATTAATGGAAAAGGAAAAGGTACATTTTCCTGTTGTCAAGGATTTTTGTAGCCCAGGACTCAATGGAGAACATATGAAAATAGTAATATTAAAATGTCATTTCAAATCTGAAATAGCCAGAAAAATTGGGAATATTTATATATATATATATATATATATATATATATATATATATATAACAATATTTGACACATAGAAACCAGTACTGTATTTGTCTCAAAGATTTATGGCAGAGAGTTGAGGGTACACTTGGGCAGTTAAATTACATGATGAATAGTGTTGATCGCGAATATTCTAATCACAAATTTTTATCGCGAATATCGCCACTTCGAGAATTCGCAAAAAACTAGAATATAGTGCTATATATTGGTAGTAGCGAATACTCTATTTTTTTTTTCATCAGTACTACTGCTTCTTGCATGTGGGCCAATGAGAAGGCTGCACTATCTTTGTCAGAGCTTAGCAACATCCCTAGCAACCAATAGGAAAGTTGCCCACCCCTTTACTATATAAGAAACTCCCCAGCAGCCATTTTCTGCTGTTTTTTGCAGTTGTGAGAGAGAGAGAGAGAGAGAGAGAGAGAGCAGTGTCATTGCTGTGCTCTGTGCTTTGCAAACTAGTCTGGATACTTATTTAATTACATTAGATAGTTAGCTCATATATATAATACAGATAGTTAGTGGGAGATAGTCAGTGCAGGGTGTTAGGTAGTGTGATAGGAATTACTGTGCTATGATAGGGATTAGAAATGTACAAAAAAATGTATGGAGGGGCACTCAAATACCTGAGAACAAAGGATGCTATAATCCCATAAAATTTGCATTTATTAGACACATACAATAACATAAAATGCGCAATAATAAAACGCTACCCCCTTAAAGCATAGGCGCACTGCAAACCATAAACAATTAGAACCATAAAATATTGTACCAACATTGATAGTGAACTCTGCTAGATTGTCATAGCTCTGCATCGCCAAAGTTATAACTTTTCAAATAAAACTGGGTTACTTTACCAGTCTTGATCCCGTAAATGCTGGTCTGTGGCTTTGTTTTCGCTAGCTGGACTCACCACGGCGTCCCGTGTGGTCTCTGGCTAAAGCTTACGGCGTCCCACGTGACTCAGCTTAGTTCTACGTAACCAGGATACGGCATCTCACGTGACCCGACACTTGGTCCCCGTGACCGGGCGTCTCACGTGACTCGTCCCCACTTTCTGTTGTGGTAATAGCTTGGCTGTATATGGGATCTACTCTTCTGGCACTTTAAATATTAGGTCTTGACTTCTGGATCAAATGTATTGGAGCTACATGGGGCAGTCCTCTGTTCAATTGTTAAATTCCATACGGATCTTCCACCTGCTCCAATTAAAAGTATCGCTTGCTTTCCCACACCATACGCGTTTCGGGGATACTCCCCTTCCTCAGTAGTACTGACAGCAAGCAAATCCCAACCTTTTATAGTCTAAGGTAATCACAATGGTTGTTGGGACAGCAGCTAAAACAAAAATCTGGTCTGGAGCAATGATGCCTTGATGTTCATATATTGTAAATCACACATCCTTTCTACCCCATACATAATAATACCAATCATAAAATAGAAGCATATGTTAAATTATGCCTTGAATTAAAATGGGAATACAATAAATTAGACATAAAAACACACAGAAACCGCATGTGCTGTATTAGTGTGTCTTCTGTGCATTACCTTTAAAAAATGCATTCCTGTGTATAGTTGCATCTCCAATTATCCGTACCAGAACTTAAATATATATATTTTTATATATTTTTCTCATATTGAAGAACCCAATAGCCGAGACAATTGGATGTTGCTAAACCGCTCCCTCTTGTCATCAAGCAACATCCAATTACACAGGAATGCATTTTTTAAAGGGCATTTTATGGGATTATAGCATCCTTGTTCTCAGGTATTTGAGTGCCCCTCCATACATTTTTTTGTACATTTCTATTCAAAGGTTACGGGCGGAACCAGAGGTGAGCACCTGGTCCGGCTTGGTTTATTGAGAGAGCCGCCGACTAGCTTTTTTTCTGATCTTTTTTTCTGAACTTTTTTATGATAGGGATTAGTGTCTTTGTTAGACACAGTGCTGTGATGTCACAACAATACTCAGTAATATCTACTCAGACCTGATAAAATGTGAAGTTGCACGTATTGCACACAAAAACAAAATGCGCATCATTAGTGCCGATTTGCGCAATGGCAAAAATAATGATTCGAGAATTTTTGAGAATATTATGCGAAACATTCACTAAATATCACAAAAACGAATATTGCCTATGACGCTCATCACGAATGGTGGTGTTCCCTGCTTCACAGTTCAGCTGAGCTGCAGCTTTCCCCAGCAGTCCTTAGCAAACATCACAATGCTGGGCTGTGTGGGAAAGTGTGCTTTCTCTTTTTATTTTTACTTTATTGTTGGAGCTAGTACTACTGAAGGGGGCAAAATGTGGGTGGTAATACTGTGAGGGGGGCACAATGTGGGCATAACTATTGTGAGGGGGCCCAACACAGGCTTTACTACTGTGAGAGGGTACAATGTGGGCATTACTACTGTGAGGGGGCACAATGTGATCATTACTACTGTGAAAGGCAACAATTGGGTATTAATGCGGTGAGGAAGCACATTGTGGGCATAATTACTGCGAGAGGGTATAATGTGGACATTACTGTGATGGGGCACAATGTGGACATAAGTACTATGTGGGGCCACAATGTGGGTATTACTACTCTGAGGGGGCACAATGTTGGCATAACTACTGTGAAGGGGCACAATGTGGATATTACTACTTTGAGGGGGCACAATGTGTATATTACTACTTTGAGGGGGCACAATGTGGGCATTAGTACTGTGAGGAGTCACAATGTGCATATTACTACTGTGACGGGGCATATTGTGGACATTAGTAATGTGTGTTAGCACGAAGGAGAAAGCAATGCCCTAGCTTACCCAGTTATACCATTGGGAAGGCTAGCTCTAAAAGGGCCAGCACAACAACTCCGCCCACTGGGGGGTTTAAAAGGTACAGTAACAATGCCGTGTTTATGTGACTTTTCTTTTTACTTATTCCAGCATTTACTTATATGGAAAAATGGAGAATGCAGTGCATCAAGGAATATCCAGCAAAAGAAAAAATTCTCCTTAAAAAATTACTTTTATTAAATACCTTTAAAACAATATGAGACCATGTCCACCAAATACGTGTATATAAACACACACCACTCCAAAGCATCTGCCAATCCCGACACTGTACGTGGATGGGGAATGTTACACAGGAACCATTCAATGAAGTGATCACCAGGGTTCTAGTAGGATGCTGAAATAACATGTACGTGTAGATTTAAAGGGTGGATAACTCACTACCCCTATAACAGCACTCAACTATCCCTTAGCCCAGGGACGACCCCTAATGGTGGGGACTCCCTGTCCTCGTACCTTATCTCACTTCCCTGTTGGTCCCTAGCCATAATTATCCAACAAGTGACATCCCCAACTCCACTACATTCAGATGACGAGACACAAGGAGGACCTACACTCGGGTCCACTAGTTTAACAATAAAAACTTCAATATACTGTTATCACGGTTGTCAACACCCACATCAATCACCCACTTCAGAGATAGTTCACAGTGAGGATTTAAAGACAAGGAGGTCAAATATAATTCTCAAAATAGCCTCTCTCATCACCACAAGACACCTCAACGCGTTTCCCCCTTTTTTTTGTGTCAATCAAGGGTTCATCAGGAGGTTATCAACCGCTACTACTGTACAAAATCTACAGTCATATCAATACCTAAAGCCATTACTTAAGGGTGATACATCAAAATTCCACCCTGTTAAGTATATATCAGTTATGCCAGTCATTAATAAAGCAGGCACTATATTATGTACTATAAATAAAATGTAGTACATAATATAGTGCCTGCTTTATTAATGACTGGCATAACTGTATATACTAACAGGGTGGAATTTGATGTATCACCCTAAGTAATGGCTTTAGTATTGATATGACTGTAGACTTTGTACAGTAGTAGCGGTTGATAACCTCCTGATGAACCCTTGATTGACACAAAAAGGGAAACGCTGAGGTGTCTTGTAGTGATGAGAGAGCTATTTGAGAATTATATTTGACCTCCTTGTCTTTAAATCCTCACTGTGAACTATCTCTGAAGTGGTGATTGATGTGGTGTTGACAACCGTGATAACAGTATATTGAAGTTTTTATTGTTAAACTAGTGGACCCGAGTGTAGGTCCTCCTTGTGTCTCGTCATCTGAATATAGTGGAGTTGGGGATGTCACTTGTTGGATAATTATGGCTAGGGACCAACAGGGGAAGTGAGATAAGGTACGAGGACAGGGAGTCCCCACCATTAGGGGTCGTCCCTGGGCTAAGGGATAGTTGAGTGCTGTAATAGGGGTAGTGAGTTATCCACCCTTTAAATCTACACGTACATGTTATTTCAGCATCCTACTAGAACCCTGGTGATCACTTCATTGAATGGTTCCTGTGTAACATTCCCCATCCACGTACAGTGTCGGGATTGGCAGATGCTTTGGAGTGGTGTGTGTTTATATACACGTATTTGGTGGACATGGTCTCATATTGTTTTAAAGGTATTTAATAAAAGTAATTTTTTAAGGAGAATTTTTTCTTTTGCTGGATATTCCCTGACTTTTCTTTTTGCTTTATCACCAAAGCTACCTTGTTCTGGTCCCAGTGGACATCACACTGACATGTCAGCAAAATCCTGGATGTGGTAGGACCAATTGTTTTATTAACTTACTGCAAGGTTCTATATGATAGATTTCTGTGTACTATCTGATAGATTTAGGCAGGTGTACATATTGGGAATCATGTACAAAGAACAGCTTTTTGAACCGATCTTTGTTCCCCCTCTGCACTGCCAGAAGATTAGCCTAATTTATGAATTAGGTGCACCTCTGGAAATCCGTGCACCTCGAATAAAAACCACTCGGCCCCTGACTATAGTAGTTTCTATTGCTCTTTTACACCTGTTTTTAGGCATAAAAGATAGTAAATATGTCAGGGCCAGACTCTTGAATCCTTTCCCCAGGTGCAGGAAAGCCTAGCTACTAGAGTTGAGCGAACACCTGGATGTTCGGGTTCGAGAAGTTTGGCCGAACATCTGGAAAATGTTCTGGATCAGAACTCGACCCGAACTTCATCACGAACCCGAACCCCATTGAAGTCAATGGGGACCCGAACTTTTGGGCACTAAATAGACTGTAAAATAGTCCAGGAAAGGGCTAGAGGGCTGCAAAATGTAGGTAAATGCCCTGCAAACAAATGTGGATAGTGAAATGAATTAAAATAAAATAAAATACATAAAAATAAACCAATATCAATTGAAGAGAGGTCCCATAGCAGAGAATTAGGCTTCAAGTCTCCCACCAATGGAGAAGGTCACTTTCAGTTATTTCAGCCCCAGCACCCAGACAGAGGAGAGATGTCCCATAGCATAAAATCAGGCTTCATAACACCGACCACTGGAGAAGGCCACTTTGAGTTACTTAGGCCCCAGCACCTAGACAGAGGAGAGAGGTCCCACAGCAAGGAATAAGGCGTCATATCACCCACCACTGGAGAAGGCCACTTTGATTTATTTAGGCCCCAGCACCCAGACAGAGGAGAGAGGTCCCACAGCAGAGAATCAGGCGTCATATCACCCACCACTGGAGAAGGCCACTTTCAGTTATTTAGGCCCCAGCACCCAGACAGAGGAGAGAGGTCCCATAGCAGAGAATCATGCGTCATATTACCCACCACTGGAGGAGGCCACTTTCAGTTATTTCGGCCCCAGCACCCAGACAGAGGAGAGAGGTCCCACAGCAAGGAATAAGGCGTCATATCACCCACCACTGGAGAAGACTACTTTGAGTTATTTAGGCCCCAGCACCCAGACAGAGGAGAGAGGTCCCACAGCAATGAATAAGGCGTCATATCACCCACCACTGGAGAAGGACACTTTCAGTTATTTAGGCCCAGCACCCAGACAGAGGAGAGAGGTCCCACAGCAAGGAATAAGGCGGCATATCACCCACCACTGGAGAAGGACACTTTCAGTTATTTAGGCCTAGCACCCAGACAGAGGAGAGAGGTCCCACAGCAAGGAATAAGGCGTCATATGACACACCACTGGAAAAGGCCACTTTCAGTTATTTAGGCCCAGCACCCAGACAGAGGAGAGAGGTCCCACAGCAAGCAATAAGGCGTCATATCATCCACCACTGGAGAAGGCCACTTTCAGTTATTTAGGCCTAGCACCCAGACAGAGGAGAGAGGTCCCACAGCAAGGAATAAGGCGTCATGTGACCCACCACTGGAGAAGGCCACTTTCAGATATTTAGGTCCAGCACCCAGACAGAGGAGAGAGGTCCCACAGCAAGGAATAAGGCGTCATATGACCCACCACTGGAGAAGGCCACTTTCAGTTATTTAGGCCCAGCACCCAGACAGAGGAGAGAGGTACCACAGCAAGGATTAAGGCGTCATATCACCCACCACTGGAGAAGTCCACTTTCAGTTATTTAGGCCCCAGCACCCAGACAGAGGAGAGAGGTCCCACAGCAGAGAATCAGGCGTCATATGACCCACCACTGGAGAAGGCCACTTTCCGTTATTTAGGCCCAGCACCCAGACAGAGGAGAGAGGTCCCACAGCAGAGAATCAGGTGTCATATCACCACACACTGGAGAAGGCCACTTTCAGTTATTTAGGCCCCAGCACCCAGACAGAGGAGAGAGGTCCCACAGCAGAGAATCAGGCGTCATATCACCCACCATTGGAGAAAGCCACTTTAAGTTATGTAGGCCCCAGCACCCAGACAGAGGAGAGAGGTCCCACAGCAGAGAATCAGGCGTCATATCACCCACCACTGGAGAGGGCCACTTTCAGTTATTTAGGCCCCAGTACCCAGACAAAGGAGAGAGGTCCCATAGCACAGAATCAAGCTTCATATCACCCACCACTGTAGAAGGTCACTTTGAGTTATTTAGGCCCCAGCACCCAGACAGAGGAGAGAGGTCCCACAGCAAGGAATAAGGCGTCATATCACCCACCACTGGAGAAGGCCACTTCCAGATATTTAGCCCACAGCATCCAGACAGAGGAGAGAGATCGCATGGCAGAGGTTCAGGCTTTATGTCACCCACCATTGTAACAGGCCACTTTCAGTTTTTTAGGCCCCGGCGCCCAGATTGAGGAGAGGTTAATTCAACTTTGGGTTGCACCGCAAGATCATGGTAAAGTTAAAAAAATGAGGATTCAATAAAGAAGTGCCCCAGAGTACAAGATTACATGGTTGAGGGGGAGGCAGTTATAAATGTCTATTCTGTACAAGGGAGGGACAGGTCCTGTGGGATCCATGCCTGGTTCTTTTTTATGAATGTCAGCTTGTCCACGTTGGCTGTGGACATGCGGCTGCGTTTGTCAGTAATAACGCCCCCTGCCGTGCTGAATACACGTTCAGACAAAACGCTGGCCGCCGGGCAGGCCAGCACCTCCAAGGCATAAAATGCTAACTCTGGCCACGTGGACAATTTGGAGACCCAGAAGTTGAATGGGGCCGAACCATCAGTCAGTACGTGGAGGGGTGTGCAGACGTACTGTTCAACCATGTTAGTGAAATGCTGCCTCCTGCTAACACGTTCCGTATCAGGTGGTGGTGAAGTTAGCTGTGGCGTGGAGACAAAACTTTTCCACATTTCTGCCATGCTAACCCTGCCCTCAGAGGAGCTGGCCATGACACAGCTGCGTTGGCAACCTCTTACTCCTCCTCTGCCTTCGCCTTGGGCTTCCACTTGTTCCCCTGTGACATATGGGAATGCTCTCAGTAGCGCGTCTACCAACGTGAGCTTGTTGTTCCAATCGTTTTTATTGAAAAATTTTCACAGAAAAGTACATAACGTAATTACACTATAAAAGAATCCAAATCAACATGTGTTGCATAAAATACAACAGAAAGAACTGTTACTGCTGGAATAGCATTATGTCAGAACACAGGAAGTCCGATATATATGTCTCATTGATACATCCGTAACTGCAGCTTGAACATCCCATTCTGATAAGTCAGATCATGTCAGATCGTATCTTGCAAAATAATTAAGTAAACAGAAGCATACCACCACCTATCCAAAATTATGAAAGCAATGTGGCTAGTCCGGTGCTTCAAGACCCCAAAGAAAGAAGGATGAAAAATGGGAGAGTATCCCCCATTATGACCCTGTGTGATGGGGGGAAATCTTCCAGTAATGCCACTGTGTCAGAAACTTCGTATAAGATCCATTTCCCAAAGCTATGATTTTTTTCATACGCCAACGTGGAATTCATATAGCCTACTAGCTCTGCTACCAGAGGCACATCCTGTGACTTCCACCTCCTCAACGACATCAGTTTGGCTGATACACAAAAGATGCATACTAGTTTTCTACATTCCAGCGGGAGAGCATCTATGTCTATCAAGAGGAGGGCCAGGTGAGGGGTCCATGTAAATTTATGTGGAAGCAAAAGGCCCAGCATATCTCCACATTCTTTCCAATAAGGCTGGTTAAGGGGGCATTGCCAAAGGATGTGGAAAAGTGACCCCCTGCATCCACAACCTCTCCAACAAACTCCAGATACCCCGGGGAACATACGCATCAGTTTATCGGGAGTATAATACTAGTGCAGTATTGTCTTTAAGGCCAATTCTACATGGGCAGCACTGTGTAGGTAAGTATTAATTGCCTTAATTGCTCTTTTCCATTCTGTGTCTGTGAAAGAAGTCCCTAAAAATCTTTCCCACAGGTACATGGGGTGGGATTTCACAAATTGATGTGAGTGCATCAAAGCTTCATACAGCGGTTTGAGACCCTTGGAGTTTCTAGTTACATAAACCATTCCCATCTGAACGAATTGTAAGCCTGTAGGCCTGAGAGATTGCAGCAAGTGCCTGACTTGTAAAAATTTAAAGAATTCTGAATGTGGAAGGGCCAATGACTCTCTTATTGATTGAAATGACCTTAAAATCCCCTTTTCATACAGCATATCCCCTACACGTTCCCCGTCAGAATGCCACAGTGAGAGATCCGTGTGTGGAAGCGAGGCCTTAATAAGCGAGAATGGCAATGAGGCCAAACCTGGCAAGTCATCTCCATTTGCTGTCTTATGGAATTGTTCCCACGCCTTGATGGAAGCCAAAATTATCGAGTTGGTAATCATTGGACCTGAAAGATTCCAGAAGGGTAGATGCAATAGATCAGATAGGGTGAAAGGCGAGGCTTGCGCCTTCTCAACCTGGATCCGAGGGATGTCATCAGACCCCCGTATCCAACCTCTAAGCATGGAGACCAAGGAGGCAATGTAATATAGTTTCATATCAGGGACTGCTAAACCTCCCATGTTGCGAGATCTCCTAATAATCTCTTTGGCTACTCTCGGTTTTTGCTGTTTCCATATGTAGGTAGACACTAGCGACTGCACCTTGGTGAAGAAACGCTCAGGTAATGATATCGGCAGGGTGCGGTACAAATAGAGGAAACGAGGAGGCATGAACATTTTAAAGGCTGCTATTCTGCCTAGCCATGATGTGTCATGTGTATGAAAAACTGCTAAGTCTTTGCTGACGGCTTCCAACAGGGAATCATAATTTAAGGCATATAAGCATGGGAGAGATGGGCTCATATTAGTTCCTAAATATTTAATGCTATCTGTGCACCAATCAAAATTCCATTTACTACGGAAAGGAGATACCAGAGTCTCCGGAATACCAACAGGCAACGCCTGAGTTTTAGATGCGTTCAAATGGTAATAGGATAGATTTCCATACACATCGATTTTATCCATGACTGCTGCTAGAGAAGACTCGGGCTTTGTCAGTGAAAGGAGAATGTCATCTGCGTATAGCGAGATGACATGTTCTCTGCCACCTATCAATACCCCAGAGACACGGGAATCCAGCCTGACTGCTTGGGCCAATGGCTCCATGGCAATAATAAAAATTAAAGGAGATAGCGGACAGCCATTTACATACACCTGGGCCGTAGGATTGCTGTATAGAGCTTCAATCGCAGACAAAATAGGGCCAGTGAACCCCATATGAACAAGCACCGAGAAGGCAAAAGACCATCTAATTCTGTCAAATGCCTTTTCGGCGTATAAGGCCAAAGCCAACAGGGGGCAGTTTGATTGTTTGATGTGGTGGAAAACTCCTAACATTCTTCTAGTGTTAAAATATGATTGTCGAGAGGGGACAAAACCGGTTTGATCATTGTGAATTATGGAAGGGAGGAGTTTAGCTAGTCTAAGGGCTAGATCATTTTGCATAAATTTTTATGTCCTGATTTAGCAATGAGATGGGTCTAAAATGTTGGGGTCTGTCAGGTGGCTTTCCCGGGTTCGGTAACGTGACAATTACAGCCTGCAAATTTTCTCAGGGAAAGGTTCCAGAGTGTATAGCTGACTGACAAAAGTCCAGTAGAAAAGTACTCAGGATCTGTTTGAACCATTTATAATAATGACTGGCAAAGCCATCTGGCCCTGGGGCTTTATCTCTGGGCAGGGAGTCTATCACCATTTCCACCTCTTCAGACGTAATTTGGGCATTAAGGCTTTGAAGTTGGGCCTCTGTCAGAGACGGTAGGTTCAGGGCGCTGAGATAAGTGTGAATCTGGTCAGAAAGGTTATGGGGGGTCGCTATTGAATCTTGTAAATTATACAAATCATGATAGTAGGTCTGAAAACCATCAGCTATATCATTTGGGGCATAAACCTTAAGTTGCGTTTTAGGGTGGATGAGATAAGGGATCCTGTCTTTCACTCGCTTTGCTTTAAGGCTAGCTGCTAAGAGTTTGCCCGCTTTGTTCCCCTGGGAGTAATAACGCGCTTTTGTTTTCCGGAATCCTTTTTCATAAGACTCCAGCATGTGATCCCTCAGATCCTGCCTAGCCTGTTTTAGATCAGCTGCTAGTAGAGGTGAGGGGTTCGTTTTATTACTATCTTCCAGTTGTTGTACCTTGGCAAGCAGTTGTGTCGTGACCTCCTCCAGCTTCCTTATTCGCACCGCTGTTGTATGAACGAGCCTCTTATACATGCTTTGTGAGCATTCCACAAAACCACTGGGTCCGTGGAATCCAGCTTGTTCCGGCGGAAAAATTCATCCAGATCTGATGCAATGCGTCTACCATGCTGAGGGTTGGATAACAAAATATGATTGCTTCTCCAAAGATATTTTGGGGAATAATTGGTTTCCTCTGACAATGTCAAAGTGACTGCTGCATGGTCAGACCATTTTATCAGCTCTCTGTACGAGTCAACCGCTTTAGAGAGTGTGGACTTGTCAATGAGAAACATATCAATGCGAGAATACACTTTACGGACTCCAGAATGAAATGTAAAATCCCTATCTGACGGGTGCTGGATCCGCCAGATATCATACATTTCTTCCCTCCACAGAACATCAGCCAAAGATGGGGAATATCTGCGGGAATAGGAGGAGGTATCGATAGTGGGGTCTGTGGTGACATTGAAATCACCAAATATTATCACTTGGCCTTTCCTCCGTTTATTTACCACTCTCAACAATTTGATGGAAGCGGGATTGGCCCGTATTAGGGGCATAGAGGGAAACCAGTGTAAAGAGTGCATTATTTAACGTACAGACAATGATTACAAACCTCCCTTTAGGGACACATATGCTGTCTATAAGCTTGAATGCCACTGTATTTTTAATACTATTCAGTCCATTGACATTTAGGCTAGCAAAGGATAGAACCATAATGTAACAACCTAAAGCGTAATGTGTAGAAGTCGCATAATAAACTATATAAGAGGTGCAGGATGCCTCCCGGCAAGAGCGGCCGCACCCAGTAAACCAAGGTGGTAGCGGTTTGCATAGACATGATCACAGTGACGGTCATAAATGTAACAGCACAAAGAGAAAATATCACATAACAACTAAAAACTCAATGAGGTATGGTAACACAAACAGCCATAAGAGCTAACTAACTCTTCCAACGTGGGGGATAAAAGTCCTGTCTGTAGCCTAGGGAAAAAAAATGGCAAAGAGAGGTCACCCAAACCAGATATAATTGAAGTAGGAGCTATGACTCCACACAGTGAACTCATCAGTCTATGTCCCAGTCCATTTGGACCTTATTAAGCGGAGCTCTGCGGTTCTCCTGCGAAATATTAACGGCAATGTCCCAACTGAATAGAAGCTTCCTGCCCTTATCCACAGACCGGATTACATGGAGGACACCCAAATGATGTACAAGGAGGCGGACAGAGAACCCCCATCTGTATTGGATTTTTGCTTCTTGCAGAGCAGATGTGATGGGATATAAAGCACGCCACATTCTTAAAGTAGCAGCCGAGAGATCAGCATAAAGTGAAACTTTGTGGAAGGGAGCAGGGAGGCCTCCATTCTGTCTGGTGTAAGACATAAGTTGCTCTTTAATCGTGTAGAAATGCACTCTGGCTAGGACATCTCTGGGAACATTGTCCTCTAAATGCCGGGGGCGCGGAACTCAGTGGGCCCGATCGATCTCTACATCCTTGTCGCTACAATGAGGCAGGGCCGCTTTTATCAAAGATTTGACATAGGAAGTGATATCCTTAGCTGCAACAGACTCAGGTATGCCACGCAGCTTGATATTGTTGCGTCTGCTGCGGTCTTCTAAGTCCACCATTTTGTTTTGAATGGCTTCAACCTCCGCCTCCAGGGCATAATGGGCATCTATGAGATCATTATGAGAGTTTGCAAAGTGCCCGAATTTGCTCTCTAAATGAGCCGTTCTGGCTCCGATAGCTTCTAAATCCGGTTGCAGAGGGGCCATCAGAGACCGCATATCGTGCAAAAAAGAGCGCCTCTGGGCAATAAGCATGTCTTTCATTATTGTGTCAGTTAGAGCCGAGTTGGTAACTGGCAAAGCCAGAATTTCCTCCTCCCCTTTATTCAAAGAAGAATCCCCCTGTAGCCCCACAGAACCTGCCTAAGTGGGAACTGCTGCGGAGGTCTGTGAGTGTCGTGGAGCACATGGGGAGTCAGCCGGCTCTGAGACTTGTGAGCCGTCTGTACCTTGGAGGCCAACCGACGGAAGGTCTGCATCTTCTGGCCGAAGGACTGTGCAATACGCAGTCTCATGTGCTGGGCTCAGGTAGGTCAGGTCATGGGATCCCTTTTTTGATGTGGCAACAATAATGCCGGGATGCTGGTCTTCTGCATAGTCCTGCATGGTAGCAGGCCTCTCCTCGGCGCTATCTTGGGACCTGCCCGCCTCTCTGGTGAAGTAAAACTTCGTCAGCTGTGGGTGCTTAGCCCCTCTTTTTTTTCGACCCGTCATGGTCAGGGACGGTTCCGAAGACGTTCCCTCCAGTTTGAAGCATTCACTGTGGGTTTTGTCGCTGTAAAAGTCGCTGGTTTGAGGTGTAATCACCGGAGCTGCAGCACACTACATCCGCGCGCCTCGGCAGCCAGACCACACCCCCACTAACGTGCACTTGTACTCGCGCATCTTCCTTTCACGCTCCAGTGCAGGAAGTAAGGTGGGCACATTGTCTTTGTAACGGGGATCCAGCAGGGTGGCAACCCAGTAGTCCGCACACGTTAAAATGTGGGCAACTCCGCTGTCGTTGCGCAGGCACTTCAACATGTAGTCGGTCATGTGTGTCAGGCTGCCCAGAGGTAAGGACAAGCTTTCCTCTGTGAGAGGCGTATCGTCATCGTCCTCCGTATCCCCCCAGCCACGCACCAGTGATGGGCCTGAGCTGTATCGGGTGCCACCCCGCTGTGAACCTGCTTCATCCTCATCCTCCTCCACCTCCTCCTCATCCTCCAGTAGTGGGCCCTGGCTGGCCACATTTGTACCTGGCCTCTGCTGTTGCAAAAAACCTCCCTCTGAGCCACTTCTAACAGACTGGCCTGAAAGTGCTAAAAACGACCCCTGATGACATCCTCCTCCTCCTCCTGGGCCATCTCCTCTTCCATCATCGCCCTAAGCGTTTTCTCAAGGAGACATAGAAGTGGTATTGTAACGCTGATAACGGTGTCATCGCCACTGGCCATGTTGGTGGAGTACTCGAAACAGCGCAACAGGGCACACAGGTCTCGCATGGAGGCCCAATCATTGGTGGTGAAGTGGTGCTGTTCCGTAGTGCAACTGACGCGTGCGTGCTGCAGCTGAAACTCCACTATAGCCTGCTGCTGCTCGCACAGTCTCTCCAGCATGTGCAAGGTGGAGTTCCACCTGGTGGGCACGTCGCATATGAGGCAGTGAGCGGGAAGGCCGAAGTTCCGCTGTATCGCAGACAGGCGAGCAGCGGCAATATGTTAACGCCGGAAGTGCGCACAGAAAGCTCGCACTTTATGCAGCAGCTCTGACATGTCGGGGTAGTTGTGAAGGAACTTCTGCACCACCAAATTCAGCACATGCGCCAGGCAAGGGATGTGCATCAAACTGGCTAGTCCCAGAGCTGCAACGAGATTTCGCCCATTATCGCACACCACCAGGCCGGTCTTGAGGCCCACCGGCAGAAACCACTCATCGGTCTGTTGTTCAATACCCCGCCACAACTCCTGCGTGGTGTGGGGCCTGTCCCCCAAACATATGAGTTTCAGAATGGCCTGCTGACGTTTACCCCAGGCTGTGCTGAAATTGGTGGTGAAGGTGTGTGGCTGACTGGATGAGCTGGTGGAAGCAGAGGAGGAGGAAGCTGAGTAGGAGGAGGAGGCTACAGGAGGCAAAGAATGATGCCCTGCGATCCTTGGCGGCGGAAGGACGTGCGCCAAGGAACTCTCCGCCTGGGGTCCAGCCGTCACTACATTTACCCAGTGTGCAGTTAGAGAGATATAGTGTCCCTGGCCGTGCTTACTGGTCCACGTATCTGTGGTTAGTTGGACCTTGCCACACATGGGGTTGCACAGTGCACACTTGATTTTATCGGATACTTGGTTGTGCAGGGAAGGCACGGCTGTCTTGGAGAAGTAGTGGCGGCTGGGAACAACATACTGTGGGACAGCCATGGACATCAGCTGTTTGAAGCTGTCTGTGTCCACCAGCCTGAATGACAGCATTTCAAAGGCCAGTAGTTTAGAAATGCTGGCATTCAGGCCCAGGGCTCGAGGGTGGCTAGGTGGGAATTTACGCTTTCTCTCCAAGGTTTGTGAGATGGAGAGCTGAACGCTGCTTTGTGACATGGTGGAGATGCTTGGTGTCGCAGGTGGTGGTGTCAGTGGCACATCCTCTGTTTGGTGAACGGCAGGTGCCAACATTCCTCCCGAGGCGGAGCAGGAGGCCAAGGCAGCAGCAGAAGAGGGAGTAGGGGGAGCCTCAGTTAATTCCTTGTTTTTAAGGTGTTTACTCCACTGCTTTGCATGTAGATGCCTGGTCATGCAGGTTGTGCTGAGGTTCAGAACGTTAATGCCTCGCTTCAGGCTCTGATGGCACAGCGTGCAAACCACTCGGGTTTTGTCGTCAGCACATTGTTTAAAGAAGTGCTGTTCTGCTTTTGCACTCTGCTCCTTCTTTTGCTACGCTGTTGGCTCAGTCTCACCACTGCCTCTTCCTCTGAACCATGAAAGTCAGTGGCACGACCTTCATTCCATGTGGGGTCTAGGACCTCATCGTCCCCTGCATCATCTTCCACACAGTCTTCCTCCCTGACCTCCTGTTCAGTCTGCACACTGCAAAAAGACGTAGCAGTTGGCACCGGTGTTTCGTCATCATCAGAGACCTGCGAACTCCGATGAGGTGGTATTCCCATGTCCTCATCATCAGGAAACATAAGTGGTTGTGCATCAGTGCATTCTATGTCTTACATCACTGGGTCAGAGCTAGGAGGATTCTCTTGGGAGACCCTGCCAGCAGAGTCTTCTAACAGCATAAGAGACTGCTGCATAACATGAGGCTCGGACAGTTTCCCTGATATGCATGGGGGTGATGTGACAGACTGGTGGGCTTGGTTTTCAGGTGCCACCTGT
Organism: Bufotes viridis; assembly: GCA_033119425.1. Taxonomy (NCBI): domain Eukaryota; kingdom Metazoa; phylum Chordata; class Amphibia; order Anura; family Bufonidae; genus Bufotes; species Bufotes viridis. The sequence continues at coordinate 416,427,645 of CM065589.1, read as the reverse complement.
GCGCTTTCTGCAGAAGACTGGGTGGGAGATAATGTTGTGAACGTGCTGGATCCACTGTGGGCCACCCAATTGACTAGCATCTGTACCTCCTCTGGCCTTACCATCCTTAGAACGGCATTGGGCCCCACCAAATATCGCTGTAAATTCTGGCGGGTACTGGAACCTGAGGTAGTTGGTTCACTAGGACGTTTGGCTGTAGCAGAATGGCCACGTCCTCTCCCAGCACCAGAGGGTCCACTGACACCACCACGACCGCATCCGCGTCCCTTACTAGATGTTTTCCTCATTGTTACCGTTCACCACGCAACAAAATAAGAAAAAAAATATTTGGCCCAATGTATTGATTTTAAATTTTAGCCTTTTTTTACAGGCACTTAACACTATCTGCCTATTTATTTATGTACCGTATTACACTAATACAGGCACAGCAGTAACCACTGATTTAGGGGAATATTAATTGTAGGCCTATTATTTAGGCCGAGGATGAAAGGTATCCTTTTATGGACAGATTTACACTTGGAGATGCACAGTAGTGTGCGAAAAAATATGTAGGATTATGCCTTCAGCAATTGTATTTTAACAGTTTGTGTAATATACCCTTTAACGGACAGAAATACAATGGGAGATGCACAGCAGCGTGTGAAGTTATTGAGGATGACCCTCTCAGCACTTGTGTATACACCTTGTGGGTAATATACCCTTTTACGGACAGATTAACACTTGGCCTGCAACAGCTGGAACACCAGACTCAGGGTATTGCTATATTGGCAAGTGAATTTCACCCCAGAACAAAATCTATACTTTGACGGATACTATTAAACTTGTCCAGTCACAGCTGGAACACCAGATTTATTGTATTTCTATTTTGGCAACTGTAGTTCACCACAGAAAAAAATATACCCTTTTACGGACAGATTTAAACTAGGCCTGCAACAGCTGGAACACCAGACTCAGGGTATTGCTACTTTGGCAATTGAATTTCACCACAGAAAATTATCTATCCTTTGCCGTACACTATTAAACTTGGCCAGCCACTGCTGGGACACCAGATTTACGGTATTGCTATTTTGGCAATTGAATTACACCCCAGAAAAAAATATATCCTTTGCCGTAAACTATTAAACTTGGCCACCCACAGCTGAAACCACTGATTTATGGTATTGCTATTTTGGCTATTGAATTTCACACCAGAAAAAAAATATCCTTTGCCGTACACTATTAAACTTGGCAAGCCACAGCTGAAAACACTGATTTATGGTATTGCTATTTTGGCCATTGAATTTCACTCTAGAAAAAATATATATCCTTTGCCGGACACTATTAAACTTGGCAAGCCACAGCTGAAACCACTGATTTATGGTATTGCTATTTTGGCAATTGAATTTCACCCCAGAAAAAATATATATCCTTTGCCGGACACTATTAAACTTGTCCAGCCACAGCTGGAACACCAGATTTACTGTATTTCAATTTTTGCTACTGACTCTAACCCCAGAAAATAATATATCCTTTGACGGACACTAGGAACATTTTCCAGTCATAGCTGGAACACCAGATTCAGAGTATTGCTATTTTGGAAATTAAATTTCACACCAGAACAAAATCTATCCTTTGACGGATACTATTAAACTTGTCCAGTCACAGCTGGAACACCAGATTCAGGGTATTTCTATTTTGGCAACTAAATTTCACCCCTGAAAAAAATATACCCTTTTACGGACAGATTTGAACGAAGCCTGCAACAGCTGGAATAACAGTTTTACTGTATTTCTATTTTTGCAACTGAATGTCACCGCAGAAAATAATAAATCCTTTGACGGACACTATAAAACTTAGTCAGCCACTTCTGGGACACCAGATTTATGGTATTGCTATTTTGGCAACTGAATTTAACCGCAGAAAATATTTTTTCCTTTGACGGACACTATGAAACTTGTCCAGTCACAGCTGGAACACCAGATTTAAGGTATTGCTATTTTGGCAATTGAATTTCACCCCAGAAAAAAATATATCCTTTGCCGTACACTGTTAAACTTAGCCAGCCACAGCTGAAACCACTGATTTATGGTATTGCTATTTTGGCAACTGAATTTATCCCCAGAAAATAATAAATCCTTTTTCTGGACACTATTAAACTTGTCCAGTCACAGCTGGAACACCAGATTTAAGGTATTTCTAATTTTGCAACTGAATTTCACCGCAGAGAATAATATATCCTATGACGGACACTATGAAACTTGTCCAGTCACAGCTGGAACACCAGATTTACAGTATTGCTATTTTGGCAATTGAATTTCACCCCAGAAAAAAATATATCCTTTGCCGGACACTATTAATCTTGGCCAGCCACAGCTGAAACCACTGGGTTATGGTATTGCTATTTTGGCAATTGAATTTAACCCCATAAAAAAATATATCCTTTGCCGGACTCTATTAAACTTGGCCAGCCACATCTCAAACCACTGATTTATGGTATTGCTATTTTGGCAATTGACTTTCACCCCAGAACAAAATATATCCTTTGCCGGACACTATGAAACTTGTCCAGTCACAGTTCGAACACTAGATTTACGGTATTTCTATTTTGGCAACTGAATTTAACCGCAGAAAAAAATATATCCTTTGCCGTACACTGTTAAACTTGGCCAGCCACAGCTAAAACCACTGATTTATGGTATTGCTATTTTGGCAATTGACTTTCACCCCAGAACAAAATATTTCCTTTGCCGGACACTATGAAACTTGTCCAGTCACAGTTCGAACACTAGATTTACGGTATTTCTATTTTGGCAACTGAATTTAACCGCAGAAAATAATATTTCCTTTGACGGACACTCTGAAACTTGTCCAGTCACAGCTGGAACACCAGATTTAAGGTATTGCTATTTTAGCAATTGAATTTCACCCCAGAAAAAAATATATCCTTTGCCGTACACTGTTAAACTTGGCCAGCCACAGCTGAAACCACTGATTCATGGTATTGCTATTTTGGCAATTGACTTTCACCCCAGAACAAAATATTTCCTTTGCCGGACACTATGAAACTTGTCCAGTCACAGTTCGAACACTAGATTTACGGTATTTCTATTTTGGCAACTGAATTTAACCGCAGAATATAATATTTCCTTTGACGGACACTCTGAAACTTGTCCAGTCACAGCTGGAACACTAAGATTTAAGGTATTGCTATTTTAGCAATTGAATTTCACCCCAGAAAAAAATATATCCTTTGCCGGACTCTATTAAACTTGGCCAGCCACATCTCAAACCACTGATTTATGGTATTGCTATTTTGGCAATTGACTTTCACCCCAGAACAAAATATATCCTTTGCCGGACACTATGAAACTTGTCCAGTCACAGTTCGAACACTAGATTTACGGTATTTCTATTTTGGCAACTGAATTTAACCGCAGAAAATAATATTTCCTTTGACGGACACTCTGAAACTTGTCCAGTCACAGCTGGAACACCAGATTTAAGGTATTGCTATTTTAGCAATTGAATTTCACCCCAGAAAAAATATATCCTTTGCCGTACACTGTTAAACTTGGCCAGCCACAGCTGAAACCACTGATTTATGGTATTGCTATTTTGGCAATTGACTTTAACCCCAGAACAAAATATTTCCTTTGCCGGACACTATTAAACTTGTCCAGTCACAGTTCGAACACTAGATTTACGGTATTTTTATTTTGGCAACTGAATTTAACCGCAGAAAATAATATTTCCTTTGACGGACACTCTGAAACTTGTCCAGTCACAGCTGGAACACCAGATTTAAGGTATTGCTATTTTAGCAATTGAATTTCACCCTGAAAAAAATATATCCTTTGCCGTACACTGTTAAACTTGGCCAGCCACAGCTGAAACCACTGATTTATGGTATTGCTATTTTGGCAATTGACTTTCACCCCAGAACAAAATATTTCCTTTGCCGGACACTATGAAACTTGTCCAGTCACAGTTCGAACACTAGATTTACGGTATTTCTATTTTGGCAACTGAATTTAACCGCAGAAAATAATATTTCCTTTGACGGACACTCTGAAACTTGTCCAGTCACAGCTGGAACACCAGATTTAAGGTATTGCTATTTTAGCAATTGAATTTCACCCCAGAAAAAATATATCCTTTGCCGTACACTGTTAAACTTGGCCAGCCACAGCTGAAACCACTGATTTATGGTATTGCTATTTTGGCAATTGACTTTAACCCCAGAACAAAATATTTCCTTTGCCGGACACTATTAAACTTGTCCAGTCACAGTTCGAACACTAGATTTACGGTATTTTTATTTTGGCAACTGAATTTAACCGCAGAAAATAATATTTCCTTTGACGGACACTCTGAAACTTGTCCAGTCACAGCTGGAACACCAGATTTAAGGTATTGCTATTTTAGCAATTGAATTTCACCCCTGAAAAAATATATCCTTTGCCGTACACTGTTAAACTTGGCCAGCCACAGCTGAAACCACTGATTTATGGTATTGCTATTTTGGCAATTGACTTTCACCCCAGAACAAAATATTTCCTTTGCCGGACACTATGAAACTTGTCCAGTCACAGTTCGAACACTAGATTTACGGTATTTCTATTTTGGCAACTGAATTTAACCGCAGAAAATAATATTTCCTTTGACGGACACTCTGAAACTTGTCCAGTCACAGCTGGAACACCAGATTTAAGGTATTGCTATTTTAGCAATTGAATTTCACCCCAGAAAAAAATATATCCTTTGCCGTACACTGTTAAACTTGGCCAGCCACAGCTGAAACCACTGATTCATGGTATTGCTATTTTGGCAATTGACTTTCACCCCAGAACAAAATATTTCCTTTGCCGGACACTATGAAACTTGTCCAGTCACAGTTCGAACACTAGATTTACGGTATTTCTATTTTGGCAACTGAATTTAACCGCAGAATATAATATTTCCTTTGACGGACACTCTGAAACTTGTCCAGTCACAGCTGGAACACAAGATTTAATGTATTGCTATTTTAGCAATTGAATTTCACCCCAGAAAAAAATATATCCTTTGCCGGACTCTATTAAACTTGGCCAGCCACATCTCAAACCACTGATTTATGGTATTGCTATTTTGGCAATTGACTTTCACCCCAGAACAAAATATATCCTTTGCCGGACACTATGAAACTTGTCCAGTCACAGTTCGAACACTAGATTTACGGTATTTCTATTTTGGCAACTGAATTTAACCGCAGAAAATAATATTTCCTTTGACGGACACTCTGAAACTTGTCCAGTCACAGCTGGAACACCAGATTTAAGGTATTGCTATTTTTTTTTTAAACTCGTTTTATTGAGAATCAACAAAAAGTCAGTACAAGTACAGCATACAGGGATCAAGCAAATGGCTCACGCAGGAGTCCAAGTAAATCAAATGAAAATGGTAGTAAACACATGAAATCGAGCACAGCAGCAGCAGACAGATTAATACACATGGTGTTGTCAAAATAGCCACACCTCTGCAAAAGGGCACCGGGGTATTACTGACACCTGAAAGAATAGAAATTAGACTGACGAGGCCAGGAGGGGATCTAGGGGTTAGACACGGACAGCCCATGAGAGGAATGTAAAGTCAGTGGGGAAGAACACCAATCCCCCCAGACTTTCTGAAATTTTTGGGGACATCCCCTGTGTTTAAATACCAAATTTTCCAGGGATACAGTGTGATTCACCAAGGCCAGCCACTGACTCAGCGTGGGGTGTCTCTCTCCCATCCAGCGCAAAGCAATAGCCTTTCTGGCAAGGAACAGGGACTCCCCAAAAGATCCTGTGATAATGAGTCCAGGTCTCCTCGTCAATGACTCCTAAAACACATACCTTAGGACAGAGGGGTACCTCCGTCGGAACCAGGGCAGATAAAATTTCTAATACCGAGGACCAGAAACTGCGTATGGGAGCACACTCCCACATCATGTGCCAGAAGTCGGCTCCCGCCTTATCACACCTATGGCACCTGGTGTGAGACAGACGCCCCATTTTATATAGTCTAGTAGGGGAGAGGTAACTACGGTGTAGAATAAAAAGCTGCACCAACTTGTTATTGATAGAGGGCGAAACTTTTGTCGGGACCGCCAAAGCCTCACACCATTCCTCCGGAGTCAAAGAGGGAATAGTGGATTGCCACCTACTCTCAACAGTCAGTGGGGACAGGGACATACGAAAGCTAAGCAGGTGAGTATACAGAGCAGAGATAAAACCTTTAGGGCCCTGCGACCTCATCACACCAATGAGAGGATATTTCGAGAAGCGTCTCTCCGCACCCTGGAACTGCGCCTGTAATGCATGTCGTAATTGGAGGTATCTGAAAAACATTGTGCGCGGCATCCTATATTGCTCCTGAAGTTGCATGAACGACCGCATCTGTCCATTCTCATACACATCACCTAAGGTCAATACCCCATACTGCCTCCACTCAGCTACTCCCTCCAGAGAGGCAACATGCCGGAACATCAGGTTGTCCCATAGGGGACTTCAGTTGGTATATCGGTATAGGAGTTTAATTTAGAAGCCCTCCACACCTGATTAGCCAGTCTGTGCAAAGGCAGGGGCCCACACCTCGGGAAACCACCGCCCTCCAAGATCGACCACAGGGTGAGCTGGTTCAGATACACATGCAAGTGAGATTCCGCATTGGGTAGCTGTTGGTTCGCGATCCAGTGCCTCAGAAACCGCAACTGACTAGCCAAAAAGTAAAGGAAAAAGTCTGGAAGGGAAGCGCCTCCTTGCAGCTTAGCTCTCTGTAGCACCTCAAGGGAAAGCTTACGCCTAGCCTTGCCCCACACAAAGGAGGCCACCAGCGTGTGCAAGCGCTTAAAGAACGCCTTGGGCACTGGGTTGCAAGCATGCGACAACAGATATAGGGCTTTAGGCAGCAGTACCATTTTTACTAGGTTCAGTCGCCCCATGATGGATAGTGGGAGGGCCCCCCAGGATTTCATTTTATCCTGAAACAATGATTCAAGAGGAGCAATATTTAAAGTGTGGGACAATCTAAGGTCTCTGGTGATGATAATTCCCAGGTATTTAAAGCGGTCAACAACCAGCAGATTGTGGTATTGTGTAGGCCAATCGTGATTCCAAAGAGGCATAATGGCCGACTTGGCCCAATTAATGCACAACCCGGAATAGCGTCCAAACCGCTCAATCGTTTCAATTGCACGGGTAAGCACAGACCCAGGGTCGGACATAAAAAGGACCAGGTCATCGGCGTAAAGGCCAATCCTGTCCTCCCTGTCACCTATATGGATACCCGTATAGCTCTGGTCCTGTCGGATACGAAGGGCTAGGTGTTCAATGGCTATCGCGAAGAGTAGCGGCGACAGGGGGCAGCCCTGCCTCGTACCCCTGTAAAGAGTAAACGGGGCAGAGTGGGTACCATTTACAAGAATAGTAGCCGTAGGCCGTCTGTACAGAATCTCGATCCATTGAATGAACCTGGGACCAAAGCCAAAGCACCTGAGAGCCGCTAGTAGAAACGGCCATTCGATAGAATCAAAGGCCTTGGCGGTATCCAGAGATGCCAGAGCCCATCGCTCTTGTCTATGTGCCCCTATCTGAGCTATCACTTGTGCTCTTCTGATATTATCAGAGGTGGATCTGCCTGGGATAAATCCAGATTGGTCTGAGTGAATTATGGACGTGATTACCTTATTCAGGCGGGTAGCCAGGAGTCTGGTCAGGATTTTATAGTCCAAGTTCAATAATGAAATTGGACGATACGACCCACAGTCCAGAGGGTCCTTATCTGGCTTAAGTATCACCACTATAGTGGCATCGTACAGTGAGTCAGGCAACGATCCCGGGAGTGCGCCGCCTTGTAGAGCTGCAGGAGCTGTGGTCCCAGAACATCAATGTATCTAGAATAAACCTCCTCGGGATACCATCAGGTCCTGGCGCCTTCCCTGAGGGCAAATCCCTGATCGCTTGAGCAACTTCCTCCAGTGTAATATCCTCCTCCATAAGACCCCTATCCAAATCGCCCAACCGGGGTGGGTCACTTCCGAATATAGTCAGTCAGTTCTGCTGGCGTATAGGTCACGGCTGATTCGTAAAGGTTACGATAAAAGGAGAGGAAAGACTCAAGTATACCTCCCACGGATTCCACTATCTGCCCAGTAGGACTGCGAATGCGAATAACGGGGGAGACATATGGCAACCTCTGACTATATGCGCCAGCAGCTTCCCGGCCTGATTACCCGTCTCAAACGCCTGCTGTTTAAGGAAGAATAGCTTGCGCTTGCTTTTTTCCTCTAGATGTATCATATATAACCTTCCCCTGGAGAGCCATTCCAGCCTATGTTCGTCAGTGGGGGTCCGTATGTAAGCTGCCTCGGCCTCCTTGCACTTTTCATGTAGCTCAGCTTCTTTGCGATGCGTCTCCCTTTAACATAGGAAATCGAGGATTTAAGGCATCCTCTAAGGTACGCCTTCAGAGTCTCCCACAGTAGTAAGGCATCAGTCGGTTCGTCATGGGCCCCCAGGAACACGCCCAGCTGATCAGGGATCCTATCATGTTGTCCAAAAAGGGACAGCCAGAAAGGAGGAATGCGGAGCTTGCCACCATGATCAATAGGGTCCGCCACTGACATCTCTGCCAGAATCGGTGCATGATCTGAGGGCCCCTGAGGCCCATAACGGATGTCCGACAAGTCTGTATAAACCAGAGAATTGCCAAGGATATAATCCAGTCTAGATAGGGCGCCCCTCGCCGGGGTGAAACAGGAGTATTCCCTCGTGAGGGGGTTCCTAAGTCTCCACAGGTCCAGCCATCCCATTTCCTGAGAGATCCTAAAAAGAGTGGTACCGTCAGAGCTGGATCTAGAACCACAAGGTCCCTGTCTAAACCTGTCCATGTCCTCGTTCATTACCTGATTAAAGTCACCCACACACAGCAATCTTACCAAGGTATTGCTATTTTAGCAATTGAATTTCACCCCAGAAAAAAATATATCCTTTGCCGTACACTGTTAAACTTGGCCAGCCACAGCTGAAACCACTGATTTATGGTATTGCTATTTTGGCAATTGACTTTAACCCCAGAACAAAATATTTCCTTTGCCGGACACTATTAAACTTGTCCAGTCACAGTTCGAACACTAGATTTACGGTATTTTTATTTTGGCAACTGAATTTAACCGCAGAAAATAATATTTCCTTTGACGGACACTCTGAAACTTGTCCAGTCACAGCTGGAACACCAGATTTAAGGTATTGCTATTTTAGCAATTGAATTTCACCCCTGAAAAAAATATATCCTTTGCCGTACACTGTTAAACTTGGCCAGCCACAGCTGAAACCACTGATTTATGGTATTGCTATTTTGGCAATTGACTTTCACCCCAGAACAAAATATTTCCTTTGCCGGACACTATGAAACTTGTCCAGTCACAGTTCGAACACTAGATTTACGGTATTTCTATTTTGGCAACTGAATTTAACCGCAGAAAATAATATTTCCTTTGACGGACACTCTGAAACTTGTCCAGTCACAGCTGGAACACCAGATTTAAGGTATTGCTATTTTAGCAATTGAATTTCACCCCAGAAAAAAATATATCCTTTGCCGTACACTGTTAAACTTGGCCAGCCACAGCTGAAACCACTGATTTATGGTATTGCTATTTTGGCAACTGAATTTATCCCCAGAAAATAATAAATCCTTTTTCTGGACACTATTAAACTTGTCCAGTCACAGCTGGAACACCAGATTTAAGGTATTTCTAATCTTGCAACTGAATTTCACCGCAGAGAATAATATATCCTATGACGGACACTATGAAACTTGTCCAGTCACAGCTGGAACACCAGATTTACAGTATTGCTATTTTGGCAATTGAATTTCACCCCAGAAAAAAATATATCCTTTGCCGGACACTATTAATCTTGGCCAGCCACAGCTGAAACCACTGAGTTATGGTATTGCTATTTTGGCAATTGAATTTAACCCCATAAAAAAATATATCCTTTGCCGGACTCTATTAAACTTGGCCAGCCACATCTCAAACCACTGATTTATGGTATTGCTATTTTGGCAATTGACTTTCACCCCAGAACAAAATATATCCTTTGCCGGACACTATGAAACTTGTCCAGTCACAGTTCGAACACTAGATTTACGGTATTTCTATTTTGGCAACTGAATTTAACCGCAGAAAATAATATTTCCTTTGACGGACACTCTGAAACTTGTCCAGTCACAGCTGGAACACCAGATTTAAGGTATTGCTATTTTGGCAATTGAATTTCACCCCAGAAAAAAATATATCCTTTGCCGTACACTGTTAAACTTGGCCAGCCACAGCTGAAACCACTGATTTATGGTATTGCTATTTTGGCAATTGACTTTCACCCCAGAACAAAATATATCCTTTGCCGGACACTATGAAACTTGTCCAGTCACAGTTCGAACACTAGATTTACGGTATTTTTATTTTGGCAACTGAATTTAACCGCAGAAAATAATATTTCCTTTGACGGACACTCTGAAACTTGTCCAGTCACAGCTGGAACACCAGATTTAAGGTATTGCTATTTTGGCAATTGTCTTTCACCCCAGAACAAAATATATCCTTTGCCAGACTCTATTAAACTTGTCCAGTCATAGCTCGAACACTAGATTTACGGTATTTCTAATTTGGCAATTGAATTTCACCCCAAAAAATAATAAATCCTTTGGCAGAAACTATTAAACTTGGCCAGCCACTGCTGGGACACCAGATTTAGGGGATTGCTATTTTGTCAATTGAATTTCACCCCAGAACAAAATATATCCTTTGCCGGACACTATTAAACTTGTCCAGTCACAGCTGGAACACCAGATTTACGGTATTGCTATGTTTGCAATTGAATTTCACCCCAGAACAAAATATATCCTTTGCCTTAGACTGTTAAACTTGGCCAGCCACAGCTGAAACCCCTGATTTATGGTATTGCTATTTTGGCAATTGAATTTCACCCCAGAAAAAAATGTATCCTTTGCCGGACACTATTAAACTTGTCCAGTCACAGCTGGAACACCAGATTTACGGTATTGCTATGTTTGCAATTGAATTTCACCCCAGAACAAAATATATCCTTTGCCTTAGACTGTTAAACTTGGCCAGCCACAGCTGAAACCACTGATTTATGGTATTGCTATTTTGGCAATTGAATTTCACCCCAGAACAAAATATATCCTTTTCCGGACACTATTAAACTTGTCCAGCCACAGCTGGAACACCAGATTTACGGTATTTATATTTTTTCAACTGAATTTCACCCCAGAAAATAATATATCCTTTGACGGACACTATGAAACTTGTCCAGTCACAGCTGGAACACTAGATTTACGGTATTTCTATTTTGGCAACTGAATTTCATCCCAAAAATAATAAATCCTTTGCCAGACACTATTAAACTTGGCCAACCACAGCTGAAACCACTGATTTATGGTATTGCCATTTTGGCAATTGAATTTCACCCCATAACAAAATTTATCCTTTGCAGGACACTATTAAACTTGTCCATTCACATCTGGAACACCAGATTTATGTTATTGCTATTTTGAATTTCACCAATCAATTTTTCCTGTAGCACATCAAGGGTTAACAGCCAAACAAAGCTCAATATTTATTACCCTGATGCTGCAGTTTACAGAAGCACCCTATATGTGGTCATAAACTGCTGTAAGGGCACATGGCAGGGCGCAGAAGGAAAGTAGCGCCATATTGTTAACAGAGAGCAGATTTTGCAATAATGGTTTTCAGGCGCTATGTCATATTTGAAGAGACCCTAAGGTACCTAGAAAGAAAACCCCTAAAAGTGACCTCATTTTGGAAACTACAGCCCTAAATCTATGAGTGAAGTGAATACTTTGACTCAACAAGCGTTTCATAGAATTTAGAAACACATGGCTGTGAAAATGAAAAATGAATTTGTATTTCCAATATAATGTTGCTTTACCCCAATTTAATTTTTATCGTGCAACAGGGGTACAAGGGGTAACAGGAGAAAATGCCCCTGACAACTTGTTATGATTTTTTTCCTGAATATGGCAACACCATATATGTGGTCATAAACCGCTGTTTGGAGACACGGCAGCATTCTGAAGGGAAGTAGAGGTATCGGGATTTTCTAACATATAATTTGCTGAAATTGTTTTTAGGGGCCATAACTTATATATCTTTTCACCAATGTAGCTGTACCCTCTCCAGCACTGCTATATCTGCCTTGTTCACAGGAGCCCAGAACTGTACACAGTACTCCATACAGTATGTGGTCTGACTAGTGATTTGTAAAGTGGCAGGACTATGTTCTCATCACGGGCATCTATGCTCGTTTTGATGCAACCCAATATCTTATTGGCCTGCAGCAGCTGCCTGACACTGGTTTCTAGAGCTTAGGGCTCATGCACATGGCCTTTGTGCAGCCGTGGCCGTATTGCAGCCCGCAATATATGGTTCCGCAGTACATGGGGCACCGGCCGTGTGCGGGGTTCACTTGAATGGGTCCGCAAATCCGGAGATGTGGTGCAGAACGGAAGCACAAATTGGAATCCCACGAAATCACTACGGAGTGCTTCCGTGGTGTTTCTGGCCATGCCTCCAGATCACGGACCCATTCCAGTTGAATTGGTCTCGATCCCTCCCGGCAGCCGCACGGACGTTGCCCGTGCATTGAGGACCGCAAATTGCATCAATTCAGTGGCTCACCTTCCTGTATTTCAAGATCAAGGTGCACTGTCTTTGGTGCACCTAATACCAAATAATTGTGTACTCATGTCATATAAATTGTAATGGCAGGCACTCTATCATCTAGCATCGCATGGTGAGCAATCTACATTACACAGGTTATTGTATCATTTCAGTCATTTATTACCCCAAATAGCAAAAATGAATAAAAATTTGATATAACACTAATTAATATTGACATATAATAAAAGCTATATACTGTCCACTCCATCTAAATCCCCATGATCAATTAAAAAAAATAATTTAAAACATGATTATTATGCCTTTTAGCTCTCCCAGCCATTTTGATTAATTATCTTCAATGGTATAGTGCATAAGTACAAAAATATATATAAAAATATATAAAAATTGAACAATAATATGGAAAAAAATAAAATAAATAGAAAAATTTAAAATTGGAAATAAAAAGTGTCTTTTTTATATCAATATGTCCTTTTGATATCAAATCACTGTTTATATTCCATATGGATTATTTAATATTTGTATGAGTTATAAGTGCACTGTCTCTCCAATGATGTGTCAATATAACAGTTCAATAGCTGTCGTGGCCCATAACAGGTAAGATTCAGCATTAAGAGGATTTTATGTGGCTGTCATGGCCCATAACGGGTCAGATTTAGCATTAGTACCACTCACGGGACAGCCTTGGCGTGGCGAGTGGCTTATTACCTTTTGATCAAAACGTACACTAATGTCCTCTTATAGCTTCTATCTTGGGCAGAGATCTGGTTGCAGAGTGCTGTTGCATTTTGTTGTTTGTATGTATAATTGCCATAGCTATGTGCACCTGTATACAGGGACGTGCTGACTGACCCCCCCTTGTGTTTCTATATAACAGTTCAATAGTATAGGTTACCAAAAAATTATATATGGGTCAAAAAATATACAAAATGCATATAACTACAAAATCACTGGATAAATTCATGATTATATTGAAGAGTACACAAAACAATGATTAGCAAAACACAAGAAAATTAAAAGCAATTAAAAAACCAACATGTCTGATGGTGCGTGATCAGTATAATAAAGTGCAAGTGCAGAAATAGTGGTCAGCAATAAAGATACCAGTACAAATGTATTAAAATGTACAAATGTAAAATAAGTAATGCCAAATTTCATTTATATACACAAAATCCGCTGAGCCTTAAAAGGTCAAAGGGCGTCAAGGTCCCAGAATGTAAAGACAAAGTTGGTACAATGATGAAAAGGAACCCGAAAGATGCAAATACTGACCACTGGCTGAAACACCTCACAAAAACACCACCAGTCCACTCCCCAACGCGTGTTTAGCATTTAGCTTTTTAAAGGGGGTTTCAAGCTTGTTAAATAGTATGACAGTATCTTTCTGTAGCAATAGTAAATGGTTAGTTGTATGCCAGTATTTTTTTATAGCAGTAGTAAATGGTTAGTTATATGAAAATGATGCTACATTACCACCCTGGACGATAGCCTTCTCATATAGATGAGTTGTATTTTTTCTGTGTCTCTCCAGTTCTTAATTCAAATTGGTCCGTACTGCGACCTCTCATCCACTCCTGCTTGGAATTGCACATAAAACGAGAAGTTTGATGAAGAAGCACTATTGATGAAGGAACAATTTTTTGCAAAAAATTACCCAAGCAAAGTAATTGATAATTTTCTGGAGAAAGTGAGAGCCATGGACAGAAACAGCTTCTTTGAATTAACAAAAAGTGAAGTAAAACAAGATGAAACCATGAGCATTATACTGCCATTTAATGTCCAGTATAAGGAAATAGAAAAAATAATAATAAGAAAACACTGGCACCACCTACTACAAGATAACATTTTAGGACCAATACTATTGACAGTTCCACAAATACTATATACAAAAGCTGCGAACCTGGGTTTAAAAGTGGCACCATCTGTTAAAAAAAGGAAAGGAGGTGAGGCCCAACTGGTAATGTTCGCATGCTCGGCCGAACACCAGTTCGGCTTGAACATCGATATGCTCAGCCGAATACCACGTGTGTGCGAGCGCGAGTCAGTGTATTTGAATCTAATTTAGACTCTATTTGTGAAAAGTTTCAGCCAGGATTAGAACTCACAACCTTGCACATTAGATCCAAATAACTTAACCACTTCACTATAGAGCTGCAGGGCCAGTCACTTAAAAAAAAAAATAGACTTCTGCTATATGGGAATACTTACTAGTAGTAAGTATTCCTATGCAGCATAAGTCTCTTATTTAATATTTTTTTTTTTTTATTGCCTGGCTGTGCAGCTCTATAGTGTAGTGATTAACGTTCTTGGCTTTAATGTACAAGCTTGTGATTTCGAATCCCGGCAGAAACTTTTCAGAAATAGAGGCTAAATTAAATTTTTATAATTTTTTTTTGTAATTGTAAAAAATGTATGGCACAAAATAAATGTGTAATTACTAATATATAATGGCTTAAAGCTTATATATATACATACATGTTGCTGAAACGTTTCTGCCTGGATTTGAACTCCCAACCATGTACATTAGGAGCAAGGACATTAACTACTACACTATAGAGCTACATGTTAACCTGCGCAGAAATATAAAATAAGTCTTCTGCTGAATAGGAATACTCACTATATCAGAAACTACTATGAGGTTTTTCTGACACAGCTTAGCATTCAGTTTTATAGCTGAGTGGATAAGATCCTTGTCTCTAATGTACAAGCTTTATAGCTGAGTGGATAAGATCCTTGCCTCTAATGTACAAGCTTTATAGCTGAGTTGATAAGATCCTTGCCTCTAATGTACAAGGCTGGGAGTTCAAATCCTGGAAGAAACTTTTCAGAAATTAGATTTAAATACACTGGGGTGTCCCCAAGCACTGACTCCATATATAAATATAGCTATATATGGAGTCAGAGCAGGGACTTCTAAGCTGAACTAGACTCCTGACACACTCCTGAACTAGACTCCTGACACCAACTCCTGACAGAGCAGGGGGTGCCTGGGGTTCTTCCATTGTGCTCGGGTGCTAGGTAGATCACCCTGGATTCGGGAAGTGTTCTACACGAGCAGTTTGGGGCTTGCCCAACACTATCAACAGATAGTGATGCAACAGATATTATATATATATATATATATATATATATATATATATTAGAATGCCCATGTCACAAACAATATATAGGGAGAACAAAATCGCCATTAAAAAAGAGGATAGAAGAACATATTAGAAACATCAAAAATGCATATGAACAGCAGACAGTATCAAAACATTTCAAGCAGTATCATAACAGGGACCCAACCAAACTTACTTTTGCTGCCTTTGAAGGTCAAAAGACAGTGGAGAGAAGGCAACCACATAGTGAGTATGGAGAAATGGAGATATTCAGATTATTGTAGATATGGGGCAGGTGCCCTTCAGAGATGGGACATTGCAGTCAGGCTGTTACACCAGCACTCCCATCTCCCCTCCCTGGGAAGCCTCCACCCCCCTTTTCACCTTGAAGTCCTCATCTGAAAAATAAAATGAAAAAATTAAATAAAATAAAGAATAGGATACGAACAAATAGAGTAAAGAGAAAAAAGAAGCCTGCGTTTGCAAATAGAGAATTAAAATCTCTTTTGTAACAATAGCATGCTAAATGGAAGAAAAATGCACATTTTAGTTTTTATTTCTATTCAAATCCCCAAGAAATATAAAAAACTATTGTGTTCTATATATAGAGTTTTTATTTATTGGTTATTTTCCAGCCAGCCCTTTGCAAAACTGGATATTAAGAATAGCAGAATGCCAAAACACCGCCTATGCAATTAAGGAGGATATAAAAAAAAAAAACAGATTAAAACGATTTGCACAAATCCACTGAAAAAGGAGTATTCAAGCTCCGAAACTCGTCTGGGCAATAATAATCTGGTTGCAAGATTAAATAAAAATGACTATTAAGGATGAGCGAACCTGAACTGGATAGTTTGTACCGAATTTTGGGGTGTTCGGGACACGGACCCGGACCCGACCATTTCAAAAAGATCGGGTTCGGGTTCGTTGATCGGCGATTTCTTCCAGCTTTCTGAAGGGCTGAACAGCAGCCAATCAGCTAGCGTTTTACTTTTTGTCCTAAGAAGCCATCACAGTGAGATACAATTGCAAAAATAGAAATACAGTAAATCTGGTGTTTTTCAGCTGTGGCTGGACAAGTTTAATAGTGTCCGGCAAAGGATATATTTTTTTTCTGGGGTGAAATTCAATTGCCAAAATAGCAATACCATAAATCAGTGGTTTCAGCTGTGGCTGGTCAAGTTTAATAGTTTCCATCATAGGATAGATTTTGTTCTGGGGTGAAATTTAATTGCCAAAATAGCAATACCCTGAATCTTGTGTTCCAGCTGTGACTGGACAATTTCCCTAGTGTCCGTCAAGGGAAATATTATTTTCTGGGGTGAAAGTCAGTAGCAAAAATAGAAATACAGTAAATCTGGTGTTCCAGCTATTGCAGGCCTAGTTTAAATCTGTCCGTAAAAGGGTATATTTTTTTTTCTGGTGTGAAATTCAATTGCCAAAATAGCAATACCATAATTCTGTGGTTTCAGCTGTGGCTGGCCAAGTTTAATAATGTCCGTCACAGGATAGATTTTGTTCTGGGGTGAAATTCAATTGCCAAAATAGCAATACCATAAGGCTACATGCACACGACCGTTGCCTGCCTCCGCGTCTGCTCCTCCTTGAAATTTTGCGTCCGTCAAAAATAACGGATGATGGACCGTTTTTTTTGACGGATCCGATTTTTATGGCAGATCCATTGTAAAAATGCCTATGCTTGTCCGCAAACGTGAAAAAAATAGGACATGCACTATTTTTTTGACGGAATGAAAACACGGATCACGGATGCGGAACAAAAACGGTTGACCATCCGCATTTTTTGACGGACCCATTGAAATGAATGGGGAAGCATCCTATCCGTGAAAAAAAACGGAACGGACGCGGAAACAAACAACGGTCATGTGCATGGGGCCTAAATCTGTGGTTTCAGCTGTGACTGGACAATTTTTATAGTGTCCGTCAAAGGATATATTATTTTCCCGGGGTAAAAGTCAATTGCCAAAATAGCAATACCCTGAATCTAGTGTTCCAGCTGTTGCAGGCCTAGTTTAAATCTTTCCGTAAAAGGGTATATCTTTTTCTGGTGTGAAATTCAATTGTCAAAATAGCAACACCATAAATCAGTGGATTCAGCTGTGGCTAGAAAAGTTTAATAGTGTCCGTCATAGGATAGATTTTTTTCTGGGGTGAAATTTTATTGCCAGAATAGCAATACCCTGAATCTGGTGTTCCAGCTGTTGCAGGCCTAGCTTAAATCTCTCCGTAAAAGGGTATATTTTTTTATTGGGTTAAATTCCATTGCCAAAATAGCAATACCATAAATCAGTGGTTTCAGCTGTGGCTGGCCAAGTTTAATAGTATCCGTCACAGGAAAGATTTTGTTCTGGGGTGAAATTCAATTGCCAAAATAGCAATACCATAAATTTGTGGTTTCAGCTGTGGCTGGCCAAGTTTAATAGTGTCCGCGCATAGGATAGATTTTGTTCTGGGGTGAAATTCTAATTGCCAAAATAGCAATACCCTGAATCTGGTGTTCCAGCTGTGACTGGACAAGTTTCATAGTGTCCGTCAAAGGATATATTATTTTCTGGGGTGAAATTCAGTAGCCAAAATAGAAATACCAGTAAATCTGGTGTTCCAGCTGTTGCAGGCCATAGTTTAATAGTCAGTCCGCAAAAGGATATATTTTGTTCTGGGGTGAAATTCAATTGCCAAAATAGCAATACCATAAATCAGTGGTGTCCCAGCTGTGGCTGGCCAAGTTTAATAGTGTCCGTCAAAGGATATATTTTGTTCTGGGGTGAAATTCAATTGCCAAAGATAGCAATACCCTGAATCTGGTGTTCCAGCTGTGGCTGGCCAAGTTTAAATAGTGTCCGTCAAAGGATATATTATTTTCTGGGTGAAAGTCAATTGCCAAAATAGCAATACCCTGAATCTAGTGTTCCAGCTGTTGCAGGCCTAGTTTAAATCTATCCGTAAAGGGTATATTTTTTCTGGGGTGAAATTCAATTGCCAAAATAGCAATACCATAAATCATGGTGTTCCAGCTGTAGCTGGCCAAGTTTAATAGTGTCCGTCATAGGATAGATTTTTTCTGGGGTGAAATTTAATTGCCAGAATAGCAATACCCTGAATCTGGTGTTCCAGCTGTTGCAGGCCTAGCTTAAATCTCGTCCGTAAAGGGTATATTTTTTCATTGGGTGAAATTCAATTGCAAAATAGCAATACCATAAATCTGGTGTTCCAGCTGTGGCTGGCCAAGTTTAATAGTATCCGTCACAGGAAAGATTTTGTTCTGGGGTGAAATTCAATTGCCAAAATAGCAATACCATAAATTTGTGGTTTCAGCTGTGGCTGGCCAAGTTTAATAGTTTCCGTCATAGGATAGATTTTGTTCTGGGGTGAAATTTAATTGCCAAAATAGCAATACCCTGAATCTGGTGTTCCAGCTGTGACTGGACAATTTTCCTAGTGTCCGTCAAAGGATATATTATTTTCTGGGGTAAAAGTCAGTAGCAAAAATAGAAATACAGTAAATCTGCTGTTCCAGCTGTTGCAGGCCTAGTTTAAATCAGTCCGTAAAAGGGTATATTTTTTTTTGGTGTGAAATTCAATTGCCAAAATAGCAATATCATAATTTAGTGGTGTCAGCTGTGGCTGGCCAAGATTAATAGTGTCCGTCACAGGAAAGATTTTGTTCTGGGGTGAAATTCAATTGCGAAGATAGCAATACCCTGAATCTGGTGTTCCAGCTGTTGCAGGCGTAGTTTAAATCTTTCCGTAAAAGGGTATATTTTTTTCTGGTGTGAAATTCAATTGCCAAAATAGCAATACCGTAAATCTGGTGTCCCAGCAGTGGCTGCACAAGTTTAATAGAGTCCAGCAAAGGATATATTTTTTTCTGGGGTGAAATTCAATTGCCAAAATAACAATACCGTAAATCTGGTGTCCCAGCAGTGGCTGGCAAAGTTTAATATTATCCGTCAAAGGATAGATTTTGTTCTGGGGTGAAATTCACTTGCCAATATAGCAATACCCTGAATCTGGTGTTCCAGCTGTTGCAGGCCAATTGTTAATCTGTCTGTAAAAAGGTAAATTACACTCAGTGTGCATCTCCAAGTATATTTCTTTTCGTAAAAGGGTATATTACAAAAAGTGTTACATTACAATTGCTGAAAGCATAATCCTGTAAATCTGCACGCACTATTGTGCATCTCATAGTGTATTTCTGTCTGTAAAAGGATATATTACACTCAAGGTGTATATACAAGTGCTGAGAGGGTCATCCTCAATAACTTTACATGCAACAATGCATCTCCAAGTGTATTTCTTTCCGTTAAATGGTATTTTACACAAAGTGTTAAAATACAATTGCTGAAGGCATAATCCTACATATTTTTTCACAAGTAACTGTGCATCTCGAAGTTTAAATCTGTCCATAAAAGGATACCTTTCATCCAGGGTCTAAATACTAGACCTACAATTGATATTCCCCTCATTCAGTGGTTAATGCTGTGCCTGGATTAGTGTAATAAGGTACATAAATAAATTGGTAGATAGTGTTAGGTGCCTGTAAAAAAAGGCCTGAATTTGAAATCAATACATTGGGCCAAATATTTTCTTTCTTATTGTGGTGCTTGGTGAACGGTAACAATGAGGAAAACATCTAGTAAGGGACGTGGACGTGGTCGTGGTGGTGTTAGTGGACCCTCTGGTGCTGCGAGAGGATGTGGCCATTCTGCCACAGCCACACGTCCTAGTGAACCAACTACCTCAGGTTCCAGTACCCGCCAGTATTTACAGCGATATTTGGTGGGGCCCAATTACGTTCTAAAGATGGTAAGGCCTGAGCAGGTACAGGCGCTAGTCAATTGGGTGGCCGACAGTGGATCCAGCACGTTCACAACATTATATCCCACCCAGTCTTTTGCAGAAAGCGCACAGGTGGTGCCTGAAAACCATGCTGTTTGAAGACTCTGCTGGCAGGGTTTCCCAAGGGAATCCACCTAGACCTTCCCCAGTGGTTGAAGACATAGAATGCACTGATGCACAACCACTTATGTTTCCTGATGATGAGGACATGGGAATACCACCTCATCGGAGTCCGCACGTCTCTGATGATGACGAAACACAGGTGCCAACTGCTGCGTCTTTTTGCAGTGTGCAAACTGAAAAGGAGTTCAGGGAGAAAGACTGTGTGGAAGACGATGCAGGGGATGATGAGGTCCTAGACCCCACATGGAGTGAAGGTCGTGCCACTGACTTTCATAGTTCAGATGAAGAGTCAGTGGTGAGACCGAGCCAACAGCGTAGCAAAAGAGGGAGTAGGCGGCAAAAGCAGAACAGCCGCCGCCAAGAGAGTTTGCCTGCTACTGGTCACCACCACCAGGGACCGAGCACCCCAAAGGCAGCTTCAAGGAGTTCCCTGGCATGGCACTTCTTTACTCGAGTGGTTTGCACGCTGTGCCATCAGAGCCTGAAGCGAGGCATTAACGTTCTGAACCTTAGCACAACCTGCATGACCAGGCATCTACATGCAAAGCATGAACTGCAGTGGAGTAAACACCTTAAAAGCAAGGAACTCACTCAGGCTCCCCCTGCTCCCTCTTCTGCTGCTGCCTCGGCTGCTTCCTCCACCTCGGGAGGAATGTTGGCACCTACCGCCCACCAAACAGAGGATGTGCCACCAACACCACCACCTGCGTCACCAAGTATCTCCACCATGTCACACGGCAGCGTTCAGCTCTCCATCTCACAAACCTTGGAGAGAAAGCGTAAATTCCCACCTATCCACCCTCGAGACCTGGGCCTGAATGCCAGCATTTCTAATCTACTGGCCTTTTAAATGCTGTCATTCAGGCTGGTGGACACAGACAGCTTCAAACAGCTGATGGCGATGGCTGTGCCACAGTCCTTCTGCCGCCAAAGATCGCAGGGCATCATTCTTTGCCTCCTGTAGCCTCCTCCTCCTACTCGGCTTCCTCCTCCTCTGCTTCCACCTGCTCATCCAGTCAGCCACACACCTTCACCACCAACTTAAGCACAGCCCGGGGTAAATGTCAGTAGGCCATTCTGAAACTCATATGTTTGGGGGACAGGCCCGACACCGCACAGAAGTTGTGGCGGGGTATGGAACAACATACCGACTAGTGGTTGCTGCCGGTGGGCCTCAAGTCCGTCCTGGTGGTGTGCGATAATGCGCGAAATCTCGTCACAGCTCTGGGACTAGCCAGTTGACGCACATCCCTTGCCTGGCGCATGTGCTGAATTTGGTGGTGCAGAAGCTCATTCACAACTACCCCTACCTGTCAGAGCTGCTGCATAAAGTGCGGGCCGTCTGTGCGCGCTTCCGGCATTCACATCCTGCCGCTGCTCGCCTGTCTGCGCTACAGCGTAACTTCGGCCTTCCCGCTCACCGACGAACAGCACCACTTCACCACCAATGACTGGGCCTCCATGCGAGACCTGTCTGCCCTGTTGCGCTGTTTCGAGTACTCCACCAACATGGCCAGTGGCGATGACGCCATTATCAGCGTTACAATTCCACTTCTATGTCTCCTTGGGAAAACACTTAGGGCGATGATGGAAGAGGAGGTGGCCCAGGAGGAGGATGAGGGGTCATTTTTAGCACTTGCAGGTCAGTCTGTTAGAAGTGGCTCAGAGGGAGGTTTTTTGCAACAGCAGAGGCCAGGTACAAATGTGGCCAGCCAGGGCCCACTACTGGGGGACAAGGAGGATGATGAGGTGGTGGATGAGGATGAAGCAGGTTCACAGCGGAGTGGCACCCAACACAGCTCAGGCCCATCACTGGTGCTGGGCTGGGGGGCTACGGAGGACGATGACGATACAAAGACAATGTGCCCACCTTACTTCCTGCACTGGAACGTGATAGGAAGATGCGCGAGTACAAGCGCACGCTGGTAGACACGCTCCTGAGAGCATTCCCAAATGTCACAGGGGAACAAATGGAAGCCCAAGGCGAA
Source organism: Bufotes viridis (assembly GCA_033119425.1). Lineage (NCBI taxonomy): Eukaryota > Metazoa > Chordata > Amphibia > Anura > Bufonidae > Bufotes > Bufotes viridis. The sequence goes on along the minus strand of CM065589.1, from coordinate 416,404,852 downwards.
GGCAGAGGAGGAGCAAGAGGTCGCCAACACAGCTGTGTCACGGCCAGCTCCTCTGAGGGCAGGGTTAGCAGGGCAGAAATGTGGAAAAGTTTTGTCACCATGCCACAGCTAACTTCAACACCACCTGATACGGATCGTGTTAGCAGGAGGCAGCATTTTACTAACATGGTTGAACAGTACGTGTGCACACCCCTTCACGTACTGACTGATGGTTCGGCCCCATTCAACTTCTGGGTCTCCAAATTGTCCACGTGGCCAGAGCTAGCCTTTTCTGCCTTGGAGGTGCTGGCCTGCCCGGCGGCCAGCGTTTTGTCTGAATGTGTATTCAGCACGGCAGGGGGCGTCATTACTGAACAAGCCAACCTGAACAAGCTGACGTTCATAAAAATGAACCAGGCATGGATCCCACAGGACCTGTCCATCCCTTGTGCAGAATAGACATTTTTAACTGCCTCCCCCTCAACCATATATTTTTGTACTCCGGGCCACTTCTTTATTGAATCCTCTTTTTTTAATTTTACTATTATAATGCGGTGCAACCAAAAGTTGAATGAACCTCTCCTCCATCTAGGTGCCAGGGGCCTAATTATCTGAAAGTGGCCTGTTCCAGTGGTGGGTAAAATGACGCCTGATTCTTTGCTATGTGACGTCTCTCCTCCGTCTGGGTGCCAGGGGCCTAATTATCGAAAAGTGGCCTTGTCCATTGGTGGGTGACATGATGCCTGATTCTCTGCTATGCGATCTCTGTCCTCTGTCTAGGTGCTGAGGCCTGAATAAATGAAAGTGGCCTTTTCCATTGGTGGGTGACTTGAAGCCTGATTATCTGCTATGGGACCTCTTTCCAATTGATATTGCTTAATTTTTATTTATTTTATGTTATTTAAATTCATTTCCCTATCCACATTTGTTTGCAGGGGATTTACCTACATTTTGCTGCCTTTTCCAGCACTCTAGTCCTTTCCTGGACTATTTTACAGCCTTTTTAGTGTACAACAATTTGTGTCCCCATCGCCTTGACGTGTGGCAGACGGGCTCAAATAATTTTGTACAAAATATATTTGCCAAGTATCTCTAATTTAAGCATAGCATAAACAATATAAATCCTTTTTTGTACTTTATTTGGATCACAGAGTGCTGTTGCATTATATATTTAGTTTTGTTTTCAGCCATAGCAGCAACGTCACGTGCAACTGCATATTGGGATGTGCTGACTACCCTTTTGTTATTCTTTGCAGTTTGTACTGGAGTTGTGGCTGACTCTAATCAGTAGTGCACTCCTGAACTGCCGTTTTGCCTCATAGGTTGATATTAATTAGCATGAGTATAAAGCTTAGCCGCCCTCCCCCACTCACTGAAAGCCTTGTGGCATCAGGAGAGGTATGGGGTGTATTCTTACTGCATCCACTGGTAGCCATTTGGCAGCAGGGGATGTGTGGAGTGGGCTCTGCATGCATGTTGGTACCTTTATTCTTTCGATTCAATGGAGGCCATTTTGCACCAAAATGACAAAAATTAAAAGGGGCCCAGCATGCATGTGGGACCTATGCTCCCTCAATGTTATGGTAGCTGTTTATGGCACATAAACATGTGTGGTTTAGTGTTAGGAACCCGTCTGATCAGAGGTCGCCTTGAAGTGTGAAAGACGGGCTCAAATAATTTTATACACAATGCATTTGTCAAACATCTCTAATTTAAGCATAGCATTAGCAATATAAATCCATTTTTGTACTTTATTTGGATCGCAGAGTGCTGATGCATTTTATATTTAGTTTAGTTTTGTTTTCAGCCATAGCAACATGCACCTGCATATTGGGATGTGCTGACTAACCCCCGTTTGTTATTCTTTACAGCTGCTACATAGACAGGATCCATTGTGCATCTAATTTTTCCTTCCGTTTGACAGATCAGAAGAAGGGTCAAATAAATGATGATGTCAAGCAGGCCAAAAAGAATAAATAGTTGGCCAGTCATGAAGTGGGTAGGGTGGAAATAGCATGAGAAGTCCACAGAGTGGCCCAATGACATACTGGTGAGGTGGCAGCAGCATGAGGAGACCACAGAGTTGCCCAGTGACATAGTGGTGATGTGGCAGCAGCAGGAGGAGACCACAGAGTGGTGATGTGGCAGCAGCATAAGGAGACCACAGAGTGGCCCGAGATATAGTGTTGAGGTGGCAGCAGAATGAGGAGACCACAGAGTGGTGAAGTGGCAGCAGCATGAGGAGACCACAGAGTGGCCTAATGACATAGTGGTGAGGCGGCAGAAGCATGAGGAGACCACAGAGTGGCCCAGTGACATAGTGCTGATGTGGCAGCAGCATGAGAAGACCACAGAGTGGTGAAGTGGCAGCAGCATTAGGGGACCACAGAGTGGTGGGGTGGCAGCAGCATGAGGAAACAATAGAGTGGCCTAGTGACAGAATGGGCAGGTGGGCCGCAATACCAGTACCAGTTGAAGATAGTGGCTGACAGTAGGAGCACCTGGCAGCAGGTGTGGCATCAGGCGGATGGCAGCATCAAAGTAGTAGCCGAAGCATATAGCCAGAAGAAACATGTCTTTTTTGTCAAAGTGTTGCTGTGGCACCATGTATGATCTAGTCTGATGCATCAGGCTGAAAAAATCCTGAAAAGCCACACCTGATTCATTTTAGAGAAGGTCAGTTTCTCTACATTTGGGTGGACAGGCGAGTTCTCATTAGGGTAACTATGGCTCGCACCACAGTAAACACCCGCTCTGATGCCACACTGCTGGCCGGGCAGGAAAGCTTGTCCAGGGCAAACTCAGCCAGTTGCATCCATAAATCGAGTTTGGCTTCCCAGTAGTTTCAAGGGATCTTCGAAGTGGGGTGGTGGGGTGACTCCAAGTAGGCCACAACCTGCAGGTTCAGGTTCTTCTTTTTGTCTATCTGCTGCTGCTGGTGAGTAGTTTCTTCAGTAGTCGGGTGAATGAAACTGCTTATTAGCGACACTAGACTTAAGTTGCACCCCCAGCAGCCATGGCAGTGGAACGTGAGTGCAGAGGGCCCCCCCAGTCAGACCTGCGTGAGAATGGGAGATGGCGCACATAGGCAGCAGCCAACTGACTACATATGATGTCTTGATAGTATTTCAATTTGTCCTTCATCTCAGCGGGTGTGAAAAAAGGCCCCCATTTTTGACCGATAGTGAGGGTCTAACATGGTTGAGATTCAGTAGTCATCCCTCTGGGGAATGGTGACAATTCGGGTGTCACTACGCAAGCAAGTAAGCATGCATCGGCCATTTGTGCAAGTGACTCAGAGGGACTCCTTGCCTCGATCTCCACTGCATACTGCCACTGGGTGTCTAGGTCATATGCCTCGTCTTCCTCATCGCCCTGTAGCTCCTCTGGCCGCTCCTGCTTCTCCTCTCCTGTCACCTGTGTAGAAAAACCACCAATTTCTCTATATTGCTTGTGCCCTAATGTCCTTCTCCTCCTCTATTTCAGCCCCTATGGGGCTCATGGGGACATAGGATATATTCGCCATATTGGCCTATGTTGGGGTATGCCGTTCTGCCGCTGTAGCTCAAGGAGGGTGTGCTTTGTGGAGTACGAGTGGCTGAAGTGCATGCAAAGTTTCCTGGCCATCTTCAGGATGTTTTGCAGATGGCAGAAGACTTCAGGAACCACTTTACAACCAGATTGAACACATGCGCCATGCAAGGCGCATGGCTAAGCCGTCCTTGACGCAGCGCTGACACCATGTTCTTACCGTTGTCACCATGGTTATAATTTTGAGTTTTCGAAGAGAAAGCCAGGATTCGATTTCTTGATGAAGAACAAGGAACAGTTCCTCCCCTGTGTGACTCCGTTCGCCTAGGAAAACTAAGTGCAGAACAGATTGACACCGCATTGCCCTGCACATGTGGTATGCTGGTGGGGCACTGTGAATTGTCCTTGCAGTGGAGGTGAGGACATGGTGGGGGATGAGGAGGCAGAGGCTGACATTGTCACAGGACCAATGTCATGAGAACTTGAAGGCGGAAGCAGCGTCACCGGGCCAAGTTGCTGGTGTGGCTGGGCAGGAACAACATTTACCCAGTGGGCCATAAAGGACATATATTGTCCTTGACCATAGTTAAAGCTCTGTATGTCAGACTGGCCCACCTTCTTCTTTTCTACATGTGTTTGCAGGGTTGATACTGCGTTTTTGGCAAAGAAATGATGACTTGGGACTCTTGGCTCCGCACAACCCATCAGTTCTCTGAAAGGTGTAGAGTCCACCACTTTGAAAGGGAGGGACTGCAGCCCCAGCAACTTGGTTAGGAGCACATTCAGCTTCTGCGACATAGGATGAGTGCATGCATACTGTTGTTTCTTGGCAATCGCTTCAGTGATCAATTGCTGACGGAATGACTGACGAGGAGTAGCAGGAGGAGCAGGAGCATGAGGTTCAGCAGATAATGGGAAGGACAGACAGCTCCTTTCGGCTGATGTGGTGGATCCTTTACTGCATGAAATTGGGTGTGTGACACTGGGTGATGCAGCGTTTGCTGCAGCATGCTGGACCACCACATCGGAATCACGGTTCTCCCAGACCACTTTATGGTGACGCCGCTTGTGTTGATGCAGGGCCATAGTGCCAACATTGGCAACCTGGCCATGCTTTACCATCTGCACAGAAATACGACAAATGGACACTTCGTCCGGCGGCCTAAAAAAAAATTGCCACACCGTAAAGTATGGCATTTTCCCACCAACACTCCACGCTGAATGCCTGCTACTGCTTCCTCTGTCAACCCTTGCACCCCTACTTTCCGGGCTGGTTGGCTCCTGTGAAGCGGGTGGTCTACCCCGGGCATGTTTGGCTCCCAACCTCCCACTTCTGCCACCCTGCTGACTCACTGCCACGCTGCCACCCTGCTGTCTCAGCCGCTGCCTCACATGCAAGCTGCCATCCTCTACTCCTGATGATGAAGCCCCTTCTTCGCCCGGCTCCAAAGTGCAATCGGCTACATCATTATCCGCTACTATCTGCACGTCACTGATGTCCTCCTCAACAGACTCAGGGCCAGGAACCTGACCGCTCTCAACACCTTCTACCATGCGACTCTCCTCATGACTACTTACCCGCCTACTGGAGGAAGTGGCAGATGTCTCCTCCAGAACTTGGCTGGGCAGTAGCTGCTGATTGTCCTCTAGTAGCTTGCCCTCGCTGAAAATTGGAGCTGAGTAGGGATGAGCGAACCCGAACTGTAAAGTTCGAGTTCGTACCAAATTTTGGGGTGTTCGGGACCCGGACCCGACCCTTTCAAAAAAGTTTGGGTTCGTTGTTTTTGCGATTTCTTCCCGCTTTCTGAAGGGCTGCACATCAGCCAATCAGCTAGCGTTTTACTTCTTGCCCTAAGAAGCCACTAGTAGGCATGGCTGTAATTGGCCAAATGCAGCATGTGACCCAGCCTCTAGACATTTACTGGTGTGTTTACAAACATGGTGAAGTCAAGAGAATGGTCCAGGAAGACAAGAGAAGAGGTGATTTCTCTTCACAGGAAGGGCAATGACTATAAGAAGATTGCAAAGATGTTAAACATACCAAGAGACACCATAGGAAGCATCAGTCGCAAATTCAAGGCAAAGGGCACTGTTAAAATGTTACATGGTCGTGGCAGAAAGAAGATGCTGACTTCGACTGCTGTGTGCTACCTGAAGCACAAAGTGGAGAAAAGTCCCCGTGTGGCTGCTGAGGAACTGAAAAAAGATTTGTCAAACGCGGGTACTGAAGTTTCAGCTCAGACAATAATGAGACACTGCGTAATGAAGGCCTCCATGCTGTTTGGGCCCATGGATCAACGCTATGTTTGGAGGAGGTAGAACAAGGCCTATGAAGAAAAGAACACCTTGCCTACTTTGAAGCATGACGGGGGGTCAATCATGCTTTGGGGCTGTTTTGCTTCTACAGGTACAGGAAAGCTTAAGCATGTGCAAGGTACCATGAATTCTCTTCAGTACCAGGAGATATTGGATGAAAATGTGATGCAGTCCGTCACAAACCTGAGGCTTGGGAGACGTTGGACCTTTCAACAGGACAATGATCCCAAGCATACCTCTAAGTCCACTAGAGCATAGTTGCAGATCAAAGACTAGGACATTTTGAAGTGGCCATCGCAGTCAACAGACTTAAATCCGATTGAGAACCTCTGGTGGGACTTAAAGAAAGCAGTTGCAGCGCGCAAGCCTAAGAATGTGACTGAACTGGAGGCTTTTGCCCATGAAGAATGGGCGAAGATACCCGTAGATCGCTGCAAGACACTTTTGTCAAGCTATGCTTCACGTTTAAAAGCTGTTATAACTGGAAAAGGATGTTGTATTAAGTATTAAGATTGAATGTCACTTGGGGGTTGAATAAAACTGATAATGATGTGAGCACAGAAAAAACATTTGTGGTTATTTCATTATAAATGTTATGTTATATTTGTCTGACTTACAAGTGCCTCATTGATTTAATTGTAAACAAGATGACTGAAATGATCAAAATCACTTTAAAACTGGCCAAAACACTTTCAGTGGGGGTTGAATAATTTTTAGCACAACTGTAAATAGATAGCCAGATAGTGTTAGGTGCCTGTAAAAAAAAAGGCCTGAATTGGAATTCAATACATTGGGCCAATTTCTTTTCTTATTGTGGTGAACGGTAACAATGAGGAAAACATCTAGGAAGGGATGCGGACATGGTCGTGGTGTTGTTAGTGGACCATCTGGTGCTGGGAAAGGATGTGGCCGTTCTGCCACAGCCACAAGTTCTAGTGAACCAATTACCTCAGGTTCAAGTACCCGCCAGAATTTACAACGATATTTGGAGGGGCCCAATGCTGTTCTAAGGATGGTAAGGCCTGAGCAAGTACAGGCACTTGTCAATTGGGTGGCCGACAGTGGATCCAGGAAGTTCACAACATTATTTCCCGCCCAATCTTCTGCAGAAAGCGCACAGGTGGCGCTTGAAAACCAAGCCCATCAGTCTGTCACATCAACCCCATACATATCAGGGAAACTGTCTGAGCCTCAAGTTATGCAGCAGTCTCTTATGCTGTTTGAAGACTCTGCTGGCAGGGTTTTCCAAGGGAATACACCTAGCCCTTCCCCAGTGGTGGAAGACATAGAATGCACTGACGCACAAGCACTTATGTTTCCTGATGATGAGGACATGGGAATACCACCTCATCTGAGTCCGCACATCTCTGATGATGACGAAACACAGGTGCCAACTGCTGCGTCTTTTTGCAGTGTGCAGACCGAAAAGGAGGTTAGGGAGGAAGACTGTGTGGAAGACGATGCAGGGGACGATGAGGTACTAGACCCCACATGGAATGAAGGTCGTGCCACTGACTTTCATAGTTCAGAGGAAGAGGCAGTGGTGAGACCGAGCCAACGGCGTAGCAAAAGAGGGAGCAGTGGGCAAAAGCAGAACAGCCACCACCAAGAGAGTTCGCCTGCTACTGGCCACCACCACCAGGGACCGAGCACCCCAAAGGCAGCTTCAAGGAGTTCCCTGGCATGGCACTTCTTCAAACAATGTGCTGACGACAAGACCCGGTTGGTTTATACGCTGTGCCATCAGAGCCACAAAGCGAGGCATTAATGTTCTGAACCTTAGCACAACCTGCATGACCAGGCATCTACATGCAAAGCATGAACTGCAGTGGAGTAAACACCTTAATAACAAGGAACTCGCTCAGGCTCCCCCTGCTCCCTCTTCTGCTGCTGCCTCGGCCTCTTCCTCCGCCTCGGGAGGAATGTTGGCACCTGCCTCCCGCCAAATAGAGGATGTGCCACCAACACCACCACCTCCGTCACCAAGCATCTCCACCATGTCACACGGCAGCGTTCAGCTCTCCATCTCGCAAACCTTGGAGAGAAAGCGTAAATTCCCACCTAGCCACCCTCGAGCCCTGGTCCTGAATGCCAGCATTTCTAAACTACTGACTTTGAAATGCTGTCATTCAGGCTGGTGGACACAGACAGCTTCAAACAGCTGATGGCGATAGCTGTCCCACAGTATGTTGTTCCCAGCCGCCACTACTTCTCCAAGAGAGCCGTGCCTTCCCTGCACAACCAAGTATCCGATAAAATCAAGTGTGCACTGCGCAACGCCATCTGTGGCAAGGTCCACCTAACCACATATACGTGGACGAGTAAGCACGGCCAGGGACGCTATATCTCTCTAACTGCACACTGGGTAAATGTAGTTGTGGCTGGGCCCCAGGCGGAGAGTTCTTTGGCTCACGTCCTTCCGCCGCCAAGGATCGGAGGGCATCATTCTTTGCCTCCGGTAGCCTCCTACTCGGCTTCCTCCTCCTCTTCTTCCACCTGCTCATCCAGTCAGCCACACACCTTCACCACCACCTTCAACACAGCCTGGGGTAAACGTCAGCAGGCCGTTCTGAAACTCATATGTTTGGGGGACTGGCCCCACACCGCGCAGGAGTTGTGGTGGGGTATTGAACAACAGACCGACGAGTGATTGCTACCGATGGGCCTTAAGCCTGGCCTGGTGGTGTGCGATATTGGGCGAAATCTCGTCACAGCTCTGGGACGCACATCCCTTGCCTGGCGCATGTGCTGAATTTGGTGGTGCTGAAGTTCCTTCACAACTACCCCGACACGTCAGAGCTGCTGCATAAAGTGTGGGCCGTCTGTGTGCACTTCCGGCGTTCACATCCTGCATCTGCTTGCCTGTCTGCCCTACAGCGTAACTTCGGCCTTCCCGCTCACCGCCTCATATGCGACGTGCCCACCAACTCCACCTTGCACATGCTGGAGAGACTGTGCGAGCAGCAGCAGGCCAAATTGGAGTTTCAGTTGCAGCACGCACGGGTCAGTCGCACTGCGTAACAGCACCACTTCACCACCAATGCGAGACCTGTGTGCCCTGTTGCGCTGTTTCAAGTACTCCACCAACATTACCAGTGACGATGACGCCGTTATCAGCGTTACAATACCACTTCGATGTCTCCTTGAGAAAACACTTAGGGCAATGATGTATGAGGAGGTGGCCCAGGAGGAGGAGGAGAAGGAAGAGGGCTCATTTTTAGCACTTTTAGACCAGTCTGTTAGAAGTGGCTCAGAGGGAGGTTTTTTGCAAAAGCAGAGGCCAGGTACAAATGTTTTCAGCCAGGGCCCACTACTGGAGGATGAGGAGGACGAGGAGCTGGAGGAGGATGAGGATGAAGCATGTTCACAGCACGGTGGCACCCAACACAGCTCGGGCCCATCACTGGTGCGTGGCTGGGGGGAAACGGAGGACGATAACGATACACCTCCCACAGAGGACAGCTTGTCCTTACCTCTTGGCAGCCTGGCACACATGAGCGACTACATGCTGAAGTGCCTGCGCAATGACAGCAGAGTTGCTCACATTTTAACGTGTGCGGACTACTGGGTTGCCACCCTGATGGATCCCCAGTACAAAGACAATGTGCCCACCTTACTTCCTGCACAGAAGCGTGATAGGAAGATGCGCGAGTACAAGTGCTCATTGGTAGACGAGCTACTGAGAGCATTCCCAAATGTAACGGGGAACAATTGGAAGCCCAAGGTGAAGGCAGAGGAGGAGTAAGAGGTCGCCAACGCAGCTGTGTCATGGCTAGCTCCTCTGAGGGCAGGGTTAGCATGGCAGAGATGTGGAAAAGTTTTGTCACCACGCCACAGTTAACTTCACCACCACCTTATACGGAACGTGTTAGCAGGTGGCAGCATTTCACTAACATGGTGGAACAGTACGTGTTTACACCCCTCCACGTACTGACTGATGGTTTGGCCCCATTCAACTTCTGGGTCTCCAAATTGTCCACGTGGCCAGAGCTAGCCTTTTATGCCTTGGAGGTGCTGGCCTGCCCGGCGGCCTGCGTTTTGTCTGAACGTGCATTCAGCACGGCAGGTGGCGTCATTACTGACAAACGCAGCTGCCTGTCCACAGCCAACGTGGACAAGCTGACGTTCATAAAAATGAACCAGGTATGGATCCCACAGGACCTGTCCATCCCTTGTTCAGAATAGACATTTATAACTACCTCCCCTTAACCATATATTCTTGTACTCCAGGGCACTTCTTTATTGAATCCTCTTTTTTTTTATTTTATCATTATTTTGCGGGGCAACCAAAGTTGAATGAACCTCTCCTCCATCTGGGTGCCATGGCCCTGATTCTGTGAATGAGGCCTATGGCACTGCAGGCAGACATGAATCCTTTTTGGCTCTGATGAGTACATCAACTCCCATAGCATTCCCTCCTGATGCCACCCCAACCTCCTATTCCACCTCCTCCTCCTCAAAGTTGCCAATTGATATTGGTTAATTTTTATTTATTTTATTTTATTTTAAGTCATTTCCCTATCCTCATTTGTTTGCAGGGGATTTACCTACATTTTGCTGCCTTTTGCAGCCCTCTAGCCTTTTCTTGGGCTATTTTACAGCCTTTTTAGTGCCCAAAAGTTCGGGTCCCCATTGACTTCAATCTGGTTCGGGTTCGGGGTGAAGTTCGGGTCGAGTTCGGATCCCGAACCCGAACATTTTCAGGAAGTTCATCCGAACTATTCAAACACGAACATCCAGGTGTTCTCTCAACTCTAGAGCCGAGCCTACGGCATATAATACTTCTTGAGAGAACTGAAAATGACAGAGGGAGGTTCAGGAAAGGTGGGGGCACAGGGCATGCTCCATGGCCATGCCAACTAAGCGTCGTGTCAGAGGAACTCACCGACTCTTGGCTGGGGGTGTGTGATGTGACTTGCGACAGAGTCGAAGACCAAGTCAATCATTCAAGCACCGCTGGGTTGCTGGTCAGTATATGGCTGCTAAATAACTCCTGGAGCTCAGGCCTCTTGCTGCTGCCACCATCCCTTCTTCTGCTGCCTGCAACAGAAACATTTTGGCCACTGCCTGTTCCCTTTGAAGAGCATGTCACCTGTCTGTCTGACATATTGTATGATAAAATAATTAAATTAAAATAATACCCCCCATAAAAGTCTGTAGTATTTTGTTACTTCCCCGCAGAACGGCAATTAAGACATATTCTTTTTACTATTTCTACACCCCAAAAAAAGAAATATAACAATCACAATTCAACGCAGATAGGCTAATGGGATGTACACATCTTTCCTATTAATACACCACCTAAATGGCTGTAGTACAATGTAACTTCAACGCTGAATGGCAATTATAACATATATTTTCTTCTTTTTTTTCCAATTTCTACACCACAAAAAATAAAAATAAATAACAATACCAATTCACTGTAGAATGGGTTATGGGACATTTATATATTTTCTTTTTCTACACCAAGTAAATGTCTGTAGTACAATATAACTTCTCCGCTAGACGGCAAATAAGACATATATATATATTTTTTTTTTTTCTGATTAATAAACTCCCCCCCCCAAAAAAAAATATTATGACAAATCACCGCAGAACGGCAATAAAGACATATTATTTTTCCTATTTCTACACCCCAAAATAAGAAATATGACAATCACAATTCCCCACAGAACGAGTGATGGGGCGTATGCATATTTTATTTTTCTACACCACGTAAATGGCTGTAGTAAAATATAACTTCACCGCTGAATGGCAATTAAGACATATATATATATATATGTTTATATATTATTTTCTGATTAATAAACTCCCCCCACAAAAAAGTGCACAATTTACCACAGAACAGCAATTAAGACATATTCTTTTTCCTTTTTCAACACCCCAAAATAAGAAATATGACAATCACAATTCACCATAGAACGGCTAATGGGACGTACGTATCTTTCCTACTAATACACCACTTAAATGACTGTAGTACAATGTAACTTCACCGCTGAATGGCAATTATAACATATATTTTCTTCTTTTTTTTTTTCAATTTCTACACCACAAAAAAATTAAAATAAATAACAATAACAATTCACCGTAGAATGGGTTATGGGACATACATATATTTTCTTTTTCTACACCAAGTAAATGTCTGTAGTACAATGTAACTTCTCCGCTAAACGGAAATTAAGACATATCTATTTATTTATTTTTTCTGATTAATAAACTCCCCCCCAAAAAAAATATTATCACAATTCACTGCAGAACGGCAATAAAGACGTATTATTTTTTCTATTTCTACACCCCAAATTAAGCAATATGACAATCACAATTCCCCACAGAACGAGTGATGGGCATATGCATTTTTTCTTTTTCTATACTACGTAAATGGCTTTAGTAAAATGTAACTTCACCGCTAAATGGCAATTAAGACATATCTATATTTGTATATTTTTTTCTGATTAATAAACTCCCCCCACAAAAAAGTGCACAATTTACCACAGAACAGCCATTAAGATGTATTCTTTTTCCTATTTCAACACCCCAAAATAAGAAATATGACAAACACAATTCACCGTAGAATGGGTGATGGGACGTACGCATATTTTCTTTTTCTACACCACGTAAATGGCTATAGTAAAATGTAACTTCACTGCTGAATGACAATTAAGACATATATATATTTATATATTTTTTTCTGATTAATAAACTCCCCCCCATACAAAAAATTAGCACAATTCACCACAGAATGGCAATTAAGACGTACTCTTTTTCCTATTTTAACCCCCCCCAAAATAAGAAATATGACTCACAATTCATCACAGAATGGCTAAAGAGACGTACGTATCTTTCCTACTAATACACCACCTAAATGACTGTAGTACAATGAAACTTCACCTCTAAATGGCAATTATGACATATATTTTCCTATTTCTACACCACAAAAAAAATAATAATATAACAATCACAATTCACCGAAGAATGGGTGATGGGGATTCCCAGGTGAGGCCTGCTCTAATCAGGCTGGGATAAAGCACCTCCCAGGGTGCCAGTCTGGGGAAAGGAGTGTGTTTGTGAAGCAGAGTCCTGCGGAGGCTCTGGGTGGTCTCAGTCACGAGGGCTGAGGGGCCACAAGGCTATGTGATGCCTGATACCTTCCCTGGGTGAACTATTTTGCTGAATAAATCCGAACCGAATTGCAGTTGTGAACTGTGCCCTATAAGTGAGGTAGGACCTTATTTATATATGTTAGCTAGAGCCCAGCCGGGCAGGCATTTATTTTGATGTTTATGTGGGAGCCGAAACTGATCCAGTGCCTGACTGGACTAATGTGTATTGTGCTGAAGGGACTAAAATAAAAGCACAGTTTGTACACTAAAACCTGTTGTCTGCGAAGAAGTTGGTGATTATGACCCCCTGAATGATGTGATCCCTTACTAAATATAAATATATATATATATATATATATATATATATATATCATTTATTTATTTTTGATTACTAAACTCCCCCCTAGTGTTGAGCGAACAGTTCGAGCATAGTTCGGGTCCGTACCGAATTTTGGGGTGTTCGTGACATGGACCCGAACCCGAACTTTTTCGTAAAAGTTCGGGTTCGGGTCTGTCGCTCGGCATGTATTTTGGCGCATTTTGAAAGGCTGCAAAGCAGCCAATCAACATGCATCATACTACTTGCCCTAAGGTGCCATCGCAGCCATGCCTACTATTGGCAAGGCTGTGATTGGTCAAGTGCAGCATGTGACTCAGCCTCTTTATAAGCTTGTGCGCACGTCGGGACGTGCTCACTCCCGATGTGAATAGAACAGGGATAGACGCAGCTGATGCTAGGGCGAGAATAGGCAGGGATAATTGAATAACTGGAAGCAAATTTCTCTCCTCCACCTGTGATTCATCTGAACAACTGCAGCTGAGCTGCTTTTTTGATAGGGATTGGCTATTTTTAGAGTGGCCAGAGTGATTTTTCCATCCACATGTACCTGGGCTGACCGCCGGCCGCCATTTTGCGACTTGTAGTGCTGCAGCAGAAGCTGCCACAGTGTGCATTCCAAAGCTCCAAACAAGTCAGACATCTACACCTGGGATTCAGACCAATAGCGATTTAGCAGCACAGTCCAAGGCTATTTTTTTTAAAGGTTGTGCAGACCATTTTGTGGCACATGTTACTGGGCTGATAGGCGGCGGCCATCTTGGGACTAGTGCTGCAGCACAATCTCTCCCAACGTCCATTAATCACTTGTAATAGTGGTCTGTGCCATAGAAATCCTACATCAGGGACTTGGGTGTGCTTGTGTCACCCCTACTAATACCAGTCCACCTGTAATCCATACAGTCAAAAGACTGAAAGTATTCCAGTGAGGGAATTTTTTATTTAAAAAGGCCAAGTTAGTTTATCTGGCGTTCAATATACTAGATACAGTTAGGCCTGCGTTTCATACATCTGGAATTAGCAAACTAATGTGCTGGGGTTGGGAAAACATATATGTACCCATACTAGAATCTGTCAAAGAAAGCGGTACTCACATATAACAGTCATTCCATCTGTAATCCATACAGTCAAAAGACTGAAAGTATTCCAGTGAGGGAATTTTTTATTTAAAAAGGCCAAGTTAGTTTATCTGGCGTTCAATATACTAGATACAGTTAGGCCTGCGTTTCATACATCTGGAATTAGCAAACTAATGTGCTGGGGTTGGGAAAACATATATGTACCCATACTAGAATCTGTCAAAAGCGGTACTCACATATAACAGTCATTCCATCTGTAATCCATACAGTCAAAAGACTGAAAGTATTCCAGTGAGGGAATTTTTTATTTAAAAAGGCCAAGTTAGTTTATCTGGCGTTCAATATACTAGATACAGTTAGGCCTGCGTTTCATACATCTGGAATTAGCAAACTAATGTGCTGGGGTTGGGAAAACATATATGTACCCATACTAGAATCTGTCAAAGAAAGCGGTACTCACATATAACAGTCATTCCATCTGTAATCCATACAGTCAAAAGACTGAAAGTATTCCAGTGAGGGAATTTTTTTATTTAAAAAGGCCAAGTTAGTTTATCTGAGCGTTCAATATACTAGATACAGTTAGGCCTGCGTTTCATACATCTGGAATTAGCAAACTAATGTGCTGGGGTTGGGAAAACATATATGTACCCATACTAGAATCTGTCAAAGAAAGCGGTACTCACATATAACAGTCATTCCATCTGTAATCCATACAGTCAAAAGACTGAAAGTATTCCAGTGAGGGAATTTTTTATTTAAAAAGGCCAAGTTAGTTTATCTGGCGTTCAATATACTAGATACAGTTAGGCCTGCGTTTCATACATCTGGAATTAGCAAACTAATGTGCTGGGGTTGGGAAAACATATATGTACCCATACTAGAATCTGTCAAAGAAAGCGGTACTCACATATAACAGTCATTCCATCTGTAATCCATACAGTCAAAAGACTGAAAGTATTCCAGTGAGGGAATTTTTTATTTAAAAAGGCCAAGATTAGTTTATCTGGCGTTCAATATACTAGATACAGTTAGGCCTGCGTTTCATACATCTGGAATTAGCAAACTAATGTGCTGGGGTTGGGAAAACATATATGTACCCATACTAGAATCTGTCAAAGAAAGCGGTACTCACATATAACAGTCATTCCATCTGTAATCCATACAGTCAAAAGACTGAAAGTATTCCAGTGAGGGAATTTTTTATTTAAAAAGGCCAAGTTAGTTTATCTGGCGTTCAATATACTAGATACAGTTAGGCCTGCGTTTCATACATCTGGAATTAGCAAACTAATGTGCTGGGGTTGGGAAAACATATATGTACCCATACTAGAATCTGTCAAAGAAAGCGGTACTCACATATAACAGTCATTCCATCTGTAATCCATACAGTCAAAAGACTGAAAGTATTCCAGTGAGGGAATTTTTTATTTAAAAAAGGCCAAGTTAGTTTATCTGGCGTTCAATATACTAGATACAGTTAGGCCTGCGTTTCATACATCTGGAATTAGCAAACTAATGTGCTGGGGTTGGGAAAACATATATGTACCCATACTAGAATCTGTCAAAGAAAGCGGTACTCACATATAACAGTCATTCCATCTGTAATCCATACAGTCAAAAGACTGAAAGTATTCCAGTGAGGGAATTTTTTTATTTAAAAAGGCCAAGTTAGTTTATCTGGCGTTCAATATACTAGATACAGTTAGGCCTGCGTTTCATACATCTGGAATTAGCAAACTAATGTGCTGGGGTTGGGAAAACATATATGTACCCATACTAGAATCTGTCAAAGAAAGCGGTACTCACATATAACAGTCATTCCATCTGTAATCCATACAGTCAAAAGACTGAAAGTATTCCAGTGAGGGAATTTTTTTATTTAAAAAGGCCAAGTTAGTTTATCTGGCGTTCAATATACTAGATACAGTTAGGCCTGCGTTTCATACATCTGGAATTAGCAAACTAATGTGCTGGGGTTGGGAAAACATATATGTACCCATACTAGAATCTGTCAAAGAAAGCGGTACTCACATATAACAGTCATTCCATCTGTAATCCATACAGTCAAAAGACTGAAAGTATTCCAGTGAGGGAATTTTTTATTTAAAAAGGCCAAGTTAGTTTATCTGGCGTTCAATATACTAGATACAGTTAGGCCTGCGTTTCATACATCTGGAATTAGCAAACTAATGTGCTGGGGTTGGGAAAACATATATGTACCCATACTAGAATCTGTCAAAGAAAGCGGTACTCACATATAACAGTCATTCCATCTGTAATCCATACAGTCAAAAGACTGAAAGTATTCCAGTGAGGGAATTTTTTTATTTAAAAAAGGCCAAGTTAGTTTATCTGGCGTTCAATATACTAGATACAGTTAGGCCTGCGTTTCATACATCTGGAATTAGCAAACTAATGTGCTGGGGTTGGGAAAACATATATGTACCCATACTAGAATCTGTCAAAGAAAGCGGTACTCACATATAACAGTCATTCCATCTGTAATCCATACAGTCAAAAGACTGAAAGTATTCCAGTGAGGGAATTTTTTTATTTAAAAAGGCCAAGTTAGTTTATCTGGCGTTCAATATACTAGATACAGTTAGGCCTGCGTTTCATACATCTGGAATTAGCAAACTAATGTGCTGGGGTTGGGAAAACATATATGTACCCATACTAGAATCTGTCAAAGAAAGCGGTACTCACATATAACAGTCATTCCATCTGTAATCCATACAGTCAAAAGACTGAAAGTATTCCAGTGAGGGAATTTTTTTTATTTAAAAAGGCCAAGTTAGTTTATCTGGCGTTCAATATACTAGATACAGTTAGGCCTGCGTTTCATACATCTGGAATTAGCAAACTAATGTGCTGGGGTTGGGAAAACATATATGTACCCATACTAGAATCTGTCAAAGAAAGCGGTACTCACATATAACAGTCATTCCATCTGTAATCCATACAGTCAAAAGACTGAAAGTATTCCAGTGAGGGAATTTTTTTATTTAAAAAAGGCCAAGTTAGTTTATCTGGCGTTCAATATACTAGATACAGTTAGGCCTGCGTTTCATACATCTGGAATTAGCAAACTAATGTGCTGGGGTTGGGAAAACATATATGTACCCATACTAGAATCTGTCAAAGAAAGCGGTACTCACATATAACAGTCATTCCATCTGTAATCCATACAGTCAAAAGACTGAAAGTATTCCAGTGAGGGAATTTTTTTATTTAAAAAGGCCAAGTTAGTTTATCTGGCGTTCAATATACTAGATACAGTTAGGCCTGCGTTTCATACATCTGGAATTAGCAAACTAATGTGCTGGGGTTGGGAAAACATATATGTACCCATACTAGAATCTGTCAAAGAAAGCGGTACTCACATATAACAGTCATTCCATCTGTAATCCATACAGTCAAAAGACTGAAAGTATTCCAGTGAGGGAATTTTTTTATTTAAAAAAGGCCAAGTTAGTTTATCTGGCGTTCAATATACTAGATACAGTTAGGCCTGCGTTTCATACATCTGGAATTAGCAAACTAATGTGCTGGGGTTGGGAAAACATATATGTACCCATACTAGAATCTGTCAAAGAAAGCGGTACTCACATATAACAGTCATTCCATCTGTAATCCATACAGTCAAAAGACTGAAAGTATTCCAGTGAGGGGATTTTGCTTATAAAAATAATATATTTCATTGTGGTGCGAGTTGAATCGCAACAATGAAGAAAAATACTATTAAGGGACGAGGACGCGGTCGTGGTGGTGTCCGTGGAGCCTCTGTTGCTGGTAGAGGACGTGGCCGTTCGGCCCCAGGCGCACACAGTAGGGAACGAACTCCCTCAACTAGCCGGCAGAATGTACCGCAATATCTCGTGGGGCCCAATGCCGCTCTTAGGATGGTAAGGCCTGAGCAGGTACAGGCATTAATCGATTGGGTGGCCGACAGTGCTTCCAGCACGTTCACCACATGGTCTTCCACCCAGTCTTCTGCGGAAAGCGCACAGGTGGCACCTGAAAACCAAGCCCATCAGTCTGTCACATCACCCCCAAGCATATCAGGGAAACGGTCTGAGCCACAAGTTATGCAGCAGTCTCTTCTTCTGTTTGAAGACTCTGCTTCCAGGGTTTCCCAGGGGCGTCCACCTAGCCCTTCCCCAGTGGAGGAAGACATACCATGCACTGACGCACAACCACTTATGTCTCCAGATGAAGAGGACATGGGAATACCACCACAGCAGAGTCACCGACTCTCTGATGATGACGAAACACAGGTGCCCACTGCCGCGTCTTTTGCAGTGTGCAGACTGAACAGGAGGAGGTCAGGGAGGAGACTGGGTGGAAGACGATGCAGAGGACGATGAGGTCTTAGACCCCACATGGACTGAAGGTCGTGGCGATGACTTTCACAGTTCAGAGGAAGAGGTAGTGGTGAGACCGAGACAACAGCGAAGCCAAAGAGGAGCAGGGGGCCAAAGCAGACGAGCCGCCGCCCCAGAGTTCGCCTGCTACTGGACATCGCCAACAGGGACCCAGCCCCACAAAGGCAGCTTCAAAGAGTTCCCTGGCATGGCACTTCTTTAAACAATGTCCTACCGACAAGACCCGAGTGACTTGCACGCTCTGCCATCAGAGCCTGAGGCGAGGCATTAACGTTCTGAACCTCAGCACAACCTGCATGACCAGGCATCTACATGCAAAGCATGAACTGCAGTGGGGTACACACCTTAAAAACCAGGCACTCGCTGAGGCTCCCCTGCTCCCTCTACCGCTGCTGCCTCGGCTTCCGCCTCGAGAGGAATGTTGCCACCTGCCGAGCAGCAAACAGAGGATGTGCCACCGACACCACCACCACCGCCACCGTCAACTAGCGTCTCCACTATATCACACAGCAGCGTTCAGCTCTCAATATCTCAAACCTTAGAGAGGAAGCGCAAATTCCCCGAGTCACCCTCGAGCCCTTGGCCTGAACGCCAGCATTTCTAAACTGCTGGCCTTTGAAATGCTGTCATTCCGGCTGGTGGACACAGACAGCTTCAAACAGCTGATGGCCATGGCTGTCCCGCAGTATGTGGTTCCCAGCCGCCACTACTTCTCCAAGACAGCCGTGCCTTCCCTGCACATGCAAGTGTCCGATAAAATCAAGTGTGCACTGCGCAACGCCATTTGTGGCAAGGTCCACCTAACCACAGATACGTGGACCAGTAAGCACGGCCAGGGACGCTATATCTCACTAACTGCACACTGGATGAATGTAGTGGCGGCTGGGCCCCGGCGGACAGTTCCTTGGCGCACGTCCTTCCGCCCCCTAGGATCGCAGGGCATCATTCTCTGCCTCCTGTAGCCTCCTCCTCCTACTCGGCTTCCTCCTCCACTGCTTCCACCAGCTCATCCGGTCAGCCACACACCTTCACCACCAACTTCAGCACAGCCCGGGGTAAACGTCAGCAGGCCATTCTGAAACTCATATGTTTGGGGACAGGCCCCACAGCGCAAAGGAGTTGTGGCGGGGTATTGAACAACAGACCGGCGAGTGGTTTCTGCCGGTGGGCCTCAAGCCAGGCCTGGTGGTATGCGATAATGGGCGAAATCTCGTGGCAGCTCTGGGACTAGCCGGTTTGACGCACATCCCTTGCCTGGCGCATGTGCTGAACTTGGTGGTGCAGAGGTTCATTCACCACTACCCCAACATGTCAGAGCTGCTGCATAAAGTGCGGGCCGTCTGTGCGCGCTTCCGCCCGTTCACATCCTGCCGCTGCTCGCCTGTCTGCGCTACAGCGGAACTCGGCCTTCCCGCTCACCGCCTCATATGCGACGTGCCCACCAGGTGGAACTCCACCTTGCACATGCTGGAGAGACTGTGCGAGCAGCAGCAGGCCATAGTGGAGTTTCAGCTGCAGCACGCTCGCGTCAGTCGTACTGCCGAACAGCACCACTTCACCACCAATGATTGGGCCTCCATGCGAGACCTGTGTGCCCTGCTGCGCTGTTTCGAGTACTCCACCAACATGGCCAGTGGCGATGACACTGTTATCAGCGTTACAATACCACTTCTATGTCTCCTTGAGAAAACACTTAGGGCAATGATGTTAGAGGAGGTGGCCCAGGTGGAGGAGGAGGAGGAGGAGGATGAGGGCTCGTTTCTAACACTTTCGGGCCAGTCTGTTCGAATTGGCTCAGAGGGAGGTTTGTTTAAGCAGCAGAGGACAGGTTCACAAGTCGCCAGCCAAGGCACTGTACTGGAGGACGAGGAGGATGAGGAGGTGGAGGGGGACGAGGATGACGCAAGTTCACAGCGGGGTGGCAGCCCAGGCCCATCACTGGTGCGTGGCTGGGGGATACGGTGGACGATGACGATACGCCTCCCACAGAGGACAGCTTGTCCTTACCCATGGGTAGCCTGGCCCACATGAGCGAATATATGCTCCAATGCCTGCGCAACGACAGCAGAGTTGCCCACGTTTTAACGTGTGCAGACTACTGGGTGGCCACCCTGCTGGATCCCGGTATAAAGACAATGTGCCCACTTTAATTCCTGAACTGGAGCGCGACCGTAAGATGCGCGAGTACAAGCGCACGCTGATAGAGGCGCTCTTGAGAGCATTCCCACATGTCACAGGGGAACAGGTGGAAGGTGAAGGCAGAGGAGTGGCAAGAGGTCGCCAACGCAGCTGTGTCACGGCCAGCTCATCTGAGGGCAGGGTTAGCATGGCAGAAATGTGGAAAAGTTTTGTCTCCACGCCACAGCTATCTGCACCGACACCTGATACGGAACGTGTTAGCAGGAGGCAGCATTTCACTAACATGGTTGAACAGTATGTCTGCACACCCCTCCACATCCTGACGGATGGTTCGGCCCCATTCAACTTCTGGGTTTCGAAATTGTCCACGTGGCCAGAGTTAGCATGTTATGCCTTGGAGGTGCTTTCCTGCCCGGCGGCCAGCGTTTTATCTGAACGCGTATTCAGCACGGCAGGGGGCGTCATTACTGACAAGCGCAGCCGCCTGTCCACAGCCAACGTGGACAAGCTGACCTTCATAAAGATGAACCAGGCATGGATCCCACAGGACCTGTCCCTCCCTTGTGCAGAGTAGTCCTTATTAACTGCCTAAAACATGTCTTGTTGTGCTACGGGCCACTTCTTTATTTGATACAAATTTTATGAAACCCACAGTTGAATGAAACTCTTCTCTGTCTGGGCGCCGGGGCTAACCAGATGAAAGTGGCCGGTTAAACTAACGGGTGACATGAAGCCATAACCTCTGCCATGCTACCTCTGTCTTCTGTCTGGGTGCTGAGGCCTAAGTCAAATAAAGCAGTCTTCTGCTGTGCTGGGGGATATGAAGCTAATCTCTGACCTCTCTCCTCTGTCTGGGTCCAAAGGCCTAAATCACTGAAAGAGGCCTTCTCCTGTGGTGTGTGATATGATGCCAGAATATGTGCTGTGGGGCCTCTCTCCTCTTCCTGGGTGCAGGGGTCAAATAAACTAAATTGTGGCCTACTCCTGTGGTGGTTGATATGATGCCTGATTCTCTGATGTGGAACCTCTCTCCTCTGTCCTGGGTGAAGGGGTCAAAGTAACTCAATGGTGGCTTCTCCTGTGGTGGTTAGTATGATGCCAGAATATGTGCTGTGGGGCCTCTCTCCTCTTCCTGGGTGCAGGGGTCAAAGTAACTAAATGGTGGCTTCTCCTGTGGTGGTTGATATGATGCCTGATTCTCTGCTGTGAAACCTCTCTCCTCCATCTGGGTGTAGGGGTCAAAGTCTTTCAAAGTCGCCTTCTCCTGTGCTGATTGATATAAAGCTGATGGTTGTGCCATCTGACATAGTTGCCAGGGTCTGATTCAATGGGGGCCTACTCCTGTGGTGGGTGATCTAAATGCCTGATTCTCTGCTGTGAAACCTCTCTCCTCCGTCTGGGTGTAGGGGTCAAAGTCTTTCAAAGTCGCCTTCTCCTGTGCTGATTGATATGAAGCTGATGGTTGTGCCATCTGACATGGTTGCCGGGGTCCCATTAAATTGGGGCCTACTCCTGTGGTGGGTGATCTAAATGCCTGATTCTCTGCTTTGAAACCTCTCTCCTCCGTCCGGGTGTAGGGGTCAAAGTCTGTCAAAGTCGCCTTCTCCTGTGCTGATTGATATAAAGCTTATGCTTGTGCCATCTGACATGGTTGCCGGGGTCTGATTCAATGGTGGCCTACTCCTGTGGTGGGTGATCTAAATGCCTGATTCTCTGCTGTGTAACCTCTCTCCTCCGTCTGGGTGTAGGGGTCAAAGTAACTAAATGGTGGCCTACTCCTGTGGTGGGTGATATGATGCCTGGTTCTCTGCTGTGGGACCTCTCTCCTTTGTCTGGGTGCTGTGGTCAAAATAATAGTAAGTGACCTTCTCCATTGGTGGGTGACTTGAAGCCTGATTCTGTGCTATGGGACCTCACTCCAATTAATATTGTTTAATTTTTATTTATTTTATGTTAACTCATCATTTCCCTATCTACATTTGTTTGCAGGGGATTTAACTACATTTTGCTGCCTTTTGAAGCCCTCTAGCCCTTTCCGGGTGTGTTTTACAGCCTTTTTAGTGCCCAAAAGTTCGGGTCCCCATTGACTTCTATGGGGTTCGGGTTCGGGATGAAGTTCGGGTCGAGTTCGGATCACGAACCCGAACATTTTTCGAAAGTTCGGCCGAACTCGTCGAACCCGAACATCCAGGTGTTCGCTCATCTCTACTCCCCCCCAAAAAAACAATATAAAATTATCACAATTTACTGCATAATGGCAATGAAGACATACTCTTTTTCCTATTTCAACACCACAAAATAAGAAATATGTCAATCTCAATTCACCACAGAACGGCTAATGGGACATGCATATCTTTACTACTAATACACCACATAAATGACTGTGATACAATATAGCCTCACCGCTGAATGGCAATTATGACATATATTTTCTCCTTTTTTTTCCCATTTGTACACCACAAAAATAAAATATAACAATCACAATTCACCGCAGAATGGGTGATGGGACACACCTATATTTTCTTTTTCTACACCACGTAAATGGCTGTAGTACAATATAACTTCACCTGTGAATGGCAATTATGACATATATTTTCTCCTTTTTTTCCCATTTGTACACCACAAAAATAAAATATAACAATCACAATGCACCGCAGAACAGGTGATGGGACATATGTATTCTTTCTTTTTCTATACTAGGTAAATTGCTGTAGTACATTATAACTTTTCCGCTGAACAGCAATTAAGATATATACAGTATATATATTTTTTTCTCATTAGTAAACTCCCCCCCAAAAAATATTATCACAATTCACCGCAGAACAGCAATTAAGATGTATTCTTTTTCCTATTTCTACACCGTAAAATAAGAAATATGACAATCAAATTCACCGCAGAACGGCTAATGGGATGTACGTATCTTTTCTACTAATAAACCATCTAAATGGCTGTAGTACAATGTAACTTCACCGCTGAATGGCAATTATGACATATATTTTCTCTTTTTTTTTTTATAATAACAACCCCCCCCTGCAAAAAGATAAAACAATGTAAAGTAAACGCATAAAGGTTAATAGGACATATGTATCTTTCTTATTAATACACCCCAAAAATGGCTGTATCACAGAATTTGCATCCCAATCACAAGCAAGATTTGCTGGAATTAGTGATGTATCATATGCTGCAAACAACCTAAAAGCTATTTGGATCCCCAATAAGTCAAACACAACAATAGCTTATCTCAGGGAGACCAGCTACAAAAAACCCAGTGGAGCCTTACTTAAGAGTCTCAACACAGCAATCCGAAGTGCAAAGCTCCCTGGGAAACAGGAATATGCAAAATAAATGTGGAGCCCCAGTTATGGGTCTACAACACAATGAAAGCCAGATATCCCTCAAAGGAAGGAAAACCAAGCAAAGGGGTATCTCCATTACAGAGATCACCAAATCCACCATATTAAGTGGCCCCTATGTCAAGATCCCGCTTTTTTACAAGCTTTAAGCATGTGACGGGGAAAACCTGAGCCAGGTATCTATCCACAGACAGCTGTTTCGGGGTGTTGCCCCTCATCAGTGTGGAGTAGGATTCTGGCTAACCGGGAGCAATGCTTCGGAGACTACTCCCCAATAAGTGCAGCAAGGTGTAATAGAAGTGCATATAATGCCTTCCTATCCTTTCCCTACACTTTGACTAAATCTTTCCCTGAACTTGTAAATAGTTTTTTTTAGCACAATGAAGCCTTTCTTAACACTGTCCCTAGCACCTGCAGACATCTCTCCCTGCAGGGCTATGATATCACAGGGCCTGGCTGGCTGCTGATTGGCTGCATGCATGGCATTGTGGATGATTCCTCATTCCCAGAGTTCTTTGCTCCATGTCCTAACACATGCAGCAGCTTTTAAGCGTGAGGAATTTCAGATTCGGTGTGAATCAAATTTTTCCTGAAATCTGGATAGAATTCCACTTCGTCAACTTCAATTCGCTCATGTCTAGTTAAGATCAATATCAATAATCACAGAGAATGATCTGATTTAACCATGGGGATATACTGTACTTTTAGTATTTTTCCAGCCATATTTTATATCCCTGTATCATAGCTATCCTTGACCATTCTTGATGTGTCTTAGAATAACAGGAGAACATTCTATCATCCAGGTTGAATATCTGCCACACATCTACCCAAATTCTGTTATCAAATTAACAAAACCAGTATATTTTATGGTGTTCACCGTGCGGGGAAAGTAACATGACTGTTTTATAGATCAGTTCATTATTGACGTGGTGATATCAAACATGTGTAGTGTATTTTTTTTAATTTTTAATCAGTGATAAATGTGTTTTTTTATTTTTACTTTTTTTTTTTTCTTTTTTTTGACCCAGACCCACTTGGTTCTTGAAGATCCAGTGGGCCTGATGTCTGTATAATACAATACAGTACACTATATAGTGTACTGTATTTTCACTTTACACTAGTCTGATCAGACTTCTGCCTTTAGCATTACAATGGCAAGCAAGACGCCTGTGAAGGCATCAGGATGCCATGGTAACCATCACCCGCTGCCACAACAGAGCAACGGGTCATGGGGAGGGAGGGGGATTGTAAATATTATAAAAAAACTATGATGACATTGAAATTTTGCCCTTCATACTTCCGAAAAAAGATAATAAAAGTGATCAAAAAAGTCGTATGTATGCCAAAAAAGTACCAATCAAACCGTCAGGGCAAAAAATTTAGCCCCTACATGAGACAATCACCCAAAAAATAAAAAAAAATATGGCTCTTAGACTATGGAGACACTAAAACATGTTTTTTTCCCTAAAATTCTTTTATTATGGTAAAGTAAAATAAATTTAAAAAGTATACAAATTATGTATTGCCACGTCCTTAAGAAACTTCTCTATAAAAATATCACATGAATTAACACCTCAGGTGAACACCATAAAAAATAAAAACTGTGACAAAAAAGCCATTTTTTGTCAACTTACATCACAAAAAGTGTAATACCAAGCGATTAAAAAGGCATATGCCTCCCAAAATAGCACCAATCAAACCGCCATCTCATCCCACAACAAATAAGCCCCTACATAGGACAATCTGCCCAAAAAAATTAAAAAATATGGCTCTCAGTCTATGGAGACTGTAAAAATTTATTTGTGTTAAAGTAAAATAAAAATAAAAAAGTATACATAATAGGTATTTCCACGTCCGTAAGAACCTACTCT
This sequence comes from Bufotes viridis, assembly GCA_033119425.1. Lineage (NCBI taxonomy): Eukaryota > Metazoa > Chordata > Amphibia > Anura > Bufonidae > Bufotes > Bufotes viridis. The sequence goes on along the minus strand of CM065589.1, from coordinate 416,378,759 downwards.
ATAAAAATATCACATGATCTAACTCCTCAGCTAAAAAACACAATTTTTTAAAATAAAAACAGTGTCAAAAAAGCAATTTTGTCACCTCACATCACAAAAAGTGTAATAGCAAGCGATCAAAAAGTTATATTCACCCCAAAATAGTGACAATCAAATAATAATCTCATCACACAAAAATGTATACCCTACATAGCACATTCACTAGAGTTGAGCGTACCCGAACTGTATAGTTCGGGTTCGTACCGAATTTTGGGTATGTTCAGGACCCGGACCCGAACATTTTCAAAAAAGTTTGGTTCTGGGTCCGTTGTTCGGCAATTTCTTCCCGATTTCTGAAGGGCTGCACAGCAGCCAATCAGCTAGCGTTTTACCTTTTACCCTAAGAAGCCATCACAGCCATGCCTACTAATGGCATGGCTGTGATTGGCCAAGTGCAGCATATGACCCATCCTCTATTTAAGCTGGAGTCACGTAGCGCCGCACGTAACTCTGCTCTGATAAGTGTAAGGATAGGATGCAGCTGCTGTAAGGGAGAGATTAGGCAGGGAAAACTCAGCAAAAGAACCTAATAAAGTGATCGATCTACAGCTGTGAATGATTCAACTTCTGCTAGTTAATTGCTCACTGGTTTTTAGGCTTCACAGAGCGTTTTTCTGTAACTTTTTTCTGGGGTGATTGATGGCTATTTTGTGTCTTGTCGTGCACCAGCACAAGCTGCCACCAAGTCCATCAATCCATCAATACTATTTTTAATTTTTTTTGCTATTTCCTACATCAGGGGCTTGGTTGTGCTTATTGTCACCCCTAGAAACTCAGGATAGAAATATCTATATTTTATTGAGGGGTTAAATTCAACTGCCAAAATAGCAATCCACTAAATATGGTGTTCCAACTGGGGCTAGCCAAGTGTAATACTGTCTGCTGTCTGGCAAAGAATAGATTTTTTTCTGTGATGAAATTAAATTGCCAAAATAGCAATCCCCTAAATCTGGTGTTCCAGCTGGGGCTAGCCAAGTGTAATACTGTCTGCTGTCCGGCAAATGCTAGATTTTGTTCTGGGTTGAAATTCAATTGCCAAAATAGCAATACCGTAAATCAGTGGTTTCAGCTGTGGCTGGCCAAGTTTAATACTGTCCGGTAAAGGATATATTTTTTTTTGGGGTGAAATTCAATTGCCAAAATAGCAATACCATAAATCAGTGGTTTCAGCTGTGGCTGGCCAAGTTTAATAGTGTCCGACAAAGGATATATTTTGTTCTGGGGTGAAATTCAATTGCCAAAAGAGAAATACAGAAAATCGGGTGTCCCAGCAGTGGCTGGCCAAGTTTAACAGTGTTTGGCAAAGGATAGATAATTTTCTGGGGTAAAACTCAGTTGCCAAAATAGCAATGCCGTAAATCAGTGGTTTCAGCTGTGACTGGCTAAATTTAATAGCGTCCGGTAAAGGACATATTTTGTTTTGGGGTGAAATTCAATTGCCAAAATAGCAATCCCCTAAATCTGGTGTCCCAGCAGTGGCTGGCCAAGTTTAATAGTGTCCGGCAAAGGATACATTTTTTTCAGGGGTGAAAGTCAATTGCCAAAATAGCAGTAGCATAAATCAGTGGTTTCAGCTGTGGCTGGCCAAGTTTAATAGTGTGCGACAAAGGATATATTTTGTTCTGGGGTGAAATTCAATTGCCAAAAGAGAAATACAGAAAATCGGGTGTCCCAGCAGTGGCTGGCCAAGTTTAACAGTGTCTGGCAAAGGATAGATAATTTTCTGGGGTAAAACTCAGTTGCAAAAATAGAAATACCGTAAATCTGGTGTTGAAGTTGTGACTGAACAAGTTTCATAGTGTCCGTCAAAGGATATATTATTTTCTGGGGTGAAATTCAGTTGCAAGAATAGAAATTCCATAAATCTGGTGTTTCAGCAGTAACTGGACAAGTTTCATATTGTCTGTCATAAGATATATTATTTTCTGGGGTGAAATTCAATTGCCAAAATAGCAATATCGTAAATCAGTGGTTTTCGCTATGGCTGGAAAAGCTTAATAGTTTCCGGCAAAAGAAATATTATTTTATGGGGTGAAATTAAGTTGCAAGAATAGAAATACCGTAAATCTGGTGTTCCAGCAGTGGCTGGCCAAGTTTAATAGTGTCTGACAAAGGATATATTTTTTTTCAGTGGTGAAATTCAATTCCCAAAATAGCAATACCATAAATCAGTGGTTTCAGCTGTTGCTGGCTAAGTTTAATAGTGTCCGGCAAAGGAAAGATTTTGTTCTGGGGTGAAATTCAATTGCCAAAACAGAAATACCGTAAATCTGGTGTTCCAGCTGTGACTGGACAATTTTAATAGTGTCCGTCAAAGGATATATTATTTTCTGGGGTGAAATTCAATTGGCAAAAAAGCAATACTGTAAATCATTGGTTTCAGCTGTGGCTGGCCAAGTTTAATAGTGTCCGGCATTGGATACATTTTTTTCAGGGGTGAAAGTCAATTGCCAAAATAGCAGTACCATAAATCAGTAGTTTCTGCTGTGACTGGCCAAGTTAAATAGTGTCTGGTAAAGGATATATTTTGTTCTGGGGTGAAATTCAATTGCCAAAATAGCAATCCCCTTAATCTGGTGTCCCAGCAGTGGCTGGCCAAGTTTAATTTTCTTGGGTAAAACTCAGTTGCAAAAATAGAAATACCATAAATCTGGTGTTGAAGTTGTGAATGAACAAGTTTCATAGTGTCCGTCAAAGGATATATTATTTTCTGGGGTGAAATTCAGTTGCAAGAATAGAAATTCCATAAATCTGGTGTTTCAGCAGTAACTGGACAAGTTTCATATTGTCTGTCATAGGCTATATTATTTTCTGGGGTGAAATTCAATTGCCAAAATAGCAATATCGTAAATCAGTGGTTTTCGCTATGGCTGGAAAAACTTAATAGTTTCCGGCAAAGGAAATATTATTTTATGGGGTGAAATTAAGTTGCAAGAATAGAAATACCGTAAATCTGGTGTTCCAGCAGTGGCTGGCCAAGTTTAATAGTGTCTGGCAAAGGATATATTTTTTTTCAGTGGTGAAATTCAATTGCCAAAATAGCAATACCATAAATCAGTGGTTTCAGCTGTTGCTGGCTAAGTTTAATAGTGTCCGGCAAAGGAAAGATTTTGTTCTGGGGTGAAATTCAATTGCCAAAACAGAAATACCGTAAATCTGGTGTTCCAGCTGTGACTGGACAATTTTAATAGTGTCCGTCAAAGGATATATTATTTTCTGGGGTGAAATTCAATTGCCAAAAAAGCAATACTGTAAATCATTGGTTTCAGCTGTGGCTGGCCAAGTTTAATAGTGTCCGGCAATGGATACATTTTTTTCAGGGGTGAAAGTCAATTGCCAAAATAGCAGTACCATAAATCAGTAGTTTCTGCTGTGACTGGCCAAGTTAAATAGTGTCTGGTAAAGGATATATTTTGTTCTGGGGTGAAATTCAATTGCCAAAATAACAATCCCCTTAATCTGGTGTCCCAGCAGTGGCTGGCCAAGTTTAATAGTGTCCGGCAAGGGATATATTTTTTTCTGGGTTGAAATTCAATTGCCAAAATAGCAATACCATAAATCAGTGGTTTCAGCTGTGGCTGGCCAAGTTGAATAGTGTCCGGCAAAGGATATATTTTGTTCTGGGGTGAAATTCAATTGCCAAAAGAGAAATACAGAAAATCTGGTGTCCCAGCAGTGGCTGGCCAAGTTTTATTTTCTTGGGTAAAACTCAGTTGCAAAAATAGAAATACCATAAATCTGGTGTTGAAGTTGTGACTTAACAAGTTTCATTGTGTCCGTCAAAGGATATATTATTTTCTGGGGTTGAATTCAGTTGCAAAAATTGACGGACACTATAAAACTTGTCCAGTCAAAGCTGGAACACCAGATTTGCGGTATTTCTATTTTTGCAACTGAATTTCACCCCAGAAAATAATATATCCTTTGACGGACACTATGAAACTTGTCTAGTCACAGCTTTAACACCAGATTTACGGTATTTCTAAGGATATATTATTTTCTGGGGTGAAATTCAGTTGCAAAAATAGAAATAACGTAAATCTGGTGTTCCGGCTATGCCTGGACAAGTTTTATATTGTCCATCAAAAGATATATTTTTTTCTGGGGTAAAATTCAATAGCCAAAATAGCAATACCGTAAATCGGTGATTTCAGCTGTGGCTGGACAAGTTTCATTGTGTCCGTCAAAGGATATATTATATTCTGGGGTGAAATTCAGTTTCAAAAATAGAAATACCGTAAATCTGGTGTTCCAGCGGTGACTGGACAAGTTTCATTGTGTCCATCAGAGGATATATTATTTTCTGGGGTGATATTTAGTTGCAAAAATAGAAATTCCGCAAATCTGGTGTTCCAGCTTTGACTGGACAAGTTTTATAGTGTCCGTCAAAGGATACATTTTTTTCTGGGGTGAAATTCAATTGCCAAAATAGCAATAACGTAAATCACTGGTTTCAGCAGTGGCTGGCCAAGTTTAATAGTGTCCGGCAAAGGATAGATAATTTTCTGGGGTGAAATTCAATTGCCAAAATAGCAATACCGAAAATTTGGTGTTCCAGCAGTGGCTGGCCAAGTATAATAGTGTCCGGCAAAGGAAAGATTTTGTTCTGGGGTCAAATTCAATTGCCAAAATAGCAATACCGAAAATCTGGTGTTCCAGCAGTGGCTGGCCAAGTTTAATAGTGTCCGTCAAAGGATATATTATTTTCTGGGGTGAAATTCAATTGCCAAAATAGCAATACCATAAATCAGTGCTTTCAGCTGTGGCTGGCCAAGTTTAATAGTGTCCAGCAAAGGATATATTTTTTTATGGGGTGAAATTCAATTGCCAAAATAGCAATACCGAAGATCTGGTGTTCCAGCAGTGGCTGGCCAAGTTTAATAGTGTCCGGCAAAGGATAGATAATTTTCTGGGGTGAAATTCAATTGCCAAAATAGCAATACCGAAAATCTGGTGTTCCAGCAGTGGCTGGCCAAGTATAATAGTGTCCGGCAAAGGAAAGATTTTGTTCTGGGGTCAAATTCAATTGCCAAAATAGCAATACCGAAAATCTGGTGTTCCAGCAGTGGCTGGCCAAGTTTAATAGTGTCCGGCAAAGGAAAGATTTTGTTCTGGGGTGAAATTCAATTGCCAAAATAAATCCCCAAGATCTGGTTTCCCAGAATTCTCTGGCCATGTTTAATAGTGTGCGGCAAAGGATATCTTATTTTCTAGGTTGAAATTTAGTTGCCAAAATTAAAATCCCCTAAATCTGGTGTCCCAGAAGTGACTGGACAAGTTTCATAATGTCCGTCAAAGGATATCTTATTTTCTGGGTTGAAATTCAGTTGCCAAAATTAAAATCCCCTAAATCTGGTGTCCCAGCAGTGACTGGACAAGTTTCATAATGTCCGTCAAAGGATATCTTATTTTCTGGGGTGAAATTCAGTTGCAAAAATTGACTGACACTATGAAACTTGTCCAGTCAGAGCTGAAACACCAGATTTACGGTATTTCTATTTTTGCAACTGAATTTCACCCCAGAAAATAATATATCCTTTGACGGACACTTTGAAACTTGTCCACTCAGAGCTGGAACACCAGATTTACAGTATTTCTAAGCATATATTATTTTCTGGGGTTAAATTCAGTTGCAAAAATAGAAATACCGTAAATCTGGTTTTCCGGCTGTGCCTGGACAAGTTTCATATTGTCCGTCAAAGGATATATTATTTTCTGGGTTAAAATTCAATTGCCAAAATAGCAATACCGTAAATCAGTGGTTTCAACTGTGGCTGGCAAAGTTTAATAGTGTCCAGCAAAGGATATATTTTTTTCTGGGGTGAAATTCAATTGCCAAAATAGCAATACCGAAAATCTGGTGTTCCAGCAGTGGCTGGCCAAGTTTAATAGTGTCCGGCAAAGGATAGATAATTTTGTGGGGTGAAATTCAATTGCCAAAATAGCAATACCGAAAATCTGGTGTTCCACCAGTGGCTGGCCAAATTTAATAGTGTCCGGCAAAGGAAAGATTTTGTTCTGGGGTGAAATTCAATTGCCAAAATAGCAATCCCCAAAATCTGGTGTCCCAGCAGTGTCTGGCCATGTTTAATAGTGTGCGGCAAAGGATATATTATTTTCTGGGTTGAAATTCAGTTGCCAAAATTAAAATCCCCTCAATCTGGTGTCCCAGCAGTGACTGGACAAGTTGCATAATGTCCGTCAAAGGATATCTTATTTTCTGGGTTGAAATTCAGTTGCCAAAATTAAAATCCCCTAAATCTGGTGTCCCAGCAGTGACTGGACAAGTTTCATAATGTCCGTCAAAGGATTTCTTATTTTCTGGGTTGAAATTCAGTTGCCAAAATTAAAATCCCCTAAATCTGGTGTCCCAGCAGTGACTGGACAAGTTTCATAGTGTCCGTCAAAGGATATCTTATTTTTTGGGGTGCAATTCAGTTGCAAAAATTGACGGACACTATGAAACTTGTCCAGTCAGAGTTGAAACACCAGATTTACGGTATTTCTATTTTTGCAACTGAATTTTACCCCAGAAAATAAGATATCCTTTGACGAACACTATGAAACTTGTCAAGTCAGAGCTGGAACACCAGATTTACGGTATTTCTAAGGATATATTATTTTCTGGGGTTAAATTCAGTTGCAAAAATAGAAATACCGTAAATCTGGTGTTCCGGCTGTGCCTGGACAAGTTTCATATTGTCCGTCAAAGGATATATTATTTTCTGGGGTGAAATTCAATTGCCAAAATAGCAATACCGTAAATCAGTGGTTTCAGCTGTGGCTGGCAAAGTTTAATAGTGTCCGGTAAAGGATATATTTTTTTCTGGGGTGAAATTCAATTGCCAAAATAGCAATACCGTAAATCAGTGATTTCAGCTGTGGCTGGACAAGTTTCATAGTGTCCGTCAAAGGATATATTATATTCTGGGGTGAAATTCAGTTTCAAAAATAGAAATTCCGCAAATCTGGTGTTCCAGCTTTGACTGGACAAGTTTCATGGTGTCCGTCAAAGGATACATTTTTTTCTGGTGTGAAATTCAATTGCCAAAATAGCAATAACGTAAATCACTGGTTTCAGCTGTGGCTGGCCAAGTTTAAAAGTGTCTGGCAAAGGGTAGATTTTGTTCTGGGGTGAAATTCTATTGCCAAAAATGCAAACCCCTAAATCTGGTGTCCCAGCAGTGGCTGGCCAAGTTTAAAAGTGTACGGCAATGGATAGATAGTTTTCTGGAGTGAAATTCAATTGCCAAAATATCAATACCGTAAATCAGTGGTTCCAGCTGTGGCTGGCCAAGTTAAATAGTTTCCGTAAAAGGATATATTTTTTTTCTGGGGTGAATTTCAGTTGCAAAAATAGAAATACCGTAAATCTGGTGTTCCAGCTATGACTGGACAATTTTCAAAGTGTTCGTCAAAGGATATATTATTTTCTGTGGTGAAATTTAATTGCCAAAATACAGTAGCAATACCGTAAATCGCTGTTTCAGCTGTGGCTGGCCAAGTTTAATAGTGTCCCGCAAAGGAAATATTTTTTTCTGTGGTGAAATTCAATTGTCAAAATAGCAATACATTAAATCAGCGGTTTCAGCTGTTGCAGGCAAAGTGAAAATCTGTCCGTAAAAGGTTTTATTACACTCTGTTTTGCATCTCTAAGTGTATTTCTTTTCCGTTAAAGGGTATATTACACAATGTGTTAAAAAGTGCTGAAAGCATAATCCTATATATTTTTTGACACGCTACTGTGCATCTCCAAGTGTATATCTGTCCGTAAAAGGATACCTCTCATGTAGGGCCTAAATACTAGCCCTACAATTGATATTCCCCTGAATCTGTGGTTACTGCTGTGCCTGGATTAATGTAATACGGTACATAAATAGATAGCCAGATAGTGTTAGGTGCCTGTAAAAAAAGGCCTGAATTTGAATTCAATACATTGGGCCAAATAATTTTTTTCTTATTGTGGTGAACGGTAACAATGAGGAAAATATCTAGTAAGGGACGCGGACGTGGACATGGTCGTGGTATTGTTAGTGGACCCTCTGGTGCTGGGAGAGGACGTGGCCGTTCTGCCACAGCCACACGTCCTAGTGAACCAACTACCTCAGGTTCCAGTACCTGCCAGAATTTACAACGATATTTGGTGGGGCCCAATGCCGTTCTAAGGATGGTAAGGCCTGAGCAAGTACAGGCGCTAGTCAATTGGGTGGCTGACAGTGGATCCAGCACGTTCACAACATTATCTCCCACCCAGTATTCTGCAGAAAGCGCACAGGTGGCACCTAAAAACCAAGCCCATCAGTCTGTCACATCACCCCATGCATATCTGGGAAACTGAACATTTAAATTATATATTCAATGAATCGTATACGAAAATTTCAAGAGCTGCTCGGCATTTTATTAATGTCCATAATAGAAACACAAATTTTTTTCAAGGCATTTGCCATTGAAAAAATCTCTCCCCCCATCAGAGGAGGTGATATTAAGCGTAAAACCCTGCTCAGGAAGGCGTATTGGTTGTTTAAATTAAAGACAAGATTTGCCTATGGAATGAATTTCAAAAAGGAATTCTTGCATTTCTATTGATATCGGTTATTCTGTTTTTTTTTTTCTTTTGTAACAGCTTCTGGCCTTGTTCAGATGCTCGAACAAACATTACCAGCTGTGTTTCAGGTCCAATTATGTTTCCAGCGCTGTCAGGCTGTTAAGCGCCATTCAGACTATACTTGAGTGCGGCAATCTTTTTATAATGTATGGTCAACTTTAATCTTGAGGATTTTGATCATGTGTATATTGTTAAACTTGTACAGCACAACCCCTTTTGTTAGCTGCTTTACAGTTGTTTTTAATGGTTTGGTGGTATTCACTGAGTATTGTATCTTTTATAGTAAACTAGTGAAGTTTGTCCATCGTGTCTTTAATTACCCACAGATGCAACACCTGCTGCATCCCCACCCAGAAGAAGGAGGGAACTCATTTGGGGGCAGTGTGTATATATACAGGGGCATTAAGGACACAATGGAAGTCATGAATAAGAGCGATAGCGCTTGAAACGCATAGACCGCAACTACTGCTGGAGTTTTTAATGCTGTATGCTGATTACTTTCACTGCAATAAAGGACTACAAGGCTTTTTCTGAATAAGCTGGAGTGCTGGATTTTCCTTCATTTCTACATTGCATATCCAAGGACTTCCTTGTTTTATCCCTGCACCATAGGAGGATGGAATTTATTAGCAGGTGAGCTGGTCAACCATATTGATTTAAATATCTGGGAAACTGTCTGAGCCTCAAGTTATGCAGCAGTCTCTTATGCTGTTTGAAGACTGTTTTCCAAAGGAATCCACCTAGCCCTTCCCCAGTGGTGGAAGACATAGAATGCACTGACGCACAACCACTTATGTTTCCTGATCTTGAGGACATGGGAACACCACCTCATCAGAGTCTGCACGTCTCTGATAATGATGAAACACAGGTGCCAACTGCTGCGTCTTTTTGCAGTGTGCAGAACGAACAGGAGGTCAGGGAGGAAGACTGTGTGGAGACGATGCATGGGACGATGAGGTCCTAGACCCCACATGGAATGAAGGTCGTGCCACTGACTTTCATAGTTCAGAGGAAGAGGCAGTGGTGAGACCGAGCCAACAGCGTAGCAAAAGAGGGAGCAGGGGGCAAAAGCAGAACAGCCGCCGCCAAGAGAGTTCGCCTGCTACTGGCCACCGCCACCAGGGACAGAGGTCCCCAAAGGCAGCTTCAAGTAGTTCCCTGGCATGGCACTTCTTCAAACAATGTGCTGAAGTCAAGACCCGAGTGGTTTGCACGCTGTGCCATCAGAGCCTGAAGCGAGGCATTAACGTTCTGAACCTTAGCACAACCTGCATGACCAGGCATCTATATGCAAAGCATGAACTGCAGTGGAGTAAACACCTTAAAAACAAGGAACTCACTCAGGCTCCCCCTGCTCCCTCTTCTGCTGCTGCCTCGGCCTCTTCCTCCGCCTCGGGAGGAATGTTGGCACCTGCCACCCACCAAACAGAGGATGTGCCACCAACACCACCACCTCCGTCACCCAGCATCTCCACCATATCACACGGCAGCATTCAGCTCTCCATCTCACAAACATTGTAGCGAAAGCGTAAATTCCCACCTAGCCACCCTCGAGCCCTGGGCCTGAATGCCAGCATTTCTAAACTACTGGCCTTTGAAATGCTGTCACTTAGGCTGGTGGACACAGACAGCTTCAAACAGCTGATAGTGATGGCTGTCCCACAGTATGTTGTTCCCAACCGCCACTACTTCTCCAAGAGAGCAGTGCCTTCCCTGCACAACCAAGTATCCGATAAAATCAAGTGTGCACTGCGCAACGCCATCTGTGGCAAGGTTCACCTAACCACAGATACGTGGACCAGTAAGCATGGTCAGGGAAGCTATATCTCCCTAACTGCACACTGGTTAAATGTAGTGGCAGCTGGGCCCCATGCGGAGAGTTCTTTGGCGCACGTCCTTCCGCCGCCAAGGATCGCAGGGCATCGTTCTTTGCCTCCTGTAGCCTCCTCTTCCTACTCGGCTTCCTCCTCCTCTTCTTCCACCAGCTCATCGAGTCAGCCACACACCTTCACCACCAACTTCAGCACAGCGCGGGGTAAATGTCAGCAGGCCGTTCTGAAACTCATATGTTAGGGGGACAGGCCCCACAGAGCTCAGGAGTTGTTGCGAGGTATTGAAAAACAGACGGACAAGTGGTTGCTGCCGGTGGGCCTAAAGCCCAGCCTGGTGGTGTGCGATAATGGGCAAAATCTCATAGCAGCTCTTGGACTAGCCGGTTTGAAGCACATCCCTTGCCTGGCGCATGTGCTGAATTTGGTGGTGCAGAAGTTTCTTCACAACTACCCCAACATGTCAGAGCTGCTGCATAAAGTGAGGGCCGTCTGTGTGCACTTCCGGCGTTCACATCCTGCCTCTTCTCGCCTGTCTGCGCTACAGCATAACTTCGGCCTTCCCGCTCACCGCCTCATATGCGACGTGTCCACCAGGTGGAACTCCACATTGCACATGCTGGAGAGACTGTGCGAGCAGCAGCAGGTCATAGTGGAGTTTCAGCTGCAGCACGCACGGGTGAGTCGCACTGTGGAACAGCACCACTTCACAACCAATGACTGGGCCTCATGCGATACCTGTGTGTCCTGTTGCACTGTTTCGAGTACTCTACCAACATGGCCAGTGGCGTTGACGGCGTTATCAGCGTTACAATACCACTTCTATGTCTTCTTGAGAAAACACTTAGGGCGATGATGGAAGAGGAGGTGGCCCAGGAGGAGGAGGAGGAGGAAGAGGGTCATTTTTAGCACTTTCAGGCCAGTCTCTTAGAAGTGGCTCAGAGGGAGGTTTTTTACTTTCTAATGACCGCCCCATTGTCTGGGTGTCAGGGGCCTATATTTCGTTTAATTGCTTGCTGTCTGGGTGAGAGACATTAAACTCTTTTTACTGTCAAATTACCTCTCCTCCGTCTTGGTGTCAGGGGCCTACATAAATGATAATGGCCTGTTCCATAGCAGGTTGACCTGACGCCTGTGTTGCTGTTACAGGACCGCTCTGCTCTTTGAGGGTACCATGGCCCTGAGTCTGTGAATTAGGCCTGTGGCACTGCAGGCAGACAAGAATCCTTTTTGGCTGTGATGAGAACTTCAACTCCCATAGCATTCCCACCTGATGCCACCCCAACCTCCTATTCCACCTCCTCCTCCTCCAAGTTGCCAATTGATATTGGTTAATTTTTATTTATTTTATTTTAAGTCATTTCCCTATCCACATTTGTTTGCAGGGGATTTACCTACATTTTGCTGCCTTTTGCAGCCCTCTAGCCCTTTCCTGGGCTATTTTACAGCCTTTTTAGTGCCCAAAAGTTTGGGTTCCCATTGACTTCAATGGGGTTCAGGTTCGGGGTGAAGTTTAGGTTGAGTTAGGATCCCGAACCTGAACATTTTCGGGAAGTTCGGGTGTTCAGGTGTTCGCTCAACTCTAACAATCACCCAAAAAAATAAAATATGGCTATTGCTATTATTGTGTAAAACTTAAATAAATAAATAAATAAAAAGTATACATATTAGGTATCACCGCATCCGTAAAAACCTGTTCTATAAAAATAACACATGACCTAACCCCTCAGGTGAACACAGCAAAAAAAAAATTATACTAATGTCAAAAATGTAATAGCAAGCAACCAAAATGTGCGCCTACATAAGACAGTTGCCCAAAAAATAAAAAATAAAATATGGCTTTAAGAATGTGGAGATACAAAAAAATCTTTTTTTTTTCAAAAATGCTTTATTATGTAAAACTGAAACAACCCCCCCCCCCAAAAAAAAGTAGTCATATTTGATATTGTTGTGTCCATATCAACCTGCTATATACAAATAGCACATGATTTAACCTGTCATTTCAATGCTATGTTTTTGCAAATTTTCCATTTTAATCCATTTTTCCAGTAATGAAGCAAGGGTTTACAGACAAACAAAACTCAGTATTTATTGCTCCGATTCTATAGTTTTCAGAAAAACCCCACATGTGGTCATAAACTGCTGTATGTCCAAATGGCAGGGCGCAGAGTGAATGAAACGCCATATGGTTTTTGAAAGGCAGATTTTGCTGAAATGTTTTTTTGCACCATATCCCATTTAAAGCCCCCCTAATGTACCCCTAGAGTAGAAACTCCCAAAAAGTGACTCCATCTAAAAAACTCAAGGTATGCAAAACTGATTTTACAAACTTTGTTCCACAAGAGTTATTGGCAAATAGAGATGAAATTTCTAAATTTCTATTTTTTGTTACCTTGCCTCAAAAAAAGTGTATTATAGAGCAACCAAAAATAATATTTACCCTAAAATAGTACCAATAAAAGTGCCACCTTATCCCGTAGTTTCCAAAATGGGGTAACTTTTTTTGAGTTTCTAGGGGTGCATCAGGGGGGGCTTCAAATGGAACATGGTGTCTAAAAACCAGTCCAGCAAAATCTGCCTTCCAAAAACCATATGGCGTTCCCTTCCTTCTGTGCCCTGCCGTTTGGCCATACAGCTGTTTACGACCACATATGGAGTGTTTCTGCAAACTACAGAATCAGGGCAATAAGTATTGAGTTTTTGTTTGGCTGTTATCCCTTGCTTTGTTACTGGGAAAAAAAGGATTAAAATGGAAAATTTGCCAAGAAATCGAAATTCAGAAATTTTATCTCTATTTGCCATTAAATCTTGTGGAACACCTAAATAGTTAACAAAGTTTGTAAAATCAGTTTTGAATACCTTGACGGGTGTAGTTTTTAGAATGTGGTCATTTTTCGGTGGTTTCTATTATGTAAGCCTCACAAAGTGACTTCAGACCTGAACTGGTCCTTAAAAAGTGGGTTTTGGAAAATTTCAAGATTTGCTTCTAAACTTCTAAGCCTTGAAACGTCCCCCTCCAAAATAATGGCATTCCTAAAATAATCCAAACATGAAATAGACATATGGGGAATGTAAAGTAATAACTATTTTTGGAGGTATTACTATGTATTATAGAAGCAGAGAAATTGAATCTTTGGAAATTTGCTAATTCTTCCAAATTGTTGGTAAATTTGGTATTTAAAAAAAATATATATATATTTCTACTCCATTTTACCACTGTCATGAAGTACAATATTACGGTAGATAGCTGGTCGGCACTGCTTGAGAAGTGCGTGGTGCACGTGTCAGTGGACTGGCGTCCCAGGAAACAGTATCATAGAGAATATCGGCACACGCTGTAGGTATCAGTTGATAATATTAAATTGCTGAAACGCTTATTGCACATGCTGAAACGCATCACTATGCCACTAATATGTGACCAATAAATTCAATAATATCAACTGATACCTACAGCGAGTATCTGTCTTCTCTATGATGAAGTACAATATGTGACGAAAAAACTATCTCAGAATGGCCTGGAGAAGTAAAAGCGTTTTAAAGTTATTCACACATAAAGTGACATTGGTCAGATTTGCAAAAAATGGCCTGGTCGTTAAGGTGAAAATGAGCTTGGTTAAGTTGCTGAGTTGCTTTTCTACTTGTCATTCTATCCTTAATTGGATCTATAACCGTGTTATAATCCCCTACTACAACCATCAAACAATGTTGTTCATTGACCATTTATTTCTCCAATTTATCACATATTAGCTATAACCATTTGTATATTTTCTACATTATAGAGTACTAGCAGAAGGACCCGGCTTCGCACAGGTATATTTCATCTATTTTGCTTCATGCTGACCTCTACAGCACCCCGCCCAACTGTTTGCTGTGCTGTGTATCTAATCCTGTCCTGGGTGATAACATCCGATGAGCTGTGCATCTAATCTTATGTTGCGTGATATTGTCTGCTGAGCTGTGTAGCTAATCCTATCCTGTGTGATACTATCTGCTGAGCTGTGTATCTAATCTTAAGTTGTGTGATACTGTCTGCTGAGCTGTGTATCTAATCCTATCCTGTGTGATACTATCTGCTGAGCTGTGTATCTAATCTTATGTTGTGTGATACTGTCTGCTGAGCTGTGTATCTAATCCTATCCTATGTGATGCTGTCCCCTGAGCTGTGTATCTAATCCTAGCCTGTGTGATACTATCTAATGAGCTGTGTATCTAATCTTATGTTGTATGATACTGTCTGCTAAACTGTTTATCTAATCCTATCCTGTGTGATACTGTCTGCTCAGCATGTATCTAATATTCTATCCTGTGTGATACTGTCTGCTGAGTGTGTATCTAATATTCTATCCTATGTGATACTGTCTGCTGAGCTGTGTATCTAATCATATCCTGTCTGCTGAGCTGTGTACCTAGTAGTTGATTTTTAACTTAATTTTTTCAATACCTGTTGGCTGAGTGGGAGGGGCGTGGCCTAACTGGATTGGGGCGTGTCCTTTTGAACATCTTAATCTAAGACAGCAGTACTGTCCTCTGCGTGTGAGCTGCAAAGCGAAAGTCACCATCCCTCCCACCTCAGCAGCTGACAGAAGTTGATTTTTAACTTAATTTTGTCAATACTCATTGGCTGCAGAGGGGGAGGGGTGTGTCCTAAACGTTTTGGGGGGGTGGCTTAGCGGACCTAAAAGTTGATTTTGAACTTTTTCAATCCCTGTTCGCTTAGTGGGAGGGGACGTGGCCTAACAGGATCTGGGGCGTGTCCTTTTAAACAGCTCTCTCTAAGACAGCAGCAATGTTCTGTCTGAATGTGAGCTGCATGGAGAAAATCACCGTCCCTCCCACCTCAGGAGGGAAGGGGGCATGACCTAACCGAATCAGAGGTGTGGCTTATCTGGACCTGGGGGCGGGGTTTTAAGGGTGACTTGAATGGCCACCCTACTTTACCCCTTTAACAGTGTCATCCACAGAGCCCTGCCCCTTTAAAGCTGACCTGCAGCAGTGGAGAGAAATGGCCAAGATGCTATGGAAACCTCGGGAAATAAGGTACTAAGTGTTATTTGGCCGTGGCTTTACTTCTATAGCGATTATCCTGGTGACAGATTTCCTTTAAACGTCATCTAGAGCAGTGAACATGGCTGAGGGTTGTTATGGTTACCTGGAGGAAAACTGTGTGTGTGGAGACGAACTGCAAGGGAGCAGTAAATGACAGTTTGGATTTAAGTGAAAGGCTAGCAGGCTTGTTTTGGCTTTAATGCAGGTCATTTTTTGGGGAAATCTTAGGAACGGTAAGTACTAGAGAGCTGAGACCTGGTCTAAAACCTTCCCAGACACCTGATGTACCAGTGTGCCAAATTTGGTGAAGATCCTTACACGCCAAATATTCATACTTTAGTTTACCATAAATAAACTGAATGGCATCCTTCCATGACAAATCTCTTTACCACCCAACCTTCTGAATCCCTAAGGGTACTTTCACAATTGCGGCAGGACGGATCCGGCAGGCTATTCAGCCTACCGGATCCATCCTGCCGCAAGTACCCGTGCACTGCCGTGCTGCCGCTCAGTCCCCATTGACTATAATGGGGAAGGAGGCGGAGCTGCGACACAGCACGGCAGTGCACGGCAAAGATTGCCGGACTGAAAAGTCAGACATGCAGGACTTTTAGTCTGGCGATCTCTGGACGTGCACTGCCGTGCTGCGCCATAACTCCGCCCCATTATAGTCAATGGGGACGGAGCTGCAGCACGGCAGTACACGGGCACTTGCAGCAGGACGGATCCGGCAGGCTGAATAGCCTGCCGGGTCCGTCCTGCCGCAAGTGTGAAAGTACCCTAAGTGGGTTTCAAGTTGGTAGATGATTGCTGGCAGATATCTCCTTATCCAGTCAAATATGACAAATCTTTTAAGTTTTTCTCTTATAACTGTTATACTAAATGATATTATTCTAAATGTCTCTTCTTAAAAAGGCAAAAAGAGAAAAGAAAGAAGAACAAAGAAGAGGAGGGTGACACATTTCTTCCCTTATCCCCACTATCTTCTCACTTCCACTAAATCATCTTTCCTAGACTTAGGTAGCTGTGGGGGAGTTGCATTTGGCAAATATTTACTCGTGTTTTGTCTTTGCCTGGTTTCCAACCCAGCGGCATTATGAGTCTGACATCACAGTTTTTCTACTCTTGCACTGAGGAGACCATTCAGCTCTTTACTTTTTTTTTAATCTTAGTCCATTTATGTGCTACGAGGGCTCTCACATATAGTCACTTATGGGGGTATAGCAACAGATTTGTAATTGTCCCAGGCACACGGCTGTGGGATAATGCTGTCTATACATCCTCAGTAATGCTCTCACACTACTCCCCTCATAGTTACAGCTCCCCCACAGCCAGCCCTTTTCCCCAAGAACCACACCACACTGTAGATAAGCGCCCTCTATGTAACTCTTATCCTCCTCAGAAATGCACTGTGTAATCAATGAGAGTCTCCCAGAAAATGTATCTACCACTCTGGCAGCTAGCATGTCCTCCCACAATTTAGTAACAAGTCCCATGCCACATCCGGCTATGTCTCCATCTCTCCTTGGCCACTGTTTCCATGCCCGTCATTCAGTTGTTTTTCAAATTATTACCCCATGTCTCTGCTCTTTCCCACAACTTAGTAACAAGTCCCATGCCACAACCTATGTTGTTTCAATAACTTGCTATGAAACATCATTACTTGTATTTTTGTTTGCCATTGAAAGGTATAATACATGCAAAACTCTTATTGTGTTTGTCTTAATGAGAGAGCAATATACCTGTTTTCAGTACACAATACCAGACTTTTTTCTTTCTATTGCTTTATTGGCAATGGCATATACATTGGCCCCCATAAGGTTTAATATATTTCACACTAAGGTGTAATAGAGTGAAGAAAAAAAAAAACATTTGTTTTTTCAATGCTGAAGAGAAAAAAATACACTTCATTGTGTCTTACAAATAAATACTCAATATTTGTCCTGCTGTGATGGCAACTATTCATTTCAAGTGGAGCAATGGCAAAAAGCCTATATACTGCTATTAGGCTATAGTGCATTCAAAATGAATTCTAATGTTTTGCTGTATCCAAGAATATTAATGAGCTTCATTTATAGCTGTTATCACTGAATGTGAATGCGTCAAACATCCATGAGTAATTATCCAAGGCACATCAGAATTGGAACACGATATAACTGTGTTACAAAAGGGAAGAAGAGAAGGAATGAAAAGTCCATCTAGATATAACCACTTCATTTCTGTTTCTAATTATAATTTTATTAACTTCATACTGAAATGAATCACAAGTGTATAGGCACATAATTACTGATTTTACAGATAACAGGCAACATATTTTGACACATAGAACAAAAACATGTTTGTGTACTGACCTTGTGTATACTGTGACCTCTTTTATAACTGTAAAGGGAATTGTTTAGTTGCAAACTTAATGATTCTCTTTTATTTTAGTAAAATAGAGTTTTTTACACTAAAATTGTACATATTCTGTGAAGGACAAACTTAATTGATGCTTTTAAATGAACATGGAAAGAAATCTATTTAAAGAACAGTATCTGTTATTACAGAAAAACAAACTCTCAATCATTACACAAGCAGTTGAACTACATGAACTACACAATTTATGTTACCGTTGATTTTATCTTTATAACTGTGTTCAAAGGATGCAGAGCTTTCACTGTGCTTTGAGGGCTGGGCTGCCAGCATCCTTTCAGTTGACTATCTCTGCAGATCCTCTTCCCTCTCATAGCATGCATCACAAACATAAGATGAGGAGAAGAGACCACAAACACCAACACTGGTAAACCTAAATCAACATGTTTAAGCAGGGGCTTTTCTACAACACTAGGTACAACTTTAAATGTTCTAGCAGCCTGGCAGTATTTTACTAGAGAAAACTCTATGAATTGCATAAATAACCCTTACCTAATACACATCTTTTATTATAGTTGCTCACTTTATAAGCTTCAGAACAGGGCGGAGACAGGGACATAATATTTTTAAAATTGTGTGTTTTTAATTTTTTTCTATTATGGCGATCAGCACATATGATATATTTATCAATATTTTATTAATTCAGGCATTTAAAAAATATATATTTTATATGTAAAGTTGGGAAAGTAGGGTGATTTAAATTTTTAATTATTTTCTTACTTTTATAGTGGCAACTTTTAACCCGCTTAGGGGGCTAGAAACCTGGATCTTTTGATCCAGAAAAAAAAAAACATTTGTTTTTTCAATGCTGAAGAGAAAGTTTCACCCAATTCATCCTTCCCCGTCCTTGTGGCCGGGTGTCTGCTGTATGATACAGCCATCACCCACCACGTATGGACCGGGCTCAATGCAGCAGCACACACATACAGTACATTCCCTCAGCCACCTTAACGTGGGTATATATCTGATTTATAACAAATCATGACAAATCAAATTTCTTGTCGAATTGACCAAATCGAATTTTTCAAAACTTCGCATATCACTATTAATTATACTACAGTATGTATTATATTTTATGAAATAATAGCAGAAGGACCCGTCTTCGCACGGGTATACACTGACCTCCATAGGGGACGTCCCCTTATCTGTGACCTCCACTGTTCCCTGCCCCCTTAACAGAGACCTCCACAGCACCCGTCCCTTTAACAGTGTTTGCCACATTACCCTGTTCCCTTAACAGTGACCTCCACAGTACCCGCTCCATTAACAGTGACCCCACAATACCCTACTGACTTAACAGTGACCTCCACAGCAGCTCCCCCCTTAATAGTGGCCCCTTCCCCTTAGCAGTGACCTCCACTGTGCCTGCCCTTTACCAGTGACCTCCACAGTGGCCTACCCCCTTAACATTTGATAAAGGAAATCCGCAGCACTTTACAATTAATCAGAAAAATCCAATAGGTTTATTCAGGCAACATACAGAAGCGACGTTTCGACTACAACAATGCCATACACATTAGTGACACCCTTTTGTACCCAAAATGCAATTTGATTGGTGCCTCCCAACATCAGGGAGAGTAAACAAAAGTACATAAATTAAAAAAATCCTCCACTTTCACATTCGATTCTTACCGCATCCCACGAGCGTCTCTGTTCCACAGAAAAGGTGCCTTCTTATCCAGCATTACTATTAAACACATGCAGCATTCCAATGTCAAGTCTGCACATGGGTCACTTCTCACATGAATCCAAACCCATGTCCGGCATCCCAACCAATAGCAGGACAGCACTGCTCCATCGTTATTCAGTTCACGTCTCTTTAGCACATGATCGGGACTCCCTCCAATTAGAAACTCATAATGTCATTACATCAGTTGTTTCCAGCATTGTTTTGGTCACATGATCGGGACTTACATATGCAGTTGCTAAGTAACATAGATGCCACAGACTAGTAAATATACCCAAAGTAAGGGGCGTCACTGTCAGGACCCGAACCAGGAACCTCCGGCATTCCAGGCGGGAGCTCTGCTGACTGAGCTACCCATCATTCTGGACAGCTCCATTCCTGTAGACCTTGGTGTTCTACCTCAGACCCTAGTTCCCAGTGCAATCAGCTCAACTAGCCTCAGGCATGCACTCCCTATTTAAAGCCAACAACATCACTTCCTCCTTGCCTGATTATTGTGCTCTCAGCCATAGTCAAGCGCTGCCTCCTCCCAACTGCCTGAGCTACGATCCTGTGAACTGACCGCTGCCTGCTTACTGACCACGATTTTGTCTCATCCTTCATTGCTTGAACTACGATCCTGTGTACCGACCACTGCCTCCTCTTGACCACTCTTCTGCCTTCAAAGCCTACTATGGGACCTTCTGGTGTCCCTCCTGCTCCTAGTCCAGCACTCCGGATCCCTCTCTGTATTCCATTTTCAGCTGTTTGCCGGATCCACTGTTATATACTGCATTCATTCCTGCACCTCATTTCTAGCAGCGTCACTGGCATTGGACTCCTTCCTCTCCCTGTGCTTCCTCTCCCTCGATTACATCACTCCTCGCCAGCAAGGGGCTACAGTATAGTAATCCCCCTAACAGAATAATCAGACCTTTCAACATGGAGCCTGCTTTGACTCTCTTGAAAAAACAGGTTTCAGAACTGCAATTTTGTACCACTTGCCAAAATAAATTTTCTCAGCTACAAGATGTTGTACAAGTCAACAAAAAGAAATAATTACAGAGGCAACTCTTGAACATTCAAGGTCCCGCCGGAGATACGCGTAAGCCACTACCATCCAAGTTCCAAGGGGATCAACATCATTTCCGAGGGTTCCTTAACCAATGCCGCATATACAATGAAAAATTGCGAAGGCAGCATGTCCGGAAAAGAATCCCTTTATTGGGGACTGCTCACATAAAAAATGTGGTTACAAGAAGTTGCTACGTTTCAGCTATTCCCAAGCCTTTATCAAGCACACTGTGATCCCCCCATGCTCAAGTTTATGAAACGCAAGCCACACCTCCTCTCTTAAAAGTGGACAATCGCGCCGTGTACATCATTAACTCCACATACATTTCATCAATATATAATAACATTTATCACAGTGATATAAGTGCAAAAAGTGCTTGTGCCAGACACCATTCTCACCCACTAAATCAGATGGACGCATCGTCCCTCGATACCGCATAGTAGCGCGTCTCCCTGTAATCAATGCGCATGTCGGGGGAGGAGAAGGCAATACGTCACTCCATTAGTCACATGATCGCAGACGCTCTCGTCTATGCGATCCTCGATTACCTGTACACGCCTCCTTCTTAACCCGGTATTGCTTCTTTTTGCTAGTGAAGCCTTGCCACCACTCATCATCCTCAAGCTGTTATAAGAACCTTGCGCTATCTATACATACATCGCAGAAATATGTACTAAGAACAAAAGATCCTTCAAACCGATGAGCTCAGTGCACTACCATCGTGTGTAATGGTGAACCAACTAACAAATATTGAAACAGTTAAAAAACAGGAACATGTTGTAAAATCATCAAACTGAGTACAGATATCACTTAATAACCTGGATGTTCGGGTTCGGGATCCGAACTCGACCCGAACTTTATCCCAAACCCGAACCCCATTAAGTCAATGGGGACGCGATCTTTTAGGCACTAAAAAGGCTGTAAAATAGTCCAGGAAAGGGCTAGAAGGCTGCAAAAGGCAGCAAAATGTAGGTAAATGCCCTGCAAACAAATGTGGATAGGGAAATGAATTAAAATAAAAAAATAAAAAAAAATTAACCAATATCAATTGGAGAGAGGTCCCATAGCAGAGAATCATGCATCATATCACCCACCACTGGAGAAGGCCACTTTCAGTTATTTCGGCCCCAGCACCCAGACAGAGGAGAGAGGTCCCACAGCAAGGAATAAGGCGTCATATGACCCACCACTGGAGAAGGCCACTTTCAATTATTTAGGCCCCAGCACCCAGACAGAGGGGAGAGGTCCCACAGCAAGGAATAAGGTGTCATTTCATCCACCACTGGAGAAGGCCACTTTCAGTTATTTCGGCCCCAGCACCCAGACAGAGGAGAGAGGTCCCACAGCAAAGAATAAGGTGTCATATGACCCACCACTGGAGAAGGCCACTTTCAGTTATTTAGGCCACAGCACCCAGACAGAGGAGAGGGGTCCCACTGCAAGGAATAATTGAATTTCACCCCAGAACAAAATATATGTTTTGGCGGACACTATTATACTTTGCCAGGCACTACTGGAACACCAGATTCAGGGTATTGCCATTTTGGCAATTGAATTTCACCCCAGAACTAAATACATGTTTTGGCGGACACTATTATACTTTGCCAGCAACAGCTGAAACCACTGATTTATGGTATTGCTATTTTGGCAATTGAATTTCACCCCAGAACAAAATATACCCTTTTACGGACAGATTAACACTTGGCCTGCAACAGCTGGAACACCAGGTTCAGGGTATTGCTATTTTGGCAATTAAGTTTCACCCCAGAACAAAATATACCCATTTAGGGACAGATTAACACTTGGCCTGCAACAGCTGGGACACCAGATTCAGGGTATTGCTATATTGGCAAGTGAATTTCATCCCAGAACAAAATATACCCTTTTACGGACAGATTAACACATGACCTGCAACTGCTGGAACACCAGATTCAGGGTATTGCTATTTTGGCAATTGAATTTCACCCCAGAACAAAATATACCCTTTTACGGACAGATTAACACATGGCCTGCAACAGCTGGGACACCAGATTCAGTGTATTGCTATTTTGGCAATTGAATTTCACCCCAGAACAAAATATATGTTTTGGCGGACACTATTATACTTTGCAAGCCACTACTGTAACACCAGATTCAGGGTATTGCTATATTGGCAAGTGAATTTCACCCTAGAACAAAATATACCCTTTTACGGACAGATTAACACTTGGCCTGCAACTGCTGGAACACCAGATTCGGGGTATTGCTATTTTGGCAATTGAATTTCACCCCCAGAACAAAATATATGTTTTGGTGGACACTATTATACTTTGCAAGCCACTACTGGAACACCAGATTCAGGGTATTGCTATATCAGCCATCGCCATCTGTGGCAAGGTCCAACTAACCACAAATACGTGGACCAGTAAGCACAGCCAGGGACGCTATATCTCCCTAACTGCACACTGGGTAAATGTAGTGGCGGCTGGGCCCCAGGCGGAGAGTTCTTTGGCGCACGTCCTTGCGACGCCAAGGATCGCAGGGCATCATTCTTTGCCTCCTGTAGTCTCCTCCTCCTACTCGGCTTCCTCCTCCTCTTCTTCCACCAGCTCATCCAGTCAGCCACACACCTTCACCACCAACTTCAGCACAGCCCGGGGTAAACGTTAGCAGGCCTTTCTGAAACTCATATGTTTGGGGGACAGGCCCCACACCGCGCAGGAGTTGTGGCGGGGTATTGAACAACAAACCGACGAGTGGTTGCTGCCGGTGGGCCTCAAGCCAAGCCTGGTGGTGTACGATAATGGGCGAAATCTCGTCGCAGCTCTGGGACTAGCCGGTTTGACGCACATCCCTTGCCTGGCGCATGTGCTGAATTTGGTGGTGCAGAAGTTCCTTCACAACTACCCCGACATGTCAGAGTTGTTGCATAAAGTGCGGGCCGTCTGTGCGTGCTTCTGGCGTTCACATCCTGCCGCTGCTTGCCTGTCTGCGCTACAGCGTAACTTCAGCCTTTCCGCTCACTGCCTCATATGCGACGTGCCCACCAGGTGGAAATCCACCTTGAACGTGCTGAAGAGACTGTGCGAGCAGCAACAATCCATAGTGGAGTTTCAGCTGCATCAAGCAGGGAGATGATGGAAGAGGAGGTGGCCCAGGAGGAGGAGGAGGAGGATGAGGGGTCATTTTTAGCACTTTCAGGCCAGTCTCTTAAAAGTGACTCAGAGGGAGGTTTTTGCAAAAGCAGAGGCCAGGTACAAATGTGTCCAGCCAGGGCCCACTACTCAAGGACAAGGATGAGGAGGTGGAGGAGGATGAGGAAGAAGCAGGTTCACAGCGGGGTGGCACCCAACGCAGCTCAGGCCCATTACTGGTGCATGGCTGGGGTTATATGGAGGACGATGCCGATACGCCTCCCACAGAGGACAACTTGTCCTTACCTCTGGGCAGTCTGGCACACATGAGAGACTACATGCTGCAGTGCATGCGCAACGACAGCAGAGTTGCTCACATTTTAACGTGTGCGGACTACTGGGTTTCCACCCTGCTGGATCCCCGGTACAAAGACAATGTGCCCACCTTACTTCCTGCACAGGTTGGTAGACGCGCTACTGAGAGCATTTCCAAATGTCACAGGGGAACAAGTGGAAGCCCAAGGTGAAGGCATAGGAGGAGCGAGAGGTCAACAACGCAGCTGTGTCACGGCCAGCTCCTCTGAGGGCAGGGTTAGCATGGCAGAGATGTTGAAAAGTTTTGTCACCACGCCACAGCTAACTGCACAACCACCTGATACGGAACATGTTAGCAGGAGGCAGCATTTCACTAACATGGTTGAACAGTACATGTGCACACCCCTCCACGTACTGTCTGATGCTTCGGCCCCATTCAACTTCGGAGTCTCCAAATTGTCCATGTGGTCAGAGCTATCCTTTTATATCTTGAAGGTGCTGGCCTGCCCGGCGGCCAGCGCTTTGTCTGAACGTGTATTCAGCACGGCAGGTGGCGTCATTACTGACAAACGCAGCCGCCTGTCCACAGCCAACGTGGACAAGCTGACGTTCATAAAAATGAACCAGACATGGATCCCACAGGTCCTGTCCATCCCTTGTGCAGAATATTCATTTATAAGTACCTCCCCTTAACCATATATTCTTGTACTCCAGGGCACTTCTTTATCGAATCCTCTTATTTTAATTTTACCATTATTTTGCGGGGCAACCCAAAGTTGAATGAACCTCTCCTCCGTTTGGGTGACAGGGGCCTAAATATCTGAAAGTGGCCTTCTCCATTGGTGGGTGACATGAAGCCTGATTCTCTGCTTTGGGACCTCTCTGCTCTGTCTGGGTACTGGGGCCTAAATAACTAAAAGTGGCCTTCTCCGTTGGTGGGTGACATGATGCCTCTTTTCATGCTATGGGACCTCTCTCCTCTGTCTCGGTGTCAGGGGTCTAACTTTCACTTACTTGCTTGCTATCTTGGTGGCAGACATTTAACTCTTTTTACTGTCTAATGACCACCCCATTGTCTGGGTGTCAGCGGTCTACATAAATGATAATGGCTTGTTCCATTGCAGGTTGACCTGAGGCCTGTGTTGCTGTTACGGGACCGCTCTCCTCTTTGCGGGTGCCATGGCCCTGAGTCTGTTATTTATTTTATTTTATTGTAAGTCATTTCCCTATCCACATTTGTTTGCAGGGGATTTACGTACATTTTGCTGCCCTTTTCAGCCCTCTAGCCCTTTCCTGGGCTAATTTACAGCCTTTTTAGTGCCCAGAAGTTCGGGTCCCCATTGACTTCAATGGGGTTCGGGTTCGGGGTGAAGTTCGGGTCGAGTTCGAATCCCGAACCCGAATATTTTCTGTAAGTTCAGCCAAACTTCGGGAACCCGAACATCCAGGTGTTCGCTCAACTCTACTCACAGTCCCTTTTTATACAAGCCTTCATCCAGTTTTATTTCCACTCCTACCAATCACAACTTCTCTTCCAGCAGTAACTGAACGATTAAATGCATTGCAGAAATGTCAAGAAAAAATTACTGAGAATTTACACGAGTCTCAGAGACGTTCTAAGCTGGCCACAGATAAACACCGAAAACCAACTCCTGCCTTTCATATTGGGGACAAAGTATGGCTGTCTACTAGAAATCTAAAACTGAAAATTACTTCTCCAAAGTTGGGTCAGAAATATTTTGGACCATTTAAAATCTCTACCCAAATTAATGAAGTCACTTTTCAACTGGAGCTTCCTGACTCTATTAAGGTACACCCCGCCTTCCACTGTTCTCTCTTAAAGCCATTTGTTGAAAATCCTTTTCCGGGCCGTCACTTGCCTCCTCCACCACCTGTGAGAGTGTCTGGTCCAGAGGAATTTATAGTTGAGAAAATCTTGGATTCCAGAGTACACCGGAACAAATTACAGTATTTGATTAAATGGAAGGGTTATGGCTCGGACAAGAATTCTTGGGAACCAGATGAAAATATCCATGCTCCGAGACTCATTAGAGAATTCTATCTGCAGCTAGAGATGTCGCGAACATAAAATCTTGAGTTCGCAAATGGCGAAAGAGCGAACTTCCGCTAATGTTCGCGAACGGGGGAACCGGGCGAACCGCCATAGACTTCGATAGGCAGGCGAATTTTAAAACCCACAGGGACTCTTTCTGCCCACAATAGTGATGGAAAAGTTGTTTCATGGGGACTAACACCTGGACTGTGGCATGCTGGAGGGGGATCCATGGCAAAACTCCCATGGAAAATTACGTAGTTGACGCAGAGTCCGGTTTTAATCCATAAAGGGCATAAATCACCTAATATTCCTAAATTGTTTGGAACAACGTGCTTTAAAACATCCAGTGTGTGTATACGATCAGGTACGATGTTGTATCGATCAGGGTTACGCCCGCTTCACAGTGGCAGACTATACTCTGACAGGCCAAACTCCCAGTTTAACGCACCGCAAACAACCGCAAACAGTCCATTTGCACAACCGCAAACTCCCCATTTGCACAAGGTTGGATACCAAGCTAGCCATGTCCCGTTCCTTTTTCTCACTGATGTGATTGAAGGTCTCTTCCTCCACCCAGCCACGTACAACACCAAGGGTCCCCCAAAGGTGAAAACAAGCCCCCTGGGAAGCCTGCTGGGGTTGGTCTTCCATCTCTTCAAAGCCAACTTCCTCCTCTGACTCCTCTTCTTCAGACTCCTGTCTCTGGGTTGCCGCAGGTCCAGCAATCGACGACGTCAAGGCTGCTTCTGGTGGTGATGGTGACCACAACTCTTCCTCTTCATGCTCATCTACGGCCTGATCCAGCACTCTTCGCAGGGCACGCTCCAGAAAAAACGCATATGGGATGAGGTCGATGATGTTGCCTTGGGTTTGACTGACCAGGTTTGTTACCTCCGCAAAAGGACGCAGGAGCCTACAGCCATTGTGTATGAGTGTTTGTCGTGTGGATCTTGATTCTACACAAAAGGCGCATCTTATTAATAGTATTAAACCAAATATTGGATAAATGGCCTCCAATAGAGTTGAGCGAACACCTGAATTTTCGGGTTAAAGAAGTTTGGCCGAACTTCCCGAAAATGTTTGGGTTCGGGATCCGAACTCGACCCGAACTTCACCCCGAACCCCATTGAAGTCAATGAGGACCCGAACTTTTGAGCACTAAAAAGGCTGTAAAATAGCCCAGGAAAGGGCTAGAGGGCTGCAAAAGACAGCAAAATGTAGGTAAATCCCCTGCAAACAAATGTGGATAGTGAAATGAATTAAAATTAAATAAATAAAAATTAACCAATATCAATTGGAGAGAGGTCCCATAGCAGAGAATCAGGCTTTATGTCACCCACCAATGGAGGAGGCCACTTTTACTTGTTTAGGCCCCAGCACCCAGACAGAGGAGAGAGGTGGCATAGCAGAGAATCAGGCTTCATGTCACCCACCAATGGAAAGGCCACTTTTACTTATTCAGGCCCCAGCTCCCAGAAAGAGGAGAGAGGTCCCATAGCAGAGAATCAGTCTTCATGTCACCCACCACTGGAACAGGCCACTTTCAGATATTTAGGCCACGGCACCAAGACAGAGGAGAGAGGTTGCATATCTGAGAATCAGGCTTCATGTCACCCACCAATGGAAAAGGCCACTTTCAGTTATTTAGGCCCCAGCACCCAGACAGAGGAGAGAGGTGGCATAGCAGAAAAATCAGGCTTCATGTCACCCATCAATGGAAAGGCCACTTTTACATATTCAGGCCCCAGCACCCAGACATAGGAGAGAGGTTGCATAGCCGAGAATAAGGCTTCATGTCACCCACCCATGGAAATGGTACTTTCAGTTATTTAGGCCCCAGCTCCCAGACAGAGGAGAGAGGTCCTATAGCAGAGAATCAGGCTTCATGTCACCCACCAATGGAGAAGACCACTTTTACTTGTTTAGGCCCCAGCACCTAGACAGAGGAGATAGGTCCTATAGCAGAGAATCAGGCTTCATGTCACCCACCAATGGAGAAGGCCAATTTTACTGATTCAGGCCCCAGCTCCCAGACAGAGGATAGAGGTCCCATAGCAGAGAATCAGGCTTCATGTCACCCACCACTGGAACAGGCCACTATCAGATATTTAGGCTACGTCACCAAGACAGAGGAGAGAGGTCGCATAGCAGAGAATCAGGCTTCATGTCACCCACCAATGGAAAAGGCCACTTTCAGTTATTTAGGCCCCAGCACCAAGACAGAGGAGAGAGGCGGCATAGCAGAGAATTAGGCTTCATGTCACCCACCAATGGAAAGGACACTTTTTCTTATTCAGGCACCAGCACCCAGACATAGGAGAGAGGTCGCATCGCCGAGAATAAGGCTTCATGTCACCCACTCATGGAAAAGGTACTTTCAGTTATTTAGGCCCCAGCACCCAGACAGAGGAGAGTGGTCCTATAGCAGAGAATCAGGCTTCATGTCACCCACCAATGGAAAAGATCACTTTTACTTGTTTAGGCCCCAGCACCTAGACAGAGGAGATAGGTCCCATAGCAGAGAATCAGGCTTCATGTCACCCACCAATGGAGAAGGCCACTTTTACTTATTCACGCCCCAGCTCCCAGACAGAGGAGAGAGGTCCCATAGCAGATAATCAGGATTTATGTCACCCACCACTGGAACAGACCACTTTCAGATATTTAGGTCACGGCACCAAGGCAGAGGACAGAGGTCGCATAGCAGAGAATCAGCATTCATGTCACCCACCAATGGAGAAGGCCACTTTTACTTATTCAGGCCCCAGCACCCATACAGAGGAGAGAGGTCCCATAGCAGAGAATCTGGCTTCATGTCACCCACCACTGGGACAAGCCACTTTCAGATATTTAGGCCCCGGCACCAAGACAGAGGAGAGAGGTCGTATAGCAGAGAATCAGGCTTCATGTCACCTACCAATGGAACAGGCCACTTTCAGAGATTTAAGCCCCGGCACCAAGACAGAGGAGAGAGGTTGCATAGCAGAGAATTAGGCTTCATGTCACCCACCATTGGAACAGGCCACTTTACGATAGTTATGCCCCTGGCACACAGACAGAAGAGAGGTTCATTCAACTTTGGGTTGCCCCGCAATATAATGGTAAAATTAAAAAAAGAGTATTGAATGAAGAAGTGCCTTGGAATCCAAAAATATATGGTTAAGGGGATTTAGTTATAAATGTCTAATCTGCACAAGCGATGGACAGGTCCTGTGGGATCCATGCCTGGTTAATTTTTATGAATGTCAGCTTGTCCACATTGGCTGTGGACAGGCAGCTTCGTTTGTCTGTAATGACACCCCCCTGCCGTGCTGAATACACGTTCAGACAAAACGATGGCCGTCGGGCAGGACAGCACCTCTAAGGCATAAAAGGCTAGCTCTGGCCAAGAGGACTATTTGGAGACCCAGAAGTTGAATGGAGCCGAACCATCAGTCAGTACGTGGAGGGGTGTGCACACGTACTGTTCCAACATGTTAGTGAAATGCTGCCTCCTGCTAACACGTTCCGTATCAGGTGGTGGTGCAGTTAGTTGTGGTGTGGTGACAAAACTTTTCCACATCTCTGCCATGCTAACCCTGCCCTCAGAGGAGCTGGTCGTGACACAGCTGCATTGGCGACCTCTCGCTCCTCCTCTGCCTTCGCCATGTGCTTCCACTTGTTCCCCTGTGACATTTGGGAATGCTCTCAGTAGCGCGTCTACCAACGTGCGCTTGTACTCTCGCATCTTCCTATCACGCTCCAGTGCAGGAAGTAAGGTGGGCACATTGTCTTTGTACCGGGGATCCAGCAGGGTGGCAACCCAGTAGTCCGCACACATTAAAATGTGGGCAACTCTGCTGTCATTGCGCTGGCACTGCAGCATGTAGTCTCTTATGTGTGCCAGGCTGCCCAGAGGTAAGGACAAGCTGTCCTCCGTGGGAGGCGTATCGTCATCGTCCTCCGTTTTCACCCAGCCACGCACCAGTGATGTGTCCGAGCTGCGTTGGGTGCCCCACTGTGAACATGCTTCATCCTCATCCTCCTCCTCCTCCTCATCCTCGTCCTCATTTGTACCTGGCCTCTGCTGTTGCAAAAAACCTCCCTCTGAGCCACTTCTAACAGACTGGCCTGAAAGTTATAAAAATGACACCTTTTCCCCCTCCTCCTCCTCCTGGGCCACCTCCTCTTCCATCATTGCCCTAAGTGTTTTCTTAAGGAGAGATAGAAGTGGTATTGTAACACTGATAACGGCGTCATCGCCACTGGCCATGTTGGTGGAGAATTCGAAACAGCGCAACAGGGCACACAGGTCTCGCATGGAGGCCCAATCATTGGTGGTGAAGTGGTGCTGTTCCTCGGTGCGACTGACCAGTGCGTGCTACAGCTGAAACTCCACTATGGTCGCTGCTGCTCGCACAGTCTCTCCAGCATGTGCAAGGTGGAGTTCCACTTGGTGGGCATGTTGCATATGAGGCGGTGAGCGGAAAGGCTGAAGTTACGCTGTAGCGCAGACAGACGAGCAGCGGCAGGATGTGAACACCGGAAGCGCGCACAGACGGCCCGCACTTTATGCAGCAGCTCTGACATGTCGGGGTAGTTGTGAAGGAACTTCTGCACCACCAAATTCAGCACATGTGCCAGGCAAGGGATGTGCGTCAAACCGGCAAGTCCCAGAGCTGCGACGAGATTTCGCCCATTATCGCACACCACCAGACCCGGCTTGAGGCCCACCGGCATCAACCACTCATCGTTCCTTTGTTCAATACCCCGCCACAACTCCTGCGCGGTGTGGGGCCTGTCCCCCAAACATATGAGTTTCATAACGGCCTGCTGACTTTTACCCCGGGCTGTGCTGAAGTTGGTGGTGAAGGTGTGTGGCTGACTGGATGAGCTGGTGGAAGCAGAGGAGGAGGAAGCCGAGTAGGAGGAGGAGGCTACAGGAGGCAAAGAATGATGAACCTGCGATCCTTGGCGGCGGAAGAACGTGCGCCAAAGAACTCTCCGCCTGGGGCCCAGCCACCACTACATTTACCCAGTGTGCAGTTAGGGAGATATAGCGTCCCTGGCCGTGCTTACTGGTCCACATATCTGTGGTTAGGTGGACCTTGCCACAGATGGCGTTGCGCAGTTCACACTTGATTTTATCAGATACTTGGTTGTGCAGGGAAGGCACGGCTCTCTTGGAAAAGTAGTGGCGGCTTGGAACAAAATACTGTGGGACAGCCATCGCCATCAGCTGTTTGAAGCTGTCCGTGTCCACCAGCCTGAATGACAGCATTTCAAAGGCCAATAGAAATGCTGGCATTCAGGCCCAGGTCTCGAGGGTGGGTAGGTGGGAATTTACGCTTTCTCTCCAATATTTGTGAGATGGAGAGCTGAATGCTGCCGTGTGACATGGTGAAGATGCTTAGTGACGGAGGTGGTGGTGTTGGTGGCACATCCTCTGTTTGGTGGGTGACAGGTGCCAACATTCCTCCCGAGGCGGAGGAAGAGGCCGAGGCAGCAGCAGAAGAGGGAGCAAGGGGAGCCTGAGTGAGTTCCTTGTTTTTAAGGTGTTTACTCCACTGCAGTTCATGCTTTGCATGTAGATGCCTGGTCATGCAGGTTGTGCTAAGGTTCAGAACGTTAATGCCTTGCTTCAGGCTGTTCTGGCACAGCGTGCAAACCCCTCGGGTCTTGTCGTCAGCACATTGTTTGAAGAAGTGCCATGCCAGGGAACTCCTTGAAGCTGCCTTTGGGGTGCTCGGTCCTTGGTGGCGGTGGCCAGTAGCAGGCATACTCTCTTGGGGGAGGCTGTTCTGCTTTTGCCCCCTGCTCCCTCTTTTGCTTCGCTGTTGGCTTGGTCTCACCACTGCCTCTTTCTCTGAACTATGAAAGTCAGACCTCATTGTCCCCTGCATATTCTTCCTCCCTAACCTCCTGTTCGGTCTGCACACTGAAAAAAGACGCATCAGTTGGCACCTGTGTTTCGTCATCATCAGAGACGTGTGGACTCTGATGAGTTGGGATTCCCATGTCCTCATCATCAGGAAACATAAGTGGTTGTGCGTCAGTGCATTCTATGTCTTTCAACACTGGGGAAGGTCTAGGTGGATTCCCTTGGGAAATCCTGCCAGCAGAGTCTTCAAACAGCATAAGAGACTGCTGCATAACTTTAGGCTCAGACAGTTTCCCTGATATGCATGGGGATGATGTGACAGACTGATGGGCTTGGTTTTCAGGCACCACCTGTGCGCTTTCTGCATCCACTGCATCCGCTGTCGGCCACCCAATTGACTAGCGCCTGTACTTGCTCAGGCCTTACCATCCTTAGAACAGCATTGGGCCCCACCAAATATCGCTGCAAATTTTGGCGGGTACTGGAACTAGAGGTAGTTGGTTCACTGCAAGCTTCTATTTGCTGATAAGGGACATGTGACCGTGTGTATGTCAGTTAGAGACTTGCAGGATTCTATTGGCTATTATACATGATAGATTGAAATTGCCCTTATGTTCATCATCAGCTCATCTCTCCTCTGGTGGAGTTGAGAAGTCAGGCCTTGTTCATTTTTATCTGAGTCAACCTGTCAGCATTGCCAGGGAACAAGCGGATACGTTTATCTGTTATAATGCCACCAGCAGCACTAAATACATGCTGAGACTAAACGCTGGCTGCAGGGAAGGCCAGCACCTCCGAGGCGTAGAGCGCAAGTTCGTGCCACATGTCCAGCTTGGACATCCAGTAGTTGTAAGGCACTGAGGGATCATTTAGGATGCTGACAAGGTCTGCTATGTATTACTTCACCATCTTCCAAAACTTTTCCCTCCTTGTACCACTAGGCCGCTCTTTAGGGTGAGGTTGCTGGTTGGGTATTATGAAACTGTCCCATGCCTTGGAGAGTGTTGCCCTGCCTTTGTTGGAACTGCTGTGGGTTCCCCTTATCTCCCTTCCTCGGTTGCCTAAGGAAGTACGGACTCAACAAGTACCTTCTGGTGTTGCACCGTCTTACTCGTCCTCTCCACCACAGTAATAAGAGATATAAGAAGTTCTCTTTGTAGCGGTGGTCAAGAATGGTGAACACCTAGTAATCCGTATAACGTGAGGGTCGCAGGAAAGGCAGCAAAGTGAAGTCAGACATGTGTGCCAGAGTACCAACAGGCAAGATTTCAATGTCGACATCAGGATGACTCTCTATCTTCTCATCATCCTCCTTCCTTTCTACCCATCCAAGCTGAATAGATGGAATTAAAGTTCCATGGGTACTACCCTCTGCAGCAGAGGCAACTCTCTCCAGCTTCTCCTCTTCATGGTCCAATTTGCACTGAAAAGACGAACTGTGGGTGGTCTGGCTATCACCCTGTGCAATGTCCTCCCCCATTTCCTCATTTGCCATGTTCAGAGCATCCTTTCTTAATAGTGAGCAGCGATCGTTTGAGTAGACACAGCAGTGGGAAGTTTACGCTGATAATAGCGTTATTGCCACTAACCATCTGTGTGGATTCATCAAGGATTTTGAAACCCTCACAAAGGTCTGACATCAATGCCCACTCCTCGCCTGTGAATAGTGGCAGTTGACTGGAAAGGTGACAACCATGTTGCAGCTGGTATTCCACAAATGCCTTCTGCTGCTCACAAAGCCTGGACAACATGTAGAAAGTAGAGTTCCAGCGCGTGCTCACGTCGCACAACAGTAGGTGAGCTGCAAGCCACAAGCGCTGCTGCAGTGTTGACATAACGGCTGAAGCTGTGGACGACTTGCGGAAATGGGCACACATGTGACGTGCCTTCACTAGTAGCTCTGCCAAATTGGGGTAGGTTTTGATAAACCGATGAACCACTAAGTTTAAGACATGGGCTATGGATGAGATGTGTGTCTGGTTGCCGAGCTCAAAAGCTGCCACCAAGTTACGGCCATTGTCAGACATAACCATGCCTGGTTGTAGGTTGAGTGGCGAGAGCCACAGCTCGGTCTGGTCCCTTATACCCTGCCATAGCTTTGCAGCGGTGTGCTGTTTGTCCCCTAAGCAGATCAGCTTCAGCACAGCCTGTTGAGGCTTACCCACAGCGTCCCTGGCCACCAGCACTTGTCCATGTGTCCGTGGTGAAGTGGATCTTCTCAGTAAGTGCATTGGTCAGGGCACCGGGAATTTTCTTTGACGCAAGCTGGTGTAAGGCGGGCATGGCACACCTTGAAATATAGTGGCGGCTGGGGACTGTGTACCGAAAGACCATAACCTTAAATGGCCAGTAATTTCAAAAGTTGCGCATTTAGTGCTAGGCCTGTGGGTGAGTATTGGCGGTTGTGTTCAAAGCCTGTGTTATCGACATTTGGACGCTGCGCTGGGACAGGGAAGTGGATTTTGTTGCTGACGGTTCATGCGAAGGTCCAGGTGCAGGGAGAGGGGCATCGGGCCGGTGACTTCCACAGGGGATTGGCCAGAAGTGCATAAATTTAATACAGAAAAGGAGGCAGTGGTGTGACCCACAGACCCAGATTGTGAATCCAGTCGTTCAGCCCACTTATTAGGTTGCTTGTGTGCCATGTGACGGATCATGCTGATCGTGGTGAGGTTGCTAGTGTTCATGCCCTGACTCATTTTGGTATGGCACAGGTTGCAAACTACCACTCTTTTGTCCTCTGCACATTCCTCAAAAAAGCGCCATACTGCGGAACACCTACTCTTTGGCAAAGTAGATTTACGCATGAGGGTGCTCGGTGTAACGGTTGTGGGCCTGTTTGGTGTGGGACGACTTCTCCCTTTTGCAACCCCACCGCCTTTTCCAGACGGTAGTGGTGCTGTGGATCCCTCCCCCTCTGTACTGCTGTCCTCGCTCGGCATTTCAACTTCCCATGTTGGGTCAGTGACCTCATTGTCCACCACCTCCTCTTCCACTTTCTCACTCTGCTCATCCTCCTGACTTGACCTAACCATAACCTCAGTGAATGACAACTGTATCTCATAATCATCCACTTCATGAACTAATTATTGCCGTTCACCAAAGTCATCTTCTTGAGACTTGTGAAGGCTCAAGAGGTTGGGAATAAGGGCACAATATCTCAGGTCCCTCTTCAAGCGTGTTGGGCGTGAGGGCCAAATCTAATAGTGGCGCTGGAAAGAGCTCCTCGGAATATCCGAGAGTGGGGTCACTCATCTGACAAGCCTCTCCATAGTGGGAGGAAGGATGATCAGAGTGAGGATTCGGTTCACCAGACAGAGACTGGATGAGAAGGTGGTGCTTAACCGACTGGAAGCATTATCTTCAGCAATAAAACCGACCAACTATTTGCATTGGTCCAACTTGTACAGTATTGTCCTGCGCCACCCAGCTAAGTTGGACATGAAGCTGGGTACTGTGGATTTTTTTTTTTCTGGTGCACTGGCAGCAGGCACAGTTTTATTGCCCCCAGGGCTACGACCTCGGCGTGCACCATTAGCATCACTCCCATTTCCCCTGTCCATTAGTACTCGCCTTCTTCATATTGATGGTTTTGTCACTAGATGTGGCACAGATTGTTTTACTGTCTCCTAAAAACACAGTTTTTGGATGCAGGACAGTATGTGTCACAGAAACCCCAAAAATATGGACATTATATTAGGCCCAGATTTTTGGAATTTGCAATACAGACACTGTTTTCTGATGTAATACAGTATTGGTTACAGAACACCAGAGATTATGGACACTATATTAGGCCTATATTATTGGAATTTGTAATACAGACAATATTTGCAGATGTAGTACAGTATTGGTTACAGAACATCACAGATTATGGACACTATATTAGGCCTAGATTATTGGAATTTAATTCCCTTCTGTGTAATGCCATAGCCATGTTAGCTATTAGCCTTACACCGAGTGGCTGGCTGGAACACGTGATACCAGTTTATATAGGAGCCGATGTCCCGTGCAGATCATTCAATGTCAGGGAGAGGAGACAGTAGGCAGGGACAGATAGCGTTTTGCTGGAAATTCACAGATTTAACTCCAAAAAAACTATTGAAAGACCAAATGGTCCTCTTAAGGACTATAGTGTGTGTTTCACAGCAGTGCAGCACCATTTTTATTTATTATTTTACCAGGGACAGGTGTATTCAGGAAGGGACAGATAGTGCAGGACTGGAAAATTGTTTTTTTAACTACCCAAAAGCTTTTAAAAGTAGAAAGATTTGATATTAGTGAGATCTACAGTACAAAATCAGAAAGCAGTGTGTTTAGCAGACATTATAAAAAGGGGCTTAATCACTAGAGTGTGTCTGCAAGTGAGATCTACAGTATGCCATCAGAAAGCAGTGTGTTTAGCAGACATTATAAAAAGAGACTTATTCACTAGAGTGTGCCTGCTAATGAGATATACACCTTGCCATCAGAGAATTTTTTTTCTAGGGAAATGAACCTAATTTGTGCCACATCTGTGTGTGCGTTTAGTCCGCAACCGTTATATTAATTAATATTCATTACTCCAGCAGAAAATTATTTATATTTTGGGCAAATTTAACTAGTTTTGGGCACATCTGTGTGTGCGTTTAGGCCGCAACCGTATATACAGTATTTCAGCAGATATTGAATTTTATTTGGGACAAATTTGAATCCCACACTGAACTGAATCTGAAAACACTGTGTATATTACAACTTCCATTAATCTGAGTATAGTAAAGTGTCCAAAATCTGTGGGTTTTTGTATCCCATACTGAACTGAATCTGAAAACATTGTGTATATTACAAATTCCATTAATCTAGGCCTAGTAAAGTATCAACAATTCTGTGGGTTTTTGTATTCCATACTGAACTGAATATGAAAAAAGTGTGTATATTACAATTTCCTTTAATCTGGGCCTGGTAAAGATTTCACAATCTGTGGGTTTTTGTATCCAATACTGAACTGAATCTGAAAACACAGTGTATATTACAACCTCCATTAACCTGGGCGCAGTAAAGTGTCGAAAATCTGACGGTTTTTGTATCCAATACTGAACTGAATCTGAAAACAATGTGTAAATTACAACTTCCATTAATCTGGGCTTAATGTAGTGTCCAAAATCTGTCGTGTTCTGTAACCACTACTGTCCTGCATCAGAAAACTGTGTCTTTAGCGGACAGTAAAACAATCTACGCCTCATCTACAGACAAAACCATTAATATGAAGAAGGCGAGCACAAAGGGACGGGAAGTGGGCATGATGCTGATGGTGTAAGCAGAGGCCGTGGCCCTGGGTGCAATGAAACTGTGCTTGCTGCCAGTGCACCAGAAAAAACAAAAAAATCCACCTTACCCAGCTTCATGTCCAACTTAGCTGGGCGGCGCAGGACAATACTGTCGAAGTCAGACCAGAGCGAACAGGTGGTTGGTTGGATTGCCGAAGATAATGCTTCCAGTCAGTTAAGCACCACCCTCTCTTCCACTAAGTCCAGTCTCTGTAGCCAAGAGTCTGGTCAACTGAATCCTCGCTTTGATCCTCCTGTCTCCCACCATGTCGCATCTGGCCAAACAAGTGATCCTACACTCCGATATTCACATGACCTCTTTTTATCGCGAGTACTTAGTTTGACTCTCTTGCCAAGCACACTTGAAGAGGCACCTGATATATTGTTCCCTGATTCCCAACCTTGACCCTTCACAGTATCAAGATGATGACAGGGGTGAACGGCAATCATTGGTTCACAAGGTGGATGATGATGAGACATAGTTGTCAATCACTAAGGTTATGGTTAGGTCAAGTCAGGAGGATGAGCAGAATGAGGAAGTGGAAGAGGAGGTGATGGACAATGAGGTCACTGACCCAACATGGGAAGTTGAAAAGCCGAGCGAGGACAGCAGTACAGAGGGGGAGGGATCTGCAGCACAGTAACATTCTGGAAGAGGCAGTGGGGTTGCAAAAGGGAGATGTCAGCCAACACCAGACAGGACCTTAGCAGTTACACCGAGCACCCCCATGCGTAAATGTACATTGCCATAGAGTAGGTGTTCCGCAGTATGGCACTTTTTTTTAGGAAATTGCAGACAACAAATAAGTGGTAGTTTGCAACCTGTGCCATACTCAAATGAGCCGGTTTGTAAACACTAGCAACCTTACCACCACCAGCATGATCCGCCACATGGCATCCAAGCACCTTAATAAGTCGGCTGAATGCCTGGGTCCACAATTTGGGTCTGCAGGTCACACCACTGCCTCCTCTTCCTCTCTGTTACGCACTGCCGACCAATCCCCTGTGGAAGGCGCAGGCACGGATGCCCCTTGCCCAGCACCTGGACCTTCCAGCAACAACATCCACTTCCCTGTCCGAGTGCAGCATCCAAATGTCGTTAACACAGGCATTTGAATGCAAGCGTAAATACCCACTCATCCATTCACAGGTCATAGAACTAAGTGCACAGCTTTCGAAATTACTGGTCGTTGAAATGTTGCCATTTAGGCTTGTGGACACTGAGGCCTTCCACAGCCTGTTGTCGGCAGCCGTCTTTTGGTACAGATTCCCCAGCCGCCACTATTTTTCAAGGTGTGCCATGCCCGCCTTACACCAGCATGTGTCCCAGAACATCACCAGTGCCCTGACCAACGCACATACTGGGAAGGTCCACCTAACCAATGACACATGGACAAGTGCTGCATGTGTGCCCATTTCCGCAAGTCGTCCACAGCTTTAGTCATTCTGTCAACGCTGCAGAAGCGCTTGCGGCTCCAAGCTCACCAACTGTTGTGCGACGTAAGCACACGCTGGAACTCTACGTTCTACATGTTGGCCAGGCTTTGTGACCAGCAGAGGGCAGCTGTGGAATACCAGCTGCAATTTGGTCGTCGCCCTTCCAGTCAACTGCCACTATTCAAAAGCGAGGAGTGGGCATTGATGTCAGACCTCTGTGAGGTTTTAAAAAATTTTGATAAATCCACATAAATGGTTAGTGGCGATAACGCTATTATCAGCGTAAGCATCCCACTGCTGTGTCTACTCAAACGATCGCTGCTCGCAATTAACGAGGAGGCTCTGAATGTGGCAGACGAAGAAATGGGGGAGAAAATTACACAGGGTGATAGCCATACCACCCACAGTTCATCTTCTCAGCATGAATTGGGCCATGAAGAGGATGAGGAGGAGGAGGAGCTGGAGACAGTGGCCTCTGCTACAGAGGGTAGTACCCATGGAACTTTAATTTCATCTGTTTATCGTGGATGGGCTGAAGAGGAGGAGGAGGAGGGGATGGAGACTCATCCTGATGTTGACATCGACGTCTTGGTACCTGTTGGTATTCTGGCACACATGGCTGACTTCATGTTAGGCTGTCTTTCCCGCGACCCTCGCGTCATACGCATTTTAGGGTACTTTCACACCTGCGTTCGTGTGATCCGCAGGCAGTCCCGTCGTTGGAGCTGCCTGCTAGATCCACCGTTTAGTGTCACAACTGACAGCATTTGTAGACGGATTCGGATGCGGATCGTCTACAAATGCATTGCAAGAACGGATCCATCCCTCCGCTTGTCATGCGGATGGACGGATCCGTCCTGCACTCTTTTTCATAGTTTTCCCGGTCTGCGCATGCGCAGAGCGGAAGGACGAATTCGTCCTTCAGTTGTTTCGCAATGCTGGATCCGACACTAATACAAGTCAATGTAAATTAATGCCGGATCTGGCATTCCGGCAACTGATCAGGCATTTTGGACGGACATAATACCGCAGCATGCTGCGGTATTATGTCCGGCCAAAACGCCTGACAGTGACTGAACGGAAGGCATACTGATGCAAACTGAATGGATTTCTATCCATTCAGATTGCATGGGAATATGCCTGATCAGTTCTTTTCCGGCATAGAGCCCTTTTGACGGAACTCTATGCCGGAAAAGAATAACGCAAGTGTGAAAGTACCCTTAGATAACACAGATTACTGGGTTTTCACCCTTCTCGACCCCCGCTACAAATAAAACTTCTCATCTCTCATTCCTGTGGTGGAGAGGACAAGTAAAACAAGTGCAATACCAGAAGGTACTTGTTAAGAGATTGCTCCAAAATTTTCCATCTGACAACGCAGCCTCCAGAGTCCGTACTTACTTAGGCAACCGAGGAAGGGAGACAAGGGGAACACACAGCAGTTCGAACAGGGTGAGGTTGTTGGCGGGGTGTCAGAAAAGTGTCCCATGCCTTGGAGAGTGTTGCCCTGCCTCTGTTGGAACTGCTGTGTGTTCCCCTTGTCTTCCTTCCTCGGTTGCCTAAGAAATTACGGACTCTGGTGGCCGCGTTGTCAGATCCAAATTTTGGAGCAATCTCTCAACAAATACCTTCTGGTATTGCACTGTTTTACTCATCCTCTCCACCACATAAATGAGAGATGAGAAGTTCTGTTGGAACTGGACACGTGGCACGAACTTGCGTTCTACGCCTTGGAGGTGCTGGCCTGCCCTGCTCCCAGTGTTTTGTCTCAGCGTGTAGTTAGTGCTGCTGGTGGCATTATAACTGATAAGCGTATCTGCTTGTCCACTGACAATGCTGACAGGTTGACTCAGATAAAAATGAATAAGGCCCGGATTGCCCCTGACTTCTCAACTCCACCAGAGGAGAGCTGAGATGATTGATGATGAACATAAAGCCAATTTCAATGTATTATAATGTACTCAGTCTACTGTAGTGTATTCCCATTCACCTTTTTCATTACAAAAAAGAGTATATGGTTGAATCTTGTTTTCTCCTCCTCCTCCTCCAGATTGTTTATATTCCCTCCACTTCAATTTTTAAAAAGAGTCAGCTCACCAGCAGGCCCTCAACCATAATGTTTTACAGGGTCAGCTCATGAGCAGGCCCTCTACCATAATGTTTTACAGGGTCAGCTCACCAGCTTGCCCTCAACCATAATGTTGTATAGGGTCAGCTCACCAG
Source organism: Bufotes viridis (assembly GCA_033119425.1). Lineage (NCBI taxonomy): Eukaryota > Metazoa > Chordata > Amphibia > Anura > Bufonidae > Bufotes > Bufotes viridis. Next base: position 416,337,780 of record CM065589.1, on the reverse strand, counting down.
CAGGCCCTCAAACATAATGTTTTACAGGGTCATTTCACCAGTAGGCCTTCAACCATAATGTTTTATAGGGTTATCTCACCGGCAGGCCCTCAACCGTAATGTTTTACAGGGTCAGCTCAGCAGCAGGCCCTCGCCCGTAATATTTTAGAGGGTCACCAGCAGGCCCTTGCTCCAAATGTTTTTTATAGTCACCAGCAAGCCACCAATTATAATCTTTCAAGGGTGTGTATGATGCCCTTCTTTGTGTGTAATAAAGGGTGTATTGTATTGCCGGTTCCTTTTAATTTTTGGCAGCCCTTTCACTCAGTGCATAGGCTATTTGAGTGTAGGAGTCCCACTACCTGAACAATTGTACCACAATGTGAAGCGGTCCCTCCTTTATGTGATATATAGACTGTTTCAGAGTGCCTCTTGCTTGTAATTTTTGGCAGCACTTGCACTTTATTTTCCCTATCAATTTTTCGCGTGACATTTTTTTTTTTTTTTTGGGTTGGTTTTGTGAGTATTTTTACAGTATGTAAAAGTGGCATACAACTCGGACAACATGCTTCCCAGCAGCGACCTGGGAGTCCAAGATGCATCCATACATCGTCCCCATGCTGTTCCTGATCCATTTGGGTGGTTTTTCTGTCACTTTCAGACCTTTTCCAATGGACTAGGCACCCTCCCCTCTTCAGGGCAGGGGGTACCTGGTTGTCTCCCATTGACTTTCATTATACTCGGGTGCTCGGCCGAGCGCATGAATATCACTATGTATTCGGACCGAGTACCCGAACACCCGAACACTTTGGTGCTCGCTCATCACTAATAATATTATGTTTTCTTGCTATCTCCTTTTACAAACACAGTAGTCAGAGAGATTTAAACCGTTGATATTTTTGGGCATAAACAGAACAATGCTTCATATATTTCTCTCCGTTTTGAGACTGCAACAAACTGCACTATATAAGCAAGATCTTAAATAATGCCAGTTTTGAAAATAAGAAATATACACTATAGATATTTCAGATTTTCTCTGCATTTTTCTATATTTTGAATAAATGATGCATTCGGAAAGTCTCCAGATCCTTTCCTATTTTTTAACATCCTATTTAGACCTTGTGCTTAAATATTTTTAAAAAATCATGTTTTCCTCTATGAATCTGCACTAAATATCCCGTAACAAAAAAGTGAAGACAGAATTTTTGAAATCTCTGCATATTAAAATTCAAGACTCTTTACTATAATACTAAAAAAATTAGCTCAGAAGGAATCCCAATTGTCTTGATTGATTGATTGATCTTTGAGATGTTTTTACACCTTGATTGGAGTCCATCTATGGTTAAATTAATTGATTGGATATGATTTGAAAAGAAACAACCCTGTAATATAAGGTCTAATAGATGACAAACCATATCAGAGCAAAAACCAAGCAATGAGGATGAAAAAAAACGCCTGTAGAGACCAGAGACAGGATTGTGTGTAGGCACAGGTCTGGAGAAGGGTACAAAAATGTTTTACTGCACTGAAAGTTCCAAAGAGCACAGTGGCTTCCATAGTTCTCACATGGAAGCTGTTTGTAATAACCAGGACTCCTCCTAGAGCTGTACACCTCCCCAAACCAAGTTATTGTGGTAAAAGGGCCTTCGTAAGAGAGGTGAGCACACTGGCTGAGCTCCAAAGAGCCTGTGTGCACATTGTACAAACTTATAGAAGGTCAATCACTGCAGCATTCTATCAATCTTGGCTTTATTGTAGAGTGGGCAGAAAGAAGTTTGCAAAAAAGCACCTAAAGGACTCTCGGACTGTAAGAAATAAGATTGTTTGGTCTGATGAAAACAATATTGAACTTTCTGGTCGCAGTTCTAAGCATCATGTTTGGAGGAAACCAGACATTGTCCAATACCAACCCTACAGAGAAGCATGGAGGTAGCAGCATCATGCTGTGGAGTATTTTCCAGTTGTTGGGTAAGGGAAACCGGTCAGAGTTTAAGGTAAACTAAATGGAGCAAACTACAGAGATATTCTTAATGAAAACTTAATTCAGAATGCTCTAGACCTCAGACTGGGTTTCCCTTCCAACAAGACAATGAGCTTAAGTGCACAGTTAAGTACACAGTAATACACACATTATTCCATCTTGTGTAGGATGTTTTTGTGGTGCATGCGGTCCGCTGCCGACATCCTTCATTGTATGAATTTTTGCTGGGGATTGCCGTTAGCAGCGGATCACATGTGGAAGGATTGCTCCTCCGGGTTTAAACACGCTACAGTGATTGGGATTTTGAGCACTTCCTCCCATTTAGGCCACTTCATTTTGTGATTATTTTTCACAGTCAAAATAACACAAAAGTGACTTAGGGACTACTCTTACAATGTCCTTGAGTGGCCCAGCCAGAGCCCTAACTTGTACCCAAAAGAATATCTCTGGAGAGACCTGAAACTGGCTCCCTACTGACAGTACCCATCTCACCTGACAGAGCTTGAGAGAATCTGCAGAGAAGAATACGAGAAAATTCCCAAATCCAGATGTAGAAACCTTGTGGCATCATACCTGGTTCTAATTGCTTCCAAATGTGTTTTCATCAACTCAGGCTTTCTCACTTGCATTATTAATTCCAGTATTGAGATCCGGCAGAGGATGTCAATACTGGAATTAAACGGATTTGTTTTGATTTTGCACATCCGTATGCATCCGTTCCGTTGTATGTGGTTGCGTGAAATTTATTGAAATTTAATGGGTGACGGATCCGTTTTTTTAGGCTCCAAAAAAAGCGTATCTGTCACCATTTACTTACCTTGTTTTCAGTGACGGATCCTTTTTTTCAGTTTTTATGACTGGACAAAAAACTGCAGCTTGCAACGGTTTTGTGTCCGGTCACAAAACTAAATGTTGATGGAATGGAAGAAATCCTGATACATCCTGAACTGATCTCTTTCCATTCAGAAGGAACTAATCGGAAACTTGTTTTTCCAGTATTGAGATCCTCTGCTGAATCTCAATACAGGAAAACAACAACCCAAGTGTGAAAGTAGCCTAAGTACTTAGTAAAGGTTCGGAATTCAAGTCAATGCAAGATTTTACTTTTTACTTTTCAATAAAGCAAAGCAAAGATTTCAAACAGTCTACTATGACTTTGTCATTATTGGTAATTGAGTGCAGAATGAAGGGGACATTTTTAACTTTTTTTCATTTTAACACAAAACCGCAACATACTAGAAGAAAATGTGAAAAATATTACAGGGTCTGAAAAGTTTCTGAACACAATTTATGCACAATCAGTTTTGATGTATTTCCTAATGTAAGGCTAAATGCAGAAGTCACAACTTAATGCCAGACTTATCAATCAATAATCCCAATGGTGTATAGAGGATAATAATAATAACAATAATCACTGTGAATTGTGTCAAAATACTATTATTATTATTATATGTAAAAAGTAGAAAAAAAATCATAAAAAATTGTCGTTTCTCTTTTTTAATGTGTTTGTGCCCTTTAGTGTTTGAGAACTTGGTAAATCAAACCATAGTCAAACATGATTGATCAAAGTCAATTATAAAGTATAATGAATAATTATGATGAGCAACTACTGGTGCTAAAATTGGTGACAACCATGTTTATCATTGCAATGTAAATCAAATGTAATAGAGAATATAGATGAGACAAGAAGATTAACTTAATTTCTGAATTTATGCACTGTCTTCTGTAAAGAGAACTAGAGATGAGCGAATCGAAGTTGACAAAGTGGAATTCGATCCGAATTTCAGGTAAAATTCGATTTGCACCGAATCCGAATTTCCTCATGCTTCGTGGTAACGAATCACATTTTTTTCCTAAAATGGTTGACGCACGTGTTAGGACATGGAGCAAGGAATGAGGGATCACCCACAATGCCATGCATGCAGCCAATCAGCAGCCAGCTGGACCGGGTATGTCACAGCCCTATAATTAGTCATGAATAGGAACGTTGTAGTTTGAAACGCGTAGACTGACAAGTGCATCACTGGTTATGAATTATTCTGTACCTCTGTACCTGATATATCGCATGACTAAATAAAGGAACCTACGATTTAATCAATTTTGAGTGCCGGATTTCCTTTCTTTCAACCGTATAATTTGCCTCAGCCATTTTCCAATGTACTTAGTGCTGGGAGAGATGTCAGCAGGCGCTAGGGACAGTGGTAGAAAATACTTTAAAACTTTTATTTTGCTGTAAGAAGTTCAGGGAAAGGATAGGGGAGTTTACAGTCTGGGTTATAGGAACTATCCTATTACACCTTTCTGCACTGACTGGGGATCCAAATTTCCATTATACAGCTCTGTAATTCCAGCAAAACGTTCTTGTTATTGGGGTGCAAGTGTTTGATACAGCCATTAACAGGGTTTATTACACAGAAATATTTCTATGTTATATTTGCCCTTGGGAGGTTCAGTTGTATGTTCTAAAGCAATTTTTGGCTTGAATTAGTGGGAAAAAGAGCTTATTAGTCATTGTGTGGTGAAGTGAGAAAATTACAGCCTTTTTTGGCGTGTATTAGTGGCAATAAATTAAAAAATTATTTGCCGTTCAGCGGTGCAGTTATATGTTCTAAAGCCCTTTTTGCCGTGTATTAGTGGCAAAAACATATATATTATTTGCCATTCAGCGGTGTAGTTATCTGTTCTAAAGCCTTTTGCTGCGTGTATAAGTGGAAAAAAATAAGAGCCTATTTGCCATTCAGCGGTGCAGTTATGTATTCTAAAGCCCTTTTTGGCACAAAAAAGGGCTTTAGAACATATAACTGCACCGCTGAATGGCAAATAATTTACACTTTTTTGTATTAATAGCAAAAAATTATATATTATTTGCCATTCAGCGGTGCAGTTATATGTTCTAAAGCCTTTTTTGGTGTGTATTAGTGGCAAAAGAAATCTATATTATTGGCCAGTCAGCAGTGCAGGTATATGTTCTAAAGCCTGTTTTGGTGGGTATTAGTGGCAAAAAAATATATATTATTTGCCGTTCAGCGGTGCAGTTATATGTTCTAAAGGACTTTTTGGTGTGTATTAGTGGCACAAAAATATATATTATTTGCCGTTCAGCGGTGCAGTTATATGTTCTAAAGCCCTTTTTGGATTTTATTAGTGGATCAAAAATATATGTTACTTGACGTTCAGTTGTGCAGTTATATGTTCTAAAGCCCTTTTTGGATTTTATTAGTGGATCAAAAATATATTATTTGACGTTCAGCAGTGCAGTTATATGTTCTAAAGCCCTTTTTGGCGTGTATTAGTAGCAAAAAAAATATATTTGCCATTTAGCGCTGCAGTTATATCTTCTAAAGCCCTTTTTGGCGTGTATTCATGGCAAAAAAATAAACATTATTTGACATTCAGCGGTGCAGTTATATGTTGTAAAACCCTTTTTGTCGTGTATTAGTGGCAAGAAATATATATTATTTGCCGTTCAGCGGTGCAGTTATATGTTCTAAAGCCCTTTTTGGATTGTATTATTGCCAAAAAAGACATATTTTTTGCCGTTCAGTGGTGAAGTTATATGTTCTAAAGGACTTTTTGTTGTGTATTAGTGGCACAAAATATATATTATTTGCCATTCAGCCATGCAGTTATATGTTCTAAAGCATTTTTTGGCGTGTATTAGTGGCCAAAAATATATATATTTGCAGTTCAGTGGTGCAGTTATATATTCTAAAACCCTTTTTGGCATGTATTAGTGGCAAAAACTATTAATTATTTTTTGTTCAGCGGTGCAGTTATATGTTCTAAAGCCCTTTTTTGCGTGTATTAGTGGCAAAACAATATATATTTGCCATTTAGCCGTGGAGTTATATCTTCTAAAGCCCTTTTTGGATTGTATTAAAGGCAAAAAATATATATTATTTGCCGTTCAGTGGTGCATTAATATGTTCAAAAGCCATTTTTGGCATGTATTAGTGGCAAAAATATATATATTATTTGCTGTTCAACTGCACCGCTGAATGTCAAATAATGTTTATTTTTTGCCATGAATACACGCCAAAAAGGGCTTTAGAAGATATAACTGCAGCGCTAAATGGCAAATATATATTTTTTGCTACTAATACACGCCAAAAAGGAGCAGTTATATGTTCTAAAGATCTTTTTGGCATATATTAGTGGCAAAAATTATATATTTGCCGTTCAGTGGTGCAGTTATATGTTCTAAAGCACTTTTAGCGTGAATTAGTGGCAAAAAAATATATATATGCCGTTTAGCGGTGCAGTTATATGTTCTAAAGCCCTTTTTGGATTGTAGTAATGGCAAAAAAATATATATTATTTGCGGTGCAGTTATATGTTCTAAAGCCCTTTTTGGCGTATATTAGTGGCAAAAAATATATATTTGCCGTTCAGTGGTGCAGTTATATGTTCTAAAGCCCTTTTGGCGTGTATTAGTGGCAAAAAAATATATATATATATATATGCCGTTCAGCGGCACAGTTATATGTTCTGAAGCCATTTTTGGGGTGTATTAGTGGCACAAAAATATACTGTATATTATTTGCCATTTAGCAGTGCTGTTATATCTTCTAAAGCCCTTTTTGGCATGTATTAGTGGCAAAAAAATACATATTATTTGCCGTTCAGCGGTGCAATTATATGTTCCAAAGCCCTTTTTAGCGTGTATTAGTGGCAAAAATACATATATTATTTTTTCCTTTTAGCGGTGCAGTTTTATGCAACCTACAAAAAACTACCAGACCGTTTGTAATAGTATAAAGATTTATTTATTAATAAGCTTATTCACAATATGATTAGCATATATTAAAAAACTGAAAGGGGCACAAGTGCAAGAAAATGGCATCACCTGGAGGGAAGATACAGCATGAAACAGCTCTTAACTACATTAACAATAGGACAATAAAGTGCAAGTGTAAATAAAGGCCAAAGGCCAGTAATTAACAGTTGGAACAGTTACCCATGCTGAGCTACCTCAAGGATGATGCAAACTCCAACGTGCGTTACGGCATATCTTCGTCAGGGGTTGGCATCATCAACAGGGAACACAGCTTAAATATCCCACTCCACCAATAATATACGTTTAACACGTATGTGGCCTGATTACAACTTTCATCTCTTACTGATGGTACAAGCCCTACGTGTGATCCAGAAGAAACACCACACGACGGGGTCACAAGATTTTATAACCAAGCACAACTAACTGTGCTGGCACCTAAAGCAATTGATCTGATTGCTCAACAAAGGAGAACCAAAGAGGACGACATAGCAGGAGAGAAGAAGGAAGAAAAGGGGTGGCCACCCAAAGTAGAATGCATGATTAATTATTCATAAAGATAAATCAAACACAGATGGCATATAACAAATTAACGCAGATTGTATGGCATGTAAACTAAATTTACAAGCACATCATTGTTAATCAAATAACAAATGACAATACATTGAGTGAAAAATGACACAATCACTAAAAGTGTAAATGAAAAAATATAAAAATAGACCAAAGGCTCCTAAATTCATGTGTAACATATATATAAACAAAAATAAAAATATATGGAAACAGAGTTAATGTGATATATCTATATATATATATATATATATATATATATATATATATATATATATATATATATATATTGTTTGTCATTCAGCAGTGCAGTTATATGTTCTAAAGCCCTTTTTGGCATGTTTTTAGTGGCACAAAAATATATATTATGTGCCTTTTAGCGGTGCAGTTACATGTTCTAAAGCCCTTTTTGGCGTGTATTAGTGGCAAAAACAATATATTTGCGATTCAGCGGTGCATTTATATTTTTTAAAGCCCTTTCTGGAGTGTATTAGCTGGAAAAATATGTATTATTTGCCGTTCAGCGGTGCAGTTATATGTTCTAAAGCAATTTTTGGCATGTATTAGTGGCAAAAAATATATATTTAACGTTCAGTGGTGCAGTTATATGTTCTAAAGCCCATTCTGGCGTGCATTAGTGGCAAAAAAATATATATTTTATTTGCCGCTCAGCGGTGCAGTTATATGTTCTAAAGCGATTTTGGCGTGTATTAGTGGCACAAAAATATATATTATTTGCCGTTCAGCGGTGCAGCTATATGTTCTAAAGCCCTTTCTGGAGTGTATTAGTGGCAAAATATATATATTATTCGCCATTCAGCGGTGCAGTTATATGTTCAAAACCATTTTTTTAGATTGTTTTAGTGACAAAAAAAATATATTTGCCATTCAGTGGTGAGGTTATATGTTCTAAAGCCCTTTTTGGCATGTATTAGTGGCACAAAAATTTATATTATTTGCCGTTTAGCGGTGCAGTTATATCTTCCAAAGGCTCTTTTGGCGTGTTTTAGTGGCAAAAAACGATATATTATTTTCCGTTCAGCGGTGCAGTTATATGTTCTAAAGCCCTCTTTGGCGTGTATTTGTGGCACAAAAATATATATTATGTGCCTTTTAGCGGTGCATTTATATGTTTTAAAGCCCTTTCTGGAGTGTATTAGCTGGAAAAATATGTATTATTTGCCGTTCAGCGGTGCAGTTATATGTTCTAAAGCTATTTTTGGCATGTATTAGTGGCAAAAAATATATATTTAACGTTCAGTGGTGCAGTTATATGTTCTAAAGCCCTTTCTGGCGTGCATTAGTGGCAAAAAAATATATATTTTATTTGCCGCTCAGCGGTGCAGTTATATGTTCTAAAGCGATTTTGGCGTGTATTAGTGGCACAAAAATATATATTATTTGCCGTTCAGCGGTGCAGTTTTATGTTCTAAAGCCCTTTTTGGCATGTATTAGTTGCAAAAACAATATATTTGCCATTCAGCGGTGCAGTTATATGTTCTAAAGCCCTTTCTGGAGTGTATTAGTGGCAAAATATATATATTATTTGCCATTCAGCGGTGCAGTTATATGTTCTAAAGCCCTTTTTGGCATGTATTAGTGGCACAAAAATTTATATTATTTGCCGTTTAGCGGTGCAGTTATATCTTCCAAAGGCTTTTTTGGCGTGTTTTAGTGGCAAAAAACGATATATTATTTTCCGTTCAGCGGTGCAGTTATATGTTCTAAAGCCCTCTTTGGCATGTATTTGTGGCACAAAAATATATATTATGTGCCTTTTAGCAGTGCAGTTATATGTTCTAAAGCCATTTTTGGCGTGTATTAGTGGCAAAAACAATATATTTGCTATTCAGTTGTGCATTTATATGCTCTAAAGCCCTTTCTGGAGTGTATTAGCTAAACAAATATGTATTATTTGCCGTTCAGCGGTGCAGTTATATGTTCAAAAGCAATTTTTGGCGTGTATTAGTGGCAAAAAATATATATTTGACGTTCAGTGGTGCAGTTATATGTTCTAAAGCCCTTTTTGGCGTGCATTAGTGGCAAAAAAATATATATTATTTGCCGTTTAGTGGTGCAGTTATATGTTCTAAAGTCATTTTTGGCATGTATTAGTGGCACAAAAATATATATTATTTGCCGTTCAGCGGTGCAGTTATATGTTCTAAAACCCTTTTTGGCATGTATTAGTTGCAAAAACAATATATTTGCCATTCAGTGGTGAGGTTATATGTTCTAAAGCCCTTTTTGGCATGTATTAGTGGCACAAAATGTTATATTATTTGCCGTTTAGCGGTGCAGTTATATCTTCCAAAGGCTTTTTTGGCATGTTTTAGTGGCAAAAAACGATATATTATTTTCCGTTCAGCGGTGCAGTTATATGTTCTAAAGCCCTCTTTGGCGTGTATTTGTGGCACAAAAATATATATTATGTGCCTTTTTGTAGTGCAGTTATATGTTCTAACGCCCTTTTTGGCATGTATTAGTGGCAAAAAATAAATATATATTTTTGCCGTTCAACAGTGAAGTTATATGTTCTAAAGCCTTTTGTGGCGTGTATAAGTGGGAAAAAAGGCCTATTTGCCGTTCAGCAGTGCAGTTTTTTGTTCTAAAGCCCTTTTTGGCGTGTATTAGTGAAAAAAAGGGCTTATTAGCCATTATGTGCGTGTCACGACTGTGACTGATCCAGATAGGTCTGGGAAGAGAAGGTCGCAGCGACTTGCTACTCGCAATAGCTTGTGAGTTTGCTCCGTGGTTCAGGGTATGTCATCCGGGTTTTGCCTTGTGAACCTTTTTGTCCTGACTGGGAGTTTGTAGGCATTCTTCTCAGGTGAGTGCTGTCTGCCACTCCCAGCTACTATATTAGTTTCAGTTTCACTTGCAGTCATTGCCAGATATAGTCCTTACTTCCAGTGCTATTCTGACCTTTGAAGGAGATCGTTTGACGGTATTGCTGTGGAGCTCTTGTCTGGCGTGGACTCTCGTTATTGGGATCATCTTCTCTGCTCGTGACTGGATAAGTCTATCTCTGCTGGAGATTGTTTTTTTGTTGCTGTCTTCCCCTGTCTTCCCCTGTTGTTCTCCTAGACATGAGTGATGGTGACTAGTGCTCCCATCTGCCTTTCCCAGTCTAGTCTTCTGAGGGTGACTCAGGGTTTAGGCATCCTGCTCGCCGCACGGGTTCACACCACGTCTAGGGTATCAGGGCAGACAGGTGCCAGCTTAGGGTTTGTCAGGGGTGGCCGTTCTATTTCCCATCCGTAGATAAGGGTTCCCCTTCCCCTCCGTCTGGTGCGACACGACCGCTGCTGGGATAGTGGTCGTGACAGTATATCTGGCCTTTTAAAAAAAATAGTGACATTTCCTTTTTTTTTTTTTTGCTTGCTGTTTTGCTTTATATTTTTCTGTTCCACTATGGATCTGGTTACGGTTTTGGCGAAACAATTACAGGGGTTATCCCTTGAAGTGGCAGGATTAAAAGCAACAGTGCTGCAGCAGCAATCCTTGGGTTCCACCGTTGCTACGGGAAACCAAGGTTCTCCTGAGCCAAAAGTGGCTTTTCCTGACAGGTTCTCAGGAGGGAGAGACCAATTTATAACCTTCAGAGAAGCTTGTAAATTGTTCTTCAGGTTACGCCCTAGATCCTCCGGCGGTGAGGAACAACGGGTGGGCATTGTAATTTCTCTCCTGCAAGGAGATCCGCAGGCTTGGGCTTTCTCCTTACCATCAGACTCTCCGGCCTTACGATCTGTGGAGGAGTTTTTTGAAGCCTTGGGTCTCGTATATGATGACCCGGACAGGGTCTCACTGGCTGAATCTAAGCTACGTAGACTTCGGCAAGAGAACCGGTCAGCTGAACTATATTGTTCCGAATTCCGTAGGTGGGCTACTAATACATAATGGAACGACTCGGCCCTTAGGAGTCAGTTCTGCCAGGGGTTGTCTGAAAAATTAAAAGACGCGCTGGCGGTATACGAGGTCCCTGGGTCTCTTGAGGCTGCTATGTCTCTGTCCATAAGAATCGACAGACGACTCAGGAAGAGACTATTTAATTCTACAGAGGCCTCTATAGGGCAGGGATCGGTTTGTTGTGATCCAGTCGAACCAATGCAAATAGGGGGCGCCACTAGACGGGTGAATCCTCCTAAGGTCCGCCAGAGGTCAAAGGTTTGTTTTCGTTGTGGGGGGAGGAGTCATTTTGTGAAGGTATGTCCCTCAGAACCCAAGAGATCACACAAACAAAGGAGCCGTCGGAAAACTAGAGTCCCGAGACTGTGCGGAGGATAACAGTCTTGGCGTATTCGTTTCCTCCATACGCATGTCTCAGTTTTTGTTGTCCGCTACCATTGTGGCGGGCAATAAGACTGAGATCTGTTCCGTCTTTTTGGACAGTGGGGCGGGGGTCAACTTGGTGGATTCACGGTTTGCTCAGGCTCTGGGTTTTACTCCGGAACCGGTACGCAGAACTATTCCTGTTTTTGCCATCAACTCCTCCCCTCTTACTCAGAGAGAGTTAACTCAGATCATCCATAATATCCATCTGCAGGTAGGGTACCTCCATAAAGAGCATATCTCTTGTTATGTCCTGGACGGTCTTCCGGCTCCTATGGTATTGGGGCTTCCCTAGCTGGTGACTCACAATCCAGTGGTGGATTGGCAGGCCGGGGAGATTGTGGAGTGGAGTGAACATTGTAAGGACAACTGCTTGAGTAGTAGGTGCTCAACACTCTCTGTAACATCTCTACCTTCCTTTCTGTCAGATTTTATGGATGTGTTCTCTGAGAAGGGTTGTCAGGGGTTACCACCTCATCGTCCATATGATTGCCCAATTAATCTGTTACCTGGGGCAAAACTACCTAAAACCCGGTTATACAATCTTTCCGGCCCGGAGAGGAAGGCTATGAAAGATTATATTTCGGAGAGTTTGGCTAAGGGACACATCAGACCCTCTTCTTCACCCGTGGCTGCAGGGTTCTTTTTGTTAAAAAGAAAGATGGGGGCCTGCGTCCTTGCCTGGATTTCCGGGAATTAAACCGGATAACTATCCGAGACCCCTATCCTCTTCCTCTCATTCCCGACCTCTTTAATCAGGTTGCTGGTGCTAAAAGGTTCTCCAGAATGGATCTCAGAGGAGCCTATAACCTGGTTCGCATCAAAGAGAGGGATGAGTGGAAGACGGCTTTTAATACTCCGGAAGGGCATTATGAAAATCTGGTCATGCCATTTGGTCTTACTAATGCGCCTGCGGTGTTCCAACATTTTGTCAACGATATTTTTAGTCACCTTATCGGGAGATTTGTTGTGATATATCTTGATGACATCCTGGTCTATTCTCCAGATCTGGATACACATAAGATCCATGTGAGACAAGTGCTGCAGATATTAAGGGCCAACAAATTGTTTGCCAAATTAGAGAAATGTGTGTTCGCCGTAAAAGAACTGCCATTTCTGGCATGTGTTGTCAGATTCAGGTTTCCGCATGGATCCAGAGAAAGTCCGGGCAATTATGGACTGGGATCTGCCTGAGAACCTGAAAGCATTGCAACGCTTCCTGGGGTTTGCCAATTTTTATAGAAAGTTTATAAAGAACTATTCCTTGGTGGTCAAACCACTGACGGACATGACCCGAAAGGGATCCGATTTTTCCAAATGGTCACATGCAGCCAAAACTGCCTTTACATCTCTGAAGGAAAGATTCACCTCGGCTCCTTTTCTCGTACAGCCAGATGTCTCGCTTCCTTTTATTGTAGAGGTTGACGCATCAGAGGTGGGGGTGGGAGCGGTTCTATCTCAGGGCCCATCCCCTAGTGAATGGCGTCCGTGTGCTTTCTTTTCAAAGAAATTGTCTACTGCAGAAAGTAACTATGACATTGGCAACAGGGAACTTTTGGCTATTAAGTTGGCCTTAGAGGAGTGTCGTCATTTTTTGGAGCGGGCGGTTCATCCCGTCACAGTGATTACTGATCACAAAAACTTAGTATATCTGGAGTCTGCTAAACGTCTCACCCCTAGACAGGCTCGGTGGTCGTTATTTTTTACTAGGTTTAATTTTGTAATAACCTATCGCCCGGGGGCAAAAAATACTAAGGCGGATGCATTGTCTCGAAGTTTTCCTGGAGGGGGTGATGATGATGTTCCAGAGCCTATTTTGCAAAGGGGGGTGGTGGTCTCTGCATTACACTCAGGTTTAGAGGGGAGGGTGTTGGAAGCTCAGGGGGACGCCCCGGCCTCCTGCCCCTCGGGTAAACTGCTTGTGCCAGAAAATTTACGCCTGGAGATACTAAAAGAACACCATAACTCCGCACTGGCAGGACACCCAGGTAGTAAGGCAACCTCTGAATTAGTGTCTCGTCGGTTCTGGTGGCCTAAGTGGCGCCAGGAGGTGTTGAATTTTGTGTCTGCATGTCCTACCTGTGCTCGTTCTAAGGTGGATCATACTCGTCCGGCAGGGTGTCTTTTACCTCTTGCCATCCCCAACAGGCCTTGGACGCACCTATCAATGGATTTCATTACTGATCTACCAGTATCAGCGGGGAAGACTGTTATTCTTGTTGTTGTTGACAGATTCAGTAAAATGGTGCACTTTATTGCTCTGACCGCATTGCCTAATGCTAACACACTGGCTCAGGTTTTTATTGACCACATCGTGAAGCTTCACGGGGTCCCTTCCGATATTGTTTCGGATCGTGGTACCCAATTTGTTTCTAAATTTTGGAAACTTTTTGTTCTCGTTTAGGGGTTCATCTGTCGTTTTCTTCATCTTTCCATCCACAGTCCAATGGTCAGTCTGAACGTACCAATCAAAACCTAGAGACGTATTTGAGATGCTTTGTTTCCGAAAATCAGGAGGAATGGTCATCTTATTTACCGTTAGCCGAGTTTGCCATTAATAATCGTCGTCAAGAATCCACTGATAAGTCACCATTTTTTGGTGCGTATGGTTTCCATACTCAGTTTTGTACGTTTAGTGAGGGGGGGCCGTCTGGGATTCCCGAGGAGGAACGATTTGCGTCTTCACTTTCATCAGTGTGGCAGAGTGTGCAAGAAAGTTTGAAGAGAATTGGTGGTAGATACAAACGTGTGGCTGATAAGAAGCGCTCTGAAGGTCCGGACCTTGGGGTGAATGACTTGGTGTGGTTGTCTACCAGAAATATCAAGTTGAAGGTTCCCTCATGGAAATTAGGTCCGAGATTTATTGGTCCTTATAGGGTAATTAAGATCATTAACCCGGTGGCTTTTCGTCTGGAGCTACCTCAGACTCTAAGGATCCATAATGTCTTCCACAGATCTCTGCTTAAGAGATATGTAGAACCTCCTGAACCATTGCCACTACCGCCTCCACCGGTGGTTGTTGATGGCAGTCTTGAGTTTCAGGTAGAAAAGATTGTTGATTCACGATATGTTCGCAGCTCTCTTCAGTACCTGGTGCACTGGAAAGGTTATGGTTCCGAAGAGAGAATGTGGGTGCCAGCATCAGAGATAAAGGCGGACAGACTCATTCGGGCTTTTCATAGGTCCCACCCGGAGAGGCCTGGTCTTGAGGGTCCGGTGGCCCCTCGTAGAAAGGGGGGTACTGTCACGACTGTGACTGATCCAGATAGGTTTGGGAAGAGAAGGTCGCAGCGACTTGCTACTCGCGATAGCTTGTGAGTTTGCTCCGTGGTTCAGGGTATGTCATCCGAGTTTTGCCTTGTGAACCTTTTTGTCCTGACTGGGAGTTTGTAGGCATTCTTCTCAGGTGAGTGCTGTCTGCCACTCCCAGCTACTATATTAGTTTCAGTTTCACTTGCAGTCATTGCCAGATATAGTCCTTACTTCCAGTGCTATTCTGACCTTTGAAGGAGATCGTTTGACGGTATTGCTGTGGAGCTCTTGTCTGGCGTGGACTCTCGTTATTGGGATCATCTTCTCTGCTCGTGACTGGATAAGTCTATCTCTGCTGGAGATTGTTTGTTTGTTGCTGTCTTCCCCTGTCTTCTCCTGTTGATCTCCTAGACATGAGTGATGGTGACTAGTGCTCCCATCTGCTTTTCCCAGTCTAGTCTTCTGAGGGTGACTCAGGGTTTAGGCATCCTGCTCGCCGCACGGGTTCACACCCCGTCTAGGGTATCAGGGCAGACAGGTGCCAGCTTAGGGTTTGTCAGGGGTGGCCGTTCTATTTCCCATCCGTAGATAAGGGTTCCACTTCCCCTCCGTCTGGTGCGACACGACCGCTGCTGGGATAGCGGTCGTGACAGTGCGGAAGTGAGAAATTTATTTATTTGATCTAACAGTATGTCAGACAGAGAAGTGCAAGGTCCTGCACAGGGTAGTGGCAGAGGTCTAAATGTTTCTGGCGCAAGCACAGGTCGTAGCAGAGTAAGGGGGCGTGGCTGCACGAATCGCAGCGAGAGGCCTGAGCTCCCGGTGTCATCTAGCCGTCGTGTCTTGACCAGCAACCCAGCGGTTCTTGAATGGTTGGCTTGGTCATCCACTTCACCCCAAGTGACAACAGACACCTCCAGCCAAGAGTCGGTGGGTTCCTCAGACATAACCCTTAGTTGGCATGTCCTGTGAGCAGGCCCTGTGCTCTCACCTGTCCTCAACATGACTCTATCCTTTTCTGTTCCCTCAGCCAGAGAAGTATTATATGCTCTGGGCTCAGCTCTACTATACAGCGAGGACGAGCTACTAAAAGACCGTCAGCAGCTACTGGTCAGCCAAGATGTGGAGGAGACATCCGCCACTTCCTCCGGTAAGCGGGCAAGCAGTGATGAGGAGAGTGGCGTGGAAGCTGGTGTCGCGGGCGGTCAGGCTCCTGACCCAGAGACTGTTGAGGAGGACATCAGTGATGTGCAGACAGTACTTAATGATGATTAAGTAGCTGTTCACACTTAGGAGCTGCATGAATTAGGGGCTTCATCATCATCGGGAGAAGAGTGTGGCATCTTGCGTGTGAAGCATCAGCGTAGCCAGAAAGTAGCTAGCGTGGCCGGGTGTCAGTAGGTTGGCAGCAGTGGGAGGTCGGGAGTGAAACGTGCCTGGGATAGACCACTTGCTTCGCAGGAGCCTACCTGTCCGGGAAGTAGAGGTGCGCAGGTTCACGGAAGCAGCGGCGGTAGCAGTCAGTCAGTGCGGAGTGTTGGGGGTAAAATTACCTACTCTGCGGAGTGGCTGTTTTTTGTTAAGCCACCAGAGGAGGTGAACATGCCTATATACAGAATAAGTGGGCAGAAGGTGAAGCGTGGCCACGGCCCATATTAAGACAACATATTAAGCGTCACCATAAAGTGGCCTGGGAGAATCATGGCCCGGATCTGGTGGTCCGGCCTGACTCGGCAATCATTGCATCACCTAGAGGCAAGCACCCAGTTTCAGGCAGTCAAGGCTCCACCACTTCAGCTGAAGGGAACTGTCTGTCCTTCCCATTATTTGCTGGTCCTGGTGTTCCTGCTCCTCCTCCTACTCCTCATCAGTCATTCCGTCAGCAATCGATCACCGAAGCGATTGCCAAGAGACAACAGTGTGCATGCATTCATCCAACGGTGCAGAAGCTGAATATGCTCCTGGCCAAGTTGCTGGTACTGCAGTCCCTCCCTTTCCAAGTGGTGGACTCTGCACCTTTCATAGAACTGATGGCTTGTGCCAAGTTGAGGTGGAGAGTCCCAAGCCATCATTTCTTTGCCAAGAAGGCAGTACCAGCCCTGCACACACATGTATAACAGAAGGTGGGCCAGTCCTTAAACCTGTCAATGTTTGCCAAAGTGCAAAGCAGCGCCGATGTGTGGAGCTTTAACTACGGTCAGTGGCAATAAATGTCCTTTACGGCCCACTGCGGGAATGTGGTTCCTGCACATCCACACCAGCAACTTGGCCAGGTGACGCTGCTTCTGCCGCCACGTTTTCACGCCTTTGGTCCTACGACAATGTCTGACTCTGCCTCTTCATCCTCCAACATGTCATCCTCCACTGCAGGGACCATTCACAGTGCCCCTCCAGCATACCACTTGATCAGGGCATGGCTGTGTCACGCCCTGTGGGGGTTGAACTGGAGGAGGAGGAGGACATTGGAGCACAAGCAATGTGTAATGGGTGGTTTTCCTACATAGGTGACATTAGAGGAGGAGCAGGAGAATCCAGAGGAGCTACAGGGTGATGAGGAATATGAGGCAGAGGACCCAGACTCACCATGGCAGTATACAGTGGAGATGGAGGCAGGGAGTCCCTCCAAGTCACTTGCACAAATGGCCCGATGCATGCTCACTTGCTTGCGTAGTGACAACCGACTTGTCACCATTCGGCAGAGGGATGACTTCTGGCTCTCTACCTTGTTGGACCCTCACTACCTATGCAAAATAAGGGCCATTTTACACCCACTGAGAGGGAGGACAAACTGAACTACTACAGAGACATCCTATGTAGTCAGCTGGCTGCTGCCTATCTGCGCCATCCTCCATCCTCTTTCAGGTCTGACCGGGGGGTGGGGACCCTCTGCACTGACGTTTTTCTGTCATGGCTGCTGTGGCAGAGTGGGGGGGGGAGGAGCAGTTCCAGCTCCATCAGCAGCAACTTGAGTCTTAGTCGCTGATCAGCAGCTTTCCTTACCTGCCTAGTAAATAAACTACTTACCAGCAGCAGCAGCTAGACCTGGAGCAGGACCTGAACCAGCAGGTGGTGGCATACTTGGACAGCACCCTGCCACCCCACATTGAAGATCCGCTGGACTACTGGGCAGCCAAACTGGATTTGTGGCTGCAACTGGCAGAGTTTGCCCTGGAAAATCTGTCCTGCCCTGCCAGTAGTGTGGCATCAGAGCGAGTGTTTAGTGCGGTGGGCCATAGTTGCCCCGAGGAGAACTCGCCTGTCCACCCAAAATGTGGAGAGACTGACCTTTGTCAAAATGAAACAGGCGTGGATCAGCCAGGATTTCCACCCACCAATGCCTAATGCATCAGACTGGATCATCCATGCTGCCACACCAATACTTTGACAAAAGAGACCAGTTTCTTCTGGCTACCTGCCTCAGCTACTATTCTGATGCTGCCACCCGCCTGATGCCACACATCTGATGGCAAGTGCTCCTTCTTTGACTCACCATCTTCAGCTTGTACTGGTATTGCCACCCACCTCCCCACTCTGTCACCGGGTCACTCTGTGGTCTCCTGATGCTGCTGCCACCACCACACTATGTCACCTTGATACTCTGTGGTCCCCTGATGCTGCTGCAACCTGCAGACTTTGTCACTTTGCCACCCTGTAGTCTCCTGATGCTGCTGCCACCTCTATACTATGTCACCTTGCCACTGTGTGGTCTCCGGATGATGCTGCCACCTCCACACTGTCATTGTGCCACCATGTGGCCTCCTCCTGATGCTGCTGCTGCCACCTCCACACTGTGTCATTATGCCACTCTGTGGCCTCCTGATGATGATGCTGGCTCCTTCACACTTTGTCATTTTGCCACCCTGTGGCCTCCTCCTGATGCTGCTGCTGCCACTTCCACATTCTGTCATTGTGTCACTCTGTGGTCTCCTCATGCTTCTGCTGCTGCCACCTTCACACTGTCATCGTGCCACCCTGTGGCCTCCTCCTGATGCTGCCGCTACCTCCACACTCTGTCATTGTGCCACTCTGTAGCTTCCTGGTGCTGCTGCTAACTCCACACTGTCGTACCACCCTGTGGCTTCCTCTTGATGCTGCTGCTGCCGCCACCTCCACACTCCGTCATTGTGCCACTCTGTGGCCTCCTGATGCTGCTGCCACATCTACACTGTCATTATGCCACTCTGTGCCCTCCTCCTGATGCTGCTGCCACCTCCAGACTGTCATTGGGTCCCTCTGTGGTCTCCTCATGCTGCTTCCACCTCACCACTATGTCATAGGGCCACTCTGTGGACTTCTTATGCTGTTCCCACCCTCCCCAC
The DNA here is from genome assembly GCA_033119425.1 of Bufotes viridis. Classification (NCBI taxonomy): domain Eukaryota; kingdom Metazoa; phylum Chordata; class Amphibia; order Anura; family Bufonidae; genus Bufotes; species Bufotes viridis. The sequence continues at coordinate 416,318,576 of CM065589.1, read as the reverse complement.
TTCATGACTGGGCCACTATTTTGCCTTTCGACCCTTCTTCTGATCTGTCACAAGGAAGGAAAAATGAGACGCACAACGGATCCTATCTATGTAACAGCTGTAAGGCCTGCATAACATGGTCCCTATTTTGCATTTGAATTGGCTTCTTATTTGGTAGCCAAACGCAGAAGTGAGTTCAAAACACAGAAGACATGCAAATATTCCATTCACGTGTCATCTCTGTTTTGGATCCACTCCTGTTTTATTTGGCTTTAGCAATACTGATGGATAACTGACCAAATGCTGACCGAGTGAAGGTGGATGCTCCACAGACCGGATCTGTTTTTTGAGGGTTATTGTTCTGACGGATCAGAGGAAGAGTAAAATAATGAGTGACGTCAACACAAACTTACTGCTGATACCCTGTCCACTCTGTCGGGGGAACTTTACTTGTATAAGCGTTTGATAGACCAGGTTCTATGTGGATTCAGCTGCTTACGGTGTAAAAGGAGTGTGCTTCTTCTTGATGCCAACATTGACCTCTAAGGCTAAGTTAACTTTTGAGTTATTTGGTCAGTTTTGGCCTGGTAACTGCCTAAATAAATGAAGTTTGCAGTGATTTTAAGGCTGGGTTCAGACTTGCGCGTTTTACAGCGCGTTCAAACGCGCTGTAAAACGCTCAACACATGAAAACCAATTCTTCCCTATGGCCCTGGTTCTCACTTGAGCGTTTTACAGCGCGTTTGAACGCGCTGAAAAACGCCCTACGCTCAAAAACGTTTTTGAACTTCTTTGGGGCGTTTTGTCACGCATATTGTGATTGACCCCACAGTAGTCAATCACACGAACGCGCGTATGAAGCGCGTTTCCTATTTGCAAACCCAGCCCCAGTCTGAACCCAGCCTAAGAGCGACGCCTGTCATCTGCATGTCATACTGACTCACAGTATTGTTTCACTACCACAGCAGACTTCCTATGTGTGTTACTGCAAGGCACAGTGTTCTACACCACTAAAAAGGCTCTCTGCAGCCAGAAAATTGATGTTTTTATAATGCGATTCGCCACAAATAAATTCGGATCAAAACCTGTTCACTGTTCTGTCACAAGGGCTAACTTTCAACTAGATATGCCCTGATAAGACGGGTGAAATTTTTCTGTTGATGTGTGGGTGAGCCGGAAGGTTTAATAACGCCCCGCTCGGGCTCAGCCACACTTCATGGCCTGGTGAAGTAAACTTAATCCCAGTTATTTTATTTCTGAATATTTCAATAAAGATTTTTTGTTTTGTTCTAAACACGTTCTAACAGGCTGAGAATAATTTGAATTAAATTCACTACCAAGCACTAATTACATAATTAATAAAACCCACCCCTATAAACGGCAGTCTACCCCACCTTCAGTGCTTTATTATCAAGTAGGAACAAAAACAGGAGTGGGATATTTGTGTGCTGTTGTTAGGACTAAGGGAAAACAAATTTGCGTTAAAATTAACGAGAGGGTGGCAGATAGAAAGGTGCATCCCATCACCACCCGCCCACAGCGCTTAGAGTTTAGGCGATCATGTTTGATGAAAGTGCTGTGGGAGCTCCAAAAAGCCACAGCACAAATCGGTTCCAGCGGGACTAAACTTCTTTCTGCGAAGGAAGTCGATATTGCCCTTGTGTAGTGGGCAGTGACATAGGATGGAGGAGCTAACCCCTGGGCTAGAAAAGCTTCACGGATTGCCTCTTTTATCCATCTAATCAGAGAGGGTTTGGAGGCCTTTAGACCTTTGTTTTTCCCAGAAAATTAAAGCAAAAGGCGTTCGAATCTGCTAAAGCCCGCAGTCCTGTTCAGGAAGATTCTGAGATTCCTGGAAATGTCCAAGGAGTGAAGGGCTTCCTCTTCAGGAGATGAGGGAGAGGGACATAGGAGTGGCAAGGACATGGTCTGATTTCGGTTTCCGAACGATGGAACTTTGGGAGCAAAGGTCGGTATAAATCTCAACAGGATCAAGTCCTGGAGAAAAAAGGGTGCGAGGCTCAGCGGCCGCGAAGGCCTGTAACTCTCCAATCCTTTTGGCCAATGTTATGGCTAGTAGGAACGTGACCTTCAAAGATAAGAATCTAAGGTGGGGTTCAAAGGGGGGAGAGGATAGCCCCTTAAGAACAATAGATAAATCCCATTCAGGGATAGGTCTCAGGATTCTAGGTTTTAATCTTTCGGCCCCTTTGAGGAACCTCCTGAGTAGGGGGTCTTGAGATAATGATCTGCCTAAAAAGGCAGAAAGAGCACTTGTATGAACTCAGAGTAGATGGGCTTAGACCCTTGTCCAGGCCGTTCTGCAGGAACTGTAAAATAGCTGAAAGAGGAGGATCTGAGGGTACTACCTCTTTAACAGCACACCACTGAAGAAAGATCTTGTGAATTCTTGAGTACACCTTGTTTGTAGACTCCGCACGTTAGTGTGAGATAGTTCTCAAGACTTCCGCAGAAAGCCCTCTAGCTTCTAGTAGGGACCTGTCAATATCCAGGCTGTCAGATTGAGTTTCCTCAGATCTAGGCAGGGACCTGTGTCCTGATACACTAGGTCCTGCATTAGGGGAAGTCTCCAATAAGTGCCCTGACTCATCTTCATGAGCTGGCTGAACCAAGACCTTTTTGCCCAGAATATTATTATTGCAATGACCGGGGTCTGGTCTTGTTTGATTTTCGTCAATACCCTTGGTATCATGGAAAGTGGAGGGAATATGTATGCCAGTCTTAACCTCCATGGTATGGACAGAGCATCTATCGCCACAGGGTTGTCCTCCTTGTAGAGGGAGCAGAACTTGTCCACCTTCGCATTCAACCGGGTCACCATCAAGTTGATCTCTGGAGCGGCCCAGCTAAGAGTGATCTGGGTGAAGATGTCCCTGTTCAGCGACCATTCGCCTGGAACTGGCAGACCCCGACTGAGCCAATCCGCAACTATTTTGAGATCTCCTCTGATGTGAACCACGGAAAGTTAGGATAGACTGAGCTCTGCCCAAGAGAGAATTAGACCAACTTCCTGTAGAAGAGGTTGAGATCTCGTACCTCCCTGTCTGTTGATATAAGCGACCACAGTACCAGTACAAGGAGGGAGGCAGCTCTTACATGCTAGTCCACTATCTAAGCACAGAGGTCGCATCTGAAGGCGTATATATATGCCTTATTTATTTTTAAACCTCACAAAACTCAGTTTTGCTCTTCTCCACGGAAATCTTTAATAAGTACTCTGGTTTCTCTTTAGAACGTATACATATTTCGCCTTTTACTAAAGATTTCCGTGGAGAGGAGCAAAACTGAGTTTTGTGAGGTTTAAAAATAAATAAGGCATAATGAGACACAATGAGATAAATTATACTGATTGATAATTGGGGTGTCAAGTCTTAATAGGCCCACCCTTCAGACCCTGAATTAAGGGGTCTGACTGTATTAGACTGCTCAGAGGAGACTCGGTGTGACTATATTTAGACACCTTCACTGACTTGGGTGGACTGAATTATTGAGACGTGTACACCATTTGTCATCATCTGTACGTCTAAATAACTGACATTAAGCAATTAATGTGATTAGAACAGGGTAAGACCAAGGGTGATCCAGCCTTAGGTACGAGAACAGGGAGGTCCCACCATAAGGGTCCATCCCTGGGCAAAGGCAGGGTGAATCATAGGGTTAGTAGAAGGATTAACCCAACTACCCACCTCTTCCTCGGTCACATCCAATAATCAAATGTCTACATAAATGATGACAGTTATGACATACAGATGATGGCAAAATTGGTATCTGTGTTTGGACACCTATTGTACTCATAGGAGTCCGGCATTGGCATCTCGCAAGAGGCGCAGGTTAGGTGTCTCTGCTTGTGGGAAGCCTTCCTGCGCTGATCGTCATTGGGAGATGCCATCTGGAAGAAAAAATTTAAGCAAGTTTTAGAAACAACCACAGTAACAGAAGCAATAGCTCTATGCAGGCAAAGAGGAAGAGGAATGCCTGCTTGTGGGCTTACATAGGTGGAGGTACTCCACCTTCACCCATAGGCCCGCCCTGTCAGTAGCCCCGCCCCTATACACATTCATTTTATTATCCCTTCAGATTTTTTATTTATAAATATATTATATATTTATATTACCTAAATATTTTAGCCAGGTGCACCTTTAACTATTTATTTGGCCCCAGATTAGAGAAATTCCCGGCGCAGGAACTGGAAGTCATCCCCTAACGTACTTCCTGGTGGGCCACGCAACGAGAGGGAGCAGGGTGCCGGAGGTGATAGCCGCAGAAAGGCGGCATGGACAATAGCCGCAGGATACAGCCGAAGCAGTGACTCCAGCGCCGCCGCGTTAGGCTCCGCCCGGAACTCGCAAAGCTGACGCAGAGAAGAGGTGGCCAGCAGAAAACCATCAGCGTGTCTCCCACACATGCCGGCACAACCTGGAGGTGGAAGGTGCAAGGGCTGGAGGCAGTGGGCAGCGGTGAAAAGAAAAAGGAGGGATAAATCTTAAAAATAAGAAAAAAAGATTTAGTTGGTAGGAAAAGTAAAAGATAATAAAGTGACAGGCCGCAGCCTGACCCATCCTACTGTCCACAGGGACAGAGGAAAAAAAGCACTGAAGGTGGGGCAGACTGCCTTTTATATGGGTGGATTTTAATAATTATGTAATTAGTGCTTGGTAGGGAATTTATTTCAACAAAAAATCCACCTGTCCTACCAGTTTCACAGGGGAGAACTCCCCACTTGTGTCTGGTAGGACATAAGGGAATTCTAGGTTCATTGATCCAGGGAATTTATTCTGATTACTTAAAAAAAATCTTTTACTTTACGTGATTTTTTTGCCTTTTTCTTGATTAACTTTTTAGGATAACAGATTGAAATGAATGGATGATGTCTTTTTCAGCCTTACTAACTACTGTATGTTACTCCAGAACAGGATCAAAACATTTATATAAAAGTAGTTGGGTAATGTAAAATAGAAAAGTTGAGATATTTGTTCCTATGTTGAATATGTAAAGCAGTATCTCACAAGAAAGAGAAAAATTTCACTAGCATAATTTTTTGGAAGCAGGCCCCTATGAGTCAACGTCTTATTGTCCAACAAGCTTTGGGATTTGACAAGGGAATACAGCCAAGCCAGATATCCATCCATAGACAGCTGTTTCAGGGTGCCTGCCACTCATCAGTATGGAGTAGGATTTTGACTGGCCCAGGACGATGTCTTAGAAGTGACTTAGGCAGGAAGTTTATTATCCTTAAAGAGACTAATTCTGTATGAAGATTTAATGGAAGTACTCCATATTATGGCACTCCAAAACCACTGTATATGGATGGATATCCGGCTTGGCTATATTCCCTTGTTAATCCCAAGTCTTGTTGGAATGTCGGATCTTGACTTAAAGGGGGTTACTTGCAATAAATGGCATTGTCAAGATGGTTATCTCTCTTTGCACATTTGTTTCCCATGGAGCATTGCCTATAGGTTACAAAAAAGTTGCAAAAGAAAAAGAAGAAAAATAAGTCACCTCTAGTTCCCTTAGATCCTAGTGTAAGAAAAGGGATGTACTTTTAACCAGTATGAAGTTAATGGCACTGATGTATGCTGTGACTCGTGTTGAGTGAATAAAAGTGAAACAAATTGATTTTGATCTGAATTTCAGGAAAACTTTGATTCCCAATGAATACGCATTTCCTCTTGCTTCATTGTAACAAATCGTTTGTTTACTAAAATGGCGGCGACATGTGTTACAAAGTGAAATTAAGAATCCCGGGAAGGAGACAATACCCATAATGCCATTCAGCCAGCAATCAGCAGATAGCCATGCCCTGTGATGTCAGAGCCCTATAAAAATCCTAATCTTGCCTGTTCTCTGCCATTTTACAGTGAATGGTACATAGGGACAGATGTGCCAAGTGCTATGGATAGAGTTTAACTAAGATTTAGTTGTAGAATCTTGGATAGGTACAGTGCACGGACAGAGGAAACCCACACAAGCACAGGTAGAACATACAAACTCCATCCAGATTTTGTCCTTGGTCAGATTTGAACCCAGTACCCCAGCGTTTCAAGGCACTAGTGCTAGCCATTGAGCCACCATAATCAGTTCTGTTTTACATAGACTCACTGTGGATCAGACTTAGTCTCAACAGCCGATCTAATACAGTATATAGGCACATGTATCTAGTTCATCAGCTGCACCATTAATAATAAGTCTGTTCAGTTACACATAGACTTACACATAGACAGACAGTGCATTGGACTCATTGTCAACAGACCGTGTAATATACGCATGTGTATATACAGTAGTACATCTGCTGGGCCATTTATACTTAATATGTTCTGTTATACATAGACTGACTGTGGATCAGACTATGTCTCAACAGCGGGTATAATATATAGACGTATGTACCTAGTTCATCTTCAACTCCATTAATAATTAATCTATTTATTTTTACATGGGCATACAAGTTTTCCTGCCTGGCCACTAGTGTGGCATCAAAGCGGGTGTTTAGTTACCCCAAAGAAAACTCTCCTTTCAATCCAAAATGTTGAGAGAATAACCTTTATAAAGATGAATAAGGCATGGATCAGCCAATATTTCAGACACCGGTGTCTGATACAACAGACTATATCATTCTGGCAGTAATGACCTGACTGAAGTGTGCTGCCACACCAGAACATTGTGACAAATGGCCTATTACTTCTGCATTCTGCTGCCCCTATTCTGATGCCACATACCTGATGCCACACACCTGCTGCCTCTACTGCCATCTACCCATACTTTGATCTGTCACCATCTTGTGCTGTTACCGCCACTTCTGATGCCCCCCACTTCCCCACTCTGTTCCGGGCAACTATTGCAACTCTTAATGCTGTTGCCATCCTCACCACTCTGTTCCGGCGGGGCCACTATTGTGACTCCTCATGCTGTTGCCACCATCACAAGTCTGTTACGGGGCCACTAGTGTCCCTGTTTGGCTGTATTTACATTACCATTTATCTTTCTATTCTTTTGGTCTGTCAGATGAACAGAAAAAAAAAAAAAAAACAGTCCTGTCGTTTGAGCATCCCGAAAGTCTCTATCACACGGTCTGTATTTTGCATCAGTATTTGATCATGATTTGGTAGCCAAAAGCAGGACTGGGTCCAAAACACGGAATACATGCAAATATTTCCAACACATTATCTCTGTTTTGGACCCAATCCTTGTATTGCCTTACCAATACTGATCAAACACTGATGCAAAGGACAGAACAAATACTGACCATATGATAGAGGCCAATAACACCTTACTGACTCTGAACGTGAATGCTCATCCTAACTGGCCAATACTTAACACCTTAGGATGAGCATTCTCGTTTTAGGATTAAAACACTGCCCTAGAAGCGCTTACTGAAAGCCAGGCCCCTGCTGTATCCACCAACATTGGTGAAAACACCATTACCAGCAGATGTCTCACATTGTATGACACTGACATTTCAATGCAGCACAATATAGCATATATTGTATTGTATTGAAACAGGGATCAGACCCTGAAATTTTCCAGTCCCATAGTGGTGGGACATAAGTAAAAAGTGAAAAAAAAAAAAAGTTTTTTAACAATAGAAAATTTAAGGTTTCAAGTAAAAGAAAAGCACATTTTCCCATAATCAATGTCAGATGAACGCCATAAACAAAAACTGAGCCAAAATAGCCATTTTTATTCATACTGCCTTAAAAAAGTATAATAGTGAGTGATCAAAAAGGACTATGTACTCTATAATGGTACTGATGTAAACGTCAACTCATCCTGCAAAAAAACGAGCCCCCAACACAAGACGATCGTACAAAAATTAAAAAAAAAATATGGCTTTAAGAAAATGGCAACACAAAAACTGTATTTTTTTCAAAAATACTTTTATTGTGTAATATTGAAAAAAAAAGACATATTGGGTATGGCCGCATCCGTTACGATGAACTTTATCAAAATATCACATGATCTAACCCAGAGATGGGCAAACTGCGGCTCTCCAGCTGTTGCAAAACTACAATTCTCACCTTGCTCTGCTATAAGCTGATAGCTGTAAGCAGTATTTGCATGCTGGGAGTTGTAGTTTTGCAACAGCTGGAGAGCCGCAGTTTGCCCATCCCTGATCTACCCCATCAGGTAAATGCAGGAACAAAAAATAAAAACTGAGCCAAAATAGCCATCACCTTGCCTTACAAAAAGAGTAATAGCAAGTGATCAAAAAGTAATATCTACACTAAAATGGTACCAATGTAAACATCAACTCATCCTGTAAAAAGAGTGCCCCCACACAATATGATCAGCTAAAAAAATTTAAAAATATGGCTTTAAGAATATGGCAACACGAAAACAGGATTTTTTAAAAACCATTAAAGGCCAACTACTGTTCTCTACCGAGGTCATAGTCGATGAATTCTGCTCATTTTATGCTGACTTATATAATCTGGCTCCAGGTACAACACCGACACTAGGTTCCACACCACCATCCCAAGATCAGGCCAGAATAGACAAATTCCTCTTTAACCTAAACCTTCCCACTATATCCAAAGAAAATATTTCCTCTCTCTTTTCCCCCATTACTCAAGAAGAAGTAGAAAATATAGTCAAATCCATGCCTCTTGGCAAGGCACCTGGGCCCGACGGACGTCCGATTGGTTATTACAAAAAGCTTTTCCCCACACTCATCCCACATATGACAAAACTGGTGTCAGGCCCTTGCACGCGGTGACCCTCTCCCTAAAAAGCTTTGGGAGCTAATATTACAATACTACAAACAAGGAAGGCAAAGATGAGCGAGATTGTGGTAACTACAGACCCATCTCCCTTCTTTATATAGATATCAAAGTATGGGCGAAACATTAGCCAGTAGATTGAACTCTTATGCCCCGAGACTTCTACATTTAGAGCAGATGGGCTTTGTGCGTGGTAGAGAGTATAAATTCCATTCCTGCAGAATTCTGAACGCAATTAACTCGACACTCACAGGAATATACCCCTGATCCTACTTGGTTCTGATTCTGAAAAGGCATTCAAAAGGGTCAATTGGTTGTTCATGGAACGTACACTGCTTAGATTTGAGATCCCAAACTCATTCATCATATCTATTATGTCACTATATAATCATCCAAGTGCCAGGGTAAGGGTAAATGGTACTCTTTCCAAGCCATTTGATATCGCCAACGGAACATGCCAAGGCTGTCCTTTATCTCCTATCTTGTTCATCGTCATGGAAACGTTGATGCAGGCATTTAGAGATACCAGCGCAATATAAGGTCTCAAGGGGGGAGCACAAATGTGTGGCATTTACAGACAACCTTCTTTTATTAGTCACCAAGCTTCTTCAAGCCTTTCCACACATTCTGGCATCTCTTTGAACTGTTCAGCTTCTTATATAATTTTAAAATTAACTATAGTAAATCTGAAGCTCTAAATATCTCCCTCCTAGAATAGGTCATTAGACAGCTGCACTACACTTCTCTTCAAATGGCTGCTTGCCATATCTAGGGATATCACTTAACAAGGACAACAACAGGTTATATATAGAGATGAGCAAATCGAAGCTGACAAAGTGGAATTTGTTCAGAATTTCAGGAAAAATTTTATTCGCAACAAATGCAAATTTCCTCGTGCTTCGTGGTAACAAATCACAATTTTCCTTAAATGGCAGCTACATGTGTGAGGACTGAGGACATGGGACAAAGATCTCTGGGAAGGCGGGATCACCCAGATTAACATGCCTGCATGCAGCCAATAAGCAGCCAGCCCAGTGATGTCAAAGCCCTATAAATACGGTGGCCATCTTAAAGTCAGACATTTTCCAGCGTTAAGAGTGCAAGGACAGGTGTGTGAAGGCGCTAGGGACCGCAAGTGGAAAAACGATTGTGGGGAAAAAAGACAGAAAAAACGATTAATAAGTGCAAGGAAAGTATATAGAGGAATCATTTCACAGCATCTTGGTGCAGGGAGAGACGTCAGAAGGCACTAGGGACATTGATAGGAAAGTGATTTCCAAGTGCAGGGAAAGATTATTTGGGGATCCAAATAGTTATTAGACAGCTCAGTCATTCCAGCTTTTTGTTACTGGGCTGCAAGTGTTATGTTGAAAAGCCTTTACTGGCTTATATATTAGTATCTTATTCAGTACTACAAGAAAAATATATTCTCAGTTCCCTTCTGCAGTTATTTCTGTTGAAAGCGTATAGGGGCGTATTTCAATACAACAAGAAAATATATACGCATTACACTGTTCCAGTTATTTCTGGTGAAATTGTATAGAGGTATATTTCAGTGGAACATGAAAAATATATATGCACTGCAGTGCTGCAGTTATTTCAGGTGAAAGCGTATAGGAGTGTATTTCAGTCTAACAAGGAAAATATATTCTCTGGTCAGTTCTGCTGTTATTTCTGGTGAAAGCGTATAGGGGCGTATTACAGTAAAAAAAGAAAAATATAAACACACTGTGCTGTTGTAGTTATTTCTGTTGAAAGCGTATAGGGGTGTATTACAGTAAAAAAAGAAAAATATATATACACACTGCACTGTTGCAGTTATTTATGGTGAAAGCGTATAGGGACATATTACAGTAAAAAAAGAAAAATATATATATGCACTGCACTGTTACAGTTATTTCAGGTGAAAGCGTATAGGAGCGTATTTCAGTCTAACAAGGAAAATATATTCTCTGGTCACTTCTGCTTTTATTTCAGGTAAAAGTGTATAGCGTATTATAGTAAAAAAAAAAAATAGGAATATATATGCAGTACACTGTTGCAGTTATTTCTGTTTAAAGCGTATAGGGGTGTATTACAGTAAAATAAAATAAAAAATATATATATATATATATATATATATATATATATATATACACTGCACTGTTGCAGATATTTCTGGTGAAAGAGTATAGGGGCGTATTTCAGTACTACAAGAAAAATATATTCTCAACTCACTGTTGCAGTAAGATCTGGTAAAGCCTTTACTGGCGTTTTGCAGTAGAAAAAGAAATATACATTCGCCATTCACCATGTAGAAAAACCTTTTGTGATGTATATCAGTAGAAAAAGAAATATATATTTGCCATTCGCTGCTGCACTTATATCTTGAAAAACCTTTATTGACAAAAATCTAGATATATTCATCGTTCAGCGCTGCAGTTACATTTGCTTTTTGCAGTATGGACTGAATTTCGCTGTGGTGAAATTTTGTATTTATTTTTTACACACTGCATGCTTATATGACGACGTCCATAATAGCGGTGCACCAATACAGGTGAATATACTCTTCACTAACCCTGCACAAAAGTGCGAACTAATTCACACCAGCCCGCATCTATCTGCGGTATTGCTTACTAGACACTATATTGACTTTTCTGCAGCGCAGAAACCGCACGAGGACCGCGTCTCGCTCTTCCAGCGCAGACCTACTTCCTCCGCTACGTCCCATCCACTTCAGATCACTCCGCCTCAGGCGCCGTTGTTTTTTTTAAACTGACAGCCTGTAACCCTCTGTTGAAAAGCCTTTAGCGGCGTATATACGTGGAAAAAGATATTCGGTGTTCATCGCTACATTTATATGCGGTAAAATCTTTTTTAAATTATTTAGGTGGAAAAACATCTTGTATTCAGCATCAAGTGCTGCACTTATATGCGGTAAAATCTTTTTTTAAATATTTCGGTGGAAAAAATCTTGTATTCAGCATTTAGCGCTGCACTTATATTCGGTAAAATCTTTTTTGAATTATTTTGGCAGAGAAAAAACTTGTATTCATCATTAAGCGTTGCACTTATATGCAGTAAAATCTTTTTTGAATTATTTTGTTGGAAAAAAATCTTGTATTCTGTGTTAAGCACTGCACTTATATGCGGGAAAATCTTTTTTGAATTATTCCTCATCTCTTCATTATCATCAGACACACTAACTTTACACCCCCTTCCCCCAGCTATACATATAAGTGGTGCCAGCACCACCTAGGAACGAATAAAGGTAAATGACACTGCCAGCCTGTTAAACGGAATTACAGCATGGTACCACAATACATTTGATATGACATTTAGCAAGAGTTTAAAGTGCCCACATATAGCAGATAGTGGGACACTGCATCAAGATGAATCAGGCTTGGATCAGTCAGGATTTCCACACACCAATGCCTGATGCATCAGAGTAGATCATCCATGGTGCCACACCAACAATTTGACAAAGGGAACGGTTTCTTCTGGCTACCTGCCTCAGCTACTCTTCTGCTGCTGTTACCCGCCTGATGCCACACATCTGATGCCGAGTGATCCTTCTTTCACCCAACCATCTTCAGCGTGTACCGGTATTGCCACCCACCTCCACTGTCATGTAGGGAAGGGAAGAGCGCAGCCCTGATATCCATCTGCACCTCTGTACCCTACCTACTTGCACGGCTCGTCCTAATTGACGGCGTACAACTTGGTGACGTTCCCTTACTTGGATAAGTGCAGGGGCCTAAAGCAAAGTCAAGATCATAAACAAAGCCGAAATCAGAAGCCAAACAGTCACATTAAGTACAAAAGGAGGTAGCGTAGTCGAGGTCACAAAGAAAGCCAAGGTTAAAGCACGCACAATAGACACAATTCTAGAGAACGCTGGTGAGTGTAACAAAAGACGAATCACAGGCAACCTGTGGCCAGCAGGCTGCCTGTTTAAATAGCCCTGGGTGGTGAGTCACATGATGTGGCCAGCATCACGTGACTCACATTACACAGCCCAACATAGCCGTGCTGCAATTCATCATTATCTGTGCTCAGTTGCTCTGCTTATCGTTGTCTAGGGGAACGCCGGTTGCACTGAGGATGTGTGCGCAGCCGAGTTCTTCCCACCCCTCTGGTCCCCTTGGAGACTAGGACGCTGTCGCCGACTCCCCATTACATCCACAGTATGTCACCTTGCCACTCTGTGGCCTCCTTATGCTGCCGCCACCTCCAGACTCTCTCATTAGGCCACTCTGTGGCCTACTTATGCTGCTGCTACCTCCAGACTATGTCATTGTGCCGCTCTCTGGTCTCCTCATGCTGCTGCCACCTCCAGACTCTGTTATTGCGCGCTCTGTCGTCTCCTCATGCTGCTGCCACCTCCAGACTCTGTCATTGTGCCACTCGGTGGCCTTCTCCTAATGCTGCTGCTGCCGTCACCTACAGACTCTGTCATTGTGCCACTCGGTGGCCTCCTCATACTGCTGCCAACTCCAGACCCTGTCATTGGGCCACTCTGTGGTCTTCTCATGCTGTTCCCACCCTCCCCACTTCCTGACTGGTCCACTAATTTGGCTTTCGGCCTGGCTAACATCATCATTTGACACTTCTTCTGATCTGTCAGAGGGAAGGAAAAATGGGACGCACAACAGATCTTGTATGTGTAGCAGCTTTAAGGCCTGCCAGAATTGGCTTATGATTTGGTAGCCAAAAGCAGGAGTGGGCAGAAAACAAAGAAGACATGCAAATTTTCCATTCACGTGACATCTCTGTTTTAGATCCACTCAATTTTTTTTGTCTTTAGCAATACTGATGGATTATTGAGCAAATGTTGACCGAGTGGAGGCGTATGCTCCACAGACAGGATCCGTTTTTTCTGGGTAATTGTTCTGATGGATCAGAGAATGGGGAAGATTAATCAGTGACGTCAACACAAACTTACTGCTGACAACCTCTCCACTCTGTCGGGGGGCTCTACTTGTATAAGCGTTTAATAGAACAGGTTCTGTAGACATCTATGTGGAATCAGCTGACGAGGGTGTAAAAGGAGTGCGCTTCTTCTTAATGCTAACATCTACCTATTAGGCTAAGTTGATACTTGAGTTATTTGGTCAGTTTTGGCCCCTTGACGGGCCCAAATAAGTGAAGTATGCATTCATTCTAAGAGAGATGCTTGTCATCTGCATGTCATATGGACTCACAAGTATTATTTCACTACTAAAGCAGACTCCCTTTGCGTGTTACTGCAAGGCACAGTATTCTACACCACTATAAGGGCTCTCAGCAGCCAGGAAATAGCCGGGTTTTTTTTTACGTAATTTGCCGCGAATATATTCAAATTGAATCAAATTTTTCCCAAGAAATACGGTGAACTGGCAAATAGAATTTTTGAAAAATTTGCTTATCTCTAATTATATACTTCCAATTACTCCCCCCTCCTGAGAAAGGTGAAACATCAATCAGCCTCACTGTCCTTATCATATGTGTCCTGGATGGGACGCAAAAACCCCATTCAAACTCACATTCTGCCAAAATTCTTATATTTGCTGCAAATGGTCTCCATTCACCTCGCACGCTACTTCAGTCAGAACCCTCTTCACCACCTTTTTGTGTGTGTGTGTGGGGGTAAAAGACCTAGGATCGCCTATACTCGCCTGGTTAGAGAGCACTCCTATGTGGGATTTGGCCTGCCAGACTTACATAATTACTACAGGGCAATCCAACTCAAAAAATGGCTACAATTATGGATAACAGCATACAGGACTTTGGGGGGTAACATTGAGCTGGCTATGCTGACAGAAATACACCTAGCAGGCTTGTGGTGTCTTCAAAGCTCACAAATCATACCTGAGAGCCTAACTAAGGGAGTGTATCTTAATATTCACTCTCTACAAAAAAAATATCCCCCTTTTCTCTACTCCACCACACTCATTACCCTCCTCCCTCACCCCCTTCTTACTGGATCCTAAAACTCAAGACACTTCTCACTTTTGGACCCTTTTTAGAAACACCACCATCAAAAAGCTTTTAGACAATATATCCTCTGAAGCTGACATGGCATCTATCTCTGCTCGCCTAGTAGGAAGGGGTAACTTTCTAGATAGACTAGAATTTAAACGCTCTTGCTCATCCCTGTATGCCAATCCTATACACTGTTAAAACAGACATCACCTGGTTTGAAAACGACACTATGCCTTGACATGTCATCTCTCTCCTCTCAACCAACCCCAGGTGTCCCTGCCTATATCAGATCTTGGGAAAAAGATCTGTTTAAAACATTTACCGAACCTGAGATTACCGAGATCCACATCCACTCACATGGCTTTTCTAGTTGCGTCAAAACCCAAGAACACTCTTACAAAAACATGACTCGCTGGTACAATGACCCGAGCAAAATGCAGCAGATGGGTTTAGTTAATTCAGACACTTGTTGGAGATGCATCCAGAGTGGCAGCACCCTGGGTCACCTATTTGGTTTTTTACAACCCTATTGGTCACAGGTTGAAAGTATTGTCAACTAGACGTGCAATACATTTATATGGCTGTCCCCAATCTTGGTACTGCTGTGGCTACCTTCAGAACAATGGCACGCAGCATCAGACCTCCCTACAATACTAGTTCAGGCCACAAGGCTACTGATCCCGGCAAACTGGCTTAACCGTGTTGCTCTTGGCATTGCCCTCTGGCAGGGGAAAGTGGATCAGCTATATTTATTAGAAGAACTTGCAAGTTGGGCAGCCAGAAACCACTCAAGGTTTATGAAACTATGGGCCCCATGGAAAGCCGTTCGCTGGGGGCATATTAGCTCTATGTTTGCCACTGACCCATCTGGAGACAAGGGTTTACTCTCCTCCAACTAGGATCCTAAGGCCCCGACGTTGTTCCCCCTACCTACTTGCTTACTTACCTGCCTATATATGCAAAAGCATACCTGCTTTTCTCTCTTTCTCCCCTTTCTAATTTTCATTCCAGGAGAAGCTGCCCCCAGGATGTGGTTTTAGTTTTGATTTTTGTTTCCTGTTTGATACAAGTTTTATAGTCTCTTAACCATATTTGCTAGAGGGACTACTGTATCTCTGTACATTTGTTCCTTTCTGGATAGATCTGCATATGGAACATCTATTTGATGCTGCAAAACCCCCTTAATCCCATCAATTTGAATTAATCCAATAAATTGTAATTATCATCTATAATAATACTTGGAAATCTAACAAATTCATGTACTTATTTTTCAAATATATATTAAACAGCCCTTACAGACTGTAGAATGCTATAGCAGCAAAATTTAAATCAAAACTTAATATTTTTGCCCATAGATTTGGGATTATATCATAACATTTTTAGATACTCACATTGGCATGAATTAGACTTCTGCTAGTAAGTACAATGAATGTCAATGTATGTTGAAATGTGGTAAAGACCAATATTTATGATGTACATTTAGACCCAGGAAGGGGTATTAATATTTATATAATTTATGTGCTTACTGTATATTGATATTTTATAAGTGTCTGTTGGGAGAAAATATTGCAGTGGTTGGCCTGTCTGGACTGAATTTATTCAGCATTATATAACAGTCTATTTGTCCACTAACATTGCAAACATTTATGCTTCTTTTTAAATAACAGAAGCTTTGTTATATTTGTTTTTCTCCCTTTTTAATAAAACCAGTTGACTTCAGTTAGTTTTGAAGTCATGTTTTTGTACTTTATCATGAGTAATGAAAGACAGTAAGATGAAAGCTGTTTATGCTAGCTATCCTTTCTAAGATTAGGCTTCATGTCAGAACACTAATGCTTTGAGAAATACTTATAAAGCATGTGAATACATTAAAGTATTAGACTCAAACATTAAAATATAATAACCTGCATGGAAAAGCTAATTTTAAAAAGAAAATAAGTTGCAACATTCATAAAATTCAAACAAAACAGACATATCCCACACTGTTGCATCTTGTTTTTAGTTTTCTTTCTTTTTATTATAAAAGGATGTCTGTTAGAGTTGAGCGGACACCTGGAAGTTCAGGTTCGATTGGTTCGGCCGAACTTCACAAAAAGGTTTGGGTTCGGGATCCGAACTTGACCCGAACTTGACCCCGAACCCCATTGAAGTCAATGGGGACCCGAACTTTTGGGCACTAAAATGGCTGTAAAAAAGTCCTGGAAAAGGGCTAGAGGGCTGCAAAAGGCAGCAAAATGTGGGTAAGTGCCCTGCAAACAAATGTGGATAGGAAAATGACAAAATAAAATAAATTAAAATTAAAAATAACAATCTTGATCTAGGAGGAGGAAATGGATGTGTTGAGGAGGAGGTTGAGGAGGCATCAGATGTGAATGTCATCAGCAGCGTGTCTACCAGTTCCTGTCAGCAATGCACAGCAGAGGTTTTTCACTGGCAAAACTGGGTTAATGTCACCCACCAATAGAACCGATGATTTTTAAAAATGTAGGACCCTGGCATCCAGGCAGAGCAGGGTTTTTTTCATGGCAAAACTGGGTTAATGTCACCCACCAATGGAACAGGTGATTTTTAGAAATGTAGGCCCCTGGCACCCAGGCAGAGCAGGAGTTTTCACTGGCAAAACTGGGTTAATGTCACCCACCAATGGAGCAGACTATTTTTAAAAATGTAGGCCCCTGGCATCCAGGCAGAGCAGGGGATTATTCACTGCAAAACTGGGTTCATGTCACCCACCAATGAAACAGACTATTTTTTAAAATGTAGGCCCCTGGCACCCAGGCAGAGGAGGGGTTAATTCACGGCAAAACAGGGTTCATGTCACCCACCAATGGAACAGATGATTTCTAAAAATGTAGGGCCCTGGCAACCAGGCAGAGCAGGGATTTATTCACGGCAAAATGGGGTTCATGTCACCCACCAATAGAACAGGTAATTTTTGGAAATGTAGGCCCCTGGCACCCAGGCAGAGGAGGGGTTTATTCATGGCAAAACAGGGTTCATGACACCCACCAATGCAACAGGCATTTTTTTTAAATGTAGACACCTGGCATCCAGGCAGAGAATGGAGTTTATGCACAGCAAAAATGGTAATATTTTACCCAACAATTTAAAAAACAATTTTCCACATTTTTGGTCATTGTCACCTAGGCAGAGCAGCGGTTTGTACCCGGCAAAAATGGTAATGTTCTCCCAACAATTTAAAAGACGATTTTCCACATTTTCAGTCATTGTCACCTATGTAAAGCAGGGGTTTGTACCCGGAAAAAATTATAATATTTCATCCAACAATTTAACAAACAATTTTCCACATTTTCGGTCACTGTCACCTATGCAGAGCAGCGGTTTGTACCCGGCAAAAATGGTAATGTTCTCCCAACAATTTAAAAGACGATTTTCCACATTTTCAGTCATTGTCACCTATGTAGAGCAGGGGTTTGTACCCGGCAAAAATGGTAATATTGCACCCAACAATTTAAAAGAAGATTTTTCACATTTTCGGTCCCTGTAACCTATGCAGAGCAGTGGTTTGTACCGGGCAAAAATGGTAAAATTGCACCCAACAATTTAAAATAAATTTTTTCAAATTTTCGGTCCCTTTCACCTGTGCAGTGCAGGGTTACTTGAAAGCAAAAAATTGGAATATGTCAACCCCTGAACTCCCAGACGGATCTACTATATTATTGTCACTGGCACATATGCAGCGCAGACCGCAAAGGTAATGCCTGGCCTAAAAAAAATGATTTTTTCACCACCCATGAAAAACATGGATTTAAGTGGTATATTTTGGGGTGCAGGACCTCATCGTTCTCAACATCATCTTCGTTCTCAACATCATCTTCTACCCAGTCTTCACCCCTGCTCTATTTGTCGGTCTGCACACCACAGAAAGTCATCATCAGAGACGTGCTGCGGTGGTCTTCCCATGTCCTCATTCTCAAATCTAAGTGGTTGGGCATCCGTGCACGTAATCTCATCCACTTCTAAGGAAGGGCTATGGTTATGGCCCTGGGAAACCGTGCCAGCAGAGTCATCAAAAAGCCTAAGAGACTGCTGCATGACTTGCGGCTCAGATTGCTTTCAGCAGAGGAGGGAGTGGGAGACAACGTAAAGGAACAGGAGGCACTGTCAGCCACCCAATCTGCTATCGCCTGTACTTGTTCTAGCCTCACCATCTATAGAGCGGCATTCGTATCACCCACCACTGGAGAAGGCCACTTTCAGTTATTTAGGCCCCAGCACCCAGACAGTAGTGATGAGCGGCAGGTGCCATATTCGATTTCGACGAAATTCGTGAATATTCGAAAGAATATTCATTTCATATTCGTCGAAATCGAATATTCGTCATTATTCTAGTTATCGCGATTAATATGCGATTTAAATAATCGCGTATTGCGATTTTAACTTAAGGCTACTTTCCTATTGGTTTCATATCTAGAATTATAGTGAAGATGACGGATATGTCGAATGCATTCGTCATATTCCTCAAAACGAAGATAACGAAGTATTCTACATCTTCGTTTTAGCAACCTATTCGTCAACTTCGCTAATTCTAGCAATCAAATAGGAAGGTTGACTATAGAGACAACTGTGTTTAATTCGCTATGCGATTATATATATATTTTTTTTAATAAATAGAATAATTATAATAATTATATCAAGTAATAGAATAATTATATTAAAAAAAAAAAAAAAATCGCATACCGAATTTAACACAATACATTCGTCATATTCGCTATTCGCTAATTCTACCAAGCCAACCATAAACTTCCTTGCTCATGGAGCGTCCCCATCACCATGGGAACGTCTCCATATACTAAAATGTACTGTCGGATTTGAGGAATTACGTTGAAATCGCAATGCGATTAATTCAAGTTATATTAATCGCATTGCGATTTCAACTTAGTGCTGGGTTTTTAATGGGTCAGCTTGCTAGAATGAACGAAGTTAACGAATATGGAATATAGCAGCAATGCTAAGTTGAATTCGCAATGCGATTAATTTAACTTGAAGTAATCGCATTGCGATTTCAACTTAGTACTGCTAGTGCTATATTCCATATTCGTTAATTCTAGCCTATGTAAGATAGCAGTGCTAAGTTGTAATCGCAATGTGATTAATATAACTTGAATTAATCGCATTGCGATTTTAACGTAATTCCTCAAATCCGACAGCACATTTTAGTATATGGAGACGTTCCCATGCTAAATGGGGACGCTCCATGAGCACGGAAGTCGGCAGAAGCGGCAACGGGCACTGACTGGAGCAGCCAGGAAGCCTGGAATCCTCAGGACAGGTAAGAACTACTTTTGGGAAGTGGGAAAGAAAAAATATAACTAAAAAAAAAAAAAAAAAACGAATATTCGAAATAGCGAATTTATATCGCTATATTCGAAATATTCGCGAATTAGCGAAGTGCCGATATTCGCTAAAAAAATTCGCTATTCGAATATTCGCGCTCAACACTACCACTTTCAGTTATTTAGGCCCCGGCGCCCAGATTGAGGAGAGGTTCATTCAACTTTGGGTTGCACCGCAAGATCATGGTAAAGTTAAAAAAATGAGGATTCAATAAAGAAGTGCCCCGGAGTACAAGAATACATGGTTAAGGGGGAGGCAGTTATAAATGTCTATTCTGCACAAGGGAGGGACAGGTCCTGTAGGTTCATTTTTATGAACGTCAGCTTGTCCACGTTGGCTGTGGACAGGTGGCTGCGTTTGTCAGTAATGGCGCCCCCTGCCGTGCTGAATACACGTTCAGACAAAACGCTGGCCGCCGGGCAGGCCAGCACCTCCAAGGCATAAAATGCCAACTCTGGCCACGTGGACAATTTGGAGTCCCAGAAGTTGAAGGGGGCCGAACCATCAGTCAGTACGTGGACACGTTCCGTATCAGGTGGTGGTGCAGTTAGCTGTGGCGTGGAGACAAAACTTTTCCACATTTCTGCCATGCTAACCCTGCCCTCAGAGGAGCTGGCCGTGACACAGCTGCGTTGGCGACCTCTTGCTCCTCCTCTGCCTTCGACTTGGGCTTCCACCTGTTCCCCTGTGTCATTTGGGAATTCTCTCAGGAGGTCTACCAGCGTGCGCTTGTACTCGCGCATCTTTCTATCACGCTCCAGTGCAGGAAGTAAGGTGGGCACATTGTCTTTGTACCGGGGATCCAGCAGGGTGGCAACCCAGTAGTCCGCACACGTTAAAATGTGGGCAAATCTGCTGTCGTTGCGCAGGCACAGCAGCATGTAGTCGCTCATGTGTGCCAGGCTCCCCAGAGGTGAGGACAAGCTGTCCTCTGCGGGAGGCGTATTGTCATCGTCCTCCGTATCCCCCCAGCCACACACCAGTGATGGGCTTGAGATGTGTCGGGTGCCACCCCGCTGTGAACCTGCTTCATCCTCATCCTCATCCACCTCCTCCTCATCCTCCTCTTCCTCCAGTAGTGGGCCCTGACTGGCCACATTTGTACCTGGCCTCTGCTGTTGCAAAAAACCTCCCTCTGAGCCACTTCTAACAGACTGGCCTGAAAGTGCTAAAAATGACCCCTCCTCCTCCTCCTGGGCCACCTCCTCTTCCATCATCGCCCTAAGTGTTTTCTCAAGAAGACATAGAAGTGGTATTGTAACGCTGATAACGCCGTCAACGCCACTGGCCATGTTGGTGGAGTACTCGAAACAGCGCAACAGGACACACAGGTATCGCATGAGGCCCAGTCATTGGTTGTGAAGTGGTGCTGTTCCACAGTGCGACTCACCCGTGCGTGCTGCAGCTGAAACTCCACTATGACCTGCTGCTGCTCGCACAGTCTCTCCAGCATGTGCAATGTGGAGTTCCACCTGGTGGACACGCCGCATATGAGGCGGTGAGCGGGAAGGCCGAGTTATGCTGTAGCGCAGACAGGCGAGAAGAGGCAGGATGTGAACGCCGGAAGTGCACACAGACGGCCCTCACTTTATGCAGCAGCTCTGACATGTTGGGGTAGTTGTGAAGAAACTTCTGCACCACCAAATTCAGCACATGCGCCAGGCAAGGGATGTGCTTCAAACCGGCTAGTCCAAGAGCTGCTATGAGATTTTGCCCATTATCGCACACCACCAGGCTGGGCTTTAGGCCCACCGGCAGCAACCACTTGTCCGTCTGTTTTTCAATACCTCGCAACAACTCCTGAGCTCTGTGGGGCCTGTCCCCTAACATATGAGTTTCAGAACGGCCTGCTGACATTTACCCCGCGCTGTGCTGAAGTTGGTGGTGAAGGTGTGTGGCTGACTCGATGAGCTGGTGGAAGAAGAGGAGGAGGAAGCCGAGTAGGAAGAGGAGGCTACAGGAGGCAAAGAACGATGCCCTGCGATCCTTGGCGGCGGAAGGACGTGCGCCAAAGAACTCTCCGCATGGGGCCCAGCTGCCACTACATTTACCCAGTGTGCAGTTAGGGAGATATAGCTTCCCTGACCATGCTTACTGGTCCACGTATCTGTGGTTAGGTGAACCTTGCCACAGATGGCGTTGCGCAGTGCACACTTGATTTTATCGGATACTTGGTTGTGCAGGGAAGGCACTGCTCTCTTGGAGAAGTAGTGGCGGTTGGGAACAACATACTGTGGGACAGCCATCACTATCAGCTGTTTGAAGCTGTCTGTGTCCACCAGCCTAAGTGACAGCATTTCAAAGGCCAGTAGTTTAGAAATGCTGGCATTCAGGCCCAGGGATCGAGAGTGGCTACGTGGGAATTTACGCTTTCTCTCCAAAGTTTGTGAGATGGAGAGCTGAACGCTGCCGTGTGACATGGTGGAGATGCTTGGTGACGGAGATGGTGGTGTTGGTGGCACATCCTATTTTTGCTGGGCGGCAAGTGCCAACGTTCCTCCAGAGATGGAGGAAGAGGCCGAGGAAACAGCAGAAGATGGAGCAGGAGGGGCCTGAGCCCTTTCTTGGTTTTGAAGGTGCTTACTCCACTGCATCCCGTGTCTCGCATGTAGATGCCTGGTCATGCAGGTTGTGCTAAGGATCAGAACGTTAATGCCTCGCTTCAGGCTCTGATGGCACAGCGTGCAAACCAGTCGGGTCTTGTCTTCAGCACATTGTATGAAGAAGTGCCATGCCAGTGAACTCCTTGAAGCTGCCTTTGGGGTGCTCGGTCCCTGGTGGCGTTGGCCAGTAGAAGGCGGACTCTCTTGGCGATGGCTGTTCTGCTTTTGCACCCTGCTCCCTCTTCTGCTTCGCTGATGGCTCTGTCTCACCACTGCCTCTTCCTCTGAACTATGACAGTCAGTGGCACGACCTTCATTCCATGTGGGGTCTAGGACATCATGGTCCCCTGCATCGTCTTCCACACAGTCTTCCTCCCTGACCTCCTGTTCGGTCTGCACACTGCAGAAAGACGCAGTAGTTGGCACCTGTGTTTCATCATCATCAGAGATGTGCTGACTCTGCAGAGGTGGTATTCCCATGTCCTCATCATCAGGAAACATAAGGTCTGGGGAAGGTCTAGGTGGATTCCCTTGGGAAACCCTGCCAGCAGAGTCTTCAAACAGAATAAAAGACTGCTGCATAACTTGAGGCTCAGAAAGTTTCCCTGATATGCATGGGGGTGATGTGACAGACTGATGGGCTTGGTTTTCTGGCGCTACCTGTGCGCTTTCTGCAGAAGACTGGGTGAGATATAATCTTGTGAACGTGCTGGATCCACAGCACCTCTTCACCACCAATTATTGGGCCTCCATGCGAGACCTGTGTGCCCTGTTACGCTGTTTCGATTACTCCACCAATATGGCCAGTGGCAATGACACCGTTATCAGCGTTACAATACCACTTCTATGTCTCCTTGAGAAAACGCTTAGGGCGCTGATGGAAGAGGAGGTGGCCCAGGAGGAGGAGGATGAGGGGTCATTTTTAGCACTTTCAGGCCAGTCTGTTAGAAGTGGCTCAGAGGTAGGTTTTATGCAACAGCAGAGGCCAGGTGCAAATGTGGCCAGGCAGGGCCCACTACTGGAGGACGAGGAGGATGAGGAGGGGGTTGGAGTAGGATGAAGCAGGTTCACAGTGAGATGGCAACCGACAAAGTTCAGGCCCATCACTGGTGCGTGGCTGGGGGGATACGGTGGACGATTACGATACGCCTCCCACAGAAGACAGCTTGTTCTTACCTCTGGGGAGCCTGGCACACATGAGCGACTACATGCTGCAGTGCCTGTGCAATGACAGCAGAGTTGCCCACATTTTAACGTGTGCGGACTACTGGGTTGCCACCCTGCTGGATGCCCGGTACAAAGACAATGTGCCCACCTTACTTCCTGCACTGGAGCGATTCCCAAATGTCACAGGGGAACAGGTGGAAGCCCAAGGCGAAGGCAGAGGAGGAGCAAGAGGTCGCCAACGCAGCTGTGTCACGGCCAGCTCCCCTGAGGGCAGGGTTAGCATGGCAGAAATGTGGAAAAGTTTTGTCTCCACGCCACAGCTAACTGCACCACCACCTGATACGGAACGTGTTAGCAGGAGGCAGCATTTCACTAACATGGTTGAACAGTACGTCTGCACACTCCTCCACGTACTGACTGATGGTTCGGCCCCATTCAACTTCTGGGTCTCCAAATTGTCCACGTGGCCAAAGTTAGCATTTTATGCCTTGGAGGTGCTGGCCTGCCCGGCGGCCAGCGTTTTGTCTGAACATGTATTCAGCACGGCAGGCGGCGTCATTACTGACAAACGCAGCCGCCTATCCACAGCCAACGTGGACAAGCTGAGGTTCATAAAAATTAACCAGGCATGGATCCCACAAAACCTGTCCCTCCCTTGTGCAGAATAGACATTTATAACCGCCTCCCCCTCAACCATGTATTCTTGTACTCCAGGTCACTTGTTTATTGAATCCTCATTTTTTTAACTTTACCATGATCTTGCGGTGCAACCCAACGTTGAATGAACCTCTCCTCAATCTGGGCTCTGGGGCCAAAATAACTGAAAGTGGCCTGTTACAATCGGGGGTGACATCAAGCCTGAACGTCTTCCATGCGGCCTCTCTCCTCTGTCTGGGTGCTGGGGCCTAAATTACTGAAAGTGGACTTCTCCAGTGGTGGGTGATATGACGCCTTATTCCTTGCTGTGGGACCTCTCTCCTCTGTCTGGGTGCTGGGGCCTAAATAACTCAAAGTGGCCTTCTCCAGTGTTGGGTGATATGACGCCTTATTCCTTGCTGTGGGACCTCTCTCCTCTGTCTGTGTGCTGGGGCCTAAATAACTGAAAGTGGCCTTCTCCAGTGGTGTGTGATATGGCGCATGATTCCTTGCTGTGGGACCTCTCTCATCTGTCTGAGTGCTGGGGCCTAAATATCTGGAAGTGGCCTTCTCCAGTGGTGGGTGATATGACGCCTTATTCCTTGCTGTTGGACCTCTCTCCTCTGTCTGGGTGCTGGGGCCTAAATAACTTAAAGTGGCCTTCTCCAGTGGTGGGTGATATGATGCCTTATTCCTTGCTGTGGGACCTCTCTCCTCCGTCTGGGTGCTGGGGCCGAAATAACTGAAAGTGCCCTTCTCCAGTGGTGGGTGATATGACGCCTTATTCCTTGCTGTTGGACCTCTCTCCTCTGTCTGGGTTCTGGGGCCTAAATATCTGGAAGTGGCCTTCTCCAGTGGTGTGTGATATGACGCCTTGTTCCTTGCTGTGGGACCTCTCTCCTCTGTCTGGGTGCTGGGCCTAAATAACTGAAATTGGCCTTCTCCAGTGGTGGGTGATATGACACCTTCTTCTTTGCTGTGGGACCTCTCTCCTCTGTCTGGGTGCTGGGGCCTATATAACTGAAAGTGGCCTGCTACAATGGTGGGAGACATGAAACCTGAACATCTGCCATGCGGCCTCTCTCCTCTGTCTGGGTGCTGGGGCCTAAATAACTGAAAGTGGACTTCTCCACTGGTGGGTGATATGACGCCTTATTCCTCGCTGCGGGACCTCTCTCCTCTGTATGGGTGCTGGGGCCTAAATAACTGAAAGTGGCCTTCTCCAGTGGTGGGTGATATGACGCATGATTCTCTGCTATGGGTCCTCTCTCCAATTGATATTGGCTAATTTTTATTTATTTTATTTTATTTTAATTCATTTCCCCATCCACATTTGTTCGCAGGGCATTTACCTATATTTTGCTGCCTTTTGCAGCCCTCTAGCCCTTTCCTGGACAATTTTACAGCCTTTTTAGTGCCCAAAAGTTCGGGTCCCCATTGACTTCAATGGGGTCTTGGTTCGGGATAAAGTTCGGGTCGAGTTCGGATCCAGAACCCGAACTTCTCGAACCCGAACATCCAGGTGTTCGCTCATCTCTAGTCACTATCTCATCTGATGTCATTCAGTTCGTCCTCTGTCAAACGACGGCAGGCTAAATACAAAAGGCCTCAAGATCTTGTCCACATAGACACTGATTCTCTCTGTGAGGCTTCCTATACCCGACACTATCGGCCTTCCCTTTAAAGGTTCAATGCCCTTATGTATTTTGGGTAGACTATAAAAGGCCGGTAGTGTCGGGTACATAGGCAAGAGGTACTGTATGTAAACTCACTGGCACTTATGAGTCTATGGCTTTTGGCCCTACTCAGAATCTGTTTCAGCTTATTTTGTATGCATCTAGAGGGTTATGATCTAATTTTACATAGCAGTTTCTATCATCCAGGATCTGTATATACATGTTAACATCAGGGATCACTATGCTACCCCCCTTGTCCGAGGGTTTGATCACAATATTTGAGTCCCTCTGTAATTCCACTAAAGCCATTTGTTCCTTCTCTGTTACATTCCTCGGGTAGGGATATTCTACATGCAGCGAC
Source organism: Bufotes viridis (assembly GCA_033119425.1). Lineage (NCBI taxonomy): Eukaryota > Metazoa > Chordata > Amphibia > Anura > Bufonidae > Bufotes > Bufotes viridis. Next base: position 416,292,115 of record CM065589.1, on the reverse strand, counting down.
CGTATTTTTTCAGTGACTGATTGTGCGCCCATTGGCCTCCTGTCGTAGGCTTGTAAGAACAAGGGAGGGGTTATCTCCATTTAAAAATCGTGCGTTTGCGGCCAACACAATGCCGGGAGGCTCATCTGTTTGCTGCACGCACACCATCAGAGGCGTGCAGCGTTCTAAATAGCTCTGCTTAAACACCCTTAATGACCAGGCCACTTTTTACAATTCTGCACTACGCTACTTTCACCGTTTATTGCTCCGTCATGCAACTTACCACTTAAATGAATTTTCCCTCCTTTTCTTCTCACTAATAGAGCTTTCATTTGGTGGCATTTCATTGCTGCTGAGATTTTTACTTTTTTTGCTAATAATCAAAAATTACCAAAATTTTTGCAAAAAAATTACATTTTTCACTTTCTGTTGTAATTTTTTTTTAAAATAACTACATTTCTATATAATTTTTTCTATGAATTTATTGTTCTACATGTCTTTGATAAAAAAAAAATCCAATAAGTGTAAATTTATTGTTTTGGGTAAAAGTTATAGCGCTTACAAACTATGGTGCAAAAAAGTGAATTTCCGCATTTTGAAGCAGCTCTCACTTTCTGAGCACCTGTCATGTTTCTTCAGGTGATAAAATGGCATGATAGTATAAATACCCCCCAAATGACACCATTTTAGAAAGAAGACACTCCACAGTATTCGCGGAGAGGCATGGTGAGTTCATGTATCATTTCATTTTTTTTCACAAGTTAGGGGAAAATTACACTTTCTGAGGAAAAAAAAATAATAAAGTTTACATTTCAGCAAACTTCTGGCAAAAAAAAAAAAAATCTCCCACGGACTCACTATGCCCCTCAGTGAATACCTTGGGGTGTCTACTTTCCGAAATGGGGTCATTTGTGAAGTGTGTTTACTGTTCTGGCATTTTGGGCGGGGCTAAATTGTCAGCATCCCTGTAAAAGCTAAAGGTACTTGTTGGAATTTGGGCCACTTTGCGCACCCAGGCTGCAAAAAGTGTCACTCATGTGGTATTGCTGTACTCAGGAGAAGTAGGGCAATGTGTTTTGGGGTGTATTTTTACATATACCCATACTGTGTGTGAGATATATTTCTGTAAATGACAACTTTTTAAAAGATTTTATACAAAGTTGTCAATTTACAGAGATATTTCTCTCACCCAGCATGGGTATATGTAAAAATACACCCCAAAACACATTGCCCTACTTCTCCTGAGTACGGCAGCCTAGATGAACAAAGGGGCCCAAATTCCAATGAGTACCTTTAAGGAGGGCATTTTTATGCATTTTTCTTCTCACGCTTTAGGGCCCCTAAAATGCCAGGGGCTAAATTGTGAGCAGCCCTGTAAATCCTAAAGGTACTCGTTGGAATTTGGACCCCTTTGCGCACCCACGCTGCAAAAAAGTGTCACTCATGTGGTATCGCCGTACTCAGGAGAAGTAGGCCAATGTGTTTTGTGGTGTATTTTTACATATACCCATGTTGGGTGAGAGAAATATCTCTGTAAATTGACAACTTTGTATAAAAAAATTTAAAATGTTGTCGTTTACAGCGATATTTCTCACACAAAGTATGGGTATATATAAAAATACACCCCAAAACTCATTGCCCTACTTCTTCTGAGTACGGTGATACCACATGAGTGACACTTTTTTGCAGCCAAGATGCGCAAAGGGGCCCAAATTCCAATGAGTACCTTTAGGATTTCACAGGGCATTTTTACGCATTTGGATTCTCACGCTTTAGGACCCCTAAAATGCCAGGGCAGTATAAATACCCCATATGTGACCCCATTTTGGAAAGAAGACACCCCAAGGTATTCCGTGAGGGGCATGGCGAGTTCACAGAAAAAAAAAAAATTTGGCACAAGTTAGCGTAAATTGATATTTTTTTTTAACTTGTGACAAAAAATAAAACTTTACATGAACTCACCATACCCCTCACGGAATACCTTGGGGTGTCTTCTTTCTAAAATGGGGTCACATGTGAGGTGTCTGTACTGCCCTGGCATTTGAGGGTCTCCGCAATCATTACACGTATGGCCAGCATTAGGAGTTTCTGCTATTCTCCTTATATTGAGCATACGGGTAATGAGATTTTTTTTTCCGTTCAGCCTCTGGGCTGAATCAATGTGGATGAAAAAATCTCTGCCAAAATCAGTGACTGCGGTGCGGTGGGCTGGGCGCTAACTACCTAACAAGTAGCTAACTAACTGGATAAGGGACCCTTATGCCCCATTCACACATCCGCAATTCTGTTTGCGGAACGGAATTGCGGACCTATTCATTTCTATGGGGACAGACTTTGTCCCGCTTCCGGTTCTGCACTTCCGTTCCGCAAAAATATAGAACATGTCCTATTCTTGTCCGCAATTGTGGACAAGAAAAGCCATTTTCTATATAGTTCTGGCAATGTTCGGATCTGCAAAATGCCGAAAGCACATTGCCGGTGTCCGTGTTTTGCGGATCCGCGGATTCGTGGATCCGCAAAACACATATGGACATGTGAATGAAACCTTACAGGGGGGTGATCAGTGACAGGGTGGTGATCAGGGAGTCTATATGGGGTGATCAGGGGTTAACAAGGGGTTAATAAGTGACGGGGGGGGGGGGAAGTGTGGTGCTTGGTGCTACTTTACATAGCTACCTGGTCCTCTGGTGGTCGATCTTAGCAAATGGGACCACCAGAGGACCAGGTAGCAGGTATATCAGATGCTGTTAACAAAACAGCTTCTGATATATCTGTTTGATTTATTGTACATCTACAGCCTGCCAGCGATTGATCATCGGATGCGTCCGCCCAGAACACTACGACCGCCTGCTGGACGCATCCATGCGTTAGGCAGTCATGGAGAGGTTAAATATGGCAGAACAGGCACCTGCTTACCCTGATGGCAGGTGCCTGCTCTGCCAGTAAATTACCAGAGGAGAGGAGGCGAGTGGCAAGTGAGGTTGTTCTAGCAGCTCCCCCCTCCTCCCTCTTACGCCCTCTTTGATGCCGGGAGCCTGAATATGAAATCATTCCGGCCCCGGCATACTAAACGGCGTGCTGGAGGACCGAGGATCTGCACCACACAATACCCCAGGGAGGTGAGTGTTTAAGTAAATGTATGCATGCATGTGTGTCTGTCATTGAGTGTCTGTGAGTATGTTAGTGAGTGAATGTTTGTCATTGAGTGAGTGTGTGTATGTCAGTGAGTGTGTATGTCTGTCTGTCAGTAAGTGTGTGTGTGCATTTGTCAGTGAGTGAGTGTATGTTTGTCAGTGAGTGTGTGTGTATATCTGTCATGAGTGTCTGTCTGTCTGTCTGTCTGTTAGTGAGTGTCTGTGTGTGTCTGTCATGAGTGTTTGTGTGTGTGTGTGTCTGTCTGTCTATCTGCCAGTGATTGTCTGTGTGAGTGTATGTGTGTGTGTCTGTCAGTGAGTTTATGTGTGTGTATTTGTCAGTGAGTGTGTGTATGTTTGTCAGTCAGTGTCTGTGTGAGTGTATATGTGTGTGTTTGTCTGTCAGTGAGTGAGTGTCTGTCAGTGAGTTTCTATCTGTGTGTATGTTTCAGTGGGTAGATGTATGTCTGTCAGTGAGTGTCTGAGTGATTGTATGTCTGTCAGTGAGTGTCTGTGTGTGTCTGTCAGTGAGTTTCTGTGTGTGTATCAGTGAATGAGTGTGTGTCTGTCAGTGAGTGTCTGAGTAAGTGTATGTCTGTCTGTCATTGAGTATATGTGTGTGTGTGTCAGTGAGTGAGTATATCTGTCAGTGAGTTTCTGTGTATGTTGTTCAGTGAGTATCTGAGTTAGTGCATGTCTGACAGTGAGTGTGTGTCTGTCAGTTAGTGAGTGTATGTCTTTCAGTGAGTTTCTGTGTGTGTCTGTCAGTGAATGAGTGGGATGGCAAAAATCCTTGCATCGGCCCAGCGCCTACACGTACTGACTGATGGGTCTGCCCCATTTAACTTTTTGATCTCCAAATTGGGCACATGGCCTGAGATTGCCCTTTACGTCTTGGAGGTGCATCACAAAAAGTGTAATACCAAGTGATCAAGAAGGCGTATGCCTTCCAAAATAGTACTAATCAAACTGCCATCTCATCCCACAACAAATGAGCCCCTACATAGCACAATCACCCAAAAAAATTAAAAAAAATATGGCTCTCAAACTATGGAGACACTGAAACATATTTTTTTTTCTAAAATACCGTTATTGTTTTAACGTAAATAAATTAAAAAAATATACATATTGAGTATCACCACATCCGTAAAAACCTGCTCTATAAAAATATCACATGATCTAACCTCTCAGGTAAATACCGTAAAAATAATTAAATAAAAACAGTGTCAAAAAAATATTTTTTGTCACCTCACATCACAAAAAGTGTAATAGCAAGCGATCAAAAAGTTATATGCCTTCCAAAATAGTGCCAATCAAACTGTATTCTCATCCTGCAAAAAATGATACCCTACATAGGACAATCACCCAAAAACATAAAAAAATATGGCTCTCAGACTATGGAGACATTAAAACATGATTTTTTTTTGTTTAAAAATGATATCATTGTGTAAAACATAAATAAATAAAAATATACATATTAGGTATCACCGCATTCGCAACAACCTGCTATATAAAACTAACACATGACCTAACCCCTCAGTTAAACACAGCAAAAAAAATTATATAAATACGGTGTCAAAAGCCATTTTTGTCACCTTACATCACAAAAAGTGTAATAGCAAGCGACCAAAATGTCATATGCACCCCAAAATAGTGCCAATCAAACCGAAATCTCATCCCGAAAAAAAATTATACATAATACAGTCGCCCAAAAAAAAAAAAAAACGATGGCTTTCAGAATGTGGAGACACTAGAAAATTTTTTTTAAAACTGAAACAAAACCCCCAAAAAGTAGTAATATTTGGTATTGTTGCATCCGTAACAACCTGCTCTATAGAAATAGCACATGATCTAACCTGTCAGATCAACGATGTAAATAACAAAAAATAAAAACGATCCCAAAACAGCTATTTTTTTGCAAATTTTCCATTTTAATCCATTTTTCCAGTAACAAAGTAAGGGTTAACAGCCATAAAAAACTCAATATATATTGACCTGATTCTGTAGCATTCAGAAACACCCCATATATGTTTGTAAACTGCTGTATGGCCAAACGGCAGGGTGCCAAAGGAAAGGAACGCCATATGGTTTTTGGAAGACTGTTTTTTTTACACCATGTCCCATTTGAAGCCCCTCTGATGCACCCCTAGAGTAGAAACTCCAAAAAAGTGACTTCATCTAAGAAACTACACCCCTCAAGGTATTCAAAACTGATTTTACAAACTTTGTTAGCCCTCTAGGTGTTCCACAAGAGTTATTGACAAATGGAGATAACATTTTTGAATTTCTATTTCTTGTTACCTTGCCTCAAAAAAGTGTAATATAGAGCAACCAAAAATCATATTTATCCTAAAATAGTACCAACAAAACTGCCACCTTATCCCGTATTTTACAAAATGGGATCACTTTTTTGAAGTTTCTACTGTAGGGGTGCGTCAATAGAGGCTTCAAATGGGATATGATGTCTAAAAACCAGTCCAGCAAAATCTGCCTTCCAAAAACCATATGGGGTTCCCTTTCTTCTACGCCCTGCCATTTGGCCATACAGTAGTTTATGACCATGTATTGGGTGTTTCTGCAAACTACAGAATCAGGGCAATAAATATTTAGTTTTGTTTTGCTGTTAACCCTTGCTTAGTTACTAGAAAAAAATGGATTAGAATGGAAAATTTGCGAAAAAAATCTAAATTCTGAAATTTTAGCCCCATTTCCCATTAACTTTTGTAAAACACCTAAATGGTTAACAACGTTTTATTAGTGACTGATAGCATTTTCTGTTTAAATGTGTAAACAAAGATAGCTGTCAGTACCTGACAGATTAAATGGGAGAGGTGTTAGCAATGATTGAGAGAATTCTCTGTGTAAGGCCTCTTGCACACGAACGTTTTTTTTCCCGGTCCGTTTTAAACTGATCCGTTGTTCCGTTTTTTGTTTCCGTTTTGTTTCCGTTTCAATTCCATTTCCGTTCCGTTTCCGTTCCGTTTTTTACATTGACCACATCAGTATGGTTTCAGTACGCTTTCAGTTTTTTGTGGATTAGAAACGGATGTTAAAAAAGGTGTGCCCTTTATTTTTGGGCACATCCCATTTTTCCCTCCCTCTATTTAAATTGGTCCGGTGTCAGTTCAGTCTCCATTTTCTTCAGCTTTTTGCAGCATTGAGAGCGTACTTGGAATCCTGTGTTTGACAGACATTGGACTCTGGCTACAATTTTTTGTTGTATCATGGCTGAGGAGGAAGTGGTTCTCTTGTGCAGTCTGCTTTCTTGGGAGCATGAACGGCAGCCAACTATGCTGAACATGGAACCGAGGAGGAGGAGACATTGGGTTCACCCTATTGTCTCTCAGCGGCGCACAAAGGGTCATTTCCACACGCTGTACATGGATCTGCGACAGCATCCTGAAAAATTTCATGGGTATTGTCGTATGTCTGTGCGCAGTTTTGATGTGTTGTTAGCGTCTCTGCGTCCTGGCCTCACATTTCAGGACACAAATATGAGGCGCTGTATTTCTCCCGAAGAACGGCTCATCGTCACGTTGAGGTATGTATATTTGTTTTTCTAAATATGTTAGTGTGATAGTTTTCGTGTAATGTAATGATGAGTATATATATATATACCTTTATAAAATAAAGGCAGCACTCCATGTTGGAAGAAACAAACTCCTTTATTCACCCATGTGGGCAACGCAATGTTTCGGCTCCATACAACTGAGCCTTTCTCAAGCTAGCTTGAGAAAGGCTCAGTATTTTGAGCCGAAACATTGCGTTGCCCACATGGGTGAATAAGGAGTTTGTTTCTTCCAACATGGAGTGCTGCCTTTATTTTTCCTGGTCTGTATTTGGGACTAGCTTGCTCCTTAAAGGCTTTGCACCCGTTCTGCTATTCTTTGACTGTGCTGCCATGTTTTCACGTATCTCTCTCTCTCTCTCTCTCTCTCTATATATATATATATATATATATATATATATATATATAATAACTCCAGATTTGTTGTTCTAGTACATGCATGCTCGACATTTGGCTCTACAGCTGTGTGCAAACTACTACTCCCACCATGCCCAATCAGCATACACATCACAGCCTCCTGCCGTGGATTGTGGGAGTTGTTTTTTTTTCCACAGCTGTAGTTACGCAGGTAGAGCAGGCCAGTTCGATTATATATGTGTTACATTCCTATAAATGTTTTTGTCTTACAGATTTTTGGCGACAGGGAATTCTTTTTCATCTCTGCATTTTGAGTTCCTGCTGGGAGTCTCGACGATTTCTCGGATAGTTCGTCAAACATGTGATGTGATTTGGCAGACACTCCGAGGAGCGGTGATGCCTGAGCCTGTGGCGGATTTGTGGATCCAAATTGCTGAGGGTTTTTATGTGGATGCGCAGTTTCCTAACTGTATTGGGGCACTGGATGGCAAACACATACGTGTTAAGAAGCCGCCTCACTCAGGGTCCCGGTATTTCAATTATAAACAGTATTTTTCTGTTGTGCTAATGGCCTTGGCCGACAGTAAATACAAGTTTATAATTGTTGATATTGGGGCCTATGGGAGCACTGCAGATGCTCGCATTTTCAGTACTTCTAGAATGGGTGCTCGGCTTCAAGCCAACCAGCTTGCCCTCCCAAAGCCCAGACTGCTGCCAGGTTCTACGGGACCACCGGCTCCATTTGTTATTGTGGCTGATGAAGGGTTCGCTTTGACACCCCATGTCATGCGGCCCTTCCCCAGACGCAACCTGACTGACAGCGTCACAGCAGGCGTATATTTAACTATCGGCTGAGCAGAGCCCGTCGGTATGTTAAATATGCGTTTGGCATACTCTCACACAAGTGGAGAGTATTACTGTCATCCTTACAGATGGCACCGGATAATGCCACCAAGGTTATTAAAGCATGTGTGATCCTGCATAACTTTGTCAGGATTCATGATGGTTCCTCAGAAGTTGATGATTTTGAAGCTGGTACCTCTTCTTCATCTGCAGGATTGGACCAGACCCTTCATGGACGTCCTGGAAGTGCAGGCCTTGCAGTTCGGGCCCTCTATGAGGAATATTTTTCAAGTCCTGAGGGAGCATTGCCGTGGCAGATGGACGTAGTTCATGGCAGACTATGATTAGTCTGGAGTCTGGAAATCATAGTTTTTTTTATGTTTTAAGTTTATTGTAGGTGGCTGGGTGGGTGGTTATGTGTAGATAGTGTAGGACCCACAAGATAAAGAGGACCCTTGACGTGGGCTTGTGGGCTGGGGTTAAAATGTAGGCCCAACAAGAAAACATGTAATCATACAATGAATGCCTTTTTTAACCTGTACTAAAAGTTTTTTTTTGGGACTATATGAACTCTCTAATACCTCTTTATAAGCACATATTTTGTACATATATATTGTGTATATATGTTTCCTAATGTTTTATCCCATCCTTCTTATAACTGAATTTTTTTTGGTTTTATCCCTGCAGAGCGCTTTAAGACGCTGTCCAAGGTCCTGGCATTAAAGTTTACACCACCACTAAGAACGTTTGTCTTTTGACGAAAACATTGACATATATATGTGTTGCAATACCTACCTGAATGTCCACACCTTTGCCTTCCATCTGTTGTTTATTTTCTTGCTGTAGGGCATGATTTGGACCATATATGTAAATATAATATATAAAGATAGCTTGAAAGTTGTAAAGCAATGTGAAATCACTAATAATCACCGGTGTGAAATAATTTCATGTTAATAAAGAATTGAATGTGTTATTTTATAATAAAAACAGTCACACAACTTGTTCCAGAATATGTTTTTTTTGTTTATAGCACAAAAAAATACAATTACAAACATGCTTGAAAAAAGCAACACAAACTTAGAATGTGCATGAACATTACACTGAACACTTTAATTACCTATTAGGTCTTGCAAAAATGACCCAGGAACAGTCGGCCGAGGAGTAGCTAAAGGCTGTACATTTTGTGGGGTGAAACTGGGGCTGGCGTATGTTTGTGGCACAAAATGGCTTTCTTGGGAAAACATTGGCTGCGAATATGAATGATGCACAGGAGGTGGGTGCACGATGCCAGGGCCAACTTGGGGTGGAGGAGGTGGCTGTACTATGACAGGCCCAACTTGAGCTGGCTGCATTAACTTAAAAGCATGTTGCTTGAGTGTTTCCACCCAAGTGGCAATTTGGTTTGGGTCGAGTGGCGTTTTCAAGATAGTCACCACTGACCCCATCACATCAAAAAAAAATGATTTTCGATATGGATCAAGATCCTCAATTAGAGGAGCTAAACCAGACAACATCCGCTCCTCCTTGCCCTCCGCCCGTCTCTGTCTCAAATAGTCCAGCACCTCTGTTTGAACAAGTGCTTGACGATTTGAAGCAGAGGCGGCTGTCTCCGTTTGGGCCCTTCTCCGCCGGGGTGCTCTTCTTCTGGCTTCAGGGCTGGATTGATTCGCCCCCGAAGGACCCTCCAATGCAGACTCTTCCCTGTCTTGGGCCTGCACTGGTTGTGCCTCCTCATCTGCACAAACAGTGGTTTCACCAGGATCCACAGAAGGCTCACCATCACTGCTGGTGCTGAAATTCTCAGCCTCTTGCTCCAGACTGTCAACAGTTCTGTGTAAGATGAGAAATAAAATGAATTTTCAACATTCAAAATACATTTATGATTTGTCTTGTACTTCAACAAACACCACAATAAACAGTAGATACTCACTGCCTCAGATCCAACACGGGTTTCAAGAAGTGTAAATATTTTGTGTATAAGTATGGCTTCTTGCGTTGACCGCCATCACCACTTTTGCCCAGGCCCTGAACCCGCTCTCACCTATATTGGTCCCGGCATGATTGCCATCGTGTTTTGACACGTAGTACTGTAAAAATAGGCCATAACCAGCATTTACTACAAAATTATCACATTACAATGGTCTAAATACCTATGTGTAGAAAGGTATCATACTACATGGTAGAAAATTGTAGTTTATACACTATCTGGTTCAAGGGGTATTCCCATCTTAGCCAATGGTGGCATATCACTAGGATATGCCCCCATTGTCCAAGATGGGACAAGCCCTATAAGTGCAGTAAACTTATTATTCACCTGATCTAGAGAAAAATTTTGAATTCCACATTCTGTACATATACATTTAATGGCTCTGTAAAGAAAATAAATATATATATATGTACATTACAAAGGTGTAGACTTTTCTCATTTGATAGAATTTTGACAAAATGAAAATACATGATGCCAAAATGCATACACATATATGTATGTTACAAAACCATACAGAAACTGTTGATTATGCCGTCCACATATATATATTTCGGTGTGGAAGGTGACATTTGGGTCTGAAAACAAAAATACAACACTATTGCAGGGATTGGCAAACTGCGGCTCTCAAGCTGTTTCCAAACTACTACTCAAACCATGGCATGCTGTAGGCTGCTAGCTGCAGGCAGTGTGGGCATGCTGGAAGTTGAAGTTCAGATTCCACTGAGGAGGCCATGTCCCACCATCAGTGTCCTAGTGCACCTTTATTTTAAACATGGTATATTTTGCTTCAAGAACATACAAATAGAACATTGCATCACAGATTGCCAGCAACGTATAGACATGTCATTCAAATACACATATACGCATGGGTTGGCTTGCCTAATCTTTTTCGTTTTGATGAATGTGCGTTCTCCCATTCAGAAGGCATCATTTCTTTTGTGATCTCCTCCCAGCCCTGTTCCTTCACAGTACGATCATGGTAATGTTCACTTCTTGAATCCCACAGTGGTGGTCGCTCCTGTATGAGGGATATTAATTTGGCCACTTCCATGCTTCAGTTTGACTACTTGCTTTGCAGCCAAGTTAGTTTGGGGGTGGGTTCTGAGGCTACACATGTGCTCACTTCCTCGTTTGTAAACACAAGCCACATGGCAACAGTGGGCTGGGCATAGCATTATGTAAAATAGGATCCGTTTTAAACGGATGACATACGGAAGTGTCTCCGTATGCATTCCGTTTTTTTTTTTCCCATTGAATTTAATGCAGTCACTGACCGAGGTTTGCGGACAATAATAGGACATGTTCTATGTTTAAACGGTGCGGAAAAACGGAAAAACGGAAACGGAATGCACACGGAAACACTTCCGTTTTGTTTTAAGGCCCCATTGAAAATAATGATTCTGTATACGGACCGTATACGGAACTATAAAGACGGCCCGCAAAACAAAGGAAAAAAACTTTCGTGTGCAAGAGGCCTAAGTGTGTATACAGAGATATCTGTCAGTGATTGTAAGATGTAGATGAGGGAGGTGGGATTAGTGATTGATAGCATCCTCTGCGAACACACTTATACACACAGGGCTATCAATCCCTGATAACTGCTCCTAACAGTATGGATAACTGTACACAAGGGAGGTGTTATCAGTGAATTATAGCATTTTCTGTGTCAGTGCATATACAGTGATAGCTGTCAGTTACTGAAAGTTATACACACGGTGGTCTTAAAGAGCAAATAAACTTTTATTCAACTTTTTTTTTAACAAGTCCCAAATGCCCTAAAAATATTTTTTCTTATATACTTCATTAATTGATTTTGATTTTTGTTTTACTAATGGAATTTTAACCTAAAGCCCGGATTTCAACTGTGATTTAAATGTACTACTCTGGCACATCGCTGAAATGTCAGTGGTGTACGGAGTACTGACAATGCATTATGCCTATGCCTTCTTTACAAAAAAAAAGCTTACATGCAGGACTTTTAGTTTAGCGAAGCAAGCACAGGCAGGAACCTGCTCTACTCAGCTAATCCTGGCATAGCACATTGTTACAGGGTACTTATGTGCTATGCCAGCGTGAGGAATATGGATCATTATTTAATCTCAGCCATGTTCTCACTCCAGCCCTCTGCTGGCAGATAGCCGAGAGAGGAAATCAAACTCCACAGGGGGGCCCTGCTTCAAAGCTCAGCCGGATAACAGAAAACTCCTAGCAGGCCACATTTGGTTACTTTTCACACTTCCATTCAGACAGTCCTGATCCTGCAGGAAAACTTCCTAGCTCTAGGCCATTCCCCAGGTCAATCAGATTTTTCAGACTTCATGGAATCGGCGGTTCATAAGGAATTATGGATCGCCCGTCCATCACAGGCATAAAAGGCTCCATAGAGAGAACTGAAACGTCGTGTTGGTGTGAATAAATACACAAAGTCATTTGGAAGTGCCGTTGATTTTATTTCTTCATTTACTATTGGGACGGAGGTTTACTATTGGGACGGTCCCACAGCCTATTTGTCATCTATCTGTCTATCTAAGGACTCTTTCACACGGGCGTCACGTTTGATGCCCAGATAAGAGGCGGGTGTGTTGCGGGAAAATAATCAATTTTTCAGCGTGAGTGCAAAGCGTTTTAATTAGAGTTGAGCGAACACCTGGATGTTCGGGTTCGACGAGTTCGGCCGAACTTTCGAAAAATGTTCGGGTTCGTGATCCGAACTCGACCCGAACTTCATCCCGAACCTGAACCCCATAGAAGTCAATGGGGACCCGAACTTTTGGGCACTAAAAAGGCTGTAAAACACACCCGGAAAGGGCTAGAGGGCTGCAAAAGGCAGCAAAATGTAGTTAAATCCCCTGCAAACAAATGTAGATAGGGAAATGATGAGTTAACATAAAATAAATAAAAATTTAACAATATTAATTGGAGTGAGGTCCCATAGCACAGAATCAGGCTTCAAGTCACCCACCAATGGAGAAGGTCACTTACTATTATTTTGACCACAGCACCCAGACAAAGGAGAGAGGTCCCACAGCAGAGAACCAGGCATCATATCACCCACCACAGGAGTAGGCCACCATTTAGTTACTTTGACCCCTACACCCAGACGGAGGAGAGAGGTTACACAGCAGAGAATCAGGCATCATATCAACCACCACAGGAGAAGCCACCATTTAGTTACTTTGACCCCTGCACCCAGGAAGAGGAGAGAGGCCCCACAGCACATATTCTGGCATCATATCAGCCACCACAGGAGAAGCCACCATTGAGTTACTTTGACCCCTGCACCCAGGAAGAGGAGAGAGGCCCCACAGCACATATTCTGGCATCATACTAACCACCACAGGAGAAGCCACCATTGAGTTACTTTGACCCCTGCACCCAGGAAGAGAGAGAGGCCCCACAGCACATATTCTGGCATCATATCAGCCACCACAGGAGAAGCCACCATTGAGTTACTTTGACCCCGCACCCAGGAAGAGGAGAGAGGCACCACAGCACATATTCTGGCATCATATCACACACCACAGGAGAAGGCCTCTTTCAGTGATTTAGGCCTTTGGACCCAGACAGAGGAGAGAGGCACCACAGCACATATTCTGGCATCATATCAGCCACCACAGGAGAAGCCACCATTGAGTTACTTTGACCCCTGCACCCAGGAAGAGGAGAGAGGCCCCACAGCACATATTCTGGCATCATATCAGCCACCACAGGAGTAGCCACCATTGAGTTACTTTGACCCCTGCACCCAGGAAGAGGAGAGAGGCCCCACAGCACATATTCTGGCATCATATCAGCCACCACAGGAGAAGCCACCATTGAGTTACTTTGACCCCGCACCCAGGAAGAGGAGAGAGGCACCACAGCACATATTCTGGCATCATATCACACACCACAGGAGAAGGCCTCTTTCAGTGATTTAGGCCTTTGGACCCAGACAGAGGAGAGAGGCACCACAGCACATATTCTGGCATCATATCAGCCACCACAGGAGAAGCCACCATTGAGTTACTTTGACCCCTGCACCCAGGAAGAGGAGAGAGGCCCCACAGCACATATTCTGGCATCATATCACCCACCACAGGAGTAGGCCACCATTTAGTTACTTTGACCCCTACACCCAGACGGAGGAGAGAGGTTACACAGCAGAGAATCAGGCATTTAGATCACCCACCACAGGAGTAGGCCACCATTGAATCAGACCCCGGCAACCATGTCAGATGGCACAAGCATAAGCTTTATATCAATCAGCACAGGAGAAGGCGACTTTGAAAGACTTTGACCCCTACACCCAGATGGAGGAGAGAGGTTTCACAGCAGAGAATCAGGCATCATATCAACCACCACAGGAGAAGCCACCATTTAGTTACTTTGACCCCTGCACCCAGGAAGAGGAGAGAGGCACCACAGCACATATTCTGGCATCATATCAGCCACCACAGGAGAAGCCACCATTGAGTTACTTTGACCTCTGCACCCAGGAAGAGGAGAGAGGCCCCACAGCACATATTCTGGCATCATATCAGCCACCACAGGAGAAGCCACCATTTAGTTACTTTGACCCCTACACCCAGACGGAGGAGAGAGGTTACACAGCAGAGAATCAGGCATTTAGATCACCCACCACAGGAGTAGGCCCCAATTTAATGGGACCCCGGCAACCATGTCAGATGGCACAACCATCAGCTTCATATCAATCAGCACAGGAGAAGGCGACTTTGAAAGACTTTGACCCCTACACCCAGACGGAGGAGAGAGGTTTCACAGCAGAGAATCAGGCATTTAGATCACCCACCACAGGAGTAGGCCCCCATTGAATCAGACCCTGGCAACCATGTCAGATGGCACAACCATCAGCTTTATATCAATCAGCACAGGAGAAGGCGACTTTGAAAGACTTTGACCCCTACACCCAGATGGAGGAGAGAGGTTTCACAGCAGAGAATCAGGCATCATATCAACCACCACAGGAGAAGCCACCATTTAGTTACTTTGACCCCTGCACCCAGGAAGAGGAGAGAGGCACCACAGCACATATTCTGGCATCATATCAGCCACCACAGGAGAAGCCACCATTGAGTTACTTTGACCCCTGCACCCAGGAAGAGAGAGAGGCCCCACAGCACATATTCTGGCATCATACTAACCACCACAGGAGAAGCCACCATTGAGTTACTTTGACCCCTGCACCCAGGAAGAGGAGAGAGCCCCACAGCACATATTCTGGCATCATATCAGCCACCACAGGAGAAGCCACCATTGAGTTACTTTGACCCCTGCACCCAGGAAGAGGAGAGAGGCACCACAGCACATATTCAGGCATCATATCACACACCACAGGAGAAGGCCTCTTTCAGTGATTTAGGCCTTTGGACCCAGACAGAGGAGAGAGGCACCACAGCACATATTCTGGCATCATATCAGCCACCACAGGAGAAGCCACCATTGAGTTACTTTGACCCCTGCACCCAGGAAGAGAGAGAGGCCCCACAGCACATATTCTGGCATCATACTCAACCACCACAGGAGAAGCCACCATTGAGTTACTTTGACCCCTGCACCCAGGAAGAGGAGAGAGGCACCACAGCACATATTCTGGCATCATATCAGCCACCACAGGAGAAGCCACCATTGAGTTGCTTTGACCCCTGCACCCAGGAAGAGAGAGAGGCCCCACAGCACATATTCTGGCATCATATCAGCCACCACAGGAGAAGCCACCATTGAGTTACTTTGACCCCGCACCCAGGAAGAGGAGAGAGGCACCACAGCACATATTCTGGCATCATATCAGCCACCACAGGAGAAGCCACCATTGAGTTACTTTGACCCCTGCACCCAGGAAGAGGAGAGAGGCCCACAGCACATATTCTGGCATCATATCAGCCACCACAGGAGAAGCCACCATTGAGTTACTTTGACCCCCGCACCCAGGAAGAGGAGAGAGGCACCACAGCACATATTCAGGCATCATATCACACACCACAGGAGAAGGCCTCTTTCAGTGATTTAGGCCTTTGGACCCAGACAGAGGAGAGAGGCACCACAGCACATATTCTGGCATCATATCAGCCACCACAGGAGAAGCCACCATTGAGTTACTTTGACCCCTGCACCCAGGAAGAGAGAGAGGCCCCACAGCACATATTCTGGCATCATACTAACCACCACAGGAGAAGCCACCATTGAGTTACTTTGACCCCTGCACCCAGGAAGAGGAGAGAGGCACCACAGCACATATTCTGGCATCATATCAGCCACCACAGGAGAAGCCACCATTGAGTTACTTTGACCCCTGCACCCAGGAAGAGGAGAGAGGCCCCACAGCACATATTCTGGCATCATACTCAGCCACCACAGGAGAAGCCACCATTGAGTTACTTTGACCCCTGCACCCAGGAAGAGGAGAGAGGCACCACAGCACATATTCTGGCATCATATCAGCCACCACAGGAGAAGCCACCATTGAGTTACTTTGACCCCTGCACCCAGGAAGAGGAGAGAGGCCCCACAGCACATATTCTGGCATCATATCAGCCACCACAGGAGAAGCCACCATTGAGTTGCTTTGACCCCCGCACCCAGGAAGAGGAGAGAGGCACCACAGCACATATTCAGGCATCATATCACCACCACAGGAGAAGGCCTCTTTCAGTGATTTAGGCCTTTGGACCCAGACAGAGGAGAGAGGCACCACAGCACATATTCTGGCATCATATCAGCCACCACAGGAGAAGCCACCATTGAGTTACTTTGACCCCTGCACCCAGGAAGAGGAGAGAGGCCCCACAGCACATATTCTGGCATCATATCACACACCACAGGAGAAGGCCTCTTTCAGTGATTTAGGCCTTTGGACCCAGACAGAGGAGAGAGGTCAGAGATTAGCTTCATATCCCCAGCACAGCAGAAGACCGCTTTATTTGACTTAGGCCTCAGCACCCAGACAGAAGACAGAGGTAGCATGGCAGAGGTTATGGCTTCATGTCACCCGTTAGTTTAACCGGCCACTTTCATCTGGTTAGGCCCGCGCCCAGACAGAGAAGAGTTTCATTCAACTGTGGGTTTCATAAAATTTGTATCAAATAAAGAAGTGGCCCGTAGCACAGCAAGACATGTTTTAGGCAGTTAATAAGGACTACTCTGCACAAGGGAGGGACAGGTCCTGTGGGATCCATGCCTGGTTCATCTTTATGAAGGTCAGCTTGTCCACGTTGGCTGTGGACAGGCGGCTGCGCTTGTCAGTAATGACGCCCCCTGCCGTGCTGAATACGCGTTCAGATAAAACGCTGGCCGCCAGGCAGGAAAGCACCTCCAAGGCATAACATGCTAACTCTGGCCACGTGGACAATTTCGAAACCCAGTAGTTGAATGGGGCCGAACCATCCGTCAGGATGTGGAGGGGTGTGCAGACATACTGTTCAACCATGTTAGTGAAATGCTGCCTCCTGCTAACACGTTCCGTATCAGGTGTCGGTGCAGATAGCTGTGGCGTGGAGACAAAACTTTTCCACATTTCTGCCATGCTAACCCTGCCCTCAGATGAGCTGGCCGTGACACAGCTGCGTTGGCGACCTCTTGCCACTCCTCTGCCTTCACCTTCCACCTGTTCCCCTGTGACATGTGGAATGCTCTCAAGAGCGCTCTATCAGCGTAGCGCTTGTACTCGCGCATCTTACGGTCGCGCTCCAGTTCAGGAATTAAAGTGGGCACATTGTCTTTATACCGGGATCCAGCAGGGTGGCCACCCAGTAGTCTGCACACGTTAAAACGTGGGCAACTCTGCTGTCGTTGCGCAGGCATTGGAGCATATATTCGCTCATGTGGGCCAGGCTACCCATGGGTAAGGACAAGCTGTCCTCTGTGGGAGGCGTATCGTCATCGTCCACCGTATCCCCCAGCCACGCACCAGTGATGGGCCTGGGCTGCCACCCCGCTGTGAACTTGCGCCATCCTCGTCCCCTCCACCTCCTCCTCCTCATCCTCCTCGTCCTCCAGTACAGTGCCTTGGCTGGCGACTCTGTGAACCTGTCCTCTGCTGCTTAAACAAACCTCCTCTGAGCCACTCCGAACAGACTGGCCCGAAAGTGTTAGGAAACGAGCCCTCATCCTCCTCCTCCTCCTCCACCTGGGCCACCTCCTCTAACATCATTGCCCTAAGTGTTTTCTCAAGGAGACATAGAAGTGGTATTGTAACGCTGATAACAGTGTCATCGCCACTGGCCATGTTGGTGGAGTACTCGAAACAGCGCAGCAGGGCACACAGGTCTCGCATGGAGGCCCAATCATTGGTGGTGAAGTGGTGCTGTTCGGCAGTACGACTGACGCGAGCGTGCTGCAGCTGAAACTCCACTATGGCCTGCTGCTGCTCGCACAGTCTCTCCAGCATGTGCAAGGTGGAGTTCCACCGGGTGGGCACGTCGCATATGAGGCGGTGAGCGGGAAGGCCGAAGTTCCGCTGTAGCGCAGACAGGCGAGCAGCGGCAGGATGTGAACGGCGGAAGCGCGCACAGACGGCCCGCACTTTATGCAGCAGCTCTGACATGTTGGGGTAGTGGTGAATGAACCTCTGCACCACCAAGTTCAGCACATGCGCCAGGCAAGGGATTTCCACGAGATTTCACCCATTATCGCATACCACCAGGCCTGGCTTGAGGCCCACTGGCAGAAACCACTCGTCGGTCTGTTGTTCAATACCCCGCCACAACTCCTGCGCGGTGTGGGGCCTGTCCCCCAAACATATGAGTTTCAGAATGGCCTGCTGACGTATACCCCGGGCTGTGCTGAAGTTGGTGGTGAAGGTGTGTGGCTGACCGGATGAGCTGGTGGAAGCAGTGGAGGAGGAAGCCGAGTAGGAGGAGGAGGCTACAGGAGGCAAAGAATGATGCCCTGCGATCCTAGGGGCGGAAGGACGTGCGCCAAGGAACTGTCCGCCGGGGCCCAGCCGCCACTACATTCATCCAGTGTGCAGTTAGTGAGATATAGCGTCCCTGGTCGTGCTTACTGGTCCACGTATCTGTGGTTAGGTGGACCTTGCCACAAATGGCGCTGCGCAGTGCACACTTGATTTTATCGGACACTTGCATGTGCAGGGAAGGCACGGCTGTCTTGGAGAAGTAGTGGCGGCTGGGAACCACATACTGCGGGACAGCCATGGCCATCAGCTGTTTGAAGCTGTCTGTGTCCACCAGCCGGAATGACAGCATTTCAAAGGCCAGCAGTTTAGAAATGCTGGCGTTCAGGCCAAGGGCTCGAGGGTGACTCGGGGAATTTGCGCCTCTCTAAGGTTTGAGATATTGAGAGCTGAACGCTGCTGTGTGATATAGTGGAGACGCTAGTTGACGGTGGCGGTGGTGGTGGTGTCGGTGGCACATCCTCTGTTTGCTGCTCGGCAGGTGGCAACATTCCTCTCGAGGCGGAAGCCGAGGCAGCAGCGGTAGAGGGAGCAGGGGAGCCTCAGCGAGTGCCTGGTTTTTAAGGTGTGTACCCCACTGCAGTTCATGCTTTGCATGTAGATGCCTGGTCATGCAGGTTGTGCTGAGGTTCAGAACGTTAATGCCTCGCCTCAGGCTCTGATGGCAGAGCGTGCAAGTCACTCGGGTCTTGTCGGTAGGACATTGTTTAAAGAAGTGCCATGCCAGGGAACTCTTTGAAGCTGCCTTTGTGGGGCTGGGTCCCTGTTGGCGATGTCCAGTAGCAGGCGAACTCTGGGGCGGCGGCTCTGCCTGCTTTGGCCCCTGCTCCCTCTTTGGCTTCGCTGTTGTCTCGGTCTCACCACTACCTCTTCCTCTGAACTGTGAAAGTCATCGCCACGACCTTCAGTCCATGTGGGGTCTAAGACCTCATCGTCCTCTGCATCGTCTTCCACCCAGTCTCCTCCCTGACCTCCTCCTGTTCAGTCTGCACACTGCAAAAAGACGCGGCAGTGGGCACCTGTGTTTCGTCATCATCAGAGAGTCGGTGACTCTGCTGTGGTGGTATTCCCATGTCCTCTTCATCTGGAGACATAAGTGGTTGTGCGCCAGTGCATGGTATGTCTTCCTCCACTGGGGAAGGGCTAGGTGGACGCCCTGGGAAACCCTGGAAGCAGAGTCTTCAAACAGAAGAAGAGACTGCTGAATAACTTGTGGCTCAGACCGTTTCCCTGATATGCTTGGGGGTGATGTGACAGACTGATGGGCTTGGTTTTCAGGTGCCACCTGTGCGCTTTCCGCAGAAGACTGGGTGGAAGACCATGTGGTGAACGTGCTGGAAGCACTGTCGGCCACCCAATCGATTAATGCCTGTATCTGCTCAGGCCTTACCATCCTAAGAGCGGCATTGGGCCCCACGAGATATTGCGGTACATTCTGCCGGCTAGTTGAGGGAGTTCGTTCTCTACTGTGTGCGCCTGAGGCCGAACGGCCACGTCCTCTACCAGCAACAGAGGCTCCACGGACACCACCACGACCGCGTCCTCGTCCCTTAATAGTATTTTTCTTCATTGTTGCGATTCAACTCGCACCACAATGAAATATATTATTTTTTATAAGCAAAATCCCTCACTGGAATACTTTCAGTCTTTTGACTGTATGGATTACAGATGGAATGACTGTTATATGTGAGTACCGCTTTCTTTGACAGATTCTAGTATGGGTACATATATGTTTTCCCAACCCCAGCACATTAATTTGCTAATTCCAGATGTATGAAACGCAGGCCTAACTGTATCTAGTATATTGAACGCCAGATAAACTAACTTGGCCTTTTTTAAATAAAAAATTCCCTCACTGGAATACTTTCAGTCTTTTGACTGTATGGATTACAGATGGAATGACTGTTATATGTGAGTACCGCTTTCTTTGACAGATTCTAGTATGGGTACATATATGTTTTCCCAACCCCAGCACATTAATTTGCTAATTCCAGATGTATGAAACGCAGGCCTAACTGTATCTAGTATATTGAACGCCAGATAAACTAACTTGGCCTTTTTAAATAAAAAATTCCCTCACTGGAATACTTTCAGTCTTTTGACTGTATGGATTACAGATGGAATGACTGTTATATGTGAGTACCGCTTTCTTTGACAGATTCTAGTATGGGTACATATATGTTTTCCCAACCCCAGCACATTAGTTTGCTAATTCCAGATGTATGAAACGCAGGCCTAACTGTATCTAGTATATTGAACGCCAGATAAACTAACTTGGCCTTTTTTAAATAAAAAATTCCTCACTGGAATACTTTCAGTCTTTTGACTGTATGGATTACAGATGGAATGACTGTTATATGTGAGTACCGCTTTCTTTGACAGATTCTAGTATGGGTACATATATGTTTTCCCAACCCCAGCACATTAGTTTGCTAATTCCAGATGTATGAAACGCAGGCCTAACTGTATCTAGTATATTGAACGCCAGATAAACTAACTTGGCCTTTTTAAATAAAAAAATCCCTCACTGGAATACTTTCAGTCTTTTGACTGTATGGATTACAGATGGAATGACTGTTATATGTGAGTACCGCTTTCTTTGACAGATTCTAGTATGGGTACATATATGTTTTCCCAACCCCAGCACATTAATTTGCTAATTCCAGATGTATGAAACGCAGGCCTAACTGTATCTAGTATATTGAACGCCAGATAAACTAACTTGGCCTTTTTTAAATAAAAAATTCCCTCACTGGAATACTTTCAGTCTTTTGACTGTATGGATTACAGATGGAATGACTGTTATATGTGAGTACCGCTTTCTTTGACAGATTCTAGTATGGGTACATATATGTTTTCCCAACCCCAGCACATTAGTTTGCTAATTCCAGATGTATGAAACGCAGGCCTAACTGTATCTAGTATATTGAACGCCAGATAAACTAACTTGGCCTTTTTTAAATAAAAAAATCCCTCACTGGAATACTTTCAGTCTTTTGACTGTATGGATTACAGATGGAATGACTGTTATATGTGAGTACCGCTTTCTTTGACAGATTCTAGTATGGGTACATATATGTTTTCCCAACCCCAGCACATTAATTTGCTAATTCCAGATGTATGAAACGCAGGCCTAACTGTATCTAGTATATTGAACGCCAGATAAACTAATCTTGGCCTTTTTAAATAAAAAAATTCCCTCACTGGAATACTTTCAGTCTTTTGACTGTATGGATTACAGATGGAATGACTGTTATATGTGAGTACCGCTTTTGACAGATTCTAGTATGGGTACATATATGTTTTCCCAACCCCAGCACATTAATTTGCTAATTCCAGATGTATGAAACGCAGGCCTAACTGTATCTAGTATATTGAACGCCAGATAAACTAACTTGGCCTTTTTTAAATAAAAAAATTCCCTCACTGGAATACTTTCAGTCTTTTGACTGTATGGATTACAGGTGGACTGGTATTAGTAGGGGTGACACAAGCACACCCAAGTCCCTGATGTAGGATTTCTATGGCACAGACCACTATTACAAGTGATTAATGGACGTTGGGAGAGATTGTGCTGCAGCACTAGTCCCAAGATGGCCGCCGCCTATCAGCCCAGTAACATGTGCCACAAAATGGTCTGCACAACCTTTAAAAAAATAGCCTTGGACTGTGCTGCTAAATCGCTATTGGTCTGAATCCCAGGTGTAGATGTCTGACTTGTTTGGAGCTTTGGAATGCACACTGTGGCAGCTTCTGCTGCAGCACTACAAGTCGCAAATGGCGGCCGGCGGTCAGCCCAGGTACATGTGGATGGAAAATCACTCTGGCCACTCTAAAATAGCCAATCCCTATCAAAAAGCAGCTCAGCTGCAGTTGTTCAGATGAATCACAGGTGGAGGAGAGAAATTTGCTTCCAGTTATTCAATTATCCCTGCCTATTCTCGCCCTAGCATCAGCTGCGTCTATCCCTGTTCTATTCACTATCGGGAGTGAGCACGTCCCGACGTGCGCACAAGCTTATAAAGAGGCTGAGTCACATGCTGCACTCGGCCAATCACAGCCTTGCCAATAGTAGGCATGGCTGCGATGGCATCTTAGGGCAAGTAGTATGATGCATGTTGATTGGCTGCTTTGCAGCCTTTCAAAATGCGCCTAAATACATGCCGAACGACGAACCCGAACCCGAACTTTTTTGAAAATGTCCGGGTTCGGGTCCGGGTCCCGGACACCCCAAAATTCGGTACGAACCCGAACGATGCTCGAACTGTTCGCTCAACACTAGTTTTAATGCGTTTTGCACGCGCGTGGGAGAAATTGGCATGTTTGGTACCCAGACCCGAACCCGGACTTCATCCCTCAAGTTCGGGATTAGGATGAGTATTCTGTAGATTTTATTATTTTCCCTTATAACATGGTTATAAGGGAAAATAATAGCATTCTCAATACAGAATGCATAGTAAAATGTGGATGGAGGGGTTAAAAAAAAATAAAAAAACTCACCATATCCACTTGATCGCGTAGTTGCCGATCTCTCCTCTCTTCTTCATTCATTAGCTGTCGGCTAAAGCAGTGTTTCCCAACTAGTGTGCCTCCAGTTGTTGCGAAACTACAACTCCCAGTATGCCCGGACACCCTTTGGCTGTGCGGGCATGCTGGGAGTTGTAGTTTTGCAACAGCTGGAGGCACACTGGTTGGGAAACACTGGGCTAAAGGACCTGTGATGAGGTCACTGAGCTCATCACATGGTCCAATCACATAGTCCATCACAATGGTGATGGACCATGTGATTGGACCATGTGATGTGACGTCATCACAGGTCCTTTTTACTGGTAGCTAATGCTTAAAGAAGAGAGGAGAGATCGGCAACTACGCGATCAAGTAGATAAGGTGAGTTTATGTTTTTATTTTTAACCCCCTTAATCTACATTTTACTAAGCATTCTGTATTGAGAATGCTATTATTTTCCCTTATAACTATGTTATAAGGGAAAATAATAAAGATTGGGTCCCGTCTCTTAGCAACCTTGCGGGAAAATCACACTGCATCCGCACTTGATTGCAGATGCTTGCGATTTTCCCGCAGCCCCCTTCACTTCTATGGGGCCTACATTGCATGAAAAACGCATAATATAGAGCATGCTGCGATTTTCACGCAACGCAGAAGTGATGCGTGAAAATCACCGCTCATGTGCATAGCCCCATAAAAATGAATGGGTCAGGATTCAGTGCGGGTGCAATGCGTTCACCTTACGCATTGCACCCGCACGGAAATCACGCCCGCGTGAAAGGAGCCTAAGAAAACCACCAGGGCTACAAATTTTACACATGTGGTTGAAGAGAGCAAAATAAATCTTGATCCAGTAGTCGATATCTGAAAAAAAATGTTGCAGTACTATAGAAGATCCAAATACAATTCTGATTGTGTGTTATCATTTATCTTTCTATCTTCAATATTTTTGTATCACAGTGTTTGTGGATCCTTTAAATAATCAAAATTCCTTATGAAGTTATTTCATTGTTTGCAGCCATCTTGAAGCACAGAACTGTCCCTTTCATGACTTCTTCATATCAGAAACAAAAACAATCTGGTTATCGATCAGTATATTTATAATATCATTTTTAAGAGTAGTCATGCAGAAAATAAGCTGATGTGGAGTGATTCCATATTAGTTGGAAATTAATGTTGACTGAGGTAATCTTACATCAAAGGCTGTTCACATAATGAAAGTTTATCATGTAAAAACATTTTCTCTAATGGAGCTAAAAGCTTTTGAACATACAGAAGCACAATGTTGCTAATCAAAACATGAAATATTCCTCCAGGTTTGCTATTCTGGTGCTCTAGATTGCCAAAATAAAAATGAAATTACTAAGTCTTTGCCTCTTAGAATTAAAATATGTTGTATAGAAGAGAGATGCCCAGAAATATGTTTTAGCATATTTTACATTATCTGCTAGGAGAGGAAATTTATACTGCCGCAATAAGGTAGTACTGAACTAAAGCGAACCTATAACATAATTTTATTAATTAACTTATTTACACTATGCCATGTTGCACATTTTCTATTTGCTTTCAAATTTCCCTTATTATTTTCTATTTCATACACAGAACGGTAACTGATTTTTAAATGTAATTTTGAACAAACATACAAGTAACCTAAGTAAACATATAGAGGTGTAGCCATAGGGGTTGCAGAGGTATCACCTTGACCTTGGTGCCTTAGGGGGCTCAAAGGTGTCACTTTGTCACTTAAAAAAAAAAACAGTACTGTATTATAAATGATATTTTTGTAGGTGGGGCCCTTTTATAGATTTTGTATTGGAGTATATAAGATTCTTTTTTATACTGAATGAACTTATAGTAAACTGAATTTACAGTATATAATTTATGAACTATTAGTACATGAATTTAAGGAATTAACATTGCACAACACTCCCTTATTATTAAGAGATACAGTGCTCAGTATGGCTGTTATAATCTGAAGCAATAGCAGTTAGTTTTAGGAAATTAATTAGTGTTGACACTGTTGAGCGAATTAAGCTTCGTCTCCGTAGAGCATTCAATTGTATGAGCTCCGGCGAGGGAAATTCGTTACCACCGAAGTCTTGCAGGACTTCGGGGAATAATTTCTGACTTCGATTTTAGAATTTGAAAACCATTTTCAAAGTTGAATCCAAAGTTGTTCCAGCCAGTACCAAAGCCAACTTCGGATTTTTGTTTTTAAATGGTTTTCAAGTTTAAAAATAAGATGCTTAAAGGGATTCTGTCACTAGTTTTCACCCCTTTGAGCTAAACATATGCTCATGCTCAGGGTCTATTCATGATTCCTAATGTGGGCTCATAAATGCGAACTGTATATTAGTTTTGCCAAAAAAGAGGTTTTACTAACCTGTCAATCATCAAAATATGGTGCCCAAGGGGACGTCTGGGTATGCAGGGTGCCCGGCTGCAGCCATTGCCGTTGGTGCCAAGCGCCGCCTTCCCAGAGTTCTGCGCCGCCTCCTACTCCTCTGTGCTGCCTCTCCCTCCCTCCTCCCGCTGTGAGATTCCACGCGTGCGCACAGGCTCAGCCTGATGCGCACAGACTGCTGGCATCGGCTTCTTCTAGCGTAGTGCGCATGTGTCGGCACTTCGCTAGAGAAGAAGCTTTCAAGCAGTCCGTACGGGCGCATCAGGCTGAGCCTGTGCGCATGCGCGGCATCTCACAGCGGGAGGAGGAGAAGTTAAAGTTGAGCGAACACCTGGAAGCTCGGGTTCACCAGGTTCAGCCGAACTTCGTCGCAAAGTTGGAGTTCGGGACCCGAGCTTGACCCCGAACCCAAACACTATTGAATTCAATGGGGACCCAAACTTTGCGGCACTAAAATGGCTCTAAAAGATTCATGGAAAGGGCTAGAGGGCTTCAAAGGGCAGCAAAATGGGGGAAAGAGCATGACAAGTGCCCTGCAAACAAATGTGGATAGGGAAATGACTTTAAAATAAAAAAAAAATTAAAAATCATAATCTTAAACTATGAGGAGGAGGTCCATATCAAGTAGGTGGTTGAGGAGGCGGTGGACGTGGCGGTGTAGGTGGACGTGGTGGTGTAGGTGGAAGCGGCGGTGGAGGAGGTAGGCAAAACTTTTTCTTTATTATTTTATTTAATTTGGGTAGACCACAAAACATTGTGGAATATATAATATAAAACAAAGAGAAAGTGCTTTATAGTATAACAATGGCTGTGTGAGGCCGGTATACATGTCTATTCTGCACAAGGTACGGAACTGTGGGATCCATGCCTGGTTCATTTTAAAGAATGTGAGCTTGTCCACATTGGCTGTAGACAGGTGGCTGCGCTTGTCTGTGATACCGCCCCCTGCCGTGCTAAATACACGTTCAGACAATACACTGGCTGCAGGGCAGGTCAGCACCTCCAAGGCATAAAGGGTAAGCTCAGGACATGTGCCGAATTTGGAAACCCAGAAGTTGAATGGAGCAGACCCATCAGTCAGTAAGTGTAGGCGTGTGCACATATACTGCTCCACCATGTTGCTGAAATGTTGCCTCCTGCTAAGACGTTGCATATCAGCTGGTGGTGGTTGTTGTGGCGTGGTGACAAAGCTTTTCCATATTTCGGCCATGCTAACCGTGCCTTCTGAGGTGCTGGCGGTGCCCTGGCTGCGTTGGCGACTTCTTCCTCCCCCTCTGCCTTCGCATTATGCTTCCATTGAGCCTCCACTGTCAGGTGGGAATGCCATCAGCAGCGAATTTACCAGCATGCGCTTGTAGTCGCAAATTTTCCGATCACGATCCAGTGAGGGAATTAAGGAGGGCACGTTTTCTTGTAGCATGGATCCAGCAGGATGGCCACCCAGTAATCAGCACAAGTTAGAATGTGGGCAACTCGGCGGTTGTTACTCAAGCACTGCAGCATGTATTCCCTTATGTGTTCCAGGCTGCCCAGCGGCAACGACAAGCTGTCCTCTGTGGGAGGTACAGTATATCATTTGTGTCCTTGATATCCCCCCAGCCACGCTGTAGTGATGACCCTGAGCTGCTTTGGGTGCCACCCTGCTGTGAACACGGTTGTTCCTCAACCTCCCTCTCCTCCTCATCCTCCTCATCCTCCAGAACTGTGCCCTGGGTGGACAATCGTGTACCTGGCCTATGTTGGTGCAGGAACCCACCCTCTGAGACATAGAAGTGGGACAGTAACGCTGAGAACGGCTTCATTGGCACTGGCGATAATGGTGGAGTAGTCAAAACAGCGCAACAAGGCACACAGGTCTCACATTGAGGCCCACTCAGTGGCGGTGAAGTGGTGCTGTTCCGCAGCGCAACTCACCCGTGCGTGCTGCAGCTGAAACTCCACTATCGCCTGCTGCTGCTTGCACAGTCTGTCCAGCATATGCAAGGTGGAGTTCAACCTTGTGGGCAAGTTGCATTTGAGGCGGTGAGCGGGAAGGCCGAAGTTATGCTGCAGCGCAGGCAGTCGAGCAACAGCAGGGAGAGAATGCCAAAAGTGAGCACACACTGCCCACACTTTTTGCAGCAGCTCTGACATATCAGGGTGGATCTTCAGGGATTTCTGCACCACCAAATTCAGCACATGCGCCAGGCAAGGGATGTGCGTCAAACCGGCTAGGCTTAGAGCTGCTATGAGATTTAGGCCATTATCGCACACCACCAGGCCGGGTTTGAGGCTTGCCTGGAAAAGTAGTGGCTGCTGGGAATGACGTACTGTGAAACAGCCAACGACATAAGGTTTTTAAAACTCTCCGTCTCCACCAGACGGAATGACAGCATTTCAAAGGCCAGGAATTTTGAAATGCTGGCATTCAGGGCTAGGGATCACAGGTGGGTAGTGGGGTACTTTTGCTCCATTGTTTGAAAGTTGGACAGCTGAATGCTGCCATGGGACATTGTGGTGCTGCTTGTTGAAAGTTACGGACATGATAGCGTTGCTGACACATCCTCTGTTTGGGGGTGGCCGGTGCCACTGTCACCCCAGATGTGGCAGAAGAGGCCGAGACTGCAGCAGAATAGGGAGCAGGAGGAGCCTGAGACCTTTCTTGGTTTTGGTGTTGTTTACTCTACTGCAGCTCGTGCTTTGCACCTAGATGCCTGGTCATGCAGGTTGTGCTCAGGTTTAGAAAGTTTATGCTTCACTTCAGGATCTGAAGGGAACTCCTTGGAGCTTGCTTTGTTGTGCTCGGTCCCTGGGTGCAGTGGGCAGTAGCAGGCGTACTGTCTAAGGGACGGCTGCTCTGCTTTTGCACCCTGTTCCCTCTTTTGCTGTGCTGGTGGCTCTGTGCGACCATCGCCTCCTTCTCTGAACTGCACAGGTCACTCGCATGACATTGATTCCATGTGGGGTCTGGGACCTCATCGTCCTCCACATCATCTTCCACACAGTCTTCACCCCTGTCCTCCTTGTCGGTTTGCACACTGCAGAAAGTCGAAGCAGTTGGTACCTGTGTTTTGTCATTATCAGAGACGTGCTGAGGTGGACTTCCCATGTCCTCATCCTCAAACATAATTGGTTGGGCATCAGTGCACTCAATCTCTTCCACTTCTGGGGCAGGGCTAGGTGGATGGCCCTGGGAAACCCTGCCAGCAGACTCATCAAAAAACATAAGAGACTGCTGCATGACTTGGGGCTCAGACTGCTTGGCTGATTTGCAAGGGGGTGAGGTGGTGCTAGATTGATGCCCATGGCCTGAAGGTGCCAACTCTGAGCTTTCAGCAGTGGACCAGGTGGGAGACAATGTGAAGGTACTGGAGATGCTGTCAGCTACCCAATCTACTAGCGACTGTACTTGTTTTGGCCTCACCATTCGTAGAGCGGCATTCGGGTCTACTAAATAACACTGAAGGCTCTGTCGTCTAGGCGTTTGGGTATTTAGCTAGCACAGATCGATCACGTCCTCTCCCTTCAACAGGAGCTCCACAAACACTGAGAAGCACCATGACCAGGGCCACATCCAGGGGCGTAGCTAACGGCTCATGGGCCCTGGTGCAAGAGTTTAGCTTGGGCCCCCCTTCCCTCAGTGCCTTGTGTGTCTTCTTATGCGACACAAGGGTCTTTGGGCCCCCTCAGGCTCCTGGGCCCGGTAGCGACTGCTACCTCTGCACCCCCTATGGCTACGCCCATGGCCACATCCCTTATTTGACGTTCTCCTCATAATTTGCGTTCACCCACCAAACTAAGAGATGGTTTATCTCAGGTGACAATTTAACTGCCAATAGTCAACAATTAATTAACTAATAGTAAGGCAGTGCCTGTGTCATAAATAGAATGTGACAAAACAGTATAACGGAGCAATTCAATACAATTACTTCACTATCACAAAAAATTTGAATTTTCCAACCAACAATGTAACAGCCAAAGTTAAAGGTTTAATTCGGCTGTCAGAAATGCAGCGTATGGATCCAAATGTGCTATCTAGCTCAAAAACTATGTTTTTTGCAAACAACTATGTAAATGCAGTATGTTATGGTTTTATTTGAATATCAGAAATGCAGCGTAGGATCCTAATGTGCTATCTAGCACAAAAACTGTGTTTTTTTACAAACAACTATGTAAATGCAGTTTGCTACGGTTTTATTGGAATATCAGAAATGCAGTGGAGGCCACTAATGTGCTATCAAGCACAAAAACAGTGTTTTTTGCATACAACTATGTAAATGCAGTTTGTTACGGTTTTATTGGAATATTAGAAATACAACGTAGCCTGCTAATGTGCTATCTAGCACAAAAACTGTGTTTTTTGCAAAACAACTATGTAAATGCAGTATGTTATGGTTTTATTGGAATATCAGAAATGCAGCGTAGGGCGCTAATGTGCTATCTAGCACAAAACTGTGTTTTTTGCAAACAACTATTTAAATGCAGTATGTTACGGTTTTATTGGAATATCAGAAAAGCACAAAAACTGTGTTTTTTGCAAACAACTATATAAATGCAGTATGTTAAGTTTTTATTTAGAAATGCAGCGTAGGATACTAATGTGCTTTATTGGAATATCAGAAATGCAACGCAGGCCATTAATGTGCTATCATTCACAAAAACAGTGATTTTTGAAAGCAACTATGTTAATGCTGTATGTTACATTTTTATTGGAATATCAAAAATGCAGCGTAGGAACCTAATGTTCTATCTACAACATAAACTGTGTTTTTTGCAAACAACATTGAAAATGAAGTATGTTACGGTTTTATTGGAATATCAGAAAAGCAGCGTGCGATCCTAATGTGCTATCTAGCACAAAAACTTGGTTTTTTGCAAACAACTATTTAAATGCAGTACGTTATGGTATTATTGGAATATCAGAAATGCAGCGCAGGCCGTTAATGGGCTATTAAGCACAAAAACTGTGTTTTTTGCAAACAACTATAAAAAATGCAGTTTGTTACGGTTTTATTGGAATATCAGAAATGCAGCATAGGATCCTAATGTGCTATCTAGCACAAAAACTGTGTTTTTTGCAAGCAACTATATAAATGCAGTATGTTACCATTTCATTGGAATATCAGAAATGCAGCGTAGGCCGCTAATGTGCTATCTAGCACAAAAACTGTGTTTTTTGCAAACAACAATAAAAATGGGGACCCGAACTTTTGGGCACTAAAAAGGCTGTAAAAGACACCCAGAGGGATAATATACCGCAATAAACGCATTGCGATTACAACTTTGAGCTAACGATCACCATGGGAACGCCTCCTCCAGTAGAATGTACTGTCGGATCTGAGAATTAAGTTGAAATCGCAATGCGATTCTTATATATTTGCTTAATCGCATTGCGATTTCAACTTAGCATTGCTAAATAATTCCATCCATATCGTTAACTTACTGAGTCAGTAAGTTAACGAATATGGATGGAATTATTTAGCAATGCTAAGTTGAAACGGCAATGCGATTAAGCAGATATATAATAATCGCATTGCGATTTCAACTTAATTCTCACATCCGACAGTACATTCTACTGGAGGAGGCGTTCCCATGGTGATCGGTAGCTCAAAGTTGTAATCGCAATGCGATTAAGCAATACATAAGAATCGCATTGCGATTCCAACTTTTAGTACTCAACTTTTAAAATCGTACACCACTTTAAGTTCCAAAGTTGCAATCGCGTTCGAATAGAACTTAAAGCTGTCTCTTAGTCAGTTTTAGTATTGGTGTGTTGTAATAGAAGTTACATTCGTACGCGAATATAACTTAGAGCAATACAGTCAACTTTACACTGTTAGTTTTATTATCGCGATAATACAACTATTCAAGAATCGTGTACGTGCGTCTGTACGTGTGTGCGTTACCTCGGACACTATTCTATTTCGCCAGCCACAGCTGAAACCACTGATTTATGGTATTGCTATTTTGGCAATTGAATTTAACCCCAGAAAATAATCTATCCTTTGCCAGACAGCAGACAGTATTATACTTGTCTAACCAAAGCTGGAACACCAGATTTAGGGATTGGTATTTGGGCAATTGTATTTAACCCCTTAATAAAATATAGAAATTTCTTTCCTGAGTTTCTAGGGGTGACAATTAGCACAGCCAAACCCCTGATGTAGGATATAGCAAAAAAAAAAACTAGTATTGATGGATTGATGGACTTGGTGGCAGCTTCTTCTGGCGCACCACAAGTCACAAAATGGCCGCCGATCAACCCAGAAAATAAGTGACAGAAAAACGCTCTGTGCAGCCTAAAAACCAGCGAGCAAGTAACTAGCAGAAGTTCAATGATTCTCAGCTGTAAATTGATCCGTTCATTAGGTGCTGTTGCTGACTTTAACCTGCCTAATCTCGCCCTGACAGAAGCTGCGTCCTCTCCCTACACTAATCAGAGCAGTGTGACGTGCGGCGCTACGTGACTCCAGCTTAAATAGAGGCTGGGTCACATGCTGCACTTGGCCAATCACAGCCATGCCATTTGTAGGCATGGCTGTGATGGGCTCTTAGGGCAAGAAGTAAAACGCTAGCTGATTGGCTGCTGTGCAGCCCTTTAGAAAGCGGGAAGTAATCGACGAACACCGAACCCGAACCCGAACGTTTTTGAAAATGTCCGGGTTTGGGTCCGGGTCCCGGACACCCCAAAATTCGGTACGAACCCGAACTATTCTCGAACTGTTCGCTTAACACTAGTCCCTGGCACAAGTGCAGTTCACATGCAGTTGCAAGTGCACTGCACTTGCAAAAATGGCCGCCGACGCCCACCGAACTAGCAGATGGATTAAAAGTTATTTTTCAGTGTCATTGGGCTCAGGGCTGGGTACAAAAATGTAGCATAGCACCCTCAATAATCGCTGTAGTTTGAAGATTGAACAACACCAAGTACACCAGAATTCTTCCCTAATCTCTCCCTCAAAGCAACAGCATCCTATCCATACACTGAGAAGAGCAAAGTGACGTGCGGCACTATGTGACTTCAGCCTATATAGAGGTTGGGTCACATGCTGCACTTGGCAAATCACAGCCATGCCATTAGGAGAACAGACATGTAAAACGCTTGTTGATTGGCTGCCCTGCAGCCTTTCAAAAAGCGCCTAGAAATCGCCGAACAAAGTACCTGAACCTGAACTTTTACGGAAATTTCCGCTCAAATATATATATAATACTTAATCATCCAGTATAATCATCCAATACATCATTTCATTCCTAGATTACTTGGATGTTTTAAATTAAAATTGAAATTGGTTGCAATTTTGAAGTCTTATGGTATTGCAGACTAACATTTGTGAGGACTGTGAGCAAAAACTCTACATCTCAAAAGATATTTTATCTAACTATATAAAATTCCATGGCCCTGATACAACATATTGACCATGACTCCTTAGCAGTCACTATAATAATATAACATTTAACATAATTATAATTAACAACACTGTTGCCGTTCCCCTTTTTTCACTTTTTGATTAAAAGGTCCCAGACAGGGTTTGTCTGGCTCTGCTCTTTTCCCCTGTTTTTCTCTTAGTCTGTGTTCACCATCATGTTTTTTTCCTACATTTAAAGTACACACATAAGCTACATGCACACGACAGTTGCTTTTCTCAGCTTCCGTTTCAGTTTTTTTTGCGGATAGAATAGGAACACATTCATTTCAATGAGTCAGCAAAAAAATGCTGACAGTTCATCCGTTTGTGTTCTGTGTCTGTTGTCCGTGTTTACCTTCAGCAAAAAAAGTAGTGCATGTCATACCTTTTTCTAATTTGCGGACAAGGATAGGCATTTATTACAATGGATCTGTGAAAACAAAGGAATCCTCCCAAAAAAACTGATGGACCATTAGTTTTTTTTGCGGATCCCGATCTGCGGACAGCAAAAAACAACGGTCGTGAGCATGTAGCCTATATAGGGGAACTGACAATGAAAATGCAGCTTGATCTCCTCTGTGCAGTCGACCCCTGGGCAGGCCTCTCATAAATTTGGTGCATCCTCTTGTTGGCTGTGTGACAGACTAAAATCTATGGCAGCCTCCTAGCTGCCATTGATTTCTGTCTTAATTCACTCCAGAAAACTGGTGTGAATGCAAAGAAATGTGTCAAGTCTGCTGGCACTATATGATGTATACTTTAAACAGATGCCTCAGTCACCATAGGGTTCCATTGTAAAAAAAAAAAAGTATGTTAACATATATGTTTTTTGCTGGACTCTGTGGGAAGGAAAAACATAGTGTACTACTCTTTTCCATCTTAATTTTCCCAACGTACATGTTAAACATGGGCCAAGAATGGTACTGATATGAAGGGTGAAAATCTCTGGAGTTCTGGACAGCACTTTAGAATATGTTGGCACTATATTAGAAATGAAAAATGACTGAATTTAAAACTTTTACCATGCCTCCTCAACAATTTTAGCATTAACAGGAACATGTATATTGCAACAACATTAACATTTTTAAGACAGCACTGTCTTGTAAAATGTGGAAGATGTGCATTAGATTTATGATCAGTGGGTATAATCTTATAACCATCATTTTTAATTCAGCACACTTCAGTGAATGAACAATGATCCTGTAGATTTTGATGAGAAGCATGGAGATGTCATAGCTATTTATCTTCAGAAGAAAGACAACATTGTCTCCTCCTGCAAAATACAAGTATACCTACTATATATAGCAAACAATGTCTCTGTTTATCTATTCTAGCGTTCAGTGTAGAGTTTGTACATAAATTATTTTAAAAGATTCACTGCCAAGAAAGGATCAACTAATCTGCTAAATGAATTTTAAAATCCATTCTCACTACGGTTGATAGCTGCAGACCCCCTCCTTGTGTTTGGTAATTACCCCAATATTTTCTTCACACTTGTTTAAAATGGCTCCCGCTTGGGTTCCCTATGAAGGCAGGTTTTCCCTTTCCTCCAGTATAGATCAGAAACACAAGAGAAAAGCACATTGGCTTATCGCACAGCCTCATTCCATCTGCTGCCAGTGGGGGTTCAGATAATCACAGTCATTGCTATAGAGGACAAGCAGTCTGAGAGATGCAGATAGAAGTCATAATAATGGAGAAAGGGATTTCTTGTAGGGAGAATGACATAGTGAAACATAATCATACTTTAACAATTTCAAAGGCAAAGGAGCAAAGTACCCTTTTAACGTGCAGCATGTCTCTTAATTATATTAATGCTACGATCAAAGCTACTATATAACCTTCAAAAAAGCAAAGGGCAACAGGAGAAAAGGTGTTATGATGTGTCTGCATAAAATTATCTAATTATCTCATATTAAAACTAATGCAACAATTTAGGAGGTGACTGTTTTTACGTATACTGTTCCATAAAATGGTGGGCATAAGCAAGCTAGGATACAGTAGAACAGTTTATTAAAGACAAAACTATACTGGATGCTCATGAAACAGCACATAAAGTCCAACACAGGCATTGATTTCTTCAGCAGATAAAAACAATATCAGCACTTTTGCTTAGACAAGTGTCACGTAGTCCATATCTTCATGTAAGCATGATAGCATAGAAAGGTTCAGCCTGTGAAGGTCACCAGAAGTAAGTCTGAGCATGGCAGTAGTTTTTTTTTTTTTTTTGTTAGCAGAACTTTTCAGTATCTCTAACACACAGGCCCAGAATTGCTAATTCTATAGATGGTGTAAGCTCAGTTAAGCCATCTAGACATGCACTGGATTTATCACAGGGGCTCAGGCTGGATGAGAAATGTGGTGGTAGGGATAAACATTTTTTTCTAACACTATACCAACTATTGGTTGGCTTACTTTGAGGTAGAATTTTATGCCATGACAATGGTGAAATCTTGACTAAAAATGGACCACCTTAGGCCATGCCCCTTTTCCTTTGAATCTATGCTCCTATCTGCTAAGCCCCACTCCTTGCCAAGCAGAAAACAGTGTAGAAACCCTAGTTGTGCTAAATTGGGGTAAAAACCTGGAGTTTATTATGACAGTGACCATTCCATCCAGTTTCTGCAGCCACTCCTTAGGGTATGTTCAGACGACGAAAATTGACGCGCGACAAAAAGTCGCACTATTGTCGCGCGACAATTTTTAGATGCGACTTTGCGGCGACACATTTCTTCTGAGATGGAAGCTTCCTCCACAAAAGAAAAAGGCCATGTGAAATTACAAGGGACCATGACTCCTTTTTATAAACTTGTGTCTGGGTCACAAACCAGACACCCAAACAACATTCTGTCGCATTACTGTCGCATATAAGTCGCAGTCGCACGTGATTCCTATTGAATTCAATGGGCGAAATATCGCATGCGACATGCGGCTTGCGACAGAAAATCCGACAAGAACTCACGTCATGCGACTGTCGCGTCGCAGTCGCAGCATGTCGCATGTCGCAGTGCGACGCCATAGACTCCCATTATGAAAATTGTCGCGCGACAATTGTCGTCGTCTGAACATACCCTTAATCTCAGATTAATACACTTAGCAGCTTAAATGTTGCTCAGTGCCCAAATCCTTCCTTTACACCAAACAGTAGCAGCCTCAGTGGCAAGCACTTACCATCTAGCATTTTCTTTGCTGGCTTTTTATAGCTGGTATTTAGAATGTGACCATGTGTTTTCAAGGTTATGTACCCACTCATATTGTTAATTAGCTTCAGTACATTTAAATACAGGCGACTTTATTCAGGTCAATTTAAATATAGGGGAATTTATTCAGTTACCACACAAAGTAGCATAAAAAAGATGTGTAAATTTCAGTAACACATATGACAATTGTATTTTCAAATATCAAACACAATCAACTTTTTCATACATTTTGCCTAAATACTGAATACAACTGTACTCACTATCTTACTGTTTTTTCTTTGAACAATGGGGCTCCTGGTCACTAGTGATGTCGCGAACATAAAATTTTCAGTTCGCGAACAGCGAACGCGAACTTCCGCAAATGTTCGCGAACATGCGAACAGTGCGAACCGCCATAGACTTCAATAGACAGGCGAATTTTAAAAAACAAAGGGACTCCTTCTGGCCACAATAGTGATGGAAAAGCTGTTTCAAGGGGACTAACACCTGGACTGTGGCATGCCGGAGGGGGATCCATGGCAAAACTCCCATGGAAAAATATCTAGTTGACGCAGAGTGTGGTAAGTTGTAATCGCAATGCGATTAATACAGGTTATATTAATCGCATTGTGATTACAACTTAGATCTGAGTTCCTAATGGTTGTATTGCTAGAATATAACGAAGATTGAGAATAGGAACCCAGCTCTAAGTTGAATTCGCAATGCGATTAATATAACCTGTATTAATCGTATTACGATTACAACTACTAAGATGGATGCCATCCTTGCTTTTTGATGGGAGGTGGGAGGGTCTGGGAGGGAGACTGATGTACTAGCCCTAAAAGGGCTTTTTGGGTTGCTGTCAGGACGCAGTCCTTACAGCAGAGATCTGATGAGTCTTTCAGGACTGGAGTGGACACTGAATAAACTAGCCTAGCTATCAATTTCCCTATTAAATCTCAGCAGCAGCTACACTGTCCCTCCTCTCACTAAGACTGCAGCTTCCGAATGAATCTAAAATGGATGCTGTGTCCAGGAGATGGGAAGGTCTGGGAGGGAGGGTATGCTAATTGGCTGGAATGTGTCTGCTGACTGTGAGGTACAGGGTCAAAGTTTACTCAATGATAGGGGTGGACCTAACATCGCATATGTTCGCTCGCCGCTGACGAGCAGCGCACAAGCTATGTTCGCCGGGAACTACTCGCCGGTGAATAGTTTGGGAGTTGGGACATCATATTTGCGAACTTAACTTAGAGATGGGTTCCTAATGGTTGTATTGCTAGAATATAACTAAGATTGGGAATTTAGCTCTATATTCTCAATCTTCGTTATATAATTCTAGCAATACAACCATTAGGAAACCCAGATCTAAGTTGAATTTGCAATGCGATTATTATGACCTGCATTAATCGCATTGCGGAATTAACTTAGAGCTGAGTTCCTAATGGTTGTTGTATTGCTAGAATATACGTTATATTCTAGCAATACAACCATTAGGAACTCAGCTCTACGTTGAATTCGCAATGCGATTAATGCAGGTTATATTAATCGCATTGCAAATTCAACTTAGATCTGAGTTCCTAATGGTTTTATTGCTAGAATATAATGAAGATTGAGAATATAGCGCTATATTTGTTATCTTCGTTAATATATTCTAGCAATACAACCATTTGGAACTCAGATCTAAGTTGTAATCGCAATGCGAATAATACAGGTTATATTAATCGCATTGCGATTTACAATTACTAACACTGCAGCTTCAGAATGAATGTAAGATGGATCCTATCCTTGCGTTTAGATAGGAGGTGGGAGGGTCTGGGAGGGAGGGTATGCTGATTGGCTGGAATGTGTCTGCTGACTGTGAGGTACAGGGTCAAAGTTTGCTCAATGATAAAGTATAGGGGCGAACGCGAACATCGAATATGTTCGCCCGGCAGAGGCGAACGCGAACAAGCTATGTTCGCCGGGAACTGTTCACCGGCGAATAGTTCGGGCCATCTCTACTGGTCACCTGCTGTAAAAGAAACTGCTGCAATTCTCCACTCAGCAGTTGGTTGACCAGGATCACCTCTGTGCACATAAAAGTGTTTTTCTGAGATAAATTTATTTAAAGGGCCTTTGAATGGATATTTATTTATTTTACGCACTTATAAAGCGCTGATGTATTCCAACAGCATTTTACAGACACTAACATCATGCTGTCCCCAGTGGAGCTCACAATCTAAGTTCCCTATCAGCATGTCTTGGGAGGAAAGTGGAGTACTCAGAGGAAACCCATGCAAACACAGGGAGAACATACAAACTCCATGCAGATGTCCCTGTTTGATTTTTAACCTAGGATCCCAGAGCTGCAAGGCACCAGTGTGGGTTCCACCCCCTTAGGGCTCTTGCAGCCGAGCGTATCTCCTGCGTGTTATCCGCAGCGAGAATGAGAGCCAAGCTGCGCAGTGGACATCAGAGGCACGAAGCAGTAACATGATAGATACTGTTCCGTGCCTCTCTGTGACCCTTTCACTACAAAATCACAGTGAGATAAAGTTGTCACAGTGATTTTGTAGTGAAAGGGTCACAGAGAGGCACAGAGCATTATGTATCATGTTACTGCTTCATGCCTCTGATGTCTACCACACAGCTTGACTCTCATTCTCGCTGCGGATAACATGCAGGAGATCCGCTCGTCTGCAAGAGCTTTTAGGCCCCTTTCACACGGGCGAGTTTTCTGCGCGGTTGCTATGCGTGAGGAGGACGTATTGCACCCACACTGAATCCGGACCCATTCATTTCTATGGGTCTGTGCACATGAGCAGTGATTTTCAAGCATCACTTCTGCGTTGCATGAAAATCGCAGCATGCTCTATATTGTGCGTGGGGCTGTGGGAAGTGAATGGGGCTGTGGGAAAATCGCAAGCATCCGCAAGCAAGTGCCGATGCGTTGCGATTTTCCCGCATGGTTGCTTAGCAACGGGACCCGATCTTTATTATTTTCCCTTATAGCATGGTTATGAGGGGAAATAATAGCATTCTTAATAAAGAATGCATAGTAAAATGAAGTGGTTAAAAATAATAAAAGTTAACTTACCTTAGCCACTGGATCGCGTAGTTGCGATCTTTTCTCTCTTTCCCTGCATCAGCTAAGATCTAAAGGACCTGTGATGACGTCACATCACATCGTCCAATCACATGGTCCATCTTACCATGGTGATGGACCATGTGATTGGACCATGTGATGTGACGTCATCACAGGTCCTTTAGTTCTTAGCTGATGCAGGGAAAGAGAGGACAGATCGCAACTACGCGATTAAGTGGCTAAGGTAAGTTAACTTTTATTATTTTTAACCCCTTCTACTTCATTTTACTATGCATCCTTTATTAAGAATGCTATTATTTCCCCTTATAACCATGTTATAAGGGAAAATAATCAATTCTCCAGAAGACCCGAAACCGGACTTCAGTGATGAAGTCCGGCTTCGGGTCTGGGTACCAAACATGGCGATTTTTCTCACGCGTGTGCAAAACGCATTACAAACGTTTGCACTCGCGCGGGAAAAACGCGCATATTCCCGCAACGCACCCGCCTCTTATCCGGGGGTCAAACATGACGCCCGTGTGAAAGAGGCCTTAATCTCCCAGTGCTTCTAGCACTGCTGCTTCAGTCTTCCACACTGCCCCTTGTTTATATAGGTGCATCAAAGATGTGCCAGTATGCCATATTTTACTGCTGTAACCAATCATTGGTCTAAGTCATGGCAGAAGACTGCTGAGGCCAGTGATTGGCTGCAGGAGTCATGCGAGGTATATGAACATGTCATCACTGAAGCCAAGTATACAAAGACTGACGGTGAAGAAGTGATCAGGGATTTCATAGGAGTAGCTTCTTTCCCTGTTTTTAGCACAATTACTGGCTTTGAGAAACTTTTTAATTATCTGAAAAAACTCTTTAAAACTGAGAAGGGCACAAAACACCACATCAGTGCTGTACTCTTTATTCTCAGGATGGGTAGGCGTCCCATAGATCAAACCTCACTGTTCATAAAGTGATGGCATATCTGGACAATATGCCTTGACTTCAAAAAAAATGAAGAAAAAAAAACTTTAAAGGCTATGCATTTTTTTTTTAAATTGGTCTTTATTACAAACATGAAACCCTTTTTTCTGTACAGGGCAGCCAGCTAATCTGACGGCTCCATATCTCTGCTGTAATGATAAACAGTCATAATAGCTCAGTTCTTATCTTACTGATAAGAATGTGGCTAAAAAAGTGTTTAGGACCTATTAGTAAATAAGAGGTAAAGGTTATTAGATGGCCAGCATAAAGTGAAAGTAAAAAGTAAAATTCACACAGCTAGACAAACAATTTTTGACAGGACGACTCATATTTGTAATATTGGTAATAAATACCAATTTTAAAAATCATTTTTAGGCCAAAATGAGTAAAATGCAATCGTAAAAAAAATGCATCTGAAGGTATACATAGCCTTTAACTTTAATGGCATAGGCTCAACCAAATGCAAATTTAGCCTTGCTGGTACTTCACATGACTATCTTTAAGCAACAGCTTACACAAATTAATTGTAAACTATATATTTAAAGCAATTTTTTTTCTGATACAGAGTTTCAAATAAGCCATATAAACTGCAGTAGCATATATAGACAAAAGTGTTAGATTAAAGATACAGCAAATGTATCAAACAACATATACTGTTTGACAAATTTGGTGCAAAGTATGCCAATGCACACTCAGGCAAAACTGACTGAAATTATCCTCATGACAAATTCACCCCATACTGTATACTGTAGTTAAATGGTAAGATTATGACTGTCTCTGCCTTCTAGAAAGATCTATTAAAAAATAATACAGAACCACATAGGAAAAAAAAAGAAAAATGCTGCTTCCAAAAACGACATAACTTTAGCATTTAAATCCTCTACTGATATATCAAATCAAGTGTTCAAATCTGGTATGTACTGAAAAAAAGTGAACAAAATTTTAGTATGTTCAAAATATTACAATGTTTTAAAATGAAAGTTTGAACACAGTAACAGAAAACAAAATCATTCCTGCCTTGTAAAAATGAGTGCATTATCTTAGATCTATAGCGCTCATTGATGCTAAGGTTTTGGTTTTTAAATCAACATAACACGTCTGACTCATGTTACATTACCTAACGTGACACTCTTTACTTGCTGAAGTAAAAGAGCAATTTTATAAATGGAATTGTCTAATGAATTCACTAATGAATTCACTTATTAACTGACTTCCAGTATTAATCATGACACATTAGCACACCTTTAGAGTATGTTCCCAGTAATTATAATGAAAGCCTCTTCTACTAAACATAATATTACTATGTACAACCATTCTAAAAAAAATTCAAAACTAAGGCGTACATAAAAAGAAAAGGCTCTATATTTTTTTGCATTTTTATTTTATAGCCACTTATACTGTCAAGGATTAACTGAGTTTACTAAAATATGAATGTACTATACAATTATTTTGCATATCATATCCATTTTGTTTATGGAATAAAGCTAGGGCTAGAGCTCTAAATATGCAGCCTTTTCTAAAATAGATATTTATTTTGGCAAAGTTAAAAAAGATTTGTAAAATCTATGTTTTTA
The DNA here is from genome assembly GCA_033119425.1 of Bufotes viridis. Taxonomy (NCBI): domain Eukaryota; kingdom Metazoa; phylum Chordata; class Amphibia; order Anura; family Bufonidae; genus Bufotes; species Bufotes viridis. The sequence continues at coordinate 416,250,243 of CM065589.1, read as the reverse complement.
TTAAAATTATAAAAATAAATAAATATTACTTTAATTTAAAGGTTATGGGCACCAGACTTGGAAAGATTATTTTTAGTAGGTTAGTGATTACATTGAGTTAAAAATTTAGATTAAGTTAGATAAAAACTCTCATAATTCCAGGTTGATTGTGGAATATGTTGATGCATAGCTAATTTTTCATGCTTCTTCGGAAATGTTAAATCCAAAATCCGGATGGGTCACTCAAGCACATTCTTCACAGCCTTGTTCCAAAACAAGTACTGTGCTTTTTTTTCGGGTGTGTGACTATTGTTGTTGTTCTTTTGGAAGGTGAATCTTGCTCTATGCATCTTCCATAGATCCTGACTACTTTCCTAGTTCCTGCAGCTACTGTACCAAACTTTCCTAATGTGTAATGCTGACTATACTTGGCTTTACAATAGGTATATATTGGCCAGGTGATGAGTAGTGCCTTGTTTTCTCTGGACAAGATGTTAGGTATTTAGGCCGAAACTTCAATATTGGGGTGTCTTACAGCCAACTGTAAGTAAGCTGGTATGCACTTTGTAATGAGGAGTGGCTTTTGTATGGCCACTAAAATCTAATTAGAGGAATGCCACAGAGATTCTCCCATTTGCACAACAGAACTCTGAAGCTCTGTTAGAGTTATCACCAGACTTCTGGTCACCTCACTGACCTGTTGCTCACTTTTCATCGTTTTAGAACTTTGCTCATTTAAGAATGTTGGAGGTTACTGCTAGGTTCTGCAGCAGATTTGTGCCCAGATTTGTGGCTTAACACAACCCTGTGTGCCTGGGTCTAATTAATTGACTCATATGCTTTTATGCCTGGGTCTACTCATTTGATTTATATGCTTTTTTGCTTTGACATTCACTACAACTGAAGGATCTTATATAAACTATATGAACACTAATGTGTTAGAAGCATCTAAAGTCAAATCAATATAAACAATATGAATTTGAATTCAACCTTCATAGCCAATGTTCTGAATTCTTATATAGAGTATATGTGTTGTTATTTCTTATAAATTTGTTTACATTTGTATAAAACAGATTTTGCTTAGTTATTATCAATGATTGATTATAACTGTACTAAAAATGGTATATATTTTACATTTAGCTTATAGCATAACAATATGTATTAAAAGTGATGGAGTATAACGTGTATTCATTTAGTTATACAGTATGCTATGTTCAAAATATCAGAATAAACTATAAACATAGGAACACAAGCCTGACTTTCACTATACATTATAGTTACTATATATATTTATAAACACAAAATAAAATTGTCTACCATTTATTATGTAATTAAATATAACAGATGGGAAATAAGAAATATCATGAAAAAAAATCATTTATATATGTTGTAATTTATTTTAAGTGAGGCAGAAAAAAGAATATTGTCTGTTCGACTAAATATATCAGTTAAACACTTTTTAAACACTTTTGTGTTTTGGGAAATAAATCCAATATTGGGTGAGAATTAAAGATAAGCAAAGTTTGAAAATATTTGTTTCGGCAGCTTCGCCAAATTTCATCAAGAAATTTGATTCATTACAAATTACTTTGTCACAAATCACTTTTCATTGTATGGAGCCGCCACAATAAGATGCCGTATTCAATGCTGATGGCAGCATCTGAAACTCACATTCACATGCTCAGGGCGTTAATCTGAGCTTTAAAAATACAATTGTACTCACCTCATCAACTTGATCGCAGAGAAGCCATCAGCTCCCGTCTTGATTGAAGAAAACGCTCCAAAGGACCTATGGCGAACATAATGACATCTGATGATTTACTGCCTGAATAAAGTACGTTTAAAAATTACGTTTTATTATTACTGTATGTTAAAAATTGGTTCTACACCAAAATAAACAAATCAGGCTGGTGGTGCGAGTTAGAGTCTGGAATTGGTATAAATATATCCAGCTCAATAGAGTTCACATCCACCAATAGATACTGAGGGCTGAATGTGGGGCCCACACACAGAGTGGGATGAAAACAACCAGATCACTCCAGTATACTGACACCACTACATGTAGATCCCACTGATTATAGGGATGTACTGTAGGTGCAGTCACTAAGCGGTCTAGTTATAAATGAATCTCCCTCACTTCTACATTGTGTTTTATGCCCTCAGATTAATGGGCTCAACATAAATGTACATATAAGTGGCGCTCAGCGTTGTTCACATAAACTGTGTGTCACTGATAGGAGCGCTCTCATTCGCTCAACGCGTTTCTTTACCGCTATATTGCGGTTGTTCATCAGGAGCAGTTAAAGAGCACTACTCTATTAGAACCACACACCTAATTATGAGTGTGTGGTGTAACAAACATGACGCTGCACACCTCTAATAATATGTATGCAGCAAGGACATTGATTGTCATTTAGACACACCAACCACAGTGCTGCACACCTCTGATGGCGTGCGTGCAGCCACAAAGTTGGTGGTGTGTTTAGTTATTTACAGCGCTGCACGGCTCTGATATCGTGCATGCAGCATATTCGAGCCTCCGGCATATAGTAGCCATATCGTGGGCGATTCACGTGCTGTTTAAATGGAGAACTCCCCACCCCCATCTCCGCCCAGCCTCCAAACCAGGAGCCAATGAGGCGCTTTTGTAGAAAATACCACTCCTCCTCCTGTCATAATACATATGCTATCGGCATTTGGGGTATATATGTGATCATGATGAATGCTTGAGAGACCTGTAATCTCATGAAGGGACACCTCAATTAAGGTATCAACCTGATACATGTCATAGATTCTATTAGAATTGTTGCAAAACGGGTAAGCGGTGATCAATAAAATCAATAAAATATATGTAGGTAATGTAAAGGATATTTATGTGGTCACTCAAAAGCGCATCAAGGGGTGGGGTTGTTAGTTGCTTAATACCTAACTCAACAAACCCTCCCCGTGTCATTGTATGGCGAGGGGGACACCCGTCCAGGGAAATCCTACATAACCACATGTGTTGCGTTCCACTGCGGTAACTTCCAGTCTGAATGACGTTCTAAAATGGAAACCGCAGGAGTATCATAGTGGTTGACTGATGGGTTTTATTCATGTGAAGGAAGGGGAGTGTCCCTTCAAATGAAACAAGCATAACATATTGAATCATTTAGGCCTTTAGGTTTGATAGTGTCAAGAGTAAAGGTCCATTGGGCCTCTTTTCTCAGGAGTATGATGTCAATGTCCCCCCCCTCTGGGTGATGCCCTCACATGTTCTATGCCATGAAACATAATGCAGTTGTTTTCTGTAGGGTGGTTTATGGCAACATGTTGTGCAATAGGGGTATCTCCACTATTGTTGATTTTCAGTAGGTGTTCCCCTATGACTCTTCTAAATTCGCGTTTCGTCTTGCCCACATATTGTAGGCCACAAACACATGTTGCCAAGTATACCACTCCCACAGTCTTGCAGTTTATGAAAGATTTGATGTCATAACTTCGGCCAGTGGCCGTACTTATGAATTGACCTCCTTTCTTAATAGCCTTACAGGCAACAAGTAAGTGCCATTCAGTTTTTTCGAGGTAAGCCACGTTTCACTGGTTGGAGAGTTAAACATGCTGTGGACCAGTCTGTCCCTTACATTGCCACCACGACGGTAGGTCACTCGAGGGTACTCCCCCACCAGCTCGCCAACAACTGGGTCAGATCTTAAAATGTCCCAGTGCTCTTTGAGAAGTGCCTGAACCTCTCTATGCAAATCTGTCTTCAGCGCACTCTGTTTGAGGGCTGTCTGTAGGGTTCCAACCCAATACGTATGCAAATATAACGACAGCAGCCAAAGTGATAGTGCTTAAATGGAATAAACTCTTGTTTATTGATTCACGTGCGGCGGTAACTGTATGACGTTTCGGCAAGTATTTGCCTTCATCAGATACTACATAAAAGAAATACATACATAGAGGTCAGTGCAAATCGATAATACAAAAATGAACGAAACAGTGACAGTATATAGTTACAAGGTATGTATCACACTAAACACCAAAGGTCATAAATGCGGAGTAACGTGCACCATAGGTCCATATGTAGTTTCAGTCCGAATATGTCCAATGATGGATCCTTTATAGGTTCTGATAGGCTAGGGCTCAGAGAGTCCTAGGACAGGTATCTCATGTTGCATCATCTATATGGTTTAAGAACAGTTAAGGAAGAATATCCCCTTCCCAATAATCAGTCATCTATTTGGTAGTTATAACAGGCTGTAAGAAGCAATACATAATAACATCTGGACAATGAAAATATGTTGTAGTAGTCTAAAACAATTTCTAAAGCAACTATGTGCATACTGGCATATATATATATCCAAATTACTAGAGCAAGCAGGACTTGTAAAGGCTATTTTGACTTACCTATGCCGCAGACTTGAAAAGTGGTTGTGGAAAGTGGACGCAGAAGGTAGTTACATGCATATAGCATGTTGGAGGTTGTGTAGGTGTCTGGAAAGCATGAGGAAGCAGGGAAATTTATACTGATTCGCGCCAATTGAGATGAGGTGTGGTTAAGGCAGGAAAAGGTATGGTACATATGACCGGAAGTGGATGCGTGTCACACTGGACCGCATCTAAAATCGTGTCATATGGGTCTAAATATAGCTAAAATAAAATAATGGGGCTGTAAAGGGAGAAGGGTGGGGGGAGAGAGAAAGGCGCCCCCAGATTTGGGTATCAATGTGGGGCACTGTGATCATGCGCTGCAGTGGGGCGCAAGCCGGAAGTAGTATGCGTTCCACTGTGGAACGCATGGCAAGTCGCGGTCTGTGAGGGAGCTGCTGGGAGGCGGAAGTATATGCGTTCCACAGTGGAACGCACGATACACCGTGGTCTATAGGGAGCTGATGCAAGGCGGAAGTACATGCGTTCCAAAGTGGAACGCAAAGGTGTATTGTGGTTACACATGGGTTAAGGAAGGACGAAAGTGTGGGCGTTCCAGTGTGGAACATTATGGTAAGAAGGTTATTTAATAATGGGCTGGTGGAATAAAGGGAATAAAATGAGGCTATCACAGGTGACATGGTATAATAACCTGGTGATAGGGCCTAATGTGGGATAAGATAAGAAATATAGTGAGAAGCATGTTAAGGAGGAAATATAAAGATGAATAAAGAGTAGTCTATGAAATATTGTATATATGATTGATGGTATGTGGAATAAAGGAGAAAAGAGTGAAACAGGTGCGGAAAGAAAGAAACAATATTACTAAAGTAGAAAGGATATTGGCTGCGGCAAGGAAGTATTCTAACGAGCCTGGGGAAGAAAAAAAGCCAGATGTTAATCTTATGTATGCATCATTACTACGTATCAATCAAGTAAAACATTGAATTTCATATTCACGGTTCAAGCCTTTCGGCGTTAGGCTGTCTAACCTATGGATCCAGTAGGCCTCCCTCATTTTAAGTAAACGGATCCGATCACCTCCTCTGCGCTGAATGGGGACATGTTCTAGTACTTGGAACTTCAATTGCGAGATGTTATGACGTTTTTCATGGAAATGGGCTGGGACCGGTAATAATAGGTTGTTGTTACGAATTCTGGACTTGTGCTGACAGATGCGCTCCCTTATTTTTTGTGATGTCTCCCCAACATACAGCAAACCGCATGGGCATTTTAACATGTAAACAACATGGTCCGAGTCGCAAGTGAAAAAATCGCGGATGGCTATGGATTCGCCCGTATATGGGTGTGCAATATGTGACCCTTTTAGTACATGTGAACATTGCATACACCTTAGACAGGGAAAAGTGCCCTTTTTGCGTGTTTTAAGGAAGGTTTGTCTAGATAATGGTTTGCTGGAGCCAACGTCAGCACGGACGAGTAAATCCCGTAGATTCTTTGGGCGTTTGTTACACGGTAGTACAGGTTGTCCAAATTCAAGAATTGTGGGGTATGCTTTATTCAGGATAGACCAATGACCGCGAATGATATTTAGTACCTTTTGAGCGCAAGGATGATATGTGTGTATAAAAGGGATACGTGGAGCTTGGGGTAAGATTTTGATTTTCTGGGTAATTTTCTGCTGAGTAATGTATTTCGGATAGCCTCTTTCTCGGAATCTATTTTCCATTTCTTTAATGCGTGCCTCTCTTTTGGCGGAGTCTTGAACGATCCTATTGATTCTGTGGTATTGAGAATTGGGTAATGATTTTTTAGTATTGGGCGGATGAAAGCTTGAGAAATGTAATAAATTGTTGCGGTCGGTTGGTTTGCGAAAGAGGTCAGTCTTGAGTCTGCCTGAGATGTCTCGTATCACCGTGGTGTCCAGAAAATTGATGGTAGAGTGGTCATAGTTGATAGTAAATTGGAGTTCAGGATAGATTGAATTCATGTATGTGTGGAACTGTAGCAAAGTATCCAACGGGCCCCGCCAAATGCAAAATATATCATCAATATAGCGTTTCCAGACTATAGCATATTTGATAAAAAGTTGATTGGTGTAGACATATGATCTTTCAAAATGGTCCATATAGCAATTTGCATAAGGCGGGGCCACGTTGGATCCCATTGCCGTACCCCGTTTCTGTAAGTAGAATGTGTCCTGGAATAAAAAGTAGTTGTGTGTCAGGACTGTATGTAGGAGATCCAGGCAGAAGTTTAATACGGGTGTATCTGTATTGACGGAAATGAGTAACTCTTTGACCGCAGTGATGCCCTTGTTGTGTTGGATAGAGGTATATAGACTAGCAACATCCCAGGTGACTAAGAAGGATTCACTGGGTAGAGGGTCAAGCTGTGTGATAGCGTTTAAGAAAGCTTGGGTGTCTAATAGAAAGGATCTGGTATTTTTGACATGTGGTGTGAGTAATTTTTCAAGGCAAATGGAGAGTGGGGATAGAACGGAATCTGTGGATGCGACAATAGGTCTCCCAGGAGGGTTCTCCAGGTTTTTATGGATTTTAGGTAATGTGTAGATTACTGGGATTATAGGGTATTGTTTGGTAAGAAAGGTAACTGTGGCGTCATCTATGGTGCCCATGTTCCTATGTTTCTGTAGCATGACACTGATTTCTGTGGTTATTTTGGAGGTTGGATTACTATCAAGTTTTTGGTATACATCACTGTCACTAAGTTGGCGTAGAATCTCAGCTATATATTTGGTCTTATCCATGATTACCATGGCTCCACCCTTGTCACCCTTGTCACCATAGATGACGCCACAGTTACCTTTCTTACCAAACAATACCCTATAATCCCAGTAATCTACACATTACCTAAAATCCATAAAAACCTGGAGAACCCTCCTGGGAGACCTATTGTCGCATCCACAGATTCCGTTCTATCCCCACTCTCCATTTGCCTTGAAAAATTACTCACACCACATGTCAAAAATACCAGATCCTTTCTATTAGACACCCAAGCTTTCTTAAACGCTATCACACAGCTTGACCCTCTACCCAGTGAATCCTTCTTAGTCACCTGGGACGTTGCTAGTCTATATACCTCTATCCAACACAACAAGGGCATCACTGCGGTCAAAGAGTTACTCATTTCCGTCAATACAGATACACCCGTATTAAACTTCTGCCTGGATCTCCTACATACAGTCCTGACACACAACTACTTTTTATTCCAGGACACATTCTACTTACAGAAACGGGGTACGGCAATGGGATCCAACGTGGCCCCGCCTTATGCAAATTGCTATATGGACCATTTTGAAAGATCATATGTCTACACCAATCAACTTTTTATCAAATATGCTATAGTCTGGAAACGCTATATTGATGATATATTTTGCATTTGGCGGGCCCGTTGGATACTTTGCTACAGTTCCACACATACATGAATTCAATCTATCCTGAACTCCAATTTACTATCAACTATGACCACTCTACCATCAATTTTCTGGACACCACGGTGATACGAGACATCTCAGGCAGACTCAAGACTGACCTCTTTCGCAAACCAACCGACCGCAACAATTTATTACATTTCTCAAGCTTTCATCCGCCCAATACTAAAAAATCATTACCCAATTCTCAATACCACAGAATCAATAGGATCGTTCAAGACTCCGCCAAAAGAGAGGCACGCATTAAAGAAATGGAAAATAGATTCCGAGAAAGAGGCTATCCGAAATACATTACTCAGCAGAAAATTACCCAGAAAATCAAAATCTTACCCCAAGCTCCACGTATCCCTTTTATACACACATATCATCCTTGCGCTCAAAAGGTACTAAATATCATTCGCGGTCATTGGTCTATCCTGAATAAAGCATACCCCACAATTCTTGAATTTGGACAACCTGTACTACCGTGTAACAAACGCCCAAAGAATCTACGGGATTTACTCATCCGTGCTGACGTTGGCTCCAGCAAACCATTATCTAGACAAACCTTCCTTAAAACATGCAAAAAGGGCACTTTTCCCTGTCTAAGGTGTATGCAATGTTCACATGTACTAAAAGGGTCACATATTGCACACCCATATACGGGCAAATCCATAGCCATCCGCGATTTTTTCACTTGCGACTCGGACCATGTTGTTTACATGTTAAAATGCCCATGCGGTTTGCTGTATGTTGGGGAGACATCACAAAAAATAAGGGAGCGCATCTGTCAGCACAAGTCCAGAATTCGTAACAACAACCTATTATTACCGGTCCCAGCCCATTTCCATGAAAAACGTCATAACATCTCGCAATTGAAGTTCCAAGTACTAGAACATGTCCCCATTCAGCGCAGAGGAGGTGATCGGATCCGCTTACTTAAAATGAGGGAGGCCTACTGGATCCATAGGTTAGACAGCCTAACGCCGAAAGGCTTGAACCGTGAATATGAAATTCAATGTTTTACTTGATTGATACGTAGTAATGATGCATACATAAGATTAACATCTGGCTTTTTTTCTTCCCCAGGCTCGTTAGAATACTTCCTTGCCGCAGCCAATATCCTTTCTACTTTAGTAATATTGTTTCTTTCTTTCCGCACCTGTTTCACTCTTTTCTCCTTTATTCCACATACCATCAATCATATATACAATATTTCATAGACTACTCTTTATTCATCTTTATATTTCCTCCTTAACATGCTTCTCACTATATTTCTTATCTTATCCCACATTAGGCCCTATCACCAGGTTATTATACCATGTCACCTGTGATAGCCTCATTTTATTCCCTTTATTCCACCAGCCCATTATTAAATAACCTTCTTACCATAATGTTCCACACTGGAACGCCCACACTTTCGTCCTTCCTTAACCCATGTGTAACCACAATACACCTTTGCGTTCCACTTTGGAACGCATGTACTTCCGCCTTGCATCAGCTCCCTATAGACCACGGTGTATCGTGCGCTCCACTGTGGAACGATATACTTCCGCCTCCCAGCAGCTCCCTCACAGACCGCGACTTTGCCATGCGTTCCACAGTGGAACGCACACTACTTCCGGCTTGCGCCCCGCTGCAGCGCATGATCACAGTGCCCCACATTGATACCCAAATCTGGGGGCGCCTTTCTCTCTCCCCCCACCCTTCTCCCTTTACAGCCCCATTATTTTATTTTAGCTATATTTAGACCCATATGACACGATTTTAGATGCGGTCCAGTGTGACACGCATCCACTTCCGGTCATATGTACCATACCTTTTCCTGCCTTAACCACACCTCATCTCAATTGGCGCGAATCAGTATAAATTTCCCTGCTTCCTCATGCTTTCCAGACGCCTACACAACCTCCAACATGCTATATGCATGTAACTACCTTCTGCGTCCACTTTCCACAACCACTTTTCAAGTCTGCGGCATAGGTAAGTCAAAATAGCCTTTACAAGTCCTGCTTGCTCTAGTAATTTGGATATATATATGCCAGTATGCACATAGTTGCTTTAGAAATTGTTTTAGACTACTACAACATATTTTCATTGTCCAGATGTTATTATGTATTGCTTCTTACAGCCTGTTATAACTACCAAATAGATGACTGATTATTGGGAAGGGGATATTCTTCCTTAACTGTTCTTAAACCATATAGATGATGCAACATGAGATACCTGTCCTAGGACTCTCTGAGCCCTAGCCTATCAGAACCTATAAAGGATCCATCATTGGACATATGCGGACTGAAACTACATATGGACCTATGGTGCACGTTACTCCGCATTTATGACCTTTGGTGTTTAGTGTGATACATACCTTGTAACTATATACTGTCACTGTTTCGTTCATTTTTGTATTATCGATTTGCACTGACCTCTATGTATGTATTTCTTTTATGTAGTATCTGATGAAGGCAAATACTTGCCGAAACGTCATACAGTTACCGCCGCACGTGAATCAATAAACAAGAGTTTATTCCATTTAAGCACTATCACTTTGGCTGCTGTCGTTATATTTGACCCTCTCTATGTGCGGTATCATAGGTCCCTATGATCCGCACCTGAACATCATCCGACATCTTCTTTTTCGCATGCGGCCGCATGGAGGTAAGCCTTTTTGAGGGGTTCTTTCAGGTACCCTCTTTCAAGCAATCTCCTTTGGAGATCACGTGCTGAGTACTCAAAGTCCGACCATTCAGAACAGTTCCATCTGGCCCTTAAATACTGCCCCTTTGGAATCCCTCTCTTGAGTGGGTATGGGTGGCTGCTATCCCATCTCAAGAGGGCATTAGTGGCAGTGGGTTTCCGGAACATCCTCGTTTTCAACTTTCTGGTTGAATCAACCTCGATGGACAGATCCAGGAACGTGAGTCGCTTTTCATCAATCTCTGATGTAAAGAACAGTCCCAGGGTATTGATATTAAGCCTGGACACAAACTCCTTGAACTTATTTTTGGTTCCTTTCCACAGTATGAATATATCATCTATGAATCTCATCCATAACAGGATGGATGAGGTCCATGGTTCCATCTCCTCATTGAACACAATAATTTTCTCCCACCAGCCCATATATAGGTTGGCGAAGGTTGGGGCACAAGGACTGCCCATTGCCACCCCCTGAGCTGGTGGTAGATGACCCGGTCAAAAATGAACACATTCCGATATAGAATGAAGTCCAACAATGTCATGACCAATGAATTGTGTTCTTTGAGGTGGGAACCTCTTTCATTGAGGAATGTCTGTACAGCTTCACATCCCAATTCATGTGGAATCAAGCTGTATAGCGCCTCCACATCCAAACTGGCAAGATGGGTGTCTTTGTCGCACTGGATGTCATTTAGTCTTTTTAAGGCGTCCATCGAATCCCTCTCATAAGACGGAAGGCAGGTGACAAACGGTCTAAGTATTCTGGGCACATATATGCTAATCCTTTCGGTGAGCCCACCAATCCCCGACACTATCGGCCTTCCTTTGAGGGGAACAGTACCCTTGTGAATTTTAGGGATACTGTAGAAGGCCGGCAGTGTCGGGCATGCAGGAAGCAGATATGTGTGTTTGTTTTCACTTATGAGGTTGCGTCTTCTTGCCAGGATAAGAATGTCATTCAATTCAGTTCCCTCTTAAACCCCTCCATAGGATTATTTTCTAGCCTGGCGTAGCAAGATCTATCATTCAGAATTCTTTTACACATATTCACGTAGCTCTCCACATCCAAGATGACAGTATTGCCCCCCTTGTCAGAGGTCTTAATGACATTCTTGGAGTCTTTTTGTAGAGAATCCAGAGCTAGTTATTCCTGTTCCGATAAATTTTGTGAATATGGATCATTTATGCGCAGAGATCTCATTTTGTTGGTAATCACCGTGAGGAAAACATCTAGGGGTGAGAACTCTGCCACTGGGGGATATTTTCTGGATGGTACTTTTACTGTAGATGTGTAAAGGGACCCTCACTTGGCCCTCTTTGTCCATCCTCCCAGAGGTCAGAGGCTTATTTTGGGCGGCACCAAATATCTCCAGTTCTGATAACCATCAGAAACGTTGGCATAACCATTCTCCAATGATCGGTTCCAGGGTGGGACCATGTTTAGGGGACTGTTTAGAGCACCTTTGAGGGTGGAGAGGTGTAAAAATATTAACTGACTTTAAATTTGTTTGAACACTCAAATGAACACTTTAAGTGGCTGAAAAAGTTACAGGTTCTGAGGTCTGGTGTGTGTCTGCTGGTAAAGAAATGGTATCTGAGATATATGTAGTAAGGTAATCAGCAGGCCTAGCATTAAAAAGTGCTCATGTGCAAAAAAAAAAGCTAGGGAATGGTGGAAAAGGATGGGAAGGAAATTGATGATAGTCTATCAGGCTGATCTTCTGTAACCCAGTTAGAAGAGTGTAAAAGGGCTTTTGTTCCCATGATATGCTCAGTTGCCTTCACATCCTTTACACTCAGTTCACACTTTCGCGTAAAACGCCGTGTTCGAACGCGCAAAAAAACGCACAACAGTACAGGAACCATGCATTCCTATGGGGGTGGTTCACACTTGCGCGTTTTTATGCGCGTTCGAAGGCGCCTAAAAACGTCCAAAGCATAAGCAAGTATGTTCGCGTTAATTCGGGCGTTTTTCGAGCGTTTGGTGGCAATAGACTTCAATGGGAAACGCGATAGGCGTGTTGTTCGGGCGTTTGTGCAGCGTAAAATGCGCCTATGGATGCTCGTTTTACAAAGTTTGCAACATGCTGAATCAGCCACCATGGAATGTCACACCTCTAAAGCACTCAGATTGGCCAAACTATATCATTGGTCATTGGCCAACTATGCAGTCAATCACATAAACGCGCGTCAAACGCGCCTACACTATTTACCAAAACGCTTGACAAAAACGCGCCTAAACGCCAGTCTTGAACGCACCAAAAACGCTAGGCTTCAAAACGCTCAGGTCTGAACCCAGTGTTAGTTTTCGAACTTTATATTTTATATTTTGACATCCTTTAACCTTTTACACATAGCACCATTTCTATTTTTGCAGATGACACTAAGCTATGTAGTACTGTGCAGTCTATGGAAGATTTCCATAAAATACAAGCTGACTTAAACACTCTGAGTGATTGGACATCAACTTGGCAAATGAGGTTCAATGTGGATAAATGTAAAGATATGCATCTTGGTAGTAATCATCTCCATGAATTATATGTCCTAGGGGATGTAACACTAGGAGAGTCACTTATAGAAAAGGATTTGGGTGTCCTTACAAATGGTATATCAAATAACAGAATACAATGTCAATCAGCTGCTTCTAAGGCTACCAAGATATTGCCATGCATTAAAAGAGGCATGGACTCGCGGGGCAGGGATGTAATATTACCACTTTACAAGGCGTTGGTGTGGCCTCATCTGGAATATGCAGTTCAGTTCTGGGCACCAGTCCATAGAAAGGACGCTCTGAAACTGGAAAAAGTACAAAGGAGAGTGACTAAATTGATGCAGAAGGAGCATGGAGGGTCCTAGTTATGAAGAACGATTAAAATACTTAAATGTATTTTGTCTTGACAAGAGACGTCTAAGGGGGGACATGATTAACCTACACAAATAATATATATAAATGGGCCATACAAAAATATGGTAAAAAACTGTTCCATGTAAAATGCCCTCGAAAGACAAGGGTGCACTGCCTCCGAGAAAAGTTCAGTCTCCAGAAGCGTCAAAGCTTCTTTACTGTAAGAACTGCTAATCTGTGGAATATACTTCCTCAGGATGTGGTCACAGCAGGGACAGTGGACAGTTTTAAAAAGGGTTTAGATGAATTCTTAACAGTAAATGACATTAATGCTTATAAAAATGCGTAGAAATCTCACTTCCTTCTGGGGTTCACATCCCCACCTATCCCTTGGTTGAACTTGATGGACTTATGTCTTTTTTCAACTATGTAACATGACCTATAAATAATCACTGAGAACTGGTATTTGATTAACCACATTGTTTGTGACATTCTTTTTGTTGACTTCAATAAAAAAACATATCTGAGATACAGAAAATTTAAGCCGATAACTTATTCCAAGAATGATGTCTAGCATGCTTAAAAAATCTCAACATATGATATAAATATTAAATATGACAGGGTTTTGGGGGAAACTAAACTTCCTAATTTGTTGTTTAAGTTTATCTTTATGTACCTTACTGTAACCATAGTAAATATCAACCAGTACTTCAAGAGTAATTATACAAAGGTTCTTACTGTGAACACATATATAAAGTTAAATATTATCCCTACCATTATGTCTATCTGAAATAATTACTTTAGAAAACATACATTTGTATTTTCATTTATTGGACAGATGATTTATAAAGATACTGGCAAAACTTCAAAATTAAATGGAAGTAGCACGAATACTGATTATGGTAAACCACTTTGTAACCTCATTTTCTATGTGAGACTGAATAGAATTCAATTTTATCTTGCTGTCATTTAGAATAACAAAGAAGGATAAAATAGTTGCAGATGTTTAAAAATAATTATTGACATTTTCCATTTGCAAATATGTAAATAATATTGGTAAAATTGGTATGTTTTAACACTAGATAATCTCCCTCCCATTGCAGAAGTGATGGGGTCCAGACTTTAAGAAAAATAAGCAACATAGGAGCAGCCATCCAAAATAGCAGGAGTGGGCAGAAGAGGAGTACATATTGGGTCTATGGCTTTCAATTGGAGGATAATCTAGTGGAAAATGTGATAAAAATCTGTAGTACTGGAGGACATGGTTAGAGATGATTTTTCAAATTCGATTCAACGGTTAGCCAAATGTCTGAGAAAAAATGGGATTTGATCCAAATGTATTTGCGGCGAATTTAATAAAAAAACTGTTATTTCCTGGCTGCAGAGAGCCTTTATAGTGGTGTAGAACACTGTGCCTTGCAGTAACATGCATAGGGAGTCTGCTTTGGTAGTGAAATAATACTGTGAGTCCGTATGACATGCAGATGAGAGGTGTCTCGCTTAGAATCACTACACACCTCTTATTTGGGCAGTCACACGGCCAAAACTGACTAAATAACTCAAGTACTGTATGAACTCAACCTTACAGGTCAATATTAGCACCAAGAAAAAGTGCACTCCTTTTACACTGTTGTCAGCTGATTCCACATAGATGTCTACAAAACCTGTTCTATTAAATGCTTATAGAAGTAGAGCCCCCCGACAGAGTGGAGAGGGAGTCAGCAGTAAGTTTGTGTTGCCATCACAGATTATTTTGCCCTTTCTCTGATCCGTCAGAACAATAACTGCCAAAAAACGGATCCTGTCTGTTTAGCATCCACCTTCTCTCGGTCAGCATTTAGTCAGTAATATATCAGCATTGCTAACGCCAAACAAAACTTATCCAAAACAGAGATGACCGAATCAACAATTCAAGAACCGTTGGGTTGCTGGTCGCAACATGACTGATAGCTGACACTGGGAGCTCAGGCCTTTCGAAGTGACCCCTGCTGCCACGGCCCCTTACTCTGCTACAACCTCTGCCTGCACCAGAAATATTTAGGCCTCGGCCACTCCCCTGTGCAGGGCCTGGCACTTCTCTCTCTGACATACAGTTTGATCAAATAAATAAAAAGGAAATTAAAACACCCTCAAAAAATCTGTAATTTTCTTACTTCACCATCATCACACAACGGCTAATATGTCATTCCCCCCCCCCCCACACTAATACACAGAATGATTTCTTCCTATTAGGGTTGAGCGAACCCGAACATTAAGTTTTTTCGCACCTGGACATTTCCGTAAAAGTTCGGGTTCATTGTTCGATTTCTCCCCACTTTTTAATAGACTGCAGTTTTTCGCACCCGGACCGAACATTTCCGTAAAAGTTCAGGTTCGGGTTCGTTGTTCTGCGATTTTTTCCGCTTTTTGAAAGGCTGCAGCCAATCAACAAGCGCTTCACTACTTTGCCCTAAGAAGCCATCACAACCATGCCTACTATTGGCATGGCTGTGACTGGCTAAGGCCTCTTTCAGACGGGCGTTGCGGGTGCACTCCGTCAAACAGTGCGGGTGCGTTGCGGGAATCGCCGCGATTTTTCCCTGCGAGTGCAAAGCGCTGTCATGCGTTTTGCACGCGCGGGAGAAAAATCGGCACTTTTGGTACCCAGACCCGAACCTGCACTTCTTCACAGAAGTGCATGTTTGGGTCAGAAATTGTCCCGCTGGTATTATTTCACATTATAACATAGTTATAATGTAAAATAATACCCTTGGCCATCTCCCTAATGTTTAAACTGGTGCAGAATGAGTTAAAATAATAAACTAATAATTACTTACCTGTTCCATTTGATCCCGAAGCCCGGCCTCCTCTCCGTTAGCTTGAAAGATGTAAAGGACCTGTGATGATGTCACAGCATCACATGGCCCAATCACCTGCTCCATCACTATGGTGATGGAGCATGTGATTGGTCCATGTGACCATGTGACATCATCCAAGGTCCCTAACCACTATCCACAGCCTGAGGATAGTGTTTATGACCTTGGATGATGTCACATGGTCACATGGATCAATCACATGCTCCATCACCATAGTGATGGAGCATGTGATTGGCCCATGTGATGTGACGTCATCACAGGTCCTTTAGATCATAGATGCTGCAGGGAAGAGAGGACAGATCGCGACTACGCGATCAAGTGGCTAAGGTAAGTTTACTTTATTATTTTTAACCCTTCCTCATCATTTAACAATGCATTCTTTATTAAGAATGCTATTATTTCCCCTTATAACCATGTTATAAGGGGAAATAATAGAGATTGGGTCCCGTTGCTAAGCAACAATGCGGGAAAATCGCAACGCATCCGCACTTGGTTGAGGATGCTTGCGATTTTCCCGCATCCCCATTCACTTCTATGGGGCCTGCGTTGCGTGAAAAACGCACAATATAGAACATGCTGCGATTTTCACGCAACGCAGAAGTGATGCGTGAAAATCACCGCTCATGTGCACAGCCCCATAGAAATGAATGGGTCCGGATTCAGTGCGGGTGCAATGCGTCCTCCTCACGCATTGCACCCGCGCGGAAAACTCGCCCGTGTGAAAGGGGCCTAAGTGCAGCATGTAACCCAGACTCTATTTAAGCTGGAGTCACATAGCTCCGCACGTCACTCTGCTCTTCTCAGTGTAGGGATAGGATGCTGCTGCTTCTGTGAGGGAGAGATTAGGGAATAAATCTGTTGAACTTGGTGGGGTTAACTCTTCAAATGACAGCAATTATTGATGGTGCTATGGTACATACTTGTACCCAGCCCTGAGCACAGTGATACTGCAAAATAATTTTTAATCCATCTGTTACTGAGGTAGGGTTTGAGGCCCATATTAGCAACTGCAGTGTCCTTGGAACTGCATGTGACCTGCATGTGTGCCATACCACAGAGCACGTTTGCGTACACCGCTAAAAAACATATTTTAAAATTGTGCAGTGACATAGTGCATTTCTGTAGTTGGTGGGAAAAACCCGTACTGTTGTGCCACAGAGCACTTTTGCATACAACACTAAAAAAACATTTTTTTTTGCCAGTTTTGCCATATACAAACCCCTGCTCTGCATAGGTGACAGGGAGATAAATTTCAAAAAATCATCTGTTACATTGGTGGGTGACATTTTTCCAGTTTTGCCGTATACAAACCCCTACTCTGCATAGGTGACAGGGAGGTAAATTTCAAAAAATCATCTGTTACATTGTTGGGTGACATTTTGCCAGTTTTGCTGTATACAAACCCCTGCTCTGCATAGGTGACAGGGAGGTAAATTTCAAAAAATCATCTGTTACATTGGTGGGTGACATTTTGCCAGTTTTGCCATATACAAACTCCTGCTCTGCATAAGTGACAGGGCGGTAAATTTCAAAAAATCATCTTTTACATTGGTGGGTGACATTTTGCCAGTTTTGCTGTATACAAACCTCTGCTCTGCATAGGTGACAGGGAGGTAAATTTCTAAAAATAATATGTTACATTCTTGGGCCATAAAGTACCCCTGCACTGAATACCTGACTTGAAAATATATTCAGTAAATTAGGTGGCCTTCAGATTGTTAGGTGATCTGTACCCCTTCTTTCTTTCAAAGTACCCCTGCACTGCATACCTGACTGGAAATTATATTCAGTAAATTCGGCAGCGTTTACATTGTTGGGTGCTGTAGTTATTTACAGTAAAATCTCCATGATGTCTCCATGATAAATCTGCAGCATGGGGGCCCCTTGTGGCTTCTATACACTTTTAAAATAATCCTTTAGCTGGGCAATTAGATGCCTGATGCCGGGGATGCTCCATGACCCCTTTTTTCTTTCAAACTACCCCTGCCCTGCATACCTGACTGGGAAATATAAGCTGTAAATTAGGTTGTGTTAAGATTTTTTGCTGATCTGTACCCCTTCTTTCTTTCAAAGTACCCCTGCACTGCATAACAGACAGGGAACTTAGTTCATCACAATTGGCGGTTACATTGTTGCCTGACATAAAGCTTTTTTTGGCTGTGAAGCGAAAGGTAGTCTCCAACAACAATGTGTTTTTTTAATAAATTGGGGTAGACCCCAAAACATTGGAAAATATAAAAAAGAAAACAAAGAGTAAGTGCGCTGTAGTATAACAATGCTTGGGTAAGGCCGGTATACATGTCTATTCTGCATAAGGTACGAACAAGTCCTGTTGGATCCATGCCTGATTATTTTTAATGAACGTGAGATAGTCCAAGTTGGCTGTTCACAGGCGGCTGCGCTTGTCTGTGATAACGTCCCCAGCCGTGCTAAACACCTGTTCAGACAATACACTGGCTGAAGGGCAGACCAGCACCTCCAAGGCGTAAAGGTGAAGCTGAGGCCATGTCCCCAATTTGCAGACCCAGAAGTCGAATGCGGCAGACCCAGTGGCGTAGCTAGAAATGACTGGGCCCAACAGCAAATGTTTGAATGGGGCCCCCCTCCCCCCAGTAATTTTTTTGCAAACCCTTCCTTTCATGCTGCCCCCATTCCTGTGGCTACTAAAGATCGCTCTATTAGACCAGGCAGCTGTTCCATCCATTTTCAGCACTGTCTATACTGCCACTGTATATAATTTCATTGTATAATACTGTTAAGGGGGCCCTGACAAAGTCTTTTAGTCCACCTCCTCCTGGATGGGCCCCTTCTTGGTCAGGGCCCTAAAGCAGCCGCTTTCCCTGCTTCCCCTGTAGCTACAACGCTGGGCAGGACCATCAGTCAGTACGTGTAGGCGTGTGCACAGATACTATTCCACCATTTCGCAGAAATGCTGCCTCTTGCTAAGACGTTCCATATCTGCTGGTGGTGCTGGTTGTTGTGGTGTGGTGACAAAGCTTTTCCACATTTCGGCCATGCTAACCCTGCCTTCTAAGGTGCGGGCGGTGACCCAGCTGTGTTGGCCACTTCCTCCTCCTCCTCTGCTTTATCCTTGTGCCTCCACTGAGCCCCCGGTGTCAGGTGTAAATGCCATCAGCAGCGCGTCTACCAGCGTTGGCTTTTTCCGATCATGCTTCAGTGATGGAATTAAGGACGGCACGTTGTCCTTGTATCAGGGATCCAGCAGGGTGGCCACCCAGTAATCTACACAAGTTAGAATGTGGGAAACTCGGCAGTCATCGCGCATGCACTGCAGCATGTAGTCGCTCATGTTTGCTAGACTGCCTAGAAGCAACGACAAACTGTCCTCTGTGGGAGGTGTATCATCTGTGTCCTCTGTATCCGCCCAGCCACGCTCAAGTGATGGCCATAATCTGCTTTGGGTGGCACCCTGCTGTGAACGCGGTTTCCTCTCCTCCTCCTCCTCCAGAGCTGTGCCCTGGCTGGACAATTGTGTACCTGGCCTATGTTGGTGCATGATTCCACCCTCCGAGCCACTTGTATATGACTGGCCTTATAAGTTAAGGGTAAGGCATGTATATAGTTTTGTTTATTTTGTTTATCTGACTTATATTTATTTAAATATGTTTATAAGTAAATTTGTAAATAGTTTGTGAATGGGCATTAATGAGTGGTTTGAGTGAAAAGGGGGGGGGGGCTGTAGGGGGGGAGCCTGGTCGGGTTAATTTTCTCTTTTTGAAATGTTCCTTGTATCGTTTTTGTTATGAATTTGTCCCACCAGAATCTAAGAGCTGGATTAACTGAATTCATTTTTACTGTGAGGTGTTCAGGAATTTCCAGGCAAGGGATGTGTGTCAAACCAGCTAGGCCCAGAGCTGCTACATTATCGCACACCACCAGGCCGGGCTTGAGGCTCAATGACACCAAACACTCATCGTTCTGTTGTTCCATACCCGTCCACAGCTCCTGCGTGGTGTGGGGTTTGTCCCCCCAAACAGATGAGTTTCAGAAAAGCCTTCTGTCGTTTCCCCCTGGCTCTGCTGATGTTGGTGTTGAAGGTTTTACACTGAACGGATGAGGAGGTGTTAGAGGAGGAGGAAGCAGAGTAGGAGGAGGAGGCAACAGGAGGCAAATAGAAATGCCCTGCAATCCTCGGGGGCAGAAGGACATGCGCCAAACTGCTATCTGCCTCTGGCTTAGCAGCCACTATATTTACCCAGTGTGCTGATAGGGAGATATAACTTTCCTACCCATGCTTACCAGTCCACATATTGGTGGTTATGTGGACCTTGCCACAGATGGCGTTGCGCAGTGCACACCTGATTTTGTCCGACACTTGGTTGTGCAGGGAAGGGATGGCTCGCCTGCAAAAGTTGTGGCAGCTGGGAACTAGCTGGGAACCATGTACTGTGGGACAGCCACCACCATAAGTTTTTTAAAAGTCTCCATCCATCTCCACCAGACAGAATGACAGCATTTCAAATGAAATTCAGGGATTCAGGGCCAGGGATTGCGGGTGGGTAAGGGGGTACATCCTCTTTCTATTTCTTTTTCTAATTGCGAGATGGACAGCTGAACGCTTCCATGGGATAGTGTAGAGATGCTTGGTGACGGTGAAAGATATGGTGGCGTTGCTGCCACATCCTCTGTTTGCGATGTGGCAGGTGCCACTGTCACTCACTTGTGCTCAGGTTTAGAACGTTTATTTTTAATTTTTCTGTATTTAATGTTATTTTAAGTTATTTCCCTATCCAGATTTTTTTGCAGGGCACTTTTCCTACTCTTACTCCCATTTTGCTTCAATTCCCAGCCCTCTAGCCCTTTCCAGGACTTTTTAGAGCCATTGTAGTGCCCCAAAGTTAAAGCCCCCATTGACTTCAGTGGGGTTTGGGTTCGGGGTCAAGTTCGGGTCCCGAACTCGAACTCTGCGGTGAAGTTCGGCCGAACCCGGCGAACCTGAACTTGCAGGTGTTTGTTCAACTTTAATATATTTTACTTTTGCCACTTATACACGCCGCAAAAGGCTTTAGAACATATAACTGCACCGCGAAACGGCAAATATATTTTTGTTTTGCCACTAATACATGACAAAAAGGGCTGTCATTTTTGCACTTCACTACACAACAGCTAATAAACCCATTTTTCCCAGTAATACAAGCCAAAAAAAGCTTTTGTACATATAACTGCACCACACAAGGGCAAAAAAGACATAGAATTATTTATTTGTAATAAACCCTATTAATGGCTGTATCATACTTCACTTGCTGCCCAATAACAAGAACAGTTTTCTGGAATTACAGACCTGTATAATGGCAATTTGGGTGCCCAGTCAGTGCAGCAAGGTGTAATAGGATTGTTCCTACTACCAAGGCTGTAAGCTCCCCTACTGAACCCTGTTCAACAAACTGTAAATACTGCGGAATGATTCCTCCCTATCCTTTCCCTACACCTTGAATAGGCTTTCCCAGCACTTGTAAATATTTTTTTATTAGCACCATGAAGTTTTTTCTACTACTGACCCTAGCGCCAGCTGACATCTGGAAAATGGAAGAATCCAAGATGGCTGAGGGTATTTATAAGGCTGCGACATCACAGGGCTGGCTGGCTGCTGATTGGCTGCAGGCATGGCATTATAAGTGATCCCACCTTCCTTGAGTTCCTTGTTCCATGTACTCACACATGCAGCAGCCAGTTGAGGAAAGAATGCGATTCTTTACCACTAGAGATGAATGAACACCTGGAAGTTCGGGATCCGAACTCGACCTGAACTTTATCCCAACCCCGAACCCCATTGAAGTCAATGGGGACCCGAACTTTTAGCCACTAAAAAGGCTGTAAAATAGTCCAGGAACGGGCTAGAGGGCTGCCAAAGACAGCAAAATGTAGGTAAATCCCCTGCAAACAAATGTGGATAGGGAAATGAATTAAAATAAAATAAAATAAATAAAATTTATCCAATATAAATTGGATAGAGGTCCCACTGCAAGGAATCATGCGTCATATCACCCAACACTGGAGAAGGCCGCTTTCAGTTATTTTGGCCCAGCACCCAGACAGAGGAGAGAGGTCCCACAGCAAGGAATCATGCGTCTTATCAACCACCACCGGAGAAGGCCACTCTCAGTTATTTCAGCCCAGCTCCCAGACAGAGGAGAGAGGTCCCACAGCAAGGAATCATGCGTCATATCACCCACCACCGGAGAAGGCCACTCTCAGTTATTTCAGCCCAGCACCCAGACAGAGGAGAGAGGTCCCACAGCAAGGAATCATGCGTCATATCAACCACCACCAGAGAAGGCCACTCTCAGTTATTTCGGCCCAGTTCCCAGACAGAGGAGAGAGGTCAAACAGCAAGGAATCATGGAGAGAGGTCAAACAGAAAGGAATCATGCGTCATATCAACCACCACTGGAGAAGGCCACTCAGTTATTTCGGCCCAGCACCCAGACAGAGGAGAGAGGTCCCACAGCAAGGAATCATGCGTCATATCACCCACCACCGGAGAAGGCCACTTTCAGTTATTTCGGCCCAGCACCCGGACAGAGGAGAGAGGTCCCACAGCAAGGAATCATGCGTCATATCAACCACCACCGGAGAAGGCCACTCTCAGTTTTTTCGGCCCAGCACCCAGACAGAGGAGAGAGGTCCCACAGCAAGGAATCATGCGTCATATCAACCACCACCGGAGAAGGCCACTCTCAGTTATTTCGGCCCAGCACCCAGACAGAGGAGAAAGGTTCCACAGCAAGGAATCATGCGTCATATCAACCACCACCGGAGAAGGCCACTCTCAGCTATTTCGGCCCCACCACCCAGAAAGAGGAGACGTTCATTCAACTTTGGGTTGCACCGCAAGATCATGGTAAAGTTAAAAAAATGAGGATTCAATAAAGATGTGCCCCGGAGTACAAGAATACATGGTTGAGGGGGAGGCAGTTATAAATGTCTATTCTGCACAAGGGAGGCACAGGTCCTGTGGGATCCATGCCTGGTTAATTTTTATGAACGTCAGCTTGTCCACGTTGGCTGTGGACAGGCGGCTGCGTTTGTCAGTAATGACGCCCCCTGCCGTGCTGAATACACGTTCAGACAAAACGCTGGACGCCGGGCAGGCCAGCACCTCCAAGGCATAAAATGCTAACTCTGGCCCCGTGGACAATTTGGAGACCCAGAAGTTGAATGGGGCCGAACCATCAGTCAGTACATGGAGGGGTGTGCAAACGTACTGTTCATACATGTTAGTGAAATGCTGCCTCCTGCTAACACGTTCCGTATCAGGTGGTGGTGCAGTTAGCTGTGGCGTGGAGACAAAACTTTTCCACATTTCTGCCATGTTAACCCTGCCCTCAGAGGAGCTGGCCATGACACAGCTGCGTTGGCGACCTCTACCAGCGTGCGCTTGTACTCGCGCATCTTCCTATCACGCTCCAGTGCAGGAAGTAAGGTGGGCACATTGTCTTTGTATCGGGGATCCAGCAGGGTGGCAACCCAGTAGTCCGCACACGTTAAAATGTGGGCAACTCTGCTGTCGTTGCGCAGGCACTGCAGCATGTAGTCGCTCATGTGTGCCAGGCTCCCCAGAGGTAAGGACAAGCTGTCCTCTGTGGGAGGCGTATCGTCATCGTCCTCCGTATCCCCCCGGCCACGCATCAGTGATGGGCCTGAGCTGTGTCGGGTGCCACCCCGCTGTGAACCTGCTTCATCCTCATCCTCCTCCACCTCCTCCTCACCCTCCTCCAGTAGTGGGCCCTGGCTGGCCACATTTGTACCTGGCCTCTGCTGTTGCAAAAAACCTCCCTCTGAGCCACTTCTAACAGACTGGCCAGAAAGTGCTAAAAATGACCCCTCATCCTCCTCCTCCTCCTGGGCCACCTCCTCTTCCATCATCGCCCTAAGCGTTTTCTCAAGGAGACATAGAAGTGGTATTGTAACACTGATAACCGTGTCATCACCACTGGCCATGTTGGTGGACTACTCGAAACAGGGCACACAGGTCTCGAATGGAGGCCCAATCATTGGTGGTGAAGTGGTGCTGTTCCGCAGTGTGACTAACGCGTGCGTGCTGCATCTGAAACTCTACTATGGTCTGCTGCTGCTCGCACAGTCTTTCCAGCATGTGTAAGGTGGAGTTCCACCTGGTGGGCACGTCGCATATAAGGCGTTGAGCGGGAGGGCCGAAGTTCCGCTGTATCGCAGACAGGCGAGCAGCGGCAGGATGTGAACGCCGGAAGCGCGCACAGACGGCCCTCACTTTATGCAGCAGCTCTGACATGTCGGGGTAGTTGTGAATGAACTTCTGCACCACCAAATTCAGCACATGCGCCAGGCAAGGGATGTGCGTCAAACCGGCTAGTCCCAGAGCTGCGACGAGATTTCGCCCATTATCGCACACCACCAGGCCGGGCTTGAGGCCCATCGGCAGAAACCACTCGTCGGTCTGTTGTTCAATACCCCGCCACGACTCCTGCGCGGTGTGGGGCCTGTCCCCCAAACATATGAGTTTCAGA
The DNA here is from genome assembly GCA_033119425.1 of Bufotes viridis. Lineage (NCBI taxonomy): Eukaryota > Metazoa > Chordata > Amphibia > Anura > Bufonidae > Bufotes > Bufotes viridis. Next base: position 416,225,556 of record CM065589.1, on the reverse strand, counting down.
ATGGCCTGCTGACGTTTACCCCGGGCTGTGCTGAAGTTGGTGGTGAAGGTGTGTGGCTGACTGTATGAGCTGGTAGAAGCAGAGGAGGAGGAAGCCGAGTAGGAGGAGAAGGTTACAGTAGGCAAAGAATGATGCCCTGCGATCCTTGGCGGCGGAAGGACGTGCGCCAAGGAACTCTCCGCCTGCGGCCCAGCCACCACTACATTTACCCAATATGCAGTTAGGGAGATATAGCGTCCCTGGCCGTGCTTACTGGTCCACGTATCTGTGGTTAGATGGACCTTGCCACAGATGGCGTTGTGCAGTGCACACTTGATTTTATCGGATACTTGGTTGTGCAGGGAAGGCATGGATCTCTTGGAGAAGTAGTGGCGGCTGGGAACAACATACTGTGGGACAGCCATGGACATCAGCTGTTTAAAGCTGTCTGTGTCCACCAGCCTGAATGACAGCATTTCAAAGGCCAGTAGTTTAGAAATGCTGGCATTCAGGCCCTGGGCTCGAGGGTGGCTATGTGGGAATTTGCGCTTTCTCTCCAAGGTTTGTGAGATGGAGAGCTGAACGCTGCCGTGTGACATGGTGGAGATGCTTGGTGACGCAGGTGGTGTTGTTGGTGGCACATCCTCTGTTTGGTGGGCAGCAGGTGCCAACATTCCTCCTGAGGCGGAGGAACAGGCCGAGGCAGCAGCAGAAGAGGGAGCAGGAGGAGCCAGAGTGAGTTCCTTGCTTTTAAGGTGTTTACTCCACTGCAGTTCATGCTTTGCATGTAGATGCCTGGTCATGCAGGTTGTGCTAAGGTTCAGAACGTTAATGCCTCGCTTCAGGCTCTGATGGCACAGCGTGCAAACCACTCGGGTCTTGTCATCAGCACATTGTTTAAAGAAGTGCCATGCCAGGGACCTCCTTGAAGCTGCCTTTGGGGTGCTCGGTCCCTGGTGGCGGTGGGCAGTAGCAGACAAACTCTCTTGGAGGCGGCTGTTCTGCTTTTGCCCCCTGCTCTCTCTTTTGCTATGCTGTTGGCTCGGTCTCACCACTGCCTCTTCCTCTGAACTTTGAAAGTCAGTGGCACGACCTTCATTCCATGAGGGGTCTAGGACCTCATCGTCTTCCACACAATCTTCCTCCCTGAACTCCTGTTCGGTCTGAACACTGCAGAAAGACGCAGCAGTTGACACCTGTGTTTCGTCATCATCAGAGACGTGCGGACTCCGATGAGGTGGTATTCCCATGTCCTCATCATCAGGAAACATCAGTGGTTGTGCATCAGTGCATTCTATGTCTTCCACCACTGGGGAAGGGCTAGGTGGATTCCCTTGGGAAACCCTGCCAGCAGAGTCTTCAAACAGCATAAGAGACTGCTGCATAACTTGAGGCTCAGACAGTTTCCCTGATATGCATGGGGGTGATGTGACAGACTGATGGGCTTGGTTTTCAGGTGCCACCTGTGTGCTTTCTGCAGAAGACTGGGTGGGAGATAATGTTGTGAACATGCTGGATCTACTGCCGGCCACCCAATTGACTAGCGCCTGTACCTGCTCAGGCCTTACCATCCTTAGAACGGCATTGGGCCCCACCAAATATCGCTGTAAATTCTTGCGGGTACTGCAACCTGAGGTAGTTGGTTCACTAGGACGTGTGGCTGTGGCAGAATGGCCACGTCCTCTCCCAGCACAAGAGGGTACACTAACACCACCACGACCGCGTCCTCATCCCTTACTAGATGTTTTCCTCATTGTTACCGTTCACCAAGAACCACAATAAGAAAAAAAATATTTGGCCCAATGTATTGATTTCACATTCAGGCCTTTTTTTACGGGCACCTAACAGTATCTGACTATTTATTTATGTAGCGTATTACACTAATCCAGGCACAGCAGTAACCACTGATTTAGGGGAATATCTCTTTTAGGGCTAGTATTTAGGCCCTGGATGAAAGGTATCCTTTTATGAACAGATTTACAATTGGCCTGCAACAGCTCGAACACAAGATTCAGGGTATTGCTATTTTGGCATTTGAATTTCACCCCAAAACAAAATATATGTTTTGGTGCACACTATTATACTTTGCCAGCCACAGCTGAAACCACTGATTTATGGTATTGCTATTTTGGCAATTGAATTTCACCCCAGAACAAAATATATGTTTTGGCGGACACTGTTATACTTTGCCAGCCACAGCTGAAACCACTGATTTATGGTATTGCTTATTTGGCAATTGAATTTCACCCCAGAACAAAATATATGTTTTTGCGGACACTATTATACTTTGCCAGCCACAGCTGAAACCACTGATTTATGGTATTGCTATTTTGGCAATTGAATTTCACCCCAGAACGAAATATATGTTTTGGCAGACACTATGAATTTTTGGCCTGCAACAGCTGGGACACCAGATTCAGGGTATTGCTATTTTGGCAATTGAATTTCACCCCAGAACAAAATATATGTTTTGGCGGACACTATTATACTTTGCCAGCCACAGCTGAAACCACTGATTTATAGTATTGCTATTTTGGCAATTGAATTTCACCCCAGAACAAAATATATGTTTTGGCGGACACTATGAATCTTGGCCTGCAACAGCTGGGACACCAGATTCAGGGTATTGCTATTTTGGCAATTAAATTTCACCCCAGAACAAAATATATATTTTTGCGGACACTATGAATCTTGGCCTGCAACAGCTGGGACACCAGATTCAGGGTATTGCTATTTTGGCAATTGAATTTCACCCCAGAACAAAATATATGTTTTGGCGGACACTATTATACTTTGGAAAAGCTATATATACATGAATATAAATTTTTGTGTCCTCTTCCAGCCTGATACCCTTCTATAAATTTCAATCAATGAAAGGGCCTGTTTTGAACATTAGAACGCCACGTGCGTTCCACACGTGCGTTCCAGAGAACCGGAAGTGACGTGAATAACGTAATTTCCCGTTCACCTCACCACAGTTGGCGGGAATTTTGATATTAATTGTTTTGTATGTTTAGTTTTAAATATGTAAGTGTCTATTGCTAATGTTATACTGCTCCTGAGGAAGGGGTTAATGGATACCCCGAAACGCGTCTTGCCTTGATGTTAATAAAGTGGTTTTGAATAAGATCCTCGTCCGAGTGGTTGGTAACTTCAGCCTCTTTGATTCTATGTGCGATCCTGGCCAGGGTTTTTTTTTGTCTCAGGCGTCTTGAGTTTAACCTGTAGGACAGCCCCCCAAGTGAAGTGAGTACCGTTCCCTTCTTCCAGCCTTTGGGAAATAACGGAAAATGCCTTTATCATAATTATTATTTTATCTATGTGAATTCCCTACTTTTATTTATACCTTTAAGTATGTCACTTATTTAAACTACTGGAGATCAAGTTGCATCCCTATTGGGGAGGTAGTCTGGCGCTTATAGACCCATGGATTTGGGACACTAAAGGGTGTTCCAATCATCCCTCTAAATCACCTCTTTTCTCTCTTTTTTCCTTGACACAATATTAACCGTTTGCTTAAACGGTACGATCAAGCAGCCTAACTACCTTAGATTTTACTAAGTGCCTTGAATTTAGAACCCTATCAGATATCCATCTCCCCATCACCGGTGTCGCCCTGCACAAAAGTTTTAGCCCGTCTCTACCACTAGGGACCTCCTAACCTTGTCCTATTTTTTCTTGTGTGTACTCTGACTATTATACTTTGCCAGCCACAGCTGAAACCACTGATTTATGGTATTGCTATTTTGGCAATTGAATTTCACCCCAGAACAAAATATATGTTTTGGCGGACACTATGAATCTTGGCCTGCAACAGCTGGGACACCAGATTAAGGGTATTGCTATTTTGGCAATTGAATTTCACCCCATAACAAAATATATGTTTTGGCGGACACTATTATACTTTGCCAGCCACAGCTGAAACCACTGATTTATAGTATTGTTATTTTGGCAATTGAATTTCACCCCAGAACAAAATATATGTTTTGGCGGACACTATGAATCTTGGCCTGCAATAGCTGGGACACCAGATTCAGGGTATTGCTATTTTGGCAATTGAATTTCACCCTGGAACAAAATATATGTTTTTGCGGACACTATGAATCTTGGCCTGCAACAGCTGGGACACCAGATTCAGGGTATTGCTATTTTGGCAATTGAATTTCACCCCAGAACAAAATATATGTTTTGGCGGACACTATTATACTTTGGAAAAGCTATATATACATGAATATAAATTTTTGTGTCCTCTTCCAGCCTGATACCCTTCTATAAGTTTCAATCAATGAAAGGGCCTGTTTTTAACATTAGAACGCCACGTGCGTTCCACACGTGCGTTCCAGAGAACCGGAAGTGACGTGAATAACGTAATTTCCCGTTCACCTCACCACAGTTGGCGGGAATTTTGATGTTAATTGTTTTGTATGTTTAGTTTTAAATATGTAAGTGTCTATTGCTAATGTTATACTGCTCCTGAGGAAGGGGTTAATGGATACCCCGAAACGCGTCTTGCCTTGATGTTAATAAAGTGGTTTTGGTGAAGATCCTAGTCCGAGTGGTTGTTAACTTCAGCCTCTGAGATTCTACGTGCGATCCTGGCCAGGGTTTTATTTTGTCTCAGGCGTCTTGAGTTTAACCTGTAAGACAGCCCCCCAAGTGAAGTGAGTACCCTTCCCTTCTTCCAGCCTTTGGGAAATAACCGAAAGTGCCTTTATCATAATTATTATTTTATCTATGTGAATTCCCTACTTTTATTTATACTTTTAAGTGGGTCACTTATTTAAACTTCTGGAGATCAAGTTGCATCCCTATTGGGGAGGTAGTCTGGCGCTTATAGACCCATGGATTTGGGACACTAAAGGGGGTTCCAACCATCCCTCTAAATCACCTCTTTTCTCTCTTTTTTCCTTGACACAATATTAACCGTTTGCTTAAACGGTACGATCAAGCAGCCTAACTACCTTAGATTTTACTTAGTGCCTTGAATTTAGAACCCTATCAGATATCCATCTCCCCATCACCGGTGTCGCCCTGCACAAAAGGTTTAGCCCGTCTCTACCACTAGGGACCTCCTAACCTTGTCCTATTTTTTCTTGTGTGTACTCTGACTATTATACTTTGCCAGCCACAGCTGAAACCACTGATTTATGGTATTGCTTATTTGGCAATTGAATTTCACCCCAGAACAAAATATATGTTTTGGCGGACACTATGAATCTTGGCCTGCAACAGCTAGGACACCAGATTCAGGGTATTGCTATTTTGGCAATTGAATTTCACCCCACAACAAAATATATGTTTTGGCGGACACTATGAATCTTGACCTGCAACAGCTGTGACACCAGATTCAGGGTATTGCTATTTTGGCAATTGAATTTCACCCCAGAACAAAATATATGTTTTGACGGACACTATTATACTTTGCCAGCCACAGCTGAAACCAATGATTTATGGTATTGCTATTTTGGCAATTGAATTTAATCCCAGAACAAAATATATGTATTGGCGGACACTATAAATCTTGGCCTGCAATAGCTGGGACACCAGATTCAGGGTATTGCAATTTTGGCAATTGAATTTCACCTCAGAACAAAATATATGTTTTGGCGGACACTAGGAATCTTGGCCTGCAACAGCTGGGACACCAGATTCAGGGTATTGCTATTTTGGCAATTGAATTTCACCCCAGAACAAAATATATGTTTTGGCGGACACTATGAATCTTGGCCTGCAACAGCTGGGACACCAGATTCAGGGCATTGCTATTTTGGCAATTGAATCTCACCCCAGAACAAAATATATGTTTTGGCGGACACTATTATAGTTTGCCAGCCAGTGCTGGGACACCAGATTCAGGGTATTGCTATTTTGGCAATTGAATTTCACCCCAGAACAAAATATTTGTTTTGGCGGACACTATTATACTTTGCCAGCCACAGCTGAAACCACTGATTTATGGTATTTCTATTTTGGCAATTGAATTTCACCCCAGAACAAAATATATGTTTTTGCAGACACTATTATACTTTGCCAGCCACAGCTGAAACCACTGATTTATGGTATTACTATTTTGGCAATTGAATTTCACCCCAGAACAAAATATATGTTTTGGCGGACACTATGAATCTTGGCCTGCAACAGCTGGGACACCAGATTCAGGGTATTGCTATTTTGGCAATTGAATTTCACCCCAGAACAAAATATATGTTTTGGCGGACACTATTATACTTTGCCAGCCACAGCTGAAACCACTGATTTATGGTATTGCTATTTTGGCAATTGAATGTCACCCCAGAACAAAATATATGTTTTGGCGGACACTATGAATCTTGGCCTGCAACAGCTGGGACACCAGATTCAGGGTATTGCTATTTTGGCAATTGAATTTGACCCCAGAACAAAATATATGTTTTGGCGGACACTATTATACTTTGCCAGCCACAGCTGAAACCACTGATTTATGGTATTGCTATTTTGGCAATTGAATTTCACCCCAGAACAAAATATATGTTTTGGCGGACACTATTATACTTTGCCAGCCACAGTTGCAACCACTGATGTATGGTATTGCTATTTTGGCAATTGAATTTCACCCCAGAACAAAATATATGTTTTGACGGACAATATGAATTTTGGCCTGCAGCCCTGCAACAGCTGGGACACCAGATTCAGGGTATTGCTATTTTGGCAATTGAATTTCACCCCAGAACAAAATATATGTTTTGGCGGACACTATGAATCTTGGCCTGCAACAGCTGGGACACCAGATTCAGGGTATTGCTATTTTGGCAATTGAATTTCACCCCAGAACAAAATACATGTTTTTCCGAACACTATGAATCTTGGCCTGCAACAGCTTGGACACCAGATTCAGGGTATTGCTTTTTTGGCAATTGAATTTCACCCCAGAACAAAATATATGTTTTGGCGGACACTATTATACTTTGCCAGCCACAGCTGAAACCACTGATATATGGTATTGCTATTTTGGCAATTGAATTTCACCACATAAAATAATCTATCCTTTGCCAGACAGCAGACAGTATTATACTTGGCTAGCCAAAGCTGGAACACCAGATTTAGGGGATTGGTATTTGGGCAATTGTATTTAACCCCTTAATAAAATATAGAAATTGCTATCCTGAGTTTCTAGGGGTGACAATTAGCACAGCCAAACCCCTGATGTAGGATATAGCAAAAAAAAAAACTAGTATTGATGGATCGATGGACTTGGTGGCAGCTTGTTCTGGTGCACCACAAGTCACAAAATGGCCGCCGATCACCCCAGAAAATTAGTGACAGAAAAACGCTCTGTGCAGCCTAAAAACCAGTGAGCAAGTAACTAGCAGAAGTTCAATCATTCACAGCTGTAGATTGATCCGTTTACTAGGTGCTTTTGCTGACTTTTCCCTGCCTAATCTCGCCCTCACAGATGCTGCGTCCTCTCCCTACACTAATCAGAGCAGTGTGACGTGCGGCGCTACGTGACTCCAGCTTAAATAGAGGCTGGGTCACATGCTGCACTTGGCCAATCACAGCAATGCCATTAGTAGGCATGGCTGTGATGGGCTCTTAGGGCAACAAGTAAAACGCTAGCTGATTGGCTGCTGTGCAGCCATTCAGAAAGCGGGAAGTAATCGCCAAACAACGAACCCGAACCCAAACTTTTTTGAAAATGTCCGGGTTCGGGTCCGTGTCCCGGACACCTCAAAATTCGGTACGAACCCGAACTATGCTCGAACTGTTCGCTCAACACTAGTTACCACGAACCGTGATAAAATTCGGATTCGGTGCGAACCGAATAATTCCTGAAATTCGGATCGAATTCCACTTCGCTCATCACTAAGGGCCATGTATTATACTTGAGACCTTATAAAATATGTTTATGCTATGAGCTTCAACATAGTTCAGTGCTTAAATATTTGCATGTATGCAAACAGTGAAGGGTTACACTAATATCACTTCACATTTGTTTCAAGGAACTTAACTTCTTGCTCAATCACTGAATAAATATTATTTTAGAGAGCATGTATGGCTGAAAAAATTTAGAGTACTTGCAGTTTAAAGTCAATAATGGACAGACCATATTATCATCCAGATTTTCCATCTGCTTTGTAGCCATGAGCTCTGGTGCACTGGCATTTTAATTGCTCTTTATTCTTGTGTAATCATTTTATGATTGGTTTATTGTCACATTTTCCTTATCAGGGCACAGCACTGCTATGTACCCCAGTGACAAATTATGCTTTGTGACAGAAGCCAGGTCTGTGTTTATAAATGCAATAAAGTACTTTTGAATGGAAAGAGTTCATTGCATTTCAATTTATCAAATACTCCTTGTGATTTTACACAGATTTTATACTGCTGATTAGCTCATTAGTGAGGTTAATTGGATGCATTTACTGGCAGAATTACACATAGAGAATATGAACCAGAACATGAAGCATTTCAAATGGCAGAAGAGCTAACAAAGTAAGTGGATGGCCTCTGGAAATATTGCCATACTTTATTTTATAATTATGTTTAAATTTTTAATTTATAATGAAAAATAAAATTTGCATTTATGCACAAGAAAAACTTTTTCCCCCACATTTTTTATTACTGCAATTAGAAACTGCAATTGCAGACATGCTTAATACCTATGATGATGCCTTTTATGACATTTAGCAGTTGTTAAAAGTGACAACCTTTTAATTTGAATCCAAAATTTGGTCTTGTTTATTTTCTAATTTTTTGTAGCAGTAAGCGCAATATTTTTTAAGTTCACGGTTCCAAATTCTCTGTATAGCTATATACTGTAGTTAAATGAATAAATATTATCTCCCTGCAGCCTCAAATAGGAGGTGCCTACTGCATACATTGCCACTGGATTTGATAAATGAGTATGTAGTAAGTAATTCCCAAATTCCCCCTAATAGTCACTGCATGCAGACAGAAATTTCATTTCAAATACCACAACTTTAACCTCTTGTCTACCTCCGCATAACTTTATAAGTCGTGGAATTAAGCTTTAACTGTAACCCGACATATAAAAGCATTAGGTTATATTGCAATCTGCAGCTGCCCCTCAGTACTTCAGATCGCTGTGACTGCGCTGTCATTTAGACTGCTTCGGTCACAGTCATTATGCCTGAGACCAACAGAAGCAGTCTTACTGTGTGGCATCATTGTAGCACCCTGCTACAATGATCCATCGAAATATAAATTGTAAAAGCCAGCAGGGGAGCGCTCTTCTTTATGTTAGAGCACCCCTGCTGGATGTAAAAGTAAGGGCTCATTCACATGGCCGTTGCCCCTCCATTGCCGTATTGCAGCCCGCATACGGTGGGTCCCCAAGCACCGGCCGTGTGCATTCCGCATCAGGGCTGCGGACCCATTCAATTGAATGGGTCCACAAATCCGAAGATTTGGTGCGGTACGGAGAGGAAGCACGGAACGGAACCCAACGGAAGCACTACGGAATGCTTCCTGGGGTTCCGTGCCTCTGCACTGCAAAAAGATAGAACTTGCTCTATCTTTTTGCGGAATGGACAGATCCCGGACCCCATTCAAGAGAATGGGTCCACGATCCGCATGCTGCTGGCCCACGGTCGGGGCCCGTTCATTGAGGACCACAATTTGCGATCCACAGCATGGGGACGGAGCCCTTATGTTCGTGTGAACAAGCCCTAAGGCCCCTTTCAGACAGTTTTCTGCACAGGTGCAATGCGTAATGTGAACGCCTAGCACCCGCACTGAATCAATGGGTCTGTGTACATGAATATTATTTTTTTTTAAAGCATCAGTTCTGCGTTGTGTGAAAAACGCAGCATGTTCTATATTCTGCATTTTTCACGTAGCCCTGGCCCCATAGAAGTGAATTGGGCTTCAGTAAAAAATGCATTGCATCCGCGAATGCAATGCGTTTTTCACTGATGGTTGCTAAGAGATGTTGTTTATAAACTTTCCGTTTTTTTCACACGCGGGGAAAACGCATCAAAACGCATTTCACCTGTGCAGAAAAAACTGAATGCAATCGCAGACAAAACTGACTGAATGGCGAAAATGGCGTGAGTTTCACTGAACGTGATGTGAACACATCCAGAGCCAATCCGTCACGCTCGTGTGAAAAAGGCTTAACTGTGAACCCGCAGGCTGGGAATTAACCCCTTTTTGCCCTGACTGTGGCAGAAAGGGGTTAATTCACTTTTCATTTTATAAAATTTAAAAAAGGAAAAATAAATAAATAAAAAATCATTAAAAATGAGTAAAAAGTGAAAAAATTAAATAAAAAATGTAAATGTTATAGCTATAGTTACCAGTTTTAGCAATAGTATAGCAGACTACATACACACATACACACATTTCTCCTCTTTTTTGTTCATAAAAAATTAATAAATATTTATTCGTTTTAGCAGTAGTGTTGCGGACTCTGCAAACACCAATATTAAATACAATCGTGCTATACTCACTATACAAAATGTACTAACACTAATGCTATATTATAAATTGTGAGATTCTTGACAAATACATTTTGTAAAAAAATATTTGTGCTTGTCCATCAACGACAAGGCAATTTCTTTAGGACAGGAACTTACACTAAATACTATCTTCTCTGGTGCCATACTAGCCTCCCATTAAATTCAGGGAATGCAGGTTCCCCATGCATGCTGAACCCACACTGTATTATACCTCTTTTGGTGCCCCAATGGCCTCCATTAAATTTAGATAATGCAGGCTCCACCTGCATGCTTAGCCCACTCTGTATTTTACCACTCCTGGTGCCAAATGACCTCCAATAAATGCAGGGAGAGCAGGCTACAGCTTTATACTTGCACAAATTAAAATAAGCCTATAGTTTACTTAGGTGTGCATGACCAATGGAGTAAGCCATACCTCCAAAGCCAACTGCAAAGAAACAATTGGGGGTTATTCAGCGCATCACAGTGCGCAGATCGTGACTAACCCTCAATTTTCTTTGCAGTCTGAATTGAAGGTATGGCTGACTCCATTGGTCGTGCACTCCTAATTAACCTGCCTGCCCCATGGGCTTATTTTAATTAGTGCAAGTATAAAGTGTTGGCCTCCTCTCCCTGTATTTATTGGAGGCAATTTGGCACCAGGAGAGGTGGAAAATAGAATGGGCTCAGCATACATGTGAAACCTGCATTCCCTGAACATAATGGAGGTCAGAGGGGCACTAAATGAGTGGTTAGTGCTGCTGAGCCTCAAGCCCGGCCTGGTGGTGTGCGATAATGGACGAATTCTTGCAGCAGCTCTGGGCCTAGCTGGTTTGACGCAAATCCCTTGCCTGGTGCATGTGTTGAATTTGGTGGTGCAAAGCTTCCTAGAAATTACCCAGAGATGTCATAGCTGCTGCAGAAAGTGTGGACTATCTGTGCATGTGTTTGGTTTTCTCACCCTGCTGCTGCTCACCTGTCTGCGAAGAGTAACTTCTGCCTTCTCGCTCACCGCATCATATGCAACGTACCCACAAGGCTAAACTCCACCTTGCACATGCTGGAAAGACTGTGTGAGTGGGCCTCCATGTGGGACATGTGTGCCAAGTTGCGCTGTTTCAATTTCTCCACCAATATAACCAGCGCCGATGATGCCATCTTCAGGGTTACTATCCCATTACTATGCCTCCTTGAAAAAACGTGCAGGCGATGATGGATGAGGTGGTGGCAAAGAAGGGAGAGGAGAAGGAACAGGGGTTATTGCCACAGTTATCAGGCCAGTCGTCCACAGGTAGCTCGCAGGGTGGGTTCCTATATCAACAGTGGCCAGGTACACAAATGTTCAGCCAGGGCAGAGTTTTGGAGGATGAGGAGGATGATGATGAGAAGGAGGAGGAACCATTTTCACAGCAGGGTGGCACCCAAAGCAGCTCATGGGCATCACTGGAGCATGGCTGGGGGGATACAGAGGACAAAGACAATACACCTCCCACTGAGGACAACTTGTAGTTGCCTCTGGGCAGCCTGCCAAATATGAATGAGTACATGCTGCAGTGCCTGCGCAATGACCGCCAAGTTGCCCTGATTGTTACCAGTGCTGATTACTGGATCCCAGCTACAAGAACAACATGCCATCCTTATTTCCATCACTGGAGTGTTATCAGAAGATGTGTGAAGAGAAGCACACGATGGTAGATGCACTACTGATGGCGTTCCCACCTGACAGCTGTGGCTCAGTGGAAGAACGAGGTGGAGGAAGAGGAGGAAGTCGCCAACGCAGCTGGGGCACTGCTACAACCTCAGAAAGGAGGATGAGCATGGCATTCATCAGCACGCCACAACATCCAGCATCACAATCTAATACAGACCGTCTTAGCAGGAGGCAGCATTTCAGCAACATGGTGGAACAGTGGGTGGTGGGTCTCCAAATTGGACACATAGCCTGAGCTTTCCCTTTTTGCCCTGAAGGTGCTGGCCTGCCCTGCGGCAAGTGTATTGTTTAGCACGGCAGGGGAGGTGATCACAGATTGGAGCATCCACCTGTCAATTGCTAACTTGGACAAGCTCCGGTTCATTAAAATGAACCAGGCATGAATCCCAAAGGACTTGTTTGTACCTTGGACTGAGTAGACAAGTATATCGGCCACACCCAGCTATTGTTATACTCCAGTGCTGTTTGTTCATACTGTTTGCCATTTCCCAATGTTTTGTGGCCTCCTCCCAAACAAAAAAAAAAAAACACAAAAACAGAGTTGGCTACCTCTTCCTCCTCTGCCTCTTCCACTTACTCCACAACGTCCACTGCCTCATCAACCTCCTACTCCAATTGGACTTTCACATCCTGGTTCAAGATTATTATTTTTCCTTTTTTTTATTCTATGTTATTTTAAGTCAATTCCCTATCCTTTACCCCATTTTGTTTCATTTTGCAGCCCTATAGCACTTACTATAACTATTAAAGCTATTTTATAGCACCAAACTTCAGGTCCCCATTGACTTCAATGGGTTCGGGTTTGGGGTCAAATTCAGTTACCTGAACTGAACTTTGAACTAAAATTCGGCTGAATTCGTAAAACCCGAACCCACACGTGACCCGCTCATCCCTACAGACATCATATCATACGTGACAATCTCTTTCTAACAAAACTAGAACTAGCACTGTACCTCACATGGATCCAGAGATCTCCGCATTCATTGCTCTGCTAGATTAATAACAAGCTGACAGTTCTCTGGGAATTAAGAAAATGAGAATACTTAAATATTACTTTATTATAAATATATTCTCAAATACCTTTTATCAGTTATAATTGCTCATTTTGTCTGGAGAGCAATTGTCAGGGGAAACAAAATGGCCGCTGTCCCATTAGTTCACACAAAACCTGTCCTGATCATACATGAGGACAAGTTACAGTATTTTTGCTTCATAAGACACACCTGATGATAAGACGCACCTAGGTTTTTGTGGAAGAAATTAAGATAATAAAATATTTTTAACCAAATGGTGTGCTTTTGGTGTGTTTTTAACTAATGGGAGGTCTGTGGGTGGCACACTGTTATGGTGATCTGTGGATGTCACTGTTATGGGGATCTGTAGGGGATACTTATAGGGGGATCTGTAGAGTATACTTATAGGGGCATCTGTAGAGGACACTTATAGCGGGATCTATGGAGGACACTGTTATGGGGATCTGTGGAGGACAGTGTTATTGGGGGCTCTGTGGAGGACACTTTTTGGGGCATCTGTGGAGGACACTGTTATGGGGTTCTGTGGAGGACAGTGTTATAGAGGGATCTGTGGAGGATACTTATTGGAGGATCTGTAGATGACTCTGTTATGGGGGGGATCTGACCACATTACATTGGGTGCCAGTTATAGCAGCCCAGCCATCACATATAAAGTGTATGCAGCAGCCCCTAGCATTGCTGCTTTGCTAAACTAGCAGTAATCTGCAATACTCACTATGCACGCAGTGGGCATGTCGGCAGCGCATTTCACTTACTCAGTCACCCTCCGGCCCCGTCCACTTCATTAATGAAGTGGACGGGGCCGAAGCATGACTGAGTCAGTGACGTGCACTGCTGGCCTGCCTGCTGCGTGCATAGTGAGTACTGCAGAGAAGCTATTACAGCTAGTTTAGCAAAGCAGCACTGCTAGCTATATGTGATAGCTGCTCTGAGCAGGGCCCGGCTTAATGAAGTTCAATGACTACTCAGGGCCCCGCTACTACCCTGATAGCGCCCCTGTTTACATGTCACTGGCATATCGCAGGCCGCTATGCCTTTACAGCACAGCCTGCGATAAGCTGGTCATATTATACTGCTTTATTTGCTTTATAAGACGCTTGGCAACTTTCCCCCCACTATTGGGGGAAAAAAGTGCATCTTATAAGAAAAATACGGTACTTTACAATGCTGAGGTAAAGAGCTGCCTCCTCCTCCTCCTCTCTACTTGTCAGTGATTATGATCCTGAATACAGATGAGAAGAACTTTAGCTGAATCTCTGGGGAATTTAGTTCATGAGGAGACATAAAGTACAAATAGGTCAAACAGGACTGGCTGTGGTAATGTGTCGCTATAGTAATGGAGACAGTAAACAAGTGCTGCTGCTCATTGAGCCACACCTTAACCTCCTCTCATGTCCCCTCATCATCTCCATTCCCACAGAGATTCACCTGTATTCAGAATCATGATTCCTGACAAGCAGAGTAAAGGGGAGGATGAGGCAGCACTGTGGCTCATTGTGGTGAAGTAACTTGTCCTCCTGTGTGATTGGGACAGGTTTTGTGTGTACTGATAGGACGGCGGTGTCAGAATATTTATCCTGCTCTGCTTAACAGTCTATATTCTTTATGTAAATAAATTAGAATATGTAAGGGAGGAGATTTGAACTTATTATCATAAAGACCAAGCCAATAAGAGCTCGTGATCTGCGCTAAGTTTGATAACAAAAAGAAGGCAATGGTAAATCAAAAAATATATTTATTAATCTCTTTAGGACGCAGGGTGTACATGTACACCCTTGTGTCCTCATACTTTAGGACCCAGGGCGTACATGTACACCCTACGAATATCCGATCACCGCTGCGCACGTGGCGGTGATCGGAAAAGATGCCTGCTGAAATTAATCAGCAGGCACCTTGGCACAATGCCCAGGGGGGGTATCCCCCCATGTCAGCGATCGCAGCAAACTGCAGGTCAATTCAGACCTGCGGTTTGCTGCGCTTTCTGTAGTCTCTGATCCCCGCGGTCTGTGACCGCGGGGATCAGAGACTAAAAAATGCCCCAAACTTATAAATTGTAACCCCCCCCCTGCACCCCGCCATGTTTGTGTCCCCCCGGGCGGTGCTGCGGGTGGGCGGCGCAGGAGGCGATCGCAATTGCGATCCCCCGCCTGCCTCCTTTCAAATGCTTTCCCTGGTGTCTAGTGGGTATAGCAGGGGGTCAGCACATTGCTGACCCCCTGCTATAAACTGCTGACATCTGTGCTGCAGATGTCAGCAGTTTAACCTCTTCCATATCGCGGTCCGTACAGACCGCTGTATGGAGGGTGTTAACAGGGAGGGAGCTCCCTCCCTCTCCCATCGGGGGGCTGCTGTGCCTTTACAGCCCCCTCCATACGGACACTTGGTAGAACTTAAAAACATCCTTGATGATGGCTTACTCTGTAAAATCATATCCAAGGAGGAGTATGATTTCCTGTTACCAAACCACCCACGCCTACCTACCTTTTATTGCTTGCCTAAAATTCACAAGGGCACCTCCCCCTTAAAGGGGAGACCCATAGTGTCAGGCGTGGGTGGACTTTGCCAAAATGTTGTGATTTATATCGATCAGATTCTGGCTTCTTTTGTTACTACTCTGCCTTCATTCACACGTGATACTACTGACTTGTTATTGCGGCTGGAGGGCATATCCTTGGATCTGAGCCATTGGCTTTGTTCCATTGATGTGGAGGCCCTATACTCCAGTATTCCCCACTCCTTGGGTTTACAGGCAGTATCCCATTTCTTAAGCTCTCGTGGTTGCCAGTATCGTGCCCACAGTCAATTTGTTCTTCGACTCCTGGATTTCACCTTGACCCACAATGTCTTCTCCTTTAATGGCCGTCTTTACGACCAGCTCAGGGGCACCGCGATGGGGAGTTCTTGTGCCCCGTCGTATGCAAATTTGTTCCTGGGCTGGTGGGAGGAGACAGTGGTGTTCTCTGAATCCATGGAGCACTATCAGGAGCACATTGGCATGTGGGCACGATACATCGACGACGTGTTCGTCATTTGGCACAGTGATAGGCCCACTTTCGCCCTGACGAAGCCATCGGCGAAACGCGTTGGGTGAGTGAGGAGCACTGGGGAGGGAAATGTACTTGTTTCATATGTTCAGCTGCATCGAGCATTTCTCCGGACATTCACTACTAATAATGTAACTTTCTTTGTAAGACTTCTATGATATATTCTTTTCTCCCTTTGGGGGAAACATTTTTTTCTCCTTAAGGGAAAGCCCTTTTTGTGCTGTATTGGTGTGCCGGAACAATGCTTTGTGATAGCATAATGTGTATGTGTTTTTCTGGGCGGTTTAAATACGCCATATTTGATTATACACATTTTTGCTGAAAAGAATATCTTACTTGTTTCCTTCTCCTCCCCAGTGCTCCTTTTGTCTATCCCTCTGTGATTTTATGGATTCCTTTTTATCTGATAATATACTTTTAATTGGAAGAATAATACTTCCTAATAAAGATATAATTGATTGACTATTTTTGTGTGAATTAGTTTTTCTATTGATTGGGGCAGAGACACTTTTTTTCTTGTAGGTTTGAGTGGGTCATTTGTGGTCAGGTTGAACAAGAATAGTTTTAACTTACGGTTCACTTTTGAGTTGGACTTACAGTCTCTTCCATTCTTAGATGTACTCATTAGGAAAACCGAATCAGGCACCATTGATACTTGCGTGTATCGTAAGCCCTCCTCTACCAATTCTCTATTACGATGGGAGAGTTGACACCCCGGCCCTCTAAAACGAGGTATCCCTAAGGGCCAGTACCTGCGTTTACGCAGGAATTGCTCAAGTGACAGAGACTTTTTACAGCAGGCAGCAGACTTGCGAGGTAGATTCCTACAAAGGGGATACCCGGACTCGATCTTACGTAGGTCATTCCAGACTGCTGCCAGGACTGATAGGGCTACTCTCCTCACCCCCAGACAAAAGACAGGACATGGCACTGGTCCGATTCGATTGGTGACCACATTTGATGTTGCATCGACCCAAGTACGGGAGATCATTTCCCAACATTGGGACATACTCACGATGGATCCAGAACTCCGTACAGTCTTGGGCGATCGTCCTCACATTACATATCGTCGGGGACGTAGCTTAAGGGATAGTTTGGTGCATAGTGAGTATGTTCCATTCACTCCACCAGGATGTAGGTGGTTAACCCAACAGACCACTGTTGTAGGATGTTACCGCTGTAGCGGCTGTGTGGCTTGTAGATTTATGACGGTTGGGAAATCCTTTGTTAGCAACAACACCGGCCGCACTTATATGATTAAACAATTCATTCATTGTAGGACTAAAGGTGTCGTCTATCGGGGTGTTTGCATCTGTGGTCTTGAGTACATCGGCAAAACTAAACGGGAGCTCCGTAGGAGAGTGGGGGAGCATGTGAATGACATCTGTCACAAAAGAGACACGCCCATTGCGATACATGCCCACAGTCATCACCGCGGTGAATTATGTTTCACCTTCATGGGCATCGACAAAATTACTCCCCCACGCAGGGGTGGTGATTGGGATCAATTGATCCTTCAGAGGGAGACCCGTTGGATCTACTATCTTAGGACGGTCTCTCCTTGGGGACTCAATGAACAGCTCAGCTTCAGTAGCTTTCTTTGATCCTATTACACTTACATATATTGGTTGTGCCACTATTGCACTTTACCGTTGCATAACCCTTTCCTCCTGTTATGTTTATATTTGTTTGGACTACTTAAACTATCCATGTGTCACCGTATTGCCTATATCTATATTTACTCTTTGATTAGATAATATATTTTTACATACAGTAGTGTATAGAACCTGTACTTACATATTCTATTGTTTGGGTGCATTGTCACTATTGTTCTATCATTCAGGACTCCGCATTGAGCCTGATTTTTGTACTTGCGGGCTTCCTCGGCGCTCACGATCTGTGGGCGTCCCGGTAACCTAGCAACGAGGCTCCGTCTCCGCACTTCCGCACACGTAACTGGAGCGCGGCTCACGTGACTCCTGTTTGTTCCGGAGCATGGAGCCGGCCCCACGTGTAGCGTCCAGGAAGTGGAGCCGATCTACGATGAGTAAGTAGCCTATTTAAAGCGCACTGACACGCAGCTACCCTGGCCATAGTGATTTGGTTTTCCTCATCCACTGGTGTGACAGCCTACAGCCAATATTTTTTCTACTTGATACCCGGGACATTGTTGTTATAGGGGTGAGCGTGTTTGCTACCCCTTCGGCATAGCAGCGTTGTACCGCTGCCCCATAGGGTATTGTAACCTATTATGGACTTTTTTTTCCTTTTACCCTCGCTAAAGGACCCAGCCTATTTGGCTATTTGACACAAACTTTTGGAGCCATTATATTATTGGCCATTTATTTTTACACGTCTTGGTCCCCTGATGAACTACCCAGGAGAAACGTGTCACGTCGGGAGCAAGATCTTTTTAATTGAGGGCCATTAAATGGACAGGCCCCCTACTTAGGGTCAGGTATCCGGACGGGGTCGCCCCTTTTGGGGCGGGTGCTCTGTGTAGATAGGCAGGGAGCAATTAGCCCCTTCCCCTTTCTACCAGGGCTTCCTAGGGTTTACTATCTCCCTACCTTTACCCCCTCCTTGCCACCAGCCTTCCCTACCATCCACATAGGACCACTCATCTGCACCAGAGGACGGCAACTGCCATCCTGCACATTATTTGTGTACCAGGGAACCTGTGCTGAGATTTGCGTTATGGTGAGCTCGTTCCATTTATTACTGTGCACGGTTTAATGGAGGCTTTACTATAATCAATTGTTTGTTGGTTCTGTCTATGTTGATGCGCTATTTTATCATTATTTAGTAAAAGTTACTGTTTTTTTGACACCATATCCCATTTGAAGCCCCCCTTACAGTAGAAACTCCAAAAAAGTGACCCCATTTTGGAAAGTACGGGATAAGGTGGCAGTGTTTGTATTATTTTAGGGTAAATATGATTTTTGGTTGCATTATATTACACTTTTTTTAGACAAGGTAACAAAAAATAGAAATTCTGAAATTTCATCTCCATTTGCCAATAACTCTTGTGGAACACCTAAAGGGTTAACAAAGTTTGTAAAATCGGTTTTGAATACCTTCAGGGGTGTAGTTTCTTAGATGGAGTCACTTTTTTGGAGTTTCTACTCTAGGGGTGCATCGGGGGGCTTCAAATGGGACATGGTGTCAAAAAACCAGTCCAGCAAAATCCACCTTCCAAAAACCATATGGCGTTCCTTTCCTTCTACGCCCTGCCGTTTGGCCATACAGAAGTTTACGACCACATATGGGGTGTTTCTGCAAACTACAGAATCCGGGCAATAAATATTGAGCTTTGTTTGGCTGTTAACCCTTGCTTTGCTACTGGAAAAAATGGATTCAAATGGAAAATTTTCCAAAAAATCGAAATTCTGAAATTTTATCTCCATTTGCCATTAACTCTTGTGGAAAACCTAAAGGGTTAATGACATTTATAAAATCAGTTTTGAATACCTTGAGGGGTGTAGTTTCTAGAATGGGGTCATTTTTGGTTGGTTTCTATTATGTAAGCCTCACAAAGTGACTTCAGACCTGAACTGGTCCATAAAAATAGTTTTTTTGAAAATGTATGAAAAATTTCAAGCTTTGCTTCTAAACTTCTAAGCCTTGTAACGTCCCCATAAAATAAAATGGCATTCCCAAAATGATCGATACATGAAGAAGACATATGGGGAATGTAAATCAATAACTTTTTTGGGCGGTATTACTATGTATTATAGAAGTAGAGAAATTGAAACTTGGAAAATTGCTAATTTTTGGTAAATTTTTTATTTTTTTATAAATAAGAATGAAATTTTTCGACTTTATCTTACCACGAAAAATCAATCTCAGAATGGCCTGGATAAGAAAAAGCGTTTTAAAGTTATCACCACATAAAGTGACACTGGTCAGATTTGCAAAAAATGGCCGAGTCCTTAAGGTGAAATAGGGCCGAGTCCTTAAGGGGTTAAAATAATAAAAATACAGTGCAAATGAATCAAATATAAAAATCAGTGACAATAAAATTATGAAAATTAATTAATGATATGCAACATTTTAAGAACGCTAAAATAACCTTCTTTACTGTGATAATACTCTACAATATATTTTAAATTACTTTGATATCTGATTTCTCTCAGCCGACAGATGTCTCAGATTAAAATCAAGTCAGATTTATATCATTATATAATCATCCATACATGCATATAACTGAACTCAGTTCCTTGGAGATGAAACTGTGATAATTTTCAACAGTTTGTATAAATATCCCTGGATTGGAAAAAGTCAGACTGATACTTTAGTCACAACCTAGCCTTATTCCAAAACAGATTCTGCCCACAAAGTATGGTTTAAGAAAAATGTAAATATACAAAACTATAAAATTCATTCTGCAATGAAAAATAGGAAAGTTTATACCATACCAGTGTATCGGCTAGCAGAAATCAGTTTCAAGATTCAAGACTATAGACTGGTCTAGTCCTATTTGATCCCGGATGGTTGTGTCCTCCTTGAATAGATTGAGGAATAGAATGATGTTCTCAAGGAATGGGTGGATCCCCCTGGATGACTGGATGGGTTGTCCTAGTTCATTGGTTGGGTCTGATGACTTCCTCAGGTAGGCGCATCAGATGGATCAGATCAGATCCTTCTGTCAGCTCATGCCACCATTTTATCCCATTCAAAAATGGGATTGGTCTGGTTTGACCATCAACTAGTGACATCACAAATGTTAATTCCCCCAACTATTTCATAATACATGTCTTAATTTTTACTCTACCACTAGATGGCACTAGGGCTTTACCTAAAAAAGTTTTGACTAGATATAAGCGAACAACTGGAAGTTCGGGTTCGGGAAGTTCGGCCGAACTTCCCAAAAATGTTCGGGTTCGGGATCCGAACTCAACCGGAACTTCATCCCGAACCCGAACCCCATTGAAGTCAATGGCGACCCGGACTTTTAGGCACTAAAAAGGCTGCAAAATAGTCCAGGAATGGGCTAGAGGGCTGCCAAAGGCAGCAAAATGTAGGTAAATCCCCTGCAAACAAATGTGGATAGGGAGATGAATTAAAATAAAATAAAATAAATAAAATTTAACCAATATCAATTGGAGAGAGGTCCCACTGCAAGGAATCATGCGTCATATCACCCAACACTGGAGAAGGCCACTTTCAGTTATTTCGGACCCAGCACCCAGACAGAGGAGAGAGGTCCCACAGCAAGGAATCATGCGTCATATCTCCCACCACTGGAGAAGGCCACTTTCAGTTATTTCGGACCCAGCACCCAGACAGAGGAGGGAGGTCCCACAGCAAGGAATCATGCGTCATATCACCCACCACTGGACAAGGCCACTTTCAGTTATTTCGGACCCAGCACCCAGACAGAGGAGAGAGGTCCCACAGCAAGGAATCATGCGTCATATCACCCACCACTGGACAAGGCCACTTTCAGTTATTTCGGACCCAGCACCCAGACAGAGGGGAGAGGTCCTACAGGAAGGAATCATGCGTCATATCACCCACCACTGGAGAAGGCCACTTTCAGTTATTTCGGCCTAGCACCCAGACCGAGGATACAGGTCCCACAGCAAGGAATCATGCGTCATATCACCCACCACTGGAGAAGGCCACTTTCAGTTATTTCGGCCCCAGCACTCAGACAGAGGAGAGAGGTCCCACAGCAAGGAATCATGCGTCATATCTCCCACCACTGGAGAAGGCCACTTTCAGTTATTTCAGCCCAGCACCCAGACAGAGGAGAGAGGTCCCACATCAAGGAATCATGCGTCATATCACCCACCTATGAAGAAGGCCACTTTCAGTTATTTCGGCCCAGCACCCAGACAGAGGAGAGAGGTCCCACAGCAAGGAATCATGTGTCATTTCACCCACCACTGGAGAAGGCCACTTTCAGTTATTTCGGCCCAGCACCCAGACCGAGGATACAGGTCCCACAGCAAGGAATCATGTGTCATATCACCCACCACTGGAGAAGGCCACTTTCAGCTATTTCGGCCCCAGCACCCAGACAGAGGAGAGAGGTCCCACAGCAAGGAATCATGCGTCATATCACGCACCACTGGAGAAGGCCACATTTTAAGTTATTTCGGCCCCAGCACCCAGACAGAGGAGAGAAGTCCCACAGCAAGGAATCATGTGTCATATTACCCACCGCCGGAGAAGGCCACTTTCAGTTATTTCGGCCCCACCACCCAGACAGAGGAGAGGTTCATTCAACTTTGGGTTGCACCGCAAGATCATGGTAAAGTTAAAAAAATGAGGATTCAATAAAGAAGTGCCCCGGAGTACAAGAATACATGGTTGAGGGGGAGGCAGTTATAAATGTCTATTCTGCACAAGGGAGGCACAGGTCCTGTTGGATCCATGCCTGGTTCATTTTTATGAACGTCAGCTTGTCCACGTTGGCTGTGGACAGGCGGCTGCGTTTGTCAGTAATGACGCCCCTTGTCGTGCTGAATACACAGTCAGACAAAACGCTGGACGCCAGGCAGGCCAGCACCTCCAAGGCATAAAATGCTAACTCTGGCCACATGGAGAATTTGGAGACCCAGAAGTTGAATGGGGCCGAACCATCAGTCAGTACGTGGAGGGGTGTGCAAACGCACTGTTCAACCATGTTAGTGAAATGCTGCCTCCTGCTAACACGTTCCGTATCAGGTGGTGGTGCAGTTAGCTGTGGCGTGGAGACAAAACTTTTCCACATTTCTGCCATGCTAACCCTGCCCTCAGAGGAGCTGGCCGTGACACAGCTGCGTTGGCGACCTCTTGCTCCTCCTCTGCCTTCGCCTTGGGCTTCCACCTGTTCCCCTGTGACATTTGGGAATGCTTTCAGGAGCACCTCTACAAGCGTGCGCTTGTACTCGCGCATCTTCCTATCACGCTCCAGTGCAGGAAGTAAGGTGGGTCACATTGTCTTTGTACCAGGGATCCAGCAGGGTGGCAGCCCAGTAGTCCGCACACGTTAAAATGTGGGCAACTCTGCTGTCGTTGCGCAGGCACTGCAGCATGTAGACGCTCATGTCTGAAAGGCTTCCCAGAGGTAAGGACAAGCTGTCCTCTGTGGAAGGGTATCGTCATCATCCTCCATATCCCCCCAGCCACGCACCAGTGATGTGCCTGAGCTTTGTCGGGTGCCACACCACTGTGAACCAGCTTCATCCTCATCCTCCTCCACCTCCTCCTCATCCTCCTCGTCCTCCAGTAGTGGGCCTTGGCTGTCCACATTTGTACCTGGCCCTGCTGCTGCAAAAAACCTCTCTCTGAGCCACTTCTAACAGACTGGCCTGAAAGTGCTAAAAATGACCCCTCATCCTCCTTCTCCTCCTCCTCCTCCTCCTGGGCCATCTCCTCTTCCATCATCGCCCTAAGCGTTTACTCAAGGAGACATAGAAGTGGTATTGTAACGCTGATAACGGTGTCATCACCACGGGCCATGTGGGAGGAGTACTCGAAAAAGCGCAACAGGGCACACAGGTCTCGCATGGAGGCCCAATCATTGGTGGTGAAGTGGTGCTGTTCCGCATTGCCACTGACGCGTGTGTGCTGCAGCTAAAACTCCACTATGGCCTGCTGCTGCTCGCACAGTCTCTCCAGCATGTGCAAGGTGGAGTTCCACCTGGTGGGCACGTCGCATATGAGGCGGTGAGCGGGAAGGCCGACGTTCCGCTGTAGCGCAGACAGGCGAGCAGCGGCAGGATGTGAACGCCGGAAGCGCACACAGACGGCCCTCACTTTATGCAGCAGCTCTGACATGTCGGGGTAGTTGTGAATGAACTTCTGCACCACCAAATTCAGCACATGCGCCAGGCAAGGGATGTGCGTCAAACCGGCTAGTCCCAGAGCTGCGACGAGATTTCGCCCATTATCGCACACCACCAGGCCGGGCTTGAGGCCCACTGGCAGCAACCACTGGTCGGTCTGTTGTTCAATACCCCGCCACAACTCCTGCGCGGTGTGGGGCCTGTCCTCCAAACATATGAGTTTCAGAATGGCCTGCTAACGTTTACCCCGGGCTGTGCTGAAGTTGGTGGTAAAGGTGTGTGGCTGACTGGATGAGCTTGTTGAAGCAGAGGAGGAGGAAGACGAGTAGGAGGACGAGGCTAAAGGAGGCAAAGAATGATGCCCTGCGATCCTTGGCGGCGGAAAGACGTGCGCCAAGGAAGTCTCCGTCTGCGGCCCATCCGCCACTACATTTCCCCAGTGTGCAGTTAGGGAGATATAGCGTCCCTGGCCGTGCATACTAGTCCACGTATCTGTGGTTAGTTGGACCTTGCCACAGATGGCGTTGCGCAGTGCACACTTGATTTTATCGGATACTTGGTTGTGCAGGGAAGGCACGGCTGTCTTGGAGAAGTAGTGGCGGCTGGGAACAACATACTGTGGGACAGCCATGGACATCAGCTGTTTGAAGCTGTCTGTGTCCACCAGCCTGAATGACAGCATTTCAAAGGCCAGTAGTTTAGAAATGCTTGCATTCAGGCCCAGGGCTCGAGGGTGGCTAGGTGGGAATTTACGCTTTCTCTCCAAGGTTTGTGAGATGGAGAGCTGAACGCTGCCGTGTGACATGGTGGAGATGCTTGGTGACGCAGGTGGTGGTGTCAGTGGCACATCCTCTGTTTGGTGGGCGGCAGGTGGCAACATTTTTCCCAAGGCTGAGGAAGATGATGAGGCAGCAGCCGAAGAGGGAGCAGGGGGAGCCTGTGTGAGTTCCTTGTTTTTAAGGTGTTTACTCCACTGCAGTTCATGCTTTGCATGTAGATGCCTGGTCATGCAGGTTGTGCTAAGGTTCAGAACGTTAATGCCTCGCTTCAGGATCTGATGGCACAGCGTGCAAACCACTCGGGTCTTGTCGTCAGCACATTGTTTAACCACTTCAGCCCCCCTAGCTTTAACACCCTTAATGACAGGCCACTTTTTACAATTCTGCACTACGCTTCTTTACCCATTTATTGCTCCGTCATGCAACTTACCACCCAAATGAATTTTACCTCCTTTTCTTCTCACTAATAGAGCTTTCATTTGGTGGTATTTCATTGTTGCTGACATTTTAACTTTTTTTGCTATTAATAAAAATGTAATGACATTTTTGCAAATTTTTCACTTTCTGTTGTAAATTTTTTTAAAAAAACTACATTTCTATATAAATTTTTCTCTAAATTTATTGTTCTACATGTCTTTGATAAAAAAAAATCCAATAAGTGTATATTTATTGGTTTGGGTAAAAGTTATAGCGTTTACAAACTATGGTGCAAAAAAGTGAATTTCCGCATTTTGAAGCAGCTCTGACTTTCTGAGCACCTGTCATGTTTCTTCAGGTGCTAGAATGTCAGGATAGTATAAATACCCCCCAAATTACACCATTTTAGAAAGAAGACACACCAAAGTATTCGCGGAGGGGCATGGTAAGTTCATGTATCATTTCATTTTTTTTCACAAGTTAGCGGAAAATGACACTTTCTGAGGAAAAAAAATAAATAATAAACTTTCCATTTCTGCTAACTTCTGGCAAAAAAAAAAATAAAATCTCAGACAGGCTCACTATGCCCCTCAGTGATTACCTTGGGGTGTCTACTTTCCGAAATGGGGTCATTTGTGGGGTGTTTGTACTGTTCTGGCATTTTGGGCGGGGCTAATTTGTGAGCAGCCATGTAAAAGCTAAAGGTACTCGTTGGAATTTGGGCCCCTTTGCGCACCCAGGCTGCAAAAAAGTGTCATTTATGTGGTATCGCCGTACTCAGGAGAAGTAGGGCAATGTGTTTTGGGGTGTATTTTTACATATACCCATGTTGGGTGAGAGAAATATCTCTGTAAACTGACAACTTTGTATAAAAAAAATTAAAAAGTTGTCATTTACAGAGATATTTCACACAAAGTATGGGTATATATAAAAATACACCCCAAAACACATTGCCCTACTTCTCCTGAGTACGGCGATACCACATGAGTGACATTTTTGCAGCCTGGGTGCAAAGGCCCTAATTCCAATGAGTACCTTTAGGATTTCACAGGGCATTTTTAAGCATTTGGATTCCAAACTTCTTCTCACGCTTTAGGGGCCCTAAAATGCCAGGACAGTATAAATACCCACATATGACTCATTTTAGAAAGAAGACACCCAAGGTATTCCGTAAGGGTATAGTGAGTTCATGTAAAATTTTATTTTTTGTCACAAGTTAGTGGAATATGAGACTTTGAAAAAAACTAAATAAAAAAAAAATATATCAATTTCCGCTAACTTGTGCCAAAAAAAAAAAATTCTGTGAACTCGCCATGCCCCACACAGAATACCTTGGGGTGTCTTCTTTCCAAAATGGGGTCACTTGTGGGGTATTTATACTGCCCTGGCATTTTAGGGAACCTAAAGCGTGAGAATCCAAATGCGTAAAAATGCCTTGTGAAATCCTAAAGGTACTCATTGGTTTTAGGGCCCCTTTGCGCATCTTGGCTGCAAAAAAGTGTCACACATGTGGTATCACCGTACTCAGGAGAAGTAGGGCAATGTGTTTTGGGGTGTATTTTTATATATACACATACTTTGTGTGAGAAATATCGCTGTAAACGACAACTTTTTAAATTTTTTTATTCAAAGTTGTCAATTTACAGAGATATTTCTCTCACCCAGCATGGGTATATGTAAAAATACACCCCAAAACACATTGCCCTACTTCTCCTGAGTATGGCGATACCACATGTGTGCCACTATTTTGCAGCCAAGATGCGCAAAGGGGCCCAAATTCCAATGAGTACCTTTTAGGAGGGCATTTATACGCATTTTTCTTCTAACGCTTTTGGGCCCCTAAAATGCCAGGGCAGTATAAACACCCCACATGTGACCCCATTTTGGAAAGAAGACACCCCAAGGTATTCCATGAGGGGCATGGCGAGTTGATAGAAAAAAAAAATTTGGGCACAAGTTAGTGGAAATTGATTTTTTATTGTTTTTTCTCACAAAGTCTCCCTTTCCGCTAACTTTTGACAAAAAGTTTAATTTTTCATGGAATCACTATGCCCCTCAGCAAATACCTTGGGGTGTCTTCTTTCCGAAATGGGGTCACATGTGGGGTATTTATACTGCCCTGGCATTTTAGGGGCCCTAAAGCGTGAGAAGAAAAATGCGAAAAAATGACATCCTAAAAGTTACTCATTGGAATTTGGGCCCCTTTGCGCATCTTGGCTGCAAAAAAGTGTCAGGCCTCTTGCACACGGGCGTCATGTTTGACGCCCGGATAAGATGCGGTTGCGTTGCGGGAATCGCCGCGATTTTTCCGCGCGTGTGCTAACGTTTGTAATGTGTTGAGCACGCGCGTGAAAAAATCCGCATGCTTGGTACCCAGACCCGAAGTCAGACTTCATCACTGAAGTCCGGTTTCGGGATGAGTACTCTGTATGTGTAATTATTTTCCTTTATAACATAGTTATAAGGGAAAATAATCGCATTCTAATTACAGAATGCAATCTTCCCCGGGCTTTAAAGGGTTAAAAATAATAAAGAGTTAACTTACCTTCTCCCATTGTACGCGCAGAGCCCCAGAACGTCTTCTCTCTTGATAGTTTGGATGCTTGAGGACCTGTGGTGACGTCACAGGGTCACATGGTCCAATCATAGAAGCATTTGAGTGGACCATGTGACCCATGTGATCCTGTGACATCACGGCAGGTCCTTTATCCAACAGATGTCAGTAGGGCAATGTGTTTTGGGGTGTATTTTTACATATACCCATGCTGGGTGAGAGAAATATCTCTGTAAATTGACAACTTTGATTAAAATTTTTTTAAAAGTTGTCGTTTACAGAGATATTTCTCACACACACCATGGGAATATATAAAAATACACCCCAAAACACATTGCCCTACTTCTCCTGAGTACGGCGATACCACATGTGTGCCACTTTTTTGCAGCCAAGATGCACAAAGCGGCCCAAATTCCAATGAGTACCTTTAGGATTTCACAGGGCATTTTTACGCATTTGGATTCTCACGCTTTAGGACCCCTAAAATGCCAGGGCAGTATAAATACCCCACAAGTGACCCCATTGTGGAAAGAAGACACCCCAAGGTATTCCGTGAGGGGCATGGCGAGTTCACAGAAAAAAAAAATTTTTGGCACAAGTTAGCGGAAATTGATTTTTATTTTTATTTTTTACAAAGTCTCATATTCCACTAACTTGTGACAAAAAATAAAATTTTACATGAACTCACCATACCCCTCACGGAATACCTTGAGGTGTCTTCTTCTAAAATGGGGTCACATGTGAGTTGTTTGTACTGCCCTGGCATTTTAGGGTCTCCGCATCATTACACGTATGGCCAGCATTAGGAGTTTCTGCGATTCTCCTTATATTGAGCATACGGGTAATGAGATTTTTTTCCATTCAGCCTCTGGGCTGAAAAAAATAAATGAACGGCACAGATTTTTCATTCGCATCAATCAATGTGGATGAAAAATCTCTGCCAAATCAGTGACTGCGGTGCGGTGGGCTGGGCGCTAGCAACCTAACAAGTAGCTAACTAACTGGCGGTGATAAGGGACCCTTATGCCCCATTCACACGTCCGCAATTCTGTTTGCGGAACGGAATTGCGGACCCATTCATTTCTATGGGGACAGACTTTGTCCCTCTCGGATCCGGATCCGCGCTTCCGGGTCTGCACTTCCGTTCCGCAAAAATATAGAACATGTCCTATTCTTGTCTGCAATTGCGGACAAGAAAAAGCATTTTCTATATAGTTCTGGCAATGTGCGGATCTGCAAAATGCGGAAAGCACATTGACGGTGTCCGTGTATTGAGGATCTGTGGATCCGCAGATCTGCGGATCCGATCCGCGGATCCGTGAATCCACGGATCCGCAAAACACATATGGACGTCTGAATGGAGCCTTACAAGGGGTGTGATCAATGACAGGGGGGTGATCAGGGGGTCTAGATGGGGTGATCAAGGATTAACAAGGGGTTAATAGGTGAGGGGGGGTGGGGGGGGTTAGTGTAGTGTTTGGTGCAACTTTACATAGTTACCTGGTCCTCTGGTGGTCGATCCCAGCAAATGGGACCACCAGAGGACCAGGTAGCAGGTATATCAGACGCTGTTCACAAAACAGCGTCTGATATACTTGTTTGATGCGATTTATATCGCATCTACAGCCTGCCAGCGATGGATCATCGCTGGCAGGCTGTAGTTAAACTCCTGAGACGCGAGTTACTGTGAACACAGGAAATCTCGCGTCTCGCGAGTTGACGCACACATGCGTCGCCCCAGAACAGCCCGACCGCCGCGAGAACGCAGTTGTGCGTTAGGGAAGTGGTTAAAGAAGTGCCATGCCAGGGAACCCCTTGAAGCTGCCTTTGGGGTGCTCGGTTCCTGGTGGCGGTGGCCAGTAGCAGGCGAGCTCTCTTGGCGGCGGCTGGTCTGCTTTTGCCCCCTGCTTTTGCTACGCTTTTGGCTCGGTCTTACCACTGCCTCTTCCTCTGAACTATGAAAGTCTGTGGCACGACCTTCAGTCCATGTGGGGTCTAGGACCTCATCGTCCCCTGCATCGTCTTCCACACAGTCTTCCTCCCTGACCTCCTATTCGGTCTGCACACTGCAGAAAGACGCAGCAGTTGGCACCTGTGTTTCGTCATCATCAGAGACGTGCGGACTCCAATGAGGTGGTATTCCCATGTCCTCATCATCAGGAAACATCAGTGGTTGTGCATCAGTGCATTCTATGTCTTGCACCACTGGGGAAGGGATAGGTGGATTCCCTTGGGAAACCCTGCCAGCAGAGTCTTCAAACAGCATAAGAGACTGCTGCATAACTTGAGGCTCAGACAGTTTCCCTGATATGCATGGGGGTGATGTGACAGACTGATGGGCTTGGTTTTCAGGTGCCACCTGTGCGCTTTCTGCAGAAGACTGAGTGGAAGATAATGTTGTGAATGTGCTGGATCCACTGTCGGCCACCCAATTGACTAGCGCCTGTACCTGCTCAGGCCTTACCATCCTTAGAACGGCATTGGGCCCCACCAAATATCGCTGTAAATTCTGGCGGGTACTGCAACCTGAGGTAGTTGGTTCACTAGGACGTGTGGCCGTGGCAGAATGGCCACGTCCTCTCCCAGCACCAGAGGGTACACTAACACCACCACGACCGCGTCCGCGTCCCTTACTAGATGTTTTCCTCATTGTTACCGTTCACCAAGCACCACAATAAGAAAAAAAATATTTGGCCCAATGTATTGATTTCAAATTCAGGCCTTTTTTTTACAGGCACCTAACACTATCTGCCTATTTATTTATGTAGCGTATTACACTAATCCAGGCACAGCAGTAACCACTGATTTAGGGGAATATCTCTTTTAGGGCTAGTATTTAGGCCCTGGATGAAAGGTATACTTTTATGGACAGATTTACACTTGGCCTGCATCAGCTGGAACACCAGATTCAGGGTATTGCTATTTTGGCAATTGAATTTCACCCCAGAACAAAATATATGTTTTTGCGGACACTATGAAACTTGGCCAGCCACAGGTGAAACCACTGATTTATGGTATTGCTATTTTGGCAATTGAATTTCACCCCAGAACAAAATATATGTTTTTGCGGACACTATGAAACTTAGCCAGCCACAGCTGAAACCACTGAATAATAGTATTGCTATTTTGGCAATTGAATTTCACCCCAGAACAAAATATATAATATGCAGGACACTATGAAACTTAGCCAGCCACAGCTGAAACCACTGATTTATGGTATTGCTATTTTGGCAATTGAATTTCACCCCAGAACAAAATATATGTTTTGGCGGACACTATGAATCTTGGCCTGCAACAGCTGGGACACCAGATTCAGGGTATTGCTATTTTGGCAATTGAATTTCACCACAGAACAAAATATATGTTTTTGCGGACACTATGAAACTTGGCCTGCAACAGCTGGGACACCAGGTTCAGGGTATTGCTATTTTGGCAATTGAATTTCACCCCACAACAAAATATATGTTTTTGCGGACACTTTGAATCTTGGCCAGCCACAGCTGAAATCACTGATTTATGGTATTGCTATTTTGGCAATTGAATTTCACCCCAGAACAAAATATATGTTTTTGCAGACACTATGAAACTTGGCCAGCCACAGCTGAAACCACTGATTTATGGTATTGCCATTTTGGCAATTGAATTTCACCCCAGAGCAAAATATATGTTTTGGCGGACACTATGAAACATGGCCTGCAACAGCTGGGACACCAGATTCAGGGTATTGCTATTTTGGCAATTGAATTTCGCCCCAGAACAAAATATATGTTTTTGTGGACACTATGAAACTTGGCCTGCAACAGCTTGGACACCAGATTCAGGGTATTGCTATTTTGGCAATTAAATTTCACCCCAGAACAAAATATATGTTTTTGCAGACACTATGAATCTTGGCCAGCCACAGCTGAAACCACTGATTGATGGTATTACTATTTTGGCAATTGAATTTCACCCTAGAACAAAATATGTGTTTTTGCGGACACTATGAAACTTGGCCTGCAACAGCTGGGACACCAGATTCAGGGTATTGCTATTTTGGCAATTAAATTTCACCACAGAAAATAATCTATCCTTTGCCAGACAGCAGACAGTATTATACTTGGCTAGCCAAAGCTGGAACACCAGATTTAGGGGATTGGTATTTGGGCAATTGTATTTAACCCCTTAATAAAATATAGAAATGAGTTTTTAGGGGTGACAATTAGCACAGCCAAACCCCTGATGTAGGATATAGCAAAAAAAAAAAACTAGTGTTGATGGATTGATGGACTTGGTGGCAGCTTGTTCTGGTGCACCACAAGTCACAAAATGGCCGCCGATCACCCCAGAAAATAAGTGACAGAAAAATGCTCTGTGCAGTCTAAAAACCAGTGAGCAAGTAACTAGCAGAAGTTCAATCATTCACAGCTGTAGATCGATCACTTCATTAGGTGCTGTTGCTGACTTTTCCCTGCCTAATCTCGCCCTCACAGAAGCTGCGTCCTCTCCCTACACTAATCAGAGCAGTGTGATGTGCGGCACTACGTGACTCCAGCTTAAATAGAGGCTGGGTCGCATGCTGCACTTGGCCAATCACAGCCATTCCATTAGTAGGCATGGCTGTGACGGGCTCTTAGGGAAAGAAGTAAAACGCTAGCTGATTGGCTGCTGTGCAGCCCTTCAGAAAGCGGGAAGTAATCGCCGAACAACAAACCCAAACCCAAACTTTTTTGAAAATGTTCGGGTTCGGGTCCGTGTCCCGGACACCCGAACTATGCTCGAACTGTTCGCTCAACACTAGTTTTGACAATAATAGCTATTTTCTATATTTTCCTTTTTAATTTGAAGAAGGGGTAATCTTTAACTGGGATTTTAGACAGAACTTCTAGAACAATAGAATGTAAATATAAACGTATATCCAGGATTAGACCTCTATTCTCAAGGACTTGTAGGTACACAACTCCTAGACATGACTAAACACCTTTTCTATTTATTGTGATAAAACAGGATTCAGTTGATACTTTGCCTTTTGTCTTGATGAAGACATTGTTTGCTTATGGACATCTATATTTACAATCCCCCTTCCAGAGATCTTCTGAGAAACAGATAATTAACTTCACACCACTCTCTGACATAGCACTCTGAAACTACATTTGAATTTCCACCTCAATTCTATCACTAAATGAATCCCTTTATCAAACTTCTAGTTATATAAACACCCAATTTTAAAACATATCATATAAAAACCCAAAATCCATTCATATGAGGATTAATATAAACATTACAATAAATAATAAAATTATATTCTTTTTACTCACTGGTAATAACCAAAACTTTCCCTCCAATTAGTAACCTATCTACAGACAGCATTTTATGATACTTCTCTGTAAATGCATTAAGACTTTTATGATATGTGTTAAATCCCTTTCTCTCAAGAGAATACTTATACAAACATTTCTTCACAGATACTTAATCTCAAAGTTAGGGATTCTAAGTCTAAAGGGTTTGAACTTATATTGCCCTTTTGACAAAACCAGACAAGATGGCTTCTCCTAATGTTCATTTTCTCATATTGAGATAGGCCTTTACAATACATATATTTTTATGGCCATTTTATTTCTCCTAATGATTGCTCCCTAGACAAAACAAGTCATTCAAGGTAATGAAAGGTATTTGTGAATATATGTATGATAAAATAATATTTACATTTTTTCATTTTTATAATTCCTGGAGAAATCCTTTAAGTCTTTTCTGCTACAGTTCATGAGGTGTGTATTTTCTGCTGGAGCTCTCTCCCTTATCATAGCTCAGTAGGCAGTTGAAGGATGAAACTGAACATGTGCTGCCATCTCAGCAAGCCGGATAAAGAAATAAGAAAAAGAATAAAGAGCAGGTGGCGCTATACAGATACATTTCATTGAATAACTGAGGGGCTATACAAAATGTTTTATTACAGGCACATGGAATTACAAAATAATTCAGATCCAGGTGCTGGTTTGAAAACTATAGACTATTTTCCATGGGACAACTTCTTTAATGCATTAACCATCAAGTTTAGCTCGGCTTCATCTGTACATACAATCACAACTTTTTAGTGCCTTTTTAAAAAAAGTTACAATGAGGAATCTGGCTAAAATGTAGCCTACAAAACAACTGTCCGGCACCTTAGTAAATGTAGACTGTCAGGCATGGTGCAATCCATCCTAACAATGGTGCAGATATGTCGTACATTTGGCACATATTTCTCTTCCACAGACAAAACAGGCAAAGTCATTGCATTTTTTTTAGGCGCAGCACACTTGACATTAGAGATGTCGCGAACATAAAATTTTTCGTTCGCGAGCGCCGAACGCAAATTTCCTCAAATGTTCGGGAACGGGCGAACCAGTCGAACCACCATAGACTTCAATAGGCAGGCGAATTTTAAAACCCACAGGGACTCTTTCTAGCCACAGTAGTGATGAAAAAGTTGTCTCAAGTGGACTAACACCTGGAATGTGGCATGTCGGAGGGGGATCCATGGCAAAACTCCCATGGAAAATTACATAGTTGACGCAGAGTTGGGTTTTAATCCATAAAAGGCATAAATCACCTAACAATCCAAAAATTTTTTTAACAACGTGGTTTAAAACATCCAGTGTGTGTATACGATCAGGTATGATGTTGTATCGATCAGATAGTGTAAGGGTTACTCCCGCTTCACAGACATTGACAGACCAAACTCCCCTTTTAATGCACCGCAAACAACCGCAAACAGTCCATTTGCACAACCGCAAACTCCCCATTTGCACAAGGTTGGATACCAAGCTAGCCATGTCCCGTTCCTTGTCCTCACTGATGTCATTGAAGGTCTCTTCCTCCACCCAGCAGCGTACAACACCAAGGGTCCCCGAAAGGTGAATTGAATTGATTTTTCAAATGGGGAGATGATTAAAAAAACGCTGGCTCCCTCCCCTTTGTTTTAATCCACGGTCACTGCGTCTGTGCCGTGCAATTTACTGTCACACCCGATATGAGTGTTATTTTCTGTAGTTCTCTTCTCATCAGTTTAATCCCTGTTACGTCCCTAATCTGGGGTCCATTTATTGAAATGATTTGTCGAACGGGGAGATGGTTAAAAAAACGCTGGCTCCCTCCCCTTTGTTTTAATCCACGGTCACTGCGTTTTCGCGGTGCAATTTAATGTCACATCCGATATGAGTGGTATTTTCTGTAGTACTATTCTCATCAGTTTAATCTCTGTTACGTCCCCTATCAGGAGTCCTGTATTGAATGGATTTTAGATAAGTGGTACTACGCGTGCTAGGTACTGTGCCACCCGGTATGAGTGTTGGGCACTAGCAGAGGGCACACTACATTCTGTGGGCCTGACACACACACACTGGCCGGCAGGCAACTGAAATTAGATTAACGTTTACAGATAAAGTGTCTTATTTTAGGCAACGTCCAGTGCCGCACGGTCTGATTGATGGGCAGCACTGGCAGAGGGCACACTACAGTCTGTGGGCCTGACACACACACACTGGCCAGCAGGCAACTGAAATTAGATTAAAGTGTACAGATAAAGTGCCTCATTTTAGGCAACGTCCAGTCCTGCACGGTCTGATTGATGGGCAGCACTGGCAGAGGGCTCACTACAGTCTGTGGACCTGACACACACACACTGGCCGGCAGGCAACTGAAATTAGATTAAAGTGTACAGATAAAGTGCCTTATTTTAGGCAACGTCCAGTGCCGCACGGTATGATTGATGGGCAGCACTGGCAGAGGGCACACTACAGTCTGTGTGCCTGACACACACACACTGGCCGGCAGGCAACTGAAATTAGATTAAAGTGTACACATAAAGTGCCTTATTTTAGGCAAAGTCCTGTGCCACACGGTCTGATTGATGGGCAGCACTGGCAGAGGGCACACTGCAGTCTGTGGGCCTGGCAGGCCACTAACCTTAGATTAAAGGGTAAAAATTAAATGCCATTTTTATGCAAAGTCCTGTGCCACCCGGTATGAGTGGTGGGCACTGGCAGTGGGCACACTACAGTCAGTGGAAGTGGGCCTGACACACACTGGCAGGCAACTAACCTTAGATTAAAGGGTAAAAATTAAATGCCTTTTTTGATGCAAAGTGGCAGCAGGCAGGCAACTAAAATTAGATTAAAGTGTAAAAATTAAATGCCTTATTTATCAGCACGCTACTGTGCCACCCGGTATAAGTGGTGGGCACTGGCAGTGGGCACACTACAGTCAGTGGAAGTGGGCCTGACACACACTGGCAGTCAACTAACCTTAGATTAACAAGTAAAAATGAAATACCTTATTTATCGGCAAGCTACTGTGTCACGTGGTATGAGTGGTGGGCACTGGCAGTGGGCACACTACATTCAGTGGAAGTGGACCTGACACACACTGGCAGCAGGCAGGCAACTGAAATTAGATTAAAATGTAAACATTAAATGCCTTTTTTTATAGAAAAGTCCTGTGCCACACGGTATGAGGGGTGGGTACTGGCAGTAGGCACACTACAGTCAGTGGAAGTGGGCCTGACACACACTGGCAGGCAACTAACCTTAGATTAACAAGTAAAAATGAAATACCTTATTTATCGGCAAGCTACTGTGTCACGTGGTATGAGTGGTGGGCACTGGCAGTGGGCACACTACATTCAGTGGAAGTGGACCTGACACACACTGGCAGCAGACAGGCAACTGAAATTAGATTAAAATGTAAACATTAAATGCCTTTTTTTATGCAAAGTCCTGTGCCACACGGTATGAGTGGTGGGCAATGGAAGTGGGCACACTACAGTCAGTGGAAGTGGACCTGACACACACTGGCAACAGGTAGACAACTGAAATTAGATTAAAGTTTAAAAATCAAATGCCTTTTTTATGCAAAGTCCTGTGCCACACGGTATGAGTGGTGGGCACTGGCAGTGGGCACACTACAGTCAGTGGAAGTGGGCCTGACAAACACTGGCAGGCAACTAACATTAGATTAAAGGGTAAAAATGAAATGCCTTTTTTTATGCAAAGTCCTGTGCCACTCGGTATGAGTGGTGGGCACTGGCAGTGGGCACACTACAGTCAGTGGAAGTCGGCCTGACACACACTGGCAGGCAACTAACCTTAGATTAAAGGGTAAAAATTAAATGCCTTTTTTGATGCAAAGTCCTGTGCCACACGGTATGAGTGGTGGGCACCTGCATTGGGCACACTACAGTCTATGGGCCTGCAGCTCCACACACGGGTAGGCCAGGCAACTGCAATATATATATGGAGAAAAAAAAATAAAAGCAGACTAATGTAGCAGCCCTAAAAATTGCTTTTTGGGGTGCTGTGACGCTGTCCTTACAGCAGATGAGTCTGTGGACACAGAACACTGGCCTACCTAACGCTTTCCCTATGAATTCAGAATCATCAGTGCAGCAGCAACTGCAGTCTCCCTGCTCTCACTAACATGCAGCTTCAGACTGAATCTAAAATGGCTGCCTTTTTTTATAGGAGGTGGTAAGGTGTGGGAGGGAGGGTTCTGATTGGCTGGAATGTGTCTGCTGACTGTGAGGTACAGGGTCAAAGTTTGCTCAATGATGATGTATAGGGGGATGACCGAACATCACATTTGTTCTCCCGCCGTGGCGAACGCGAACAAGCTATGTACGCCGGGAACTGTTCGTCGCCGAATAGTTCGGGACATCTCTACTTGACATATAACCCCTATGTTTACAATGTCTAAATCTTAGTATTCATAAATCTGCTGCATGTGTAATGTGTATGAATAAGTCATATGCATTTGTGTTTCTGTAGCTCTTACTACTGTGATGAAATAGTGAAATAGCTTTGCTTGCATTGAAGGCAGTAAACGCAAAACTTAACACCACAGAAAACTTATCATAAGATGTCATTGGACTTTGACCAAGCTAGCAAATTGAATACATTGTAAAATAATGTCACATATATACTTTTATATCTATGTTGCCTTTATGCTATTGGAATGTATGGAAACCACATATTCCATGTAGAAACTCAATAATTACTTTGACCTTAAAGGGGAAAGCATTAAGAACACTTAATGTCATAAAAGTTAAGATTATGCCTTCAAGCCGAATTTCACCCCACCAAATCAATTTGTTCTGTTGACCTTTTCTTTGTTCAGTCAAAGTGATGGTTTAATATAATTTCATGATCTTTCTTAATGAAAATATGTTGTAGTATATTTTGTTCTTATGTTAATATTAGGTAGGATAAGCGGTAATATATTTTTTCAAAACATCAAACACCTATAAATTGTTAATTCTCTATATGTTTCTATTTAAAATACTGAAAGCATACTACAAGAGAATATCAAAGTAACATAACCTATTAACCTACTAAGGATCAGGAGAGTGCCTATTTTATTTTTTCATTTTCATTTTTGTTTACCCACATTCCAAGATCCACACTATACTAGGCAAAACAGTGTTTGGACTAGTTTCCCTGGTTTGGAAGCATTCACGTGTATCTTGGGTATCCTGGTGAAGAGACAAATGGGCACATTTATTAACACCTGTGTTTTAGATGCCGGTCTAAATAAGCCCTATAGCTTGTGGTAGATCAATGAAGTTATGTAGAGGCGCCGGCCTCTATATAACTCTGGCATATCCAGCACCAATTCTAAATGTTAGACAGCCTACTCCTGGCCCATCCCCTTCCCCGCCCACACCATACCCACTTTTTAAGCATGGCATAAGCGAGGAAGAAGTTGCAGATTCTGCTGTGCCATGGCGTGCAACAGAATCTTCTCCAGATATGCACCACAAAGGTCATACATTACCCCTATAGTCTCTGGAGTCTGCAACTGGAGAATTTCTATGAACAGCTCCACTATAATAGTGGTGCAATGACTCTTCTATAACCAAGAAATTACCATTCTAGCTGTTAGGACTAGAAACCTAATTGCATCTCTTGATCTATATCTTAGCAGTAAAGGGGAATTATCATTATGGATGGTGATACCCAATATTACCCATTCCCACCAAAGTTAAAACACCTTGCTGCACGCCCGTCCGCTCGGTCAGCAGTAGTCAGACACTGCTGGAAACAGGCAATGTAACAATGAAGGCATGCAATATCATCAAGTCAAAATTTAGTAATTGGTTTCCTGAGCTTTGCTTCTTAAAGCAAAGAGTAAAAGATTATGTCCAGTCCTCTGGAGGGAAAATATGATTAAGTTCCTTCTCTTAGCTGGTAGTAAAAGAAAGAGTTTGAGCAGAAGGAGCCTTGAGCTCTAAATGATAGAAATGAGTTTTACAGGAGTAGTTGAGGAAACATACGTTTTCAAATGGAGTCAGTAAACCATGTAAGTTAAGATAGACCTTATTAATATCATAAAAAAATCTTTAGTTGATGGCATTCAAATTAAATGCCTGCAGAGTGAGCTGACATGGGAAAAACACTCTCATATAGCACAATTGAGGCACTCCCTAGAACTTCAGAAAATGAAGAAGCAACCTGCCTGGTGAATTTGATGGACAGATAGTCAAAGTTTTCCATGATAGGGGTCAGCAGACTATCCCTAGAATCCCTAGAAAATAGACCAGACTCTTAGACAAATATTTATTTGCAGATGTCCACAATATTGCAGGCTAATAAACGGAGAGCTGTGGGCCTCCATCCAAAGAGGTTTTCAGAGTGAAGGCAAAACTATTAAAAGGGTTGGGGACAGTGCCACTTCCAATTTCACTCAGAGCTTATCAACTTTAGGATGAAATCGGCCCACTATTCTAGCAGCTTCCGCAACAAAATAAAGCATCTGCCTTTCTGCTTCTTCTTAATCAAAGTAATTCTAGGAGACTGTGTTGTTCAATAATGATGACATACAGGAGTGGGGACAAACCCTGCCTGGTGACATTTCCCACCACAAAAGGAGTAGAATCAAAAAGAGTCAATTCGAATTTGGGCATGGAAGTGCTAGTAAAGTTCTGTAATCCTGTTAAACATAGTTTGTTCTAGCCGAATCTGCACCAAGACAGCCCATATGAAGTGTCAGTCAACCCGGTCAAACGCTTTTCAAGAATCATTAGAGGTATATTCCACTTATGGGCTGGCATAGTGGACAACCAAGAAGCTTTGCCAGAAACAAATCCCACTTGATTCAGGGGGATCACTTTTCCCAAGGACCTGTCCAGACAAATGGCCAAAAGTGTTTCTGATATTTATCAGGAAGATTGGCCTATAGTTTGACTACAAATGGGGATCTTTGCCCTCTTTTGGTATCACCACATGAGCACATAAAAAGGAGGTCTGAAAAGGGATAGTGCTAGAAACGTCATTAAATGCTGCCAGAAAAATTGCGAAAAAAACAATTTTCAGGGATTTAAATAAATATCTGCATACTTACAGAATTACATTCATCTAAAAAAAGGAGCATCTAAAGCAGATATTGTATTAAATATCAGAAAATTGATTTATAATGAACAAAAATTTGTCCCTCAAATTCAAGGCTTTTGTAATTAGTTTCAGACAGATTGCATTCTACTATGAGAGTTGACAGAGAAATATCACAAGGGAGGAAATACATAGGTTGTTCACATGACACCTGGAAGAAGTGGAGGGGGGAGGTTGCCCTAATTGGCTAACTGGCTGACAGAAAGCCTAGATCAGTCCATCAGATGGGCAGCAAGCACGGCGGTCCCTGTGCAGAACAAGCAGAACATTATTATGCGCTATGTGACCCTGGCTGGGTGATAGGGAAAGACGGTGTAAGAAGATTATAAGGAGATAAAGGGTGATAGGAAGGGACAGTATAAGAAGATGATAAAGAGAGAATATTTGGGAATAAGGGATATATTAAGTGTTGCAATCAAGAAAGGCTGTGAGAACTGGTCACTATCAGATTTATTTACTGGTAGGCTACTGTCAGTTCCTCTACTGCAACTAGTTCTTTACAGATTTTTAACAGAACAATATTTTTTATTTATTTTTTCACAACTGTGTTAGTAAAGGAATACTGCATCACAGTGTCCAGTTGAAAAGATGTGTGGTGTATCATCACTGCCAAATTTTGCACAAGTTCTAGTGAACTTATGTTATTCTGTAAAAAAAGCGTTCAATAATTGTACCACATTTCATATTCACAATGCATGTTACAACTGTGTTAGTGAAGGTAAACTGCATTGCACGTCTAGTTTAAAAGTTGTGTTGTGTATTATCACTGCAAAAATATTGCATACCTTTTAGTGAACGCATGTTATTCTGTGAATAAAGTGCTCTATAATTGTACTACATTTCGTATCTGTAATACAAATTACAACTGTGTTAGTGAAGGCACACTGCATCACAGCGTCCATGTAACAAACGTACCTGTCCGGGCTCAAGCAGCGCAATCCTCAGCCACGGCACGGCCACACTGGGATGGACGTGCTCCTGAACCATGCCTCCTGGTGATGTGACCACATCCTTAGAAACAGGATGCAATGCTCTGTTTCTCCCCGTAGAGGGCGTGTGATGGGAGAGACTAGCAGTGGGATGATTGCTCAGCTGCTCTATGTGTGCTAATGTTTCTGACTAATGGAGCATCGAGAAATGGACATATCGAGTTCTGAACCAGGGGCTCTATTTAAATCCCTTCCTGGCCATCTCCAGTGTCAGTGATAATTTTTGACTCACTAGCTGTCACGAGGGTCTCAGGAGCCACGTCTGACTCCGTTATACCCAGGGTCAGGAAGTTGCAGCGGGTGGCTGTGCGCTTATGTCTAAAGGTCATGTTGTTACTTAATGGTAGCTTTCTGTGTTTGCCTTGAAATCCTTTTTGTCTCACTCAGGGATCTGTAGCTTCTTCTCCTCAGCTGTTTCTTGTCTGTCACTCCCAACCTCCTTATATTCCCCCTTCCTACTTCTCTGGTTGCCAAATATAGAGCTTTCTGCCTGGACTTCTATACTGACCCACTGGAGCTGTGTAGCTGTTGTTCCTGGTTGTCATACCAGAGCGTTACCCTCCGGATCCCTGTTGGGCTTTTGTTGTCCGCTGTTGTCGCCCACCTGGGCTTATATGTTTTGTCTGTATTGTCTGTCCTCTCCCTGTTTTTTTCCTTTAGTGTTAGTGGTGAGGACTAGTGCTCCCAGCGCCCTATTCACTACTTAGGGCTCATCTTAAGGAAAGCCAGGGTTTAGGCATGTGATCAGCGTACGGGTGAAAAACCCATCTAGGGACGTCAGGGCAGTCAGGTGCCAGCTTCTAGGTGAGTTAGGGGTCACGACCTTTCCCTCTCTCTTGGACAGGGCTTTCCTTTTTCCTTCCCTTTGCGTCACACGTTTGTGATCGGCACGCTGGTCGTGATACTAGCTGTGTTTCAGGTTTTTACTCCTGTGCTTATTTGGATTGCTCGTGCTTCTGACCTGGCTTTTCTTATGATCACTCTCTGTCTCCTGTTTGGTACTGGATAGCCTGACTAGTTTTGACCGTAAACTTACTATTCTGTATTGTGTTTGTCAGTCTTTGTTTGTTAGTCCATCTCTGCACTTATATAGAGTAAGGAACGTCAACCAGTTGCGTTCTAGTTATCTAGGGCTTGTACTGCAAGTAGATGGGGAAAACAGGCTGGGTACTAGCCTTAGGGCTCACTGTCCTTGTCTGCTCCTACCTAAAGTCATTATATTATCAATGGCCAAAAAAGACTAGGTACCTGTACAATTATGCATACCATGTCAGGTTTAGCCTCAGAGATGGAACTCATTGCTCAGTTAGTGCAGGATTTTGCAGAAAAAATCCAGTAAAAAGAATCTCATCACACTGGTCCACCTGCTTCTTCACCCCCGTCACCCGTAGAACCTAAGATTAAGCTCCCTTAAAGTAAGCACCAGGAGAAGGTAAGGGTTTTGCAATTTTTGGGAAAATTCGCAAACTGTATTTTCATTAGACATGTCCCAAACTATTTGCCGGCGAACATTGCATGTTCGCGTTCGCCGCGGCGGGCGAACATATGCGATGTTCGATTCGCCCCGTATACGTCATCATTGAGCAAACTTTGACCCTGTACCTCACAGTCAGCAGACACATTCCAGCCAATGAGCATACCCTCCCTCCCAGACCCTCCCACCTCCTATCAAAAAGCAAGGACAGAATCCATCTTAGATTCATTTTGAAGCTGCAGTGTTAGTTTGAGCAGAGAGAGTGCTGGGGCTGCTGAATTAATTGGGGAAGCGTTAGCTAGGCCAGTGTTCTGTGTCCACTCCAGTCCTCAAAGACTCATCGGCCTCTTTCACGCGAGCGTGTCCGGATTAGACCCCATTCACATGTCCGTAGTGTGTTGAAGATCCGCAAATTGCGGATCCACAACACACCATGCCGGCACTCCCCATAGAGATGCCTATTCTTGTCCATAGGCTGCGGACAAGAATAGGACATGCTCTATCTTTTGCGGAGCCGCAAATGTGCTCTCCGCATTAAGTTCGGCCCCATTCACAATGAATGGGTCCGCATTCATTCCGCAGAATTGCGGATAAAAATTGCGGATGTGTGAATGGGGCCTTAGGTCCGGATGCGTTGCGGATGCGTTCAGTGAAAACTGTGCGATTTCACAGGCAAAGCCATTCAGTTTTGCCTGCGATTGCGTTCAGTTGTTCAGTTTTTTCCACGCGGGTGCAATGCGTTTTGATGCGTTTTTTACACGCGTGATAAAAAACTGGAGGTTAACAAACATCTCCTAGCAACCATCAGTGAAAAAGCAACGCAACCGCACTTGCTTGCGGATGCAATGCGTTTTTCACGCAGCTCCATTCACTTCTATGGAAAAACGCTGAATATAGAACATGCTGCAATTTTCACGCAACGCACAAGTGATGCGTGAAAAAAAACGCTCATGTACACAGACCTATTGAAATGAATGGGTCAGGATTCAGTGCAGATGCTATGCGCTCACGTCACGCATTGCACTGGCGCGGAAAACTCGCTCGTGTGAAAGGGGCCATCTGCTGTAAGGACAGCGTCCTGACAGCACCCCAAAAAGCCCTTTTTTTAGGGCGGGTACATCTGTCTGCTTTTA
Organism: Bufotes viridis; assembly: GCA_033119425.1. NCBI lineage: Eukaryota > Metazoa > Chordata > Amphibia > Anura > Bufonidae > Bufotes > Bufotes viridis. The sequence goes on along the minus strand of CM065589.1, from coordinate 416,181,824 downwards.
TTTTTATTTTTACCCTTTAATATAATTGCAGTTGCCTGCCAGTGTGTGTCAGGCCCAAAGACTGTACTGTGCCCACTGCCTACCACTCATATAGGGTGGCACAGTACCTTGCAGATAAAAAATTCATTTAATTTTTACCCTTTAATATAATTGCAGTTGCCTGCCAGTGAGCGTCAGACCCACAGACTGTAATGTGCCCACTGATATGGGACTTAACAAAGATTAAAATGGTAAGAATAGTAGTTCACACTATTTGTATTGGTGGCATAGTACATTGCGCGGTGCACAAGCAGTGCCCCAAATTGGAAGTAAGAGGATCGACCAATCATCTTTTTCCACCTCCCGATTCCTAAAATCTATTCGATACACGTTCCCTAATAGGAGACGTAACAGGGATTAAACTGATAGGAATAGTACTACTTAACACACCACTCATATAGGGTGGCACAGTATAGTGCACGGCGCATGCACAGTGCCCCAAATTGGAAGGAAGAGGGCCGACCAACCATCTTTTTCCATCTCCCGGTTCCTAAAATCTATTCCAGGAGCTGGGTATTTTTTGACCGCGCTACTGAACGCTCATGCACAATGGCTGTAGGCTCATTTGTCCTTTTGCGGAGGTGACAAACCTGGTCAGTCAAACCCAAGGCAACATCATCGACCTCATCCCCATATGCGTTTTTTCTGGAGCGTGCCCTGCGAAGAGTGCTGGACCGGGCCGTAGATGAGCATGAAGAGGAAGAGTTGTGGTCACCATCACCACCAGAAGCAGCCTTGACGTCGTCGATTGCTGGACCTGCGGCAACGCAGGATGTTTTTCGGGGGATTATGACTGTGCTATCGAACTGACAAAAGGTAGGCCATGAAAGAATATACACATGATAGTCTGAGGAAAGGACATATTTGGCCATCTGCATCCCCTATGGGAACTGGGTTATTTTTTGTCAGGAAGAAAGACAATGGGTTACTCCCTTGTATCGACTATAGGGAATTAAATAATATACCAATGAGAAACCAGTATCCTTTTCCCCTTATTCCTGATCTCTTTAATCAAATTTTTGGTGCTTAGTGGTTTTCAAGGATTGACCTTAGAGGAGCTTATACTGCAATTTGATCTAGGAGGGGGATGACTGGAAGGGCATTTCGAATAACTAGTAATGCCTTTGGGCTGTGTAACATCTTCAAGACCTTATGAATGACATGTGGCAGTGGCAGCAGCAGTGGCACTTTGAGCAAATACAGAGCAGGGAATCAGAAGTGGGGCCAAGGAACCCATAATGACATATCACGGTCTGATAAAAGTGTCAGGGAGCATGAGGACTATCACAATGATTATGTGTTGGACAGGACCTGTGAGTCGTAGCAGGGTGCTGAGAAGGAGGTGGCATCAGAAAAGGAGAACAATGGATACAGTGAGCAAAGGCAATGTGCGGATGGCTGTGATTGGCCAAGTGCAGCATGTGAACCAGCCTCTATTTAAGCTGGAGTCACGTAGCGCCGTACATCACACTGCTCTGATTAGTGTAGGGAGAGGATGCAGCTTCTGTGATGGCGAGATTAGGCCGGGAAAAGTCAGCAAAAGCACCTAATGAAGTGATCGATCTACAGCTGTGAATCATTCAACTTCTGCTAGTTAATTGCTCACTGGTTTTTAGGCTGCACAGAGCGTTTTTCTGATACTTTTTTTCTGGGGTGATTGGCGGCCATTTTGTGACTTGTAGTGCACCAGCACAAGCTGCCACCAAGTCCATCACTCCCTGAATACTATTTTTTTTTTGCTATATCCTACATCAGGGGCTTGGCTGTGCTTATTGTCACCCCTAGAAACTCAGGATAGAAATTTCTATATTTTATTAAGGGGTTAAATTCAATTGCCAAAATTGCAATCCCCTAAATCTGGTGTTCCAGCTGTGGCTAGCCAAGTGTAATACTGTCTGCTGTCTGGCAAAGGATATATTATATTCTGTGGTGAAATTCAATTGCCAAAACAGCAATCCCCTAAATCTGGTGTCCCAGCAGTGGCTGGCAAAGTATTATAGTGTCATGCAAAGGATATATTTTGTTCTGGGGTGAAATTCAATTGCCAAAATAGCAATACCATAAATCGGTGGTTTCAGCTGTGGCTGGCCAAGTTTAATAGTGTACGGCAAAATAAATTTATTTTTTTCTGGGGTGAAAAAAATAGCAATACCATAAATCAGTGGTTTCAGCTATGGCTGAACAAGTTTAATAGTGTCCGTCAAAGGATATTTTATTTTCTGCGGTGAATCTCAGTTGCAAAAATAGAAATACAGTAAAACTGTTGTTCCAGCTGTCGCAGGCTTCATTTAAATCTGTCCGCAAAAGGGTATATTATTTTATGGGGTGAAAGTCAGTAGCAAAATTAGAAATACAGTAAATCTGCTGTCCCAGCAGTGGCTGGCCAAGTTTAATTGTCTACTGCAAAGGATAGATTTTGTTCTGGGGTGAAATTTAATTCCTAAAATAGCAATACCCTGAATCTGGTGTTCCACCTGTTGCAGGCCTAGTTTAGATCTGTCCGTAAAAGGGTATTTTTTTTTCTGGGGTGAAATTCAATTGCCAAAATAGCAATACCATAAATCAGTGGTTTCAGCTGTGGCTGGCCAAGTTTAATATTGTCTGGCAAAGGATATATTTTGTTTTGGGGTGAAATTCAATTGCCAAAATATCAATACAATAAATCAGTGGTTTCAGCTGTGGCTGGCCAAGTGTAATATTATCCGGCAAAGGATATAATATTTTCTGCGGTGAAATTCAGTTGCAAAAATAGAAATACAGTAAAACTGTTGTTCCAGCTGTTGCAGGCTTCATTAAATCTGTCCGTAAAAGGGTATATTATTTTCTGGGGTTAAAGTCAGTAGCAAAAATAGAAATACAGTAAATCTGCTGTCCCAGCAGTGGCTGGCCAAGCTTAATAGTTTTCGAACAAGGATACATTTTGTTCTGGGGTGAAATTTAATTCCCAAAATAGCAATACCCTGAATCTGGTGTTCCACCTTTTGCAGGCCTAGTTTACATCTGTCCGTAAAAAGGGTATTTTTTTTTCTGGGGTGAAATTCAATAGCCAAAATAGCAATACCATAAATCGGTGGTTTCAGCTGTTGCTGGCCAAGTTTAATATTGTCCGGCAAAGGATATATTTTGTTCTGGGGTGAAATTGAGTTGCCAAAATAGCAATACAGTAAATCAGTGGTTTAAGCTGTGGCTGGCCAAGTGTAATATTGTCCGTCAAAGGATATATTATTTTCTGCGGTAAAATTCAGTTGCAAAAATAGAAATACAGTAAAACTGTTGTTCCAGCTATTGCAGACTTTGTTTAAATCTGTCCGTAAAAGGTTATATTATTTTCTGGGGTGAAAGTCAGTTGCAAAAATAGAAATACAGTAAATCTGGTGTCCCAGCAGTGACTGGCCAAGTTTAATAGTGTCCTGCAAAGGATATATTTTGGTCTGGGGTGAAATTCAATTGCCAAAATAGAATTGCCAAAATAGCAATACCATAAATTAGTGGTTTCAGCTGTGGCTGGCCGAGTTTAATAGTGTCCTGCAAAGAATATACTTTGTTCTGGGGTGAAATTCAATTGCCAAAATAGCAATACCATAAATCAGTGGTTTCAGCTGTTGCAGGTCTAATTTAAATCTGTCCTTAAAAGGGTATATTTTTTTCTGGGGTGAAATTTCATTGCCAAAATAGCAATACCCTGAATCTGGTGTTCCAGCTGTGACTGGCCAATTTCCCTAGTGTCCGTCAAAAGATATATTATTTTCTGGGGTGAAAGTCATTAGCAAAAATAGAAATGCAGTAAATCTGGTGTTCCAGCAGTGGCTGGCCAAATTTAATAGTGTACGGCAAAGGATATATTATTTTCTGCGGAGAAATTCAGTTGCAAAAATAGAAATACAGTAAAACTGTTGTTCCAGCTGTTGCATGCTTCGTTTAAATCGGTCAGTAAAAGGGTAAATTATTTTCTGGGGTGACAGTCAGTAGCAAAAATAGAAATACAGTAAATCTGGTGTCCCAGCAGTGGCTGGCCAAGTTTAATAGTGTCCGGCAAAGGATAGATTTTGTTCTGGGGTTAAATTCACTTGCCAATATAGCAATACCCTGATCCTGGTGTCCCAGCTGTTGCAGGCCAAGTGTTAATCTGTCCGTAAAAGGGTATATTACACTTAAGGTGTATATACAAGTGCTGAGAGGGTCATCCTCAATAACTTCACACGCTACCGTGCATGTCCCATTGTATTTCTGTCCGTTAAAGGGTATATTACACAAAGTCTTAAAATACAATTGCTGAAGGCATAATCCTACATATTTTTTCACTTACTACTGTGCATCTCCAAGTGTAAATCTGTCCATAAAAGGATACCATTCATCCAGGGCCTAAATACTAGGCCTACCATTGATGTTCCCTTAAATCTGTGGTTACTGCTGTCCCTGGATTAGTGTAATACGGTACATAAATAGATAGCCAGTTAGTGTTAGGTGCCTGTAAAAAAAAGGCATGAATTTGAAATCAATACATTGGGCCAAATATTTTTTTTTCTTACTGTGGTGCTTGGTGAATGGTAACAATGAGGAAAACATCTAGTAAGGGACGTGGTTGTGGTGGTGTTAGTGTACCCTCTGGTGCTGGGAGAGGACGTGGCCATTCTGCCACAGCCACACGTCCTAGTGAACCAACTACCTCAGGTTCCAGTTCCCGCTAGAATTTACAGCGATATTTGGTGGGGCCCAATGCCATTCTAAGGATGGTAAGGCTTGAGGAAATACAGGCGCTAGTCAATTGGGTGGCCGACAGTGGATCCAGCACGTTCACAACATTATCTCCCACCCAGTCTTCTGCAGAAAGCGCACAGGTGGCGCATGAAAACCATAGCAATACCCTGAATCTGGTGTTCCAGCTGTGACTGGCCAATTTCCCTAGTGTCCGTCAAAAGATATATTATTTTCTGGGGTGAAAGCCAGTAGCAAAAATAGAAATACAGTAAAACTGTAGTTCCAGCTGTTGCAGGCTTCGTTTAAATCTGTCCATAAAAGGGTATATTATTTTCTGGGGTGAAAGTCCGTAGCAAAAATAGAAATACAGTAAATCTGCTGTCCCAGCAGTGGCCTGCCAAGTTTAATAGTGTACGGCAAGGGATATTTTATTTTCTGCGGTGAAATTCAGTTGCAAAAATAGAAATACAGTAAAACTGTTGTTCCAGCTGTTGCAGGCTTCGTTTAAATCTTTCCATAAAAGGGTATATTATTTTCTGGGGTGAAAGGCAGTAGCAAAAATAGAAATACAGTAAATCTGCTGTCCCAGCAGTGGCTGGCCAAGTTTAATAGTGTACGGCAAAGGATAGATTTTTTTCTGGGGTGAAATATAATTCTCAAAATAGCAATACACTGAATCTGGTGTCCAGCTGTTGCAGGCCTAGTTTAGATCTGTCCATAAAAGGGTATATTTTTCTGCCGGTGGGCCTCAAGCCCGGCCTGGTGGTGTGCGATAATGGGCGAAATCTAGTCACAGCTCTGGGACTAGCCGGTTTGCCGCACATCCCAAGTTCATTCACAACTACCCAGACATGTCAGAGCTGCTGCATAAAGTGCGAGCCGTCTGTGCATGCTTCCGGCCTACACATCCTGCCGCTGCTCGTCTGTCTGCGCTACAGCCGAACTTCGGCCTTCCCGCTCACCGCCTCATATGCGACGGAACCATTACTGACAAACGCAGCCACCTGTCCACAGTCAATGTGGACAAGCTGAAATCATAAAAATGAACCAGGCATGGATCCCACAGGACCTGTCCCTCCCTTGTGCAGAATAGACATTTCTAACTGCCTCCCCCTCAACCATGTATTCTTGTACTCCGGGGCACTTCTTTATTGAATCCTCATTTTTTTAACTTTACCATGATCTTGCGGTGCAACCCAAAGTTGAATGAACCTCTCCTCAATCTGGGCGCCAGGGCCTAAATAACTGAAAGTGGCCTGTTACAATTGTGGGTGACATGAAGCCTGAACCTCTGCAATGCGACCTCTCCTCTGTCTGGGTGCTGGGCCGAAATAACTGAAAGTGGCCTTCTCCAGTGGCGGGTGATATGACGCATGATTCCTTGCTGTGGTCCTGTATCCTCGGTCTGGGTGCTGGGCCGAAATAACTGAAAGTGGCCTTCTCCAGTGGTGGGGCAAATGATGCATGATTCCTTGCTGTGGGACCTCTCTCCTCTGTCTGGGTGCTGGGCTGAAATATCTGAAATATCCAAAATATCCAAAATAACAAAAAGTGACCTTCTCCATTGGTGGGTGACTTGAAGCCTTATTCTCTGCTATGGGATCTCTCTCCAATTCATATTGGTTAATTTTTATTTATTTTATTTTAATTCATTTCCCTATCCACATTTGTTTGCAAGGCATTTACCTACATTGTGCTGCCTTTTGCAGCCATCTAGCCTTTCCTGGACTATTTTACAGCCTTTTTTAGTGCCCAAAAGTTCGGGTCCCCATTGACTTCAATAGGGTTTGGGTTCGGGATGAAGTTCGGGTCGGGTTCGGATCATTTTCGGGAAGTTCGGCCGAACTTCTCGAACCCAAACAGCCAGGTGTTCGCTCAACTCTACTCCTGACCAGTGAAGTACTATAAACTGTCTTATTGTTACACAAATTCAGTGCACTTCCACTTCTGACCTCAGAAATGTAGCACATTTCCATACCTTCGCCAAAATTAAATTTTTCTGGTCCGTGCAATGTGTTGGAATTCTGGCTAGGTGAGAAAAGTTGCTATAAACTGTCTCTTCATTATGCAAATGTTGCACACTTCTACGCCTTCACTAAAATAAAATTTTCTGTATGATATTCGTACTTCTGGGAAGCTGCCCATTTTTTTTATTTAACAGAATGCTTAAAATGGTTTCATTTTCTAAATGACTGTGCATATCGGCGCATACCATGTTCCTTAACCCCATGGGCGTCTAGGGCAGCATCTTAGAACAGTGACCTCAACTGGCCCACTATGTTCTCTCTCTTTTCTCTTGCCCAGTATCCAGTGTCACCTCAGAGAGAGTATTTAAATCTTAGAAAACCTTTTTAATACTATGTATAAGGACTGACCCTCTTAGAGGAACCTCTACATTATCTGTATACTGTATGACCAATAAAATAAACAATACATACAACATCAATAAATATCACACCCCGGCAGGAACCTCAAACATTTCAACTTTTGCTTGCTTTCTGACTCTCTTCTGCCACTCTCTACCATTTGTTCCCTCCAAGACCCAGATACTGCCACCACCCTGTATAACACCACAATAAGTACAGCTCTTTAGTGTTAAGCATGAATATTCGCATAGCGAATTTCAATCGCGAATATTGCACCTTCGAGAATTCGCGAATAATTTGAATATAGTGCTATATGTTCGCAAAAACTAATATTCATCATTTTTTTCCACCTGAACACACATGATTCTTCCCTGCTTCTTTCTTGTGGGCCAATGTGAAAAGGCTGCAATATCGTAGTCTGTAGTGAATTAGAATATTCTTCATTACTTAATTTATTTCATCTTTCATCTCAAAAAAAACAGGCTGGTGTATTTGAGTTTCATTTACAGCATACTTATATAAGTAGATATATATATAACGCGAGGTTGGTCGCGACGCGTGGTTGATTAAGTGTGTGGTTGTGTAAGTGTGACTTAAGATTAAGTGACTTCAGATTCAGGGACTTCAGTGGGGGACTGAAATTCGTCAGTTCTTGTAACTAGATTATATTGTATTTTTTTTGTTTTTGTGGTGTAATCCCCATTAGTATGTCTTGCACAATTGACAATGCCGTCCAGTGCACATCTTGCATGATGTATGCAGTCCTGGAACAGCCGTTTGAGGGTGCATATCTTTGTTCAAAATGTGAGCAAATTGCCCTTTTGGAATCGCACATCGAGTCTCTAAACAGGCATATTGCAACACTGAGAGCCACTGACAATTTGCAAAAGAGTTTGCTGCTCACCGAGCAAGCAGTCTTTGGGGTAGATGTGGGGGAGGGTGACAGAATGGAGGCTGAGGAAAGTGAGGTAGCTAGCCGGGTGACAGTAAGAAAGGGGGGTAGAGGGAAGTTTGCACGTTTGGCAGATGAGGGGGATGGCAGCTCAGGGACAGCACCGCTGCAGCCAGACACTTCCTCTGCCGGTCAGGGGAATGTCAGCTCCAGTAAGCAGGGGACCAGGAGAGCAGGGCAGGCCAGACAGGTGCTGGTAGTGGGAGACTCAATTATTAGGGGAACAGATAGGGCGATCTGTCACAAAGATCGTGATCGCCGAACAGTGTGCTGTCTTCCTGGCGCTAGAGTTCGACACATCGCAGATCGGGTTGACAGATTACTGGGAGGGGCTGGAGAAGATCCAGCAGTCATGGTCCATATCGGAACCAATGACAAAGTTAGAGGAAGGTGGAGCGTCCTTAAGAATGATTTCAGGGATTTAGGTCAAAAGCTTAGGGCAAGGACCTCAAAGGTAGTATTTTCCGAAATACTGCCTGTACCACGGGCCACACAAGAGAGGCAGCGGGAGATTAGAGAGGTTAACAAGTGGCTCAAGAACTGGTGTAGGAAGCAGGGTTTTGGGTTCATGGAGAACTGGGCCGACTTTGCTATCGGCTACAGGCTCTATCGTAGGGACGGGCTGCACCTCAATGGGGAAGGGGCAGCCGTGTTGGGGAGAAAGATGGCTAGAAGGTTGGAGGAGTGTTTAAACTAGGGACTGGGGGGGAGAGAAATTACATTATAGGAGGGGAAGATAGTGCAGATAGAGACCGGGGGCAAGGTAGTGGGACTGGGGGAGAAATGGAAGGAGAAACTAGAAAAGTTCAGAAAGAAAGGTATAGGGCAAAAAATATGCATAAACCTCTCAAATGTATGTATACTAATGCCAGAAGCCTGACTAATAAAACTGGGGAACTGGAATTAGTGATGTGTGAGGATGATTATGACATAGTGGGAATAACTGAGACATGGCTGGATGATAGCTATGACTGGGCTGTTAATGTACAAGGTTACAATCTGTTCAGAAAGGATCGTCAAAACCGGAGAGGGGAGGGGTCTGCCTTTACATAAAGTCCTGTCTAAAGCCCACACTCCAGGAAGACATCTGTGAGGACACAAAAATGTGGAGTCATTGTGGGTGGAGATAAATGGAGCCAAAAACAATAATAAATTACTAATAGGAGTTTACTATAAACCACCTAATATACCAGAGTCCATGAAAATCTATTACTAAACGAGATAAACAAGGCGGCAAACCATAATCAGGTGGTTATTATGGGGGACTTCAACTACCCAGATATAGACTGGGAAACTGAAACCTGTACATCCCATAAAGGAAACAGGTTCTTGGCAATAGCCAAAGACAATTACCTTTCCCAAATGGTTCAGGACCCAACTAGAGGGACGGCCATACTGGACTTAGTATTAACCAATAGACCTGATAGAACAACAGATGTGCAGGTCGGGGACACCTGGGAAATAGTGACCATAAAGTAATAACCTTCCAATTATCCTTCAAACGAGAGTTTCTACAGGGAGGAACAAGAATACCGGACTTCAAAAAGCTAAATTTAGCCAACTAAGAGAGGCCATAGGCCCAATTAACTGGGACATAGTCCTCAAAAATAAAAATACATCCACAAAATGGGAGATTTTTAAAAGCATTGTAACATCAAATTGTGATCGATGCATACCTTATAGAAATAAAAGGCTAAGAAATAAGAAGAAACCAATGTGGATAAATAGAACCGTAAAAAAAGCAATAAATGACAAAAGAAAGCATATAAATCACTAAAACAGGAGGGGAGCCAGGAAGCACTGATAAACTATAAGGAAAAAAATAGAATATGCAAAAACTAATAAAAACTGCCAAACTAGAGACCGAGAGATTAATTGCCAAAGAGAGCAAAACTAACCCTAAAATGTTTTTCAATTATATAAATGGTAAAAAATATAAACCTGAAGGAGTCGGCCCTCTACATAGCAATGAGGGGGGAGTTGCAGAAAGCGATGAGGATAAAGCCAAGCTATTAAATATTTTCTTCACCACTGTTTTCACTGAGGAAAATAAACTGTCAGATGAAATGCAAAATGTAAAAGTAAATTCCCTTTAAAAGTGCCCTGTCTGACCCAGGAAGAAGTACAGCAGCGACTTATAAAGATTAAAATAGACAAATCGCCAGGACCGGATGGCATACACCCCCGTATCCTAAGGGAATTAAGTGATGTCCTAGCCAGACCCTTATTTTTGATATTCACGGACTCCATACTGACAGGGAATGTTCCACCAGACTGGCGTATAGCAAATGTGGTGCCAATATTCAAAAAGGGTCCAAAAACAGAGCCTGGAAATTATAGGCTGGTAAGTTTAACATCTGTTGTGGGTAAACTGTTTGAAGGTTTTGTAAGAGATGCTATCTTGGAGTATCTCAATGAAAAAAAGCAAATTACACCATATCAGCATGGCTTCATGAGGGATCGGTCATGTCAAACTAATTTAATCAGTTTCTATGAGGAGGTAAGTTCTAGACTTGACAGCGGCGAATCAAGGGATGTCGTATATCTGGACTTCTCCAAAGCATTTGACGCTGTACCACATAAAAGGTTAGTATATAAAATGAGAACACTTGGACTAGGAGAAAATATCTGTATGTGGGTAAGTAACTGGCTCAGTAATAGAAAACAGACGGTGGTTATTAACGGTACACACTAAGATTGGGTCACGGTCACTAGTTGGGTACCTCAGGGTTCAGTATTGGGCCCTATTCTCTTCAATATATTTATTAATGATCTTGTAGAAGGCTTGCACAGTAATATATCAATTTTTGCAGCTGACACTAAACTGTGTAAAGTAATTAACACTAAAGAGGACAGTTTTCTGCTACAGAGGGATCTGGATAGATTGGGGGCTTGGGCAGAGAAATGGCAGATGAGGTTTAACACTGACAAATGTAAAGTTATGCACATGGGAAGGAATAATGCAAGTCACCCGTACATACTAAATGGTAAAACACTCAGTAACACTGACATGGAAAAGGATCTAGGAATTTTAATAAATAACAAACTAAGCTGTAAAAACCAGTGTCAGGCAGCTGCTGCTAAGGCCAATAAGATAATGGGTTGCATCAAAAGGGGCATAGATGCCCGTGATGAAAATATAGTCTTACCACTTTATAAATCACTAGTCAGACCACACATGGAGTACTGTGTACAGTTCTGGGCTCCCGTGAACAAGGTAGACATAGCAGAGCTAGAGAGGGGTTCAGAGGAGGGCAACTAAAGTAATAACTGGAATGGGGCAACTACAGTACCCTGAAAGGGTATCAAAATTAGGGTTATTCACTCTAGAAAAAGACGACTGAGGGGAGATCTAATAACTATGTATAAATATATCAGGGGTCAGTACAAAGATCTCTCCCATCATCTATTTATCCCCAGGACTGTGACTGTGACGAGGGGACATCCTCTGCGTCTGGAGGAAAGAAGGTTTGTACACAAACATAGAAAAGGGTTCTTCACGGTAAGAGCAGTAAGACTATGGAACTCTCTGCCTGAGGAGGTGGTGATGGTGAGTACAATAAAGGAATTCAAGAGGGGCCTGGATGTATTTCTGGAGCGTAATAATATTTCAGGCTATAGCTACTAAAGATGGGTCGTTGATCCAGGGAGTTATTCTGACTGCCTGATTGGAGTCGGGAAGGAATTTTTTCCCCTTAAGTGGGGAAAATTGGCTCTACCTCACAGGGGTTTTTTTCCTTCCTCTGGATCAACTTGCAGGAAACAGGTCGAACTGGATGGACAAATGTCTTTTTTCGGCCTTATATACTATGTTACTATGTTACTATGTATCTTATACGAAAATTCGGCAATGTAATATGCACGTTAATCGCGTAAGGGCGGGTTATAGGCAACTTTCCTGTTGGGTTGGCCTGCTAAAATTCGCAAATATGTAGAATATAGGGATATTTTATATTTTTTTTTTTTTATCTGAACCCATTAGAGTAATAATAAATCTAATGGGTTCAGATGAAAAAAAAAAAAAAAGACTAATATTCTTTTTACGAATATATATCACACTATATTCTACATATTTGCAAATTCTAGCAAGCTAACCCAATAGGAAAGTTGCCTATATCCTGCCCTTACTCGATTAACGCGCATATTACATTGCCTATTTTTTAATGAAGAATATTCTAATTCAGTCAGGATAAACTCAGGAAACTTCTAGCAGCTTGAAAAATGTAGCCAAAGTGACCCACGCCTGTATTTCACGTTACGAATTCGCATTATGCGATTTTTACATTGGCAATTTTTCCCAATCAAGAGAATAATCTCGCATATGAATATTCGCGAATATATGATGAATATTCTATTGAATATTTGTGAAATGTTGCGAATTCGAATATTGCCCCTGCCACTCATCACTACTGCTCTGGACATTGGTTCCCCCCTCACACACAACAAAACCCGAAAAATCAACAGACAACCATGGCAAACCTATCTGGCCCAAAAACTCAGACAAGCTTTCAGGGCTGCTGCACGGCAATGGAAGAAATCCCATTCTAAGGATCACCTCACCACATACAAACAATACCTCCTCATTTTCAAATCCTCGCTCGCTGATGCAAAACAGGCCTACTTCTCATCCCTCATATCTTCCCTGTTCCACAGCCCTAAACAACTTTTTAACACTTTTAGCTCCCTTCTCCATCCCCCAGCACCCCTACCCTATCCTCTCATCTCAGCTAAGGACTTTGTCACATACTTCATACAAAAGATAGTCAACATCAAAGAAAGCTTTAGTGCACAGTCCCCACAGACCCTCTACTCAACTGTTCAGTCCTTTTCTCCCAAAACCCGCTTCTCTACCATTACAGAAGAAAAACTTTCCACTCTACTCTGCAGATCACAGTCACCACCTGCTCACTTGACCCAATTCCATCCCACCTCATCCCTAACCTTACCACAATGTTTATACCAGCCCTAACTCATCTCTTTAACCACTTTAATCACTAACCTCTGGTGTCTTCCCCTCTGGTTTTAAACATGCTACCATTACACCTTCCTCAAAAATCCTTCACATGATCCATCTTCCTTGTCCAGTGATCGACACATATCACTTCTTCCATATGCCTCAAAGCTACTTGAGCAACATGTCCATTCTGAACTGTCCTCTCACGTCTCCTCCTTTTCACTCTTTGACCGGCTACAATCTGGCTTCCTACCCCACCACTCAACTGAGACTGCCCTTACCAAAGTCACCAATGACTTACTAACAGCCAAAACTAAAAAACATTATTCTATTCTCCTTCTCCTTGACCTGTCCTCTGCCCTTGACACTGTCGACCTCTCCCTTCTGTTACAAACTCTCTCATCTCTTGGCATCACTGACCTGGCCCTCTCCTGGATCACATCATACCTCACAGACTGGATGTTTAGCATTTCCCACTCTCACACCACCTCCTCGTCTCAGTCCCTCTCTGTTGGTGTCCCGCAAGGCTCTGTCCTAGGATCCCTGCTCTTCTCTATCTGCACTTTCGACCTGGGACAGCTCATAGAGTTCCATGGCTTTCAGTAAAAAATTTGGCTGACAACACACAAATCGACCGCACATAAAAGCATTTTCAACGACCTGCCGCCTCCAACTCAAAAACGCTTCTGCACTTTCCTCAACTTTGAGTCTGCGAAAATGCTTGTACATGCCCAAATCATCTCAGGCCTAGACTACAGCAACATTCTACTCTGTGGCCTTCCATCTAGCACTCTCGCACCCCTCCAATCTATCCTTAACTCTGCTGCCCGACTAATCCACCTCTCATCCTGTTACTCCTCTGCCTCTCCCCTCTGCCAATCCCTTCACTGGCTCCCCATTGCCCAGCGAATTCAGTTCAAAATACTAACAAATACATACAAGGCTGTCCACAACCTGTCCCCTCCTTACATCTCTGAGCTACCTTCCGGATACATCCCCACACGCAATCTCCGATCCTCACAAGACCTCCTTCTCTCCTCTCCTCTTATCACTTCTTCCCACAATCGCCTCCAAGATTTCTCCCATGCATCCCCCATTCTCTGGAACTCGCTACCCCAACATATCAGACTCTCACCTACAGTGGAATACTTCAAAAGAAACCTAAAAACCCACCTCTTTAGACAAGCCTACAACCAGGGACCCTGCTGCCTCTATACTGCCTTGACCAGCTTTACCCTCTCCTACTGTGTCCTTCACCCATACCTCACGGGCAGGGCCGTTTCTCATTCTGTAAAGTTTGTAACTCGTCTTGTTCATGCTTAGTGCAATTGTCTGTATTATGTATGTATACCCCTTTTTGTATGTACAGCGCTATGGAATGAATGGCTCATTAACCCGTAGAGGACCCACGATGTACATGTATGGCGCAGATGTCCGTGACTTAAGGACCAGCACCGTACATGTAGGGCACTGTGATCGGGCAGGTGCAGGAGACGTGCCCTCCCGATCAGTGGCAGGGGTTCAGCAGTTACTGAGAGCCGGACCCCTGCTGCATGCGCCGGCATCGGTGAAATCACCAATGCCAGGGCACTAATCCTTCATGTGCCGCGGTCAGCGCTAACCTTTCAGGATATCCTTTCGGGAATCAGAGCTTCCATCGGGTCCCTGTGCTGCTGGGACGGGGACCCGATGGAAGGGAAGGCAGCCCAATGCCTTCCTTAGGCATTGTGGCTGCCTTCTGGAAGAGCCTGTGAGATCCAGCACCCTGAATCTCACAGGAAGCAGGCTGTAAGTGTATTACAGTCTGTAATACAATTACAGCCAATGCATTACAATATAGAAGTATTGTGATGAATTGCAAAAGGGATCAGACCCCCAAAAGTTGAATTCTCAGAGTGGGACAAAAAATAAAGTGTAAAAAAAATGAAAAAATAAAGTTCTACAAAAATTTTCAACTAAAGAAAAGCGTCCTTTTCCCAAAATAAAAGATAGGGAAAAAATAAAAGTAGACATATTAGGTATCACCGTGTCTGTATCGCCAGCCTCTATAAAATTATCAAATGACCTAACCTTTCAGGAGAACACCATAGAAAAAAACTTTTTTTTTGTCACCTTACATTACTAAAAGTAAATGTGCAACACCAAATGATCAAAAAGGCGTATGCCCCCCAAAATCATACCAATCTAAACGTCACCTCATCCCGCAAAAAATGAGCCCATATGTAAGACAATCGCCCAAAAAATATAAAAATTATGGCTCTCAGACTATAGAGACACCAAAGCATGGTTTCAAAAATTATTTTACTGTGTTAAATGTAAAAAAAAAAATTTAAAGTAGAAATATTATGTATCGCCGCATCCGTAACAACCTGCTCTATAAAAATAACACATGATCTTACCCCTCAGGTGAACACCATAGAAAAAAAATTGTGTAAAAAAAGCCATTTTTCGTAACCTTACATCGCAAAAAGTGTAATAGCAAGCGATAAAGTTATATGCACCACAAAATAGTACAAATCTAACCGTCACCTCAATCCGCAAAAAATGATTCCCTACCTAAGACAATAGCCCAAAACATAAAAAAAACTATGGCTCTCAGAATATGGAGAAACTAAAATTATTATTTTTTTTGTTTCAAAAATGAAATCCTCGTGTAAAACTTAAATAAAAAAAAAGTTGACAAATTATGTATCGGCTCTTCCGTAAGAACCTTCTGAATAAAAATATCCCATGACCTAACCCCTCAGGTGAACACCGTGAAAAATAAAAATGGTGTAAAAAAAGCCATTTTTTTTCACCTTACATCACAAAAAGTGTAATACCAAGTGATCAAAAAGTCCTATGCACCCTAAAATAGTACCAATCAAACTGTCATCTCATACCAAAAAAAATGAGCCCCTAGATAAGACAGTCGCCCCAAAAAAAAAACTACAGCTTTCAGAATGTGAAGACACTAAATTTTTTTTAAAATGCTTTATTATGTAAAAATGAAACAAACATCCCAAAAAATTTGTCATATTTGGTATTGTTGTGTTCGTACCAACCTGCTCTATGAAATAGCACATTATCTAACCTGTTAGATGAACTTTGAAAAAAACTAAAAATAAAAACAGTGACAAAACAGCTATTTTTTGTTACCTTGCCTCACACAAAGTGTAATATAGAGCAACCAAAAATCATATATACCCTAAAATAGTACCAACAAAACTGCCACCTTATCCCATAGTTTCCAAAATGGGTGTCACTTTTTTGGAGTTTGTACTCTAGGGGTGCATCAGGGGGACTTCAAATGAGACATTGTGTAAAAAAAACAGTCCAGCAAAATCTACCTTTCAAAAACCATATGGAATTCTTTTCCTTATGAACCATGCACGTACAGCAGTTTATGACCATACATGGTGTGTTTCTGTAAACTATAGAATCAGGGCAACTAATATTGAGTTTTGACTGGGGTATGGTATGATGTCGCACTAGGGAATAAAGAGCTATGGAGTGGTGCTCCTATACCAATCGATGTGCCCAATCGATACAATAAAAGTAGAGAGTAATTAAGGTAGGGCACACACCTATATCTAGATCACATGTATCAACCGCGTGATTTAAAATACAATAAATTTAATAAAATAAAAACAATTCATAAAGTGCAATTCATAAAGTGCAAAGTGAGCGTGATTGGTCAAAAAACAATATCTGGAGACATATGAAATAATGATAAAAAAAGTACAGTTGGGTAGTCCAATATTAAATCTTCGATTTTTTGTAGAGATATAATAACATTGGCCAATGGTAAAAATGTGTATTGTTCAATCTTTGATGCTGGGGTATCAAACAGTTCAAAACAACCTATAAAATGTTCCGAAAATTAATAGGTCGGGATGCAAGTCAAGAGCACAGTCAATACAGACTGGCTGTGTACCCCAAACTGATGTCCGTAATGGGAAACAGTTGTAAGAAAAACGAGCGGCGTCCCGCTCTATCTTTAACAGCGGCGTCCCACTGTTACAAACGCGATCACTTTTAAGCAGACTGAGTGATGAACGGTCTTACCGTAATCTGATGCGATTGTACCTCACCTCCCACCTTCCGGCTTGTGAACGCAGGTATCGGGAGTATGTCCGCGTGTGCTATGTCCGCGTCGGCGTTCTCGAGCACGAGGGCCGATGATATCTTGTCTGTATCCTTCTGTGCTCAATGCCGTGTTGCACGTGGTATGGAATTAGCACAATAGCGGGTACCGAGGTCGCTATCTTTGGAATCTCAGATCTGCATGCTTCAGAGTGGAGGATCCAGAATATGGGGGTCAGTTTTACCAGACGCGTTTCGGGGTTTCGTTATCTCACCCCTTCCTCAGTGGTTACTGAACCCTCGGTTCTATCCATCCTTTATAGGATTCCTAATGATCCACAAACTGTGAAGTGGAGCAATTGGAGTGGGCTTTCAGAAATAAAATGTCATAGACCCAGAGGTGTTTTGACAATCATGTGACTCTAGGATGTTGCATAAATACTCGGTATTCGAACAATCATATCAATAATCGGAAAGGCGGGAAAAACGCAGTGGAGCCCACCGTTTCTCTAGTGCGGCTTTAGTGCGTCCTCGCGTCTCAAATGTCAGAATAAATAAAGGCCATATGTAGTCATATTTCAATCAACTGTCATATAGATAATCCATAGTACACCAGAGTCAGGATATTGGTTCATATTTGGATAGTAAATGGTCCCACAAATATTACGATAATGGATTCTGAATACATCCATGAGATATAAATATTCTTCTACAATAATGTGACTTTAGCAATTATGGATCTCTAAGATATTGCATACAGTTTAAAAAGCCTGTAAAAGACTCCCGGAAAGGGCTAGAGGGCTGCAAAAGGCAGCAAAATGTAGGTAAATCCCCTGCAAACAAATGTAGATAGGGAAATGAATTAAAATAAAATAAAATAAATAAAAATTAACCAATATCAATTGGAGAGAGGTCCCACAGCAAGGAATCATGCATCATATCATCCACCACTGGAGAAGGCCACTCTCATTTATTTGGGACCAGCACCCAGACAGAGGATACAGGTCCCACAGCAAGGAATCATGCTTCATATCAACCACCACCGGAGATGGCCACTCTCATGTATTTTGGACCAGCACCCAGACAGAGGATACAGGTCCCACAGCAAGGAATAAGGCGTCATATCAACCACCACCGGAGAAGGCCACTCTCATGTATTTTGGACCAGCACTCAGACAGAGGATACAGGTCCCACAGCAAGGAATAAGGCGTCATATCAACCACCACCGGAGAAGGCCACTCTCATTTATTTTGGACCAGCACCCAGACAGAGGAGAGAGGTCCCACATCAAGGAATCATGCGTCATATCAACCCCCACAGGAGAAGGCCACTCTCATTTATTTTGGACCAGCACCCAGACAGAGGATACAGGTCCCACAGCAAGGAATCATGCCTCATATCAACCACCAACGGAGAAGGCCACTCTCATTTATTTCGGCACAGCACCCAGACAGAGGATACAGGTCCCACAGCAAGGAATCATGCCTCATATCAACCACCAACTGAGAAGACCACTCTCATTTATTTCGGCCCAGCACCCAGACAGAGGATACAGGTCCCACAGCAAGGAATCATGCCTCATATCAACCACCAACGGAGAAGGCCACTCTCATTTATTTCGCCCAGCACCCAGACAGAGGATACAGGTCCCACAGCAAGGAATCATGCGTCATATCAACCACCACCGGAGAAGGCCACTCTCATGTATTTTGGACCAGCACCCAGACAGAGGAGAGAGGTCCCACATCAAGGAATCATGCGTCATATCAACCCCCACCGGAGAAGGCCACTCTCATTTATTTTGGACCAGCACCCAGACAGAGGATACAGGTCCCACAGCAAGGAATCATGCGTCATATCAACCACCACCGGAGAAGGCCACTCTCATGTATTTTGGACCAGCACCCAGATAGAGGAGAGAGGTTTTCACAGCAGAGAATCATGCATTTAGACCACCCACCACAGGAGTAGGCCACCATTTAATGGGACCCCGGCAACCATGTCAGATGGCACAAACATCAACTTCACATCACCCAGCACAAGAGAAGGCCACTTTGAGAGACTTTGACCCCTGCACCCAGACGGAGGAGAGAGGTTTTCACAACAGAGAATCATGCATTTAGATCACCCACCACAGGAGTAGGCCACCATTTAATGGGACCCCGGCAACCATGTCAAATGGCACAAACATCAGCTTCACATCACCCAGCACAAGAGAAGGCCACTTTGAGAGACTTTTACCCCTGCACCCAGACGGAGGAGAGAGGTCCCACAGCAGAGATTCAGGCATTTATATCAGCCAGAACAGGAGAAGGCCGCTTTCAGTGACTTAGGCCTTAGCACCGACACAGAGGAGACAGGTCAGATAGCACAAGCATCAGTTTCACATCAACCACCACAGGCGAAGGGCACTTTTAGAGACTTTGACCCCTGCACCCAGAAAGAGGATAGAGGTCCCACAGCAGAGATTCAGGCATTTATATCAGCCAGCACAGGAGAAGGCCGCTTTCAGTGACTTAGGCCTTAGCACCGACACAGAGGAGACAGGTCAGATAGAACAAGCATCAGTTTCACATCAACCACCACAGGCGAAGGGCACTTTTAGAGACTTTGACCCCTGCACCCAGAAAGAGGATAGAGGTCCCACAGCAGAGATTCAGGCATTTATATCAGCCAGCACAGGAGAAGGCCGCTTTCAGTGACTTAGGCCTTAGCACCGACACAGAGGAGACAGGTCAGATAGCACAAGCATCAGTTTCACATCAACCACCACAGGAGAAGGGCACTTTTAGAGACTTTGACCCCTGCACCCAGAAAGAGGAGATAGGTCCCACAGCAGAGATTCAGGCATTTATATCAGCCAGCACAGGAGAAGGCCGCTTTCAGTGACTTAGGCCTTAGCACCGACACAGAGGAGACAGGTCAGATAGCACAAGCATCAGTTTCACATCAACCACCACAGGAGAATGGCACTTTCAGAGACTTTGACCCCTGCAGCCACACGGAGGAGAGAGGTCCCACAGCAGAGAATCAGGCATTTATATCAGCCAGAACAGGAGAAGGCCGCTTTCAGTGACTTAGGCCTTAGCACCGACACAGAGGAGACAGGTCAGATAGCACAAGCATCAGTTTCACATCAACCACCACAGGAGAAGGGCACTTTTAGAGACTTTGACCCCTGCACCCAGAAAGAGGAGAGAGGTCCCACAGCAGAGAATCAGGCATCATGTCAACCACCACAGGAGTAGGCCACCTTTTGTTTCTTTGACACCTGCACCCAGAAAGAGGAGAGAGGTCCCACAGCAGTGAATCAGGCATTTATATCAGCCACCACAGGAGAAGGCCACTTTCAGTGACTTTGGCCCCCTGCACCCACACAAAGGAGACATGTCAGACAGCACAAGTATAACATTCATATCACCCAGCACAGGAGAAGGACACTTTCATGTACTTTGGCCCCGGCACCCAGACAGAGGGAAGGTTCATTCAACTCTGGGTTGCACCCCAAGATCCTACTTAATTTCAAAAATTGATTTTTCAATGAAGAAGTGGCCAGGAGTACAAGACAACATGGTTTAATGCAGTTATTAAGGACTACTCTGCACAAGGGAGGGTCAGGTCTTGTGGGATCCATGCCTGGTTCATTTTTATAAACGTCAGCTTGTCCACGTTGGCTGCGGACAGGCGGCTTCGTTTGTCAGTAATGACGCCCCCTGCCGTGCTGAATACACGTTCAGATAAAACGCTGGCCGCCGGGCAGGCCAGCACCTCCAAGGCATAACATGCTAATTCTGGCCACGTGGACAATTTGGAAACCCAGAAGTTGAATGGGGCCGAACCATCCGTCAGTATGTGGAGTTGTGTGCAGATGTACTGTTCAACCATGTTAGTGAAATGTTGCCTCCTGCTAACACGTTCCGTATCAGGTGGTGGGGCAGTTAGCTGTGGCGTGGAGACAAAACTTTTCCACATTTCTGCCATGCTAACCCTGCCCTCAGAGGAGCTGGCCGTGACACTGCTGCGTGGGCGACCTCTAGCTCCTCCTCTGCCTTGGCCTTCCACCTGTTCCCCTGTGACAGTTGGGAATGCTCTCAGGAGCGCGTCTACCAGTGTGCGCTTGTACTCGCGCATCTTCCTATCACGCTCCAGTGCAGGAAGTAAAGTGGGCACATTGTCTTTGTACCGTGGATCCAGCAGGGTGGCCACCCAGTAGTCAGCTCACGTTAAAATGTGGGCAACTCTGCTGTCGTTGCGCAGGCACTGCAGCATGTAATCGCTCATGTGTGCCAGGCTCCCCAGAGGTAAGGACAAGCTGTCCTCTGTGGGAGGCGTATCGTCATCATCCTCTGTATCCCCCCAGCCAAGCACGAGGGATGTGCCTGCGCTGTGCTGGGTGCCACCCCGCTGTGAACCTGCTTCATCCTCATCCTCCTCCACCTCCTCCTCATCCTCCTCATCCTCCAGTAGTGGTCCCTGGCTGGCCACATTTGTACCTGCCCTCTGCTGTTGCAAAAACCTCCCTCTGAGCCACTTCTAACAGACTGGCCTGAAAGTGCTAAAAACGACCTGTCATCCCTCCTCCTCCTGGCCCTGGCCCACCTCCTCTTCCATCATCGCCCTAAGCGTTTTCTCTAGGAGACATAGAATTGGTATCGTCACGCTGATAACTGTGGCATCGCCACTGGCCATGTTGGTGGCGTACTCTAAACAGCGCAACAGGGCACACAGGTCTCGCATGGAGGCCCAATCATTGGTGGTGAAGTGGTGCTGTTCCGCAGTGCGACTGACTCGTGCGTGCTGCAGCTGAAACTCCACTATGGCCCGCTGCTGCTCGCACAGTCTCTCCAGCATGTGCAAGGTGGAGTTCCACCGGGTGGGCACGTCGCATATTAGGCGGTGAGCGGGAAGGCCGAAGTTCCGCTGTAGCGCTGACAGGCGAGCAGCAGCAGGATGTGAACGCCGGAAGCGCGCACAGACGGCCCGCATTTTATGCAGCAGCTCTGACATGTCTGGGTAGTTGTGAATGAACTTTTGCACCACCAAATTCAGCACATGCGCCAGGCAAGGGATGTGCGTCAAACCGGCTAGTCCCAGAGCTGCCACGAGATTTCGCCCATTATCGCACACCACCAGGCCGGGCTTGAGGCCCACCGGCAGCAACCACTGGTCGGTCTGTTGTTCAATACCCCGCCACAACTCCTGCGCGGTGTGGGGCCTGTCCCCCAAACATATGAGTTTCAGAATGGCCTGCTGACGTTACCCCGGGCTGTGCTGAAGTTGGTGGTGAAGGTGTGTGGCTGACTGGATGAGCTGGTGGAAGCAGAGGAGGAGGAGGAGGAAGCCGAGTAGGAGGAGGAGGCTACAGGAGGCAAAGAATGATGCCCTGTGATCCTTGGCGGCGGAAGGACGTGCGCCAAGGAACTCTCCGCCTGGGGCCCAGCCGCCACTACATTTACCCAGTGTGCAGTTTGGGAGATATAGCGTCCCTGGCCGTGCTTACTGGTCCACGTATCTGTGGTTAGGTGGACCTTGCCACAAATGGCGTTGCGCAGTGCACACTTGATTTTATCGGACACTTGCATGTGCAGGGAAGGCACGGCTGTCTTGGAGAAGTAGTGGCGGCTGGGAACCACATACTGGGGGACAGCCATGGCCATCAGCTGTTTGAAGCTGTATGTGTCCACCAGCCGGAATGACAGCATTTCAAAGGCCAGTAGTTTAGAAATGCTGGCATTCAGGCCAAGGGCTCGAGGGTGACTAGGTGGGAATTTGCGCTTCCCCTCAAAGGTTTGAGAGATGGAGAGCTGAACGCTGCTGTGTGAAATAGTGGAGACGCTAGGTGACGGTGGCGGTGGTGGTAGTGGTGTCGGTGGCACATCCTCTCTTTGCTGCTCGGCAGGGGGCAACATTCCTCTCGAGGCGGAAGCCGAGGCAGCAGCGCTAAAGGGAGCAGGGGGAGCCTGAGCGGGTTCCTTGTTTTTAAGGTGTGTACTCCACTGCAGTTCATGCTTTGCATGTAGATGCCTGATCATGCAGGTGGTGCTCAGGTTAAGAACGTTAATGCCTCGCCTCAGGGTCTGATGGCACAGCGTGCAAACCACTCTGGTCTTGTCCTCAGCACATTGTTTGAAGAAGTGCCATGCCAGGGAACTCCTTGAAGATGCCTTTGGGGTGCTGGGTCCCTGTTGGCGCTGGCCAATAGCAGGCGAACTCTCTGGACGGCGGCTGTTCTGCTTTTGCCCCCTGCTCCCTCTTTGGCTTCGCTGTTGTCTCGGTCTCACCACTGCCTCTTCCTCTGAACTATTTAAGTCAGCGGCACGACCTTCAGTCCATGTGGGGTCTAAGACCTCATCGTCCTCTGCATCGTCTTCCACCCAGTCTTCCTCCCTGACCTCCTCCTGTTCAGTCTGCACACTGCAATATGACGCGGCAGTGGGCACCTGTGTTTCGTCATCATCAGACACTCGGTCACTCTGCTGTGGTGGTATTCCCATGTCGTTATCATCTGGATACATAAGTGGTTGTGCGTCCGTGCATGGAATGTCTTCCACCGCTGGGGAAGGGATAGGTGGACGCCCCTGGAAAACCGTGGGAGCAGAGTCTTCAAACAGAAGAAGAGACTGCTGCATAACTTGAGGCTCAGCCAGTTTCCCTGATATGCATGGGGGTGATGTGACAGACTGATGGTCTTGGTTTTCAGGTGCCACCTGTGCGCTTTCCGCAGAAGACTGGGCGGAAGACAATGTGGTGAACGTGCTGGAAGCACTGTCGGCCACCCAATCGACTAATGCCTGTACCTGCTCAGGCCTTACCATCCTCATAACGGCATTGGGCCCCACCAAATATCGCTGTAAATTCTGCCGGCTACTTGAGGGAGTTGTTTCACTACTTTGCGCGCCTGAGGCCGAACAGCCACGTCCTCTGCCAGCAACAGAGGCTCCACGGACACCACCACGACCGCGTCCTCATCCCTTAATAGAATGTTTCCTCATTGTTGCGATTCAACTCGCACCACAATAAAATTCCCACACTGGAAGATATAATTCCTTTTCCGGTATTAATTACAAGAACACTGCTGCTAATTGGACACCAGATTTTTATAATGCTAGTTTTGGTACATAGATTCCACACGGGAGATATAATTGCTTTTACAGGAGTAAAAACGTGAGGCTTAGTTTTTCTGGTCTACCAAACACCAGATTGATTAAATTGGCCTTTTTTCAGCAAAATTACAACACTGGACAATAATGCCTTTTGGCGGTATTAATTACAAGAACACTGCTGCTAATTGGACACCAGATTTTTTATAATGCTAGTTTTGGTACATAGATCCCCACACGGGAAATATAATTCCTTTTAGAGGAGTGAAAACGTGAAGCCGAGTTTTTCTGGTCTAACAAACACCAGATTGATTAAATTGGCCTTTTTTTCACCAAAATTACAACACTGGACAATAATGCCTTTTGGCAGTATTAATTACAAGAACACTGCTGCTAATTGGACACCAGATTTTTTATAATGCTAGTTTTGGTACATAGATTCCACACAGGAGATATAATTCCTTTTACAGGAGTAAAAACGTGAGGCCTAGTTTTTCTGGTCTAACAAACACCAGATTGATTAAATTGGCCTTTTTTTCAGCAAAATTACAACACTGGACAATAATGCCTTTTGGCGGTATTAATTGCAAGAACACTGCTGCTAATTGGACACCAGATTTTTTATAATGCTAGTTTTGGTACATAGATCCCCACACGGGAAATATAATTCGCTTTTAGAGGAGTGAAAACGTGAGGCCGAGTTTTTCTGGTCTAACAAACACCAGATTGATTAAATTGGCCTTTTTTCAGCAAAATTACAACACTGGACAATAATGCCTTTTGGCGGTATTAATTACAAGAACACTGCTGCTAATTGGACACCAGATTTTTATAATGCTAGTTTTGGTACATAGATTCCACACGGGAGATATAATTCCTTTTACAGGAGTAAAAACGTGAGGCCTAGTTTTTCTGGTCTAACAAACACCAGATTGATTAAATTGGCCTTTTTTTCAGCAAAATTACAACACTGGACAATAATGCCTTTTGGCGGTATTAATTGCAAGAACACTGCTGCTAATTGGACACCAGATTTTTTATAATGCTAGTTTTGGTACATAGATCCCCACACGGGGAAATATAATTCCTTTTTAGAGGAGTGAAAACGTGAGGTCTAGTTTTTCTGGTCTAACAAACACCAGATTGATTAAATTGGCCTTTTTTTCACCAAAATTACAACACTGGACGATATAATGCCTTTTGGCGGTATTAATTACAAGAAGACTGCTGGTATTTCAGAACACTGGAATTGTTAAAATGCTAGTTTTGCTAGATAAATTTCCCACACTGGGAGAAATATTGCCTAAGCCTTTTTGCAGTATTAATTACAACAGGAGTGCTTCTTCTGGTCTAACACCAGAATAATTTTATTATTACGGTGAAAGCTTTTTCTAATTTATATTTCTGGCACATAAAAAAAAATATTTCTGGCTGACAGTATTGGACAAAGTAGTGGCACTGGCTAGCCTAGCTGGAACAGCACATTCATGGGATTTGCTATCCAAGTGGGTTACTTTCAGTTTCACCACTGATATATTAAATATCTTTGCAGTTAGTATGGGTGACACAAGCACAGCCAAACCCCTGATGTATTATATCTATGAAAAAATCGACTATTACATTAGATTAATGGACGTTGTGGCAGCTTTTGCTGTAGCACCACAAGTCCCAAAATGGCCGCCGCCTATCAGCCAAGTAACATGTGCCAGAAAACAGTCTGCCCAGCCAGAAAAAAATTGACTTTGACTGAGCAGCTGAATCGCTGTTGTTCTGATTCACAGGTGTAGATTTTTAACTTCTTTGGAGCTTTGGTTTACACTCTGTGGCAGCAAGTGCTGGCGCACCACAAGTCCCAAAATGGCCACCGCCCGGTCAGCCCAGTTACATGTGCCAGTAAAAATCGCTCTGGCCAGTCTCAACAAAATAGTGACTTTCAGTGAACAGCTCAGCTGAGTTGTTCTGATGCACAGGTGTAGAAAGGTAGATCACTTCTTTATCCCTGCCTATCTCGCCCTCACAGAAGCTGCATCCTCTCCCTACACTAGTCAGAGCAGTGTGACGTGCGGGCGCTACGTGACTCCAGCTTAAATAGAGGCTGGGTCACATGCTGCACTTGGCCAATCACAGCCATGCCATTAGTAGGCATGGCTGTGATGGGCTCTTAGGGCAAGAAGTAAAACGCTAGCTGATTGGCTGCTGTGCAGCCCTTCAGAAAGCGGGAAGTAATCGACGAACACCGGACCCGAACCCGAACTTTTTTGAAAATGTCCGGGTTCGGGTCCGTGTCACGGACACCCCAAAATTCGGTACGGACCCGAACGATTCTGGAACTGTTCGCTCAACACTAACTGGCATGTCCTACAACAGGACAAAACGATCGGTCCGTTGCTATCCCCTTACCCTAAAATCACATTCACAAAGCTTCAAATTTAGGCCTTAAAGTCGCCCCTACAGTTAATAAACCCTAATTAAAAAATTTCAACTCACCCAAATTGATGGATTTAAATGGGTTCTTTAGATGCGGGAAATGCAGGAGTTGTAAGATCACCTCTTTCCCTAAAAGAACACAGGAGATAACATCAAAACGAATAAACATCGTCATATTATAAGAGAATTTTTGACATGTAGCTCAGAAAGTGTAATATATATGATAGAATGTCCATGTGGAGACCAGTATATAGGGAGAACTAAGGGATCCCTTAAAAACGTATCTCGGAACATGTTACCAACATTCTAAAGGGATATGAAAAACATACTCTTTCAAATCACTTTAAAGAGCGACACAACAAGAACCCATCAGACATGAAATTTTATGCCATTGACAAAATAGATAGAGAATGGAGGGGTGGGGATCATGTTGGAAAAATGTCGAGATGTGAAACGAAGCGAATTTTTGAATTTGATACCCTACTCCCTCAGGGTTTGAATGCAGAATACGAACTTTTAGATTTTTATGATCTGGGTGGACGCTCTCTGATCGACGAACAACCGGTACTGACATTATTAGTCCGGTTGCTCCTTGATGGGGAAGCCTCCACCCTGTAACTTCCTGCAACTCTCAAAGTTCCAATATTCAAATATCCTGAAAGAATCTTATATACTCCCCAAATGTGATTCTGACAGCCTATGTATGAATGTGCATCGATCTGTAGAATGAATGGAATCTCTATAGATGCATTCATGAATTTTTGAAAAAGACGCATTGAAACCGCACTGAAAACACAGGGGGTTCCAATGCGTTTTGTGACCATCAATATAGAATTTAACATCTAAGAAACTGTATGCAATATCTTAGAGATCCATAATTGCTAAAGTCACATTATTGTAGAAGAATATTTATATCTCATGGATGTATTCAGAATCCATTATCGTAATATTTGTGGGACCATTTACTATCCAAATATGAACCAATATCCTGACTCTCGTGTACTATGGATTATCTATATGACAGTTGATTGAAATATGACTACATATGGCCTTTATTGATTCTTACATTTGAGACGCGAGGACGCACTAAAGCCGCACTAGAGAAACGGTGGGCTCCACTGCGTTTTCCCGCCTTCCGATTATTGATATGATTGTTCGAATACCGAGTATTTATGCAACATCCTAGAGTCACATGATTGTCAAAACACCTCTGGGTTCATGACATTTTATTTCTGAAAGCCCACTCCAATTGCTCCACTCCACAGTTTGTGGATCATTAGGAATCCTATAAAGGATGGATAGAACCGGGAGTTCAGTAACCACTGAGGAAGGGGTGAGATAACGAAACCCGAAACGCGTCTGGTAAAGCTGACCCCCATATTCTGGATCCTCCACTCTGAAACATGCAGATCTGAGATTCCAAAGATAGTGACCTCGGTACCCGCTATTGTGCTAATTCCATACCACGTGCAACAAGGCATTGAGCACAGAAGGATACAGACAAGATATCATCGGCCCTCATGCTCGAGAACGCCGACGCGGACATAGCACATGCGGACATACTCCCGATACCTGCGTTCACAAGCTGGAAGGTGGGAGGTGAGGTACAATCGCATCAGATTACGGTAAGACCGTTCATCACTCAGTCTGCTTAAAAGCGATCGCCTTTGTAACAGTGGGACGCCGCTGATAACCGCTTCAGGACCGCCGTACGCAGGATTGCATCCTGCAGGCGGTCCTGGTCTTCTGATCGGACGCGCCGGGGCGTCATCTCGCGAGACGCGAGACTTCCTGTGAACGCGCGCGCGGGCGCGCGCGCGTTCACAGCGTCTGGCGTCTGAAGAGTTGTACTACAGCCTGCCAGCGATGATCAATCGCTGGCAGGCTGTAGATGCGATATAAATCGCATCAAACAGCTATATCAGACGCTGTTTTATGAACAGCGTCTGATATAGCTGCTACCTGGTCCTCTGGTGGTCCCATTTTCTGGGATCGACCACCAGAGGACCAGGTAACACAGTAAAGTTGCACCAAACACTACACTAACCCCCCCACCCCCTCACCTATTAACCCCTTGATCAGACACTCGGTCACTCTGCTGTGGTGGTATTCCCATGTCGTTATCATCTGGATACATAAGTGGTTGTGCGTCCGTGCATGGAATGTCTTCCACCGCTGGGGAAGGGATAGGTGGACGCCCCTGGAAAACCGTGGGAGCAGAGTCTTCAAACAGAAGAAGAGACTGCTGCATAACTTGAGGCTCAGCCAGTTTCCCTGATATGCATGGGGGTGATGTGACAGACTGATGGTCTTGGTTTTCAGGTGCCACCTGTGCGCTTTCCGCAGAAGACTGGGCGGAAGACAATGTGGTGAACGTGCTGGAAGCACTGTCGGCCACCCAATCGACTAATGCCTGTACCTGCTCAGGCCTTACCATCCTCATAACGGCATTGGGCCCCACCAAATATCGCTGTAAATTCTGCCGGCTACTTGAGGGAGTTGTTTCACTACTTTGCGCGCCTGAGGCCGAACAGCCACGTCCTCTGCCAGCAACAGAGGCTCCACGGACACCACCACGACCGCGTCCTCATCCCTTAATAGAATGTTTCCTCATTGTTGCGATTCAACTCGCACCACAATAAAATTCCCACACTGGAAGATATAATTCCTTTTTCCGGTATTAATTACAAGAACACTGCTGCTAATTGGACACCAGATTTTTTATAATGCTAGTTTTGGTACATAGATTCCACACGGGGAGATATAATTGCTTTTTACAGGAGTAAAAACGTGAGGCTTAGTTTTTCTGGTCTACCAAACACCAGATTGATTAAATTGGCCTTTTTTTCAGCAAAATTACAACACTGGACAATAATGCCTTTTGGCGGTATTAATTACAAGAACACTGCTGCTAATTGGACACCAGATTTTTTATAATGCTAGTTTTGGTACATAGATCCCCACACGGGGAAATATAATTCCTTTTAGAGGAGTGAAAACGTGAAGCCGAGTTTTTCTGGTCTAACAAACACCAGATTGATTAAATTGGCCTTTTTTTTCACCAAAATTACAACACTGGACAATAATGCCTTTTGGCAGTATTAATTACAAGAACACTGCTGCTAATTGGACACCAGATTTTTTATAATGCTAGTTTTGGTACATAGATTCCACACAGGAGATATAATTCCTTTTTACAGGAGTAAAAACGTGAGGCCTAGTTTTTCTGGTCTAACAAACACCAGATTGATTAAATTGGCCTTTTTTCAGCAAAATTACAACACTGGACAATAATGCCTTTTGGCGGTATTAATTGCAAGAACACTGCTGCTAATTGGACACCAGATTTTTTATAATGCTAGTTTTGGTACATAGATCCCCACACGGGGAAATATAATTCGTTTTTAGAGGAGTGAAAACGTGAGGCCGAGTTTTTCTGGTCTAACAAACACCAGATTGATTAAATTGGCCTTTTTTCAGCAAAATTACAACACTGGACAATAATGCCTTTTGGCGGTATTAATTACAAGAACACTGCTGCTAATTGGACACCAGATTTTTTATAATGCTAGTTTTGGTACATAGATTCCACACGGGGAGATATAATTCCTTTTTACAGGAGTAAAAACGTGAGGCCTAGTTTTTCTGGTCTAACAAACACCAGATTGATTAAATTGGCCTTTTTTTCAGCAAAATTACAACACTGGACAATAATGCCTTTTGGCGGTATTAATTGCAAGAACACTGCTGCTAATTGGACACCAGATTTTTATAATGCTAGTTTTGGTACATAGATCCCCACACGGGAAATATAATTCCTTTTAGAGGAGTGAAAACGTGAGGTCTAGTTTTTCTGGTCTAACAAACACCAGATTGATTAAATTGGCCTTTTTTCACCAAAATTACAACACTGGACGATATAATGCCTTTTGGCGGTATTAATTACAAGAAGACTGCTGGTATTTCAGAACACTGGAATTGTTAAAATGCTAGTTTTGCTAGATAAATTTCCCACACTGGGAGAAATATTGCCTAAGCCTTTTTGCAGTATTAATTACAACAGGAGTGCTTCTTCTGGTCTAACACCAGAATAATTTTATTATTACGGTGAAAGCTTTTTCTAATTTATATTTCTGGCACATAAAAAAAAATATTTCTGGCTGACAGTATTGGACAAAGTAGTGGCACTGGCTAGCCTAGCTGGAACAGCACATT
Organism: Bufotes viridis; assembly: GCA_033119425.1. Classification (NCBI taxonomy): domain Eukaryota; kingdom Metazoa; phylum Chordata; class Amphibia; order Anura; family Bufonidae; genus Bufotes; species Bufotes viridis. The sequence goes on along the minus strand of CM065589.1, from coordinate 416,151,007 downwards.
CATGGGATTTGCTATCCAAGTGGGTTACTTTCAGTTTCACCACTGATATATTAAATATCTTTGCAGTTAGTATGGGTGACACAAGCACAGCCAAACCCCTGATGTATTATATCTATGAAAAAATCGACTATTACATTAGATTAATGGACGTTGTGGCAGCTTTTGCTGTAGCACCACAAGTCCCAAAATGGCCGCCGCCTATCAGCCAAGTAACATGTGCCAGAAAACAGTCTGCCCAGCCAGAAAAAAATTGACTTTGACTGAGCAGCTGAATCGCTGTTGTTCTGATTCACAGGTGTAGATTTTTAACTTCTTTGGAGCTTTGGTTTACACTCTGTGGCAGCAAGTGCTGGCGCACCACAAGTCCCAAAATGGCCACCGCCGGTCAGCCCAGTTACATGTGCCAGTAAAAATCGCTCTGGCCAGTCTCAACAAAATAGTGACTTTCAGTGAACAGCTCAGCTGAGTTGTTCTGATGCACAGGTGTAGAAAGGTAGATCACTTCTTTATCCCTGCCTATCTCGCCCTCACAGAAGCTGCATCCTCTCCCTACACTAGTCAGAGCAGTGTGACGTGCGGCGCTACGTGACTCCAGCTTAAATAGAGGCTGGGTCACATGCTGCACTTGGCCAATCACAGCCATGCCATTAGTAGGCATGGCTGTGATGGGCTCTTAGGGCAAGAAGTAAAACGCCAGCTGATTGGCTGCTGTGCAGCCCTTCAGAAAGCGGGAAGTAATCGACGAACACCGGACCCGAACCCGAACTTTTTTGAAAATGTCCGGGTTCGGGTCCGTGTCACGGACACCCCAAAATTCGGTACGGACCCGAACGATTCTGGAACTGTTCGCTCAACACTAACTGGCATGTCCTACAACAGGACAAAACGATCGGTCCGTTGCTATCCCCTTACCCTAAAATCACATTCACAAAAGCTTCAAATTTAGGCCTTAAAGTCGCCCCTACAGTTAATAAACCCTAATTAAAAAATTTCAACTCACCCAAATTGATGGATTTAAATGGGTTCTTTAGATGCGGGAAATGCAGGAGTTGTAAGATCACCTCTTTCCCTAAAAGAACACAGGAGATAACATCAAAAACGAATAAACATCGTCATATTATAAGAGAATTTTTGACATGTAGCTCAGAAAGTGTAATATATATGATAGAATGTCCATGTGGAGACCAGTATATAGGGAGAACTAAGGGATCCCTTAAAAAACGTATCTCGGAACATGTTACCAACATTCTAAAGGGATATGAAAAACATACTCTTTCAAATCACTTTAAAGAGCGACACAACAAGAACCCATCAGACATGAAATTTTATGCCATTGACAAAATAGATAGAGAATGGAGGGGTGGGGATCATGTTGGAAAAATGTCGAGATGTGAAACGAAGCGAATTTTTGAATTTGATACCCTACTCCCTCAGGGTTTGAATGCAGAATACGAACTTTTTAGATTTTTATGATCTGGGTGGACGCTCTCTGATCGACGAACAACCGGTACTGACATTATTAGTCCGGTTGCTCCTTGATGGGGAAGCCTCCACCCTGTAACTTCCTGCAACTCTCAAAGTTCCAATATTCAAATATCCTGAAAGAATCTTATATACTCCCCAAATGTGATTCTGACAGCCTATGTATGAATGTGCATCGATCTGTAGAATGAATGGAATCTCTATAGATGCATTCATGAATTTTTTGAAAAAGACGCATTGAAACCGCACTGAAAACACAGGGGGTTCCAATGCGTTTTTGTGACCATCAATATAGAATTTAACATCTAAGAAACTGTATGCAATATCTTAGAGATCCATAATTGCTAAAGTCACATTATTGTAGAAGAATATTTATATCTCATGGATGTATTCAGAATCCATTATCGTAATATTTGTGGGACCATTTACTATCCAAATATGAACCAATATCCTGACTCTCGTGTACTATGGATTATCTATATGACAGTTGATTGAAATATGACTACATATGGCCTTTATTGATTCTTACATTTGAGACGCGAGGACGCACTAAAGCCGCACTAGAGAAACGGTGGGCTCCACTGCGTTTTTCCCGCCTTTCCGATTATTGATATGATTGTTCGAATACCGAGTATTTATGCAACATCCTAGAGTCACATGATTGTCAAAACACCTCTGGGTTCATGACATTTTATTTCTGAAAGCCCACTCCAATTGCTCCACTCCACAGTTTGTGGATCATTAGGAATCCTATAAAGGATGGATAGAACCGGGAGTTCAGTAACCACTGAGGAAGGGGTGAGATAACGAAACCCCGAAACGCGTCTGGTAAAGCTGACCCCCATATTCTGGATCCTCCACTCTGAAACATGCAGATCTGAGATTCCAAAGATAGTGACCTCGGTACCCGCTATTGTGCTAATTCCATACCACGTGCAACAAGGCATTGAGCACAGAAGGATACAGACAAGATATCATCGGCCCTCATGCTCGAGAACGCCGACGCGGACATAGCACATGCGGACATACTCCCGATACCTGCGTTCACAAGCTGGAAGGTGGGAGGTGAGGTACAATCGCATCAGATTACGGTAAGACCGTTCATCACTCAGTCTGCTTAAAAGCGATCGCCTTTGTAACAGTGGGACGCCGCTGATAACCGCTTCAGGACCGCCGTACGCAGGATTGCATCCTGCAGGCGGTCCTGGTCTTCTGATCGGACGCGCCGGGCGTCATCTCGCGAGACGCGAGACTTCCTGTGAGCAGCGCGCGGCGCGCGCGTTCACAGCGTCTGGCGTCTGAAGAGTTGTACTACAGCCTGCCAGCGATGATCAATCGCTGGCAGGCTGTAGATGCGATATAAATCGCATCAAACAGCTATATCAGACGCTGTTTTATGAACAGCGTCTGATATAGCTGCTACCTGGTCCTCTGGTGGTCCCATTTTCTGGGATCGACCACCAGAGGACCAGGTAACACAGTAAAGTTGCACCAAACACTACACTAACCCCCCACCCCCTCACCTATTAACCCCTTGATCACCCCATCTAGACCCCTGATCACCCCCTGTCATTGATCACACCCCTTGTAAGGCTCCATTCAGACGTCCATATGTGTTTTGCGGATCCGTGGATTCACGGATCCGTGGATTCACGGATCCGCGGATCCGATCCGCAGATCCTCAAAACACGGACACCGGCAATGTGCTTTCCGCATTTTGCAGATCCGCACATTGCCAGAACTATATAGAAAATGCTTTTTCTTGTCCGCAGTGCGGACAAGAATAGGACATGTTCTATATTTTTGCTGAACGGAAGTGCAGACTCGGAGCGCGGATCCGTAATTCCGGATCCGAGCGGGACAAAGTCTGTCCCCATAGAAATGAATGGGTCCGCAATTCCGTTCCGCAAACAGAATTGCGGACGTGTGAATGGGGCATAAGGGTCCCCTATCACCACCAGTTAGTTAGCTACTTGTTAGGTAGCTAGCGCCCAGCCCACCGCACCGCAGTCACTGATTTTGGCAGAGATTTATTCATCCACATTGATCGATGCGAATGAAGAAATCTGTGCCGTTCATTTTTTTTTCAGCGCAGAGGCTGAACGGAAAAAAAATCTCATTACCCGTATGCTCAATATAAGGAGAATCGCAGAAACTCCTAATGCTGGCCATACGTGTAATGATTGCGGAGACCCTCAAATGCCAGAGCAGTACAAAAACCCACATGTGACCCCATTTTAGAAAGAAGACACCCCAAGGTATTCCGTGATGGGTATGGTGAGTTCATGCAAAATTTTATTTTTGTCACAAGTTAGTGGAATATGAGACTGTAAAAAAAAAAAAAAAAAACAATTTCCGCTAACTTGTGCCAAATTTTTTTTTTTCTGTGAACTCGCCATGTCCCTCACGGAATACCTTGGGGTGTCTGCTTTCCACAATGGGGTCACATGTGGGGTATTTATACTGCCCTGGCATTTTAGGGGTGCTAAAGCGTGAGAATCCAAATGCGTAAAAATGGCCTGTAAAATCCTAAAGGTACTCATTGGTTTTAGGGCCCCTTTGCGCATCTTGGCTGCAAAAAAGTGTCACTCATGTGGTATCGCCGTACTCAGGAGAAGTAGGGCGATGAGTTTTGGGGTGTATTTTTACATATACCCATGCTGGGTGTGAGAAATATCGCTGTAAACGACAACTTTTTACATTTTTTTATTCAAAGTTGTCAATATACAGAGATATTTCTCTCACCCAGCATGGGTATATGTAAAATACACCTCAAACACATCGCCATACTTCTCCTGAGTACGGCGATACTACATGAGTGACACTTTGCAGCCAAGATGCGCAAAGGTGCCTAAATTCCAACGAGTACCTTTTAGGAAGGTATTTTTACGCATTTTTCTTCTCACGCTTTAGGGCCCCTAAAATGCCAGGGCAGTATAAATACCCACATGTGACCCCATTTTGGAAAGAAGACACCCCAAGGTATTCGCTGAGGTGCATAATGAGTTCATGAAAAATTAAACTTTTGTCAAAAGTTAGCGGAAAGGGAGACTTTGTGAGAAAAAACAATAAAAATCAATTTCCACTAACTTGTGCCAAAAAAAATATTCTATGAACTCGCCATGCCCCTCATGGAATACCTTGGGTGTCTTCTTTCCAAAATGGGGTCACATGTGGGGTATTTATACTGCCCTGGCATTTTAGGGGCCCTAAAGCGTGAGAAGAAAAATGCGTAAAAATGCCCTCCTAAAAGGTACTCATTGGAATTTGGGCCCCTTTAGCATCTTGGCTGCAAAAAGTGTCACACATGTGGTATCGCCGTACTCAGGAGAAGTAGGGCAATGTGTTTTGGGGTGTATTTTTACATATACCCATACTGGGTGAGAGAAATATCTCTGTAAATTGACAACTTTGAATAAAAAATGTAAAAAGTGGTCGTTTACAGCGATATTTCTCACACGCAGCATGGGTATATGTAAAAATACACCCTAAACACATTGCCCTACTTCTCCTGAGTACGGCGATACCACATGAGTGACACTTTTGCAGCCAAGATGCGCAAAGGGCCCTAAAACCAATGAGTACCTTTAGGATTTCACAGGCCATTTTTATGCATTTGGATTCTCACACTTTAGGGGCCCCTAAAATGCCAGGTGAGTATAAATACCCCACATGTGACCCCATTTTGGAAAGAAGACACCCCAAGGTATTCCGTGAGGGGCATGGTGAGTCCACAGAATTTTTATTTTTGCCACAAGTCAGCGGAAATAGTTTTTTTTTTTTTTTATTTTGTTTTTTACAAAGTCTCATATTCCACTAACTTGTGACAAAAATAAAATTTTACATGAACTCACCATACCCCTCACAGAATACCTTGGGGTGTCTTCTTTCCAAAATGGGGTCACATGTGAGGTATTTATACTGTCCTGGCATTTTAGGGGCCCCTAAAGCGTGAGAAGAAGTCTGGAATCCAAATGCGTAAAAATGGCCTGTGAAATCCTAAAGGTACTCATTGGTTTTAGGGCCCTTTGCACCCAGGCTGCAAAAAGTGGCACACATGTGGTATCGCCGTGCTCAGGAGAAGTAGGGCAATGTGTTTTGGGGTGTATTTTTATATATACCTATACTGTGTGTGAAAAATATCTCTGTAACGACAACTTTTAAAAATTTTTATACAAAGTTGTCAGTTTACAGAGATATTTCTCTCACCCAACATGGGTATATGTAAAAATACACCTAAAACACATTGCCCTACTTCTCCTGAGTACGGCGATACCACATGTGTGACACTTTTGCAGCCTGGGTGCGCAAAGGCCCAAATTCCAACGAGTACCTTTAGATTTTACATGGCGGCTCACAATTTAGCCCCGCCCAAAATGCCAGAACAGTAAACACACCCCACAAATGACCCCTTTTCGGAAAGTAAACACCCCGAGGTATTCACTGAGGGGCATAGTGAGTCCGTCTGAGATTTCTTTTTTTTGCCAGAAGTTAGCAGAAATTGAAACTTTTTATTTATTTATTTTTCTCAGAAAGTGTCATTTTCCGCTAACTTGTGAAAAAAATGAAATGATACATGAACTCACCATGCCCCCGCGAATACTTTGGGGTGTCTTCTTTCTAAAATGGTGTGATTTGGGGGTATTTATACCATCCTGACATTCTAGCACCTGAAGAAACATGACAGGCGCTCAGAAAGTCAGAGCTGCTTCAAAATGCCGAAATTCACTTTTTGCACCATAGTTTGTAAACGCTATAACTTTTACCCAAACCAATAAATATACACTTATTGGACTTTTTTTTATCAAAGACATGTAGATCAATAAATTTAGAGAAAAATTTATATAGAAATGTAGTTTTTTTTTTAAAAATTTACAACAGAAAGTGAAAAATGTCATTTTTTTGTAAAAATTTCGGTAATTTTTGATTAATAGCAAAAAAAGTAAAAATGTCAGCAGCAATGAAATAGCACCAAATGAAAGCTCTATTAGTGAGAAGAAAAGGAGGTAAAATTCATTTGGGTGGTAAGTTGCATGACGGAGCAATAAACGGGTAAAGTAGTGTAGTGCGGAATTGTAAAAAGTGGCCTGGTCTTTAAGGGTGTTTAAGCTAGGGGGGCTGAAGAGGTTAAAGATAGAGCGGGACGCCGCTCGTTTTTCTTACAACTGTTTCCCATTACTGACATCAGTTTGGGGTAACACAGCCAGTCTGTATTGACTGTGCTCTGGACTTGCATCCTGACCTATTTATTTTCGGAACATTTTATAGGTTGTTTTGAACTGTTTGATACCCCAGCATCAAAGAGTGAACAATACACATTTTTACCATTGGCCAATGTTATTATATCTCTACAAAAAATCGAAGATTTAATATTGGACTACCCAACTGTACTCTTTTTATCATTATTTCATATGTCTCCAGACATCGTTTTTTGACCAATTACGCTCACTTTGCACTTTATGAATTGCACTTTATGAATTGTTTTTATTTTATTAAATTTATTGCATTTTAAGTCACACGGTTGATACATGTGATCTAGATATAGGTGTTTGCCCTACCTTAATTACTCTCTAATATTGAGTTTTGTTTGGCTGTTATCCCTTGCTTTGTTACTGAAAAAATGGTTAAAAAGGAAAATCTGCCAAAAAAGTGAAATTCTGAAATTTCATCTCCATTTTCCATTAATTCTTGTGCAACACTAAGGCTGCATTCACACGAGCGTGATTTCCGCGCGGGTGCAATGCGTGATGTGAACGCATTGCACCCGCACTGAATCCTGACCCATTCATTTCTATGGGGCTGTGTACATGAGCGTTTTTTTTCACGCATTACTTCTGCAACGCGTGTAAATCGCAGCATGCTCTATCTTATGCGTTATAAACGCATCCGCAGCCCCATAGAAGTGAATGGGGCTGCGTTAATAACGCATTGCATCCGCAAGCAAGTGCGGGTGCGTTGCGTTTTTCACTGATGGTTGCTAGGAGATGTTGTTTGTAAACCTTCAGTTTTTTATCACGCGCGTGAAAAACGCATCAAAACGCATTGCACCCGCGCGGAAAAAACTGAACAACTGAACGCAATCGCAGGCAAAACTGAATGGCTTTGCCTGTGAAAACGCACAGTTTTCACTGAACGCATCCGCAACGCATCCGCAACGCATCCGGACCTAAATCCATCACGCTCGTGTGAACCCAGCCTAAAAGGGTTAACAAAGTTTGTAAAATCGGTTTTAAATACCTTGAGGGGTGTTGTTTCTAATATGGGTTCACTTTTTTGGAGATTGTACTCTAGGGGTGCATTGGGGGGTCTTCAAATGTGACATGGCAGCTTAAAATTATCCCAATGAAATCTGCCTTTCAAAAACTATATGGCGTTCCTTTCCTTCTGCGCCCTGCCGTGTGCCCATACAGCAGTTCACGACCACATATGGAGTGTTTCTGTAAACTATCGAATCAGGGCAATAAATATTGAGTTTTGTTTGGCTGTTAAGCCTTGCTTTGTTACTGGAAAAAAATTGATTAAAATGGAAAATCTGCCAAAAAAGTAAAATTCTGAAATATCATTTCCATTTCCCATTAATACTTGTGGAACACCTAAAGGGTTAAAAAAAAGTTTGTAAAATCAGTTTTGAATACCTTGAGGGGTCTAGTTTCTAAAATGTCATTTTTGGGTGTTTTCCATTATGTAAGCCTCATAAAGTGACTTCAGACCTGAACTGGTCCTCAAAAAGTTCTCAAAAAGTGGGTTTTGGAAATTTTCCGGAAAAATGTCAAGATTTGCTTCTAAACTTCTAAGTCTTCTAACGTCCCCCAAAATTAAAATGGCATTCATAAAATGATCCAAATATGAAGTAGACATATGGGGAATGTAAAATAATTACAATTTTTGGAGGTATTACAATCTATTATAAAAGTAGAAAAATTGAGATTTGTAAATTTGCTATTTTTCAATTTTTTTGTTGTAAATTTGGTATTATTTTATAAATAAAAATGAAATATTTTGACTCAAATTTACCACTGTCATGAAGTTCAATATGTGATGAGAAAACAATCTCAGAATGGCTTGGATAAGTAAAAGCGTTTTAAAGTTATCATCACTAGTGTTCATCGAGCATGCTGGGCCAAACACCAGTTCGGCTCAAGCATCTCAATGCTTGGCCCATGGCGGTACTCGACCGAGTACCGCATGGGCTCGAGAGCAATTCTTGAGCCTCCTCCCCGCACGCTTCTTGGCTGCTACACAGCTAATGAGCATGCAGGGAGGTACTGGCACGCACTGTAATGCCGTAGCAATGCTGGCTACTGGCATTACATTGATTGGCTGGCCGGAATGCGTCATCGGGTGCTATATAGCACCCAATGACACGTGTTTGGCTCATTATTAGTCAGGGAGAGCTGAGCATAGGAAGGGATAGAGAGTGTAGGGGGTGTTATTGGAAGATTTTTATTACATAAACTTTTCAGAAACCCAAAAGTCCTTTTAAGGACTATTGTGTGTGACAGCAGCAAAATATATTTTTAGCACATCCTGCGTTAAATATTATCTAATAGGCCTCTGTGGACAGTTAAATTATCCGCGCCACATCTCCTTTGAAAAGTGTATGCATCCCTAAAATATCAATGACATCCAGTGTACTTTTTGCGTAGACGGTGTCCTCGGCGGACAGTTAAATTATCCGCACCACATCTCCTGTTTAAAGTGTGCGCATCCCTAAAATATATGTGACATCCAGTGTACTTTTTCCGTAGATGGTGTCCGCTGCAGACAGTTAAATTATCCGCACCACATCTCCTGTGTAAAGTGTGCGCATCCCTAAAATATTAGTGACATCCAGTGATTTTTTTCTGTAGCCAGTGTCCGCTGCGGACAGTTAAATTATCTGTGCCTCATCTCCTGTGTAAAGTGTGCGCATCCCTAAAATATCAGTGACATCCAGTGTACTTTTTCTGTAGACGGTGTCTGCTCCGGACAGTTACATTATCCGCGCGACATTTCCTGTGTAAAGTGTGCTCATCCCTAAAATATCAGTGACTAGAGATGGCCCGAACTATTCGCCGGCGAACAGTTCCCGGCGAACATAGCTTGTTTGCGTCCGCCGCGGCGGGCGAACATATTCGATGTTCGTGTTCGCCCCTATACTTTATCATTGAGTAAACTTTGACCCTGTACCTCACAGTCAGCAGACACATTCCAGCCAATCAGCATACCCTCCCTCCCAGACCCTCCCACCTCCTATCTAAACGCAAGGACAGCATCCATCTTAGATTCATTCTGAAGCAGCAGTGTTAGTAATTGCAAATCGCAATGCGATTTACAATCAAATATATACAATCAAATAGAGGCATCAAATGAATTCGCAAAGCGATTAATAATTCTAAGTATTATTCGCATTGCGATTACAACTTAGAGCTGAGTTCCTGATGGTTATATTGCTAGAATATAACGTATATTCTAGCAATACAACAACCATTAGGAACTCAGATCTAAGTTGAATTCGCAAAGCGATTAATGCAGGTTATATTAATCGCATTGCGAATTAAACTTAGATCTGAGTTCCTAATGGTTGTTGTATTGCTAGAATATAACGAAGATTGAGAATATAGCGCTAAATTCTCAATCTTTGTTATATTCTAGCAATACAACCATTAGGAACCCAGCTCTAAGTTGAATTCGCAAATAAGATGTCCCAAACTATTCACCGGCGGACAGTTCCCAGCGAACATAGCTTGTGCGCGTTCGTCACGGCGGGTGAACATATGCGATCATTGAGTAAACTTTGACCCTGTACCTCACAGTCAGCAAACACATTCCAGCCAATCAGCATACCCTCCCTCCCAGACCCTCCCATCTCCTGGACAGCATCCATTTTAGATTCATTCGGAAGCTGCAGTCTTAGTGAAAGGAGGGACAGTGTAGCTGCTGCTGATTTAATAGGGAAATCGATAGCTAGGCTAGTGTATTCAGTGTCCACTCCGGTTCTGAATGACTCATCAGATCTCTGCTGTAAGAACAGCGTCCTGACAGCACCCCAAAAAGCCCTTTTTAGGGTTAGTACATCAGTCTCCCTCCCAGACCCTCCCACCTCCTATCAAAAAGCAAGGACGGCATCCATCTTAGATTCATTCTGAAGCAGCAGTGTTAGTAGTTGTAATCGAATTGTGATTAATATAACCTGTATTAATCGCATTCCGAATTCAACTTAGAGCTGGGTTCCAAATGGTTGTATTGCTAGAATATAACGAAGATTGAGAATATAGCGCCATATTCTCAATGTTCGTTATATTCTAGCAACACAACCATTAGAAACCCAGCTCTAAGTTGAATTCGCAATGCAATTAATGCAGATTATATTAATCGCATTGCGAATTCAACTTACCACACTCTGCGTCAACTACGAGTTTTGCCATGGATCCCCCTTCGGCATGCCACAGTCCAGGTGTTAGTCCCCTTGAAACAACTTTTCCATCACTATTGTGGCCAGAAAGAGTCCCTGTGGGTTTTAAAATTCAGTTTGTCTATTGAAGTCTATGGCGGTTTGCCCTGTTCGCATGTTTGGGAACATTTGCGGAAGTTCGCGTTCGCCGTTCGCAAAAGAAAAAATTTATGTTCGCGACATCACTATCAGTGACATCCAGGCTACTTTTTCCATAGACAGTGTTTGCTATGGACAGTTAAATTATCCACACAACCTCTCCTGTGTAAAGTGTGTGCATCAAAAAAATATCAGTGACATCCAGTGTACTTTTTCAATAGACGGTGTCCGATTCTGAGAGTGACATTACCAGGGCAGTGGGATGGCAAAATGGAGAAGGCAGGCCACACCAAACAGGCCCACAACTGTTCCATGGAGTACCTTCTTGCAGAAATATTCCTTGCCAAGGGGTAGGTGTTCCGCAGTGTGGCGCTTTTTTGAGGAAAGACAACAAAAGAATAGTAGTTTGCAACCTGTGCCGTACTGCAGGTCACATCACTGCCTCCTCTTCCCCTATGTTACATGCACCTGGACCTTTGCAAGCACCATCAGCGACCACATCCACTTCCCTGTCCCAGCACAGCGTTGAAATGTCCTTACCCCAGGCATTTGGACACAAGCGCAAATACCCAGCCACCCACCCACAGGCCATAGCACTAAATGTGCAGCTTTCTAAATTACTGGCCCTGGAAATATTGTCAATTAGGCTTGTGGACACTGAGGCCTTCCACAGCCTGATGTCTCCGGCCGTCCTGCGTTACGCAGTCCCCTGCCACCACTATTTTTCTGACAGTGTGCCGTGCCCACCTTACACCAACATCTGTCCCGTAACATCACACATGCCCTAACCAAGGCACTTTAATAAGGTACTCATTTAAACAACAGGGCCTCTTAAGAGTTCTGCATTGTTATTTATCATCACTACCTCCCGAATTGGGAGTGGGTAATTGGCACGCCTGCTGCCTTCCTTGGATGTGGTAGCAATTTTTCAGGCTCCCTCTCCAGAACCAAACACTGATCACCAAGATAGAAACATAGAAACATAGAATGTGTCGGCAGATAAGAACCATTTGGCCCATCTAGTCTGCCCAATATGCTGAATACTATGAATAGCCCCAGGCCCTATCTTATATGAAGGATGGCCTTATGCCTATCCCATGCATGCTTAAACTCCTTCACTGTATTTGCAGCTACCACTTCTGCAGGAAGGCTATTCCATGCGTCCACTACTCTCTCAGTAAAGTAATTCTTCCTGATATTACTTTTAAACCTTTGCCCCTTTAATTTAAAACTATGTCCTCTTGTTGCAGTTTTTCTTCTTTTAAATATTCTCTCCTCTTTTACCGTGATGATTCCCTTTATGTATTTAAAAGTTTCTATCATATCCCCTCTGTCTCTTCTTACTTCCAAGCTATACATGTTAAGGTGAGGTCTCACTAGTGCTCTGTAGAGCGGCACAAGCACCTCCCGCTTTCTACTGTTAATGCCTCTCCCTATACACCCAAGCATTCTGCTGGCATTACCTGCTGCTCTATGACATTGTCTGCCCATCTTTAGGTCGTCTGATATAATGACCCCTAAATCCCTTTCCTCAGATACTGAGGATAGTACTGTATCACTGATTTTATATTGTGCTCTTGGGTTTTTACGCCTCAGGGGCATTATCTTGCACTTATCGACATTAAATTTTAGTTGCCAGATTATTGACCATTCCTCTAGTTTTCCTAAATCCTTTTCCATTTGGTGTATCCATCCAGGAACATCAACCCTGTTACAAATCTTTGTGTCATCAGCAAAAAGACACACCTTACCATTGAGGCCTTCTGCAATTTTGCTGATAAAGATATTAAACAATATGGGTCCCAGAACAGATCCCTGAGGTACCCCACTGGTAACAATACCATGGTCTGAATATACTCCATTGACTTCAACCCTCTGTTTTCTGTCCTTCAGCCACTGCCTAATCCATTCAACAATATGTGAGCTCAAGCTCAAAAACTGCAGTTTATTGATAAGCCTTCTATGTGGGACAGTATCAAAAGCCTTACTAAAGTCCAGATAAGCAATGTCTACTGCACCTCCGCCATCTATTATTTTAGTCACCCAATCAAAAAAGTCAATAAGATTAGTTTGACATGATCTCCCTGAAGTAAACCCATGCTGTTTATTTATCAATCAACCCATGGGTTTTTAGATGTTCCACAATCCTCTCCTTGAGTATGGTTTCCATTAATTTCCCCACTATTGATGTCAGGCTTACTGGACTATAGTTGCCTGATTCCTCTCTACTACCTTTCTTGTGAATTGGCACAACGTTTGCTAATTTCCAATCTTCTGGGACGACACCTGTTACCAGTGATTGGTTAAATAAATCTGTTAATGGTTTTGCTAGTACACCTCTAAGCTCTTTTAATAGCTTTGGGTGTATCCCATCAGGCCCCTGTGATTTATTTGTATTAATTTTAGACAGCTGACTTAGAACCTCTTCCTATGTAAAGACACATGCATCAAAGGATGCATTAGTCTTCCTCCCTAACTGAGGTCCTTCTCCTTCATTTTCCTTTGTAAAAAAACTGAACAGAAGTATTCATTGAGGCAGTCAGCTAGTTCTTTATCCTCTTCCATATACCTTCCTTCTTTTGTTTTTAATTTGGTAATTTTGGCAGAAAGTACCATCGAAAGTTGATAGGGCAGACATCCAAATAGATTGTCGACATCACAGGGACGTCCAATCAGCCAGAAGTTATCTAGAGTCAACAAAGCGGCAGCAGGCCCTCACCCATAATTTTTTCGATGGTCAGCTAACCTGCAGGCCCTTGCATATAATGTTTTATAGGATCAGCTCACCTGCAGGCCCTCGCATATAATGTTTAGAAGGTCAGCTCATCTGCAGGCTCTCACCTACAAGCTTTTACAGGGTCAGCTCATCTGCAGGCCCTTGCATATAATGTTTTAGAAGGTCAGCTCACCTGTAGGCCTTTATCTGCAATCTTTGACAGGGTCAGCTCACCTTCAGGCCCTCACCTACAACCATTTAGAGGGTCAACTCAACAGCAGGCCATCAACAATAATGTTTTATAGGGTCAGCTTAGCAGCAGGCCCTTAACCATAATTTTTTTCGATGGTCAGCTAAGCAGCAGGCACTCTCCCATAATTTTTTTAATAGTCAGCTCGGCAGCAGGCCCTCAACCATAATGTTTTAGATGGTCAACTAAGCTGCAGGCCCTCGCCCCTAATGTTTTAGATGGTCAGATCAGCAGGTCCTTGCTCCAAATGTTTTTGAGGGTCACCAGCAGGCAATCAATCATAATTTTTCAAGGGTGTGTATGATGCCCTCCTTTATGTGTAACAATGGGTGTATTGGACTTCCGGTTCCTTGTAATTGGCAGCTCTTTTACTTAGTGCATATGCTTTATGATTGTAGGAATCCAACTACACGAACAATTGTACCACAATGGGAATGAGGCCCTCCTTTATGTGATATACAGGTTGTATTAGAGTGCATCTTGCTTGTAATTTTTGGCAGCACTTGCACTTTATATAAAAGTTAATATATAGGAAAGAATGTTTCCTAACAATTTTTCCTCTAAAATCGATTTTATCTTTGGTTATGGGCGTATTATTGTCAGTCTATAAAAGTGGTGAACTACTTGGACAACCTTGTTCCCAGCAGCGACCTGGGAAGAATAAAAGAATAATAGTAATAAGATTAATTAAAAATTTACAAAGAATAGTTAAAGAGAACATATAGTGTAGCCCACTCATACTGACATTTCATTCTACAGATTTCCTGTTCATATTGCAAGCACTTATGTACAACTAATATATAAAAATAATTCACTTTCATTGTCTTGATAAAATGCTTAGAAAAACAAATGTTAGAAAAAATGAAGGAAATGCTTGACTTATTTGCCTTAAAAGTCAACATTATTAAAAAAAAATAAAAAATACTGATTAGCACATAAATCCCTTTCAGTAAGAAAAGGAATGTTTCACATATGTTTTATTCATCACTGAATTCAACAAAGAGATAGTTTTGGAAGAAAATTAATAAGGAATTCTGCCACATTTCTTTTAATGTGTGTTCAGATGTGATAACTGCTAGGCACCAAACATTTATTTGAAAATTTGTTCTTTTCTTTCTGACTCCCCATTCAAACAATAACATGTAATTGCTACAAAATACTGGCTACATCTTAAAAATTGGTATACATTTCTTAACCACTACAGGACCGCCTAACGCAGGGATGCGTCCTGCGGGCGGTCCTGTAGTTCTGAGACGACGCATCGGTGTGTCATCTCGCGAGAGCCGAGACTTCCTGTGAAGCGCGTCTCAGGAGTTCTCCTACAGCCTGCCAGCGATGATCCATCGCTGGCAGGCTGTAGATGCGAATTAAATCGCATCAAAGAGCTATATCAGACGCTGTTTTGTGAACAGCGTCTGATATAGCTGCTACCTGGTCCTCTGGTGGTCCCATTTGCTGGGATCGACCACCACAGGACCAGGTAACTATGTAAAGTTGCACCAAACACTACACTAACCCCCCCCCCACACCCCCTCACCTATTAACCCCTTGTTAACCCCTTGATCACCCCATCTAGACCCCTGATCACCCCCCTGTCATTGATCACACCACTTGTAAGGCTCCATTCAGACGTCCATATGTGTTTTACGGATCCGTGGATTCACGGATCCGCGGATCCGCAGATCCTCAAAACACGGACACCGGCAATGTGCTTTCCGCATTTTACAGATCCGCACATTGCCAGGACTATATAGAAAATGCTTTTTCTTGTCCGCAATTGCGGACAAGAATAGGACATGCTCTATATTCTTGCGGAACGGAAGTGCAGACCCTGAAGCGCGGATCCGTAATTCCGGATCCGAGCAGGACAAAGTCTGTCCCCATAGAAATGAATGGGTCCGCAATTCCGTTCCGCAAACAGAATTGCGGACGTGTGAATGGGGCATAAGGGTCCCTTATCACCGCCAGTTAGTTAGCTACTTGTTAGGTAGCTAGCGCCCAGCCCACCGCACCGCAGTCACTGATTTTGGCAGAGATTTTTTCATCCACATTGATCAATGCGAATGAAAAAATCAGTGCCGTTCATTTTTTTTTTTTTTCAGCGCAGAGGCTGAACGGAAAAAAAAAAATCTCATTACCCGTATGCTCAATATAAGGAGAATCGCAGATACTCCTAATGCTGGCCATATGTGTAATGATTGCGGAGACCTTCAAATGCCAGGGCAGTATAAATACCCCACATGTGACCCCATTTTAGAAAGAAGACACCCCAAGGTATTCCGTGAAGGGTATAGTGAGTTCATGCAAAATTTTATTTTTTGTCACAAGTTAGTGGAATATGAGACTGTAAAAAAATAAATAAAATCAATACTGTTATACTGACAATTTACAGAGATATTTCTCTCACCCAACATGGGTATATGTAAAAATACACCCCAAAACACATTGCCCTACTTCTCCTGAGTACGGCGATACCACATAAGTGACACTTTTTTGCAGCCTGGATGCGCAAAGGGGCATAGTGTGTCCGTCTGAGATTTTATTTTTTTGCCAGAAGTTAGCAGAAATTGAAACTTTTTTTTTTTTTCTCAGAAAGTGTCATTTTCCGCTAACTTGTGAAAAAAATTTGAAATGATACATGAACTCACCATGCCCCTCCGCGAATACTTTGGGGTGTCTTCTTACTAAAATGGTGTCATTTGGGGGGTATTTATACTATCCTGACATTCTAGCACCTGAAGAAACATGACAGGTGCTCAGAAAGTCAGAGCTGCTTCAAAATGCGGAAATTCACTTTTTTGCACCATAGTTTGTAAACGCTATAACTTTTACCCAAACCAATAAATATACACATATTGGACTTTTTTTTTTATCAAAGACATGTAGAACAATGAATTTAGAGAAAAATGTATGTAGAAATGTAGTTTTTTAAAAAAAATATTACAACAGAAAGTGAAAAATGTCATTTTTTTGCAAAAATGTCGTTATATTTGTATTAATGGCAAAAAAAGTAAAAATGTCAGCAACAATGAAATAGCACCAAATGAAAGCTCTATTAGTGAGAAGAAAAGGAGGTAAAATTCATTTGGGTGGTAAGTTGCATGACGGAGCAATAAACGGGTAAAGTAGTGTAGTGCAGAATTGTAAAAAGTGGCCTGGTCATTAAGGATGTTTAAGCTAGGGGGGCTGAAGTGGTTAAATAGAGTTGAGCGAACACCTGGATGTTCGGGTTCGAGAAGTTCGGCCGAACTTCACGAAAATGTTCGGGTTCGGGATCCGAACTCGACCCGAACTTCACCCTGAACCCGAACCCCATTGAAGTCAATGGGGACCCGAACTTTTGGGCACTAAAAAGGCTGTAAAATAGCCCAGGAAAAGGCCTGAGGGCTGCAAAAGGCAGCAAAATGTAAATCCCCTGCAAACAAATGTGGATAGGGAAATGAATTAAAATAAAATAAAATAAATAAAAATTAACCAATATCAATTGGCAACTTGGAGGAGGAGGAGGTGGAATAGGAGGTTGGGGTGGCATCAGGTGGGAATGCTACAGGCCATTATCATTTATGTAGCCGCTGACACCCAGACAGAGGAGATGTCATTTGACAGTAAAAATAGTTTAATGTCTCCCACCAAGACAGCAAGCAACTTGGAGATGCACAATAGTGTGTGCAAATGTAGAGGATTATGCTTTCAGCACTTGTATTTTAACACTTAGTGTAATATACCCTTTTACGGAAAGAAATACACTTGGAGATGCACAATAGTGTGTGCAAATGTAGAGGATTATGCTTTCAGCACTTGTAATTTAACACTTAGTGTAATATACCTTTTTACAGAAAGAAATACACTTGGAGATGCACGGTAGAGTGTGCAGTTATTATGGATGACCCTATCAGCACTTGTATTTACACCTTGAGTGTAAGATACCCTTTTACGGACAGAAATACACTATGAGATGTACAATAGTGTGTGCAAATGTAGAGGATTATGCTTTTAGCACTTGGATTTTTAATACTTAGAATCATATACCCTTTTACGGAAAGAAATACACTTGGAGATGCACGATAGCGTGTGTAAATATAGAGGATTTATTTAACAGGCCTTGTATTTAGACGCTAACACGCTGAGTGTAATATACCCTTTTACGGACAGATTTACACTTGGCCAGCAACAGCTGAAACCACTGATTTACGGTATTGCTATTTTGGCAATTGAATTTCACCCCAGAAAAAAAAATATCCTTTGCCGGACACTATTAAACTTGGCCAGCCACAGCGTCAACACCAGATTTACTGTATTGCTATTTCAGCAATTAAATTTCACCCCAGAAAAAAATCTATCCTTTGCCGGACACTATTAAACTTGGCCAGCCACAGATGGAACACCAGATTTACAGTATTGCTATTTTGGCAATTGAATTTCACCCCAGAAAAAAATATATCCTTTGCCGGACACAATTAATCTTTGCCAGCCACAGCTAACACCACTGATTTACAATATTGCTTTTTTGGCAATTGAATTTCACTCCAGAAAAAAAACTATCCTTTGCCTGACACCATTAAACATTGCCGGCCACAGCTGAAATCACCGATTTGCGGTATTACTATTTTGGCAATTGAATTTCACCTCAGAAAAATATCTATCCTTTGCCGGACAATATTAAACTTAGCCAGCCACAGCTGAAATGCCAGATTTAGGGGATTGCTATTTTGGCAACTGAATTTCACCCCAGAAAAAAATCTATCCTTTGCCAGACAGCAGACAGTTTTACACTTGGCTAGCCACAGCTGGAACACTAGATTTAGGGGATTGCTATTTTGGCAATTGAATTTCACCCCTTAATAAAATATAGAAATTTCTATCCTGAGTTTCTAGGGGTGACAATAAGCACAGCCAAGCCCCTGATGTAGGATATAGCAAAAAAAACAAAAACTACTATTGATGGATTGATGGACTTGGTGGCAGCTTGTGCTGGTGCACCACAAGACACAAAATGGCCGCCGATCACTCAAAAAAAAAGTGACAGAAAAATGCTCTGGGTGGCCTAAAAACCAATGAGCAATTAACTATCAGACGTTGAGTTTTTCACAGCTGTAGATCGGTCACTTCATTCAGTGTTTTTGCTGAGTTTTCCCTGCCTAATCTTGCCATCACAGCAGCTGCATCCTATCCCTACACTAATCAGAGCACAGTGACGTGCGGCGCTACGTGACTCCAGCTTAAATAGAGGCTGGGTCACATTCTGCACTTGGCCAATCACAGCCATGCCAATAGTAGGCATGGCTGTGATGGCCTCTTGGGGTAAGTTGTATGACGCTTGTTGATTGGCTGCTTTGCAGGCTTTTTTAAAATGCGGAGAAATCTCCGAACACCGAACCCGAACTTTTATATAAATGTTCGGGTCCATGTCACAAACACCCCAAAACTCGGTACAAACCCGAACTATACAGTTCGGGTGCTCAACCATATTCTTGAATTTTGTAATAACAGAACATTTGAAATAGAAGGTGAACTTGTTCTAGTAAAGCCAAATCTTTCAAAAACTCAGCTTCTTGTGTTTCCACTATCTTTTAACCAGTGTGTACTACTTTAAGGCAGGTCTTTTCTGCAAGTAATTGCAAGCAAATGTCACCTATACAACAAAAACACTTACAAAGTCTGTACTTTAATTACTGTGGAAAATGCAAAAAACATTTTTAGGATGGTGTCACATTCCCCTGGCCAGACGTTGAAGCACTTTATGTAGTGAGCGCTTACTTCCGTCTGGGGGAAAGCTCACTAAAAGCGCTCCAAAAGCAGGTCAGTGTTTGTAGAAAAGCATTATATTTCATTGAAAGGGGGAATATAGATGTCATTTTATCTCCTAAGACTCCTGTGCACACCAGGGGAGCAGCGCAGCCAGAAGCGCAGCTCCCGAACAGCCCATCTCTCCTTTAGAAACTCTCATTTTAATGAGTGCTGCAAAGGGACATTTCGGCTCCTATTTTCTACCAAAAATAAATGTTATTCCTAATTAAAGTATATTACAAAAATTTTACATATCACTTACCCTACACATTAGCAAAATAAAAATGTAAATGGAAGTTACACTTTAAGGTTCTTTTACAAGGACAGATGTGTTAGGCAATTATAGGGAATGAACCAGACGTTCCTGATAATTGCCCAATTGTCAATAGAGATGACGCAATCGCCTCTGATGTATGGAGACAAGCAATCGATACAGTGATAGCTTGTCCTAATGGAGAATCATAGATCGTGGGCAGCAGAGCAATGTTTAAACAGGATGGTCTGCAGTTTCTCTGCTCTGTGTCTAGTCCCAGCTCTGTGAATGAGCATTCTTTTGCACTTGGGACTAGCTCTAGTTTGAGCTTCTATGCTCTGAACTTCCTGTCTGCTGAGAGAGGGAGCTGACAGCTGATTCCACCAAGCATGAAAGGGAGCTGTGCTCTGTTGAATAATCCTGACATGTGTAGCAGTAAACTGAGGTTTTGTTGAAGCTTTTTCTGTTTCTTTTTTCAGCTTGCTTGTGTAGATCTTGTCAATTGGTCTTTCACTATCAGATTCATCTGTTACTTGCTGTTTCAAACTGGTTTCTGTGTCTTTGTCTTGCAGCTGGTATGTCTCTGCCTTTGTCTGTATTTGTGTTTCTGTTTTACTGTTTGTCTCTCCATCTGTCTGAGCCTGTCTGTCTGCAAATCGTAAAGTGTTTCTGTATGTTTCTTTTACTATGTATCACTCACTATTTTCCATATCTCTGCTGTGCTCTCTGCTGTGTTTTTATTTATTTTTTGATAAACAGAAGCACACCTGGAAGAAGTGGGATGCATAATGTAAAAACAGAGTCAATTCAGAGACTGATATGTATCAGAATAGCTTAAGTGCAACAGATACACATAAACACTACAGGAGTTAATAAAAAATTTACATAACCGGAATACCCCTTTAACCACTTCAGCCCCCCTAGCTTAACCCCTTAAGGACACGGCCCTAATTCACCTTAAGGACCAGGCCATTTTTTCAAAATCTGACCACTGTCCCTTTAAGTGTGAATAACTTTGAAACGCTTTTACTTACCCAGGCCGTTCTGAGATTGTTTTTTCGTCACATATTCTTCTTTACAACACTACTAAAATTGGGTCAAAAAAGTTAATTTTTTTGCATAAAAAAATTGAATTTTTACCAAAAATTTGGAAAATTTAGCAAATTTTAAAGTTTCAGTTTCTCTACTTCTATAATACATAGAAATACCTCCCAAAAAAGGGATGATTTTACATTTCCCATATGTCTCCTTCATGTTTGGAGCATTTTGGAAATACTCACAACACTTGATCGATTCAAGGGGCACACTCCAACATCAGGATCATACGTTTTATTAAATTCAATATAAAACCACAATATAGGACACTATTAAAATCGCAGCTCACTTGAAAAGCCCACACTTAAAATAGCTAGCTACCATATATCTTCATATCAGTGCAAATATGGGTGAACCTGTGCACAAAATGTTAGGTCAGTAACGCCTAACTGATAAGTGAATTGTGCAAAATGAGCAAAATGTGCAAATTGTGCAAATTACAAACTTGCTAAAACCTTGATAAAAACTTGCCAAAGGAGGATTAGTAGTTCAACGTCTCTTGGTAGGGATAGCTTATATTGTCCGGCCAAGTTGTAGATACGGGGTGATAACAGTTGCACCAGGTAGTAAAATAAAGTTCCAATATTAGTCCGATAGTTCGTGCTACTACGGGCACTTGCTTACCTCCCTCTAGAAGAAAGAATTCGTGCAGCCTTCCCCGCGCGTACGTTATCCCCAACACCACTGGCGTCCCACGTGGTGTAGGTCTTCCCGTGGCGTCCCACGTGACCGGAAGGGGAGCGGGTTAGAGCGCTTCAGGGAGGATCGCTGCTTCCAGGTCCTAGCGCCCTCGGCTTCTATGTTGTCTGTAGGCACCGGTCGCTATAATGGAGGGAGGCTTTATAAATGATCAAAGTTGTATCCATTCTAGCCACCTATCTTCACATCTGGACCCGTATGGAATGGAATATTGGTGATTATATATGTGATTTTAATTTTAATTTTAATATGCACAATATATTTTTAGAAAGCTCATTATTTATATAAAGTAAGAAGGCTCAATATGGGTATACTAAGAAATGTACTATCTAGCAGAAGCCAAAAGGATGTAAAAAGTATTCCATGTCAGGTTTTAAGAATGACTGACAATTGATCGACGCCCAGACTGGTGACTGCTGTCCGGCATATAAAGAAGTCAAGGACACACTGACAGTATCCACTGAAGAAGGGGGTCTCCCAAAGCAGCGTTTGGGATTACTGAGCAGTGTTGTGAAATTATTGAAGAACTTTGATCATTTATAAAGCCTCCCTCCATTATAGCGACCGGTGCCTACAGACAACATAGAAGCCGAGGGCGCTAGGACCTGGAAGCAGCGATCCTCCCTGAAGCGCTCTAACCCGCTCCCCTTCCGGTCACGTGGGACGCCACGGGAAGACCTACACCACGTGGGACGCCAGTGGTGTTGGGGATAACGTACTGCGCGGGAAGGCTGCACGAATTCCTTCTTCTAGAGGGAGGTAAGCAAGTGCCCGTAGTAGCACGAACTATCGGACTAATATTGGAACTTTATTTTACTACCTGGTGCAACTGTTATCACCCCGTATCTACAACTTGGCCGGACAATATAAGCTATCCCTACCAAGAGACGTTGAACTACTAATCCTCCTTTGGCAAGTTTTTATCAAGGTTTTAGCAAGTTTGTAATTTGCACAATTTGCACATTTTGCTCATTTTGCACAATTCACTTATCAGTTAGGCGTTACTGACCTAACATTTTGTGCACAGGTTCACGCATATTTGCACTGATATGAAGATATATGGTAGCTAGCTATTTTAAGTGTGGGCTTTTCAAGTGAGCTGCGATTTTAATAGTGTCCTATATTGTGGTTTTATATTGAATTTAATAAAACGTATGATCCTGATGTTGGAGTGTGCCCCTTGAATCGATCAAGTGTTGTGAGTATTTATTTGTACGCCTTGGGGTGAAGGCAACTAGGTGAGCACCTCCATTCCATTAGTCCTCTGCTGGGTGAAGCCGCTTCTCCAAATATATATTTTTACCCGCATTTTGGAAATGCCATTTTATTTTTTGGGGATGTTACATAGCTTAGAAGTTTAGAAGCACATTTTGAAATTTTTCCGAAATTTTCCAAATTCCACTTTTTATGGACCAGTCCAGGTCTGGAGTCACTTTGTGAGGCTTACATAATAGAAACCGCCCAAAAATGACCCAATTTTGGAAAGTACACCCCTCAAGGTATTCAAAGCTGGGTTTACAAACGTTGTTAACCCTTTAGGTGTTCCACCACAGTTCATGGAAGATGGAGAAACAATTTTGGAATTTAGAATTTTTGGAAACATTTCCATTATAATCCATTTTTTCCAGTAATAAAGTGAGGGCCACCTGCCAAACAAAACTTAATATGGGTTGCCCTGATTCTCTAGTTTACAGAAACACCCCATATGTGGTCCTAAACTACTGTTTGGCCAAACGGGAGGACATTGAACGAGGGGAACGCCATATGGGTTTTGAATGGCAGATTTTGCAGGACTGGTTTTTTTTAACACCATGTCCTATTGCAAGCCCCCCTGATGCACCCTAGCATAGAAATTCCAAAAAAGTGACTCCATCTAAGAAAGTACACCCCTCAAGGTATTCAAAGCTGGGTTTACAAACGTTGTTAACCCTTTAGGTGTTCCACCACAGTTCATGGAAGATGGAGAAACAATTTTGGAATTTAGAATTTTTGGAAAAATTTCCATTATAATCCATTTTTTCCAGTAATAAAGTGAGGGCTACCTGCCAAACAAAACTCAGTATGGGTTGCCCTGATTCTCTAGTTTACAGAAACACCCCATATGTGGTCCTAAACTACTGTTTGGCCAAACGGGAGGACATTGAACAAGGGGAACGCCATATGGTTTTTGAAAGGCAGATTTTACTGGATTTGTATATTTACACGATGTACCATTTCAAGCCCCCTGATGCACCCCTAGAGTAGAAACTCCATAAAAGTGACCCCATCTAGGAAACTTCAGGATATGGTGGTTGTTGTTTTGGGACTATTTTAGGGTAAATTTGATTTTTGATTGCTCTATATTACACTTTTTTGAGGCAATATAGCAAAAAATGGAAATTCTAAAATTGTTAATACATTTGCCATTCATTTTTGTGGAACACCTAAAGGGTTAACAAAGTTTGTAAAGTGATTTTTGAATACCTTGAGGGGTGTAGTTTCTTAGATGGGGTCACTTTTTTGGAGTTTCTAGTCTAGGCTACATCAGGGGGGGCTTCTAATGGGACATGGTGTAAATAAACCAGTCCATCAAAATCTGCCTTCCAGAAACCATATGGCGTTCCCTTCGTTCTATGCCCTGCCTTGTGGCTATATAGCCATTTATGACCACATATGGGGTGTTTCTGCAAACTACAGAATCGGGGCAATAAATATATATATATTTTTTTACTGTTAACCCTTGCTTTATTACTGGAAAATATGGATTAAAATGGAAAATTTGCCAAAAAATTGGGTTTTTGGCAGTTTTATTTTATTTTTTTAACACCGCTCCTTTGAGGGGTTTGTTATAATGTTATTATTATAGGGAAGATTATTACGGACGTGCCGATACCTAATATGTCTACTTTCTTTGATTTATTCAGATTTCACACTAGATTTTTCTATTTGGAAAAAAAATTGATAATTTTACTATCTAAATAGCCCGGCAGCTGCATTTTTTTTTTTGGGGGGACTATATAATGTAGGGGCTCATTTTTTGCGGGATGAGATGGCGGTTTTATTGGCACTATTTGGGGTGCATACGACTTTTTGATCGCTCGCTATTACACTTTTTTTGATGTTGGGTGACATAAATGGCTTTTTTAAACACTGTTTTTATTTTTTATTTTTAACGTCGTTCATCCGAGGGGTTGGGTCTAATGTTATTTTTATAGGGCAGATTATTACGGACGCACCGATACCTAATATGTCTACTTTCTTTGATTTATTCAGATTTCACACTAGATTTTTCTATTTGGAAAAAAATAGATAATTTTACTATCTAAATAGCCCGGCAGCTGCATTTTTTTTTGGGGGGGACTATATAATGTAGGGGCTCATTTTTTGCGGGATGAGATGGCGGTTTTATTGGCACTATTTGGGGGTGCATACGACTTTTGATCGCTCGCTATTACACTTTTTTGATGTTGGGTGACATAAATGGCTTTTTTAAACACTGTTTTTATTTTTTATTTTTAACGTCGTTCATCCGAGGGGTTGGGTCTAATGTTATTTTTATAGGGAAGATTATTACGGACGCACCGATACCTAATATGTCTACTTTCTTTGATTTATTCAGATTTCACACTAGATTATCCTATTAGTAAAATGATCTGTTTTTTTCCAATCTAAATAGCCTGGCGGCTGCAGTTTTTTTTTTGGGGGGACTATATAATGTAGGGGCTCATTTTTTGCGGGATGAGATGGCGGTTTTATTGGCACTATTTGGGGGTGCATACGACTTTTTGATCGCTCGCTATTACACTTTTTCTGATGTTGGGTGACAATAAAAATGGCTTTTTGGACATAAAAAAAAAAAATAAAAACTAAGTCGTTTTTCCAAGGGGTTGGGTCAAATTTTATTTTTATAGAGCAAATTTTTACGAACGCGGCAATGCCCAATATTTATGTCTCTCAGACTTAGGAGACACTAAAACAGGCATCCTCAAAAAGCGGCCCTCCAGATGTTGTAAAACTACAATTCCCACTATGCCCTGCTGATACCTGTAGCTGGGCATGCTGGGAGTTGTAGTTTTACAACATCTGGAAGGCCGCATTTTGAGGATGCCTGCACTAAAACTAATATTTTTGGGGAAAAAAATTGTTTCTGTGCCTCCAAAGACTGAGAGCCATAGTTTTTTATGTTCTCTAGGGGACTGTAGGGAATTATAAAAATTTAGAACTCCATGAAAGTGTGATACTCCCTGAAGCAATTGATAACACAGAGGCCCGGATGATCGGGGCACGTGTCGCATTGAATGGTGGTGTCCTTCAGTATCCCCCTCTTGCGACACACTCTGCACTTTTTTTGGGATCGTCTCTTCTTTCCAGTATGGGGGACTGGATCCGGGCGCCTCCAATTCCCGAGGTACTCCGACCTGCTCTTTCCCGGTCTAAAAAGATCAGGTCCTTGAGGACTGCCTCATAGAATTGGAGGAAAGTCTCTGTGCTGCCAGCGCTTCGGCATAGTACAAAAGCGTTGTACAAGGCAACCTGTACCATGTAGACTGCAACTTTTTTGTACCATGCCCGGGTTTTCCGCATGGCATTATATGGTTGGAGAACTTGATCAGACAGATCAACTCCACCCATATACCGATTGTAGTCGACGATACAATCGGGTTTGAGGACCGTTGCCGTGGATCCTCGCACAGAGACTGGGGTGATGTCGTTACCATGGATTGTGGTCAGCATAAGGACATCCCTCTTGTCCTTATATCTGACCAGCAACAGGTTGTCGCTGGTAAGGCACGGGTCTCACCCCTGGGGATGGGTACCTGGAGGGGGTAGGTAGGGAGGCCTCGCTGATTTTTCTGCACGGTCCCACAAGCGAACGTGGATCTGGCGGCAAGGGACCTGAACAAGGGAATGCTGGTATAAAAGTTGTCCACGTACAGGTGGTAACCCTTATCCAGCAGTGGGTGCAAAAGGTCCCACACGATTTTCCCGCTAACACCCAGAGTGGGGGGACATTCTGGGGGTTCAATACGGGAATCTCGTCCCTCGTACACACAAAATTTGTAAGTGTACCCTGAGGTACTCTCACAAATTTTGTAGAGCTTCACGCCATACCTCGCTCGCTTAGTGGGAATGTATTGGCGGAAACTGAGTCTCCCCTTGAAAGCAACAGAGACTCATCAATCGCCACCTCCCTTCCAGGTATGTAGGCCTGCGCGAATGCGGCCCCAAAGTGATCGATGATCGGCCGTATCTTGTACGGCCGGTCATAGGCAGGATCAGTTTGGGGGGGACATGCTGCATTATCTGCATAATGCAGGCATTTCCGTATGGCCTCAAACCTTAAGCGTGTCATGGCCATACTGTACAGTGGGGTCTGGTAGAGGACGTCCCCACTCCAGTATTGCCTGACACTGGGTTTTTGAACTAAACCCATATGCAGCACGAGGCCCCAAAAGGTCCTCATTTCGGCTGCACTGACTGGCGTCCAGCCACCGGGTCTAGCCAAAAAGGAACCTGGGTGCTGAGCGAAGAACTGTTGGGCGTACAGATTCGTCTGCCCCACCATCAGATTCACCAGTGGGTCACTTTAAAAAAACTGAAATAGTGTATTTCAGTGAACCCCACTGTGGGAATCTGGATTCCAGGATTGCCAGCAAAATCCGGAATCACAGGCTCATAGTCCACTGGGGGACACCAGCTAAGTTCACCGGTAGGGGGCTCCGGTGCGCTTATTTGGTGGGCCGGGAAACCAGTACGAGCCCCAGGGCTGCTCGTACTGGTGTGGGCCACAGGGTCCCTAGCATGTGGGGCCCCTGGCTCCGCCTGGCGGCGTCTCAGCCGCCTTGGGGGCTCATCATCATCAGATGATGATGAGGAGGATGCAGATGACAGGAGGAAGGTGGGGTCATCGTCATCCTCACTGGCGCTCTCGGTGTCGGAGAGCATCTGGGCGTATGCCTCCTCCACCGTGAACAGCTGGCGGGCCATGGGTGTGTGTGCGTGTATGTGCGTGTGTGTCAAACTTTATTGTATGTGCGTGTGTCTTGGGGCGGGTGTTCGCGTACTAATAAGAAAAAAAAATGTTATGGGCAAGTTCAAACTTGCTGATCAGCTGTCCGGCACTGATCAGCAGTGGGGCGAGCGATGCGCTAACAGTGGCCGGACGCAAAGAGTGCCGGCCACAGTAAGCACACGAAAAAGTGGTGGCGGAGGGTGGTGGTGGGTGGCGGAGGGGGTTAGCGGGTGGTTTGTGGCGGAGGAGGGAGGCGGGTGGCGGAGGAGGGAGGCGGAGGTTAGTGGCGGGTGGCGGAGGGGGTTAGCGGGTGGTTTGTGGCGGAGGTGGGTGGCGGAGGAGGGAGGCGGGTGGCGGAGGAGGGAGGCGGGTGGTGGAGGGGGTTAGTGGGTGATTTGTGGCGGAGGGAGGTGGAGGGGGTTAGTGGGTGGTTTGTGGCGGAGGGAGGTGGTGGAGGGGGTTAGTAGGTGGTTTGTGGCGGAGGGGGGTGGCGGAGGGAGGTTTGTGGCGGAGGTTGGTGGTGGAGGCGGCGGCAGAGGTTGGTGGTGGGTGGCGGAGGGAGGTGGCGGGTGGTGGAGGAGGTTAGTGGGTGGTTGGTAGCGGAGGGGGGTGGCGGGTGGTGGAGGGGGTTAGCGGGTGGTTGGTGGCAGAGGGTGGGGCGGCAGAGGGGGGTAGCGGAGTGGGGGGATCATCACCCCTGGGTGGGTTTAGGGGCGCACAGCTAAGTGCTGTGGACCCCAACCACCACAGGCAGCACAGCAAATAAACTTTTTTTTTTTTTTTTTTTTGGGGGTTCCCTAAAACTAAACTGTCCCTTCTATCCCTGCCTAAACTACCTCTCCCTCACTGACCCTAACCTACCTGATGGGTGGGTGCAAGAGGGTGTACGAAGCAGAAGTAGGGGGGGGTCACAGGAGCGGTCTCGTCCGGGCAGCGGCGGCAGCAGCAAGAGGATTGGAGAGAGGAGCGACGGGAGTTTGAATCCCCTGCCTCTCCCCCGACCAATCAGGAGAGATCACCGCCGCCACTGCCCCCGAATCAAGAACGGTGATTGGTGGTGTGATATCACACCACCGATCACCGTTATTTTCCGGTTCATCAGGTCACCGCGGACCCGAATGAACCGGAAACGCAATAAACCGCAGGTCTGAATTGACCTGCGGTTTATTGCGATCGCCGATGCGGGGGGGTTACACGACCCCCCTCGGCATGTTAACATGGTTCCTGCTGCAAGATCGCAGCAGGAACCATGTTTCTAGCGCGTTTTTTTTTTTTTACTGCACGTGATGTAATACAGGGCGTATGGGTACGCCCTGTGTCCTTAAGGACTCGGACATTAGGGCGTACCCATATGCCCTGTGTCCTTAAGAGGTTAAACACCCTTAATGACCAGGCCACTTTTTACAATTCCGCACTACGCTACTTTCACCGTTTATTGCTCCGTCGTGCAACTTACCACCCAAATGAATTTTACCTCCTTTTCTTCTCACTAATAGAGCTTTCATTTGGTGGTATTTCATTGTTGCTGACATTTTAACATTTTTTGCCATTAATACAAATTTAACGACATTTTTGCAAAAAAATGACATTTTTCACTTTCTGTGCAAAAAAGTGAATTTCCGCATTTTGAAGCAGCTCTGACTTTCTGAGCACCTGTCATGTTTCTTCAGGTGCTAGAATGCCAGGATAGTATAAATACCCCCCAAATGACACCATTTTAGAAAGAAGACACCCCAAATTATTCACGGAGGGTCATGGTGAGTTCATGTATCATTTCATTTTTTCTCACAAGTTAGCGGAAAATGACACTTTCTGAGAAAAAAAAAAAAAGTTTAAATTTCTGCTAAGTTCTGGCAAAAAAATAAAAAATCTCAGACGGACTCATTAGGCCCCTCAGTGAATACCTTGGGGTGTCTACTTTCCGAAATGGGGTCATTTGTGGGGTGTGTTTACTGTTCTGGCATTTTGGGCGGGGCTAAATTGTGAGCCACCATGTAAAAGCTAAAGGTACTCGTTGGAATTTGGGCCCCTTTGCGCACCCAGGCTGCAAAAAAGTGTCACTTATGTGGTATCGCCGTACTCAGGAGAAGTAGGGCAATGTGTTTTGGGGTGTATTTTTACATATACCCATGTTGGGTGAGAGAAATATCTCTGTAAATTGCTAACTTTGTATAAAAATTTTTAAAAGTTGTCGTTTACAGAGATATTTCTCACACAAAGTATGAGTATATATAAATATACACCCCAAAACTTCTTTCCCTACTTCTCCTGAGTACGGCGATACCACATGTGTGCCACTTTTTTGCAGCCTGGGTTCGCATAGGGGCCCTAAAACCAATGAGTACCTTTAGGATTTCACAGGGCATTTTTACGCATTTGGATTCCAGACTTCTTCTCACTCTTTAGGGGCCCCTAAAATGCCAGGACAGTATAAATACCCCACATGTGACCCCATTTTGGAAAGAAGACACCCCAAGGTATTCCGTGAGGGGTATGGTGAGTTCATGTAAAATTTTATTTTTTGTCACAAGTTAGTGGAATATGAGACTTTGTAAAAAACAAAATAAAAAAAATATATATCAATTTCCGCTACCTTGTGCCAAAAAATAAAAATTCTGTGAACTCGCCATGCCCCTCACAGAATACCTTGGGGTGTCTTCTTTCCAAAATGGGGTCACTTGTGGCGTATTTATACTGCCCTGGCATTTTAAGGGCCCTAAAGCGTGAGAATCCAAATGCGTAAAAATGCCCTGTGAAATCCTAAAGGTACTCATTGGTTTTAGGGCCACTTTGCGCATCTTGGCTGCAAAAAAGTGTCACTCATGTGGTATTGCCGTACTCAGGAGAAGTTTTGGGGTGTATTTTTACATATACCCATACTGTGTGTGAGAAATATCACTGTAAACGACAACTTTTTACATTTTTTTATTCAAAGTTGTCAATTTACAGAGATATTTCTCTCACCCAGCATGGGTATATGTAAAAATACATCCCAAAACACATTGCCCTACTTCTCCTGAGTACGGCGATACCACATGTGTGACACTTTTTTGCAGCCAAGATGCGCAAAGGGGCCCAAATTCCAATGAGTACCTTTTAGGAGGGCATTTTTACACATTTTTCTTCTCACGCTTTAGGGCCCCTAAAATGCCAGGGCAGTATAAATACCCCACATGTGACCACATTTTGGAAAGAAGACACCCCAAGGTATTCCATGAGGGGCATGGCGAGTTCATAGAAGATTTTTTTTTTTGGCACAAGTTAATGGAAATTCATTTTTTTATAGTTTTTTCTCACAAAGTCTCCCTTTCCGCTAACTTTTGACAAAAAGTTTAATTTTTCATGGACTCATTATGCCCCTCAGCGAATACCTTGGGGTGTCTTCTTTCCAAAATGGGGTCACATGTGGGGTATTTATACTGCCCTGGCATTTTAGGGGCCCTAAAGCGTGAGAAGAAAAATGCGTAAAAATGCCCTCCTAAAAGGTACTCATTAGAATTTGCGCCCCTTTGCGCATTTTGGCTGCAAAAAAGTGTCACTCATGTGGTATCGCCGTACTCAGGAGAAGTAGGGCAATGTGTTTTGGGGTGTATTTTTACATATACCCATGCTGGGTGAGAGAAATATCTCTGTAAATTGACAACTTTGAATAAAAAAATTTAAAACGTTGTCATTTACAGCGATATTTCTCACACAAAGTATGGGTATATATGAAAATACACCCCAAAACACATTTCCCTACTTCTGCTGAGTACGGTGATACCACATGAGTGACACTTTTTTACAGCCAAGATGCGCAAAGGGGCCCTAAAACCAATGAGTACCTTTAGGATTTCACAGGGCATTTTTACGCATTTGGATTCTTACCCTTTAGGACCCCTAAAATGCCAGGGCAGTATAAAAACCCCACAAGTGACCCCATTGTGGAAAGAAGACACCCCAAGGTATTCCGTGAGGGGCATGGCGAGTTCACAGAAAAAAAAAAATTTGGCACAAGTTAGCGGAAATAGATTTTTTCCATATTCCACTAACTTGTGACAAAAAATAAAATTTTGCATGAACTCACCATACCCCTCACGGAATACCTTGGGGTGTCTTCTTTCTAAAATGGGGTCACATGTGGGGTATTTATACTGCCCTGGCATTTGAAGGTCTACGCAATCATTACACGTATGGCCAGCATTAGGAGTATCTGCGATTCTTCTTATATTGAGCATACGGGTAATGAGTTTTTTTTTCCGTTCAGCGCTGAAAAAAAAAAAAAAAATGAACGGCACAGAATTTTTCATTCACATCGATCAATGTGGATGAAAATATCTCTGCCAAAATCAGTGACTGCGGTGCTGTGGGCTGGGCGCTAGCTACCTAACAAGTAGCTAACTAACTGGCGGTGATAAGGGACCCTTATGCCCCATTAACACGTCTGCAATTCTGTCTGCGGAACGGAATTATGGACCCATTCATTTCTATGGGGACAGACTTTGTCCTGCTCGGATCCGGAATTACGGATCCGCGCTTCCGGGTCTGCACTTCCGTTCCGCAAGAATATAGAACATGTCCTATTCTTGTCTGCAATTGCGGACAAGAAAAAGCATTTTCTATATAGTTCTGGCAATGTGCGGATCTGCAAAATGCGGAAAGCACATTGTCGGTGTACGTGTTTTGAGGATCTGCGGATCCGCGGATCCGCAAAACACATATGGACGTCTGAATGGAGCCTTACAAGGGGTGTGATCAATGACAAGGGCGTGATCAGGGGGTCTAGATGGAGTGATCAAGGAGAGGATTGTGGAACATCTAAAAATCCATGGGTTGATTGATAAAAAACAGCATGGGTTTACCTCAGGGAGATCATGTCAAACTAATCTTATTGACTTTTTTGATTGGGTGACTAAAATAATAGATGGCGGAGGTGCAGTAGACATCACTTATCTTGACTTTAGTAAGGCATTTGATACTGTCCCACATAGAAGGCTTATCAATAAACTGCAGTCTTTGAGCTTGAGCTAACATATTGTTGAATGGATTAGGCAGTGGCTGAAGGACAGAAAACAGAGGGTTGTAGTCAATGGAGTATATTCAGACCATGGTATTGTTACCAGTGAGGTACCTCAGGGATCTGTTCTGGGACCCATATTGTTTAATATCTTTATCAGCGAAATTGCAGAAGGCCTCAGTGGTAAGGTGTGTCTTTTTGCTGATGACACAAAGATTTGTAACAGGGTTGATGTTCCTGGAGGGATACACTAAATGGAAAAGGATTTAGGAAAACTAGAGGAATGGTCAAAAATCTGGCAACTAAAATTTAATGTCGATAAGTGCAAGATAATGCACCTGGGGCGTAAAAACCCAAGAGCAGAATATAAAATCAGTGATACAGTACTAACCTCAGTATCTGAGGAAAGGGATTTAGGGGTCATTATATCAGACGACCTAAAGGTGGGCAGACAATGTCATAGAGCAGCAGGTAATGCCAGCAGAATGCTTGGGTGTATAGGAGAGGCATTAACAGTAGAAAGAGGGAGGTGCTCGTGCCGCTCTACAGAGCACTAGGGAGACCTCATTTGGAGTATTGTGTGCAGTACTGGAGACCATATCTGCAGAAGGATATTGAAACTTTGGAGAGAGTTCAGAGAAGAGCTACTAAACTAGTACATGGATTGCAGGACAAAACTTACCAGGAAAGGTTAAAGGACCTTAACATGTATAGCTTGGAAGTAAGAAGAGACAGAGGGATATGATAGAAACTTTTAAATACATAAAGGGAATCATCACGGTAAAAGAGGAGAGAATATTTAAAAGAAGACAAACTGCTACAAGAGGACATAGTTTTAAATTAGAGGGGCAAAGGTTTAAAAGTAATATCAGGAAGAATTACTTTACTGAGAGAGTAGTGGACGCATGGAATAGCCTTCCTGCAGAAGTGGTAGCTGCAAATACAGTGAAGGAGTTTAAGCATGCATGGGATAGGCATAAGGCCATCCTTCATATAAGATAGGGCCTGGGGCTATCCATAGTATTCAGCATATTGGGCAGACTAGATGGGCCAAATGGTTCTTATCTGCCGACACATTCTATGTTTCTATGTTTCTATGTTTCTATGATCAAGGGGTTAACAAGGGGTTAATAGGTGGGGGGGGGTTAGTGTAGTGTTTGGTGCAACTTTGCATAGTTACCTGGTCCTCTGGTGGTCGATCCCAGCAAATGGGACCACCAGAAGACCAGGGAGCAGCTATATCAGACGCTGTTCACAAAACAGCGTCTGATATAGCTGCTTGATGCGATTTAATTCGCATCTACAGCCTGCCAGCAATGGATCATCGCTGGCAGGCTGTAGGAGAACTCCTGAGACGCGCTTCACTGTGAACTCGCGCGCGCGTTCACAGGAAGTCTCGACTCTCGCGGGATGACGCGCCGATGCGTCTTCTCAGAACTACAGGACCGCCCGCAGGACGCATCCCTGCGTTAGGCGGTCCTGTAGTGGTTAAATCACTCACTGATAATTCAAACCTTGATCACAATTATACATTACTTATCAGTCTTTGCCCTGTCTAAACTCTTACTTTTCTAATTTATGTTGAATGCAGAAGCAAGTCTAATCTTTCTGTCCAACCACTGCACTCTTGGCATAGGGACATTCCTGTGTCAGGCTTTGGGTTGTTCAGATGGACCAAGGCTTCCTGCAGTAAGATCAGGGGATCCATTTAGCCATTCCCTGGGTGCAGGAATCCCAGGGAAACACCTCTCATATGCTGTGATCATAATTCATCTCAGCATAGAAGCGGTTAAATGTCTGGGATTGCCATGTGAGGTTACATTTCTGTGAAAGACCTCTCAAAAGCAGTAGTCGCAATTGACCTCATTGCTTCTGGGGCTCTGCTATGTAAAATAGCAGGCACCAGGCAGCTATGGCACTCACTTCGGTTCTGAGCGAGCACCATATTTAAATACCTGACTTTCATTGTACATGTATGGTGGAGGTCAGAAAAGGGTTAAAAATATCACTCACAAACAAAACACGTTATACTGCTGCACCAACTAACATTTCCACCTTCCTCTCTTTCTAGCAACCTACCCTTCCTCTCCATTCTGTCAATGACCTAAGTCTTACATCTTTTATATCCCTCCCATTCCCATCGCCAAGACTTTTCTCATGCTGCACCAGTTTTCCTAAATGCACTACCTCAGGCAACCAGGTAAATTCCCAACATCCATAGTTTGAGGACTTTATCTTACAGCAATCCTCATCCTCCATACAATCACATGCTCTTTGACTTTATATTTTTCCATGCACAGATAGTGGATGGATGATTGGCTCCTTCAGGTTTATATGTACTCACTCATTTTATAAAAGATGGCTGAACCACTCCATACAACGTGTTGCCCCTGATTTTTGTCTGTGCATGTACCCTCTGAATATGGTGGCCCTATTAGAATAAAGATTATATTGTTATACCATCAAATGTACAGTACCCAGTCTCCTACAGTATCCTCTTAAGGGCATCCATGTCTACCCCCATTTCCTGTACTCTACCCTTAATCTCTTATTCATTGGTCCACATTTACTAATGTCAATACTAGTGATGAGCGGCAGGGGCATTATTCGAATCCGCGATATTTCGCGAATATTTAGGCGAATATTCTCCATATATTCGGAAATTCGCAAGTTCGTAATCTCCAGTCATTATTTTCTGATTACGAAAATTCGCATAAAAAATTTGCATACAAAATTTGCATAAAAATTTGCATACAAAATTCACAGAAACTGGCATTTAAGATACCTTTTAAATACCAGTTTATTTGAATTTTTATGCGAATTTTCGCAATCAGAAAATAATGACATTATTTTCTTGCTTGCGAAAATTTGCATATAAAAAATTCGCATAAACTGGCATTTAACCACTTCAGCCCCCCTAGCTTAAACACCCTTAATAACCAGGCCACTTTTTACAATTCCGCACTACACTAATTTCACCGTTTATTGCTCCGTCATACAACTTACCACCCAAATGAATTTTACCTCCTTTTCTTCTCACTAATAGAGCTTTCATTTGGTGGTATTTCATTGCTGCTGACATTTTTACTTTTTTTGCTATTAATCAAAAATTACCGAAATTTTTGCAAAAAAATGACATTTTTCACTTTCTGTTGTAATTTTTTTTTTAAAAAAAACTACATTTCTATATAAATTTTTCTCTAAATTTATTGTTCTACATGTCTTTGATAAAAAAAAAAATCCAATAAGTGTATATTTATTGGTTTGGGTAAAAGTTATAGCGTTTACAAACTATGGTGGAAAAAAGGGAATTTCCTCATTTTGAAGCAGCTCTGACTTTCTGAGCACCTGTCATGTTTCTTCAGGTGCTAGAATGTCAGGATAGTATAAATACCCCCCAAATGACACCATTTTAGTAAGAAGACACCCCAAAGTATTCGCGGAGGGGCTTGGTGAGTTCATGTATCATTTCATTTTTTTTCACAAGTTAGCGGAAAATGACACTTTCTGAGAAAAAAAAAAAAAAAAGTTTCAATTTCTGATAACTTCTGGCAAAAAAAAAAAAAAAAATCTCAGACGGACTCACTATGCCCCTCAGTGAATACCTTGGGGTGTCTACTTTCCGAAATGGAGTCATTTGTGGGGTGTGTTTACTGTTCTGGCATTTTGGGCGGGGCTAAATTGTGAGTCGCCATGTAAAACCTAAAGGTACTCGTTGGAATTTGGGCCTTTATGCACTCAGGCTGCAAAAGCGGCACTTATGTAGTCGCCGTACTCAGGAGAAGTAGGCAATGTGTTTGGGGTGTATTTTACATATACCCATGTTGGGTGAGAGAAATATCTCTGTAAATTGTCAACTTTGTATAAAATTTTTTAAAAGTTGTTGTTTACAGAGATATTTTTCACACAAAGTATGGGTATATATAAAAATACACCCCAAAACACATTGCCCTACTTCTCCTGAGTACGGCGATACCACATGTGTGCCACTTTTTGCAGCCTGGTGCGTAAAGGGCCCTAAAACCAATGAGTACCTTTAGGATTTCACAGGGCATTTTTACGCATTTGGATTCCAGACTTCTTCTCACCCTTTAGGGGCCCCTAAAATGCCAGGACAGTATAAATACCCCACATGTGACCCCATTTTGGAAAGAAGACACCCCAAGTTATTCTGTGACGGGTATGGTGAGTTCATGTAAAATTTTATTTTTTGTCACAAGTTAGTGGAATATGAGACTTTGTAAAAAAAAAAAAAAAAAAAAAAACCATTTCCGCTGACTTGTGCCAAAAATAAAAATTCTGTGGACTCGCCATGCCCCTCACGGAATACCTTGGGGTGTCTTCTTTCCAAAATGGGGTCACATGTGGGGTATTTATACTCACCTGGCATTTTAGGGGCCCTAAAGTGTGAGAATCCAAATGCATAAAAATGGCCTGTGAAATCCTAAAGGTACTCATTGGTTTTAGGGCCCCTTGCGCATCTTGGCTGCAAAAAGTGTCACTCATGTGGTATCGCCGTACTCAGGAGAAGTAGGGCAATGTGTTTGGGGTGTATTTTACATATACCCATGCTGCGTGTGAGAAATATCGCTGTAAGCGACAACTTTTACATTTTTTATTCAAAGTTGTCAATATACAGAGATATTTCTCTACTCCAGCATGGGTATATGTAAAAATACACCCCAAAACACATTGCCCTACTTCTCTGAGTACGGTGATACCATGTGTGACACTTTTGCAGCCAAGATGCACAAGGGCCCAAATTCCAATGAGTACCTTTTAGGAGGGCATTTTTACGCATTTTCTTCTCACGCTTTAGGGCCCCTAAATGCCAGGGCAGTATAAATACCCCACATGTGACCCCATTTTGAAAGAAGACACCCAAGGTATTCCATGAGGGGCATGGCGAGTTCATAGAATATTTTTTTTGGCACAAGTTAGTGGAAATTGATTTTTTATTGTTTTTCTCACAAAGTCTCCCTTTCCGCTAACTTTTGACAAAAAGTTTAATTTTTCATGAACTCATTATGCCCCTCAGCGAATATCTTGGGATGTCTTCTTTCCAAAATGGGGTCACATGTGGGTATTTATACTGCCCTGGCATTTTAGGGGCCCTAAAGCGTGAGAAGAAAAATGCGTAAAAATACCCTCCTAAAAGGTACTCGTTGGAATTTGGGCCCTTTAGCATCTTGGCTGCAAAAAGTGTCACACATGTGGCATCGCCGTACTCAGGAGAAGTAGGGCGATGTGTTTTGGGGTGTATTTTTACATATACCCATGCTGGGTGAGAGAAATATCTCTGTATATTGACAACTTTGAATAAAAAAATGTAAAAAGTTGTCGTTTACAGCGATATTTCTCACACACAGTATGGGTATATATAAAAATACACCCCAAAACACATTGCCCCATTTCTCCTGAGTACAGCGATACCGCATGTGTGGCACTTTTTTGCAGCCAAGATGCGCAAAGGGGCCCTAAAACCAATGAGTACCTTTAGGATTTCACAGGCCATTTTTACGCATTTGGATTCTCACGCTTTAGCACCCCTAAAATGCCAGGGCAGTATAAATACCCCACATGTGACCCCATTGTGGAAAGAAGACACCCCAAGGTATTCTGTGAGGGGTATGGCGAGTTCACAGAAAAAAAAAAATTTGGCACAAGTTAGCGGAAATTGTTTTTTTTTTTTTTTTTTTTTTACAGTCTCATATTCCACTAACTTGTGACCAAAAATAAAATTTTCCATGAACTCACCATACCCCTCACGGAATACCTTGGGGTGTCTTCTTTCTAAAATGGGGTCACATGTGGGGTTTTTGTACTGCCCTGGCATTTGAGGGTCTCCATAATCATTACACGTATGGCCAGCATTAGGAGTTTCTGCGATTCTCCGTATATTGAGCATACGGGTAATGAGATTTTTTCCGTTCAGCCTCTGCGCTGAAAAAAAAAATGAACGGCACAGATTTTTTCATTCGCAATGTGGATGAAAAATCTCTGCCAAAATCAGTGACTGCGGTGGGCTGGGCGCTAGCTACCTAACAAGTAGCTAGCTAACTGGCGGTGATAAGGGACCCTTATGCCCCATTCACACGTCTGCAATTCTGTTTGCGGAACGGAATTGCGGACCCATTCATTTCCATGGGGACAGACTTTGTCCCGCTCGGATCCGGAATTACGGATCCGCGCTTCCGGGTCTGCACTTCCGTTCCGCAAAAATATAGAACATGTCCTATTCTTGTCCGCAATTGCGGACAAGAAAAAGCATTTTCTATATAGTTCTGGCAATGTGCGGATCTGCAAAATGCGGAAAGCACATTGCCGGTGTCCGTGTTTTGAGGATTCGCGGATCGGATCCGCGGATCGGATCCGCGGATCGGATCCGCGGATCCGTGAATCCACGGATCCGTGAATCCACGGATCCGCAAAACACATATGGACGTCTGAATGGAGCCTTACAAGGGTGTGATCAATGACAGGGGGTGATCAGGGGTCTAGATGGGGTGATCAAGGGGTTAATAGGTGAGGGGGTGGGGCGGTTAGTGTAGTGTTTGGTGCAACTTTTACTGTAGTTACCTGGTCCTCTGGTGGTCGATCCCAGAAAATGGGACCACCAGAGGACCAGGTAGCAGCTATATCAGACGCTGTTCATAAAACAGCGTCTGATATAGCTGTTTGATGCGATTTATATCGCATCTACAGCCTGCCAGCGATTGATCATCTCTGGCAGGCTGTAGTCCAACTCTCGAGACGCGCGACGCTGTGAACGCGCGCGCGGACGCGCGCGCGTTCACAGGAAGTCTCGCGTCTCGCGAGATGACGCCCCGGCGCGTCCGATCAGAAGAGCAGGACCGCCCGCAGGACGCAATCCTGCGTACGGCGGTCCTGTAGTAGTTAAGATACCTTTTAAATACCAGTTTATTTGAATTTTTATGCAAATTTTCGCAATCAGAAAATAATGACATTATTTACTTGCTTGCGAAAATTGGCATATAAAAAATTCGCATAAAAACGAATATTCGCAATTGCGAATATATTTTGCGATATTCTAAATATTTGCAAATTCTCGAAGTGCCGATATTCGCGATTAAAATTCGCAATTCGAAAATTCGTGTCAACACTAGTTAATACTGAGAAACATTGGCGTAAACCACTAAAGAAGGGACAAGATATACAAAAGTCCCGAAACGTGTCTGGTTATGTCGAAGTGGAGCACCAAGCACCCATGTAATAAGTGACAATCGCATACAGTCTGACGGCAGATGAATTGGGAATTCAACCTGCCTAAAGTGTAAAGCGATTCTAAAAGCAATTCAGGAGCCTTTCAGATTATCTGGGGTTCTTTTGCGAGATCTCGCAGGACAAGCTGGAACTGAATTATGCGGGGTTCAAGTGTGGGACGCCACAGCTACTCCGAATATACAAATTTTAAATCCAAAACAGTGAGTACCAGCAATCGAATATAACTGGCCATAAGAAATCGGTAAGAGCTTGGATTGTTTATTTAAGCGCTATGTGCATTCAGTGTAAATTTCACCGGGCCTGCAACAATTGAGACTTTCTCTAGGACAAGCAGGGGATTCACATATGTAGAGACATATTCAATTCGAACAGAGGATCGAATACCGGAGCATCAATTTATTTTTATGGACGTTTTAATTTACTACAGTTGATTTTAGTGTTTGTTTGCAGATATCTGTGATGTGTATGATTTTACTATTAAATATGTCATTTTATTGAATGCTATTGAACAATCGCATGATGTTTTCTTACATAATCCAGATAAGGAGTGTCCAACTATATTGCGGTTGGCGTAAACTGTATCTAAATTTGGCAGAATTTGGTGCAAATTGGCACATTTTTGTGCATTCAGTTCTTGCGAAATTCTTTGCAACTAGCTAGACAGGGTGAGTTTTAATACCAAAATGGCACCACAATTCTGGTGTAAAATTCTGTCTCAAATTAAGCCAACCTATGGTTGGTATAGAGTTGGACAAAGTGTCTATTGCTGTACCACATTGTCATCAAGCCTAAGCCACTATGATAAATCTGGTACAGGTCTACACAGTCTGTCTAAACATACACCATCTAAAGGTTTAGCAAATAAAAAAAAAAGCCACAGCACTCACTAATTGGAGTAATCCCATTTATCAGTAAAAAAAAAAGTGCACTGTACATTTGGGATAGGATAGCAGATGGCACCAGTCTATAGCAATTTTACATATTCTAATGCTTTTTAAAAGCTTTAACCTTTTTCCCACTGAGCACCACTAACTTCTTCACCTGAGTAGCCAGTGTATTCTGGAGGCTGACTATCATGTAGTGCCGACTTCTATAAACTTCTTTGTTGGATGTATATGATTCCTAATTCTGCCCAGTGGTTATAGATGCTACTGTACAGTGAACCCTATAGTTAGACATTAGTGATGAGCGACAGGGGCTATATTCAAATTTGCGATACTTCACGAATATTTGGGTGAATATTCGTCATATATTCGCGAATTCACAAATTTGAGATTATTTTCTTGGCAATATAATATTTGCATAAAGCATGCGAAATACAGGCATGGGTCACTTTTGCTATATTTTCCAAGCTGCTAGAAGTTTCCTGAGACAGGAGAAAAAGGCAGAACATTAAAAATGGCTTTATAGGCAGTTAGAGTACTCCAATATATTTGTGATTGCACTAATCGGCACTAATGATATGAATA
Source organism: Bufotes viridis (assembly GCA_033119425.1). Taxonomy (NCBI): domain Eukaryota; kingdom Metazoa; phylum Chordata; class Amphibia; order Anura; family Bufonidae; genus Bufotes; species Bufotes viridis. The sequence continues at coordinate 416,109,491 of CM065589.1, read as the reverse complement.
TTTTGGCGTAATATGTGATACTTCACACTACCTAACACACTGCACTGCAACAGCTACACTATTATAGATGCTACTGTACAGTGAACCCTACAGTTGGACATTAGTGATGAGCGGCAGGGGCTATATTCAAATTCGCGATACTTCACGAATATTTGGGTGAATATTCGTCATATATTCGAGAATTCCCGAATTCGAGATTATTTTCTTGATTGCAAAAAATCGGCAATCTAATATTCGCATAATGTGCGCAAAACACAAACATGGGTCACTTTTGCTATATTTTCCAAGCTGCTAGAAGTTTCCTGAGACTGGAGAAAATGGTTGGCACGGCAGAACATTAAAAACGGCTTTATAGGCAGTCAGAGTACTCCAATATATTAGCGATTGCGCTAATCGGCACTAATGATGTGAATATTTTGGCGTAATATGTGACACTTCACATTTTAGCAGGTCTGCATGTATGTATGGACAGCAGAATCACACTACCTAACACACTGCACTGCAACAGCTACACTATATCACTATCTGACCTACACTGACTATCTCCCACTAACTAACTGTATAATATAAATAAGCTATCTAACTAACTATTTAATGTAGTGTGGAAAGCACAGAGCACAGCAATAACACTGCTGTCTCTCTCAGAACTTTAAAAACTGTAAAAAATGGCTGTTGGGGAGCTTCTTATATAGTAAAGGGGTAGGCAACTTTCCTATTGGTTGCTAGGGATGTTGCTAAGCTCAGACAAAGACATTGCAGCCTTCTCATTGGCCAACAAGCAAAAAGGGAGGTTACTGATTAAAAATTAATCTCGAATATTCGAAATTACGAATATATAGCACTATATTTAAAATATTTGCGAATTCTCGAAGTGCCTATATTCGCGATTAATATTTGCAATTCGAATATCCGCGCCTAACACTATTGGACATATTAATATAAGAAATGTAAAACACTTCTCAATTTCATATCATGTATGTTGAGGTAGAGTACAAGCTACATTTACAATCCCCCCCCCCCACACACACACAATTTGCCTGTATTTTCTTAAAGCACCTAGCATAGCATCTCACTTTGAACATTGTAAGTGATTACAGAGTATTGTTGTACAACCCTTCAAATGCCCTACCATATATCTGAGTGTTTATTGAACTATGTTGGTGCCCTAGGCCTGGATTTACACCAAAGGAAACATTTCTGTTGGGATTACTTGTTTTGAATCATCTTCACTTCATGCTATAACTCTCTGCTTATATTTAGTGATTCCTAGGTACTCACAAGAGATTTTTCAATGCCAATTTAAGCATCTTCTTCACAGAAAAAGAAATGTTTGCCACCCTTTGCTGAATACAGAGATGAGTGATGTTGCAATGGTTAAACACTAGTTACTAAGTCAAGCTTTTCCATTCTCCTTTAACCACTTCCAGAACGGGCCATTTATCCCCCTTCCTGACCTGGCCTTTATGTGGAAATAACTTTGGAACGCTTTTACTTATCCAATTTTCTCATTACACATTGTACTTCATGTTAATGGTAAATTTGATTCTATATGTTTTATCTTTATTTATAAAAAATCCAAAAGTTAATAAAAATTTTAAAAAATTCACTGTTTTCTAAAATTGAATCTCTCTGTTTTTAAGTCAGATAGTGATGCCTTATAAAATATTCATTAATTAACATTTCCCATATATTTACTTTATGTGGGCATCGTTTGGTAATGTAATTATATTTTTTTAGGATGCTAGAAGGTTTAGAGTTTTAGAAGCAATTTTCAAAATTTTTAAGAAAATGTCAAAAGTCATCTTTTTTAAGGACCAGTTCAGTTATGAAGTCACTTTGTGGGGCTAACATTGTGGAAACCCCCCGTAAAGGACCCCGATGTAGAAACTACACCCCTCAATACAAATTTTACAAACTTTTTTAACCCTTTAGGTGTTCCACAAGAATTAAAGGAAAATGGAGGGGAAATTTCTACATTTCACTTTTTTGGCAGATTTTCCATTTTAAACCATTTTTTTCTTTAAAACATTCAGGGTTAACAGCCCAGCAAAACTTAATATTTATTATCCTGATTCTGAGGTTTACATAAACACCCCACATATGGTCGTAAATTGATGTACAGGCACATGGTAGGGTGCAGAAGAAAAGGAGCGATATATGGTTTTTGCAGATTTTGCTGAACTGATTTTTAGATGCCATGTCCCAATCTGAAGCTCCCAAGATGCAACCTTACCCCATTTTGGAAACTAGGGGATAAGGTGCCAGTTTTATTGGTACTATTTTGGGGTACATATTATTTTTATTTGCTCTATACTAGATTTTTTGTGAGGCAAGGTATCCCAAAAATGGCTGTTTTGGCAAAGTTTTTTTAATAACATTCATCTAACAGGGTAGATCATGTGCTATTTTAACAGAGCAGGTTGTTATGGACGCAATTATATCAAATATGTCTATTTTCTTTGTGTGTTTGTTTCAGTTTAAAATAATAAAGCATATTTGAAAAACAAATTATGTTTTTGTATCTCTATTTTCAGAACTCCATATTTTTTTATTTTTCTGCCGATCGTCTTGTGTAGGGGCTCGTTTTTTGCAGTAAGAGTTGACGTCTTTATTGGTACATTTTTGGGTAGATTTAATTTTTTGATCATAAATTATTACACGTTATGGGGCAAGGTTACACTTTATGGGGCAAAAACTTGTTTGCTTTAGCCCATTTTATTTTTTTATGGTGTTCATCTGAGGGGTTAGGTGGTTATGTGATATTTTTATAGAGCAGGTTGTTACAGATGCCACTATACGTAATATGTCTACTTTTTATTTATTTTACTTTAACACAATAATAGCAGTTTTGAAGCAAAAAAATCATATTTTAGTGTCTCCATTGTCTGAGAGTCATATTTTTTTTAAATGTTTTAACCGATTCACTTATTCTACTTTCACACTCGCATTTAGGCTTTCCATTTGTGAGATCTGTTCAGGGCTCTCACAAGCGGTCCAAAATGGATCAGTTTGCATTCTAATGCATTCTGAATGGAAAAGGATCCGCTCAGAATGCATCAGTTTGCATCAGTTCAGTCTCCATTCCGCTTAGTTTTGGTGTCCGTCTAATGAAACTAAGCCAAATTTTCACTGAAAAAATTTGGCACAATAGAAAACGGATCCATCCTCCATTGACTTTCAATGGTGTTCAAGACGGATCCTTCTTGACTATGTTATCGATAATACAAACGGATCCGTAATGCAGACAGTTGTCCATGACGGATCCGCCCAAAACGCGAGTGTGAAAGTAGAATTAGTTAGGCTCTCATATTTTGCAGGATAAGGTGACAGTTTGATTCGTACTGTTGTGGGGGGCATACACCTTTTTTTTACGAGGGGTTAGGTCATATGATATTTTTTATAGAGCTGGTTGTTATGGATGAGGTGATACCTAATATATATAGTTTTTGATTTGTTCCTTTCACTTTAACACAATAATAGCATTCTTAAAGGGAACCTGTCACCGGGATTTTGGGTACAGAGCTGAGGACATGGGCTGCTAGTTGGCCGCTAGCACATCCACAATATCCAGTCCCCATGGCTCTGTGTGCTTTTATTGTGTAAAAAAACTGATTTGATGCATATGCAAATTAACCTGAGATGAGTCCTGTCCCTGAGATGAGTCACGGACAGGACTCATCTGAGGTTAATTTGCATATGTATCAAATCAGTTTTTTTACACAATAAAAGCACACAGAGCCATGGGGACTGGATATTGCGGATGTGCTAGCGGCCATCTAGCAAACCATGTCCTCAGCTCTGTACACAAAATCCTGGTGACAGGTTCCCTTTAAAACCCCCAAAAAATATGTTTCAATGTTTCCATGTTCTAAGAGCTATAGTTTTTTATTTTTTGAGTTATTTTCTTATGTAGGGGTTTATTTTTTGCGGGATGAGGTGACGGTTTTATTAGTACCATTTTGTGGGACATATGTCTTTTTGATCACTTGGTGTTGCACTTTTTGTGATGTAAGTTGACAAAAATGGCATTTTTTTCACGTTTTTTTTTTATAGTGCTTATCGGACAAGGTGGATCATGTGATATATTTATAGAGATGGCCGTCACGGAAGCAGCAATACCAAATATGTCAATATTTTATTATTTTTAGTTATTTTTTATTTTACATTTTGCATCCCCCCATTAGGTCACATAAGACCTCTGGGGGACATTTAATTGCGTTGCAGTATACAGTGCTGTGCAGCCACAGTGCAGGGCTGATCTAGGTCTGTGAAAGACACAACAGCTCCTGCACTCTCCCAGCCCCGGCGGTCACATGAACGGGCTGGGACAGGAAGCGTATAACACTTCCTGATCTGTACAACGATCTAGAAGGCAGAGACACCGAGAACTGGTCCCTGCCTTCTCTCTGGGTTGCGGGCCCCCCGCTCAGCAGCTGCACGATGAGCGTGCCGCTGCCATCTCTGAATGGACGTTCCAGAACGTCCATTCAGAAGTAAACGACCGCCCATAGGACGTTTATAGTCAATTGGCGGCCGTGACGTGGTTAAAGGAAATGTGTTATAAAAAAATGACCTTATTGTTTAAATCATATTTTTATATTTTATGCATTTTTAAAGAATTTTTGGTTATGTTATTTTTAATTTTCATATCAACATATTTAGAGGGGTTGTATCATCTCAGACATTGGTAGCATACGGCATCTATCTTTAAAACAGAGCCCGCAAAGTGAAGGAGGGCATACAACGCATGCGCGGCCACCCTCCATTCATTCCTACGAGAGTGCCGAAAATAGCTGTTTGGGGCTCACCTAGCGCACCTAGCAAGCGTGGCCACCATGCCATTCACTTCTAACACCCTGACGGAAATAGTCAAGCCACCACTCGGCTATTTTCAGCAGTCCCATAGAAGTGAATGGAGGGCAGCAGCACATGCACGGTTTGACATAATTCACTTTGCTTCATTCTAAAGATATGTGCGGGTTACCTGCTTATCTACACACATAGGTGATATCATAACTAGAGATGAGTGAACACCTGGAAGTTCGGGTTCGGGAAGTTCGGCTGAACTTCCCGAAAATGTTCGGGTTCGGGATCCGAACTTTATCCCGAACCCGAACCCCATTGAAGTCAATGGGGACCCGAACTTTTGGGCACTAAAAAGGCTGTAAAATTGTCCAGGAAAGGGCTAGAGGGCTGCAAAATGTAGGTAAATGCCCTGCAAACAAATGTGGATAGGGAAATAAATTAAAATAAAATAAAATAAATAAAAATTAACCAATATCAATTGGAGAGAGGTCCCATAGCAGAGAATCATGCGTCATATCACCCACCACTGGAGAAGGCCACTTTCAGTTATTTTGGCCCAGCACCCAGACAGAGGAGAGAGGTCCCACAGCAAGGAATCATGCGTCATATCACCCACCACTGGAGAAGGCCACTTTCAGTTATTTTGGCCCCTGCACCCAGAAAGAGGAGAGGGGTCCCACAGCAAGTAATCATGCGTCATATCACCCACCACTGGAGAAGGCCACTTTCAGTTATTTCGGAACCAGCCCCCAGACAGAGGAGAGAGGTCCCACAGCAAGGAATCATGCATCATTTCACCCACCACTAGAGAAGGCCACTTTCAGTTATTTTGGCCCCAGCACCCAGACAGAGGAGAGGGGTCCCACAGCAAGGAATTATGCATCATATCACCCACCACTGGAGAAGGCAAATTTCAGTTATTTCGGAACCAGCCCCCAGACAGAGGAGAGAGGTCCCACAGCAAGGAATCATGCATCATTTCACCCACCACTGGAGAAGGCCACTTTCAGTTATTTTGGCCCCAGCTCCCAGACAGAGGAGAGGGGTCCCACAGCAAGGAATCATGCATCATATCACCCACCACTAGAGAAGGCCACTTTCAGTTATTTTGGCCCTAGCACCCAGACAGAGGAGAGAGGTCCCACAGCAAGGAATAAGGCGTCATATCACCCAAAACTGGAGAAGGGCACTTTCAGTTATTTTGGCCCCAGCACCCAGACAGAGGAGAGAGGTCCCACAGCAAGGAATCATGCATCATATCACCCACCACTAGAGAAGGCCACTTTCAGTTATTTTGGCCCCAGCACCCAGACAGAGGAGAGAGGTCCCACAGCAAGGAATAAGGCATCATATCGCCCAACACTGGAAAAGGCCACTTTCAGTTATTTCGGCCCAGCACCCAGACCGAGGAGAGAGGTCCCACTGCAAGGAATCATGTGTCATATCACCCACCACTGGAAAAGGCCCCTTTCAGTTATTTGGGCCCCAGCACCCAGACAGAGGAGAGAGGTCCAACAGCAAGGAATCATGCATCATATCACCCACCACTGGAGAAGGCCACTTTCAGTTATTTCGGCCCCAGCACCCAGACAGAGGAGAGAGGTCCCACAGCAAGTAATCATGCGTCATATCACACACCACTGGAGAAGGCCACTTTCAGTTATTTCGGCCCAGCACCCAGACAGAGGAGAGAGGTCCCACAGCAAGGAATCATGCGTAATTTCACCCACCACTGGAGAAGGCCACTTTCACTTATTTTGGCCCCAGCACCCAGACAGAGGAGAGAGGTCCCACAGCAAGGAGTAAGGCATCATATTACCCACCACTGGAGAAGTCCACTTTCAGTTATTTAGGCCCCAGCACCTAGACAGAAGAGAGAGGTCCCACAACAAGGAATAAGTCGTCATATCACCCACCACTGGAGAAGGCCACTTTCAGTTATTTTGGCCCCAGCACCCAGACAGAGGAGAGGGGTCCGACAGCAAGGAATTATGCATCATATCACCCACCACTGGAGAAGTCCACTTTCAGTTATTTCGGAACCAGCCCCCAGACAGAGGAGAGAGGTCCCACAGCAAGGAATCATGCATCATTTCACCCACCACTGGAGAAGGCCACTTTCATTTATTTTGGTCCCAGCTCCCAGACAGAAGAGAGGGCTCCCACAGCAAGGAATCATGCATCATATCACCCACCACTAGAGAAGGCCACTTTCAGTTATTTTGGCCCTAGCACCCAGACAGAGGAGAGAGGTCCCACAGCAAGGAATAAGGCGTCATATCACCCAACACTGGAGAAGGGCACTTTCAGTTATTTTGGCCCCAGCACCCAGACAGAGGAGAGAGGTCCCACAGCAAGGAATCATGCATCATATCACCCACCACTAGAGAAGGCCACTTTCAGTTATTTTGGCCCCAGCACCCAGACAGAGGAGAGAGGTCCAACAGCAAGGAATCATGCATCATATCACCCACCACTGGAGAAGGCCACTTTCAGTTATTTTGGCCCAGCATCCAGACCGAGGAGAGAGGTCCCACTGCAAGGAATCATGTGTCATATCACCCACCACTGGAAAAGGCCCCTTTCAGTTATTTGGGCCCCAGCACCCAGACAGAGGAGAGAGGTCCAACAGCAAGGAATCATGCATCATATCACCCACCACTGGAGAAGGCCACTTTCAGTTATTTCGGCCCCAGCACCCAGACAGAGGAGAGAGGTCCCACAGCAAGGAATCATGCGTCATTTCACACACCACTAGAAAAGGCCACTTTCAGTTATTTTGACCCCAGCACCCAGACAAAGGAGAAAGGTCCCACAGCAAGGAATAAGGCGTCACATCACCCACCACTGGAGAAGGCCACTTTCAGTTATTTCGGCCCAGCACCCAGACAAAGGAGAGAGGTCCCACAGCAAGTAATCATGCGTCATATCACCCACCACTGGAGAAGGCCACTTTCAGTTATTTCGGCCCAGCACCCAGACAGAGGAGAGAGGTCCCACAGCAAGGAATCATGCGTCATTTCACACACCACTAGATAAGGCCACTTTCAGTTATTTTGACCCCAGCACCCAGACAAAGGAGAAAGGTCCCACAGCAAGGAATAAGGCGTCACATCACCCACCACTGGAGAAGGCCACTTTCAGTTATTTCGGCCCAGCACCCAGACAGAGGAGAGAGGTCCCACTGCAAGAAATCATGCGTCATATCACCCACCACTGGAGAAGGCCACTTTCAGTAATTTCGGCCCAGCACCCAGACAGAGGAGAGAGGTCCCACAGCAAGTAATCATGCATCATATCACCCACCACTAGAGAAGGCCACTTTCAGTTATTTTGGCCCCAGCACCCAGACAGAGGAGAGAGGTCCCACAGCAAGGAATCATGCGTCATATCACACACCACTGGAGAAGGCCACTTTCAGTTATTTCGGCCCAGCACCCAGACAGAGGAGAGAGGTTCCACAGCAAGGAATCATGCGTCATTTCACCCACCACTAGAGAAGGCCACTTTCAGTTATTTTTGCCCCAGCACCCAGACAGAGGAGAGGGGTCCCACAGCAAGGAATTATGCATCATATCACCCACCACTGGAGAAGGCCACTTTCAGTTATTTCGGAACCAGCCCCCAGACAGAGGAGAGAGGTCCCACAGCAAGGAATCATGCATCATTTCACCCACCACTGGATAAGGCCACTTTCATTTATTTTGGCCCCAGCTCCCAGACAGAAGAGAGGGGTCCCACAGCAAGGAATCATGCATCATTTCACCCACCACTGGAGAAGGCCACTTTCAGTTATTTTGGCCCCAGCTCCCAGACAGAGGAGAGGGGTCCCACAGCAAGGAATCATGCATCATATCACCCACCACTAGAGAAGGCCACTTTCAGTTATTTTGGCCCTAGCACCCAGACAGAGGAGAGAGGTCCTACAGCAAGGAATAAGGCGTCATATCACCCAACACTGGAGAAGGGCACTTTCAGTTATTTTGGCCCCAGCACCCAGACAGAGGAGAGAGGTCCCACAGCAAGGAATCATGCATTATTTCACCCACCACTAGAGAAGGCCACTTTCAGTTATTTTGGCCCCAGCACCCAGACAGAGGAGAGAGGTCCCACAGCAAGGACTAATGCGTCATATCACCCACCACTGGAGAAGGCCACTTTCAGTTATTTCGGCCCAGCACCCAGACCGAGGAGAGAGGTCCCACTGCAAGGAATCATGTGTCATATCACCCACCACTGGAAAAGGCCCCTTTCAGTTATTTGGGCCCCAGCACCCAGACAGAGGAGAGAGGTCCAACAGCAAGGAATCATGCATCATATCACCCACCACTGGAGAAGGCCACTTTCAGTTATTTCGGCCCCAGCACCCAGACAGAGGAGAGAGGTCACACAGCAAGGAATCATGCGTTATTTCACACACCACTAGAAAAGGCCACTTTCAGTTATTTTGACCCCAGCACCCAGACAAAGGTGAAAGGTCCCACAGCAAGGACTAATGCATCATATCACCCACCACTGGAGAAGGCCACTTTCAGTTATTTCGGCCCAGCACCCAGACAGAGGAGAGAGGTCCCACAGCAAGTAATCATGCGTCATATCACCCACCACTGGAGAAGGCCACTTTCAGTTATTTCGGCCCAGCACCCAGACAGAGGAGAGAGGTCCCACAGCAAGGAATCATGCATCATTTCACCCACCACTGGAGAAGGCCACTTTCACTTATTTCGGCCCCAGCACCCAGACAGAGGAGAGAGGTCCCACAGCAAGGACTAATGCATCATATCACCCACCACTGGAGAAGTCCACTTTCAGTTATTTAGGCCCCAGCACCTAGACAGAAGAGAGAGGTCCCACAACAAGGAATAAGTCATCATATCACCCACCACTGGAGAAGGCCACTTTCAGTTATTTTGTCTCCAGCACCCAGACAGAGGAGAGAGGTCCCACAGCAATGAATCATGCATCATATCACCGACCACTGGAGAAGGCCACTATCAGTTATTTCGGCCCCAGCACCCAGACAGAGGAGAGAGGTCCCACAGCAAGGAATCATGCGTCATATCACAAACCACTGGAGAAGGCCACTTTCAGTTATTTCGGCCCAGCACCCAGACAGAGGAGAGAGGTTCCACAGCAAGGAATCATGCGTCATTTCACCCACCACTAGAGAAGGCCACTTTCAGTTATTTTGGCCCCAGCACCCAGACAGAGCAGAGAAGTCCCACAGCAAGGAATAAGGCGTCATATAACCCACAACTGGAGAAGGCCACTTTCAGTTATTTCGGAACCAGCCCCCAGACAGAGGAGAGAGGTCCCACAGCAAGGAATCATGCATCATTTCACCCACCGCTGGAGAAGGCCACTTTCAGTTATTTTGGCCCCAGCTCCCAGACAGAGGAGAGGGGTCCCACAGCAAGGAATCATGCATCATATCACCCACCACTAGAGAAGGCCACTTTCAGTTATTTTGGCCCTAGCATCCAGACAGAGGAGAGAGGTCCCACAGCAAGGAATAAGGCGTCATATCACCCAACACTGGAGAAGGGCACTTTCAGTTATTTTGGCCCCAGCACCCAGACAGAGGAGAGAGGTCCCACAGCAAGGAATCATGCATCATATCACCCACCACTAGAGAAGGCCACTTTCAGTTATTTTGGCCCCAGCACTCAGACAGAGGAGAGAGGTCCCACAGCAAGGAATAAGGCGTCATATCACCCAACACTGGAGAAGGGCACTTTCAGTTATTTTGGCCCCAGCACCCAGACAGAGGAGAGAGGTCCCACAGCAAGGAATCATGTGTCATATCACCCACCACTGGAAAAGGCCCCTTTCAGTTATTTGGGCCCCAGCACCCAGACAGAGGAGAGAGGTCCAACAGCAAGGAATCATGCATCATATCACCCACCACTGGAGAAGGCCACTTTCAGTTATTTCGGCCCCAGCACTCAGACAGAGGAGAGAGGTCCCACAGCAAGGAATCATGCGTCATTTCACACACCACTAGAAAAGGCCACTTTCAGTTATTTTGACCCCAGCACCCAGACAAAGGTGAAAGGTCCCACAGCAAGGAATAAGGCGTCATATCACCCACCACTGGAGAAGGCCACTTTCAGTTATTTCGGCCCAGCACCCAGACAGAGGAGAGAGGTCCCACAGCAAGTAATCATGCGTCATATCACTCACCACTGGAGAAGGCCACTTTCAGTTATTTCGGCCCAGACAGAGGAGAGAGGTCCCACAGCAAGGAATCATGCGTCATTTCACCCACCACTGGAGAAGGCCACTTTCACTTATTTCGGCCCCAGCACCCAGACAGAGGAGAGAGGTCCCACAGCAAGGAATCATGCGTCATTTCACCCACCACTGGAGAAGTCCACTTTCAGTTATTTCGGCCCCAGCACCCAGACCGAGGAGAGAGGTCCCACAACAAGGAATAAGTCGTCATATCACCCACCACTGGAGAAGGCCACTTTCAGTTATTTTGGCTCCAGCACCCAGACAGAGGAGAGAGGTCCCACAGCAAGGAATCATGCGTCATATCACACACCACTGGAGAAGGCCACTTTCAGTTATTTCGGCCCAGCACCCAGACAGAGGAGAGAGGTTCCACATCAAGGAATCATGCGTCATTTCACCCACCACTAGAGAAGGCCACTTTCAGTTATTTTGGCCCCAGCACCCAGACAGAGGAGAGAAGTCCCACAGCAAGGAATAAGGCGTCATATAACCCACAACTGGAGAAGGCCACTTTCAGTTATTTCGGCCCAGCACCCAGACCGAGGAGAGAGGTCACACAGCAAGGAATCATGCGTCATATCACCCACCACTGGAGAAGGCCACTTTCAGTTATTTCGCCCCAGCATCCAGACAGAGGAGAGAGGTCCCACAGCAAGGAATTATGCATCATATCACCCACCACTGGAGAAGGCCACTTTCATTTATTTCGGAACCAGCCCCCAGACAGAGGAGAGAGGTCCCACAGCAAGGAATCATGCGTCATTTCACATACCACTAGAAAAGGCCACTTTCAGTTATTTTGACCCCAGCACCCAGAAAGAGGAGAAAGGTCCCACAGCAAGGAATCATGCATCATATCACCCACCACTAGAGAAGGCCACTTTCAGTTATTTTGGCCCTAGCACCGAGACAGAGGAGAGAGGTCCCACAGCAAGGAATAAGGCGTCATATCACCCAACACTGGAGAAGGGCACTTTCAGTTATTTTGGCCCCAGCACCCAGACAGAGGATAGAGGTCCCACAGCAAGGAATCATGCATCATATCACCCACCACTAGAGAAGGCCACTTTCAGTTATTTTGGCCCCAGCACCCAGACAGAGGAGAGAGGTCCCACAGTAAGGAATAAGGCTTCATATCACCCACCACTGGAGAAGGCCACTTTCAGTTATTTCGGCCCAGCACCCAGACCGAGGAGAGAGGTCACACAGCAAGGAATCATGCGTCATATCACCCACCACTGGAAAAGGCCACTTTCAGTTATTTCGCCCCAGCATCCAGACAGAGGAGAGAGGTCCCACAGCAAGGAATTATGCATCATATCACCCACCACTGGAGAAGGCCACTTTCATTTATTTCGGAACCAGCCCCCAGACAGAGGAGAGAGGTCCCACAGCAAGGAATCATGCATCATTTCACCCACCACTGGAGAAGGCCACTTTCAGTTATTTTGGCCCCAGCTCCCAGACAGAGGAGAGAGGTCCCACAGCAAGGAATCATGCATCATATCACCCACCACTAGAGAAGGCCACTTTCAGTTATTTTGGCCCTAGCACCGAGACAGAGGAGAGAAGTCCCACAGCAAGGAATAAGGCGTCATATCACCCAACACTGGAGAAGGGCACTTTCAGTTATTTTGGCCCCAGCACCCAGACAGAGGATAGAGGTCCCACAGCAAGGAATCATGCATCATATCACCCACCACTAGAGAAGGCCACTTTCAGTTATTTTGACCCCAGCAACCAGAAAGAGGAGAAAGGTCCCACAGCAAGGAATAAGGCGTCATATCACCCACCACTGGAGAAGGCCACTTTCAGTTATTTCGGCCCAGCACCCAGACAGAGGAGAGAGGTCCCACAGCAAGTAATCATGCGTCATATCACCCACCACTGGAGAAGGCCACTTTCAGTTATTTCGGCCCAGCACCGAGACAGAGGAGAGAGGTCCCACAGCAAGGAATCATGCATCATTTCACACACCACTAGAAAAGGCCACTTTCAGTTATTTTGACCCCAGCACCCAGACAGAGGAGAAAGGTCCCACAGCAAGGAATGAGGCGTCATATCACCCAGCACTGGAGAAGGCCACTTTCAGCTATTTCGGCCCAGCACCCAGACAGAGGAGAGAGGTCCCACAGCAAGTAATCATGCGTCATATCACCCACCACTGGAGAAGGCCACTTTCAGTTATTTCGGCCCAGCACCCAGACAGAGGAGAGAGGTCCCACAGCAAGGAATCATGCGTCATTTCACCCACCACTGGAGAAGGCCACTTTCACTTATTTCGGCACCAGCACCCAGACAGAGGAGAGAGGTCCCACAGCAAGGAATAAGGCGTCATATTACCCACCACTAGAGAAGTCCACTTTCAGTTATTTAGGCCCCAGCACCTAGACAGAAGAGAGAGGTCCCACAAAACAAGGAATAAGTCGTCTTATCACCCACCACTGGAGAAGGCCACTTTCAGTTATTTTGGCTCCAGCACCCAAACAGACGAGAGAGGTCCCACAGCAAGGAATCATGCATCATATCACCGACCACTGGAGAAGGCCACTTTCAGTTATTTCGGCCCCAGCACCCAGACAGAGGAGAGAGGTCCCACAGCAAGGAATCATGCGTCATATCACACACCACTGGAGAAGGCCACTTTCAGTTATTTCGGCCCAGCACCCAGACAGAGGAGAGAGGTTCAACAGCAATGAATCATGCGTCATTTCACCCACCACTAGAGAAGGCCACTTTCAGTTATTTTGGCCCCAGCACCCAGACAGAGGAGAGAAGTCCCACAGCAAGGAATAAGGCGTCATATAACCCACAACTGGAGAAGGCCACTTTCAGTTATTTCGGCCCAGCACCCAGACCGAGGAGAGAGGTCACACAGCAAGGAATCATGCATCATATCACCCACCACTGGAGAAGGCCACTTTCAGTTATTTCGCCCCAGCATCCAGACAGAGGAGAGAGGTCCCACAGCAAGGAATCATGCATCATTTCACCCACCACTAGAGAAGGCCACTTTCAGTTATTTCGGCCCAGCACCCAGACAGAGGAGAGAGGTCCCACAGCAAGGAATCATGCGTCATATCACCCACCACTGGAGAAGGCCACTTTCAGTTATTTCGGCCCAGCACCCAGACAGAGGAGAGAGGTCCCACAGCAAGGAATCATGCGTCATTTCACCCACCACTGGAGAAGGCCACTTTCAGTTATTTTGGCCCCAGCACCCAGACAGAGGAGAGAGGTCCCACAGCAAGGAATAATGCGTCATATCACCCACCACTGGAGAAGGCCACTTTCAGTTATTTCGGCCTCAGCACCCAGACAGAGGATAGGATCATTCAACTTTGTGTTTCACCGCAAGATCATGGTAAACTTAAAAAATGAGGATTTAATAAAGAAGTGCCCGGAGTACAATAATACATGCTTGAGGGGAGGCAGTTATAAATGTCTATTCTGCACAAGGGAGGCAGCATGTACTGTGGGATCCATGCCTGGTTCATTTTTATGAACGTCAGCTTGTCCACGTTGGCTGTGGACAGGCGGCTGCGTTTGTCAGTAATAGCGCCCCTGCCATGCTGAATCCACGTTCAGACAAAACGCTGGCCACCGGGCAGGCCAGCACCTCAAGGCATAAAATGCTAACTCTGGCCACGTGGACAATTTGGAGACCCAGAAGTTGAATGGGGCCGAACCATCAGTCAGTACGTGGAGGGGTGTGCAGGCGTACTGTTCAACCATGTTAGTGAAATGCTGCCTCCTGCTAACACGTTCCGTATCAGGTGGTGGTGCAGTTGGCTGTGGCGTGGAGACAAAACTTTTCCACATTTCTGCCATGCTAACCCTGCCCCCAGAGGAGCTGGCAGTGACACAGCTGCGTTGGCGACCTCTTGCTCCTCCTCTGCCTTCGCCTTGGGCTTCCACCTGTTCCCCTGTGACATTTGGGAATGCTCTCAGGAGCGCGTCTACCAGCGTGCGCTTGTACTCACAAGCATCTTCCTATCACGCTCCAGTGCAGGAAGTAAGGTGGGCACATTGTCTTTGTACATGGGGATCCAGCAGGGTGGAAACCCTGTGGTCCGCACACATTAAAATGTGGGCAACTCTGCTGTCGTTGCGCAGGCACTGCATCATGTAGTCGCTCATGTGCCAGGCTCCCCAGAGGTAAGGACAAGCTGTCCTCTGTGGGAGGAGTATCGTCATTGTCCTCCGTATCTTCCCAGCCATGCACCAGTGATGGGCCTGAGCTGTGTCTGGTGCCACCGGCTGTGAACCTGCTTCATCCTCATCCTCCTCCACCTCCTCCTCATCCTCCAGTAGTGGGCTCTGGCTGGCCACATTTGTTCCTGGCCTCTGCTGTTGCAAAAACCTCCTTCTGAGCCACTTCTAACAGACTGGCCTGAAAGTGCTAAAAATGACCACTCATCCTCCTCCTCCTCCTGGGCCACCTCCTCTTCCATCATCGCCCTCAAGGAGACATTGAAGTGGTATTGTAACGCTGATAACTGTGTCATGGCCACTGGCCATGTTGGTGGAGTACTCGAAACAGCGCAACAGGGCACACAGGTCTCGCATGGAGGCCCAATCATTGGTGGTGAAGGGGTGCTGTTCCGCAGTGCGACTGACTCGTGCGTGCTGCAGCTGAAACGCCACTATGGCCTGCTGCTGCTCGCACAGTCTCTCCAGCATGTGCAAGGTGGAGTTCCACCTGGTGGGCACGTCGCATATGAGGCAGTAAGCGGGAAGGCCGGTTATGCTGTAGCGCAGACAGGCGAGCAGCGGCAGGATGTGAATGCCGAAGCGCGCACAGACGGCCCGCACTTTATGCAGCAACTCTGACATGTCGAGGTAGTTGTGAATGAACTTTTGCACCACGAGACTTTTGCCCTTTATCACACACCACCAGGCCGGGCTTGAGGCCCACCGGCAGAAACCACTAGTTGGTCTGTTGTTCAATACCCCGCCACAACTCCTGCGCGGTGTGGGGCCTGTCCCCCAAACATATGAGTTTCAGAATGGCCTGCTGACGCTTACCCCGGGCTGTGCTGAAGTTGGTGGTGAAGGTGTGTGGCTGACTGGATGAGCTGGAAGCAGAGGAGGAGGAAGCCAAGTAGGAGGAGGAGGCTCAGACAGTTTCCCTGATATGCATGGGGGTGACGTGACAGACTGATGGGCTTGGTTTTCAGGCGCCACCTGTGCGTTTTCTGTAGAATACTGGGTGGGAGATAATGTTATTTTGGCCCCAGCTCCCAGACAGAGGAGAGGGGTCCCACAGCAAGGAATCATGCATCATATCACCCACCACTAGAGAAGGCCACTTTCAGTTATTTTGGCCCTAGCACCGAGACAGAGGAGAGAGGTCCCACAGCAAGGAATAAGGCGTCATATCACCCAACACTGGAGAAGGGCACTTTCAGTTATTTTTGCCCCAGCACCCAGACAGAGGATAGAGGTCCCACAGCAAGGAATCATGCATCATATCACCCACCACTAGAGAAGGCCACTTTCAGTTATTTTGACCCCAGCACCCAGACAGAGTAGAAAGGTCCCACAGCAAGGAATAAGGCGTCATATCACCCACCACTGGAGAAGGCCACTTTCAGCTATTTCGGCCCAGCACCCAGACAGAGGAGAGAGGTCCCACAGCACGTAATCATGCGTCATATCACCCACCACTGGAGAAGGCCACTTTCAGTTATTTCGGCCCAGCACCGAGACAGAGGAGAGAGGTCCCACAGCAAGGAATCATGCATCATTTCACACACCACTAGAAAAGGCCACTTTCAGTTATTTTGACCCCAGCACCCAGACAGAGGAGAAAGGTCCCACAGCAAGGAATGAGGCGTCATATCACCCAGCACTGGAGAAGGCCACTTTCAGCTATTTCGGCCCAGCACCCAGACAGAGGAGAGAGGTCCCACAGCAAGTAATCATGCGTCATATCACCCACCACTGGAGAAGGCCACTTTCAGTTATTTCGGCCCAGCACCCAGACAGAGGAGAGAGGTCCCACAGCAAGGAATCATGCGTCATTTCACCCACCACTGGAGATGGCCACTTTCACTTATTTCGGCCCCAGCACCCAGACAGAGGAGAGAGGTCCCACAGCAAGGAATAAGGCGTCATATCACCCACCACTGGAGAAGTCCACTTTCAGTTATTTAGGCCCCAGCACCTAGACAGAAGAGAGAGGTCCCACAACAAGGAATAAGTCGTCATATCACCCACCACTGGAGAAGGCCACTTTCAGTTATTTTGGCTCCAGCACCCAAACAGAGGAGAGAGGTCCCACAGCAAGGAATCATGCATCATTTCACCCACCACTGGAGAAGGCCACTTTCAGTTATTTCGGCCCCAGCACCCAGACAGAGGAGAGAGGTCCCACAGCAAGGAATCATGCATCATTTCACCCACCACTGGAGAAGGCCACTTTCAGTTATTTCGGCCCAGCACCCAGACAGAGGAGAGAGGTTCCACAGCAAGGAATCATGCGTCATTTCACCCACCACTAGAGAAGGCCACTTTCAGTTATTTTGGCCCCAGCACCCAGACAGAGGAGAGAAGTCCCACAGCAAGGAAGAAGGCGTCATATAACCCACAACTGGAGAAGGCCACTTTCAGTTATTTCGGCCCAGCACCCAGACCGAGGAGAGAGGTCACACATCAAGGAATCATGCATCATATCACCCACCACTGGAGAAGGCCACTTTCAGTTATTTCGCCCCAGCATCCAGACAGAGGAGAGAGGTCCCACAGCAAGGAATCATGAATCATTTCACCCACCACTAGAGAAGGCCACTTTCAGTTATTTCAGCCCAGCACTCAGACAGAGGAGAGAGGTCCCACAGCAAGGAATAAGGCGTCATATCACCCACCACTGGAGAAGGCCACTTTCAGTTATTTCGGCCCAGCAGCCAGACAGAGGAGAGAGGTCCCACAGCAAGGAATCATGCGTCATTTCACCCACCACTGGAGAAGGCCACTTTCAGTTATTTCGGCCCCAGCACCCAGACAGAGGAGAGAGGTCCCACAGCAAGCAATAATGCGTCATATCACCCACCACTGGAGAAGGCCACTTTCAGTTATTTCGGCCTCAGCACCCAGACAGAGGATAGGATCATTCAACTTTGTGTTTCACCGCAAGATCATGGTAAACTTAAAAAAATGAGGATTTAATAAAGAAGTGCCCCGGAGTACAATAATACATGCTTGAGGGGGAGGCAGTTATAAATGTCTATTCTGCACAAGGGAGGCAGATGTACTGTGGGATCCATGCCTGGTTCATTTTTATGAACGTCAGCTTGTCCACGTTGGCTGTGGACAGGCGGCTGCGTTTGTCAGTAACTACGCCCCCTGCCATGCTGAATCCACGTTCAGACAAAACGCTGGCCACCGGGCAGGCCAGCACCTCCAAGGCATAAAATGCTAACTCTGGCCACGTGGACAATTTGGAGACCCAGAAGTTGAATGGGGCCGAACCATCAGTCAGTACGTGGAGGGGTGTGCAGACGTACTGTTCAACCATGTTAGTGAAATGCTGCCTCCTGCTAACACGTTCCGTATCAGGTGGTGGTGCAGTTAGCTGTGGCGTGGAGACAAAACTTTTCCACATTTCTGCCATGCTAACCCTGCCCCCAGAGGAGCTGGCAGTGACACAGCTGCATTGGCGACCTCTTGCTCCTCCTCTGCCTTCGCCTTGGGCTTCCACCTGTTCCCCTGTGACATTTGGGAATGCTCTCAGGAGCGCGTCTACCAGCGTGCGCTTGTACTCGCGCAACTTCCTATCACGCTCCAGTGCAGGAAGTAAGGTGGGCACATTGTCTTTGTACATGGGGTCCAGCAGGGTGGAAACCCTGTGGTCCGCACACATTAAAATGTGGGCAACTCTGCTGTCGTTGCGCAGGCACTGCATCATGTAGTCGCTCATGTGTGCCAGGCTCCCCAGAGGTAAGGACAAGCTGTCCTCTGTGGGAGGAGTATCGTCATTGTCCTCCGTATCTTCCCAGCCATGCACCAGTGATGGGCCTGAGCTGTGTCTGGTGCCACCGCGCTGTGAACCTGCTTCATCCTCATCCTCCTCCACCTCCTCCTCATCCTCCAGTAGTGGGCTCTGGCTGGCCACATTTGTTCCTGGCCTCTGCTGTTGCAAAAAACCTCCTTCTGAGCCACTTCTAACAGACTGGCCTGAAAGTGCTAAAAATGACCACTCATCCTCCTCCTCCTCCTGGGCCACCTCCTCTTCCATCATCGCCCTCAAGGAGACATTGAAGTGGTATTGTAACGCTGATAACTGTGTCATGGCCACTGGCCATGTTGGTGGAGTACTCGAAACAGCGCAACAGGGCACACAGGTCTCGCATGGAGGCCCAATCATTGGTGGTGAAGGGGTGCTGTTCCGCAGTGCGACTGACTCGTGCGTGCTGCAGCTGAAACGCCACTATGGCCTGCTGCTGCTCGCACAGTCTCTCCAGCATGTGCAAGGTGGAGTTCCACCTGGTGGGCACGTCGCATATGAGGCAGTAAGCGGGAAGGCCGAAGTTATGCTGTAGCGCAGACAGGCGAGCAGCGGCAGGATGTGAATGCCGGAAGCGCGCACAGACGGCCCGCACTTTATGCAGCAACTCTGACATGTCGAGGTAGTTGTGAATGAACTTTTGCACCACGAAATTTTGCCCTTTATCACACACCACCAGGCCGGGCTTGAGGCCCACCGGCAGAAACCACTAGTTGGTCTGTTGTTCAATACCCCGCCACAACTCCTGCGCGGTGTGGGGCCTGTCCCCCAAACATATGAGTTTCAGAATGGCCTGCTGACGTTTACCCCGGGCTGTGCTGAAGTTGGTGGTGAAGGTGTGTGGCTGACTGGATGAGCTGGAAGCAGAGGAGGAGGAAGCCAAGTAGGAGGAGGAGGCTCAGACAGTTTCCCTGATATGCATGGGGGTGACGTGACAGACTGATGGGCTTGGTTTTCAGGCGCCACCTGTGCGTTTTCTGTAGAATACTGGGTGGGAGATAATGTTGTGAACGTGCTGGATCCACTGTCGGCCACCCAATTGACTAGCGCCTGTACCTGGTCAGGCCTTACCATCCTTAGAACGGCATTGGGCCCCACCAAAAATCACTTTAAATTCTGGCGGGTACTTGAATCTGAGGTAGTTGGTTCACTAGGACGTGTGGCTGTGGCAGAATGGCCACGTCCTCTCCCAGCACCAGAGGGTACACTAACACCACCACGACCGCGTCCGCGTCCCTTACTAGATGTTTTCCTCATTGTTACTGTTCACCAAGCACCACAAGAAGAAAAAAAATATTTGGCCCAATGTATTGATTTCAAATTCAGGCCTTTTTTTACAGGCACCTAACACTATCTGCCTATTTATTTATGTAGTGTATTGCACTAATCCAGGCACACCAGTAACCACTGATTTAGGGGAATATCTCTTTTAGGGCTAGTATTTAGGCCCTGGATGAAAGATATCCTTTTATGGACAGATTTACACTTGGCCTGCAACAGCTGGAACACCAGATTCAGGGTGTTGCTATATTGGCAAGTGAATTTCACCCCAGAACAAAATATACCCTTTTACGGACAGATTAAAACTTGGCCTGCAACTGCTGGAACACCAGTTTCAGGGTATTGCTATTTTGGCAATTGAATTTAACCCCAGAACAATATATATGTTTTGGCAGACATTATTATAGTTTGCCGGCCAGTGCTTGGACACCAGATTTAGGGGATTGCTATTTTGTCAATTGAATTTCACCCCAGAACAAAATATATAATTTTCAGGACACTATGAAACTTGGCCAGCCACAGCTGAAACCACTGATTTATGGTATTGCTATTTTGGCAATTGAATTTCACCTGAGAACAAAATATATGTTTTGGCAGACACTATTATACTTTGCCATCCACAGCTGTGACACCAGATTTATGGTATTGCTATTTTGGCAATTGAATTTCTCCCCAGAACAAAATATATGTTTTGGCGGACACTATTATAGTTTGCCATCCACAGCTGTGACATCAGATGTATGGTATTGCTATTTTGGCAATTGAATTTCTCCCTAGAACAAAATACCGTATTTTTCGCCCTATAAGACGCACTTTTTTCCCCCAAAAGTGGGGTAAAAATAGTGCTGCGTCTTATGGGGCGAATGCGGCAAACACTGATACACCGCCGCGCTGCTGAACAGCGCAGCCGGCGTGTGTATCAAGGAGGAGGGGCTGGGGGCGGCAGTCTTGTTTGCTAATAATCGCGGGGCCCGGTGCAGTAACTGTATTCTACTACACCGGGCCCGCTGTAGTAACGTTATGGCAGTCATTAAAACTATAATTTTCAGAACAGTAAATCCATGTTGTATTACCCTACCTATTGCACGATCGCAGGCAGGAGGCCGGACGGGCGGTGGCAGCGTAACTGACTACGTCACGCGCCTGCTCCGCCTGCCCGGCCTCCTGCCTGCGATCGTGCATTAGGTAGGGTAATACAACATGGATTTACTGTTCTGAAAATTATAGCTTTAATGACTGCCATAACATTACTACAGCGGGCCCGGTGTAGTAGAATACAGTTACTGCACCGGGCCCCTCTGTCATTAGAAAACAAGATGCCGGACCCTCACCCCCTGTATTGAGGGTCATCATACCCATTGTATGGGGGCATCTGTGGATGGCACTGTATGGGGGCATCTGGTGATGGCACTGCTATGGGGGGGATCTGTGGATGACACATAGCATGTCATCCATAGATCCCCCATAGCAGTGCCATCCCCAGATGCCCCCATACAGTGCCACTCACAGATGCCCCCATACAGTGCCACCCACAGATGCCCCCATACAGTGCCACCCACAGATGCCCCCATACAGTGCCACCCACAGATGCCCTCATACAGTACCACCCACAGATGCCCCTATACAGTGCCATCCCCAGATGCCTCCATACAGTGCCATCCACAGATGCCTCCATACAGTGCCATCCACAGATGCCCCCATACAGTGCCATCCCCAGCTTCCCCCATAACAGTGCGTCATCCACAGATGCCTCCATAACAGTGCCATCCCCAGATCCCACATAACAGTGCCATCCCCAGATCCCCCATAACAGTGCGTCATAATAGTGTCATGCACAGAACACCGTTAGTAAAAAAAAACACCAAAAGTACACCTTTTGGTTCAAAATATTTTTTTTCTTATTTTCCTCCTCAAAAACCTAGGTGCGTCTTATGTGCCGGTGCGTCTTATAGGGCGAAAAATACGGTATATGTTTTTGTGGACACTATTAAAGTTTGCCAGCCACAGCTGTGACACCAGATTTATGGTATTGCTATTCTGGCAATTGAATTTCACCCCAGAACAAAATATATAATTTGCAGGACACTATGAAACTTGGCCAGCCACAGCTGAAACCACTGATTTATGGTATTGCTATTTTGGCAATTGAATTTCAGCCCAGAACAAAATATATCCTTTGCAGGACACTATGAAACTTGGCCAGCCACAGCTGAAACCACTGATTTATGGTATTGCCATTTTGGCAATTGAATTTCACCCCAGAACAAAATATATGTTTTGGCAGACACTATTATACGTTGCCATCCACAGCTGTGACACCAGATTTATGGTATTGCTATTTTGGCAATTGAATTTCACCCCTGAACAAAATTTATGTTTTTGCGGACACTATTATAGTTTGCCAGCCACAGCTGTGACACCAGATTTATGGTATTGCTATTTTGGCAATTGAATTTCACCCCAGAACAAAATATATGTTTTTGCGGACACTATTATAGTTTGCCAGCCACAGCTGTGACACCAGATTTATGGTATTGCTATTTTGGCAATTGAATTTCAACCCAGAACAAAATATATAATTTTCAAGACACTATGAAACTTGGCCAGCCACAGCTGAAACCACTGATTTATGGTATTGCTATTTTGGCAATTGAATTTCACCCCAGAACAAAAGATATGTTTTGGCGGACACTATTATAGTTTGCCAGTCAGTGCTGGGACACCAGATTTAGGGGATTGCTATTTTGACAATTGAATTTCACCACAGAAAATAATCTATCCTTTGCCAGACAGCAGACAGTATTATACTTGGCTAGCCAAAGCTAGAACACCAGATTTAGGGCATTGGTATTTTGGCAATTGTATTTAACCCCTTAATAAAATATAGAAATTGCTATCCTGAGTTTCTAGGGATAACAATTAGCACAGCCAAGCCCCTGATGTAGGATATAGCAAAAAAAAACTAGTATTGATGGATTGATGGACTTGGTGGCAGCTTGTTCCGGTGCACCACAAGTCACAAAATGGCCGCCGATCACCCCAGAAAATAAGTGACAGAAAAACGCTCTGTGCAGCCTAAAAACCAGTGAGCAAGTAACTAGCAGAAGTTGAATCATTCACAGCTGTAGATCGATCACTTCATTAGGTGCTTTTGCTGACTTTTCCCTGCCTAAACTCGCCCTCACAGCAGCTGCGTCCTCTCCCTACACTAATCAGAGCAATGTGACGTGCGGCGCTACGTGACTCCAGCTTAAATAGAGGCTGGGTCACATTCTGCACTTGGCCAATCACAGCCATGCCATTAGTCATGGCTGTGATGGGCTCTTAGGGCAAAAAGTAAAACGCTAGCTGATTGGCTGCTGTGTAGCCCTTCAGAAAGCAGGAAGAAATCACCGAACAACGAACCCGAACCCAAACTTTTTTGAAAATGTTTGGGTTCAGGTCCGTGTCCCGAACACCCCAAAATTCGGTACGAACCCAAACTATTCTCGAACTGTTCTCTCAACACTAATCATAACAGGCAGGATTTGAATGACAGATAAGACATAATCCACCTTTTCTTTCCTTGTACATTGACCTCTCTACAGGTCACAGAGCATGCCTAGAAAAATATTCCATAGATATGAATAAGATCCTCTCCTTTCTCATGTTTCTATGGCCCATTGGGTTGCCATAATTTTCTTAATGCTTTTTAAATGTTGTTAAGAACAGCTCATGTCCACCCCTATAATCATGTTCAGAAAACAGAATACATAAATCTGCAATCAGAAAATAAAAGCAGATTAGAAAAAATTATGTGTGTCTCTATCTAGTTTTAACTGGCAGAAACTATTTTTGGTGACGTATTCCCTTTGAAATTCTGTCTATTCCAGACTGACTTACTGTACCTCAGATCAGACTTGAAAAGCATTTAGTCTCCAATGTGGTGGACTACTGACTGAGATTTAACGGGAGCTCCTATGTACTCAGAAGTATCTCAAAAACATTTGTATGCTGTCTTCCTTCTGCCTTGTTCCCTTGACAATTATGTTGCTCCGTATCACTGCATTCTGATTTACTGCTAACGTCACCTCAAAATCTTCATTTTGAAATATATTCTAAATCCCTTCATCTTTTATAAATTGATTTTGATATCTAAATTATAGTTATGACACATATTTCAACACTTCCTTATAAAATTAAGCATGTATTATGAAGTTAAGTACTGAAGATAGCTATTTTCCCTTTCAGGTAATGGTGTATAATAGCTGGCTTAGGTTTCATACAGAGGAATAAGAGAAGCATCATGAAAGATTTAGTCTATGATGAATGTATTACGTAATGACAGTAATGTCACATATTGTTTTATTTTTTCCCAGAAGCCTTTAGGTTTCAGTCCCACAGGGTCAGATCTTCTGTGCATAATTTTTTTCTCCTGGAAAATTTCAAAGCTGAGGGGTGTATGCATACAAAAGCATACATTGTATGAAGAACACAACCACACAACCACTTGGCACACATCTGCAATGGCACACTTTTTTCATTTGGATATGACCGTTACACCAGTGCATACTGTTGAGAATGCATACCTAATGCACCTATACTTGATTAAGTAGATCTTATCTAGTGCTTTGGAGAATGCACTGGATGTGGACATCTGTCCAGTTCACTTGATTTATTTATATGTAAGCACTAATAGGGAATCTGTTCATTTGCCACTGGTTCAATCGTCAGCAGAAAAACATTTCTAATTTATAGATTAAGATATTTTAGGATTTTTATAAGATTACTGAATAGGGTCATCAGTGGCAACCTCTGAGTACTAGCAAGGGTCACTGTCACTATCTATTAATTTCATGCTACAAGAAATATATTTTTGTCAACCAGATCCTGAACTTCTGTATATGGATGCATTCCACCATTGATGATCACCACATCTGTGTGAAGGATTTAACCCTATCTGAACAGTGATGTATTTGGTCTCGTGACTGATGAATTCAGATTCATAGGTTACTACGCTATGCTGTGCAATTCATGTAGATACATTTATAATTAGGTACATAATGGTATATTCTTCTTGGTCCCACTTGACTGTTGGTTTATTTAGAAGTTTTTTTGTGGTGGATAATAAAAGTTATGTTTCAGGGTGATTTCAGTGATTTGTATCTGTAACTTCCCTAGCAGTGAATGGGACTACAAAAACAGTGTAGCAGAACAGCCTATGCTGTTCCTGGTGACATGGTAATTACAGAATCGGTATAGCTTGCTGTGCTAGCCAGTTTTCATAGCTACCATTCACTGATATAGGAAATAGTGGAGAGCAGCTGGCTTGGCTATTTCCATCATTCCAGCCACTCCCAGTGGGTGCCTACTCAGGTTATTCCCATCTCAGACATGATAGGGTGAGATAGAAAATACCTATTAAAGGTCTACAATGGACACATTACATATTCACAACATGGGTTATGAATGACTGATCATAGATTATGATGTTCCACCATTGGGAGCCACACAATCATTAAAATGGAAGCATCAATCACCCCATATTGCAGTGTGGAGTGTCAAACAGTTTGAATGGAGTGATGGTCAATTATGCATATTGCCAATTCATTCAATCTTTATAGGTCCAATGGTAACAGTTGAACAATGTACAATACTCCAGTGTCTCAAATAGTCCTGCAGAATTTCCTGGAAAGGACAAAGCTTCAAGTCCTGTGTCATGATCCTCGATTCATACCTGACAAGTTTTTAAAGTGTGTCAGGATGTATTATCCAGCTAAAGAGTCCATTGCTAGCTGAGTACCGGTTAGGCGCCTCCTAAGCAGCCAATCAATGTGCAGGTAAGTAATTCCCTTCAGTGTAATGCCGCAGCCATGTTAGCTATTGACATTTCACTGATTGGCTGACTAAAAACGCATCATCTGGTGCTATATAGCACCCAATGACATGTGTTCGGATCAGTCAGCATCAGGGAGAGCAGAGAGTAGGCAGGGAAAGATATTGTGTAGAAATTTAACAGATTTTATTAGAAATAAGATTTGTAAAGACCCAAGAGTCCTTTTAAGGACTACAGTGTGTGCATGTGTTTGTTTGAGAGCAGTAATATATTTTTTTGTACCTGGGCTCAATTGATCAGGCTCAACCATGCTGAGGAAGAGACACAGTGCAGGGATCCTTTTAAGGGCTAGATCCTTTTTTGGGGGGTGAAATTTAACTAATTTGTGCCACATCTGTGTGCGCGTTTAATCCACATCCGTGACATATTCTGTACTCCATCCGCAAACTCTGTTTTTTGGGGAAATTGAAATCATTTGTGCCACATCTTTGTGTGTGTTTAATCCACATCCGTGACATATGCTGTAATCCATCCGCAAACTATGTTTTTTTGGAGAAATTTAACTAATTGTGCCACATCTTTGTGTGCGTTTAATCCACATCCGTGACATATACTTTACTCCATCCGCAAACTATGTTTTTTGGAGGAAATTTAACTAATTTGTGCCACATCTGTGTGTGCGTTTAATCCACATCCGTGACGTATACTGTACTCCATCCGCAAACTATGTTTTTAGGAGAAATTTAACTAATTTGTACCACATCTGTGTCTGCGTTTAATCCACATCCATGACACATACTGTACTCCATCCGCAAACTATGTTTTTTGGGGAAATTTAACTAATTTGTGCCACATCTGTGTGTGGGTTTAATCCACATCCGTGACATATACTGTACTCCATCCGCAAACTATGTTTTGGGGGGGAAATTTTACAAATTTGTGCAACATCTAGTCTCCATAGTGTGTGGCTTTCTGTGTCAAATATTGTACCACATCTGAAAACAGTGATTGATGCGCAAATGTAAATAATCTGGGCCTAATCTAGTATCCATATTGTGTGGCTCTCTGTGTCTAGTACTGTACCACATGTGAAAACAGTGTATTTTGGGGAAATGTAAATTATTTGTGCAACATCTACTGTGCATTTCATTCATATCACTGACATACTGTACTTTATCCTCAGACGGATATCCGCAGTGTATGCTAGTCTGTGACATTATCAGGGCTTTATCTCCTGTGTAATGTGTGCGCATCCCAAATACCTGTTTTAATTTATGGGCGCATACACTTACAAATCCTACACTACTGTACGTGTGA
Organism: Bufotes viridis; assembly: GCA_033119425.1. Taxonomy (NCBI): domain Eukaryota; kingdom Metazoa; phylum Chordata; class Amphibia; order Anura; family Bufonidae; genus Bufotes; species Bufotes viridis. Next base: position 416,082,027 of record CM065589.1, on the reverse strand, counting down.
CATACTTTTAAGTATATATAACATTTAATATTAAGAAGGCGGCCAGTAAGTGACGTGCAAGTGGCCATGATGCTGATGGTGCATGCAGAGGCCGTGGCCCTGGGCGCAATAAAATGGAGTAAAAGAATATAACTTACCCTCTAAAACAGTGATGGCGATGGCGAACCTTTTAGAGACTGAGTGCTGAAACTACAACCCAAAACACACTTATTTATCGCAAAGTGCCCACACGGTCATTTACCCTGAATACTCCAGTCCAATATAGTATATCTTCCATGTTCCATATCATTTAGCTATAGCTGTAGAGTGCCAGTTTGTGCCACGTGTCCAGCTTGGACACCCAGTAGTTGTAAGGCACAGAGGGATTACTGAGGATGCTGACATGGTCTGCTATGTACTCCTTCACCATCTTCCAAATTTTTTCCATTCTTATCACCCTGTGTAATGTCTTCCCCCTAGTTCCACCTCTTCCACATGTAAAGTGTCCGCCTTCATTGTTAGCAGCCAGCGTTTCAGTAGACACAGAAGTGGGATTGTTAGGCTTATAATAGCGTCATTGCCACTCACCATTTATCACTCAAAGATGCGTAATACCTCACAGAGTTCAGACATACAAGACCATGTTGCAGCTGGTATTCCACTACTGCCTTCTGCTGCTAACAAAGCCTGGCCAACATGTGTAATGTGGAATTCTAGCGCATGCTCACATCGCACCGACTGTTCGGTTAGCTGGCAAATACAAGCGCTGCAGCAGCGTTGCCAGACCATCGGTAGCTGTAGATAACTTTCTGAAATGGCACACACCAGTAGCTCAGGCAAATTGGGGTAGGTTTGGAGAAAAGTGAGGACACGTGGGCTAGGCATGGTATGGGCGGATCCCGGACATTAAAGAGGACATTTTTTGGAGAAATTTAACTAATTGTGCCACATCTTTGTGTGCGTTTAATCCACATCCGTGACATATACTTTACTCTATCCGCAAACTATGTTTTTTGGAGGAAATTTAACTAATTTGTGCCACATCTGTGTGTGCGTTTAATCCACATCCGTGACGTATACTGTACTCCATCCGCAAACTATGTTTTTAGGAGAAATTTAACTAATTTGTACCACATCTGTGTCTGCGTTTAATCCACATCCATGACACATACTGTACTCCATCCGCAAACTATGTTTTTTGGGGAAATTTAACTAATTTGTGCCACATCTGTGTGTGGGTTTAATCCACATCCGTGACATATACTGTACTCCATCCGCAAACTATGTTTTGGGGGGGAAATTTTACAAATTTGTGCAACATCTAGTCTCCATAGTGTGTGGCTTTCTGTGTCAAATATTGTACCACATCTGAAAACAGTGATTGATGCGCAAATGTAAATAATCTGGGCCTAATCTAGTATCCATATTGTGTGGCTCTCTGTGTCTAGTACTGTACCACATGTGAAAACAGTGTATTTTGGGGAAATGTAAATTATTTGTGCAACATCTACTGTGCATTTCATTCATATCACTGACATACTGTACTTTATCCTCAGACGGATATCCGCAGTGTATGCTAGTCTGTGACATTATCAGGGCTTTATCTCCTGTGTAATGTGTGCGCATCCCAAATACCTGTTTTAATTTATGGGCGCATACACTTACAAATCCTACACTACTGTACGTGTGACATACTTTTAAGTATATATAACATTTAATATTAAGAAGGCGGCCAGTAAGTGACGTGCAAGTGGCCATGATGCTGATGGTGCATGCAGAGGCTGTGGCCCTGGGCGCAATAAAATGGAGTAAAGAATATAACTTACCCTCTAAAACAGTGATGGCGATGGCGAACCTTTTAGAGACTGAGTGCTGAAACTACAACCCAAAACACACTTATTTATCGCAAAGTGCCCACACGGTCATTTACCCTGAATACTCCAGTCCAATATAGTATATCTTCCATGTTCCATATCATTTAGCTATAGCTGTAGAGTGCCAGTTTGTGCCACGTGTCCAGCTTGGACACCCAGTAGTTGTAAGGCACAGAGGGATTACTGAGGATGCTGACATGGTCTGCTATGTACTCCTTCACCATCTTCCAAATTTTTTCCATTCTTGTGAAATTAGGCCGTACATCAAGGTGAGGGTGCTGGCGGGGTGTCATGAAACTGTCCCAGGCCTTGGAGAATGTTGTCCTGCCTCTGTTGGAACTGCTGTGTGTTCCCCTCATCTCCTCTCCTGGGTTGCCCAAGGAACTACGTGCTCTGCTGCCAGCGTTGTCAGATGGAAATTTATGGAGCAATTTTTCAAGAAGGACCTTCTGGTTTTGCACCATTTTGCTCGTCCTCTCCACCACAGGAATAAGAGATGAGAAGTTATCTTTGTAGCGGTGGTTGAGAAGGATGAACTGAACAACCAGTAATCCCTGTTGTGCAAAATATGTAGAATGCGAGAGTCACTGGAAAGGCAGCATAACATAAAGTCAGCCATGTGTGTCAGAGTCTCAACAGACAAGACTTTGTTGTCCTCATCAGGAGGATGACTCTCAATCTGCTTATCCTCTTCCTTCTCTCCTGCCCATTTATGCTGAACAAATGGAATAAACCTGCTATGGTTACTACCCTCTGTAGCAGAGGCAACCGTCTCTTGCTCCTCCTCCTCATCATCATCCAATTCACACTGAGAAGATGAACTGAGGGTGGTCTGGCTATCACCCTGTGTAATGTCTTCCCCCTAGTTCCACCTCTTCCACATGTAAAGTGTCCGCCTTCATTGTTAGCAGCCAGCGTTTCAGTAGACACAGAAGTGGGATTGTTAGGCTTATAATAGCGTCATTGCCACTCACCATTTATCACTCAAAGATGCGTAATACCTCACAGAGTTCAGACATACAAGACCATGTTGCAGCTGGTATTCCACTACTGCCTTCTGCTGCTAACAAAGCCTGGCCAACATGTGTAATGTGGAATTCTAGCGCATGCTCACATCGCACCGACTGTTCGGTTAGCTGGCAAATACAAGCGCTGCAGCAGCGTTGCCAGACCATCAGTAGCTGTAGATAACTTTCTGAAATGGCACACACCAGTAGCTCAGGCAAATTGGGGTAGGTTTGGAGAAAAGTGAGGACACGTGGGCTAGGCATGGTATGGGCGGATCCCGGACATTAAAGAGGGATCCACATGGCCATATCAGCATTTGAGCCATGTACAATTTTGCCTTCTTTACTGAGCAGAGGTTGTTTTCTGCCCAGTGATTAAGATTCTTTTATTAGGACAGGTTTTTGAGGGACAATTTACCGACATTTTGCTGTGGTCACTGGACAGAGTTGTCATTCTGCCCGGTGAGGGCCGTGATTGCCTGAGGGCTGGGCCTGTTATGTTCCATTGTTTGAGTTTTTATTGTTATGGTTTGATTTTGAGTTTATGACTACGTTGTTTATGAGTTCTTAAACAGGCCATGCCATTAGTTTACCACCACTGTCGTGTGTTATGTTTTTATTTATATTAATGTATAAGTTTGGGATGTTTGTTGTGCATGGTACATAAGTGCTGTACGATTGCCATGTGTGTGAGCTTACCGAGCTACAAAGCTGCCAACAAGTATTGGCCATTATCAGGCACAACCAACCTGGTTCCTTATACCCTGCCACAACTCTGCGGTGGTGTGCTTTTTGTCAATCAAGCAAATCAGTTTCATCATGGCCTGTTGCAGCTTCCCCACTGACACGCTACACTGCTTCCAGCTACTGACTGATGGTTGACTGCTGCTGCAAGATGAGAATTCAGAGTTTGCAGTGCAGAAGGAGGTGGAGGTGGAGGAGGAAAAGGGGGGGGGGGTGTTTGCAGCCAGTAATGTAGGTGGTGGCGGAAATCTTGATGGAAGTAGGGTCCGCAATCCTTGGTATTGGTAGCACCTGTGCCATCCCAGGGTACGACTTGCTACCGGCCTCCACAAGGTTCACCCAGTGTGCCGTCACAGAAATCTAGCATCCCTGGTCAAAAACACTTGTCCATGTGTCCTTCGTTAAGTGGACCTTCCCAATAACTGCATTGGTCAGAGCATGGGTGATGTTACGGGACACAATTGCTGGTGTGATGCGGGGATGGCACACCGAGAAAAATAGTGGTGGCTGGGGACTGAGTAACGAAGGACGGCCGCCACCAAGAGGCAGCGGAAAGCCTCAGTGTCCACAGGCCTAAATGGCAACATTTCCAGTGCCAGACATTTTGAAAGGTGCGCATTTAATGCTATGGCTTTTGGGTGGGTGGCTGGGTATTTGCACTTAAGTTCAAAGGCCTGGGGTAAGGACATCTGTACGCTGTGCTTGGACAGAGAAGTGGGTGTGCTAGATGATGGTGCTTGCTAACGCCCAGCTGCAGGGTGGGAGTCATCCAGGCCTGCGTCTAGGACAGAGGATTGGGCAGCATGTAACACAGGGGTGGAAGAGGATGCAGTGGTCTGACCCACAGACACTGATTGTGGACCCAGGGGTTCAGTCCACCTATTAGGGTGCTTTGATGCCATGTGGCAGATCATGCTGGTGGTGGTGAAGTTGCTAGGGAGTTCACACCCCTACTCATTTTACCTTCAGGGTACTGTCTTCCCCCATTATGTTACCGGGTTTGAGTTTTTATTGTTATGGTTTGATTTAGAGTTTATGAATAGGATGTAAAATATGTTATGGTTATTTGGTTATTTATGAGTTCTTATTTTGGTACGACACAGTTTGCAAATTACAATTCTTTTATTGTCTGCACTTTCCTCAAAAAAGCGCCAGACTGTGGAACACCTACCCCTTGGCAATGGAGATTTCCGCAAGGGGGAACAGTTGCGGGCCTGTTTGGTGTGGCCCCCCTTCTTCCTTTTGCCACCCCACAGCCTCTTCCCGCCTGTTGTGGTGGTGTGCATCCTTCCTGCTGTCCTCGCTTGGCTTGCCACCTTTACAGGTTGGGTCAGTGATGTCATCGTTCCCCATCTCCTCTTCCACTTCCTCACTCTGGTCATCCTCCTGACTTGTGTTGACCTAACAGGACCCTCTCTTATTGACAACTGTGTATCATCTGCATCATCCACCTCGTGAAACACTAATTGACATTCCCCACCATCATATTCTTCTGACTTTGGATGCTGCAGAGTTTGGGGATCAGTTCACAAGATCTCCTCATGTTCCTCTTCAGGGAGGGTCAGCTCACCTGCAGGCCCTCACCTACAATCTTTTACAGGACAATCAAAAAATATTCTTAAATTTTAATAAAATGTTTTCGTAGCCAGTGCTGACCGCCATTCTCTGCGCTAACTCTTCAATGTAAAATTACTGCAAGCAAAAATTATTTTAAAAATTCAATAAAATTTTATCATGGCCAGTGTTTTTGATAATATCTCAGAAATGTCTGCACTGGCAGCCTGGGGTTACATAACTCAGTAGCACGGAGGAATCTTGTTGATTATCGGAAAGAACCAGACAAATCGCTCCACCCACTCACAATGGCCATGCGCCACCACCCACAGAATCGAGAAAGAAGTATCAATCTGTCAATCCTTTCAGTGGTCGGGCCCGGAGAGCTTTCCCATGTGGAATCAAATTGGTGCCCTTGAGTCAATTAGTATAGGTTTGAGCTTTGCAACCATACTCCCCACGGAACCCAAAGATTTTGGTTTCCAGGAAAATGCTCAGTCGGTAATGGGAATAACGCCGCTGGATCATGTGTTGGATCGTTTTCAAACCAGGCTACAAATTTCATCCTAGATTAATGGCGCCAGTTAAATAATTTCACCTATAGCAGAGCAATACGGATACCTCCGGCCGGTTATCTTAATCATGGCCCCATGATTAAACAACAAATGATGATGCCTGGAGTTTTTGATTAAATTTCAACCACGAAGGGTGTGTCCACACATACAGGATCTGTTGTTGATTTTCCACATTGGATAATCTGCAGTGCATCTGTCGAAGTACTTCATCCATACCGGAAATACTCAAGGAAATGCTGTGAGTTTGCTACAGATTTCATACTCTGCATTAATAAACAGTCATGCCCATGGCAGAAATCAGAAACATTAATTACCATGCTGTAGTTGTAAAATCTGCACTGTAGGTCAAGATATTTGCAACTTTTCTAGCTGAAAATGTCCTCATTGCTTGGAGGAGATTTCAGAAAATCTCATCCACTTTGCTGACACTGTAAGCACTGTGGATTGTCCATGCTAATAATTGCAAAAAATCTATTATAATTTTTGTGGGTTTGTATATGGCAACATATATCACCAATAATCATCTGTATTTAATCTTTTGAATGCCCAGCTTTATGTAGTGTAATGGGTCATGTAGCTGGTGGAGCTGACTCTGAGAAGTTAATGTTTTCATTCTGCTATCATTATAATGAAAGTTCAGTCTAAAAATTACTCATACAAATAAGAAAATAAATGTGTAAAGAGTCAATTATTTTGGTGTAAAACACTTGAACTCATTATAGAAAATGAGTGCAAAATAATGAAATACATATTTTATCCATTTTATGTTTCTTGATGGAAGAGCATATGATGTGTTCATTGGATATTTTCTATACATCCATAAAGACAGACTAAAAAGACCATTACAATTAATCTTAATATAGACATAGTTTGCAAAATAGCCATTGAGGCATAATGAAATGCTATTAACAAAATTAGCTGCTAATGTTACAAATAGGTTCCATTTTCTACTTTCTTGCAAGCCTTGCATGCATAACGAAAAATGTATGGTGCAATTTTCCACAATATATCTTATGTAAAAGTTTATTTTTAGGTTACATAATTTTATGAGCCACCATCTAAGCCCAGTGCACATGGCTCTTAGGTCTCAGTTGTGCAACCAGTGTTTATTTTTTTGGGGGAAAATGTAGCTGATAGAAAATGCATTTTATCAGTGCAGTTCAGACTTCAGACTCCTGTTGTTAGACTTCTACACTTCTGTCCAGAAGCTGGACCTAAGCCTACTACCTATGTACTGTAAGTACTATCATGTCTAAGCTGACTTCACACATTATAGATTCTATACATACTTTAGAAAAGACATATTGCAATTCCACACTAACTAATTTAACCACCTTTTCAGGATCCTATTGACTATTTAGTCATATCACTAGGCTTGATCGAATCGACCTTCGGATCATAGATCCAAAGTCGATTCATTCAAATACTTAGATTTTAATGCTGTATCCATAAATCATTAAAATGTATTGGCTCTGTGGAGCCAAAGTTCTTCTCGCTCAAAGTCACGCAAGACTTTGGTTAAATCTGACGAATCTGTGTATTGAAAAATCATTTAAAATAGCAATCCAAACTGGGCTTTGGTACCGAGGTATCATCCAGTACCAAAGCCCAGTTCAGATTGCTATTTTAAATTGGTATTCAATACGCAGATATGAATACAGTAGGAATTAACCAAAGTCTCGCACAGCTTCGGGTGAGAAGAACTTTGGCTCCACGGAGACAATATATTTTAATTCTGTACAGATACAGAATTAACCCGTAGGGAACTGGGTCTAAAATCCAAGCGCTTTACAGGTATGGTGTGCTGATCAGGCGCAGGAGCTGCGCCCTACCGATCAGCGGCAGGTCCGGCAGTGACTGAGAGCCAACCCCTGAAAACACAGATACCGGCACTTAACCCTTGCACTACCTGACAGATCCCGCGTGTCTATCGGATCCCCGAGCTGGTTTGATGGGGACCTGATGACAGGAAAGGCAGCCTTCCTTTGGCATCGTGGCTGCCATCTCTGTGAGCCTGTGAGGTCAAGTCTAATGGATCTCACAGGAAGCAGGCTGTAAGTGTATTACATTGTATAATACACTTATAGCCAATGCATTACAACACAGATGTATTGTAATGCATTGTAAAGGGGACCAGACCACCAAAAGTTGAAGTCCCAGAGGGAAAAAAAAATAAGTGAAATAAAATTAAAAAATAAATTAGTTTTACAAAATAAAAAATTAAAAGTTTCAAGTAAAAAAGCGTCCTTTTACCAAAATAAAGTTAAAAAATGTGTAAAAAAAATAGGGAAAAAGAGAAAAGTAGACAAATTAGGTATCACCGCATTTATATCGACCAGCTCTATAGAAATATCACATAATCCGCCCCGTCAGTACTCACTGTACTGTGCCCACTGCCCACCACTCATATAGGGTGGCACAGTACCTTGCAGATAAATATGTCATTTAATTTTTACCATTTAATATAATTGCAGTTGCCTGCCAGTGAGTGTCAGGCCAACAGACTGTACTGTGCCCACTGCCAGTGCTCACCACTCATATCGGGAGGCACAGTACCCTGCAGATAAAAACGTCATTAAATTTTCCCCCTTAATATAATTGCAGTTGCCTGCCAGTGTGTGTCAGGCCAACTCACTGTACTGTGCCCACTGCCAGTCCCACCACTCATATCGGGTGGCACAGTAACTTGCAGATAAAAAAGTCATTACATTTTTACCCTTTAATATAATTGCAGTTGCCTGTCGGTGTGTGTCAAGCCCACTGACTGTACTGTGCCCACTGCCAGTGCCCACCACTCATATCGGGTGTCACAGTACCTTGCAGATGAAAAGGTAATTTAATTTCTACCCTTTAATATAATTGCAGTTGCCTACCAGTGTGTGTCAGGCCCACAGACTGTACTGTGCCCACTTCCCACCACTCATATAGGGTGTCACAGTACATTGCACGGTGCACGCGCAGTGACCTGAAATTCAGACGAAGCGGACCGAGCATGGGTCTTTTTCTATCTCCCGGTTCCAAAAATCTATTCACTACACCGGCCCTGGCCCTAATAAGGGACAAAACATAGATTGAACTGATAGGAATAGTAATTAGTTAACACTAGTTGTATTGGTGGCAAATTCCATTGCAAGTGCCCAAAATTAGAAGGAAGCGGAAAGAGCAAGCTTTTTTCTCTATCTCCCCATGCAAGGATTCAATTCAATACACATCCCCTGATAGGGGACTTAACAAAGATTAAAATTGTAAGAATAGTAGTTCACACTATTTGTATTGGTGGCACAGTACATTGTACAGTGCACGTGCAGTGCCCCAAATTGGAAGGAAAAGGACCGACCAACCATCTTTTTCCATCTCCCGGTTCCTAAAATCTATTCCATACACTGGCCCCTGATAAGGGACAAAACAGAGAATAAACTGGTAAGAACAGATTTTTTTAATTTAACTCTATCTGACTGGGTGTGTCAGCTTTAGCAGTTTTCAAACACCTCGCTCATTTTACTGAACATTAGAGCCGTCTATTTACTTCTATATCTAAAAAAAAGAGGACAGCCTCTGTGGAGCTGGGTATTTTTTGGCCGAGTTACAGAACGCTCACTGCACAATGGCTGTAGGCTCATGCGTCCTTTTGCGGAGGTGATAAACCTAATTAGTCAAACCCAAGGCAACATCATCGACCTCATCCCATATGCTTTTTTTCTGGAACGTGCCCTGCAAAGAGTGCTGGATCAGGGCATAGATGACCATGAAGAGGAAGAGTGGTGGTCACCATCACCACCAGAAGCAGCCTTGTCGTCGTCGATTGTTGGACCTGCGGCAACACAGAGAGAGGAGTCTGAAGAAGAGGAGTCAGAGGAGGAAGGTGGCTTTCAGGAGGTGGAAGAAAAACCACAGCAGGTCGTCCCGGGGGGCTCGTTGTCACCTGTCGGGGACCCTTGGTTTTGTACGTGGCTGGGTGGAGGATGAGACCTTCAATGACGTCAGTGAGGACAAGGAACAGGACATGGCTAGCTTGGTATCCAAACTTGGGCAAATGGGGAGTTTGCAGTTGTGCAAATGGACTATTTGCGAGTGTTTGCGGTGCGTTAAACGTAGAGTTTGGTCTGTCAGAGTTTGGTCTGTCACTGTGAAGCGGGCGTAACCCTTACACTACCTGATCGCTACAACATCATACCTGATCGTGTCCACACACTGGATGTTTTAAAGCACGTTATTCCAAACAATTTAGGAATGTTAAGTGATTTATGCCCTTTATGGACTAAAACCCGACTCTGCGTCAACTACGTAATTTTCCATGGGATTTTTGCCATGGATCCCCCTCCTGCATGCCACAGTCCAGGTGTTAGTCCCCTTGAAACAACTTTTCCATCACTATTGTGGCCAGAAAGAGTCCCTGTGGGTTCACGAACAGAAAATTTTATGTTCACGACATCTCTAGTTATAACGGAAAGCCAGAACGGAAACCATAACGCTAGTGTGAACCCATCCTTAAATAGATCTGCTTTCAAATTCATTCTATAAATCTGAATGGGTTTGTATTCTGCAGCATGTGCATTGATTTTTCTGAGACTCATTCATATGTATGGAAGTATTGCCACAATTACTGTGACAAATCTGAACATATCCTTAAGGTAGTAACTGCTATTGCTAATTTCTGGTAAGCAATTATTGACTTGATATGTGTAAATGGGTCTAAATAAACAGAGGATACGTTACATGTTACATTGCTTTTTAAAATTGTGCTTACACCAGAAATATGTACAACTAACCAAATAGGTTATATGTTGAATTTTATTATCTCTGTAATGGATTTTACTCAGCTAATGAGTACAGTATATATCGTAATTAGGGGGTAATTAGCATTACATTTACAGCCATCTTTTCTACCGATTTATTTGTAACTCAGGCTCTTTAGTTTCCAGTTTATGTCACAGTTCTATCTTAGTCAGTCCACTTGTCAATTTATATAGTTTTATCTATACTTTTCTCCAGTAAATGGTCTGAGTTTTATAGTTCAGCCCTGCTTGCATATTCAATGTAGCTAATCAAATCCTAAGCAGTACATCCAGTAAGAACAATAATTCTGCAAAGCATTTAAATAATTAACACCATAATCAATACAATCTGCTTTAATAAAAAATAAAAAAAAATAAAACATTAGCCATGTTGCAGAAAAAATGATGGCATCTTATTTTCAAACAAATTATTATCTAATGATACATCAACATTTTAAAACAATTTGGAAAATGAAAACAAGTGAACTGAAGTAAACTGTATATTCTATAAAGTATCAAAGCAACAAAAAAAGTAAATAAATAAATACAGCCTTGTGCCAAAATCAATGCGTTTGATGTATGGAGCCAAGGCTGTGAAGGTGGGTTTTTAGCTTTCCAGCACAAGTTACAAACCATCAAAAATATTGCTATTGGGAAGTGACCAATTCCAACAAGGTGTGCAAGAAATATTATAATGATGAAATGTGTGATACTAACTAACCTTATGATAATGCTATTAAAGGGGTTGTGCAGGCAGTTTAAATTGATGACCTATCCTTAGGATAGGTTATACATATCTTATTGGCGGGGGGTCCGACACCTGACATCCCCATCAATCAGCCATATGTGAGCACTACTTCCTCTTCATTACACTGCCTGTGGTCTCGGAAGTGCAGTATAATTACAAGTACTCACTTCACTCACTTGAATGGAGTGAGTACTTATAATTACACTATGCCACCGCTACAAGGGAGATGACCTTCAGTGCAATTAAGAGGAACAGCTGATATGCGGGAGTGCTGGGTATTGAATCCCCGCCGATCAGATATTGATGATCTATCCTGAAGTTAAGTTATCAATATAAACTGCCTGCAGAACCCCTTTAAATAAATGTAGGTCAAATGTAGCAAAGTAATGCAAATATATGATGAACTATTAAACACTGGGCCAGAATTATTAATATATCTGCACCTAGCATCTTTCTAAAAAGTGGCACCAATTGGCACAACTGTTTCCAACTTCCTTGAAATGGGGTGGTGCTTAGCAAGAAGGGGTGGTGTTTCAAAGGAAAAGGACATTACCCAAAATGTACCATTTTGCACCAAAAATGTTCCACATGTTCTAGTGTAAAATTCTGTCTCAAAGTAAGCCAACCACTAGTTAGTGTAATTAGTCAAAACTGTTGAGACCTGCACCAAATTTATTATCCCAAGCCACAGTAATAAATCCGGTGCATGTCTTGACAGCCAGTTTACCTTTACATCATCTATGGGTTTAGTAAATCTCAGCTATTGTTTCTAACATATATCACATAACATGCATCAGATACAAGATATACAGCCTGACAATATCACAATATATAAGTTGTTCATGAGTTGGATAAGCAACTTTAGTGCCAAAGGCAATGGTTTCAAAACCACTAAAGAGAATGTGTCATCAGAAAATGACCTATTGTTTAAATCATATATTTATATCAAGCATACTTTTTTTTATAAATGTTGGTATTTTTTTAAATTTCTATACCCTATCTAAATTTATAAAACTTCCTAAAATCCTGCAGTTTTTGCACTGGCCACTGAGCATACACTATGTTAAGTGTTTATGTTCATGATCTCCCCTTAACGCCTGATATTCAAACACCTGCATCCCACTGTGGAAACAGCCAAAACTTAAAGGGACACTGACAGGGCAAAAATGCATTTTTAACCCTAAATATGTGGGCATAGATGGTCTAATGAGTATTTAAACCTTATAAGGATATCCCCTGTCGACCTTATAAACAGCATAAAATCAAGTTTTATTACCTCTCCTAAGCAATCTTGTTTGTGCCCAAGGGGCGGTGTTTAATCTCCTGTTGTGCCCAGCCGCACCCTAACTGCCGGATTGTAGCGCCGCCCAGCTCATCAATATTCACTTCGCTGGGCAGCTTCTGCTCTCCCCCGACGCTCCTAGATCCCGCGCATGCCCATTATAAAGCTATGGGCATCGGCCTCAGTAGTAGTTTCTAGGCATGCGCGGGATACGATGCCGGCACTCACAGAGGCAGCAGCGATACTGTGCCTGCATCCACAAATCTTTAGAGGCATCTTCAGACTGAATATTGATGAGCTGGGCGGCCCTACAGCTCATCAGGATGTCACTGATATTTAGGATGCACACACATTATACAGGAGGTATAGCGCAAGTAATGTCGCTGCCACCACTGCCTAATAAAAAAATTACACTGAATGAATATCACTGATATTTTGGATGCGCACACGTTATACGGGAGATTTTGAGCTGGTAATGTCGCTGTCACCACCGGCTAATAAAAATAGATATTGCTGCCACACACAATAGTCCTTAAAAGGACTTTTGAGTCTTTAAAGCAATTTAGCACAGGTTGCACATAAAATATATATTGCTGCTGCCACACAAAACAATAGTCCTTAAAAGGACTTTTGGGACTTTTGAAAAGTTTTTCAACTTAAATTTTTTTTATTTCACTCCCTACAATATCTTTCCCTTCTTCAGCACAGCTCTCCCTGACTAACACTTAGCCGAACACTAGTGTTGAGCACGAATATTTGAATAGTGAATTTTTTTAGCGAATATCGGCACTTCGCTAATTCGCGAATATTTCGAATACAGCGCTATAAATTCGCTATTTCGAATATTCGTGTTTTTTTTTTCTTTTTTTTTTTTTTTAGTTTTCTCTTTTTCTTTCCCACTTCCCAAAAGTAGTTCTTACCTGTCCTGAAGAATTCCTGGCTTCCTGGCTGCTCCAGTCAGTGCACGTTGTCGCTTCTGCTGACTTACGTGCTCTTGGAGGGTCCCCATCACCATGGGAACGTCTCCATATACAAAAATGTACTGTCGGATTTGAGAATTACGTTGAAATCGCAATGCGATTAATTCAAGTTATATTAATCGCATTGCGATTACAACTTAGAAGTGCTCTGCTATCTTACATATTAGGCTAGAATAACGAATATGGAATATAGCAGCAGTGCTAAGTATTAATCGCATTGCGATTTCAATTAGCACTGCTATATTCCATATTCGTTAACTTCGTTAATTCTAGCAAGCTGACCCATTAAAAACCCAGCTCGAAGTTGAAATCGCAATGCGATTAATATAACTTGAAGTAATCGCATTGCGATTTCTACTTAGCACTACTGCTATATTTCATATTCGTTAATTCTAGCCTAATATGTAAGATAGCAGTGCTAAGTTGTAATCGCAATGCGATTAATATAACTTGAATTAATCGCATTGCGATTTCAACAGACATGGTTTACTATGGTTGCTAAAACGAAGATGGAGAATACTTCGTTATCTTCGTTTCGAGGAATATGACAAATACATTCGTCATATTCTCTAATTCTACCAAGCCAACCATAATAAACCAGGTCTAAGTAGAAATCGCAATGCGATTAATTCAAGTTATATTAATCGCATTGCGATATCAACGTAACTTTCAAATCCGACAGTACATTTTAGTATGGAGACGTTCCCATTGGGATGGGGACGCTCCATGAGTATGGTTGGCTTGGTAGAATTAGCGAATATGACGAATGTATTCGTCATATTCCTCAAAACGAAGATAATTAAGTATTCTCCATCTTCGTTTTAGCTACCTATTCGTCAACTTCGCTAATTCTAACAATCAAATAGGAAGGTTGACTATAGAGACAGCTGTGTTTAATTCGCTATGCGATTAAATATATATTTTTTAATAAATAGACTAATTATAATAATTATCAAGTAATATAATTATTCTATTTATTTTTTAAAAAAAGCAAAGTAATATAATCACATAGCGAATTAAACACAGCTGTCTCTATAGTCAACCCTCCTATTTGATTGCTAGAATTAGCGAAGTTGACGAATAGGTAGCTAAAACGAAGATGGAGAATACTTCGTTATCTTCGTTTTGAGGAATATGACAAATACATTCGTCATATTCGTCATCTTCGCTATAATTCTAGATATGAAACCAATAGGAAAGTAGCCTTAAGTTACAATCGCAATACGCGATTATTTAAATCGCATATTAATCGCGAGAACTAGAATAATGACAAATATTCAATTTCAACGAATATGAAACGAATATTCTATCGAATATTCGCGAATTTCGTCGAAATTGAATATGGCACCTGCCGCTCATCACTACCGAACACATGTCATCGGGTGCTATACACTTCTGTAATGTCAAATTACTTACAGTGATCTTCTTCCTCATGAAAATTGCTTCCCAACATCTTTTCCAATCTTCTCAAACTTCAGGTAGTTTGAAAACAGTTGTGCAATTAGGCCACGCCCCTTTTATGCATGTGCATTGAGCGAATTTTACATTGCGATTTTCACAATGTAAAAAAATGGTGTACGAAGATAGCGAATTTCGCGAATATATGGCGAATATTCTCCCATTTATTCGCGAAATATTGAGAAATCGAATATTGCCCCTGCGGGTCATCACTATTTTGCACTGCAGGAATAATGCAATGTATTTTAGAAGTGATCAAAAGATTGCCTATTAGTGTTGAGCGAGCAAGCTAGGCCGAATTGGTGTTCGACTCGAGCATCGCGATGCTCTGCGCATTGCGGTGTTCGGCCGAATCCCGCACGTGCTCGAGCTCGATGCTCGAGTCTCCTCCCCGCACGCTTGTTGGTTGCTACGCAGCCAATAAACGTGCAGGGAAGTACTGCCACTCACTGTAATGTCGTAGCCATGTTGGTTACTGGCATTACAGTGATTAGCTGGCTGGAACACGTCATTGGGTGCTATATAGCATCCGATGACACGTGGTTTGGCTCAGACTTAGTTAGGGTAAGCTGCAGCAGCAGGAACAGATAGTGTAGGGAGAGTAATTGTGTTTTTTTAGGGAGTTTTAAGTGCTGAAACTTTGTTAGACACACTACTGTCCTTTTAATGACTATTGTTTTAACTGGCTGCGAAATATATTAGAGCAACGTGCGCTAAATTGCGTGTAATTGTTTAGCTGCTGGTGGGAGCAGCGACATTAGCTGCGTTAAAACTCCTGTTTAACGTTAGCTGAAGGTAATAGCAGCGGCATTACTTACTCTACCTCTCCTGTATAATGTTAGCCGCTGGTGACAGCAGCGAAATTACCTGCACTACATCTCCTGTATAACATTAGCCGCTGGTGACAGCAGTGACATTACCTGCGCTACATCTCCTGTATAACGTTAGCCACTGGTGACAGCAGCGACATTACCTGCGCTGCATCTCCTGTATAACGTTTGCGCATCCAAAATAGCTGTGACATTCGCTGTAATTTTTTATTAGCCGCTGGTCACAGCGACATTACCTATGCTAGATCTCCTGTATAACGTCTGCGCATCATAAATATCAGTGACATTCAGTTTAATTTTTTTGACGCTGGTGACAGCAACATTACCTGTGCTACATCTCCTGTATAATATTTGCACATCGTAAATATCGGTTACATTCAGTGTAATTTATTTGCGCATTCACTTACAAAACCTGCACTACTGTACATGTGACATACTTGCAAGCATATCTACCATTTAATATGCTCAAGGTGAGCAGTAAGGGACATGGAAGTGGCCGTGCTGATGATGGTGCACGCAGTGGCCGTGGCCCTTGGCGAGGTGAAACTGTTCCTGCTGCCAGAGCACAAGAAATAGACTCCACGATACCTAGCTTCATGTCCCAGTTTGCAGGGTGGCGCAGGACACAACTCTCAAAGTCACACCAGTTGACCAGGTGGTCGGTTGGATTGCAGCAGATAATGCTTCCAGTCTGTTTAACACCACCCTGTCTTCCACAAAGTCCTGTCTCTGTAGCCAAGAGTCTGGTCAACATAATCCTCACACTGATCCTCCTTTCTCCCACCATGTAGAGTCTTGGCAAACAAGTAAACCAACACTCGGATATTTCGAGGAGCTCTTTCCATCGCCATTCCTTGATTGGCCTTCTCGCCAAGCCCGCTTGAAGAGGGACATGGGGAGATCTTGTGCACTGATTCCGGAGCACCCCTTAGGGCAATCTCCCTTGCTAAGCGGTAGGTGTTCCACAGTCTGCTGCTTTTTTGAGGAAAGTTCGGACGATAAAAGAATTGTTATTTGTCCCAGCACAGCATCCATACCCCAGGCCTTTGAACGAAAGCGCAAATACTCAGCCACCAACCCACAGGCCATAGCACTAAATGCGCACCTTTCCAAATTGCTGGCACTGGAAATGTTGCTATTTAGACTTGTGGACACCGAGGCTTTCTGTTGCCTGATGGTGGTGGCTGTCCCTCATTACTCAGTCTCCAGCCGCCACTATTTTTCCCAGTGTGCCGTCCCCGCCTTACACCAGCATGTGTCCCGTAACATCACCCGTGCCCTGACCATTGCAGTTATTGGGAAGGTCCACTTAACGACTGACACATGGACAAGTGCTTGTGGCCAAGGACACTACATTTCCCTGATGGCACACTGGGTGAACGTTGTGGAGGCCGGGAGCGAGTCGTACCCTGGGATGGCACAGGTTCCACTGATGCCAAAGATTGCGGGCTATACTTCCATCAGGATTTCTGCCACCATCTACATTATTGGCTGCAACCCCCCGCCCCCCTTCTTTTCCTCCACTTCCACCTCTGAACTCTCATCTAGTAGCTGGAAGCAGTGTAGCACTGCAGTGGGGAAGTGCACGCTATGCTGAAACTTATTTGCTTAGGTGACAAACATCACACTGCCGAAGATCTATGGCTCACACACATACCATGCCTAGCAAACATGTTCAACTTAGTGGTTCAGCAGTTTCTCAAAACCTACCCCAATTTGCCTGAGCTACTGGTGAAGGTGCGCCGTGATTGTGCCCATTTCCGAAATTCATCTGAAGCTGCCACCGTCATTAAATGCTGCTGCAGCACTTGCAATTGCCAGCTCATTGTGCAAAGTGAGCATGCGCTGGAACTCCACGCTCCACATGTTGGCCAGCATTTGTGAGCAGCAGAGGGCAGTAGTGGAATACCTGCTGCTACATGGTCATCGCCTTTCCTGTCAGCTCCCACTGTTCACAAGCGACGAGTTGGCATTGATGTCTGACCTCTGTGAGGTTTTACGCAACTTTGAGGAATCAACACAGATGGTGAGCAACGATGCCGCTATTATCAGCATAACCATCCCTCTTCTGTGTCTACTGAAACACTCGCTGCTCACAATGAAGGCGGACGCTTTGTATGTGGAAGAGGTGTAAATGGAGGAAGACAGTACACAGGGTGATAGCCAGACTTCCCTCAGTTCGTCTTCTCAGCGCAAATTGGATGATGATGAGGAGGAGGAGCAAGAGATGGTTGCCTCTGCAACAGAGGGTAGTACCCATAGCAGGTTTATTCTATTTGTTCAGCGTGGATGGGCGGAGGAAGAGGATGAGTTGTTACTCTGGCACACGTGGCTGACTTTATGTTATGCTGCCTTTCCCCTGACCCTCGCGTTGTACGCATTTTGGCCAACACTGATTACTGGTTGTTCACACTTCTCAACCCCCGAT
The DNA here is from genome assembly GCA_033119425.1 of Bufotes viridis. Taxonomy (NCBI): domain Eukaryota; kingdom Metazoa; phylum Chordata; class Amphibia; order Anura; family Bufonidae; genus Bufotes; species Bufotes viridis. The sequence continues at coordinate 416,063,793 of CM065589.1, read as the reverse complement.
ACAAATAGAACTTCTCATCTCTCATTCCTGTGGTGTAGAGGAGTAGCAAAATGGTGCAGTACCAGAAGGACCTTCTGGAAAAATTGCCAGCTGACAACGCTAGTGGCAGAGTACGTAGTTCCTTGGGCAACCGAGGAGGGGAGACTAGGGGAACACACAGCAGTTCCAACAGAGGTAGGGAAACACTCTGCAAGGCCTGGGACAGTTTTATGACACCTCACCAGCACCCCCACCCTCATGTGCGACCTAGTGTCACAAGGAGGGAAAAATTTTGGAAGAGGGTGAAGACGTACGTAGCAGACCGTGTCAGCGTCCTCAATGATCCCTCTGTGCCTTACAACTATTGGATGTCCACTTTGTCCAGCTGGACACTTGGCACGAACTGGCGCCTTGGAGTTGCTGGCCTGCCCTGCAGCCAGTATTTTGTCAGACCGGTTATTTAGTGCTGCTGGGGGCATAATAACTGAGTGCCTCCTCCCGTCAATTTAAAATGCTGACCGGTTGACTCTTATAACATGAAAAAGGCCTGGATTGCTCCTGGCTTCTCTACATCACCAGAGGAAAGTGATTGAACATAAAGGCACTTTAAATGTGGCTTTTAAGGTGCATTGAATACACTGTATTCCCATGCACCCTTTCCACCACAAAAAAGGGTATATGGTTCAATCTTCCTTTTCTCGTCCTCCTCCTCCATCATATCAACATGCTTATTAGGCTGCCCTAGCTCCTATTGTTTTAGAAAGTCACCTTAGCTGCAGACCCTCACCCCTAATGTTTTACAGTGTCACCAGCATGCCCTTGCCCATAATGTTTTAGAGGGTCAGCAGCAGGCCCCTGCTCCTAATGTTTTTGATGGTCACCACCAGGCCATCAATCATAATTTTTCAAGGGTGTGTATGATGCCCTCCTTTATATGTAATAAAGGGTGTATTGGAATGCCGGGTCCTCGTAATTTTTGGCAGCCCTTTCACTTAATGCATATGCTTTATGAGTGTAGGAGTCCCACTACCTGAACAATTGTACTGCAATGTGAATGAGGCCCTCCTTTATGTGATATACAGGTTGTATCAGAGTGCCTCGTACTTGCAATTTTTGGTAGCACTTGCACTTTATATACAAGTAAATATACAGGAATGTTTCCTAACAATTTTTGCTCTAAAATCAATTTTATCTTCGGTTTTATGGGTATTATTGTCAGTCTGTAAAAGTAGCGTCGGACAACATCGTTCCCAGCAGCGACCTGTGAGTCCAAGATGCATCCAGACATCCTCCCCATGCTGTTCCCGAACCATTTCAGTGTTGTTTCCATCAATTTCTGACCTTTTCCTGTGAACCAAACACCCTCCCCTCCCCTTGGTTTAATGGGAGTCTTTCACCCCCATATGGCCATATAGAGTGTTTACTCCGCCCAATAGCACAGATATAGAAGAATGTAAGGGTACCTTTATCTTTTTCCTCATACTTGAAGTAGGTGTAAAAATGAAGTTTAATTATTATGCAAATGAGCTCCTGATGTTTCCCAGGGGCGGCGCTTACTGTATGGGAGCCCAGGCTGCGCTGCCTTTTTTTTAACATTTCAGCGCCCAGCCTGTGCTTATACTCACCCTCCTTTTCCATTGTTTCAACCTCCAGTCCGGCCAATATCCCGCGCCTGGCGAAAGCCCTCTTGCAGCTGGTTTCACTTGCAAAAATAAAACCTTCTCCACATATTTGGCATCATAGTGAGGGTCATATTTTGACCCGCACTATGCAATTATTATGTAATTATATTTTTTTGGTAATTGCTGCTTTTTTCTTATTCACCACCTTAAAAACAGAATAAAACACAATCCAATAGTGTTATGTACACCAAAATGATACCAATTAAAACCACAAAAAGCAATCATCCTCACACAGCTCCACAGAAGGAAAAATAAAAAAGTTATGGGTCTTGAGATGAGGTGAAAATGTTTCTTCTTTAAAATAAAAAAGGGGTTTAATTGTACAAAAAACGCTTTATGTCTTTGGAATCGCTGTTACCGTACTGACACAGAAATTAAAGCTGTTCTGTTATTTATGATGAAAAGTTAACTCCACAAAATGTATAACGTAAAAACTCAGTGACCGTATTGTTTTTTCCTGTTTCCCTCCCAGAAAGAGTTAATGAAAGTTAATCAGTAAAGGTACCTTCACACAAGGCCATGATAGAGCGAAACCTACAATTGGTAGATTTCATGTTAGTTCGAATGTTTGTGTGGGCACAAAAATATTCGTCGAAGTTAATGATTTCATACGTGTAAACAGGAATTGTTCACTGCATGCACAATTACAATTACAGTTGTGCAAATGCAACTGTCTGTTTTACAGACGATGACATATGAGCTCAAGATTACAATTTTGTGAATGATAATCGGCACGTCTAAAGGGTCATTGCTGAAACTACAGATTAGCAAATTTTTCAAAAATTCGATTTGCCGGTTCGCTGAATTTATCGGGAAAAATTTGATTTAATCCGAATATATTTGTGGCGAATTACATTAAAAAGAGCTATTTCCTGGCTACTTAGAGCTTTTATAGTGGTGTAGAACACAGTGCCTGGCAGTAACACGCATAGGGAGTCTGCTTTGGTAGTGAAATAATACTGTGGGTCTGTATGACATGCAGATGACAGGCATCGCTCTTAGAATGAGTGCATACTTCACCTATTTGGGCAGTCACTGGGACAAACCTTACAAAATAACTCAAGTATCAACTCAGCCTTCCAGTTAGATGTTAGTGTCAAGAAGAAGCGCACTCCTTTTTCACCCTCGTCAGCTGATTCCACATAGATGTCTACGGAATCTGTTCTATTAAACACTTATACAAGTAGAGCACCCCCAACAGAGTGGAGAGGGTGTCAGCAGTAAGTTTTTGTTGGCTTCATTTACTAATTTTCCCCATTCTCTGAACTGTCAAAACAATTACCCAGAAAAAACGGATCCTGTCTGTGGAGCATACTCCTTCACTTGGTCAGGATTTGCTCAATAATCCATCAGTATTGCTAAAGGCAAAAAAAAAAAAACAGAGTGGATCTAAAACAGAGATGACACGTGAATGGAATATGTGCATGTCTTCTGGGTTTTCTACACACTCCTGCTTTTGGCTATCAAACCATAAGCCAATTCTGATGGGACCATGCAGGCCTCAAAGCTGCTACACAGACAGGATCCGTTGTGCGTCTCATTTTTTCTTCCTTCTGACAGATCAGAAGAAGTGTCAAATAAATAATGATGTCAGCTAAGCCGAAAGCCAAAATAGTGGACCAGTCATGAAGTGGGGAGGGTGGGAACAGCATGAGAAGTCCACAGAGTGGACCTATGACATAGGTCATAGGAGGCCACCGAGTGGCACAATGACAGAGCCTGTAGGTAGCGGCAGCAGCATTAAGAGAAGGCCACCGAGTGGCACAAAGACAGAGTCTGGAGGTGGCAGCAGCATGAGGAGACCACAGAGCAGCACAATGACAGTCTGGAGGTGGCAGCAGCATGAGGAGATGACAGAGTGGCACAATGACAGAGTCTGGAGGTGGCAGCAGCATGAGGAGACCACAGAGCAGCACAATGACAGACTTTGGAGGTGGCGGCAGCATGAATAGGCCACATAGCGGCACAACTACAGAGCCTGGAGGTGACGGCAGCAGCAGCAAAAGAAGGAGGCCACAGAGTGGCAAGGTGACATACTGTGGAGGTGGGTGGCAATACCAGTACCCATTGAAGATGGTGGGAAAGAAGGAGCACTTGGCATCAGATGTGTGGCATCAGGCGGGTAACAGCATCAGAATAGTAGCTGAGGCAGGTAGCCAGAAGAAACCGGTCTCTATTGTCAAATTGTTGGTCTGGCACCATGGATGATCTAGTCTGATGCATCAGGCATTGGTGTGTGGAAATCCTGGCTGATCCACGTCTGATTCGTGTATTGAGGTATCATGCTATAATTCCCTTTAACAGGCTGGCAGTGTAATTTACTTTTATTCACCGCTAGGTGGTGCTGGCACCACATATATATATATATATATATATATATATATATATATATATATTTATATATATATATATATATATATATATAATGTGGGAGTCGCTCTGGTAGACAGCGGTGCGGGTGCAGTTTAGAGGCAAAACAAGGAGTCCAGATGGTGCATCAAACAGTGTTTTATTCACACTTGCACGCCATAAATGAAAAGCAGTCTCTTGGTGACAGTTCACACACAACGGAAATACTGTGGCAAAACAAAAACAGGCCAACACAGGGTCCAGTCACCTTGGGTGGTTCAGGTGTGGGTTCACACCTAGCAGTCGGCTCAGCCGCAGGCGATTCCACCTTCAGGTCGCAGGGAAACACCACCTTGCTGAGCTCCTTCCTCCAGGACAGAGAATTCCTCAGCCCTGTTTGCAGGCTCCAGGATAATCACACCCTCAGACACAGCTGCTGGCTGCGTTTTATACCCAGCCCAAAACATGGACTGGACCGTGGGGAGCAGCCACCCACCCTACTCTTTAGCTGCTCCCAGTAAGAGCCGGCCCGGATCGGCTTTGCAGCCATGCTATTTAACAGAGCAGCACTAGCTGCTGCAGACAAAAACCCGGCTCTCACCTCACCGAGGCCAGCAACCTCGGTGACACGTACCTGCTATCAAATACAACACCTTGCACCCTCTTACAATATATATATATATATTTTGTGCAGTGTTAGTGTATAGTATTTTCACCTGTATTGATTCGCCACTCTTATTGACGTCGTCACATAAGTGCGCAGTGTGTGAAACGAAAATAAAAAATTTCACCACAACGTTATTCGGTCTATACCGCAAAAAGCACTTTCCCACATATAACGTCAGTCCTGAGTGCTGAATATATCCTTATTTTTCTACTGAAATAAGCCACTAAAGGCTTTACCACATATAACTGCAACAGTGAACGTTGAATATATTTTAATTTTTCTACTGATATACGTCAATAAAGGTTTTTCAAGATATAAGTGCAGCAGCGAATGGCGAATGTACGTATATTTTGTTTTCTACTGATATACATCAATAAATGTTTTTCTACATATAAGTGCACCAGCGAATGGCGAATGTATACTTCTTTTTCTACTGCAATATGCCAGTAAAGGCATTACCAGAAATAACTGCAACAGTGAACTGAGAATATATTTTTCTTGTAGTACTGAAATACGCCCCTATACGCTTTCACCAGAAATAACTGCAGAAGTGACCTGAGAATATATTTTTCGTGTTGGACTGAAATAGACCATTCTACGCTTTCAACAGAAAACTATTAAAGAGTGAAGTGCATATATGTTTTTCTTGTAGTACTGAAATAAGCCCCTATACGCTTTCACTAGAAATAACTGCAACAGTGCAGTGCGTATTTATTTTTCTTATAGTACTGAAATACGCCCCTCAATGCTTTCACCAGAAATAACGGCAGAAGTGACCTGAGAATATATTTTGTCTGTTGGACTGAAATAGGCCACTATATGCTTTCAACAGAAATAACTGCAGAACTGAACTGAGTATATATCTTTCTTGTAGTACTGAAATACGCCCCTATACGCTTTCACCAGAAATAACTGCAGAAGTAACCAGAGAATATGTGTTTATTGTTGGACTGAAATACGCCTCTATATGCTTTGACCAGAAATAAGTGCAACAGTGCAGTTATTATATATTTTTCTTGTTGCACTGAAATACGCTCCTATACGCTTTCACCAGAAATAACTGCAACAGTGCAGTGAGTATATATTTTTCATGTTGCACTGAAATACACCCTTATAAGCTTTCACCAGAAATAACTGCAACAGTGCAGTGCGTATTTATTTTTCTTGTTGCACTGAAATACGCCCCTCCATGCTTTCACCAGAAATAACTGCAGAAGTGACCTGAAAATATATTTTGTCTGTTGGACTCAAATTGGCCACTATATGCTTTCAACAGAAATAACTGCAGAACTGAACTGAGTATATATCTTTCTTGTAGTACTGAAATATGCCCCTATATGCTTTCACCAGAAATAACTGCAGAAGTAACCAGAGAATATATATTTATTGTTGGACTGAAATACGCCTCTATACGGTTTCACCAGAAATTAGTGCAACAGTGCAGTGCGTATATATTTTTCTTGTTGCACTGAAATACGCTCCTATACGCTTTCACCAGAAATAACTGCAACAGTGCAGTGAGTATATATTTTTCATGTTTCACTGAAATACACCCCTATACGCTTTCACCAGAAATAACTGCAACAGTGCAGTGAGTATATATTTTTCATGTTGCACTGAAATACGCTCCTATACGCTTTCACCAAAAATAACTGCAATAGTGCAGTGAGTATATATTTTTCATGTTGTACAGAAATATGCCCCTATACGCTTTCAACAGAAATAACTGCAGCAGTGAACTAAGAATATATTTTTCTTGTTGAGCTAAAGTAGGCCACTATACGCTTTCAACAGAAAACTATTTGTGATGATCCCTACTCTCGGGTCACGTTACTGGGGCGAATTATACTAAGGAGCTCATCAAGTTACCACATAAATTCCCACCCACCTCTTCAAGATGACGGAATTATGCTAACTTACTCTTCTAGATTTTAACACCCCCAATATTGTCTATCACAATCGCTGCCACCACCTATACTATAAGGCAATAGGGGCCTATACTCATACTATATTCTATTAACCCAAAATCACCACCATAACACCAGTTATCTATATGGAAACACCCCCGATAACGCTATTCCCTTCGAAAGAGCATGTTCTATAATACCACAGGGAAGGGACTTATTAATGTTTAAATTTAATACACAATAGTGCAGTGCAATACAAAGAAAGTGTCAGATAAAAGATAAAAACTAAAATATACATACAATAACAATGCAGTGAAACCGATAAAATAAAAGGGATAAAATACAGAATATTGGCTTACTGAGATGCAGCAGTCATATTCCGGCTGTGGGGACAGCTGAAGATATGGACAGTCACTCCAAACGATGTGGATCCCCAAAATGGCTGACCCTTACCTATTCCCAAACACCCATTTTTATGGGGGGGGGCGGGCTTTGAGGGAACCTCCCGCCTTTCGGTCCAGCCTTCTGGACCGTCTGATATTATTCAGGCTTTTGCCCCACATTCCGACAAGGCTGACCGATGTGACAAAATGAATCATGGTGATTCCTCACCGTATAATAGGGACTGCAGGTACAGATGAGATCCCATAATCTCAGTCGCCCCGTCACAGTCATACAGACACCAAATATGATTGAGTTATGATTCCCAGAAGGCCAGATCCTGAATAGGAAGAAATGCCTCCTGTCCAGTATGGGGTGTCTGGATTCTCCCCGAAGCCAATGTCAGGCTGAACACAATTATTAGGGTTCTGAGGATGTGGGTGTTATGAGGTCGGAGTTATGGCTTCAGATATTATTTCATTCATCTACTGCATGGGTCAGACCACCCACTGGTCTAGTAGCCAACATGTCTGGAGTGGCTGTGCATTTTAAGTATCCCCCTCCCAGGTCTTCATTAGGATGCCCAAATAGCTTGTAATTAGCAGGCCAGTGCTAAATGGGGGCTTCCTATATACTTTCAGACTGGTTGGCACCTGAAAGTACAATTTGCATGTCCTTAAAAGATCCAAAGACCCTGATATACAGTACAATCAGCTATTGATACTGCAAGTTTAGGAAAAATCCATCTATCTATCTATCTACCTCAGATTTTCGTTACACTATTAAAGAGTGAAATGCGTATATATTTTTCTTGTAGTGTTGAAATACGACCCTATATGCTTTCACCAGAAATAACTGCAACAGAGCTGTGTGTATCACAAAAAAGTTTGGGTGCGGGATCCGAACTTAACCCGGACTTGACCCCGAACCTGAACCCTATTAAAGTCAATGGGCACTAAAATAGTCCTGGAAAAGGCTAGAGGGCTGCAAAGGTCAGCAAAATGTGGGTAAGTGCCATGCAAACAAATGTGGATAGGGAAATGATTTAAATAATTTTTTATTTTATTTTTAAATAAAAATTAAAAATCAAAATCTTGATCTAGGAAGAGGAAATGGATGTGGAGTACGAGGTTGAGGAGGCGTTAAGTGGGAATGCCATCAGCAGCACATCTAGCAGCATGCGTTTGTAGTCACACATCTTTCGATCATGAATAAACGTTTTTAGCAAATTTTGTTCCTTGTCAGCAATACACAGCAGGGGTTTTTCACCGCCAAAACGGGGTTCATATCACCCACCAATGAAACAGATGATTTTTAAAAATGTAGGCCCCTGGCATCCAGGCAGAGCAGGGTTTTTTCACCGACAAAATTGGGTTGATGTCACCCACCAATGGAAAAGACGATTTTTAAGAATGTAGATCCCTGGCACCCAGGCAGAGGAGGGGTTTATTCACGGCAAAACGGGGTTCATCTCACCCACCAATGGAACAGATGATTTTTAGAAATGTAGCCCCTGGCAGCCAGTCAGAGGAGGGGTTAATTCACATCAAAATGGGGTTCTTGTCACCCACCAATGGAACAGACGATTTTTAAAAATGTAGGCCCCTGGCAACCAGGCACAGGAGGTGTTTATTAATGGCAAAAATTGTAATTTTGCACCCAACAATTTAAAAGAAGATTTTCCACATTTTTGGTCACTATCACCTATGTAAAGCAGGGGTTTGTACCTGGCAAAAATGGTAATTTTGCACCCAACAATTTAAAAGAAGATGTTTCGGTCCCTGTCACCTATGCAGTGCAGGGTTACTTGACAGCAAAAAATTGGAATATATCAACCCCTGAACTCCCAGATGGATTAACTATATTATTGTCCCCGGCACTTTTGCAGCGCAATGGTAATTCCTGCCCTTAAAAAATAAGATTTTTTCACCACCCATGAATAACATGGATTTAAGTGGTATATTTTGGGGGTGTAGGACCTCATCGTTCTCAACATCATCTTCCACCCAGTCTTCACCCCTGCCCTTTTTGTCAGTCTGCACACCGCAGAAAGCCGCAGCAGTTTTTACTTGTGTTTCGTTATCATCAGAGATGTTCTGCGGCGGTCTTCCCATGTCCTCATCCTCAAACCCAAGTGGTTGGGTATTCGTGCACTCAATCTCTTCCACTTCTGGGCAGGGCTATGGTTATTGCCCTGGGAAACCCTGCCAGCAGTCATCAAAAAACATAATAGACTGTTGCATGACTTGGGGCTCAGATTGCTTGGCTAATTTGCAAGGGTGAGGTGAAAGACTAATGGGCATGGGCTGCAGATGCCAACTCTGAGCCTTAAGGTACTGGAGGCACTGTCAGCCACCCAATCTACTAGCACCTACCAAATAACGCTGCAGGTTCTGTCGCCTACTCACACCTGAGCAAGGTGTTTCACTTGGACCTGTAGTTGGCACTGAACGGCCATGTCCTCTCCCAGCAACAGGAGCTCCACCAACACCACCACGACCATGCCCATGTTCAATATTTGATATTCTCCTCATTATTTGCATTCACCCACCAAACTAACAGATGGTTTATCTCTGGTGTCAATTTAACTGCCAATAGTCAATAATTAAGTTCACTAACAGTAAGGCAGTGCCCGTGTCATAAACAGAATACATATTTAGGTCACACAACAGTGTAACAGAGCAATTCAATACAATTACTTCACTATCACCAAAAATTTGATTTGAAGTTAACGGTTTAATTTAACTGTCAGAAATGCTATCTACCACAAATCCTGTGTGTTTGCAACCAACTATGTAAATGCAGAGTTCAAAAGTTTACTTAACCACTTCAAGTCATTTTTCCCTTCCTGTCCAGGCCTAATTTTGCAAATCTGACATGTGTCCCTTTATGTGGTGTTAACTTTAGAACACTTTTACTTATCCAAGCCCTTCTGAGATTGTTTTCTCGTGACATATTGTACTTCATGATAGTCATAAATTTGAGTCAATATATTTCACCTTTATTTATGAAAAAATATAAAATTTCTCCAAAATTTAGAAAAATTTGTAATTTTCAAAATTTCTATTTCTCTGCTTTTAAAACAGAAAGTGATACCTCATAAGATATTGATTACTTGAAGGAAAGATAGAGAGAGACAGCGGCACTCACCAATTCCAAGATAAAACGTCCAATTTATTGTACTTGTTTAAGATAGGGTCAAGCAGGTCTGTGCACATAAATCACTGAAGGTACAGCCGTTTCACGATAGACGCACTTCATCATGCCTTACATGCTGTGGAGGTGGGTGGCCGATCTTAAAAGGTCAGGTTGAGCCACACCCCCTACTATGTCACATAGAGGAACAAGGTATTAACTCATTCTATGCTCTATAAAAAACAGAGATTCACAATGCATCAAACAAAAACAGATAAGTCATTAAAACCTAATGGTCCCGTTGCTTCTGTTTTAATTATCCTTAATGCTTCTCTCTGCAAAAGAAGATTTTTTCTGTCCCCGCCGCGCGGCGGTAATTTCACTATTTCTAGACCTACAAACTGTAAAAGGTCCTCGCGGTTCTGGTGCATTTCTTTCATATGTTGTATTAATCTGGTAGCTCCAATATCTGTCTTAAGGCTATGTTTGTGCTCTCTAAAGCGAACAAAGAGAGGTCTGAAGGTTTTTCCAATATAAACTATACTTAAACAAGTACAATAAATTAGACGTTTTATCTTGGAATTGGTGAGTGCCTCTGTCTCTCTCTATCTTTCCTTCAAGCACATAATTGTATCTACTTCAGCAGAGCACCAACCTATCCATTTACTGAATCGCACTACCTGTGTCCTCATCTTAATCCTGCATGAACTGGTCAGGTGTAGCAGTGCCGGCAGCGCTTTCTTCTTCTGTTTGTTTTTAAAATATTGATTACTTAACATTCCCCATATGTCTACTTTGCATTGGCATCAATGCAATTTTGTAAATGTCATTTTATATTTTAGAACGTTAGAACGTTAAATTTTGAAAACCCACTTTTTAAGGACCAGTTCAGGTCTGAAGTCACATTATGGGGCTTAAACAGTGGAAACCCCCCATGACTGACCCCATTGTAGAAACTACACCCCTCAGGTTACTTAAAACGGTAAGGGCTAACGGCAGTACTACCATCCCATCTCAAAGTGTGTTATAAGTGAGACTATTCGGGATTTGAATTACACAAGTGTGAACTACACAAGTGTGAATGTGAATCTCTCCACTAAGTATCGATCCCTATCAAAGCTGGACTCTCTTTTTAGCAACTGCATTCAACAAATTACAGTGGACTATATTTCTTATATTTTTATATATTTTATATATGTTTTATACGCTATACATTTACATTTTTATTTTTACATTACTACATTTATTTATGTGAATACCAGTACTACTAATAAAATTGCTGCATACAACCATATTCCTGTGTGCCTACCCAAACCTCCAAATTTTGTACATTTTCCGTTTTCCGGTGGGGTGAACCGGATTTTAGGGTAAGAGCACCAGATATCCATATTTTTTCCGTCAGTGAGCCACCTTATTAAATCACTTCATGAACTACATGATGTCTGAATTTTATTTTTTACATTAATCATGAGATAAACTCTTTGATTGGCTGATAAGTAGTGGGTTAAACTAATACTAAAGTCATAAAAATTAAGTAATATCACAAAGAGAATAAATCACAGTATTCAGTTATTTTAACTTTTCAAAGTAACCATCTTGTTCTTTGCTAACCATTTTTCACTGTTTGGACTTTCTACATGAGCTTAAAGGTTATGTACACCTTTGGAGGCAATTTTTAAATGAATGCCTGTTACTCATTTTTGGCTAAGAATCAAGTTGTCAATTGGCCTTTATTAAAAATACTGAGGTGTTCTGTCACAAAGAGTTAACAGTTTTTCTAGTTGTGTGACTGGTACTTTCTAGTGATGAGCGAGCCCCAAAGTATTCGGGTGTTCGAATGTTCGGGCCGAACACATTGCTATGTTAGTGTGCTCGGCCGATCACCCGAGTATAATGGAAGTCAATTGGAGACAACCAGGCACCCCCTTCTCTGAAGGGGGAGGGTGCCTGGTCCATAGGAAAAGGTCAGAAAGTGACAGAAACACCACTGAAATGGATCGGGAACAGCATGTGGACAATGTCTGGATGAATCTTGAATCTTGATGAATGCTGGTAACCATGTTGTCCGAGTTGTAAACCACGTTTACAGACTGACAAAAATATGCCCAAAACCCCCCAAAAAAATCTATATTTCAGGAAAAAATGTTAGGAAACATTGTTTCCTGTATATTAAATTGTATATAAAGTGCAAGTGCTGCTAAAAATTACAAGCAAGAGGGACTCCGAAACAGCCTGTATATCACATAAATGAGGGCCCTGTTCCAATTGTGGTACAATTGTTCAGGTAGTGGGACTCCTACACTCATAAAGCCTATGCACTAAGTGAAGGTGCTGCCAAAAATTACAAGGAAATGGTACTACAATACACCGTTTATTACACAAAAAAGAGGGCATCATACACACCCTTGAAAAATTATAATTGGTGGCCTGCTGGTGACCATCAAAAACATTTGGAGCAAGAGCCTGCTGGTGACCCTCTAAAACATTACGGGAGACGGCTGCTGGTGAGCTGACCCTGTAAAACATTATGGTTGAGGGCCTGCTTGTGAGCTAATCCTCTAAAACATTATGGCTGAGGGCATGCTGGTGAGCTGACCCTGTAAAACATTATGGTTGAGGGCCTGCTTGTGAGCTAATCCTCTAAAACATTATGGTTGAGGGCATGCTGGTGAGCTGACCCTGTAAAACATTATGGTTGAGGGCTTGCTGGTGAGCTGGCCCTCTAAAACATTATGGATGAGGGCCTGCTGGTGAGTTGACCCTCTAAAACATTATGGTTTCGGGCCTGCTGGTAAGCTGACCCTCTAAAACATTATGGTTGATGGCCTACTGTTGAGCTGACCCTCTAAAACATTATGGTTGAGGACCTGCTGGTGAGCTGACCCTCTAAAACATTATGGTTGAGGGCCTGCTGGTGAGCTTACCCTATAAAACATTATGGTTGAGGGCCTGCTGGTGAACTCACCCTCTATAAAAATTGTAGTGGAGGGAATATATACAATCTGGATGAGGACGATGAGTAGGAAATAACAAGATTCAACCAAATACACTTTTTTTTGTGGTAAAAAAGCTGCATGGGAATACACTACAGTAGACTGAGTACATTATAAACAATACATTGAAATTGCCTTTATGTTCATCATCAGCTCAGCTCTCCTATGGTGGAATTGAGCAGTAAGGGGCAATCTAGGATTTGTTTATTTTTATCAACCTGTCAGCATTGTCAGTGGACAAGCAGATACGCTTATCTGTTATAATGCCACCAGCAGCACTAAATACACGCTCAGACAAAACGCTGGCAGCAGGGCAGGCCAGCACCTCCAAGGAGTAGAGCGCAAGTTTGTGCCACGTGTCCAGCTTGGACACCCAGTAGTTGTAAGGCACTTTGAGATCATTTAGGACACTGACATGGTCTGTGATGTATTCCTTTACCATCTTCCAAAACTTTTCCCTCCTTGTGCCACTAGGCCGCGCTTAAGGATGAGGTTGCTGGCGGGGTGTCATGAAAGTGTCCCGTGCCTTGGAGAGTGTTGCCCTGCCTTTGTTGGAACTGCTGTGTGTTCCCCTTGTCTCCCTTCCTCGGTTGCCTAAGGAAGTACAGACTCTGCCGGCCGCATTGTCAGATGAAAATTTTGGAGCAATCTGTCAGCAAGTACCTTCTCACAAGAATAAGAGATGAGAAGTTCTCTTTGTAGCGGGGGTCGAGAAGGGTGAACACCCAGTAATCTATGTTATCTAAAATGCGTATAACTTGAGGGTCGTGGGATAGGCAGCCTAACAGAAAGTCAGCCATGTGTGCCAGAGTACAAATAGGCAAGACGTCGATGTCAACATCAGGATGACTCTCCAATCCATCCCCTCATCCTCCTCCTCCTCTTCTGCCCATCCACTCTGAACAGATGGAATTAAAGTTCCATGCGTACTACCCTCTGTAGCAGAGGCAACTGTCTCCAGCTCCTCCTCCTCTTCATGGCCCAATTTGCGCTTAGAAGATGAACTGTGGGTGGTCTGGCTATCACCCTGTGTAATGTTCTCCCCCATTTACTCATCTGCGACATTCAGAGCGTCCTCCTTAATTGTGTGCAACGATCCTCACAAAGGTCTGACATCAATGCCCACTCCTCGCTTGTGAATAGTGACAGTTGACTGGAAAGGCGACAACCATGCTGCAGCTAGTATTCCACAACTGCCCTCTGCTTCTCACAAAGCCTGGCCCACATGTAGAAGGTAGAGTTCCAGTGCGTGCTCACGTTGCACAACAGTCTGTGAGCTGGAAGCCGCAAGCGCTGTTGCAGCGTTGACAGACCGTCTGAAGCTGTTGATGACTTGCGGAAATGGGCACACACGTGGCGTGCCTTCACTAGTAGCTCTGCCAAATTGGGGTAGGTTTTTATAAGCCAATAAACCACTTAGTTTAAGACGTGGGCTAGTCATGCGATGTGTGTCAGGTTGCCGAGCTCCAAAGCCGCCACCAATTTACGGACACTGTATCAGATACAACCATGCCTGGTTGTAGGTTGAGTAGCGAGAGCCACAGCGCGGTCTGGTCCCTTATACCCAGCCACAGCTCTGCGGCTGTGTGCTGTTTGTCCCCTAAGCAGATCAGCTTCAGCACGGTTTGTTGATGCTTACCCACAGCAGTGCTACACTGCTTCCAGCTAGCGACTGATGGCTGACTGCTGTTGGAGGCTAAAGTGGAGGAGGAGGTGGCGGCGGAGGAGAAGTGGGGGTTGGAGCCAGAAACATAGCTGCTGATGGAGACCCTGATGGACGTTGGGTCTTCAATCCTGGGCATGGGTAGCACCTGTGTCATCCCAGGGTACCACTCACTCCCGGCCTCCACAACATTCATCCAGTGTGCGGTCAGGGAAATGTAGCGTCCCTGGCCACCAGCAATTGTCCATGTGTCCGTGGTGAGGTGGACCTTCCCAGTAAGTGCGTTGGTCAGGGCACGGTTGATGTTCTGGGACACATGCTGGTGTAAGGCGGGCACGGCACACCATGAAAAATAGTGGCGGCTGGGGACAGGCCGCCGACATCAGGCTGCGGAAGCCCTCTGTGTCCACAAGCCTAAATGGCAACATTTCAAGGGCCAGTAATTTAGAAAGTTGAGCATTTAGTGCTATGGCCTGTGGGCGGCTGGGTATTTGCTCTTGCGTTCAAATGCCTGTGTTATCGATATTTGGACGCTGCGCTGGGACAGGGAAGTGGATGTTGTTGCTGATGGTTAATGCGAAGGTCCAGGCGCAGAGCAAGGGGCCTCCGGGCCTACGCCTTCGACAGGGGATTGGCCAGCAGTGCATAAGACAAGGGAAGAGGAGGCAGTGGTGTGATTTGCAGACCCAGATTGTGGACCCAGCATTCGGCTTACTTATTAGGGTGCTTGGCTGCCATGTGGCGGATCATGCTGGTGGTGGTGAGGTTGCTAGTGTTCATGCCCTGGCTCATTTTGGTATGGCACAGATTGCAAAGTACCACTCTTTTGTCGTCTGCACTTTCCTCAAAAAAGCGCCATGCTGCGGAACACCTACCCCTTGGCAAGATAGATTTACACATGGGGGTGCTCCGTGTAACGGTTGGGGACCTGTTTGGTGTTTGTCGACTTCTCCCTTTTGCAATCCCACTGCCTCTTCCAGACTGTTGCGGTGCTGTAGATCCCTCCCCCTCTGTACTGCTGTCCTTGCTCGGCTTTTGACCTTCCCATGTTGGGTCAGTGACCTCATCGTTCACCACCTCCTCTTCCACTTCCTCACTCTGCTCATCCTCCTGACTTGACCTAACCACAACCTCAGTGATTGACAACTGTGTCATGAAGAAATTATTGCCATTCACCACCGTCATCTTCTTGAGACTGTGAAGGCTCAAGAGGTTGGGAATCAGGGCACAATCTCTCAGGTACCTCTTCAAGCGTGCTTAGTAAGAGAGCCAAACCAAGTACAGGCGATGAAAAGAGTTCATGTGAATATCCGAATGTGGGATCACTTGTTTCACCAGACTCGACATGATAGGAGGAAGGAGGATC
This sequence comes from Bufotes viridis, assembly GCA_033119425.1. Classification (NCBI taxonomy): domain Eukaryota; kingdom Metazoa; phylum Chordata; class Amphibia; order Anura; family Bufonidae; genus Bufotes; species Bufotes viridis. Next base: position 416,047,671 of record CM065589.1, on the reverse strand, counting down.
AGAGTGAGGATTCGGTTGACCAGACTCTTGGCTACAGAGACTGGACTTAGTGGAAGAGAGGGGGCGCAATGAAACAGCAGCCACAGTTTCATTGCGCCCAGTGACCCGGCCTCTGCTTGCACCATCAGCATCACACCCACTTTCCTGTCCCTTTGTGCTCGCCTTCTTCATATTAATGGTTTTGTCTGTAGATTTAGCACAGATTGTTTTACTATCCGCTAAAGACACAGTTTTCTGATGCTGGACAGTATTGGTTACAGAACAACACAGATTTTAGACACTATACTAGGTCTAGATTAATGGAAGTTGTTATATTGATAGTGTTTTTAGAAGCAGTTCAGTCATGGATACAAAAACCCACAGATTTTGGACACTACACTAGTCCCAGATTAATGGAAATTGTAATATAGAAAGTGTTTTTAGATGCAGTTCAGTATTGGATACAACAACACACAGATTTTAGACACTACACGTGGCCCATATTAATGGAAGTTGTAATATAGACAGTGTTTTTAGATGCAGTTCAGTACTGGGTATAGAACACAACAGATTTTGGACATTACACTAGGCCCAGATTAATGGAAGATAAGTTCTCGCCAGCCAATCACTGTAATACCACCAGCTCACATGTACTTACCTGCACCTTTATTGGCTGCTTAAAACCCACAATACGTGCGGTGCGGAGACTCGAGCATTTGCTTGAGCACATGCTGTATTTGGCTGAGTCCCGCCATGCGCCGAGCATAGCGATGCTCGAGCCGAACCGGTACTCGGCTGAGCATGCTCGCTCATCACTAGTACTTTCCCAATCATTTTGTGCAGGTCATCTAATAAACCTTATCTTTAAACTACATAAGAGGTCATAAACATTTATTTAAGTCACATTATTATCAATAAGATAAGAACCAAGCTATAATGAGTGTTTATACAGTGCCGTGCAAAAGTAATCACCTTTACTCTTTACTTTTTTGGCGTTTTGTTACATTGCAGCCTTAAGTTCAATGTTTTGTTAATCTGAATTTTATGTGATGAATCAGAATACAATAGTCTAAGTTGATGAAGTGAAATGAGAAAATATATAAATAAAACTATTGTTTAGAAAAAGAAAACAGAAAATTGGCATGTGCGTATGTATTCACCTCCTTTGTTAGGAAGCCCGTAAAAAGCTCTGGTGCAACCAATTACCTTTAGAAGTCACATAATTAGTGAAATCATGTCCAGCTATGTGCAATCTAAGTGTCACATGATCTGTCATTACATATACACACCTTTTTTGAAAGGCCCCAGATGCTGCAACATCTAAGCAAGAGGCATCACTAACCAAACACTGCCATGAAGACCAAAGAAACTCTCCAAACAAGTAAGGGACAGTTTTGTTGAGAAGTACAAGTCAGGGCTAGGTTATAAAAAAATATACAAATCTTTGATGATCCCCAGGAGCACCATCAAATGGAAAGAACATGGCACAACAGCAAACCTGCCAATAGACGGCTGCCCACCAAAACTCACGAACTTGGCACGGAGGGCATTAATCAGAGAGGCAGCACAAAGACCTAAGGTAACTCTGAAGGAGCTGCAGAGTTCCACAGCAGAGACTGGAGTATCTGTACATAGGACAATAATAAGCCGTACGCTCCATATAGTTGGGCTTTATGGCAAAGTGGCCAGAAGAGCGCCATTACTTTCAGCTAAAAACAAAAAGGCACTTTGTGAGTTTGCAAAAAGGCATGTGGGAGACTCCCAAAATGAATGGAGGAAGGTGCTCTGGTCTGATGAGACTAAAATTTAACTTTTCATCCATCAAAGAAAATGCTATGTCTGGCGCAAACCCAACACATCACATCACCCAAAGAACACCATCCCCACAGTAAAACATGGTGGTGGCAGCATCATGCTGTGGGCATGTTTTTCAGCAGCTGGGACTGGGAAACCGGTCAGAGTTGAGGTAAAGATGGATGGTGCTAAATACAGGGATATTCTTGAGCAATACCTGTACCACTCTGTGCGTGATTTGAGGCTAGGACGGAGGTTCATCTTCAAGCAGGACAATGACCCCAAACACAATGCTAAAGCAACATTTGAGTGGTTTAAGGGGAAACATGTAAATGTGTTGGAATGGCCTAGTCAAAGCCCAATCAATCAATAAAAAATCTGTGGTCAGACTTAAAGATTAATGTTCACAAGCGCAAACCATGCAACTTGAAGGAGCTGGAGCAGTTTTGCAAGGAGGAATGGTCAAAAATCCCAGTGGTAAGATGTGGCAAGCTCATAGAGACTTATTCAAAGCGACTTGGAGCTGATTGCTGCAAAAGGTGGCTCTACAAAGTATTGACTTCAGGAGGGGTGAATAGTTATTCACATTGACTTTTTCTGTAATTTTGTACTATTTGTTTGCTTCACAATAAAAAAAACAAGCATCTTCAAAGTCGTGGGCATGTTCTGTAAATTAAATGATGCAAATCCTCAAAAAAGTCAAGGGGGTGAATACTTTTGCAAGGCACTGTAATGTCAAAGGGTGGAGAAAAGGAGTCCATCTGCTCCTGGTCTGACGAAAAAGACATAAAATCCAAAGGTTGCTTCTATGGGCATGTCTGCTCTGTACAGAAAAAAGGAAGACATATTTTTTATAAAGACCAATTGAAAAATTATTTTAGCTTAAAATACATAATGCAGTACAATACAATGTTTTTTGGTGTCTTGAAGGTGTTTCTATATATGCTGCTGCACCTTCACTTTTTTGTCCAACTTTGTGACTGTGGGCCATGTAATTTAAAAATACATCCTTCTGTTATTCTCTCCAACTAATGTCAAACCAGATGAGATGACATTTCCTTGCAGAATTAATAAATTATTTTTGAAGTTACAGTAATCATGCTGCCTTCAGTTTTAAATAATGACAACCAAATCCCAAATCAGTGGGCACAGGGTAATTTTAACTTAATGCACAAAATGCAATGAGGACAATAAGACCCATTTTCCATCTCCCACTACTTAATATTTTTCACCATTTATTATGGAGTCTGTTATATATTTTGGTTCGTATGCTAATGAATACCTTTTTACTGTTCAAACCATATTTTTAGGATCCTCATTAAAGGAATATTTCAGCATTTAGACATTGATGTCTTATTCTATGGGTTGGTCATCAATACCATGTTGGTGGGAGTCTTACACCTAGCACAACAGTCGATCAGATGCTTTTGGCAGTTCCCAGTGCCGAAAAAACACCAATGGCTTATCCAGATACTAGGTCATCAATATCTATAACCTGAAAAACCCCTTAAACCTCTTCTGTTGTGGGCGAAGCTCTGAAATCCCACGATTAATATGCTTTCCTTATCCACCCAAAAACATCCTTTTTTTTTGTTTTTTTGTTTTTTTTGTTTTTTAAAAACTTTTATTGACAATTATTCAGTTACAAGTAAGCGAAAAATAAGCCGGTATGGCAAAGTGCAGATGCAATACGTGCGGGATATTACAAACAAACATTGTGTCCCATCATTGCTACAAAGGCAATAAGAGTAAATGAATCTTAAACCATTGCTTCTCATGATTCCACGTATCTGAAAGCTTTCCAAGCTTTCCACCTAGTCTCAAATTTGTTATGAGAATAAGTCTCCCAGGCGGCCAATTCTTCAAATCTATAGAGGGAGTCGATCTTGTTAAACCAGTGGTCTAGGGATGGGGTGTCAGGGGTCAGCCAGTGCCTCGGCAGTGAAAGGCGAGCTGCACATAACAATTGTCTGACCAAATATGAGTGGGGGAAAGGGGAATCTGACGTGTCCAGATTGAGTAGGGCTAAAATAGGGTTAGGGTCAAGCTTTGTACCACAGATGGTGTTACATTTCTCAAAAATAGAGTTCCACCATGTCTGTACAATCGGGCAGGTCCACCATATGTGATAGAAGGAGCCTTTGTCCACTTTACATCGCCAGAAAATATCCGAATTTTAAGGAGAGAATCTACTAGTGACATCAGGGGTTTTATACCACCTAGAGAGCAGTTTGTATCCGTTCTCCTGAATCCTTACACACCTGGAGGAGGTATGGGGAGTCAGGTACAGTTTGGATTTCTGGATATCGGAAAACGTGTGCTGTAGATCCTTCTCCCATAGACGGATAAAAGCTGGGGTGGGCATTAAGACGGGGATGCATAGGCGTTTATATAGCTGTGAGATTTGCTTGGTTGGTGGCCTTTGGTTCAAAACAAGACTCTCAAACCAGGTTACAGGTCTCAGCAAAGAGGAGTAAGATATGTGCTTGGAAATATATGTCTGTAGAAAGTGAGTGCCCTGGTAGTATTTAATCAAGTCAGGGTGAGAGGCTTTGATAAGGTTTTCTGAAAGGGTTCCCTCTTCATCAAACAGTTGAAGAATAGGAGTGTTTAGCGTTCTGAGGGAGGTGGGAAGGGTCTGAATTAGTTCTTTGGGTGCAAGTGCAATAACATCTTTTACCTGTATTAATGGGGAGGGCAAGGGGAAACCCCAAGGCGATGAGAGGAACCATTCCCAAGCAGAGAGAGTAGCTTTGACAGTGGGAGGGCAGGGGAGCGGAACATGTCCTTTATCCAGTGGCAGTACTAAAAGGCTCCTAAAGGGGCGAAGATATTGGGCCAAACCAGGAAAGAGTCTGAGTATTAAGGGAAGACAATTGGTCTCGTATAGATTGAAGTAAAGGAGTGTAGTTCAACTGGAAGAACTTATGTAAATCAGAAGTAAGTTTAACCCCCAGGTAAGTAATGGAAGGTGTATTCCAATTAAAAGGGGAACTACTAGCCAGGGCAGTTCGGCTAGCAGGGGAAAGACCAACACCCAGGACGAAGGAACTACTCATGTTTAGAGATGAGCGAACACCTGGATTAGGCCACTCTCATTTATTTTGGACCAGCACCCAGACAGAGGATACAGGTCCCACAGCAAGGAATCATGCGTCATATCATCCACCACTGGAGAAGGCCACTCTCATTTATTTGGGACCAGCACCCAGACAGAGGAGAGAGGTCCCACATCAAGGAATCATGCGTCATATCAACCCCCACAGGAGAAAGCCACTCTCATTTATTTTGGACCAGCACCCAGACAGAGGATACAGGTCCCACAGCAAGGAATCATGCCTCATATCAACCAACAACAGAGAAGGCCACTCTCATTTATTTCGGCACAGCACCCAGACAGAGGATACAGGTCCCACAGCAAGGAATCATGCCTCATATCAACCACCAACTGAGAAGACCACTCTCATTTATTTATATCACCCACCACAGGAGTAGGCCACCATTTAATGGGACCCCGGCAACCATGTCAGATGGCACAAACATCAGCTTCACATCACCCAGCACAAGAGAAGGCCACTTTGAGAGACTTTGACCCCTGCACCCAGACGGAGGAGAGAGGTTTTCACAGCAGAGAATCATGCATTTAGATCACCCACCACAGGAGTAGGCCACCATTTAATGGGACCCCGGCAACCATGTCAGATGGCACAAACATCAGCTTCACATCACCCAGCACAAGAGAAGGCCACTTTGAGAGACTTTGACCCCTGCACACAGACGGAGGAGAGAGGTTTTCACAGCAGAGAATCATGCATTTAGATCACCCACCACAGGAGTAGGCCACCATTTAAAGGGCTTCTGTCACCCCCACTGACGAATTTTTACTAGCTGACATTAGCTACTTGCTAATGTCAGCTGAGTTCAAACATATGTTTAATATCTTTTTTTCTGTTTTCAATCTTCTTAAAAACGTACTTTTGTCATATGTAAATTAGCTTCGCTACCAGCAAGTTGGGCGGGTACTTGCTGGTAGCCGCCGCATCTTCATGGCCTTGGAACGCCCCCTCTTCTTTGATAGACAGGGCCAGCGCGTCTCCTCCTCTCGCTGGCCCTGTCTGCAGCTGCAATCCCGCGCCTGCGCCTGCCTCGGTCTTTAGTCGGCGCAGGCGCTCTGAGTGAAGGACGCCGCTAGGCGCTCCGTCCTCAGTGCGCCTGCACTGATGACGCCAGCGCTACACCCGGAAGAGAAGACGCCGGCATCCCTGGTAAAGAGCAGGCGATGCCGGCGTCTTTTCTTCCGGGTGTAGCGCTGACATCATCGGCGCAGGCGCACTGAGGACGGAGCGCCTAAGCGAGCGTCCTTCACTCAGAGCGCCTGCGCCGACTAAAGACCGAGACGGCGCAGGCGCGGGATTGCAGCTGCAGACAGGGCCAGCGAGAGGAGGAGAGCGCGCTGGCCCTGTCTATCAAAAGAAGAGGGGGCGTTCCAAGGCCATGAAGATGCGGCGGCTACCAGCAAGTACCCACCCAACTGGCTGGTAGCGAATCTAATTTACATATGACAAAAGTAGGTTTTTAAGAAGATTGAAAACAGAAAAAAAGATATTAAACATATGTTTGAACTCAACTGACATTAGCAAGTAGCTAATGTCAGCTAGTGAAAATTCGTCAGTGGGGGTGACAGAAGCTGTTTAATGGGACCCCGGCAACCATGTCAGATGGCACAAACATCAGCTTCACATCACCCAGCACAAGAGATGGCCACTTTGAGAGACTTTGACCCCTGCACCCAGACGGAGGAGAGAGGTTTTCACAGCAGAGAATCATGCATTTAGATCACCCACCACAGGAGTAGGCCACCATTTAATGGGACCCCGGTAACCATGTCAGATGGCACAAACATCAGCTTCACATCACCCAGCACAAGCGAAGGCCACTTTGAGAGACTTTGACCCCTGCACCCAGACGGAGGAGAGAGGTTTTCACAGCAGAGAATCATGCATTTAGATCACCCACCACAGGAGTAGGCCACCATTTAATGGGACCCCGGCAACCATGTCAGATGGCACAAACATCAGCTTCACATCACCCAGCACAAGAGAAGGCCACTTTGAGAGACTTTGACCCCTGCACCCAGACGGAGGAGAGAGGTCTCACAGCAGAGAATCTAGGCATTTAGATCACCCACAACAGGAGAAGGCCGCTCAGTGACTTAGGCCTTGGCACCGACACAGAGCAGACCAGGTCAGATGGCACAAACATCAGCTTCACATCAACCACCACAGGAGAAGGCACTTTGAGAGACTTTGACCCCTGCACCCAGAAGGAGGAGAGAGGTCCTACAGCAGATTGATTCAGGCATTTATATCAGCCAGCACAGGAGAAGGCCGCTTTCAGTGACTTAGGCCTTAGCACCGACACAGAGGAGACAGGCCAGATAGCACAAGCATCAGTTTCACATCAACCACCACAGGAGAAGGGCACTTTTAGAGACTTTGACCCCTGCACCCAGAAAGAGGAGAGAGGTCCCACAGCAGAGATTCAGGCATTTATATCAGCCAGCACAGGAGAAGGCCGCTTTCAGTGACTTAGGCCTTAGCACCGACACAGAGGAGACAGGTCAGATAGCACAAGAATCAGTTTCACATCAACCACCACAGGAGAATGGCACTTTCAGAGACTTTGACCCCTGCAGCCACACGGAGGAGAGAGGTCCCACAGCAGAGAATCAGGCATTTATATCAGCCAGAACAGGAGAAGGCTGCTTTCAGTGACTTAGGCCTTAGCAGCGACACAGAGGAGACAGGCCAGATAGCACAAGCATCAGTTTCACATCAACCACCACAGGAGAAGGGCACTTTTAGAGACTTTGACCCCTGCACCCAGAAAGAGGAGAGAGGTCCCACAGCAGAGATTCAGGCATTTATATTAGCCAGCACAGGAGAAGGCCGCTTTCAGTGACTTAGGCCTTAGCACCGACACAGAGGAGACAGGTCAGATAGCACAAGAATCAGTTTCACATCAACCACCACAGGAGAATGGCACTTTCAGAGACTTTGACCCCTGCAGCCACACGGAGGAGAGAGGTCCCACAGCAGAGAATCAGGCATTTATATCAGCCAGAACAGGAGAAGGCCGCTTTCAGTGACTTAGGCCTTAGCACCGACACAGAGGAGACAGGTCAGATAGCACAAGCATCAGTTTCACATCAACCACCACAGGAGAATGGCACTTTCAGAGACTTTGACCCCTGCAGCCACACGGAGGAGAGAGGTCCCACAGCAGAGAATCAGGCATTTATATCAGCCAGAACAGGAGAAGGCCGCTTTCAGTGACTTAGGCCTTAGCACCGACACAGAGGAGACAGGTCAGATAGCACAAGCATCAGTTTCACATCAACCACCACAGGAGAAGGGCACTTTTAGAGACTTTGACCCCTGCACCCAGAAAGAGGAGAGAGGTCCCACAGCACAGAATTAGGCATCATGTCAACCACCACAGGAGTAGGCCACCTTTTGTTTCTTTGACCCCTGCACCCAGAAAGAGGAGAGAGGTCCCACAGCAGTGAATCAGGCATTTATATCAGCCACCACAGGAGAAGGCCGCTTTCAGTGACTTTGGCCCCCTGCACCCACACAAAGGAGCCATGTCAGACAGCACAAGTATAACATTCATATCACCCAGCACAGGAGAAGGACACTTTCATGTACTTTGGCCCCGGCACCCAGACAGAGGGAAGGTTCATTCAACTCTGGGTTGCACCCCAAGATCCTACTTAATTTCAAAAATTGATTTTTCAATGAAGAAGTGGCCAGGAGTACAAGACAACATGGTTTAAGGCAGTTATTAAGGACTATTCTGCACAAGGGAGGGTCAGGTCTTGTGGGATCCATGCCTGGTTCAGTTTTATAAACGTCAGCTTGTCCACTTTGGCTGCGGACAGGCGGCTGCGTTTGTCAGTAATGACGCCCCCTGCCGTGCTGAATACACGTTCAGATAAAACGCTGGCCGCCGGGCAGGCCAGCACCTCCAAGGCATAACATGCTAATTCTGGCCACGTGGACAATTTGGAAACCCAGAAGTTGAATGGGGCCGAACCATCTGTCAGTATGTGGAGTTGTGTGCAGATGTACTGTTCAACCATGTTAGTGAAATGTTGCCTCCTGCTAACACGTTCCGTATCAGGTGGTGGGGCAGTTAGCTGTGGCGTGGAGACAAAACTTTTCCACATTTCTGCCATGCTAACCCTGCCCTCAGAGGAGCTGGCCGTGACACTGCTGCGTGGGCGACCTCTAGCTCCTCCTCTGCCTTGGCCTTGGCCTTCCACCTGTTCCCCTGTGACAGTTGGGAATGCTCTCAGGAGCGCGTCTACCAGTGTGCGCTAGTACTCGCGCATCTTCCTATCACGCTCCAGTGCAGGAAGTAAAGTGGGCACATTGTCTTTGTACCGTGGATCCAGCAGGGTGGCCACCCAGTAGTCAGCTCACGTTAAAATGTGGGCAACTCTGCTGTCGTTGCGCAGGCACTGCAGCATGTAATCGCTCATGTTTGCCATGCTCCCCAGAGGTAAGGACAAGCTGTCCTCTGTGGGAGGCGTATCGTCATCATCCTCTGTATCCCCCCAGCCACGCACCAGGGATGTGCCTGCGCTTTGCTGGGTGCCACCCCGCTGTGAACCTGCTTCATCCTCATCCTCCTCCACCTCCTCCTCATCCTCCTCATCCTCCAGTAGTGGTCCCTGGCTGGCCACATTTGTACCTGCCCTCTGCTGTTGCAAAAAACCTCCCTCTGAGCCACTTCTAACAGACTGGCCTGAAAGTGCTAAAAACGACCTGTCATCCTCCTCCTCCTCCTCCTGGCCCTGGCCCACCTCCTCTTCCATCATCGCCCTAAGCGTTTTCTCTAGGAGACATAGAATTGGTATCGTCACGCTGATAACTGTGGCATCGCCACTGGCCATGTTGGTGGCGTACTCTAAACAGCGTAACAGGGCACACAGGTCTCGCATGGAGGCCCAATCATTGGTGGTGAAGTGGTGCTGTTCCGCAGTGCGACTGACTCGTGCGTGCTGCAGCTGAAACTCCACTATGGCCTGCTGCTGCTCGCACAGTCTCTCCAGCATGTGCAAGGTGGAGTTCCACCGGGTGGGCACGTCGCATATTAGGCGGTGAGCGGGAAGGCCGAAGTTCCGCTGTAGCGCTGACAGGCGAGCAGCGGCAGGATGTGAATGCCAGAAGCGCGCACAGACGGCCCGCACTTTATGCAGCAGCTCTGACATGTCTGGGTAGTTGTGAATGAACTTTTGCACCACCAAATTCAGCACATGCGCCAGGCAAGGGATGTGCGTCAAACCGGCTAGTCCCAGAGCTGCCACGAGATTTCGCCCATTATCGCACACCACCAGGCCGGGCTTGAGGCCAACCGGCAGCAACCACTGGTCGGTCTGTTGTTCAATACCCCGCCACAACTCCTGCGCGGTGTGGGGCCTGTCCCCCAAACATATGAGTTTCAGAATGGCCAGCTGACGTTTACCCCGGGCTGTGCTGAAGTTGGTGGTGAAGGTGTGTGGCTGACTGGATGAGCTGGTGGAAGCAGAGGAGGAGGAGGAGGAAGCCGAGTAGGAGGAGGAGGCTACAGGAGGCAAAGAATGATGCCCTGTGATCCTTGGCGGCGGAAGGACGTGCGCCAAGGAACTCTCCGCCTGGGGCCCAGCCGCCACTACATTTACCCAATGTGCAGTTAGGGAGATATAGCGTCCCTGGCCGTGCTTACTGGTCCACGTATCTGTGGTTAGGTGGACCTTGCCACAAATGGCGTTGCGCAGTGCACACTTGATTTTATCGGACACTTGCATGTGCAGGAAGGCACGGCTGTCTTGGAGAAGTAGTGGCGGCTGGGAACCACATACTGGGGGACAGCCATGGCCATCAGCTGTTTGAAGCTGTCTGTGTCCACCAGCCGGAATGACAGCATTTCAAAGGCCAGTAGTTTAGAAATGCTGGCATTCAGGCCAAGGGCTCGAGGGTGACTAGGTGGGAATTTGCGCTTCCTCTCAAAGGTTTGAGAGATGGAGAGCTGAATGCTGCTGTGTGAAGTAGTGGAGACGCTAGGTGACGGTGGCGGTGGTGGTGGTGGTGTCGGTGGCACATCCTCTGTTTGCTGCTCGGCAGGTGGCAACATTCCTCTTGAGGCGGAAGCCGAGGCAGCAGCGCTAAAGGAAGCAGGGGGAGCCTGAGCGGGTTCCTTGTTTTTAAGGTGTGTACTCCACTGCAGTTCATGCTTTGCATGTAGATGCCTGATCATGCAGGTGGTGCTCAGGTTAAGAACGTTAATGCCTCGCCTCAGGGTCTGATGGCACAGCGTGCAAACCACTCTGGTCTTGTCCTCAGCACATTGTTTGAAGAAGTGCCATGCCAGGGAACTCCTTGAAGATTCCTTTGGGGTGCTGGGTCCCTGTTTGCGCTGGCCAAAAGCAGGCGAACTCTCTGGACGGCGGCTGTTCTTCTTTTGCCCCCTGCTCCCTCTTTGGCTTCGCTGTTGTCTCGGTCTCACCACTGCCTCTTCCTCTGAACTATTTAAGTCAGGGGCACGACCTTCAGTCCATGTGGGGTCTAAGACCTCATCGTCCTCTGCATCGTCTTCCACCCAGTCTTCCTCCCTGACCTCCTCCTGTTCAGTCTGCACACTGCAATAAGACGCGGCAGTGGGCACCTGTGTTTCGTCATCATCAGACACTCGGTCACTCTGCTGTGGTGGTATTCCCATGTCCTCATCATCTGGATACATAAGTGGTTGTGCGTCAGTGCATGGAATGTCTTCCACCGCTGGGGAAGGGATAGGTGGACGCCCTGGAAAACCGTGGGAGCAGAGTCTTCAAACAGAAGAAGAGACTGCTGCATAACTTGAGGCTCAGCCAGTTTCCCTGATATGCATGGGGGTGATGTGACAGACTGATGGGCTTGGTTTTCAGGTGCCACCTGTGCGCTTTCCGCAGAAGACTGGGCGGAAGACAATGTGGTGAACGTGCTAGAAGCACTGTCGGCCACCCAATCGACTAATGCCTGTACCTGCTCAGGCCTTACCATCCTCATAACGGCATTGGGCCCCACCAAATATCGCTGTAAATTCTGCCAGCTACTTGAGGGAGTTGTTTCACTACTTTGTGCGCCTGAGGCCGAACGGCCACGTCCTCTGCCAGCAACAGAGGCTCCACGGACACCACCACGACCGCGTCCTCGTCCCTTAATAGAATGTTTCCTCATTGTTGCGATTCAACTCGCACCACAATAAAATATATTATTTTTAGCCCCAAAATTCCCACACTGGAAGATATAATTCCTTTTTCCGGTATTAATTACAAGAACACTGCTGCTAATTGGACACCAGATTTTTATAATGCTAGTTTTGGTACATAGATCCCCACACGGGGAAATATAATTGCTTTTTAGAGGAGTGAAAACGTGAGGCCTAGTTTTTCTGGTCTAACAAACACCAGATTGATTAAATTGGCCTTTTTTCAGCAAAATTACAACACTGGACAATAATGCCTTTTGGCGGTATTAATTACAAGAACACTGCTGCTAATTGGACACCAGATTTTTTATAATGCTAGTTTTGGTACATAGATCCCCACACGGGAAATATAATTCCTTTTAGAGGAGTGAAAACGTGAGGCCGAGTTTTTCTGGTCTAACAAACACCAGATTGATTAAATTGGCCTTTTTTTCAGCAAAATTACAACACTGGACAATAATGCCTTTTGGCGGTATTAATTACAAGAACACTGCTGCTAATTGGACACCAGATTTTTTATAATGCTAGTTTTGGTACATAGATCCCCACACGGGGAAATATAATTCCTTTTTAGAGGAGTGAAAACGGAGGCCGAGTTTTTCTGGTCTAACAAACACCAGATTGATTAAATTGGCCTTTTTCAGCAAAATTACAACACTGGACAATAATGCCTTTTGGCGGTATTAATTACAAGAACACTGCTGCTAATTGGACACCAGATTTTTTATAATGCTAATTTTGGTACATAGATCCCCACACGGGGACATATAATTCCTTTTTAGAGGAGTGAAAACGTGAGGCCTAGTTTTTCTGGTCTAACAAACACCAGATTGATTAAATTGGCCTTTTTTTCACCAAAATTACAACACTGGACAATAATGCTTTTTGGAGGTATTAATTACAAGAACACTGCTGCTAATTGGACACCAGATTTTTTATAATGCTAGTTTTGGTACATAGGTCCCCACACGGGGAAATATAATTCCTTTTTAGAGGAGTGAAAACGTGAGGCCGAGTTTTTCTGGTCTAACAAAGACCAGATTGATTAAATTGGCCTTTTTTTCAGCAAAATTACAACACTGGACAATAATGCTTTTTGGCGGTATTAATTACAAGAACACTGCTGCTAATTGGACACCAGATTTTTTATAATGCTAGTTTTGGTACATAGGTTCCCACACGGGGAAATATAATTCCTTTTTAGAGGAGTGAAAACGTGAGGCCTAGTTTTTCTGGTCTAACAAACACCAGATTGATTAAATTGGCCTTTTTTTCAGCAAAATTACAACACTGGACAATAATGCCTTTTGGCGGTATTAATTACAAGAACACTGCTGCTAATTGGACACCAGATTTTTTATAATGCTAGTTTTGGTACATAGATCCCCACACGGGGAAATATAATTGCTTTTTAGAGGAGTGAAAACGTGAGGCCTAGTTTTTCTGGTCTAACAAACACCAGATTGATTAAATTGGCCTTTTTTCAGCAAAATTACAACACTGGACAATAATGCCTTTTGGCGGTATTAATTACAAGAACACTGCTGCTAATTGTACACCAGATTTTTTATAATGCTAGTTTTGGTACATAGATCCCCACACGGGAAATATAATTCCTTTTAGAGGAGTGAAAACGTGAGACCGAGTTTTTCTGGTCTAACAAACACCAGATTGATTAAATTGGCCTTTTTTCAGCAAAATTACAACACTGGACAATAATGCCTTTTGGCGGTATTAATTACAAGAACACTGCTGCTAATTGGACACCAGATTTTTTATAATGCTAGTTTTGGTACATAGATCCCCACACGGGAAATATAATTGCTTTTTAGAGGAGTGAAAACGTGAGGCCTAGTTTTTCTGGTCTAACAAACACCAGATTGATTAAATTGGCCTTTTTTTCATCAAAATTTCAACACTGGACAATAATGCCTTTTGGCGGTATTAATTACAAGAACACTGCTGCTAATTGGACACCAGATTTTTTATAATGCTAGTTTTGGTACATAGATCCCCACACGGGGAAATATAATTCCTTTTTAGAGGAGTGAAAACGTGAGGCCGAGTTTTTCTGGTCTAACAAGCACCAGATTGATTAAATTGGCCTTTTTTTCAGCAAAATTACAACACTGGACAATAATGCCTTTTGGGTTTTGGCGGTATTAATTACAAGAACACTGCTGCTAAATGGACACCAGATTTTTTATAATGCTAGTTTTGGTACATAGATTCCACACGGGGAGATATAATTCCTTTTTACAGGAGTAAAAACGTGAGGCCTAGTTTTTCTGGTCTAACAAACACCAGATTGATTAAATTAGCCTTTTTTTCAGCAAAATTACAACACTGGACAATAATGCCTTTTGGCGGTATTAATTACAAGAACACTGCTGCTAATTGGACACCAGATTTTTTATAATGCTAGTTTTGGTACATAGATCCCCACACGGGGACATATAATTCCTTTTTAGAGGAGTGAAAACGTGAGGCCTAGTTTTTCTGGTCTAACAAACACCAGATTGATTAAATTGGCCTTTTTTTCACCAAAATTACAACACTGGACAATAATGCCTTTTGGCGGTATTAATTACAAGAACACTGCTGCTAATTGGACACCAGATTTTTATAATGCTAGTTTTGGTACATAGATCCCCACACGGGGAAATATAATTCCTTTTAGAGGAGTGAAAACGTGAGGCCGAGTTTTTCTGGTCTAACAAACACCAGATTGATTAAATTGGCCTTTTTTCAGCAAAATTACAACACTGGACAATAATGCCTTTTGGGGTATTAATTACAAGAACACTGCTGCTAATTGGACACCAGATTTTTATAATGCTAGTTTTGGTACATAGATCCCCACACGGGAAATATAATTGCTTTTTAGAGGAGTGAAAACGTGAGGCCTAGTTTTTCTGGTCTAACAAACACCAGATTGATTAAATTGGCCTTTTTTTCAGCAAAATTACAACACTGGACAATAATGCCTTTTGGCGGTATTAATTACAAGAACACTGCTGCTAATTGTACACCAGATTTTTTATAATGCTAGTTTTGGTACATAGATCCCCACACGGGGAAATATAATTCCTTTTTAGAGGAGTGAAAACGTGAGACCGAGTTTTTCTGGTCTAACAAACACCAGATTGATTAAATTGGCCTTTTTTTCAGCAAAATTACAACACTGGACAATAATGCCTTTTGGCGGTATTAATTACAAGAACACTACTGCTAATTGGACACCAGATTTTTTATAATGCTAGTTTTGGTACATAGATCCCCACACGGGGAAATATAATTGCTTTTTAGAGGAGTGAAAACGTGAGGCCTAGTTTTTCTGGTCTAACAAACACCAGATTGATTAAATTGGCCTTTTTTTCATCAAAATTTCAACACTGGACAATAATGCCTTTTGGCGGTATTAATTACAAGAACACTGCTGCTAATTGGACACCAGATTTTTTATAATGCTAGTTTTGGTACATAGATCCCCACACGGGGAAATATAATTCCTTTTTAGAGGAGTGAAAACGTGAGGCCGAGTTTTTCTGGTCTAACAAGCACCAGATTGATTAAATTGGCCTTTTTTTCAGCAAAATTACAACACTGGACAATAATGCCTTTTGGGGTATTAATTACAAGAACACTGCTGCTAAATGGACACCAGATTTTTTATAATGCTAGTTTTGGTACATAGATTCCACACGGGGAGATATAATTCCTTTTTACAGGAGTAAAAACGTGAGGCCTAGTTTTTCTGGTCTAACAAACACCAGATTGATTAAATTAGCCTTTTTTTCAGCAAAATTACAACACTGGACAATAATGCCTTTTGGCGGTATTAATTACAAGAGGACTGCTGGTATTTCAGAACACCGGAATTGTTAAAATGCTAGTTTTGCTAGATAAATTTCCCACACTGGGAGAAATATTGCCTAAGCCTTTTTACAGTATTAATTACAACAGGAGTGCTTCTTCTGGTCTAACACCAGAATAATTTTATTATTACGGTGAAAGCTTTTTCTAATTTATATTTCTGGCACATAAAAAAAAATATTTCTGGCTGACAGTATTGGACAAAGTAGTGGCACTGGCTAGCCTAGCTGGAACAGCACATTCATGGGATTTGCTATCCAAGTGGGTTACTTTCAGTTTCACCACTGATATATTAAATATCTTTGCAGTTAGTATGGGTGACACAAGCACAGCCAAACCCCTGATGTATTATATCTATGAAAAAATCGACTATTACATTAGATTAATGGATGTTGTGGCAGCTTTTGCTGTTGCACCACAAGTCCCAAAATGGCCGCCGCCTATCAGCCAAGTAACATGTGCCAGAAAACAGTCTGCCCAGCCAGAAAAAAAATTGACTTTGACTGAGCAGCTGAATCGCTGTTGTTCTGATTCACAGGTGTAGATTTTTAACTTCTTTGGAGCTTTGGTTTACACTCTGTGGCAGCAAGTGCTGGCGCACCACAAGTCCCAAAATTGCCACCGCCGGTCAGCCCAGTTACATGTGCCAGTAAAAATCGCTCTGGCCAGTCTCAACAAAATAGTGACTTTCAGTGAACAGCTCAGCTGAGTTGTTCTGATGCACAGGTGTAGAAAGGTAGATGACTTCTTTATCCCTGCCTATATCGCCCTCACAGAAGCTGCATCCACTCCCTACACTAGTCAGAGCAGTGTGACGTGCGGCGCTACGTGACTCCAGCTTAAATAGAGGCTGGGTCACATGCTGCACTTGGCCAATCACAGCCATGCCATTAGTAGGCATGGCTGTGATGGGCTCTTAGGGCAAGAAGTAAAACGCTAGCTGATTGGCTGCTGTGCAGCCCTTCAGAAAGCGGGAAGTAATCGACGAACACCGGACCCGAACCCGAACTTTTTTGAAAATGTCCGGGTTCGGGTCCGTGTCACGGACACCCTAAAATTCGGTACGGACCCGAACGATTCTCGAACTGTTCGCTCAACACTACTCATGTTTATTTTAAAATTGGAAAATGCACCAAACTGTTCAAAAAGGTTAGTGAGTGTGGGTAGAGACGTTTGTGGGTTGGTTGTCATAACTAAAAGGTCATCAGCAAAGGCTGCTACCCTATCCTCATGACCTCCCAGAGCCAGCCCTTTGATTTGAGCCTGTTGCCTAATTATTTGGATAACGGTTCAATGGCCAAAACAAAAATCAATGGGGAAAGGGGGCACCCCTGTCTTGTGCCGTTTTTAATAAGGAAAAGAGGGGAGTAAGTATGATTCACCAGCACCGATGGTGGCATTGTGATACATATAGAAAAGTGCGTTCAAGAATGATTCAGGAAGACCAAAGCATTCAAGAGCAGATTTCAAGTACTTCTAGTCGACCCGATCAAATGCTTTCTCGGCGTCGGTGCTGAGAAGAACTAGGGGTAGGCGATGTTTGGTGGCAAAGGAGATGGCATTAACTATCCTAGTGGAGTTATCCTTACCCTCCCTACCAGTAACAAAGCCAGTTTGGTCCTTAAAAATGAGTTGGGGCAAAAGGGGGGCTAGGCGGTTCGCCAGTATTTTAGCGAGAAGTTTATGGTCCAAGTTTAATAATGATATAGGGCGGTAATTAGAACAGGAAGAGGGGTCTTTACCTTCCTTTGGGATTATTGTGATAGTAGCTTTAGTCATATCTGAGGAAAGAGGACAGCCATGTTGGGTTCTATTACAGACCTGTAGTAGTTGAGGACATAGCAAGTGTTTAAAGGTGGAGTAATATACCGCCAAAAGGCCATCTGGCCCTGGGGCTTTACCTTTTGGTAAGTGATTTATAGCTGCCAATAGTTCCTCCGAGGAGAATAGAGTTTGAAGTGCTTCAATTTGGCTAGGATCAAGTCGAGGGAGGGTAGCCTGATGAAGAAAGGCCTTGAGTAAATCCGATTTGGAAGAAAGAGAGCTAGAAGGGTCATGTTGGGCCAGATTGTAGAGTGATTGGTAGTAAACTTGGAATTGGTGGGCAATTTCAGAAGTGACAACATCATGACCTGCAGCAGACTTGAGGAGGTGAGCGTCCTGTAGGGATTTTTTGTGCATTGTTTCAATTTTATGAATCTCTGATAGAAGAGAGGACATCTGGGCATTTCTCTTTCTTTTGTGTTGGGAACCAAGGCTAATAAAATGACCTCTCACCACTGCTTTGTGAGAGTCCCAGAGCACCTGTGGCGAGGTGTCAGGTTGATTGTTCAACAGAAAGAACTCATCAATCTGTTTCCTTATATAGGCAATGTCGGCTGCAGACGAGATTAGTTGTTCATTTAATCTCCACCTGTAAGATCTGGGAGGAATCTGGGGAGCTTGGATAGTCTTGAAAACAGGGTGTGGGGGGTTTGCTCTGGTCTCGGGGATCATTTGCACAAAGATTGTCGTCCACCGCAGCTTTAGGGGCCAAGCATTGCTTTTATTGTGGAACACGGCATAGCAGAGATGACAAAATACAAAATAAAACACCTTGCCCGTCTGGGCTCTAACTAAACAGGGATAATCCTACCTCACTGAACAAACATCGTTCACACACGGTACCAACATGCGGCTTTTTCACCCGTGCAGTCCAGCAGCCTCCCGACTGTAGCAAGTCCAGTGCCTTTGGGGAGTGTGGCCCAGTAGTCTTCCCGACTCTGGCCTTGTGACCCTTGTACCTGCAGGCGTCACTGCGTCCCCAAAGTTCAGGCTATCGCCTAGCCCCGTGGCCTCTCAGCCAACTTGGCCGAGACCACTCACACAGAGCCTCTGCCAAACTCTGTCTCCAAAACTCTCTCCAGAGTGGGACCCCACCCATGTCCAACAAGAGGATTAAATAGCATCCCTGGACATGGGCGTTGTCAAAAACCCCGGACTGGAGCATGGGGAACAGGCACCCACCCAGCACATTGCCTGTTCCCAGTAAAAGCCCGCCCTGGACTAGCTGGAGCCAGCTAAGCTAGTTATCTTGGTGACCACCAACTAACTTAGTGGCCACCCATCTCTAGACTAGGGCCTTTACTTCACCAAGGCCGGGCCCCTTGGTGACACGCTCCTGGTGCAAACAACACTCCTTGTTATTCACATTGCCACAAGGGGCATGGTCGAAAAGGTGAATGGAATCTATATATGATTTTGAGCAGAGGGGGATATGTTCTTTGGAGATTAGAATGCAGTCTATCCTATGGTAGGAACGGTGGGGATTGGAGTAAAACGTATAGTCTTTAGACAGAGGGTTGAGAGTTCTCCAGGTGTCAAGTAAACCTAAGGAGAAGAGTTTTTTCTTAAGGGAGGCCAAGGTTTTATGGGAGAGTGTGGATTTTTGGGATGTAGTATCAAGGCTTGGGTCAAAAGCTAAATTGAAGTCTCCTCCCATAATGGTGATGCCCTCAATGAAAGCTTCAACAATAGAGAGCAGAGCAGTGAACCATTCATATTGATTGGTGTTAGGTGCGTATATGTTAATAAATGTATAGATCTGATTAGCAATGTTACCTTTAAGAAGCAAATATCGACCCTCGGGGTCTGAAGTTTGCGCTAGCAGCTGAAAGGTCGTTCCTTTCCTGAATCCTATGCTGACTCCCCTGGAAGCCGAAGAACCGGATCCGCAATTATACCAATCTAGATAAGAGGAATAAGATCAGTTTGGATAATGATTGAAACGGAAATGAGTTTCCTGTAACAGAGCAACAGTGCAATTCCACTTTTTTAGGTGAGAAAAGATTTGGCATCTTTTCGAGGGAGCATTAAAGCCCTTTACATTGTATGAGGCTATCATTAATTCCGCCATATCTGGTAGCTATGTTTGTGGTCCGGTTCTCCGGGCTCAGGGAAGCCGCCTACAGGAATTCTGTCATGAGAAGAGTAGATATGCAAAGCAGTGACATGTGGATTATTGAGACACAATTTAAAACACGTGAAAACAACTAACTGGTAATCAACATAAAAACAAAATGTAGAGCACTATGTAAAACAGTGGTCAATTCACTGTAGAGTAGTAGGAGGTAGAGTGTACAACTAGGAAAGGTAAACCTAGTGGTATTGGTAATGGTAAGGGGGGGGGGGGGGGGTAAGAGTAAACACATCATAGCATCACCCTGGATTATTATCAATACCCAGATGGAAGAGGAGGAGAGCAGAGATAAAGGAGGAAAGGGAGGTGCATATTGGAGAAGACTGAATGAACAAAGCCAAATATGGAGTGGAGAGAATGAGGTAGGGCATAGAGAGATAGAGTAGGGGTCTGGTAACGTAGCATCTCATCTTATCTAACAATCCTGGGGTGGGATATGCCCAGCAGAGTGAGACAAAAGGCAATGCCAAGCACAAGAGAGGAGAGAGACAGATAAGAGAGTATTCCCAAAGCATGAGTCCAGGGAGAAGTAGAAGAGAGATGAAGGGATGTATAAAGCAAGAGGGAGAGCAAGAGGGCATGAGGGCAGATGTGAGTAAAGAACATCACTAAGTTTAAGATATAGCATTATGCGGCGTTATTGGTGGGTCAGCCGCAGCAAACGCCCCGTTCTGAACAGAAGAGAGAGAGAGCAGAACTTTATAATGGGTTAAGAGATAGAAAAACATTTCGACCACCGAAGTGGAGGTTGAAGAAGTCTCACATAACCCCTGTCTGGAAAAGTTCCTGCGTCTTTCTGCGGGGGATGTTTCCTCATGTTGGATGTATGGGGGGTTCTCAGGTTTTCATTGAGAGCCGTCTGGGTTGTGAACCCGCTGCATGTCTCCTGTTCTTCTGAGCCTTTGGGGTACGTGGTCTCTCCCACGGTTCCGTAAGTGGCAAATCAGGGAGGTCAGATAGGGACGGCACGGGGTCCCAGTTCTGGATGTCCAGCGGGTTGATCTGTAGATGGTCGTAAACCGACGGCATGTCAGTGAAGGATGAAATCGAGATCCTTTTCCCCTCGTATAGGAAGGAGAGACCAAATGGATAGGACCAACGGTAAGGCGTGTTGTGGGAGCGGAGCCAGTCAGTAAGCGGCTTCAACGCTCTCCTTATCAGTAGTGTGGATTGGGCAAGATCCTGGAAAATAAGGACATTATGGCCTTCCCATTTCACCGTCCCCGATTCTCTAGCTTTAGACAGGATTGCTTCCTTTACTGGGAAACTGGTAAACTTGCAGATAATGTCTCTCGGCGGGGCAGACGGTAGTGGTTTCGGTCTTAAAGCTCTGTGTGCCCGTTCAAGAATCACCTCATGAGCGGTGTCTGGTCCCAATATGGAGAGACATAACTGCACAATTGTATAAGAAATGTCACCAGGCGGTATGGATTCGGGGAGGCCTCGAAAACGCAGGTTATTACGCCTGCCACGGTTTTCCTGGTCTTCGAGAGCATAATACAAAGAGTTCAGATTAGATTGTATTGCAGCGAGATGACTGCCCAACACCCGCTGATGTCGAATTATGGGGATTTGGGCCTCTATCAGGGCTTCTACTCTCCTGCCCACTTGTTTGATATCCTGCTTATTATCCGCGATGTCGGAGCTGATGGGCTCTAGCGCTGCGGCAAGGGAGGAGGGCAAAGTCTCTTTCAGAAAGGAGCGGGATATGGGTAGAGTGTCGGTGTCGGTCTCACCTCCCTGAGTGTGGTCCTCTGTATCTGTAGGCCTGCAGCCGGGAACACGAGGAGAGGTCGGCGCCATCTTGCCATCTCGTGCCACTTAGGAGGAGGCCGCTTTCCTGATGAATATTTCAATCTCGCCGCTTGGAATGCTTGATTTCAATGTTCCCTGGTTGTCCCCAGGTCTAGCTCCACCAATCTTCACCATCTTAGGGTGGATAAGCAGTAAATCCAGGCGATTAGGGTGATGCTGCATATGGAGCTAAGCACTCACATCGCCATCTGCCTCAGGCGCTACCTCCGCCCCCCAAAAAAATACTTTTAATCAGGATAACATTTTTACATTGTGTGCATCCTACTAAGCATTTTTAGTGAGCCATTGACATTGAGTTATCACTTTTCCATTATGTCACTTAGACAAGCCAATGCGACCAAATAAGCAGGTTCAATTTTGCGACACCTTACATTTATCTTAATCATTTTTAAAATATTAATAAGCTGTCAAAGGGATCTAGACCAAACATGTCTCCATATTCTTATCATACTATGATAGCACATCTTCCAAGTCTATGACTAATTGTACTTAGCATAAATTGAAATCCTCATTTTTTGTTTGGTAAGCATGTATTTTGCCCCATCCCACTACAATTTGCCTAAGGCAAATATGTGTGTATGAGACCCCATTGTTTACATGAATATGCATATTTTTATCAAGGTTTCCCACATTTTCCCTTCTACACATGAACTGTATTCACATTTTACATCAATAAGTACTTGTATTTATCTCCAGTCATGCTCTACTAGCCAGCAGGAAAATTACCTTCTCTCTCTTAGGCTCTAATAGTGAGTATCTAACAAATTAGATTAATTCTCTCAAGACTTCAAACTGACCAGTGAATTTATTAAATCTGAGAATGTGCATAGAAATTACACATAGCTATTTATAAATATAGCTAGGTAGAGAAATACATATAATATCTATTGGCATGCAAAATTTAGGGACTGGTTATAATTTACAATAATAATGAGAAAGAAGACAAATGCAAAGATTTTATGCTCTACAATTTCTCATTTATTTAGATAATATTTCTAGAACAAATGCTGCTCTCTTACATTTACTGGTAGTACAAAACAAAAACAAAACAGTACTGCAGATGTGTCCACCGTTAAGTTTCTTTGAATTTTTTTGAGAACTCCAATGTCTTATGGTTAAAAATTCAATATATTCTGACAAAATGCTAACAAAACTCTTTTTGGGCTTCATTTCACATTGCAACCTCATGGTGGCATGAAATAAGCATATATGGAATAATAATAATAATAATAATAATAATAATAATAATAACAACAACCGTGTCGGGGTGAGTGGGCTTACTACCTTTTGATCAAAATGTAAACCAATGTCTCCACTGTTTGCATATGATATCATTTATGTCCTCTGTAGCTTTCATCTTGGGCAGAGGTCTGGTTACAGAGTGCTGTTGCACCTTGTTGTCTGTATGTATAATCGCCATAGCAACGTGCACCTGTATTCAGGTAGTGCTGACTGAACACCCCCCTTTGCGTTTTTCAGTTTAGTAAGAGTCGGAGGTGTGGCAGCCTCCGCTTCAGTCGTGCACACCTGACTAGTCTCTCTGCCATAGATGCTGGTTTTTAATCAGAGTGAGTATAAAGCTGAATGCGACTCACATTACCTGCCAGTTACCATCTGGCTCCAGGAGGAGTGCACAGTGGGCTCAGCATGCATGTTGGTACCTGCATCCCTGGATCTAATGGAGGCTGTTATAGCACCAGAAGGGGTTAATAAGTAAGGTTAAATCCAGCATGCATGCTGGTCTCACACTCCCTGGATCTTGTGTGGCTGTTGTGGCCCATAACAGGTAAGATTTAGCGTTAGGAGGATGTTATGCGGCTATTATGGCCCATAACAGGTCAGATTTAGTGTTAGTACCCGCTCTAGGAGACAACCGTGTCGGGGTGAGTGGGCTTACTACCTTTTGATCAAAATGTAAACCAATGTCTCCACTGTTTGCATATGATATCATTTATGTCCTCTGTAGCTTTCATCTTGGGCAGAGGTCTGGTTACAGAGTGCTGTTGCACCTTGTTGTCTGTATGTATAATCGCCATAGCAACGTGCACCTGTATTCAGGTAGTGCTGACTGAACACCCCCCTTTGCGTTTAACATTTATTTATATAGCGCCACCATATTCTGCAGCACTTTACAAATTCATAGGTATATACATCTCTTGACATAGTTTTGTAAAATCATGTTGTTGTTTTTTCAAATCTGGTGATCACATGCTACACATTTTGGGATTTGTTAAGCTAAGAGGAAAGTTAAAAAAGGAAAGATAACTGTTTATAGTATTAATAAACAGACATGGAGTCATATTATGCGATTAATCAAAATGTCTACCAACTTGCTAATGTTAAGAATGATGTGCTAGCTAGCTGGTGTGAATTTTTGGGGCGAGAGGTGATGTACACACACCTTAAGCTTGAAGTACATACATTAAGTACATTTTATACTACTTTTAGGTTTAAGCGTTTACAGACTTTCATGGCAGCCTGAATATTGATCCATTAGTATATAGAAATAAGCTATGGCAGACTGAAATCTTAAGCATGACCATCGCTGATGTATTGCAGAGTGGTTGTAAGTAGAGATGAGTGAATTTTTACAAAATTTTATTTGGGCGGTTCACCGAATTTCCAAAAAGATAAAATTTGATCCAAATTTATTCTTGATGAATTGCATTAAAAAACAGCTATTTCCTGGCTGCAGAGAGTCTGTATAGTGGTGCAGAACACTGTGTATTGCAGTAACACGCATAGGGAGTCTGCTGTGCTAGTGTAACAGTACCTTGAGTCAGTATGACATGCAGATGACAGGCGTCGGTCTTAGAATCACTGCAAACTTCACTTATTTAGGCAGTTAGCGTGCCAGAACTGACCAAATAACTCAAAAGTAAACTTGGCCTTAAAGGTCAATGTTAATGTCAGGTATAAAAAACCTTGAAGTGGCCCAAGATTGTACTATAGAGTAAATAAGTACTCTCCTTATATACCACCATCAGCTGATTCCACATAGATTTCTACTGAACCTGTTCTGTTCATGCTGAAATAAGCAGTGCCCCCATGACTGAGTATAGAGAGTGGCAACAGCATGAGGAGTCAACACAGTGGCCCTGTCACAGAGTCAAAAAATAAATAAAAACACTTCAGTACGTTGCCTGTATTGCTAGCGTTGCAGATCCAAAAGGTGAAGTGGGAAGTATTCACACGGACAGTCAAAAGTTTTAAGAACAGGACCGCGCTGGTGACGGTGGCAACAGCATGAGGAGTAAACACAGTGGCCCAGTCACAAAGTGGTGAGGGTGGCAACAGCATGATGAGTCAACATAGTGGCTAAGTCACAAAGTGGTGAGGATGGGTATCGATCGCATGAGGAATCACAAGAGGAGTCAAGATAGTGGCTCAGTTACTGTATGGTGAGGGTGGCAACAGCATGAGGAGTCAACACAGTAGCCCAGACACAGAATGGTGATGGTGGAAATCGCATGAGGAATCAAATGAGGAATAACATGAGTCGTCAACACAGTGGCCCTGTCACAGAGTGGGATTTGGTGAGGTTGGGAATTGCATGAGGAATCGCATGAGTCTTCAACACAGTGGCCCAGTCACAGAGTGGACCATGCTCATCATCCACCCTCTGGCTTGATGAAAAATCCCCACACAGCTGAGTATGGCATTTTCCCAATACAACTCCATGCTGACTGCTTGCTACCACTGCCTCTGTGAACCCGTGCACTGCTACTTCTTTCTAGACAGGTAGGCTCATGTGTAGCAGACGGTCTACCCCGGGCAGATTTGGCTACAGATCTTACACTTCAGCCATCCTACTGACTCACGGCCACGCTACCAAACTTCTGGCTCAGCTGCGCAAGCTGCCACCCTATTCTCCTGGTGATGATGAAGCCCCCTCTTCACCCAGCACCCACATGCGATCGGCTACATCATCATCATCCACTAATGTCACCCTCACCAGTCTCAGGGCCACATGCCTGACCGCTCACAACACCAGTTCTCACATGACTCTCATCGTCTCTACTTGCCCACCTACCGGAGGAAGCAGCGTATCTCTTCTCCTCACTTTTCTGTTAGACATGTGGACATGCTGTACTGTAACATTAACTGAAAGGGTAAAAGAGCAATAATGTCAATTTCGCACCAACTCCACAATTACTGATTGACGCATCGAATTAAGAGTAAAAGTACTACACCCTAAAATGTGTAGTATTAAACCAGGTTTAGGATAAAAACACAGAACAGGTGCAGATCTTTCCATTACACTTTATCTCTAAGTTGGCTTCACTACTGGTTTTGGCTCACAAAAAATGATGGAAATAACTGACCAAACAACTAAAGTGTGAACTCACCCTAAGATATGTAGTATCAGGCCGCTATTTTACACCAACTACTGATTGACGCATCAAATTAAGTGTAAAAGAATTTGACCACGCTAAAAGTGTATAGAGAAGTGTTCTGATTGGGCGACACAAGCTGACACAGAGCCTGCAGCTGCCCCTCTCCCCTGGTTCTGCATCTCACTGCTAGTGGTCGGGCAGACTGGGGGGAGGGCAGAGTCTGCAGAGAGTGAGGATACACATGACTGTAATAACACTGTTCCCCCCCCCCCCCCCATTGCTGCCCTCAGCTGAATTCCTGAGATGTCTGGAGACAGATGTACAGCCATCTACAGGAATGGTAAGTGTAAGTGTAATGTGTGTGTAAATGTGTGTATTATGTGTGTCATGTGTATAAATGTATATGTATATATGTGTAATAGCTTTATCATGTGTATATGTGTGTATGTGTAATATGTATGCAAGCCGACTGCTGAACATCTTGGTGGCCCTGACAGCCTTGCGCCTGCGCTGCTGCACTGAGTAACAGTGCAGATGCTGAGGCTTTACTTCCGGAGCAGGGACTAGTGTTAAAAAAACTATTTTAAGTTCGGCGCCCAAAGTTCGGGTTCAGGTTATCTAAGAATCCCGCTATGAATTCAGCTACCACAGACCATAAGGGAATTCTATGACTGCATGAACCACAGAAGCCTATGAGTGAAATTCTTATAGGCTTCCGGGGTGCATGCTGTCATAGAATTCCATTATGGTCCGTAGTAGCGGAATCCATAACAGGATTCTTAGATAACCCGAACCTTGTACGCCGAACTTAAAAAACACAAGTTCGACATGTATTAGAAAACAGTTCGAATGGCACTACGCATAACTTCTTTTGCCAACCGGTAATGTTACATGCGCATACAAGGTACTAGTTTCTGCAACTGGCGGTGCTCAGCCCACAGTTAAATGACAATCCGAGCAGATAAGTAAGTATACATGCAGCACTCACCAAAAGGTGCATTCTTCTTTTATATTCTCCAGAGATGAGTACATTAAAGCTGAATACATCCTAGCTGAATACATCCGAGCTGGATACATAAAATCTGGATACAAAAGTGGCTGAGGGACAGACAAACATACAGTGCAGTGAAAAAAACTTACGGTAATGGCCGTTTCGCGCCTCAGCACTTCATCAAGCCAATGACATAGCAGCACTACTGCGCTGGTTTTTTGAATGTCTGCTCCTATAACTCACATGCGAGCCGGCATTATGTGCAGTGTTATAATACAAAAAAATATAAAACATGAAAACACCAACAAGATGTACTACATACTATAGAAACACTCCCAAGTCTATTTTATCATTCAAGCCCAGAGGGCCCATTGCACATGAGCGCAGAATCCACTTGCTCCCTCGTTTGACCAGCTTGCGTTGTCTGTCTCCCCCTTGTGGGGGATTCGGTACAATTTTAATGCCAGCAAATCTCAGGACACCACTATTTCCATCGTGCTCGGAATTTACATGGTTAATCAGGCAAGGCCATCTCTGACCTGTACTAAGTGAATTTATGTGTTCCCTAATACTTTCATTTAGTCAACTAATAGTTTTTTCCTGTATAATATCTGCCACATACGCAGAATATTAGGTAAACTACAAATTTACTTTTGCATGTAATTAAAGTATTCACTCTGTGTTATAAACCCCAAAATATAGAACCTCCCACTGAGGATTGAGCTTACAATAGCTACAATTACCGCAAAGGTGGTTTCCCTTCGGTCTCCACCCTTCAAGCCAGGTGCCAGATTTTTTCTCTATAAATCGGCAACAAACGAGCCTATCTTTTAACGTATGGCACCTTCTAAATGCTATTATTGGAGGGGCCCCTCTAATATCTCTAAGATTATCATCCCTTTCTAATATGTCCCAGTTGTCTCGCACTACCTTTTTAATTTGGTTGGCCATGGGACTATACTTAAAGAAAAACACAAAGGGTCGTAAACTGGCTCGCTGGTGTCTTTTCTCCCTGTTGTACAATACAGCAGATTTCTTTTGTTGGCTCCACTGTGTTGCTTTCATCATGGCATCATTTAATAAATTAACGGGGTAACCCCTGGACAACAACCGCCTTCTTAAGGTTCAGTATGAACCAATGGGGAAAAAAAAAGAAGAAGAAAACACTGTATGGAATGAAGACCCTGAGGGCGTGGCAAGTTCATCACTGCTTTAAACTTCTCTGTATCCATCTGCAAACCAGTATCAAAGATGATGTACCCCAGGAATGGTAGAGAATAATTCTCAAAGATGCACTTTTCAACCTTGGCGTATAAAAGATTCCCCCTTAATCACTCTCACTAACTGCACATGCTTTTGTGAGAGGTCTAATCTGGAGAATAGATCAGTATATTGTCCAGGTACACTATCATGCAGACAAAGAGCAGGTCCCGGAAGATGTTGTTTACGAACTCCTGGAATACCAAAGGAGCATTGCACAGACTGAAGGGCATGACGAGATGCTTGTAGTGACCATTACAGCTGTTAAACATGGTCTTCCACTCATCATCCTCTAAAATGCATAAAAGGTTGTATGCACCGTGCAGGTCTAATTTTGTGAAGAACTCTCAAAGAGTTCAGAGATTAGCAGTAGAGGGTATCGATTATTCACCATGACCTTATTCAGACCTCGAGACAGGGCAGTAAGGATCCATCCCTTTTCTGTTCAAAGAAGAACCTGGCACTGGCTGGCGAAATTGATTTCCGAATCTCGAGATTCTCCTTGATGTAGTCAGACAGGGAGCGAGAGTGGGTAGGCTTGAGTACGAGGAAGAGTGACAACACGTAGAAGGTCAATTAGACAATAATTAGAACGGTGAGGATCCACGGTCTCAGCCTCTTTCTTGCTGAACATGTCCACAAAACTGGTATACTGCACAGGAATCCAAGCAAGGTTTTCAGGTACTGGAAGTAAGGAAGCAGGTTGGACTTCTGATAAACAGGTGGACCGACATGAGTTTCCCTAGCGTATGATCTGAGCAGAGTGTCAGTCCAGGTCTGGAGTGTGCTGGCACAGCCAGGGAAAACCAAGGATAACAGGATTCATGGAAGCGGGCAGCATATAGAAGGAGATCATCAATGAATGCAAAACCCCTATTTGAAACTTAAGGGACATAGTGACAAAGAGCACAGATTAGGGAAGTGGCAGCTAGTGTTGAGCGAACAGTTCGAGCATAGTTCGGGTCCGTACCGAATTTTGGGGTGTTCGTGACACGGACCCGAACCCGAACTTTTTCGTAAAAGTTCGGGTTCGGGTTTGTCGTTCGGCATGTATTTTGGCGCATTTTGAAAGGCTGCAAAGCAGCCAATCAACATGCATCATACTACTTGCCCTAAGATGCCATCGCAGCCATGCCTACTATTGGCAAGGCTGTGATTGGCCAAGTGCAGCATGTGACTCAGCCTCTTTATAAGCTTGTGCGCACGTCGGGACGTGCTCACTCCCGATGTGAATAGAACAGGGATAGACGCAGCTGATGCTAGGGCGAGAATAGGCAGGGATAATTGAATAACTGGAAGCAAATTTCTCTCCTCCACCTGTGATTCATCTGAACAACTGCAGCTGAGCTGCTTTTTTGATAGGGATTGGCTATTTTTAGAGTGGCCAGAGTGATTTTTCCATCCACATGTACCTAGGCTGACCGCCGCCGCCATTTTGCGACTTGTAGTGCTGCAGCAGAAGCTGCCACAGTGTGCATTCCAAAGCTCCAAACAAGTCAGACATCTACACCTGGGATTCAGACCAATAGCGATTTAGCAGCACAGTCCAAGGCTATTTTTTTAAAGGTTGTGCAGACCATTTTGTGGCACATGTTACTGGGCTGATAGGCGGCGGCCATCTTGGGACTAGTGCTGCAGCACAATCTCTCCCAACGTCCATTAATCACTTGTAATAGTGGTCTGTGCCATAGAAATCCTACATCAGGGACTTGGGTGTGCTTGTGTCACCCCTACTAATACCAGTCCACCTGTAATCCATACAGTGAAAAGCCATAAAGTATTCCAGTGAGGGAATTTTTATTTATTTAAAAAGGCCAAGTTAGTTTATCTGGCGCTCAATATACTAGATACAGTTAGGCCTGCGTTTCATACATCTGGAATTAGCAAACTAATGTGCTGGGGTTGGGAAAACATATATGTACCCATACTAGAATCTGTCAAAGAAAGCGGTACTCACATATAACAGTCATTCCATCTGTAATCCATACAGTCAAAAGACTGAAAGTATTCCAGTGAGGGAATTTTTTTATTTAAAAAGGCCAAGTTAGTTTATCTGGCGCTCAATATACTAGATACAGTTAGGCCTGCATGTTTCATACATCTGGAATTAGCAAACTAATGTGCTGGGGTTGGGAAAACATATATGTACCCATACTAGAATCTGTCAAAGAAAGCGGTACTCACATATAACAGTCATTCCATCTGTAATCCATACAGTCAAAAGACTGAAAGTATTCCAGTGAGGGAATTTTTTTTATTTAAAAAGGCCAAGTTAGTTTATCTGGCGCTCAATATACTAGATACAGTTAGGCCTAGCGTTTCATACATCTGGAATTAGCAAACTAATGTGCTGGGGTTGGGAAAACATATATGTACCCATACTAGAATCTGTCAAAGAAAGCGGTACTCACATATAACAGTCATTCCATCTGTAATCCATACAGTCAAAAGACTGAAAGTATTCCAGTGAGGGAATTTTTTTATTTAAAAAGGCCAAGTTAGTTTATCTGGCGCTCAATATACTAGATACAGTTAGGCCTCATGCTTCATACATCTGGAATTAGCAAACTAATGTGCTGGGGTTGGGAAAACATATATGTACCCATACTAGAATCTGTCAAAGAAAGCGGTACTCACATATAACAGTCATTCCATCTGTAATCCATACAGTCAAAAGACTGAAAGTATTCCAGTGAGGGGATTTTGCTTATAAAAATAATATATTTCATTGTGGTGCGAGTTGAATCGCAACAATGAAGAAAAATACTATTAAGGGACGAGGACGCGGTCGTGGTGGTGTCCGTGGAGCCTCTGTTGCTGGTAGAGGACGTGGCCGCTCGGCCCCAGGCGCACACAGTAGGGAACGAACTCCCTCAACTAGCCGGCAGAATGTACCGCAATATCTCGTGGGGCCCAATGCCGCTCTTAGGATGGTAAGGCCTGAGCAGGTACAGGCATTAATCGATTGGGTGGCCGACAGTGCTTCCAGCACGTTCACCACATGGTCTTCCACCCAGTCTTCTGCGGAAAGCGCACAGGTGGCACCTGAAAACCAAGCCCATCAGTCTGTCACATCACCCCCAAGCATATCAGGGAAACGGTCTGAGCCACAAGTTATGCAGCAGTCTCTTCTTCTGTTTGAAGACTCTGCTTCCAGGGTTTCCCAGGGGCGTCCACCTAGCCCCTTCCCCAGTGGAGGAAGACATACCATGCACTGACGCACAACCACTTATGTCTCCAGATGAAGAGGACATGGGAATACCACCACAGCAGAGTCACCGACTCTCTGATGATGACGAAACACAGGTGCCCACTGCCGCGTCTTTTGCAGTGTGCAGACTGAACAGGAGGAGGTCAGGGAGGGAGACTGGGTGGAAGACGATGCAGAGGACGATGAGGTCTTAGACCCCACATGGACTGAAGGTCGTGGCGATGACTTTCACAGTTCAGAGGAAGAGGTAGTGGTGAGACCGAGACAACAGCGAAGCCAAAGAGGGAGCAGGGGGCCAAAGCAGACGAGCCGCCGCCCCAGAGTTCGCTCTGCTACTGGACATCGCCAACAGGGACCCAGCCCCACAAAGGCAGCTTCAAAGAGTTCCCTGGCATGGCACTTCTTTAAACAATGTCCTACCGACAAGACCCGAGTGACTTGCACGCTCTGCCATCAGAGCCTGAGGCGAGGCATTAACGTTCTGAACCTCAGCACAACCTGCATGACCAGGCATCTACATGCAAAGCATGAACTGCAGTGGGGTACACACCTTAAAAACCAGGCACTCGCTGAGGCTCCCCTGCTCCCTCTACCGCTGCTGCCTCGGCTTCCGCCTCGAGAGGAATGTTGCCACCTGCCGAGCAGCAAACAGAGGATGTGCCACCGACACCACCACCACCGCCACCGTCAACTAGCGTCTCCACTATATCACACAGCAGCGTTCAGCTCTCAATATCTCAAACCTTAGAGAGGAAGCGCAAATTCCCCGAGTCACCCTCGAGCCCTTGGCCTGAACGCCAGCATTTCTAAACTGCTGGCCTTTGAAATGCTGTCATTCCGGCTGGTGGACACAGACAGCTTCAAACAGCTGATGGCCATGGCTGTCCCGCAGTATGTGGTTCCCAGCCGCCACTACTTCTCCAAGACAGCCGTGCCTTCCCTGCACATGCAAGTGTCCGATAAAATCAAGTGTGCACTGCGCAACGCCATTTGTGGCAAGGTCCACCTAACCACAGATACGTGGACCAGTAAGCACGGCCAGGGACGCTATATCTCACTAACTGCACACTGGATGAATGTAGTGGCGGCTGGGCCCCCGGCGGACAGTTCCTTGGCGCACGTCCTTCCGCCCCCTAGGATCGCAGGGCATCATTCTCTGCCTCCTGTAGCCTCCTCCTCCTACTCGGCTTCCTCCTCCACTGCTTCCACCAGCTCATCCGGTCAGCCACACACCTTCACCACCAACTTCAGCACAGCCCGGGTAAACGTCAGCAGGCCATTCTGAAACTCATATGTTTGGGGGACAGGCCCCACAGCGCAAAGGAGTTGTGGCGGGGTATTGAACAACAGACCGACGAGTGGTTTCTGCCGGTGGGCCTCAAGCCAGGCCTGGTGGTATGCGATAATGGGCGAAATCTCGTGGCAGCTCTGGGACTAGCCGGTTTGACGCACATCCCTTGCCTGGCGCATGTGCTGAACTTGGTGGTGCAGAGGTTCATTCACCACTACCCCAACATGTCAGAGCTGCTGCATAAAGTGCGGGCCGTCTGTGCGCGCTCCGCCGCTCACATCCTGCCGCTGCTCGCCTGTCTGCGCTACAGCGGAACTTCGGCCTTCCCGCTCACCGCCTCATATGCGACGTGCCCACCCGGTGGAACTCCACCTTGCACATGCTGGAGAGACTGTGCGAGCAGCAGCAGGCCATAGTGGAGTTTCAGCTGCAGCACGCCGCGGCCAGTCGTACTCGCCGAACAGCACCACTTCACCACCAATGATTGGGCCTCCATGCGAGACCTGTGTGCCCTGCTGCGCTGTTTCGAGTACTCCACCAACATGGCCAGTGGCGATGACACTGTTATCAGCGTTACAATACCACTTCTATGTCTCCTTGAGAAAACACTTAGGCAATGATGTTAGAGGAGGTGGCCCAGGTGGAGGAGGAGGAGGAGGATGAGGGCTCGTTTCTAACACTTTCGGGCCAGTCTGTTCGAAGTGGCTCAGAGGGAGGTTTGTTTAAGCAGCAGAGGACAGGTTCACAAGTCGCCAGCCAAGGCACTGTACTGGAGGACGAGGAGGATGAGGAGGAGGAGGTGGAGGGGGACGAGGATGACGCAAGTTCACAGCGGGGTGGCAGCCCAGGCCCATCACTGGTGCGTGGCTGGGGGATACGGTGGACGATGACGATACGCCTCCCACAGAGGACAGCTTGTCCTTACCCATGGGTAGCCTGGCCCACATGAGCGAATATATGCTCCAATGCCTGCGCAACGACTAGCAGAGTTGCCCACGCTTTAACGTGTGCAGACTACTGGGTGGCCACCCTGCTGGATCCCCGGTATAAAGACAATGTGCCCACTTTAATTCCTGAACTGGAGCGCGACCGTAAGATGCGCGAGTACAAGCGCACGCTGATAGAGGCGCTCTTGAGAGCATTCCCACATGTCACAGGGGAACAGGTGGAAGGTGAAGGCAGAGGAGTGGCAAGAGGTCGCCAACGCAGCTGTGTCACGGCCAGCTCATCTGAGGGCAGGGTTAGCATGGCAGAAATGTGGAAAGGTTTTGTCTCCACGCCACAGCTATCTGCACCGACACCTGATACGGAACGTGTTAGCAGGAGGCAGCATTTCACTAACATGGTTGAACAGTATGTCTGCACACTCTCCACATCCTGACGGATGGTTCGGCCCCATTCAACTACTGGGTTTCGAAATTGTCCACGTGGCCAGAGTTAGCATGTTATGCCTTGGAGGTGCTTTCCTGCCCGGCGGCCAGCGCTTTATCTGAACGCGTATTCAGCACGGCAGGGGCGCCATTACTGACAAGCGCAGCCGCCTGTCCACAGCCAACGTGGACAAGCTGACCTTCATAAAGATGAACCAGGCATGGATCCCACAGGACCTGTCCCTCCCTTGTGCAGAGTAGTCCTTATTAACTGCCTAAAACATGTCTTGTTGTGCTACGGGCCACTTCTTTATTTGATACAAATTTTATGAAACCCACAGTTGAATGAAACTCTTCTCTGTCTGGGCGCCGGGCCTAACCAGATGAAAGTGGCCGGTTAAACTAACGGGTGACATGAAGCCATAACCTCTGCCATGCTACCTCTGTCTTCTGTCTGGGTGCTGAGGCCTAAGTCAAATAAAGCGGTCTTCTGCTGTGCTGGGGGATATGAAGCTAATCTCTGACCTCTCTCCTCTGTCTGGGTCCAAAGGCCTAAATCACTGAAAGAGGCCTTCTCCTGTGGTGTGTGATATGATGCCAGAATATGTGCTGTGGGGCCTCTCTCCTCTTCCTGGGTGCAGGGGTCAAATAAACTAAATTGTGGCCTACTCCTGTGGTGGTTGATATGATGCCTGATTCTCTGATGTGGAACCTCTCTCCTCTGTTTGGGTGAAGGGGTCAAAGTAACTAAATGGTGGCTTCTCCTGTGGTGGCTGATATGATGCCAGAATATGTGCTGTGGGGCCTCTCTCCTCTTCCTGGGTGCAGGGGTCAAAGTAACTCAATGGTGGCTTCTCCTGTGGTGGCTGATATGATGCCAGAATATGTGCTGTGGGACCTCTCTCCTCTTCCTGGGTGCGGGGTCAAAGTAACTCAATGGTGGCTTCTCCTGTGGTGGCTGATATGATGCCAGAATATGTGCTGTGGTGCCTCTCTCCTCTTCCTGGGTGCGGGGGTCAAAGTAACTCAATGGTGGCTTCTCCTGTGGTGGCTGATATGATGCCAGAATATGTGCTGTGGTGCCTCTCTCCTCTTCCTGGGTGCGGGGTCAAAGTAACTCAATGGTGGCTTCTCCTGTGGTGGCTGATATGATGCCAGAATATGTGCTGTGGGGCCTCTCTCCTCTTCCTGGGTGCAGGGGTCAAAGTAACTCAATGGTGGCTTCTCCTGTGGTGGTTAGTATGATGCCAGAATATGTGCTGTGGGGCCTCTCTCCTCTTCCTGGGTGCAGGGGTCAAAGTAACTCAATGGTGGCTTCTCCTGTGGTGGCTGATATGATGCCAGAATATGTGCTGTGGTGCCTCTCTCCTCTTCCTGGGTGCAGGGGTCAAAGTAACTAAATGGTGGCTTCTCCTGTGGTGGTTGATATGATGCCTGATTCTCTGCTGTGAAACCTCTCTCCTCCATCTGGGTGTAGGGGTCAAAGTCTTTCAAAGTCGCCTTCTCCTGTGCTGATTGATATAAAGCTGATGGTTGTGCCATCTGACATGGTTGCCAGGGTCTGATTCAATGGGGGCCTACTCCTGTGGTGGGTGATCTAAATGCCTGATTCTCTGCTGTGAAACCTCTCTCCTCCGTCTGGGTGTAGGGGTCAAAGTCTTTCAAAGTCGCCTTCTCCTGTGCTGATTGATATGAAGCTGATGGTTGTGCCATCTGACATGGTTGCCAGGGTCCCATTAAATTGGGGCCTACTCCTGTGGTGGGTGATCTAAATGCCTGATTCTCTGCTTTGAAACCTCTCTCCTCCGTCCGGGTGTAGGGGTCAAAGTCTGTCAAAGTCGCCTTCTCCTGTGCTGATTGATATAAAGCTTATGCTTGTGCCATCTGACATGGTTGCCGGGGTCTGATTCAATGGTGGCCTACTCCTGTGGTGGGTGATCTAAATGCCTGATTCTCTGCTGTGTAACCTCTCTCCTCCGTCTGGGTGTAGGGGTCAAAGTAACTAAATGGTGGCCTACTCCTGTGGTGGGTGATATGATGCCTGGTTCTCTGCTGTGGGACCTCTCTCCTTTGTCTGGGTGCTGTGGTCAAAATAATAGTAAGTGACCTTCTCCATTGGTGGGTGACTTGAAGCCTGATTCTGTGCTATGGGACCTCACTCCAATTAATATTGTTTAATTTTTATTTATTTTATGTTAACTCATCATTTCCCTATCTACATTTGTTTGCAGGGGATTTAACTACATTTTGCTGCCCTCTAGCCCTTTCCGGGTGTGTTTTACAGCCTTTTTAGTGCCCAAAAGTTCGGGTCCCCATTGACTTCTATGGGGTTCGGGTTCGGGATGAAGTTCGGGTCGAGTTCGGATCCCGAACCCGAACATTTTTCGAAAGTTCGGCCGAACTCGTCGAACCCGAACATCCAGGTGTTCGCTCAACTCTAGTGGCAGCCCATTTACTGAAGCCACTGAGAGAGGATTTTAGGACAGATGCTAAGGAGCTTGTATTGGTGGACCAGAGCCTGCAGAATTAAGTTACCAGCTGACCCAGAATACAATAATGCAGGCACGTACAAAATAATTCCTTTTTAAGAGAGAGAGGGTCACTGGAACTGAAAATTTTGGAGAGGACTTCTCCTTGTCTAGAATCACCTCTCCTACTGGTCCTAGACATTGGTGTTTTCCAGCTTCTGTGGACAGTTATGCACAAAAGTGGGCCTTTCCAAGTTCCAACACAATACAAATACAGGTTCTCTGCTTTGTGGCATAGATGCTCCTGGTCAGACAATCGGAGGTGCTCTACTTGCATGGGCTCTTCAGATGTGGTGGACACTAGAGGAATGACTGGCCTCTGGAAAAATACAGCCAGGTAAGGTGGTCTTCTTTTCTGGTGTGTGCGACCTCCTTAGAATGTTTCCTGATTCGTATATCAATTCTTGTTGCCAAGGTGATCAGGTCATTCAGAGTGGATGGACAATCGCGACCAGCTAATTCACCCTTAATACGGTCAGAAGGTCCCTCTAAGAAAACCACTAGTTGAGCCTCATTGTTCCATACAAGTTCTGCAGCCAGGGTATGAAACTGGATGGTGTACTGACCCACAGATAGGGAACCCTGACATAGATGAAGCAGAGCCGAAGCAGCGGAGGACCTGTGGCCAGGCTCTTCAAAGTACAACCGAAAAGTAGTCAGGAAAGATTGTAGTTTAGTGGTCTCCATGTTCCCAAATAGGATTTGCCTAAGCAAGGACCTCGTTAGACAGCAAGGACACAATGAAGGCGACCTTGTACCGCTCAGTAGGAAACTTCTGCAACTTGAAATGGATCAAGCACTGGTTCAGGAAGCCACAACAGGTTTTAGGTTCTCCACTTTAGGGTGGTGTCAGAGAGAGTTACATGGCAGTGACACTCAAATCTGGACTCACAGGTACGTGAACTGCAGGAGAAGCAGTAGCTGGTAAGGAGATTATATCCAGGCGAGCAGTGACACTGTGCATGATCTGCACCAGATGTCTCATCCCACATAATAATTCCTATACAGCAGGCTTGGAGTGACGAGCGTGACCAACCTCCTCTAAGTGTATTGTCTAAGTGAACCCTCGTTCTTAACAAAACCCCTGATGGTGCAGATAGACTTTCCCGAGGGAAACACCAGGTTGCTACCTCTTTAGGAGGATTGGCACACAAGGCAGCTGGTCCATGAGGACCAGGGGGTACCAGTGCAAGGTTCCAGAGGTACAGTCATAGTCAACAGGTTGAGTCATAACCAGGAGCTGTTGCTGCAGGACAGAAGGATGAGGCAGAGATGAAGTCAAACAAGCAATGGGTCAGGGCAGGTGGCACAGGTACAGGTCATGCAATCTGGGTCAACAACAGGGGAGTTTAGACAGAGCAGGTATGGATAAAACAGGTAGCGGGGTCCAGAAACACAAGCATGGGTCAGGTACACAGGAACACCAGCACAGACAACAGCAACCTTTGCAGGACACAAGGAACTTTGACGCGCAAGCACCTGGGAAAGGGGACTAGACCACTTATATAGGTGCAGGTGGGCTAGGATTGGTCAGCACGGTCACACATGCTAAACCCATAACTCAAAGGAAGTGATGCGCGCTGAACCTAATGAGGTGCTACAGGAAACAAGCTGTAAAGCATGCTGTGCCCAGGGCTGGAAGGAAACTGTGGAGCGGATTCCAGGAAGGATGATACCTGCAAGATCAGAGCCCAGGACTGCAGCAGTGAATGGGGAAACACCGGCAGGTGATCACCGCTGAACACAAAGCCTGGGACCACAGCGGTAAGTAGAGAAACATTGACAGTCAGCAACTGCTGTTACTAGAATTTTGTGAGTATGGCATCTGGTTTCTAAGATAAAAATTGGATCACCTCCATTATTTACCTGTTACCTTTCTAATTGCTTTACGACTGCATGGTTCATACACTGCATTAATGTCCAATAATATATTGTAAGTACTATGGCCCTCTTCTAATGTTTTTTTAGTAGTCTGGCTGTAAATACCATAGTAGACTACATCTTTTTTTTTCACATTTTCAGAAAAGGTGTTCTGTACTAAATTTCCTGCATTGGTCTTTGGTTTTAGAATAAATAACATGAGAATGGAGAACCTGACCTCGTTAGTGAAAGAAACTTTAAATGCAAATATTATAATATATAATGTATGATATATTTATTATGAAATATATAATATTTTCTTATACATTTTCATCAAAATTTAAAACCATTCCAGCTTACAAAGAAAAACAGACTATCATAAAATTTCAAAATCTCATAAAATAAACCAATAACAAAAATATACCCTCCACCCACCTATCATGATATGTGTTATGCTTCCAAAAATTGTCCCTTATTGGGGGCATATGATGTTTAAACAAACACGGTGTTATAAAAATAAAATAAAAAATAGTGAATTGTCAGGGAACCAAGCGTCCCAAATTATGCCTTGTGTGGTCAGATTGCCTGCCCTAACGACATGCACGAGTGCTACTTATCAGAAGAAAGAGTGGCTTGTTGGGACCAAGCCTCCAAAAATTACCCCTTCCCGACACATGACGTACTATTACGTCATGGAAGGCACTGCCTTTCCGCATTTGGACGCAGTAGTACGTCATGGTGATCGGTCGGGCACCGGAGCGATGTGCACCCGATCACTGCAGGGGTCCGGCAGTCCCTGGTAGCTGGGCCCCTGCTGTATCCGCCGGCATTGCTGTTTACAGCGATGCCGATGGTTTCTCTCCTTCTATGCCATAGTCTGCGATGACCGCGACATAGAAGGGGTTTGTGGCGGGTGAGGGAGCGCATCGGGACCCAATGTGTGAGAAGGCAGCCGGATGCCGTGCAGAGGCATCAGGACCTGCCTTCTACGGGTGCCCAGGAGATCCAACCTCAGGCTGGGTCTCCTAGGCAACCTGTTAGTGTACTGCTCAGTGTAGTACACTATAAGGCAATGCTTTACAATACAGAAGTATTGTAAAGCATTGCAGAGATGATCAGACCCCCAAAAGTGAAAGTGAAAAATAAAGTAAAGAAAAAAAAGTTAAAATAGTGTTTTTAAAAAAATTAATAAAGGTTTTAAGTAAAAAATGGGGAAAAAGCCCCTTTCCCCTTATTTTATAATAAAAAAACAGGAAAAAAAAACACATATAAGATATCGCCGCATCCGTAATGACTGGCTATATAAATACATCACGTGAAAAGGAATAATGGGACAACACTAACCCTGTGTCGACAATCAAACTTGCGTTTTTGGTGGCGGTGCCCTCGGTGTTAGGTCCCGGTCTCCGACCCCTGTCCATATAGTAAGCATAGAATAAATAAAATAAATAGTGCCACGGTTTATTCTACGCTTACAATACATCACATGAGCCACCCTGTCCAATAAACACCATAAAAAAAATATAAAAACGGTGTAAAAAAAAGCCATTTTAGTCACCTTACATCACAAAAAGTGCAATACCAAGCGATCAAAAAGGCGTATGTCTCACAAAATGGTATCAATAAAACTGTCACCTCATCCCGCAGAAAATGAGCCCCTACCTAAGACAATCGCCCAAAAAAAAATAAAAAATTTAGATATCAGAACATGGAAACACTGAAACATCATTATTTCTGTTTAGAAAATGCTATTATTGTGTAAAACTTAAATAAATAAAAAAAAAGTTGACATATTAGGTATTGAAATGTCTGTAATGATTTGCTCTATAAAAATATCACATGACTTTACCCCTCAGGTGAACGCTGGGAAAATAAATAAATAAAAACTGCGCCAAAACAACCAATTTTTTTGTCACCTTGCATAAAGTGTAATACTGAATGATCAAAACATACATGTACCCCAAAATGGTACCAATAAAAATGTTAACTCTTCCCGCAAAAAACGAGCCCCTGCACTAGACGATCGGCAGAAAAATTTAAAAATAGGGCTTTCAGAAAATGGAGACACAAAAAGAAAATTTTTTTTTCAAATGTTTTGTTATGTAAAAATGAAACAAACAAACATAGAAAGTAGACATATTTTATATCATTGCGTCTGTAAGAACCTGCTCTATAAAAATAGCACATGATCTACCCTGTCAGATGAATGTTGTAAAAAATAAAAACGGTGCCAAAACATCCATTTTTAGGTTTCATTTCTTCACAAAAAACGTAATATAGAGCAATTAAAAATCATATGTACCCTAAAATAGTACCAACAAAACTGGCACCGTATCCCGTAGTTTCCAAAATGTGGTAACTTTTTTGAGTTTCTACTGTAGGGGTGCATCAGGTGAGCTTCAAATGGACATGGCATCTAAGAACCAGTTCAGCTAAATCTGCCTTCCAAAAACCATATGGCGTTCCTTTACTTCTGCGCCCTGCCGTGTGGCCATACAGCAGTTTACGAACCACATGTGGGGTGTCTCTGTAAACCACAGAATCAGGGTAATAAATATTCAGTTTTGTTTGGCTGTTAACCCTTGCTTTGTTACTGGAAAAAATGGATTAAAATGTAAAATCTTCCCAAAAAATTAAATTCTCAAATTTCATCTCCATTTTCCATTAATTCTTGTGGAATACCTAAAGGGTTAACACATTTTTTAAAATCTGTTTTGAATACCTTGAGGGGTGTAGTTTCTTCCTCTTACTGAGGAAGAAATCGGTCCAGACTTCGAAACGCGTCTGGTTGGACCCGCAGGAGCACCATTACTATATGTACTGTGAATACAAACTTCTCCCTGGAAGAGAGGAGCCTCGCTACTCTGTATACTGATGCTGGCAACCGGACTCACAAATACATTGCCAGCACGTGGGATGCTATCCTTGCCATGCGGGAGGTGGTGTTCCCTCTCAACCTGACACCAAGCACATTGCACCTTAGACAATACTCCAGGCTACATCGTTATACCTGCGGTGGTCTCCTTACAGCACCGGACATTAGAGATGCTGCATTCTCGGCTGCACCGCACTATTCTGTAGTAGCTATATCGGACGCTGAGAACAACATATTAACAGTGGGGCTTCTAACTGCACTGCAATACCAGCAAGTAATCTCCCCTGCACGACCGCACCGCATCATCAATAGCTGTTCCTACATGGTGTTGGAGACAACAAACTATCGGCCATGAGTCAGGCTGCATCATAACAGCATCAGGTAACCTGTATATCATACGACCAGAAAATATGGTAAGCCACCTTACCCACATTAAAATTGGTGGGACACCACCACAAAGATTCTATCACCAGGGAAAATAACATCAATAATGTGGCATTAATCCTCTCTGGAACATTATCCAAATAAGGAAACACTGTTACAACTGGCCGTATATACATAGGATTGAATGACTGGTTACCTAAAGAGGATGATACAGTGATATACACTGAACTTTTAACCACTGTTCCATATTGAATCTGGTTTGGTTCACATACTATGTTGTCATTTTGACAGTATATTAGAACTCCACAGATATCCTAATTATTTTATCCTCTAACCATAACACCATATCTGCGGACATCTATATATACTATTGGTATTATTGGCGCTATTGTTGAACATTATCTGTTGCAATATATATATTCATTGAATAGAAACGTCCAAATGAACCAGTGTAACAACACCTTTCTGATGAATGGACTATACTATGTATTCACTATAATGTCTCCTTGATATTCTCTACCAACTGGGCAGAGACAATGACTATAGTGAGAACACAAAGTAACCAATGAATTTAGCGAAATAGTATTTGGCGTTACATTGGCTAATGTAAGTTTTTAACCTTTTTGTTTTTTATATTTTATTTCGGCATCACGTGTTGTTTCTAAACCTTTTTAATTATTGTCTTTTGTATAAAATAAAATTGGCTTAGCATTTAAATACACCCCTTCGCTTTTATCATACTTCCAGATTGAGTGTGCCAGATCTCCCGTCTAGTTTTATCCATATAGCGGTGGGGTACCGGACTACAGACCTGAGCACCCACTGTCCATATCTTCCGGTGTGGTGAGCCACTCTACCTACCATACATCATTCTGAACAAGCTTACAAAAATTCTCCCTTTTAATTGAGAGCTGCAGCAGTACAGTCTGAATGTGGAAAGGGTAAGGTATTGGAGACACTTTGCTGCAATAGTAGCGGCGGCAGGTGGAGCATAGCATGGAATATACAAGGCAGTTGATGGGCTGTCAGTGTTTATGAGTAGTAGTAGTACTGGTAATACTAGTAGTAGTAGTGGCAGATGTGTTGTATTAATAGTGGTGGCAATAGGGGATTAGCAGAAAAGAAGTAGCAGGGAGGTGTAGCAGCTGCCACAGTGGTGACAGAAGCATCCATATGGTACATGTTGGCAAGCAGACAGCAGCAGTGGCATGATGGCAGCAGCAGCCATACGGACAAAATGGTTGGCAGTAAACATGATGGTAGAGAGTAGCCACACAATCGTGAAGTCATCACATAAACATTACAGGGGAAAAAAAGAAATACCAGGGCATGCCCCTAGTGTATTACTACAGACAATAAAGAGGAGAAACAGCCTAAGGTTATATTTAGAGATGAGCGAAGTTATTTAAAATTTGATTTGGCTACTTCGCCGAATTT
Organism: Bufotes viridis; assembly: GCA_033119425.1. Lineage (NCBI taxonomy): Eukaryota > Metazoa > Chordata > Amphibia > Anura > Bufonidae > Bufotes > Bufotes viridis. Next base: position 416,004,412 of record CM065589.1, on the reverse strand, counting down.
CAGAAAGAAATTACTTTGTCATGAATACTTTGTCTTATTAATATTTATGCTGTTATCCTTGAAACTCACAAACAAGAACATTGAGATTTTGCATTGAAATAAAGTAACAACAATAACAAGCCTGGTAAGTTATTCAAAATTAGTCTTTTTTAAAATAAAATTTGGAATTCTGCATATGATGTCCTGAGTTTTCAGACTAATGTCATGATAGAATAAATGTCCAATGGGGAAACGTGTTTGTGATTTTGTTTATTATGCTGACTATTTCTGACATTTCATCAATTGTTATTGAATATTTGAGTAGGAAAACAAAAGGCATAATGTAACAACATATCATGTCCCACAGACTATAAATTGAAGAGCTTCTTTTCCAGTCAAGGATGTGGACGATAAAGTTCTGTTTATTATTCAGAGCTAATTTCCCAAAGGTAGCAGGATGCACAGTAACGGGCAAAGACAAGGGGTTTGTCTACATCTCATCAAACACACTGGCCTGAAAATTTCATCCCAATGGCAAGTTATTTAGCTCCCATTTGTCACTTGAAGACTTTGAAACTTCATTGACAAACAGTCATTTTGCATAGCTGTCCTACAAAGTGTGCTTGTCCTTTACATATTCAATGGGTTTATTACTGCCTTTCTCCAGCATGCATTTATAGTTCCTTGTTGAATTTTGTTATTTACTGTTAAATAAATTATCTTAAATTAATGCTTGTGCTTAACACTTTCAGGACTGGGCCATTTTTCACCTTTCTGCCCAGGCCATTTTTAGCAAATCTGACAAATCTGACAAAACGCTTTTATTATTCAGGCCATTCTGAGATTGTACTTCATGACAATGGTAAAATTGAGTCAAAAATAAAAAAAATTATTAAAAAATACCAAATTTACCCCAAGTTTTTACTAATTTGCTAATTTGCAGATTTCAATTTCTCTACTTTTACAATAGATATTAATACCTCCAAAAATAGTTATTACTTTACATTCCCCATATATCTACTTAATGTTTGGTTCATTTTGAAAATTACATTTTATTTTTTTGGGACGTTAGAAGGCTTAGAAGTATAGAAGCATGAAGTCACTTTCTGGGACTTACATATTAGAAACCACCCCAAAATCACCACATTTTAGAAACTACACCCATCAAGCTATTCAAAACAGATTTTGCAAACTTTGTTAACCCTTAAGGTGCCCCACGAGAACTGAATGAAAATTGGAATGAAATTTCAAAATTTTACTTTTTTTTGCAGATTTAAAATTTTAATCTTTTTTTTCTGCAAGACATCAAGGGTTAACGGTCAAACAAAACTCAAAATCTATTAACATGAATCTGGATTTTACAGAAATACCCCATGTGTGCTCAAAAACTGATTTATAGGTGAACAGCATGCTTCAGAGTTGAAGGAGTACCATAAGGTGTTACAAGTAGTGTTGAGCAAACAGTTCGAGCATAGTTCGGGTTCGTACCGAATTTTAGGGTGTTCGGGACCCGGACCCGAACATTTTCAAAAAAGTTCGGGTTCGGGTTCGTTGTTCGGCGATTTCTTCCCGCTTGCTGAAGGGCTGCACAGCAGCCAATCAGCTATTGTTTTACTTCTTGCCCTAAGAGCCCATCACAGCCATGCCTACTAATGGCATGGCTGTGATTGGCCAAGTGCAGCATGTGACCCAGCCTCTATTTAAGCTGGAGTCACGTAGCGCAGCACGTCACACTGCTCTGATTAGTGTAGGGAGAGGACGCAGCTGCTGTGAGGGCGAGATTAGGCAGGGAAAAGTCTGCAAAAGCACATAATGAAGTGATCAATCTATAGCTGTGAATGATTGAACTTCTGCTAGTTACTTGCTCACTGGTTTTTAGGCTGCACAGAGCATTTTTCTGTCACTTATTTTCTGGGGTGATCGGCGGCCATTTTGTGACTTGTGGTGCACCAGAACAAGCTGCCACCAAGTCCATCAATCCATCAATATTAGTTGTTTTTTTTAGCTATATCCTACATCAGGGGCTTGGCTGTGCTAATTGTCACCCCTAGAAACTCAGGATAGCAATTTCTATATTTTATTAAGGTGTTAAATACAATGTCAAAATACCAATCCCCTAAATCTGGTGTTCCAGCTTTGGCTAGCCAAGTATAATACTGTCTGCTGTTTGGCAAAGGATAGATTATTTTCTGTGGTGAAATTCAATTGTCAAAATAGCAATCCCCTAAATCTGGAGTCCCAGCACTGGCTAGCAAACTATAATAGTGTCCACCAAAACATTTATTTTGTTCTGGGGTAAAATTCAATTGCCAAAATAGCAATACCATAAATCATTGGTTTCAGCTGTGGCTGGCCAAGTTTCATAGTGTCCTGCAAAGGATATATTTTGTTCTGGGGTGAAATTCAATTGCCAAAATAGCAATACCCTGAATCTGGTGTTCCAGCTGTTGCAGGCCTAGTTTAAATCTGTCCATAAAAGGATACCTTTCATCCAGGGCCTAAATACTAGCCCTAAAAAAGATATTCCCCTAAATCAGTGGTTACTGCTGTGCCTGGATTAGTGTAATACGCTACATAAATAAATAGGCAGATAGTGTTAGGTATGTGTAAAAAAGGATGGGCACTCCAGTTCTGGATCAAACTGGGAAAGAACGATGTTTATTTACACTCTACGATATAGTACACACAGGTCTAAGACTTTGAATGACAGGTGAAAGGTGCAGAAGCAAATGAGACGACCGTAGGTTATAGTCCGTCCATTTGCCCGTCCATCAATCCTCTGCATCAAAATATATACATATAATAATCACATATAATAATAGTAAAACTCCACCATTAAGCTCCTAAAAATATACGTTAAAATATAGCCTGTTAATTGATAATAGATATTCAATATAAACGAATAGATATATCAGCACTCGGTATCAAAAGAATTCATCCAAAATTGGCAGTGGTATGGTTAACTAAATGATTCAGTCCATCTAAAATAGTCAGAGCACAAGATTATTAGTCAATTAATAATGGTATCCATCTATCCAGAGAGTGATATTAATAATGATTAAATAATTGTTATCCGATCCAGGCGGGTTAATGATTAAAAGTCAATATTCCATCCAGAAAAATGTTAGTAGTAGCTGTACCTTCCACTTATCAATATGTGCCGCCTCTATGGTGCATGTGTCTTTATATAATCGGCAGGGTTAGTGTTATATTCAGCAGCAAAAGATAAATTAGTCTGTGATACTTTATCACATTAATAGGATACAGTCCTACCCGCTCAGAAGAGTGTCCCTTTGTTGCGGCAGTGTGGGGTTAAGTTCACTGTCGATGCGCCGCTCCCTGCTCCAGTTAGACCCCACATGGAATGAAGGTCGTGCCACTGACTTTCATAGTTCAGAGGAAGAGGCAGTGGTGAGACCGAGCCAACAGCGTAGCAAAAGAGGGAGCAGGGGGCAAAAGCAGAACAGCCGCCGCCAAGAGAGTTATTCTGCTACTGGCCACCGCCACCAGGAACCGAGCACCCCAAAGGCAGCTTCAAGGGGTTCCCTGGCATGGCACTTCTTTAAACAATGTGCTGACGACAAGACCCGAGTGGTTTGCACACTGTGCCATCAGATCCTGAAGCGAGGCATTAACGTTCTGAACCTTAGCACAACCTGCATGACCAGGCATCTACATGCAAAGCATGAACTGCAGTGGAGTAAACACCTTAAAAACAAGGAAATCACACAGGCTCCCCCTGCTCCCTCTTCTGCTGCTGCCTCGGCAACTTCCTCCGCCTCGGGAAAATTGTTGCCACCTGCCGCCCACCAAACAGAGGCTGTGCCACCGACACCACCACCTGCGTCACCAAGCATCTCCACCATGTCACACGGCAGCGTTCAGCTCTCCATCTCAGAAACCTTGGAGAGAAAGCGTAAATTCCCACCTAGCCACCCTCGAGCCCTGGGCCTGAATGCAAGCATTTCTAAACTACTGGCCTTTGAAATGCTGTCATTCAGGCTGGTGGACACAGACAGCTTCAAACAGCTGATGTCCATGGCTGTCCCACAGTATGTTGTTCCCAGCCGCCACTACTTCTCCAAGACAGCCGTGCCTTCCCTGCACAACCAAGTTTCCGATAAAATCAAGTGTGCACTGCGCAACGCCATCTGTGGCAAGGTCCACCTAACCACAGATACGTGGACCAGTAATCTCTCTAACTGCACACTGGGTAAATGTAGTGGCGGCTGGACCCCAGGCGGAGAGTTCCATGGCGCACGTCCTTTCACCGCCAAGGATCGCAGGGCATCATTCTTTGCCTCCTGTAGCCTCCTCCTCCTACTCGGCTTCCTCCTCCTCTGCTTCCACCAGCTCATCCAGTCAGCCACACACCTTCACCACCAACTTCAGCACAGCCCGGGGTAAATGTCAGCAGGCCATTCTGAAACTCATATGTTTGGGGGACAGGCCCCACACCGTGCAGGAGTTGTGGCGGGGTATTGAATAACAGACCGACGAGTGGTTTCTGCCGGTGGGCCTCAAGCCCGGCCTGGTGATGTGCGATAATGGGCGAAATCTCGTCGCAGCTCTGGGACTAGCCGATTTGACCCACATCCCTTGCCTGGCGCATGTGCTGAATTTGGTGGTGCAGAAGTTCATTCACAACTACCCCCACATGTTAGAGCTGCTACATAAAGTGCGGGCCGTCTGTGCGTGCTTCTGGCGTTCACATCCTGCCGCTGCTCGCCTGTCTGCGCTACAGCGGAACTTTGGCCCAGGAGGAGGAGGAGGAGGATGAGGGGTCATTTTTAGCACTTTCAGGCCAGTCGGTTAGAAGTGGCTCAGAGAGAGGTTTTTTGCAACAGCAGAGGCCAGGTACAAATGTGGCCAGCAAGGGCCCACTACTGGAGGATGAGGAGGATGAGGAGAAGGTGGAGGAGAATGAGGATGATGCAGGTTCACAGCGGGGTGGCACCCGACACAGCTCAGGCCCATCACTGGTGCGTGGCTGGGGGGATACGATGGACGATGTTGATACGCCTTCCACAGAGGACAGCTTGTCCTTACTTCTGGGGAGCCTGGCACACATGAGCGACTACATGCTGCAGTGCCTGCGCAACAACAGCAGAGTTGCCCACATTTTAACTTGTGCTGACTACTGGGTTGCCACCCTGCTGGATCCCTTGTACAAAGACAATGTGCCCACCTTACTTCCTGCACTGGAGCGTGATAGGAAGTTGCGCGAGTACAAGTGCACGCTGGTAGACGCGCTCCTGAGAGCATTCCCAAATGTCACAGGGGAACAGGTGGAAGCCCAAGGCGAAGGCAGAGTAGGAGTAAGAGGTCGCCAAAGCAGCTGTGTCACGGCCAGCTCCTCTGAGGGCAGGGTTAGCATGGCAGAAATGTGGAAAAGTTTTGTCTCCACGCCACAGCTAACTGCACCACCACCTGATACGGAACGTCCTTAATTCCCTCACTGGAGCACGATAGAAAGATGCGCTACTACTAGCGCATGCTGGTGGACGTGCTCCTGAGGGCATTCCCAACTGACACCGGGGGACAAGTGGAAGCACAAGGCGAAGGCAGAGGTAGAGGAGGAGGAGGAAGACGTCGCCAATGCAGCTGAGTCACAGCCAGCACCTCACAAGGCAGGAGGCAGCTTTGAAAAACATGGTGGAACAGTACGTTTGTACATGCCTACACATGTCCACGAATTGTCCACATGGCCTCAGCTTGCCCTTTATGCCTTGTTGGTGCTGGTCTGGCCTGCATCCAGTGTATTGTCTGAACGTGTATTTAGCATGGCAGGGGGTGTCATAACAGACAAACGCAGCCGCTTGTCCACAGCCAACGTGGAAGAAGCTCCAGTTCTTTAAAATGAACCAGGCTTGGATCCCACAAGACTTGTCGGTACCTTGTGCAGAATAGACATTTATACCTGCCTCAACCATGCATTCTTGTACTCAAGTGCACTTATTCTTTGATTTCTTTTTTTTCATTTGTCCTATTATTTTGGAGGCTATCCCAATTTAAAAAACAAAAAACAAAAAAAAAAATTGTTAGCTGGCTACCTCCTCCTCCATTGCAGATTCCACCTACAACACCACATTCACCGTTTACTCAACCTCCGACTCCACATCCACCTCTTCCTCCGAGTTGCGGGTTAATAATGTTTAATTTTTATTTATTTTACTTTAAGTTATTTCCCTATCCACATTTGTTTGCAGAGCACTTTCCATGCTCTTAAGCACATTTTGCTGCCTTTTGCATCCCTCTAGCCTTTTCCATTACATTGTTAGGGCCATTTTAGTGCCCAAAAGTTCGGGTCCCCATTGACCTCAATGGGGTTCAAGTTCAGGTTAAGTTCGGATCCCGAACCCGAACTTTTTTGTGAAAGTTTTGCCAAACCCGTCGAACCCGAACTTCCAGGTGTTCTCTCTAATCTAATATTGACTAAGACTAAGCGTGATCTGGCTGTGGTACAGGTGATACACCCAGATCTGTTTACCTGTGATGTTGTGTACTTAATTCATTCCAACCAAAAATTACGGTCATAAAATCCTGTTTCCACTGCCAGTGTCTCCTCTAAAGTAAATAGGGGTACAGCTTCTTTCCCTGGTAACAAGGGGTTGGGCTTTTGTATTGGCAGATAACTTTCTGCAATGTCCTTAAGGTGGAACTGTCCCCATGGCCAATATTTATCAGATGGATATTTCCTCAAAACATACCTTTCCAAGTCTGTTGGTTGGGGGATTCTATTGTCAGTATTAATGGATGACAACCCAGGGGCCCTCCTTGATCAGCGAGATATTTTTGACATGTTTTGAGCTAGGTTTTTAACCACTTCAGCCCCCCTAGCTTAAACACCCTTAATGACCAGGCCACTTTTTACAATTCCGCACTACACTACTTTCACTGTTTATTGCTCCGTCATGCAACTTACCACCCAAATGAATTTTGCCTCCTTTTCTTCTCACTAATAGAGCTTTCATTTGGTGGTATTTCATTGTTGCTGACATTTTTACTTTTTTTGCTATTAATAAAAATTTAACGACATTTTTGCAAAAAAATGACATTTTTCACTTTCTGTTGTAAAATTTTTCAAAAAAAACTACATTTCTATATACATTTTTCTCTAAATTTATTGTTCTACATGTCTTTGATAAAAAAAAATCCAATAAGTGTATATTTATTGGTTTGGGTAAAAGTTATAGCGTTTACAAACTATGGTGCAAAAAAGTGAATTTCGGTATTTTGAAGCAGCTCTGACTTTCTGAGCACCTGTCATGTTTCTTCAGGTGCTAGAATGTCAGGATAGTATAAATACCCCCAAAATGACACCATTTTAGAAATAAGACACCCCAAAATATTCGCGGAGGGGCATGGTGAGTTCATGTATCATTTCATTTTTTTTCACAAGTTAGCGGAAAATGACACTTTCTGAGGAAAAAAATAAAAATAATAAAGTTTCCATTTCTGCTAACTTCTGGCAAAAAAAAAATAAATATCCCACGGACTCACTATGCCCCTCAGTGAATACCTTGGGGTGTCTACTTTCCGAAATTGGGTCACTTGTGGGGTGTGTTTACTGTTCTGGCATTTTGGGCGGGGCTAAATTGTGAGCAGCCCTGTAAAAGCTAAAGGTACTCGTTGGCATTTAGGTCCCCAGGCTGCAAAAAAGTGTCACTCATGTGGTATCGCCGTGCTCGGGAGAAGTAGGGCAATGTGTTTTGGGGTGTATTTTTACATATACCCATGTTGGATGAGAGAAATATCTCTGTAAACTGACAACTTTGTATAAAAATTTTTTAAAAGTTGTCGTTTACAGCGATATTTCTCACACAAAGTATGGGTATATATAAAAATACACCACAAAACTTATTGCCCTACTTCTCCTGAGTACGGCAATACCACATGTGTGACATTTGTTTGCAGCCATGATGCGCAAAGGGGCCCTAAAACCAATGAGTACCTTTAGGATTTCCCAGGGCATTTTTACGCATTTGGATTCCAGACTTCTTCTCACGCTTTAGGGGCACTTAAAATGCCAGGACAGTATAAATACCCCACATGTGACCCCATTTTAGAAAGAAGACACCCCAAGGTATTCTGTGAGGGGTATGGTGAGTTCATGTAAAATTTTATTTTTTGTCACAAGTTAGTGAAATAAGAGACTTTGTAAAAAATAAAAAAAATAAAAATATCAATTTCCGCTAACTTGTGCCAAAAAATTAAAAGTCTGTGAACTCGTCATGCCCCTCACGGAATACCTTGGGGTGTCTTCTTTCCAAAATGGGGTCACATGTGGGGTATTTATACTGACCTGGCATTTTAGGGGCCCTAAAGCGTGAGAATCCAAATGCGTAAAAATGCCCTGTGAAATCCTAAAGGTACTCATTGGTTTTAGGGCCCCTTTGCGCATCTTGGCTGCAAAAAAGTGTCACTAATGTGGTATCGCCGTACTCAGGAGAAGTAGGGCAATGTGTTTTGGGGTGTTATTTTAGATATACCCCTGCTGGGTGTGAGAAATATCTCTGTAAATGACAACTTTTAAAAAAAATGTATATAAAGTTGTCAATTTACAGAGATATTTCTCTCACCCAGCATGGGTATATGTAAAAATACACCCCAAAACACATTGCCCTACTTCTCCTGAGTATGGCGATACCACATGTGTGCCACTTTTTTGCAGCCAAGATGCGCAAAGGGGCCCTAAAACCAATGAGTACCTTTTAGGATGGCATTTTTACGCATTTTTCTTCTCACGCTTTAGGGCCCCTAAATTGCCAGGGCAGTATAAATACCCCACATGTGACACCATTTTGGAAAGAAGACACCCCAAGGTATTCTGTGAGGGGCATGGCGAATTCACAGAAGATTTTTTTTTTGGCACAAGTTAGCGGAAATTGATTTTTTATTGTTTTTTCTCATAAAGTCTCCCTTTCTGCTAACTTTTGACAAAAAGTAAAATTTTTCACGGACTCACTATGCCCCTCAGCGAATACCTTGGGGTGTCTTCTTTCCAAAATGGGGTCATTTGTGGGGTGTTTGTACTGTTCTGGCATTTTGGGTGGGGCTAAACTGTGAGCAGCCATGTAAAAGCTAAAGGTACTCGTTGGAATTTGGGCCCCTTTGCGCACCCAGGCTGCAAAAAAGTGTCACTCATGTGGTATCGCCGTACTCAGGACAAGTAGGGCCATGTGTTTTGGGGTGTATTTTTACATATACTCATACTTTGTGTGAGAAATATCGCTGTAAATTGACAACTTTGCATAAAAAAAATTAAAAAGTTGTCATTTACAGCGATATTTCTCTCACCCAGTATATGTAACAAAGAGAAACACAGCAGCACTCAAAAAAACAAAAGTGGGTGCAATCCTTCCAAACCAGCGGGCTCAGCTGTTTACCAGGTATATAAATCCAAAAATTGAAGCAGCACTCCAGGATATAAAACAAGTGGATCGACCTTTATTCCCCTGCAACGTTTCAACTGCTCAATGCAGTCTTTCTCAAAGGGGCCCTAAAACCAATGAGTACCTTTAGGATTTCACAGGGCATTTTTACGCATTTGGATTCTCACGCTTTAGGACCCCTAAAATGCCAGGGCAGTATAAATACCCCACATGTGACCCCATTTTGGAAAGAAGACACCCCAAGGTATTCCGTGAGGGGCATGACGAGTTCACAGAAAAAAAAAAAAATTGGCACAAGTTAGCGGAAATTGATATATACATATATTTTTTTTTTTACAACTAACTTGTGACAAAAAATAAAATTTTGCATGAACTCGCCATACCCCTCAGCGAATACCTTGGGGTGTCTTCTTTCTAAAATGGGGTCACATGTGAGGTTTTTGTACTGCCCTGGCATTTGAGGGTCTCCGCAATCATTACACGTATGGCCAGCATTAGGAGTATCTGCGATTCTCCTTATATTGAGCATACGGGTAATGAGATTTTTTTTTTTTCGGTTCAGCCTCTGGGCTGAAAAAAGAAAAAAAATGAACGGCACAGATTTCTTCATTTGCATCGATCAATGTGGATGAAAAAATCTCTGCCAAAATCAGTGACTGCGGTGCGGTGGGCTTGGCGCTAGCTACCTAACAAGTAGCTAACTAACTGGCCGTGATAAGGGACCCTTATGCCCCATTCACACGTCCGAAATTCTGTTTGCGGAACGGAATTGCGGACCCATTCATTTCTATGGGGACAGACTTTGTCCCGCTCGGATCCGGAATTGCGGATCCGCACTTACGGGTCTGCACTTCCGTTCCGCAAAAATATAGAACATGTCCTTTTCTTGTCCGCAATTGCGGACAAGAAAAAGCATTTTCTATATAGTTCTGGCAATGTGCGGATCTGCAAAATGCGGAAAGCACATTGACGGTGTCCGTGTTTTGCGGATCCGCGGCGCGGATCCGTGGCACGGATCTGTGGATCCGTGGATCCGCGGATCCGCAAAACACATATGGACATGTGAATAGAGCCTTACAGGGGGTGATCAGTGACAGGGGGTGATCAGGAGTCTATATGGGGTGATCAGGGGTTAACAAAGGGTTAATAGTGGTTATAAAGTGAGGGGGGGTGGGGGGGTTAGTGTAGTGTTTGGTGCAACTTTACATTGTTACCTGGTCCTCTGGTGGTCGATCCCAGTAAATGGGACCACCAGAGGACCAGGTAGTAGATATATCAGACGCTGTTAACAAAACAGCGTCTGATGTACCAGTTTGATCTAATTTATTTTACATTTACAGCCTGCCAGCGTAGTATAACTGCAGAGCCGCGCTCTGCTGTGAACGCGCGCGCGTGCGTGCGTTCACAGCAGATCTCGCCTCTCGCGAGATGACGCACGGATGCGTCCAGGAGAAACAAACTTGCCGCCGCCTAGACGCATCCGTGCGTTAGGCGGTCGGCAAGGAGTTAATATATTCTTTCAGGATCCGCAGTCACACACGGGGAACAAGAAACATCCTTTCAAGTCTCCAGACTCGACATATTCTTGAAATGACTAGAATTAGGCTTTTCTTCAAGCTTCACTGGTGTGATTGTGGTCAACAATACTTGGAAAGGCCCATTAAAAGGTTTAAGGACTTTCCTAATGTGTCCTTTTACCACCACCCAATCTCCAGACACAAGTGTGTGGGTTCCTGGTACTTTATCAAGATCTGGAAGTGAATCAAAAACTTGAGAATGTATTTTAGTCAAATGCTTGTGCAAACTAATCACATAATCTGTCAGACAACCATGTTGCATCTGAAGCTGCTGTGGGAAATACAATCCTGTCCTAGGGCCTGACCCACGAAGGACCTTATAGGGACTAAAGCCTGTCTTATGGTTAGGGGTACATCTTACTGAAAAGAGGGCTACCAGCAGGCACTCTGTACATGGCTTACCAGTCGCAGCCATGGCGTTTTGAATGTTTAATTTTAGTGTCTCCCGTTCAGTTCTTTGTCTCCTACCCTACCACTGCTTTGTGGATGGTACGAAGCATGTAAAGCCTGTCCTACACCCAAAACCTTCATTATCTCCTGCATCACTTCACCTGTGAAGTGAGCAGCTCTGTCACTTTCAATGGTTTCAGGTACCTCATACCTATTGGCACAGCAGCCAATCAGCAAGCATTTTACTTCTTGCCCTAAGAAGCCATCACAGCCATGCCTACTAATGACATGGCTGTGATTGGCTGAGTGCAGCATGTAACCCAGCTTCTTTATAAACTGGAGTCACGTACTGCCGCACGTCACTCTGCTGATTTGAGCTTATGGAGAGGATGTTGGTGCTGCGATCAAGGACAGAATAGGGCAGAAATCTGAAGAACCTGTGCTACTTTAAATGTAGTTCCTACACTACCCTGAATATTGTTGGCTTGGGTAAGTCAAAGAGAGACAGTTATGTTAGTGTTAGGTACCCATCTGCGGAAGCCACCTTGAAGCCGGGTAGATGGGTCGGACACATATTTGATCAAAAATGTGTGCAAAGAGCTTCTATTTTTTCATTTATAGTAGGTATAATACCACTTTAATTTAGAATGATCCCCATTTCTTAGTTCTATTGTTTGCATGTGAAATGCTGTGCAGCCATGCTTTTATTAGTTCTCTTTATGCTTGCTTTATGGGTATTCATCTGTGACCATGAATGTGCTAGTCTAAATTTTCATGTAGTATATATTGGGTAGCGGCCTCTTTTAGACTAAGCAATACCCATTTGCCTGGGGCTTCTGAGCAGAGTATAAGGGTACGTTCACACGACGACAATTGTCGCGCGACAAAAAGTCGCACTATTGTCGCGCGACAATTTTTATAATGGGAGTCTATGGTGTCGCAGTGCGACATGCGACATGCTGCGACTGCGACACGAAAGTCGGAGAAAATCCATTCAAGATGGGTTTTTCTGCGACTGTCGCGTCACAGTCGCAGCATGTCGCATGTCGCAATGCGACACCATAGACTCCCATTATAAAAATTGTCGCGCGACAATAGTGCGACAAAATGTCGCACGACAAATGTTGCAGTGAAGTTGTGCCCCATTTGTCGCGCGACAATTGTCGTCGTGTGAACGTACCCTAAATGTAGCTGGTTCCTACACTGCCCTGAATATTGTAGGCTTGGGTAAGTCCAAGAGAGGCAGTTCTGTTAGGCCTCTTTCACAAGAACGTGACGGATTAGGTCCGGATGCGTTCAGGGTGCGTTCAGGGTGCGTTCAGTGAAACTCGCACCATTTTTCAAGCAATTTCAGTCAGGTTTGTCTGCGATTACGTTCAGTTGTTCGGTTTTTTCCACACAGGTGCATTGCGTTTTGATGCGTTTTTCACATGCGTGATAAAAAATGAAGGTTTACAAACAACATCTTTTAGCAACCATCAGTGAAATACTCATTGCATTCGCACTTGCTTGCAGATGCAATGATTTTTTCACTGAAGCCTGATTCACTTCTATGGGGACAGGGCTGCGTGAAAAACGCAGAATATAGAAGATGCTGCGTTTTTCACGCAACGCAGAACTGATGCGTGAAAAAAAACGCTCATGTTCACAGACCCATTAAAATCAATGGGTCAGGATTCAGTGCGGGTGCTATGCGTTCACATCACGCATTGCACCCACGCGGAAAACTCGCTCATGTGAAAGGGGCCTTAGTGTTAGGTACCCATCTGCGGAAGCCACCATGAAGCCTGGTAGATGGGCCGACACACGTTTGATCAAAAATGTGTGCAAAGACCTTCTATTTTTTTCATTTATAGTAGGTATAATACCACTTTAATTTAGAATGATCCCAATTTCTCAGTTCTATTGTTTGCATATGAAATGTTGTGCAGCCATGCTTTTATTAGTTCTCAGTCTCAGAATTGGTCGGATAAAAAAGCATTCCAAACTTATTACTAGTGATGAACGAAGCAAGCTTCGGATGTTACATCCAAAGTCGCTTTGTTCATAACTTAAGATAATACTGTACAGAGATCCGTCTCCGGTTTCAAGTTCGGTTTCCACTTTAAAAATCAATTATTGAAGTTATTCAATGAAGTCACATGCAACTTCGCGAATAACTTCAGTTCATCGGAGTCCATACATTCTAATACTGTATGGAAAAGTATCTCTATACAGTATTAGGGCTCATACACACTAACTTATTTTCTTTCCGTTTCCGTTCCGTTTTTTGCGTTCCATATATGGACTGTATACGGAACCATTCATTTCAATGGATCTAAAAAAAAAAAACTATATGCCTTCCGTTTCTGTATTTCCATTTTTCCATTCCATTCAAAGATAGAACATGTCCTATTATTGTCCGCATAACGGACAAGGATAGTACTGTTCTATCAGGGACCAGCTGTTCCGTTCCGCAAAAAACTGAATGCACACAGTCGTCATCCGTATTTTTTGCGGATCCGTTTTTTGTGGACCCTAAAATTCTGAAAAAGCCATACGGTCGTGTGCAAGAGGCCTTAATCCGAAGTTAAGAAACGAAGCGACTTCGGATGTAACCTCGCTTTACTCATCTCTAGTTATTACCACATAAAGTAACACGTCAGATTTGAAAGAATGGGTATTCATCCTTAAATTCTTAAGACCAAAATAGGCTTAATCCTAACAGGGTTAGACCTCTTGCACACAAAGGGTTTTTTTTCTGTTTCAGTTCCGTTTTTGTGGTTTCCATTTGCGGTACGTATGCGGAACCATTCATTTCAATGGTTCCGCAAAAAAAAACGGATAGTACTCCGTGTGCATTCTGTTTCTGCATTTCTGTATATTATGTTCTGCTGAAAGATAGAACTTGTCCTATTATTGTCTGCAAATAACGTTCCGTCGCTCCATTCAAGTCAATGGGTCCGCAAAAAATTCTGAATGCATACGGAACACATCCGTATGTCATCTGTATTTTGCAGATCCATGCCCATTTTGCCCATGTGTTTACTGTTTACAAACATTACAGTACATTATAGTAATGATTAAAATTTTTCGTAACGAAAACGGAAACACAACGGAAACAAAAAACAGATCCATGAAAAACGGACCGCAAAATACATAGGATCGTGTGAAAGAGGCTTTAATGGTCCTACTTACTTTCAAATAAGCACACCACATCTATTGAGCCGAAGAAGCATAAAAGTCGATAAAACATTAAAATAGACCTTGCATTTCCCCAAGACTGGTTTTGCCATTGCCTTTTTAATGTGTATTGTTATTTGGATGTTCTCCCATATAGAGGAGACAAATATGAATGAAATATGAATATAAAAATAATATAAAATTCATAGCATAAATCTACATTACAAATTCCTAAGGAAAAAAACTCAAAAGAAGAAAAAAAAACTGAGGCAATAGGACCTCAGGTAGCACATTATGCAAATCTGAGACTATGTTCAAACGTGCCAGTTTTTCAATAGTTTTATTTCTTTTTTTCCTGCTTTTCCTTCTTATTGGGCTTCAACAACACAACGCTTTTTAGATCACATTTTTTCTGTAATTTTATTGAAATTGTAGCAGCACATGGTTTTGCATAATTTGATCACATGAATGAATCTTTATATCTGCCACACAGCACATCTGTCCTTGAACGTATGACTAGTAAATAATAAATATACAAGTATATATCTAATATATAAAGCTGAGTGCATGTGTGTATGTATGTCTAAAAAGGAATCCGCACCTTCGCATTTACAATCTTGAAATTTGGCACACAGGTACATCAGGTGTCCGGGAGGGTTTTAGACCAGGTCTCAGCTCCCTAGCACATACTGTTCCTGACATATTCCCAAAAATACATTAGCCAATAGAAGCCTGGTCACATAACCCTTATCAGCCAATAGAAGCTCACAGGCCCTTATTCTCCACATACACACAGTTTTACACCAGGTTTCCTTAACAACCCAGCCATTTTTCTTCACTGCTGTAGGTCAGCTTTAAATAGGCAGGGCGCTGTGGATGACACTGTTTAGGGAGTGGAATGCTGTGGGGGCAGGTAGGGTGGCCATTTAGGCCACCCTCAAAAGATGGATGTAAAAACCCCGCCTCCTCCACTCCGCAGCTGATGGGAATTGAAAAAATGAAGGTAAAAATCTATTTCTGTCAGCTGCAGGGGTCGGAGTGAGGGTGACGTTCTCCCTGCAGCTCACGCTCAGACAGCACAGTGCTGCTGTCTTAGAGTGAGCTGTTCAAAAGGACATCCCTTTGTCCGTCCTGCACCAGATGAACGACAGGGAGTCTGAAAGCCAGAATGTCCTGCCTAAAACCAGACCTTTGGCCACCATAGGGGCAGGCTGCTATGGAGGTCACATTTAAGGGGATAGTCCGCTATAGAGGTCAGTGTTAAGGGGCAGATTTCTGTAGAGGCCACTGTTAAGGGGATGGGGTGTTGTGGAGGTCACATTTTAAGGGAACAGAGCTCTGTGGAGGTCACTGTTAAGGGGCTGTTTATTATGTAAATCACCGTTAACGAGATGGGGAACTGTGGAGGTCACTAATAAAGGGGCGGCCGCTGTGGAGGTTACTATTAAAGGGGAGGGCGCCATGGATTTTACTGTGAAGGGGGCTTACTGCTGTGGAGGTCACTGTTAAAGGGCGGGGTACTGTAGATTTACCGTCTGTTTTTCTTTCAGAATCTGTTCAGTATTGCTAGTTTTTACTTAGCATAAAATGATATGAAAGTATAACATGCAAACTTTGAAGCAAGAATTGAAAAATGAGACAAACATTGTTTTAAAAGGTGTAGCTACTAATGCAAGAAGCTGAAACTGTAAAGCATAGGAAAAACAAATCTGAAGCTTCAAATGCTGATTCATTATCCTATCAATCT
Source organism: Bufotes viridis (assembly GCA_033119425.1). Lineage (NCBI taxonomy): Eukaryota > Metazoa > Chordata > Amphibia > Anura > Bufonidae > Bufotes > Bufotes viridis. The sequence continues at coordinate 415,988,162 of CM065589.1, read as the reverse complement.
GTAACTAATTTCGAGCTGCTTAACTTAATTTAGGTTAAAAAGCTCTGCTAATCATTTTGATACAAATACATACAAGTGCATCGCAATAAATTAGAATATCATTGAAAACGTAATTTATTTCAGTAATTCAAAATGTGAAACATATATTATTTAAATGGTTCAGTCTGGTTCAGTAGGCTATACAATCATAGTTCAGCGCCCGAGGAACTCCCTGCACACATCTATCTGATGTAAAGTGATCGCTGATGAAGGTCATTATGACCGAAACGTCCGGTCGTGGTAGAAAAAGGTCCACAAACAACAGGGATAACCACAGCCTTTAACGGATTGTCTACAAAAGGCCATTTGGGGGAGATACACACGGACTGAACTCCGGCTGCAGTCAGTGCTTCAAGAGCCACCACACATACATCTATCCAGGACATGGGCTACAAATGTCGCATTACTTGTGTCAAGCCACTCATGACCCAGAGACAACGTCAGAAGCATCTTACATGGGCTAAGGAAAAAAGGACTGTACCACTGCTCAGTGGTCCAAAGTGCTGTGTTTGAAAATACATTTTGCATTTAATTTGGTAATAAGGTCCTTGAGTCTGGAGGAGGAGTGGAGAGGCACACAATCCTAGTTGCTTGAGGTCCAATTTATAGTTTCCACATTCTGTGATGGTTTGGGGAGCCATGTCATCTGCTGGTGTTGGTCCACTGTGTTATATAAAATCCAAAGTCAGTTCAGCCGTCATTTTAGAGCACTTCATGCTATCCCTTTGCTGACAAGCTTTATGGAGATGCTGATTTTATTTTCTAGCACCTGCCCACACTGCCAAAAGTACCAATACCTGGTTCAAAAACCACAGTATTACTGTGCTCATTTGGCCAGCAAACTGGCCTGACCTAAACCCCATATACATTCTATGGGGTATTGTCCAGAGGAAGATGAGAGACACCAGACCCAACAATGAAGACAAGCTGGAGGCTGCTATAAAAGCAACCTGGGATTTCCATAAGACCTCATCAGTGCCATAGGCTGATTGACTCCATGCCACTTTGCTTTGATTCAGTACATAATTCATGCAAAAGGAGCCCTGACCAATTATTGAGTGCAAATACTGTACATGCTTTTCAGTAGTAGTTGTAATTGGTCTTTTATAATATTAAAATTTTCTAAGATACTCACATTTGGGTCTTGATTAGCTGTACGCCATAATCATCAACAGTAAAAAAAAAAAACACTTGAAATAGATCACTCTGTATGAAATGAATCTATGTAATATGAGTTTCAATATTTGAATTGAATTACTGAAATACATTTTCGATGATACTGTAATTTATTGAAATGCACCTGTATACCACAGAATATTGGAGTTAGGAGTTATTAAAAAACTCAGTTCATTTATTGCTGTGCTCCTGTTCATAATATTTAGAGATACTCTAGGGACTGATACAGTGCCAAGTGACTGGTGCAAGGCAAATACCCGTATTTAAAAAGGGCTCTAGATCTTCCACAGGTATTTATAGACAATTCAGATTAACTTATGTTATGGGAACATTTTTTGACGGACTCTTAAGGGAGTATATACAGGAATTTGTCAATGTTAATAATATCATAAGTGATAGCCAGCATGGGTTTACCAAGGACAGATGTTGTCAGACTAACCCGATTTTTTTTTTCTGACGAGGTGAGTAGAAGCCTGGACAGAGGGGCGGCTGCGGACATAGTTTTCCTGGATTTTAACAGGTAAAAGAAGTTCTATAGACTTAGAAAGTTTAGTTGGTAATCGGATTAAAAACTGGCTGAAGGACTGTGTCCAGAGAGTTGTTGTCAATGATCTCTGTTCTTAATGATTCCCAGTTATAAGTGTTGTACCCCAAGGATTAGCGCTGGGTCCCCTGTAATTTAACTTATTTATTCATGATATTGAGGATGGGATTTTTGCAAATGACACCAAGCTATCTAGTACTGTGCAGTCTATGAAAGATGTCCATAAACTACTAGCGGACTCGGACAATCTGAGTGCATGGATATCAAATGGCAAATGGGGTTCAGTGTGAATAAATATAAAGTTATGCATCTGGGTAGTAATAATCCACATGCATTATATGTCCTAGGGCAAGTTACACTAGGGTAGTCATTTGTAGGGAAGTATTTGGGTGTACCTTTAATAAATAACAACATGCAATGTCAATCAACTGCTTCTAAGGCTAGCAGGATAATGTCATGTATTAAAAGAGACATGAACTCGTAGGACAGCGATCTTATTTTACCACTTTACAAAGCTTTGGTGCAGCCTTATCCAAAATAAGCAGCTCAGCTCTGGGCACCATTCCATAAGGCTACATGCACACGACCGTTGCCTGCCTCCGCGTCCGCTCCTCCTTGAAATTTTGCGTCCTTAAAAAAAAACGGATGACGGACCGTTTTTTTTGACGGATCCGATTTTTATGGCAGATCCATTGTAAAAATGCCTATCCTTGTCCGCAAACGTGAAAAAAATAGGACATGCACTATTTTTTTGACGGAATGAAAACACGGATCACGGATGCGGAACAAAAACGGTTGACCATCCGCATTTTTTGACGGACCCATTGAAATGAATGGGGAAGCATCCTATCCGTGAAAAAAAACGGAACGGACGCGGAAACAAACAACGGTCGTGTGCATGGGGCCTAAAAAGGATACCCTGGAGCTGGAACTAGTAAAAAAGCAACTAAACTGATAAGGGCATGGAGGGTCTTAGTTATAAGGAAAGATTAAAATAATTAAATGCATTTAGTCTTGAGAAGAGTTGCCTTAACCATGATTAACCTAAACAATATATAAATGGGCTGTAGAAACCATACAATAAAAAGCTGTTCCATGTGAAATGCCCTCAAAAGACAAGCAGTGCTGCCTCCATCTAGAGAAGAAAAAGCTCAGTCTCCAGAGGCGTTAAGGCTTCTTTACTGTAAGAACAGTAACACTCAGTTCACACTTTCGCGTAAAACGCCGCTTTTGAACGCACATAAAAACGCACAACAGTACAGGAACCATGCATTCCAATGAGGGTGGTTCACACTTGCGCGTTTTTATGCGCGTTCGTAGGCGCCTATAAACGTCCGACGCATAAGCAAGTATGTTCGCGTTAATTCGGGCTTTTTTCGAGCGTTTGGTGCTAATAGACTTCAATGGGAAACGCGATAGGCGTGTTGTTCGGGCGTTTGTGCAGCGTAAAACGCGCCTATGGACGCGCGTTTTTCAAAATTCACACCTCAGATTGGCCAAACTATATAGGGAGGGCTGTTTGGTCATTGGCCAACTATGCAGTCAATCACATAAACGCGCGTCAAACGCGCCTACACTATTTACCAAAACGCTTGAAAAAACGCGCCTATATGCAAGTCTTGAACGCACCAAAAACGCTAGGCTTCAAAACGCTCAGGTCTGAACCCAGTGTAAATATGTGAAATATTCTGTATCAGGAGGTGGTCACAGCAGAAACAGTGAACAGTTAACAAAAGGCTTAGAATTCTTAAAATTAACATTAATGCTTATGAAAATATGTAGAATTCAGGACACACTGCACTTTTCTTAAGTTCATATCCTCACTTATATCTTGGTTGAACTTTATGTACTTAATTCTTTTTTCAACTGTATTATTTCTCAGTTGAAGGACCCGTCTTTGCCCGGGTATATTTAATCAGTGTCATTTAATATTTGTGTGTGTCGTTAAAAAATATCGACAGTATCCACTTTAACAGTGGATCCAGGGAGTTATTCTGATTGGCTGATTGGAGTCAGGAAGGAATTTTTTCCCCTTAAAGGATAACTGTCACATTTAGACCCAAATTTCAATGTTCATATATGTAGTTACCAATAACATGATATTCCAGAATCAATAACTATTAGACTTACTCGCCCCATATTTCATAAGATCCAGCTCTTAGCAACCAGTCTGCACAAAACTGCAATTTCCTTATTCAGTTAAGATGGCTGCTGCTGCCCTCACCCTGAGGCTAATCCCGCCTGCCCTCACTACCCACAATGCATTGAGTTCCTCATGCACTAGCTTCTGCACCTCAACCAATAGGTGCTCTCCACACTGAAACACGCCCCCCTCCTGCTATCACATACACAAGTGGTAAAACTGTGTGAACATTCTCTGTTGCGTGGACAAAGAAAACTAATGGTAAACTAGTCTTTATAATATAATAGCACTGCCTTACACTATATATATTCTGTCATGGGGACACATATGTGCTGTATCACTGCTGTGATAGGGGGACATACATGGGCAGCAGAATTACTGACATGGGGCCACATCTGTGCTGTATCACTGCTGTGATTGGGAGACATACATGGGCGGCAGAATTAGTGTCATGGGGCCACATCTGTGCTGTATCACTGCTGTGATAGGTGGACATACACGGGCTGCAGAATTACTGTCATGGGGACACATCTGTGCAGTATCACTGCTGTGAAAGGGGGACATACATGGGCGGCAGAATTAGTGTCATGGGGACACATCGAGGGTTAACAGCCAAACAAAACTCTATATTTATTGCCCTGATTCTACGGTTTACAGGAACACCCCACATGTGGTCGTAAACTGATGTAAGGACAGGCGGCAAGGCACAGAAGGAAAGGAGCGCCATATGGTTTTTGGAAGGCAGATTTTGCTGGACTGATTTTTAGATGCCGTGTCCCATTTGAAGCCCCCCTGATGCACCTTTACAGTAGAAACTCACAAAAATTTACCCCATTTTGGAAACTAGGGGATAAGGTGCCAGTTTTATTGGTACTATTTTGGGGTAAATATGATTTTTAATTGTTCTATATTACATTTTTTGTGAGGCAAGGTAAACAAAAAAGGGCTGTTTTGGCACTGTTTTTATTTTTTTATTTTTTACAATATTCATCTGACAGGGTAGATCATGTGTTATTTTTATATAACTGATCGTTACGGATGTGGCAATACCCAATATGTATACTTTTTCTTATTTATTTAAGTTTTATACAATAATAGCATTTTTTAAACAAAAAAATTATGTTTTAGTGTCTCCATATTCTGAGAGCTATAGCTTTTTTATTTTTTGACTGATTGTTTTAGTTATGGTCTCATATTTTGCGGGATGAGGTGTCGGTTTGATTGGTACTATGTTGGGGGGGCATACGCCTTTTTGATCACTTGGTGTTACAATTTTTGTGATGTAAGTTCACAAAAATGGCTTTTTTGGCACTGTTTTTATTTTTATTTTTTTACCGTGTTCAGCTGAGGGGTTAGATGATGTGATATTTTTATAGAGCAGGCCCTCACGGATGCGGGGATACCCAATATGTATCCTTTTTTTATTTATTTAAGTTTTACACAATCATTTTTTAAACAAAAAAAATCATGTTTTAGTGTCTCCATAGTCTGAGAGCCATAGTTTTTTTTAGTTTTTAAGCGATTGTCTTAGGTTGGGTATCATTTTTGCGGGATGAGGTGACGGTTAGATTAGTACTATTTTTGGGGTCATATGACTTTTTGATCGCTTGCTATTACACTTTTTGTGATGTAAGGTGACAAAAAAATGGCTTTTTGACAAAGTTTTTATTATTATTTTTTTACAGTGTTCAGTTGAGGGGTTAGGTCATGTGGTATTTTTATAGAGCAGGTCCTTACGGACGTGGCGATACCTAATATGTCTACTTTTTAAAAAAAAATTATATTTAACACGAAAAAGCATTTTTAAAACAAAAGAAATCATGTTTTAGTCTCAGAGCCATAGTTTTTTAATTTTTAGGGCAATTGTTTTTGGTAGGGGCTCATTTTTTGCAGGATGAGGTGACGGTTTTATTGGTACTATTTTGGGCGGCGTACACCTTTTTGATTGCTTTGTGACAAAAAATGGCTTTTTTTTACATGGTTTTTATTTTTTATATTTTACGGTGTTCACCTAAGGGGTTAGGTCATGTGATATTTTTATAGAGCTGTTTTTTACGGACGTGGCGATACCAATTATGTATATTTTTTTATTTTTTATGACAAACAGATTTGAAAAAAGACCATTTTTATTTTATTCTCATTTAAATTTTTATTTATTTATTTTTAATTTTTTTTTTTTTTTTAATTATCAAGACCCATCTGGATCCTAAAAATCCAGTGGGCCTGATCACTGTACAGTGCATTGCAATAGTCATCTATTGCAATACACTGTATAGTCAGTGCTACATTTACACTAAGGCTGATGAGACCCTTAGGGTCTCATCAGCCTTAGATAACTTGGCAACCAGGACGCCTTTGTAAGGCATCCGGTTGCCATGGCAACCATTGCGCCGCTGCGATCGCAGCAGCAGCGCGATAGAAGAGAGAGGGAGCTCCATCCCTCTTAACCCCATGAATGCAGCGGGCGGCTGCTGACCTCGGCATCTATGGGGTTAAATGCTCAAGATCGGTGTCAGCACCGATCTGGGGTGTAGCAGCAGAGTGTTAGCTGTAAGTCACAACTAACACTCGCTGCTGAATACACCCGGCAGCAGGAGGAGCGAAGCAGAGGGGGGGAACAACCAGGAGGAGGAACGGAGGGGGCAGCAGGGGACATATGGAGGCATATGGGGGCAATGATGGCCGCATGTGGGGGGCAGTGGGGGCATTTATTTATAAAAAGGCTCTGGGGGCACTAGGGGCACTGGGGGCATGGCAGCAGACTGGGGCACTAACGCGATTTCAGACTGCAGTCTCCAGAGTGGAGATTGCAGCCTGAAACCGGCATTTTAGAGAGCTCTCACTTCCGGGAGCGCGCACGCACAAGTTACTGTGCGTCTCCCGTCCTCCAGGAGATAGACGGACCTCACATAGCAACCTGTTTTTAGGCTAAGGTAAAAATAGGCGCTGAGGGGGGCAAAATGAGAGTTTTATAGGGGTTCAGGGATAATGAAAAAAAAATGAAGATGGCCACTAATGTCATGAAGATGGTCTCTATTAAGATATTGAAAAAAAAAATGTGACAGTTATCCTTTAAGTGGGGAAAATTGGCTTCTGCCTCACAGGTTTTTTTTGCCTTCCTCTGGATCAACTTGTAGGAAACAGGCCGAACTGGATGGACAAATGTCTTTCGGTCTTAAATACTATGTAACAGTGACCTCCACAGCACCCCATCCCGTAACACTGACCTCCCTACAGTGCCCCGTCCCTTAAAATGGGACCTCCACAGCAGCCGACTCCCTTAACTTTGACCTTTACAGCAGCCTTTCCCTTTAACAGTGAGTTTCACAGCATACCACCCCCTTGACAGTGACCTCCACAGGGGCCCTCCCCCTTAAAGGTGGCATTTACAGCAATCTGCCCCTTAACACTGACCTCCATAGCGGACCATTGCTCTAACTGTGACCTCCACAGCAGCCTGCCCCTAGGGTGGCCAGAGGTCCAGTTTTAGGCCACACAGATCAGCTTTCAGACTCCATGTCCTCCGTCTGACGCAGGGCCTAGACGGACACAGGGATGTCCTTTGGAACAGCTCACTTTCAGACAGCAGCACTGTGCTGTCTGAGCGTGAGCTGCAAGGAGAAAGTCACCCTCACTCCCACCCCTGCAGCTGACAGAAGTTGATTTTTAACTTCTGTCGGCTGCGTAGGGGGAGAGGGCATGGCCTAACCAGGTCAGGGTTGTGTCTTAGTGGGACCTAGAAGTTGATTTTTAACTTCATTTTTTCAATCCCTGTTGGCTGAAGAGTGGAAGTGGGCGTGGCCCAACCAGTTCGGGGGCATGTACTTTTGAACAGCTCACCCTAAGACAGCAATACTGTGCTGTCTGAATGTAAGCTGCAGGGAGAAAGTCACCGTCCCACCCACCCCTGCAGCTGACAGAAGTTGATTTTTAACTTCATTTTTTGTATCCCTGTTGGCTGAGGAGTAGTAGGGGGCGTGGCATAACTAGATAATGGGCGTGACTTACCGGGACCTGGGGGCATGGTTTAAGGGTGACTTGAATGGCCACCCTATCTGTCCCCTGAAATGTGACCTCCACACCACTCTGCTCTCTTAACAGTGTCATCCACAGAGTTGTTATAGAAACCCCAGGAAATAAGGTACTAAGTGCAATTAGGCACTGGCTTTACTTCAATAGCGATTATCCTGGTGGCAGATTTCCTTTAAAGCTCCTCTAGAGCAGTGAAGAAACATGGAGTAAAACTGTGTGTGTGGAGACGACCCTACGCTGGTGGTGGTCCATGTAAGTTATGTAGAGGGGAAGGCTTCTATATAACCTCGACTGATCGACCACCGCTTCTAAATCTATGCCAGCTCTCTTGATGACATAGATTTAGACCATTTTCAACACTTAAAACAGGTGTAAAAAATTATGATTGAGATGGGCATGCTGGCCTGTCCCCTTTCTCGCCCACTCCACGCCCACTTTCTTAGACCAGACGAGAGCGGGAAAAAGACGCAGATTGCAGTGCAAATAACCTTTGTGTTGCAATCTGTGCCAGAAATACGCCTCATATAGATGTATTTCTGATTAGTAAATGAAGCCTATGTGTTTTTGTCAATTTTAGCCTATAATATATACTGTTAGGAAAATTCTATTAATTGACATCTCCTCTTAGTTTTGTGCTTTACCATGTTCAAAAATGAGTATTAAAGCACAAGAGGGTCTATCTCTGACTGACTCTAGGGTGTAGAGTTTGTATTGCTCAGTTGAGGCCTTAACCAATAACATTTAATGCTGGTTAGCAGTGAATAGATGTTCACAAGATTGGCAAATAGTCAAGTAGAGGAAGTAGCTTATTTACCCTTACTAAATTTTCATGAGCAGGTGTTTATTTTAAGAAAAGCATAATGCATTAAAATTGAAAATTATCTAAAGAAATGCCAGAAGCTCAGTCATATCTAGTGTTGGTCGCGAATATTCTAATCGCAAATTTTTAATGCGAATATCGTCACTTCGAGAATTCGCGAAGATCTTGAATATAAAGCTATATCTTCATAATCGCGAATATTCTAGATTTTTTTTCATCAGTACCCTCACTGCTTCTTGCTTGTGGGCCAATGAGAAGGCTGCAATATATTTGTCTGAGCTTAGCTTAGCCCCAGCAGCCATTTTCTGCTCTGTGAGAGAGCAGTGTCATTGCTGTGCTCTGTGCTTTGCTGAGTCATCTGGATCCCTATTCGATTACATTAGATAGTTGGTTAGCTCATATATATAATAAAGATAGTTAGTGTGAGATAGTCAGTGTACGTTAGATAGTGATATAGTGTAGCTGATAGGTTCCAGTGCAGGGTGTTAGGTAGTGTGATAGGAATTACTGTGCTATGATAAGGATTAGTGTAGCACTGTATTAGTCTAGCAGCTTGAAAAATGTAGCAAAAGTGAGCCACACCTGTATTGTGCACGCAATACGAGCATATTACATTGCCGATTTTCGCAATCAAGAAAATAATGACTGGAGATCATGAATTCTAGAATTTGTAAATTTATGGCGAATATTAGGCCAAAAATATTGTGAAAACTAATATTGCCTATGCTGCTCATCACTAGTCATATTTCCAGTTCTCCTCCGCACTCTCCTGTGTCTGGCTGTAAGACAATGGACTGGAGCAGCATCCTGTCTCCTGTGCACAGTTTTCAGCAGGGTAGACAAATTGTCAAGCCCCATGATTTGGCTAAACTCATCTCAGCTGGCTGCCAGCCAAAGATGGACGAGACCACTAGGAAATTATCCCCTGTGTTCTCTGCAGAATTTCTACAAGACCAATGTTTTAGGATCATGCAGACAATCCTGTAGACTAACAAAAAGTTAGGGCAACTGCATTTTTTCTTGCTTTTGTCATTCATTTCCAGGTTTTGTGTTCTTTTAATAGATTCAAGATTGGGCCATTTACACCCTTATTGACCAGATACATTTTTCTAAATTACTTTTTTTCAATTACTGTATGTTCCCTTACCATAACGGTTTTTAAATGTAATATATTAGCCCCATTTATAGGGGGAATACAGCTCCCAGATGCTTTAAAATGCTTTGTTTCTGGGGTGCTGTAGGGCTATATTGATATTCTTCTCTGAACAGGACTGAGGAAAGGGAGATCATTCAACACTTATGAGCAATGTGACTGTTTGTCACAATGCTTACATGCCCTGGAGACCATACTGATTAGTCTCTGGAGTAAAACTCCATGATCAAAGCTGTCTGGAGACAGCGGGATTACAGAGGTGACGGCACTGTATGCTGATTTGCCTCTCTGACCTGTGGTAAGGAGAGTGGGATGGTAAAAGCATTTGTGATCTTTGTGACTGCTTGTCAAAGCGATCACACCGAAATATGATAATATATTGATCTCCCACTCCAATCCATAATAAGGAGAGGGAGATGGTACAAGCATCTGTGAACACTGTGACAGTATTCAAAAGCTCGGAGACCACTCAGTTGGGTATCAGGGTAAAGCTCTGTGTACTCAATTATATAGAGATGACTGAATCACGGAGCTTAGACCCAATGAGGTGAGTGAGGACGAAGGCAAGCTAAAGAACCTATTAAAACATCTTTGCAGAGATGAAGGATGACTGCAGGGACCTATATAGTCAACCGGCGATTGAGAAGTGGAAAGGGGTATCAGTTTTGTAAAATGCCTTGCTGTTCGAAGGATCAATTAATGTTTGAGAATTACATGTCTAACAGATGCCCCCCCCTTTATTAACTTAACTATTTCTAATCAGGTATTAACAACATTACATGTACAGTGGATATAAAAAGTCTACACACTCCTGTTAAAATGTCAGGTTTCTGTGCTGTAAAAAAATGAGGCAAAGATAAATAATTTCAGAACTTTTTCCACCTTTAATGTGACCTATACACTGTACCACTCAATTAAAAAAACAAACTGAAATCTTTTAGGCGGAGGGATGAAACAAAAAAAAAAACTAAAATAATGTGGTTGCATAAGTGTGCACACCCTCTTATAACTGGGGATGTAGTTGTGTTCAGAATTAAACAATCACATTCAAAATCGTGTTAAATAGGAGTCAGCATACACCTGCCATCATTTACAGTGCCTCTGAATAACCCTAAATAAAGTTCAGCTGCTCTAGTTGGTCCACAGAGAGCTTCCAAAGCATCAGAGGGATCTCATTGTTAGAAGGTATCAGTCAGAAGAAGGGTACAAAATAATTTCCAAGGCATTATATATATACCATGGAACACAGTGAAGACAGTCATCATCAAGTGGAAAAAATATGGCACAACAGTGGCATTACCAAGAACTGGACGTCCCTCCAAAATTGAAGAAAAGACAAGAAGAAAACTGGTCTGGGAGGCTACCAAGAGGCTTGCAGCAACATTAAAAATGCTGCAGGAATATCTGGCACGTACTGGTCGTGTGGTACATCTGACAACAATCTCCAGTATTCTTCATATGTCTGGGCTATGGGAAAAACCTTTTCTTATGAAGAAAAACATCCAAGCCAGGCTATATTTTGCAAAAACATATCTGAAGTCTCCCAAAAGCATGTGGGAAAAGGTGTTATGGTCTGATGAAACCAAGGTTGAACTTTTTGGCCATAATTCCAAAAGATATGTTTGCCGCAAAAACAACACTGCACATAACAAAAAAATACAATACCCACAGTGAATCATGGTGGTGGGAGCATCATGCTTTGGGGCTGTTTTCCTTCTGCTGGAACTGGGGCCTTAGTTAAGATAGAGGGAATTATGAACAGTTCCAAATACCAGTCAATATTGGCACAAAAAGCTGAACATGAAGAGAACCTTCAATTTTCAGCATGACAATGACCCAAAGCATACATCCAAATCAACAAAGGAAAGGCTTCACCAGAAGAAGATTACAATTGTGGAATGGCCCAGCCAGTGCCCAGACCTGAATCAGATTGAAAATCTGGGGGGTGATCTGAAGAGGGCTGTGCACAGGAGATGCCCTTGCAATCTGACAGATTTGGAGTGTTTTTGCAAAGAAGAGTGGGCAAATCTTGCCAAGTCAAAATGTGCCATGCTCATAGACTCATACCCAAAGAAAGTGATTGCTGTAATAAAATCAAAAGATGCTTCAACAAAGTATTCATATATTATTTTAATATTTTTTATCTCTCTACCAAAAAGATTTCAGTTTGTTTTTCAATTGAGTTGTAGTTTATAGATCACATTAAAGGTGGAAAAAGTTCTGAAATGATTTATCTTTGTCTCACTTTTTTTACAGCACAGAAACCTGACACTTTAACAGGGGTGTTTAGACTTTTTATATCCACTGTAGTAACTTTCAAAATATGGAAAGAAAGGGGATACTTAAGACCAATGTTAACTTTTAGCCTTATTTACTGATAATGCATTTTTCTAGAACATAGTTGAAGAGTCATCAAAAGAAAACCTTCACTTTGATAAAATGTTTTGTAAAATAATGAAATTTCTAGAACCATGCATATATATGTATTACATTTAGTTTATCATACTAAAGTTAAAAACTACAGGAACTATTTGCATTTTGACTACCAAAGCAACTAAACTTTTTATGTGTTACTTGTGTTTGAAACCATAACCTTGTGTTTGTATAATCATTATTCCAGTTTTTATTGAATATATAACTAGTCTATCTATGAGCAATCATGTGTTTAATATGTATATTAAACTACAAGTATTTGACATGATTATCTCTCTTAGGTTCTGCAATGCATTTTAAAATATTTAAGGTGATAAATAACGCTGTTTTATCTAGTTTAGTGACTACAGTTGAGAATAATTCTGACATTAAGATCCAGTCTTTCTTCAGAGTTTTATGTTGAGGGTATAGATTAAATATCTGAGGTAGCATTGGATCTGTAAAATAGGTAAATATATATAATAAGGTGTTCTTGTCGAAATAAGTAACTTTTAATAAATCATATCTTTTACCCTGAAAAATCAATACAATCTACCATTCTAAGCAGCAATGAAACATGCAAATTGCTCACACTTTCTAGAAAACTTTTAGAATATCCTATATTCAAATGTAATTGGGATTCTTAGTATTTTAGAAGCCAGGGAATATTACAAGTCAATTTCCAGACGAAGATTGTATTTAAAATAGTATAAAAAACAATAAAATTAAACATATATATTGCTAGTATGAATATGTAATTTCATATAAGAACCATAAACTAGTGTACAGAACTGAAATAATAATCATAATGATATTAATACTACTACTACTACTACTACTACTACTACTACTACTACTACTACTACTAATAATAATAATAATAATATCAAAGAATAATATTTTCAGAATTTCTGCCTTAAATTGTGTTTTCTAGCAGCTTCTTCTATAGTTCCTAAAGATTATAATGGAGAGAGCAGTACACATGTATGGTCAAGTTTCCCTTTGAACTTTTTTTTGCTAGAGCTGAAAGTCAGCTTTTGTAGCTAAATTAGCACTGATTGACGTCAACACAACAAGAAATAGTAATGGCACAGTCCAACACCCGAACACTAAACGGGACTCCAAACTCAGCCTCTCAGACCTCCACGGACCGGGGTGCCTGACGTGTGAAGATAATGAACATCCAAATGAAGTAAAATAGATCTGCGGCACTCACCATCCGATTCTAATAGTTTCCTTTATTGCAGAGTTCGTTACATACACGGGGGTGAAGACTCACATGGAGAGTAACAACAAACAGCGACGGCCGTTTCGAGGAGCGACCGCTTCTTCCGGCTGTTCAGCGGAAGAAGCGGTCGCTCCGCGAAACGGCCGTCGCTGTTTGTTACTCTCCATGTGAGTCTTCACCCCCGTGTATGTAACGAACTCTGCAATAAAGGAAACTATTAGAATCGGATGGTGAGTGCCGCGGATCTATTTTACTTCCTTTGGATTAGCACTGATTGACCCCTGTTAGGCCAAGTCAGTGTAAGTAAATTCGGCAGATCCTCCAGCAGCTATGGGGCTATGAGTCTAAAACACCAGTCTTAATAAATGTGCCCCTTAGTCTCCACACCCAGTCTAATAAAGGAGCATGTACCTAGTTCATCTGCTGCATCATTAATAATTAATCTATTAAGTTATACATAGTGCTTCAGACTCATTGTCAACAGGAGGTGTAATACATAGGCACATTTCTACAGTTCAATTGTTGCGTTTTTTTTTTTACTTAATATGTTCTGTTATACAGAGACTGACTGTGCATCAGACAGTCGGTCTAATATATAACTGCGTGTACCTAGTTAATCTGCTGTATCATTAATAATTTATCTTTTTCTATAGTTCTGTGCTTTTTTTAATTAATCTGTTCTGTTATATCTAGTCTGACTGTGCATAAGATGTAAGGGGTCATTTATAGAGTTGAGCGAACACCTGGATGTTTGGGTTCGAAAAGTTCGGCCGAACTTCCCGAAAATGTTCGGGTTGGGGATCCGAACTCGACCCGAACTTCATCCCGAACCCCATTGAAGTCAATGGGGCCCCGAACTTTTGAGGCTGTAAAATAGCCCAGGAAAGGGCTAGAGGGCTGCAAAAAGCAGCAAAATGTAGGTAAATCCCCTGCAAACAAATATGGATAGGGAAATGACTTAACATAAAATAAATAAAAATTAACCAATATCAATTGGCAACTTGGAGGAGGAGGAGGTGGAATAGGAGGTTAGAGTGTCATCCAGTGGGAATGCTATGGAAGTTGATGTTCTCATCACAGCTAAAAAGGATTAATGTCTGCTTGCAGTGCCACAGGCCTCATTCAGAGACTCAGGCCCCTGGCACTCAGACGGAGGAGAGGTTCATTCAACTTTGGGTTGCCCGCAAAATAATCGTAAAATTAAAAAAAAGAGGATTCAATAAACAAGTGCTCTGGAGTTCAAGAATATATGGTTAAGTGGAGGTAGTTATAAATGTCTATTCTGCACAAGGGATGGACAGGTCCTGTGGGATCCATGCCTGGTTCATTTTTATGAACGTCAGCTTGTCCACGTTGGCTGTGTACAGGTGGCTGCGTTTGTCAGTAATGACGCCACCTGCCGTGCTGAATACACGTTCAGACAAAACGCTGGCCCCCGGGCAGGCCAGCACCTCCAAGGCATAAAAGGCTAGCTCTGGCCACGTGGACAATTTGGAGACCCAGAAGTTGAATGGGGTCGAACCATCAGTCAGTACATGGAGGGGTGTGCACACGTACTGTTCCACCATGTTAGTGAAATGCTGCCTCCTGCTAACACGTTCCGTATCAGGTGGTGGTGGAGTTAGCTGTGGCATTGTGACAAAACTTTTCCACATCTCTGCCATGCTAACCCTGCCCTCAGAGGAGCTGGCCGACAGCTGCGTTGGAGACCTCTTCCTCCTCCTCTGCCTTCGCCTTGGGCTTCCATTGTTCCCCTGTGACATTTGGGAATGCTCTCAGTAGCGGGTCTACCAACGTGCGCTTGTACTCGCGCATCTTTCTATCAAGCTCCAGTACAGGAAGTAAGGTGCACATTGTCTTTGTACCGGGGATCTAGCAGGGTGGCAACCCAGTAGTCCGCACACTTTAAAATGTGGACAACTCTGCTGTCGTTGCACAGGCACTGCAACATGTAGTCACTCATGTGTGCCAGGCTCCCCAGAGGTAAAGACAAGCTGTTCTCTGTGGGAGGCGTATCGTAATCGTCCACCGTTTCCCCCCAGCCACGCATCAGTGATGGGCCCAAGCTGCGTTGGGTGCCACCCCGCTGTGAACGTGCTTCATCCTCATCCTCCTCCACCTCCTCATACTTGTCCTCCTCGTCCTCCAGTAGTGGGCCCTGGCTGGCCACATTTGTACATGGCCTCTGCTTTTGAAAAAACCTCCCTCTGAGCTGCCTGAAAGTGCGAAAAAAGAGACTGACCTGAAAGTGCGAAAAATTACCCCTCTTCCTCCTCCTCCTGGGCCACCTCCTCTTCCATCATCGCCCTAAGTGTTTTCTCAAGGAAACATAGAAGTGGTATTGTAACGCTGATAACGGCGTCATCGCCACTGGCCATGTTGGTGGAGTACTCGAAACAGCGCAACAGGGCACACAGGTCTCGCATGGAAGCCCAGTCATTGATGGTGAAGTGGTGCTGTTCCGCAGTGCGACTGACCCGTGAGTGCTGCAGCTGAAAGTCCACTATAGCCTGCTGCTGCTCGCACAGTCTCTCCAGCATGTGCAAGGTGGAGTTCCACCTGGTGGGCACGTCGCATATTAGGCGGTGAGCAGGAAGGCCGAAGTTATGCTGTAGAGCAGACAGGCGAGCAGCGGCAGGATGTGAACGCCGGAAGCGCGCACAGACGGAACCCACTTTATGCAGCAGCTCTGACATGTCGGGGTAGGTGTGAAGTAACTTCTGCACCACCAAATTCAGCATATACGCCAGGCAAGGGATGTGCGTCAAACTGGCTAGTCCCAAAGCTGCGACGAGATTTTGCCCATTATCGCACACCACCAGGCCGGGCTTGAGGCCCACCGGCAGCAACCACTCATCGGTCTGTTGTTCAATACCCCGCAACAACTCCTGCACGGTGTAGGGCCTGTCCCCCAAACATATGAGTTTCAGAACGGCCTGCTGACGTTTACCCCGGGCTGTGCTGAAATTGAGGAGCAAGTGGAAGAAGAGGAGGAGGAAGCCGAGTGGGAGGAGGAGGCTACAGGAGGCAAAGAATGATGCCCTGCGATCATTGGTGGCGGAAGGACGTGCACCAAAGAACTCTTCGCTTGGGGCCAAGCCGCCATTACATTTTCCCAGTGTGCAGTTAGGGAGATATAGCGTCCCTGGCCGTGCTTACTGGTCCACATATCTGTAGTTAGGTGGACCTTGCCACAGATGGCGTTGCGCAGTACACACTTGATTTTATCAGATACTTGGTTGTGCAGGGAAGGCACGGCTGTCTTGGAGAAATAGTGGCGGCTGGGAATAACATACTGTGGGACAGCCATCACCTTCAGATGTTTGAAGCTGTCTGTGTCCACCAGCCTGAATGACAACATTTCAAAGGCCATTAGTTTAGAAATGCTGGCATTCAGGCCCAGGGCTCGAGGGTGGCTAGATAGGAATTTACGCTTTCTCTCCAAGGTTTGTGAGATGGAGAGCTGAACGCTGCCGTGTGACATGGTGGAGATGCTTGGTGACAGAGGTGCTGGTGGCACATCCTCTGTTTGGTGGGTGGCAGGTGCCAACATTCCTCCCAAGGAGGAGGAAGAGGCCAAAGCAGCAGCAGAAGATGGAGCAGGGGGAGCCTGAGTGAGTTCCTTGTTTTTAAGGTGTTTACTCCACTGCAGTTCATTCTATGCATGTAGATGCCTGGTCATGCAGGTTGTGCTAAGGTTCAGAACGTTAATGCCTCGCTTCAGGCTCTGATGGCACAGCGTGCAAACCACTCGGGTCTTGTCATCAGCACATTGTTTAAAGAAGTGCCATGCCAGGGAACTCCTTGTAGCTGCCTTTCGGGTCCTCGGTCCCTGGTGGCGGTGGCTAATAGCAGGCGAACTTTCTTGACGGCGGCTGTTCTGCTTTTTCCCCCTGCTCCCTCTTTTGCTACGCTGTTGGCTCAGTCTCACCACTGCCTCTTCCTCTGAACTATGAAAGTCAGTGGCACAACCTTCATTCCATGTGGGGTCTAGGAACTCATTGTCCCCTGCCTCGTCTTCCACACAGTCTTCCTCCCTGACCTCCTGTTCGGTCTGCACACTGCAAAAAGACGCAGCAGTTGGCACCTGTGTTTCGTCATCATCAGAGATGTGCGGACTCCGATGAGGTGGTATTCCCATGTCCTCATCATCAGGAAACATCAGTGGTTGTGCATCAGTGCATTCTATGTCTTCCACCACTGAGGAAGGGCTAGGTGGATTCCCTTGGGAAACCCTGCCAGCAGAGTCTTCAAACAGCATAAGAGACTGCTGCATAACTTGAGGCTCAGACAGTTTCCCTGATATGCATAAGGGTGATGTGACAGACTGATGAGCTTGGTTTCTAGGCGCCACCTGTGCACTTTCTGCAGAAGACTGGGTGGGAGATAATGTTGTGAACGTGCTGGATCCACTGGCCCAATGTATTGATTTCAAATTCTGGCCTTTTTTTTTACAGGCACCTAACATTATCTGGCTATCTATTTATGTACCGTATTACACTAATCCAGCCACAGGATTTAGGGGAATATCAATTGCAGGCCTGGCATTTAGGCCCTGGATGAAAGGTATCCTTTTACGGACAGATTCACACTTTGAGATGCACAGTAGCGTGTGAAAAAATATATAGGATTATGCTTTCAGCACTTGTATCTTAACACTTTGTGTAATATACTCTTTAACGGAAAGAAATACACTTAGAGATGCAACACAGTGTGTGCAAATGTAGAGGATTATGCTGTATTTTAACACTTACTGTAATATACCCTTTAACGGAAAGAAATACACTTGGAGATGCACGCTGATTGTAATATACCCAGATTTACACTTGGCCTTCAACAGCTGGAACCACCAGATTTTGGGTATTGCTATTTTGACAATTGAATTTCAGCCCAGAAAAAAATATATCCTTTGCCGGACACTATTAAACTTGGCCAGCCACAGCTGAAACCACAGATTTACGGTATTGCCATTTTTTCAATTGAATTTCACCCCAGAAAAACATATATCCTTTCCCGGACACTATTAACCCTTTAAGGACCGGAGGTTTTTTATTTTTTGAGTTTTCGTTTTGCGCTCCCTGCCTTCCCAGAGCCAGACCTTTTTATTTTTTGGTTCATATAGCCATATGAGGGCTTGTTTTTTGCGGAACAAGTTGTACTTTCTAACGCCACCATTTAATATTGCATATGATGTAGTGGGAAGCGGGAAAACATTTCCAAATGAGTTGAAATTGCAAAAAAAAAGCAATTCCACCACAGTTTTTCGGCTTTTGATGTGCGATAAAACTGACCGGTTACTTTTACTCTACAGGTCAGTACGAATCCGATGATACCCTATATGTATAGGTTTTCTTACGTTTTGACAGTGAAAAAAAAATAAAAAGTGGGAAAAAATAATTTTTCCTTATTTGTCACCATGTTTTGACCCCTATAACTTTTTTGTAATTATATGTACAGAGCTCTTTTGGGGCTCATTGTTTGTGTCATAATCTTATCTTTTTATTAATACCATTTTGGGATTTGTATGACTTTTTGATCACCTTTTATGTAATTTTTTGTGGAAAATGAAGCGACCCAAAATGGCGAATCCGCCATTTGGACGCTTTTTTCCGTTTTGATGTTTCGCGTATGGGAAATATTTTTTTATATTTCTATAGTATGGGCGTTTCCGCACATTGCGACAACCATGATGTGTATTTTTTAATTTTTTTTGTTTTTTATTTTTATTTTAGTAAAAGGGGGGTGATTTGAACTTTTATGTGTTTTTTATTTATTTTTTAAATTCTTTGTTTTTTACACTTTTATATAGTTCCCATAGGGTACTATAACTTACAATCATCTGATTGCGATTTTCATACATTCCAATACAATAGCATTGGAATATAAGAAAAAATCGCATATTTCCTATGAAGCCTATTACAGGCAAGGCATTCATAGAAACCCAGGCTACTACAGGCATGCTCTGGCTCCTCCGATCACCACACGGGGATGCTGGAGCACAAACTGAACATAAAACTTTCACTGTGGATCATGTATTATATGTGGGAATATCCAGAGGGGTAACTCATTTGTCAGCACGACCAATGGTGAGCAATTCCGGATTGACTCTCTGATCAGATGTACCTCAATGTGTTTGATATATTTGCTCACATGCTGCTGCGGCTTTCAGTATGTGGGTAAAACTAAGCGGGAACTCAGAAGAATGGTGGGTGAACATCTACTAGACATCAGAAATAACCGTGATACGTCAGTTGCACAGCACATCGATCAATGTCACAATGGAGACTCAAGTGGACTGAAAGTCCAGGGTATACTGATGATTAAAAAATCCCCACGAGGCGGAGATGTTGATATACCTCTGCTCTGCAAAGAGGCATACTGGATTTTTAAACTGCAGACAACACAACCACAGGGACTGAATGAGGCGGTATAATTTGCAAGCTTTATTTAAAATAGCTTGCCAGGGGATAACTTAATCCTGATTGGTCCCCTAGGTGTTAGCTGCAAATATTAACGACGTAACCGCTTAATCCCTGGGTGCAATAATAGAAGAACCTCCTTAGTCTGCAAACTGTTCCCGATATATGTGGTTGCGCCGTATGTGGTTTGTGCTACATCTGTGGGATAGGCATGACAGTAACACTATAAGCTGCATTACACATACAATGAGTCTCCATGCTGAGCGATAATTCATATCGATGCATTTTGAAATCCACCCAACTTCCATTGATGAGGAACAGACTACTGGGATAGAATAGCCATCCTGCTAAGAGCTTACTACTGGGAAATAGGAATAATATACCGCAATGAGCTTCTCCCATTATTGATATGTCATATTTACCCCTCCGGCTGCTATCGTACATTGGAGGTGCGGCTCGAGTCAGGAGGCGTGCACAGTTGCCGCGCCTCTAACCTGACGTGATCGGCATCAGTACACACTCCCCTGGAGGGCGGGCATAAGTTTTACACATCCGGCGTGCGCGCGGCCAAACACGGCCATTACAGCGCTGGAGCGCTAGCACACAACAGTGCTGGCGCCTTCTACCAGGCAGAACTTACTAATATAACGATTCAGCTCCTGATGAAGCGTGGTACACAATACACCACGTGGAAATAATAGAAGGGGCAGTTTGCATCGTGAGGTCTGAGGCTAGCACCGACATATACAGGTCATTGCGAGCTGATAGACTGTGATAACAACGGTCTAGCTCGGAGTGACCCGCTAGGTTCCGCAATAACTCAGAAGTGCTGCTGGTGTAAACGCTATATCTAATCCAGCACACTTTAGAAGGGCAGCAGTCTCTCTGCATGAGCATACACGGACCATAACTGATACTCGGTGGCAGCCTCAGATATTTGGCTAACACTGTAAGGGGGGTTTGTGTATGCACCCCTCAGACACGTTTTAGTGACTATATAGACGCATGCCAGGGCCCTGCAGAGAAACACAATACATACATTGGCTGTCTATGCAGGACCCATATTTGTAGACCAAATAACTGCAGATGGTCAAATAACAATCCCTTTCTGCAGTAACGTGGTCTAATAGCCTGATTACGTGGCTTTATACTTTGCCCTAAAAGGAAAATAATTTTAAGCAGTGATTTAATAAAAATGTAATATGTTGTTTTAATACGTCCTTACAGGCTTAGAATTGGATTAATTTCAAGTAGACGCAAAACCCGTACATTAAATACTGTGAAAGAGAATTGAATTTAACCCCAGAAAATTATCTACCCTTTGCCGGACACTATTAAACTTGGCCAGCCACAGCTGAAACCACTGATTTACGGTATTGCTATTTTGGCAATTGAATTTCACCCCAGAAAATTATCTATCCTTTGCCGGACACTATTAAACCTGGCCAGCCACAGCTGAAACCACTGATTTACACTCAGTTCACACTTTCGCGTAAAACGCCGCATTCGAACGCGCAAAAAAACGCACAACAGTACAGGAACCATGCATTCCTATGGGGGTGGTTCACACTTGCACGTTTTTATGCGCGTTCGTAGGCGCCTAAAAACGTCCGACGCATAAGCAAGTATGTTCGCGTTCATTCGGGCGTTTTTCGAGCGTTTGGTGGCAATAGACTTCAATGGGAAACGCGATAGGCGTGTTGTTCGGGCGTTTGTGCAGCATAAAATGCACCTATGGATGCACGTTTTACAAAGTTTGCAACATGCTGAATCAGCCACCATGGAATGTCACACCTCTAAAGCACTCAGATTGGCCAAACTATATCATTGGTCATTGGCCAACTATGCAGTCAATCACATAAACGCGCGTCAAACGCGCCTACACTATTTACCAAAACGCTAGAAAAAAACGCGAGTTAACGCCAGTCTTGAACGCTCAGAAAACGCTAGGCTTCAAAACGCTCAGGTCTGAACCCAGTGTAATGGTATTGCTATTTTGGCAATTGAATTTCACCCCAGAAAAAAATACATCCTTTGCCGAACACTATTAACCACTTCAGCCCCCCTAGCTTAAACACCCTTAATTACCAGGCCACTTTTTACAATTCTGCACTACGCTACTTTCACCGTTTATTGCTCCGTCATACAACTTACCACCCAAATTAATTTTACCTCCTTTTCTTCTCACTAATAGAGCTTTCATTTGGTGGTATTTCATTGCTGCTGACATTTTTACTTTTTTTGCTATTAATCAGAAATGACCGAAATTTTTGCCAAAAAATTACATTTTTCACTTTCTGTTGTAATTTTTTTTTTAAACTACATTTCTATATAAATTTTTCTCTAAATTTATTGTTGTACATGTCTTTGATAAAAAAAAAAAATCCAATAAGTGTATATTTATTGGTTTGGGTAAAAGTTACAGCGTTTACAAACTATGGTGCAAAAAAGTGAATTTCCGCATTTTGAAGCAGCTCTCACTTTCTGAGCACCTGTCATGTTTCTTCAGGTGCTAGAATGCCAGGATAGTATAAATACCCCCCAAATGACACCATTTTAGAGAGAGACACCCCAAAGTATTTGCAGAGGGGCATGATGAGTGCATGTATCATTTCATTTTTAAGTGTGGGAATTTTTTATCAAGTCGCTGAACGAAGTAAGCGTGGTGTGCAAAGTTTACACCATCTTTACAGTGGTACACACGATTGGATAGATTGGGCACAATTTCAAGCAGGCGAGACAGCTTGAAAGAAAGCTCTTACTTTGATCTAAATCAGTGTTACCAATTTGATATTTTTTCTTTTTTTTTACATTTTATTTTTATAGTTAACTCTAAGTTAATAAAATTATTACTTAAAAAAAAAAAAATCTATGAAATGTATTTACTTTCTGTGCAACTATTTTATTTAAGCATGGACTTTAATTATTTTTTTAACATTTTTATGGTCAGGGTCAGAGTGGTTTAAAACCATAAAAGAAGGGATATATCCACTGATCTGGGTCCCCACTGCCCTCCACTGCCAAACCCTGGCTGAGACAGGTCACTGCTCTGACTAGTCATAGCCTTAGAAGGTACGTATGTTAAGAAAGAAATCTGAATAAGAGAGCAGTTAGAAGCAAAGCAGCATCAGAACAGCAGAGGAATGGTGGTGGGGAGGATTCAGCAGGGGTATCAATCCTTTTAAGTTTTCAAACCACTCTGAACCCACTGCCAAAATTTTGATGGAAAACACCATTTAATATTTATTTTCCGATGATGAATTAGAAAAAATATCAATAAAAATCACTATACAGTAATTCAATGTTACCTAACTGTACAAAAAAAGGCCAGGGGTCACAGATATAGTTTGCAGCTCCAGTTATGTCTACAGGCATTTTTGTGCAATTATCAACATCACCAAACTTGTGCATTGCCACTTTTGCCGTGTTCTTTTGTGACGGAGATGCTTATTTGCGCCATAGTTGTAGGCCATAGTTGCTAGGGCCTACATGTTACTAAATCCTCTTCTCCACCTATAGTTATGCCATTCACCAGGTGTGTATATTTTCTACAGATGCTTTATATTATTTTTGTATAGTATATTTTTTTTTTATGTGCCAAAAGTTGAAGAGCAGCTGTGCAGTGATCAAGCGAAGTGAAGATGTGCACATGAGTATTTAAAAATAAGAAAGCAAGTCAATTCATTCCCTTCACCTTTGCAACATTTCAACTCTTTACCTGAACCCAAAGCATGACTATAAGTATGTATTCTACCAGACTTTGTGGCTACCTGCCTCCTTTTGCTGTGGATAGGGTTCCCAGCCCCATAGTCATCAAAATCAAGAACCACAGCAGAAGAATTCCTTATGATTGGTAGATTTTATTTGTGCATAGAATGCGGCATAAATGTGCAAACGTTTTCGGTCGTATTTGGCCTTCGTCAGGCACTGTCCTGCTGGAGGTAGAGGTAGAGGAGAAATGTAGGAATGGGGGCACTATGGGCGTTGAGAAGTGCAGTGTTATAAGTATGTAGTTATAGAGCACAGGTGTCATGAATGGATCATTGAGTGCAGAGTATTGCAACACAGTCATGATTCTTGATGCAGTTCTTTAAGACAAACTCAGGTGTGGATCATAAAAGGACAGGAAGTATAAAGGGCAAATACAACTTTGTTTTTTGAATTCACTCCTTGTTTTGGCTTCCAAAATTGCATCAGGAAACCTGAATATGTAGCCTTACCTTTATGCCTCTTGTTTCACAACTGTCAAAACTATAGGGGTCATTTATCAAACTGGTGAACTAGCTTAGTTGCCCATAACAACCAATCAGAATCCTCCTTTCATTTTTGACAGCTCCTTTTGAAAATTAAAGGCGGAATCTGATTGGTTGTTATAGGCAACTAAGCCAGTTCTGCTTTACACCAGTTTGATAAATGACCCCTTATGTATTTTTTCAATTTTGTATATGATACTAGAAGATACTTATCCGCATGTAATATATTTGTAGCAGATTTTGCTGCAGATTTGATGTGAGTTCCCTCCTATGCACTGAAAATGGTCAAATCTTTTAAATCTACAGTTAAAACTTTGTGGATTTAAATTCCTCAGCATGGGTCATTGTGTGAAATCTCATCCATTTTGCTGGTATTGTACCATGCTGAGGATTTTAGGCCTGCAATTGTTTGGCAGAAAATTTGCTGCATATTCATTATGTGTGAACCCTTATTACAAGATTTCATAGAGCAATTGTTTATTTTTGTGGTAATTTACTATATGAGTTTTAAAATTAAATTTATTTCCAGCTTTATACCTTTAAAATTACAAACACTTTTCATAAAGACTCATGGAGGCTTCATGCTTGCAGCTGCATTGTCTAAACAAAAGTCTGAGAAATTCAAAAGTAAGGCGTAAAACTTGTTTAGTTAAACCTAAATTGTACTCAGAATGCACAAGTTTAATATTGGTAATTTATATTCATGGCAAGGATTCCTAAATAGTCACAAAGGGAGACAGGATTGATAGCTTTAATATAAATACACAAAATAGACAGATGAACTAGTGGAGCTATTCACTTGATAAATTATATAACTTATCAAGGAAGCATCAAAGAGTATAGACGGCAAGAAATTGCAATTGTTTGGAAGAATTTGAATTGTTACTTTTTCTTAAAACATAAAAAACAATTTGCAGATTTTATTGTTAGTGTTATTGTTACAAGATATTACCTTTCATAAATTATGTGAAAGTTTCATGTTTTCGTTTTCCTTGGAAAACAAATCTTATGAGTAATTGCAATGAGAAAAAGCATGGGTATTCCATATAACAAAATGGTAGAGTTCCTCAGCTCAGGACCAGCCCCCCTTCTGCCCCGAACAGCTCACAGTACATGGGGTAGGTGTTATCAGTGATTGATAACATTCTCTGTGTAAGTGTGAATACATTGATAGCTGTCAGTGCCTTGCTGAATAACCTCTCTGACATACTGCCACTAACATACACTGAAGGGTGGACAAGAAAATACAACAATGACAAACTGGGTCAGTTCATGCAACAGCTCCAACTGGCTGACCCTGAAGTTCATATAGTGATGGATCAGGTTATTTGCTGGAGAAAGTACACAGTCTAGGTGTAACTGAATCTTGTGTATCAGGCAGTCTGTGTCTGTCTGCAGATTGGAATAACAATAAAAAAAACTCTTCCATTACTGTATGTTTAGCAAACTTGCTGCTGTTATAGGTGCTGCTTCAGCTTTTTTGTTGTAGCTGTAGTGCGGGCAGAGAAAGTGAAGCAGTGAGTCAGAAGGGGGACGGGCTTTGTGGTCAAACATGCAGCCAGCAGGCATCTACTTGGCAAAAGCTGCATCAAGGTGGGTGCAGTGTATATAGGTAATACGCCAATTTTGCCTCCCTTTTGGAATCAGGTAAAATCCTCCACATTTTTCATTTACAGTGAAGGTCTAAAAGCATGACTATCCGATAGTTATTCTTTTTTTTGATGGGTAAGCAGTAAAAATGTGGCAGGAGGACCCAGTTTATGCAGTATAGGACCTCTGCTGAGATGTTCATGGCGAGTATTGTTATCATCATGTGTGCCACAACAGGTAACTCTGTGAAATCTCCATGTCTCCCTGTACCACTAACTCCTCCTCCTTATCCACAAATACTAGCTCCTCATACTAAGGGAACAGGCATAGGAAGTTAATGGAAGCAATGCTCTACAGCTTAGCTTTTTAGGATGGGAAGATATTCACTGAGGAGGATGTGAAATAGGTGGATAAGTGACTGGTGTGGGAACCAGACTTACACAAACATGGAATGTCAGCAGCACCTGGCAATGTTTTGCTGGTATATCATTGTCAATACCACACAAAACATTGACCCACTAGGCCATGAAAGACATGTACTGTCTCTGGCAAAAATTGCCTGGTCCATGTGTTGATGGTGATGTGCATCTTTCAACACTACAAATTGAAAGAGTGGCCCATTTTCCCTGCAACATGAGAGTAAAAGGCAGAGATGGCTTTTTTGAGAGGTAAAGGCAGTAAGGTATCCTCCATCAACGCTAAGCCATTAGTTCCCTAAAGGCAGTGGAATCCACACATTGAACCTAGATTACTAATAATGGAGGAGTAGGAGACAGGAAAAGATATAGCTGATGATAATGACAATATGACCTAGTTACTAGGAGGAAAATAGTCTTGATCACATTTAGGGATGAGCGAACACCTGGAAGTTCGGGTTCGCCGAGTTTGGCCGAACTTCGGCTCAAAGTTCGGGTTAAGAACCCGAACCCCATTGAAGTCAATGATGACCCGAACTTTGGGGCACTAAAATGCCTGTAAAATAGTCATAGTAAGGGCTAGAGGGCTGCAAAAGGAAGTAAAATGGGGGTAAGAGCAGGACAATTGCCCTGCAAACAAATGTGAATCGTGAAATGACATAAATGACATAGAATAGAAAAAAAAATCTAAGAATCTGGAACTAGGAGGCAGAGGTCAAAGTGGAGTAGAAGTTTGAGGAGGTGGTGGACGTAGGTAGAAGCGGTGGTGGAGGAGAAGGAGGTAGCCAACACAATTTTTGTTGTTTTTTAAAAAAATATTTATTTATTTTTATAAATTTGGGAAGATGCTAAACATTGGGAAATAGAAAAGAGAATGCAAAGAGATTGTGCGCTGGAGTATAACAATGGCTGTGTGCGGCCGGTATACTTGTCTATTCAGCACAAGGTACAGACAAGTCCTGTAGGATCCATGCTTGGTTCATTTTAATGAACGTGAGCCTGTCCACATTAGCTGTGGACAGGAAGCTGCGCTTGTCTGTGATCACCCCCCCCCACCACCATCTAGAACACACGTTCGGGCAATACACTGTCCACAGGGCAGGCCAGCCCCTCCAAGGCGTAAAGGGCAAGCTCTGGCCAAGTGCCCAATTTGGAGACCCATAAGTTGAATTGGGCAGACCCATCAGTCAGTACGTGTAGGCTTGTGCACACATACTGCTCCATCATTTTGCTGAAATGCTGCCTCCTGCTAAGACGTTCCGTATCAGCTGGTTGTGCTGGTTCTTGTGGCGTGCTGACAAAACTTTTCCACATTTCGGCCATGCCAACCCTCCCTAGGTGCCGGCGGTGCCCCTGCTGCATTGGTGACTTCTTCTTCCTCCTCTACCTTCCCCTTGTAATTCCACTAAGCCCCTGCTGTCAAGTGGGAATGCCATCAGAAGCGCGTCTACCAGCGTGCGCTTGTACGCGCGCATCTTCCGAACATGCTCCAGTGATGGAATTAAGGATGGCATGTTGTCCTTGTAGCGGGGATCCAGAAGGGTGGCCACCCAGTAATCAGCACTGGTTAGAATGTGGGAAACTAAGCGGTCGTTGCCAGGAACTGCAGCATGTAGTCGCTCATGTGTGCTAGGCTGCCCAGAGGCAACAACAAGCTGTCCTCTGTGGGAGGTGTATCGTCTTTGTCCTCTGTATCCCCCCATCCACGCT
Source organism: Bufotes viridis (assembly GCA_033119425.1). Classification (NCBI taxonomy): domain Eukaryota; kingdom Metazoa; phylum Chordata; class Amphibia; order Anura; family Bufonidae; genus Bufotes; species Bufotes viridis. The sequence goes on along the minus strand of CM065589.1, from coordinate 415,960,227 downwards.
GCAGTGATGGCCCTGAGCTGCTTTGGGTGCCACCCTGTTATTAACACGGTTCCTCATCCTCCTCCTTCAGAACTGTGCTCTGGCTGGACTGTTGTTTACCTGGCCTCTGTTGGTGCAGGAACCCACCCTCCGAGCAACTTTTGAATGACAGGCCTGATAACCGTGGAAATGATTCCTCTCCCTCCTCGCACAGATGGCCTGCCCTTTCTGCAGCAGCTCTGGCATATCGGGGTAATTTTTCAGGAACTTCTGCACCACCAAATTCAGCACATATGCCAGGCAAGGGATGTGCGTCAAACCGGATATGCCCAGAGCTGCTATGAGATTTTGCCCGTTATCGCACACCACCAGGCCGGGCTTGAGGCTCAATGGCACCAACCACTCATCGGTCTGTTGTTTTATACCCATCCACAGCTCCTGTGCGGTGTGGGTTTTTTCCCCCAAACAGATCAGTTTTAAAACAGCCTGCTGTCATTTCCCCCTGGCTGTTCTGAAGTTGGTGGTGAAGGTGTTACTCTGACTGGATGAGGATGTGGTAGAGGAGAAAGTGGAGTAGGAGGTTGAGGCAACAGGAGGCAAAGAGAAGTATCCTGCAATCCTCGGTGGCAGAAGGACATGCGCCAAACTGTTATCCTCCTCAGGCCCAGCAGCCACTGCATTTACCCAGTGTTCAGTTAGGGATATATAACTTCCCTGCCCATGCTTACTGATCCACTTATCAGTGATTATGTGGACCTTGCAATAGATGGCATTGCACAATGCATACCTAATTTTTTACGCCACTTGGTTGTGCAGGGCAGGATGGCTCGCCTGGAAAAGTAGTGGTGGCTGAGAACCACGTACTGTGTGACAGCCACCGCCATAAGGTATTTAAAAGTCTCCGTCTCCACCAGACGGAATGACAGCCTTTCAAAGGCCAGAAATTTTTAAAATGCTGGCAATAAGGGCCAGGGATCGCGGGTGGGTAGGGAGGAACTTCCTCTTTCTATCTAGTGTTTGGGAGATGCTTGGTGATGGTGACGGAAATGGTGGCATTGCTGCCACATCCTTTGTTTGCAGGGTGGCAAGTCACTCCAGACGGGGAGGAAGAGGCCAAGACTGCAGCAGAAGAAGGAGCAAGAGGAGCCTGAGATCTTTTGTGGTTTTTGAGGTGTTTACTCCACTAAAGCTCGTGCTTTGCATTTAGATGCCTGGTCATGCAGGTGGTGCTCGGGTTTAAAACATTTACGCCTCGCTTCAGGCTCCGATTGCACAGCATGCAAACCACTCACGTCTTGTCATCAGCACATTGTCTGATGAACTGCCATGCCAGGGAAATCCTTGTTGCTGGCTTTGGTGTGCTCACTCCCTGGGTGCTGTTGGCAGTAGCAGGTCTACTGGCTAGGGGACGGCCACTCTGCTTTTGCACCCTGCTCCCTCTTTTGCTGGCAGGCACTTTGTGACCACCACCTCTTCCTCTAAACTGCACACATCACTAGCATGACCTTGATTCCGTGTGGGGTCTAGGACCTTATCATCTTCCACATCATCTTTCACCCACTCTTCACCCCTGCCCTCCTTGCCGGTCGGCACACTGGAGAAATCCGCAGCAGTTGGCTCCTGTGCTTCGTCCTCACATGGAAACCCTGCCAGCAGAGTCATCAAAAAGCATAAGAGACTGCTGCATGACTTGGGGCTCAGACTGCTTGCCTGATTTGCAAGGGGGTGAGGTGAAAGACAGATGCCCATGGGCTGCAGGTGCCAACTCTTCGCTTTTAGCAGTGGATCACGTGGGGGACAATGTGAAGGAACTGGAGGCACTGTCAGCCACCCAATCTATAACAGCCCCTACTTGTTCTGGCCTCACCATTCGTACATCGTTATTCGGGCCTACAAAATAACATTGAACGTTCTGTCACCTACGTGCACCTGTGGAAGGTGTTTCATTTGTACGTGTAGCTGGCACAGATCGACCACGTCCTCTCCAACAGAACAGAAAGCAACAGAAGCTCCACCAACACCAGCAGCACCACTACCAGGGTGACGTCCCTTATTTGATGCTTTCCTCATTCCTTGAGGTCACCTACCGAACTAACAGACGAATTAACTATATTAATTTCCCTATCATGTATGCAATGCAGGTGTACCTCACACAAAAATTGGGTATATTTCACCCACCGAACTAACAGACGGATTAACTATATTTATTTCCCTGTCAGGTATATAGTGTAGGTGTACCTCACAACAAGAATAGGAATATGTCACACACCAATCTAACAGACGGTTTAACTATATTAATTTCCCTGCTATGTATGCAATGCAGGTGTACCTCACACAAAAAATGGGTATATGTCATCCACCAAACTAACAGATAGAGATGTTCCGAACAATTCGCCGGCGAACAGTTCCCGGCGAACATCGCTTGTTCGCGTTCTCCGTGGCAGGCGAACATATGCGATGTTCGGTCTATCCCCTATACATCATCATTGAGCAAACTTTGACCCTGTACCTCACAGTCAGCAGACACATTCCAGCCAATCAGCATACCCTCCCTCCCAGATTTCCTATCAAAATGCTAGGACAGCATCCATCTTTGATTCATTCTGAAGCTGCAGTGTTAGTTAGAGCAGGGAGAGTGCTGCTGGTGCTGAATTAATATAGGGATTCTAGGGAAAGCATTAGCTACTAGTGTTCTGTGTCCACTCCAGTCCTCAAAGACTCATCTGCTGTAAGGACAGCGTCCTTACAGCCTCCCAAAAAGCCCTTTTTAGGGTTGGTTCATCAGTCTGCTTTTTTATATATATATATATATATATATATATATATATATATATCATACGAAAAATTCCACAGCACTTCCTTGTCGGTGAAAAAAAGGTGCTACTTTATTTTCGGGTAAAAAGCGACGTTTCGGTGCACCCAATGGCACCTTTCTCAAGCAGTGATAAAAACTGGTGTAACATTCAGTGTATTTATACATATGTGTTCAATTAATCAATTACATAATTAGTGACCTGTCAACAAATATAAAAATGTGTTGTATCTAGTGATCAGACATAAAATTGTTCAAAAATTCATACATAACAGAAAATGTGTACATAAGTGAAACTATTAATACATAAGGATCCATAATCCATAATGTGCTTCTACTCAAATAACACAAAATATGCTATATTGCAAATAATGAGCGACAGGTGTGACAGTTAAAACAAATTAAAAACATTACCGGAGAATGGAGCCATCAGCTGTATTAGGCCACACGTTAGAAACTTGCGCGTCCACAAACCTAGACTGCGCATGTCTCTCATAATTTTGCGTACTACTTCCTAACTGATTGGATTAAAGAGTATGGACTGCGCATGTCGGCGGAGTGTGGGCATCATGGCGTCATGACGTACCACTTCACCGCCTCATTCAAATGGCCGTAACCGGTTGTTTCTACTTTGCCATGGCAATCCGTAGTCATGGTGAAAAGACGCCGATCAGGTACAACAACACGCACACCCGCCGTCACATGATCCCAGCTTAATGTAGGCTATGATGACATCACGCCCTGGCGATTCGCGTTGTCATGGCACTATTGACACGCCCACCCGCCGTCACATGATCACAGCTTAATGTGGACCCGATCGGTGTCTTAAATTCAACCCAATGTGCACAACAAAAGCTGAACAAATTATATCGTAATGTGCACATGCAATCAATACAAAAATAGTCTCTGTACAGGGAAAGCTCATGTGGATCCATCTGATAAAAAATCTAAAGATATTACCACTGATAAATACTAAATAACTAATGGCGGATACACTGAACACTTTTTTTGTGCCTGTCACATTCTTGGCAATTTAACCCTCGGTTATTAAACATCCTCCACCCCTTAGATCAAGTACTTGAAGAGCAATAAGCACGCTGATTAATGATTAAATATTTATTTTAAAAGGAGCCTAGGACCATATGTCACTTGTTGGCGTGCACCAGCGATTCCTCGCTGGGAAAGCCTACAATGACTGTTATTGGGGCACACATCAGGTCACTGATGTGAAAACCCCATAACGGTCTTATTAGCTACACCCCTATCATAAAATTCAAAATCTATTTTCGTAAATGAATGGGGGGGTTAAGACATAAACACCGTATCGGGTTAGTGCCCAAAAAAAACAGTGTATGTAACCGCCATACCGCTACATTACAATTCCTAATACAAGGATCAGTGCAATATAATTCTCAGGATCTCCAGCTTGTCTTTTCCTGTACAGGGACTGAGGTCGTAGGCAAATTTTCATATGTATCATTCTCCATTAATATCTGCCTCCATATTCCAAATTTTATAGGCCCAGCTGAGGTCTCCATTTTTTATCCGGTTAAAAAGACTGCAGGAAAAAATGAAAAGGGCCACAATTAATATGTGACAATCAATTGGCATCCATGATATTATAATTTGACACCATAAGACAGAGCGGATACGTAACATTGGGCGCGTGTCAAGGTGACTAGGTGGTTCAAAGGAATCCCTGGCTTCCCATCCAACTTAATAAACCATACTCATTTATTTATATGTAATAAAAAGAAATTACAGAGGACACATGCAGATAAAGGGAAATTACAGAGGACACCAAAACATGGTGGGCTCTATAGGATCCATGGTCTATATTCCACATTTAGACTCCCTGGTTTGAGACTATTCAATTTTACTATCCATTGCATTTCACATTTTTTTAGGGCCAAATTTCTGTTACCACCTCTACGTGATGTAGGCACATGATCAATCAACATACATTTTAGGTCACTTTCTTTGTGACCCATGTCCAAAAAATGTCTGGAGACAGAAAGATCTGCTCTTTTCTTTCTGATTGTGTACCTGTGTTGATTACAGCGGGTCCGGAAATCCAGAGATGTCTCCCCCACATATACCAGTCCGCAAGGGCATACGTATATGACATACGAAGATGTGCATGTCAGAAAGAATCTGATTGGATATATCTTATTAGTCCGTGGATGGGTGAATCCACTACCCCTAACCATGTATTGGCAGTTGACACAATTTAAGCATGGGAAACAGCCCTTTTTCTGTACATGCAAGAGCTGCTGACCAAGCTTTTTTTTGAGGGCCTATATCCGTATGTACTACTTGATCCCTAAGATTTTTTGGGCGTCTGTAAGACATAAGTGGTAAGGATTTGAATTCATTTACTTTGTTATGTCCACTCTGCAATATTGACCAATGCTTAAATACAATGTCTCGAATGTGATGACTTTCCTCTGTATAGGTAGTCACTAGAGGAATGCGATTCATTTGTTTGGGGGATCTAGTCGTATGATGTTTCTTCTCTAATAACTCCAGTCTAGTAAGAGATTCTACTTTGTCGATGTGGGAGTTGAGCAAATTGGTGGGATACCCCCTATGTCTAAACGCCCCACTCATCGTTCTGAAATGTGTCTTACTGACTTTGATCTATTCCGGACTAGTGACTTTATTCCTCCATCAACTGATGCAATTGATGTCTTTATACAAGCAGTATTGAGGGACATTGGTACATTAAAAGAGTCTGATAATGGGTTCTTCCGTCATCCCAATATGTCTAAGTGTGAATGGGAAGCTTTGGGTGCCCTGGTCCATGACCACAGCATCACCATAAAACCCGCTGACAAGGAGGGTGCTGTTGTGGTCATGGACACAGGTCAGTACATAGCTGAGGCTGTACGTCAACTTTCTGACAACACTGTGTATATGAGACTCGGTGGGGACCCCAGGTGGGATATTGAGAGGAAAATTAAGTCTATTTTATCAGACGGTATTTCTGCTGGTTTGATTGATACTCAAACCAGAGATTTTCTTACTATTGATCATCCCATCGCTCCAATATTGTATCTACTCCTCAAGATACACAAAAGTTTAGAAAAACCACCTGGGAGACCTATCGTGTCCGGTAAAGGATCTTTGTTGAACAACATCTCCATATTTCTTGATAAAATATTGAGAAAATATGCTACTTCTGCAACTTCCTATATAGAAGATACATCAGATTTTCTGAGAAAATTATCCAATATACGTATCCCTGAGGGTGCAATCCTGGCCTCCTTTGACATTGTGAGTCTATATTCATCTATTGAACATCGCTTTGGGTTGGAAGTGGTTAAGAGAGCACTACATGACTCACAATGGTCCGAGGACTGTCAGGATTTCATCCTTAAATTGTTGCATTTGGTTCTTACCTCAAATTATTTTTTGTTTGGAGATCATTTTTATTTACAGTTGAAGGGGACCGCCATGGGATCGAATGTAGCGCCCACTTACGCAAACATGGCGGTCTCCTTCCTTGAAGAAGTACACATCTATGTCATGAGGTGGTGGCGATACATAGATGACATTTTTTTGATCTGGCTGGGCACAGAAGGAGAACTTAGTTTTTTGGGGTTTCTAAATACAATTAATGAAGACATCAAATTTACCTTAGACTATTCATGCGACAGGATTAATTTCCTTGACACCACCGTCTCAATCAAAGATGGGTGTGCTCGTACTGAGGTATATACCAAAAACACGGATAGGAATACTTTACTGCAATTTGATAGTGCCCATCCAAGAGCTATGGTCAAATCATTACCTTTGAGCCAGTTCATGCGTGTAAAACGCATTGTGAATGATGACACGATATTACAGTCTTCTTTCAACACGATGAGTGGGGCGTTTAGACAAAGGGGGTATCCCACCTCTTTGCTCAACTCCCACATCAACAAAGTAGAATCTCTTACTAGACTGGAGTTATTAGAGAAGAAACATCATACGACTAGATCCCCCAAACAAATGAATCGCATTCCTCTAGTGACTACCTATACAGAGGAAAGTCATCACATTCGGGACATTGTATTTAAAGGGGTTGTCCAAGTTATATTTATTGATGACCTATCCTCAGGATAGGTCATCAATATCAGATCGGCGGGGGTCCGACACCCGGCACCCCCGCCGATCAGCTGTTTGAAGAGAAGGTGAGCGCCGTGCCAGCGCTGCCTCCTCGTAATTGTTTACCTACTCGCCGTTGCATCTGCAGCGGTGAGCAGGTGTAATTACACCCAAGCCGTTCCATTCATTTCAATGGGACGGCTCGTTCCTATACAAGTGTATATTACAGAGCCGTCCCATCGAAATGAATGGAACGGCTTGGGTGTAATTACACCTGCTCACCGCTGCAGATGCAACGGCGAGTAGGTAAACAATGACGAGGAGGCAGCGCTGGCACGGCGCTCGCCTTCACTTCAAACAGCTGATCGGCGGGGGTGCCGGGTGTCGGACCCCCGCCGATCTGATATTGATGACCTATCCTGAGGATAGGTCATCAATAAATATAACTTGAACAACCCCTTTAAGCATTAGTCAATATTGCAGAGTGGACATAACAAAGTAGATGAATTCAAATCCTTACCACTGATGTCTTACAGACGCCCAAAAAATCTTAGGGATCAAGTAGTACATACGGATATAGGCCCTCAAAAAAAGCTTAGTCAGCAGCTCTTGCATGTACAGAAAAAGGGCTGTTTCCCATGCTTAAATTGTGTCAACTGCCAATACATGGTTAGGGGTAGTGGATTCACCCATCCACGGACTAATAAGATATATCCAATCAGATTCTTTCTGACATGCACATCTTCGTATGTCATATACGTGCTTTGGTGCCCTTGCGGACTGGTATATGTGGGGGAGACATCTCTGGACCCGCTGTAATCAAAACAGGTACACAATCAGAAAGAAAAGAGCAGATCTTCCTGTCTCTAGACATTTTTTGGACATGGGTCACAAAGAAAGTGACCTAAAATGTATGTTGATTGATCATGTGCCTACATCACGTAGAGGTGGTAACAGAAATTTGGCCCTAAAAAAATGTGAAATGCAATGGATAGTAAAATTGAATAGTCTCAAACCAGGGGGTCTAAATGTGGATTATAGACCATGGATCCTATAGAGCCCACCATGTTTTGGTGTCCTCTGTAATTTCCCTTTATCTGCATGTGTCCTCTGTAATTTCTTTTTATTACATATAAATAAATGAGTATGGTTTATTAAGTTGGATGGGAAGCCAGGGATTCCTTTGAACCACCTAGTCACCTTGACACGCGCCCAATGTTACGTATCCGCTCTGTCTTATGGTGTCAAATTATAATATCATGGATGCCAATTGATTGTCACATATTAATTGTGGCCCTTTTCATTTTTTCCTGCAGTCTTTTTAACCGGATAAAAAATGGAGACCTCAGCTGGGCCTATAAAATTTGGAATATGGAGGCAGATATTTATGGAGAATGATACATATGAAAATTTGCCTACGACCTCAGTCCCTGTACAGGAAAAGACAAGCTGGAGATCCTGAGAATTATACTGCACTGATCCTTGAATTAGGAATTGTAATGTAGCGGTATGGCGGTTACACACACTGTTTTTTTTTGGGCGCTAACCCGATACGGTGTTTATGTCTTAACCCCCCCATTCATTTACGAAAATAGATTTTGAATTTTATGATAGGGGTGTAGCTGATAAGACCGTTGTGGGGTTTTCACATCGGTGACCTGATGTGTGCCCCAATAACAGTCATTGTAGGCGGTCCCAGCGAGGAATCGTGCCAGCGCTGCCTCCTCGTAATTGTTTACCTACTCGCCGTTGCATCTGCAGCGGTGAGCAGGTGTAATTACACCCAAGCCGTTCCATTCATTTCAATGGGACGGCTCGTTCCTATACAAGTGTATATTACAGAGCCGTCCCATCGAAATGAATGGAACGGCTTGGGTGTAATTCAGTGTATCCGCCATTAGTTATTTAGTATTTATCAGTGGTAATATCTTTAGATTTTTTATCAGATGGATCCACATGAGCTTTCCCTGTACAGAGACTATTTTTGTATTGATTGCATGTGCACATTACGATATAATTTGTTCAGCTTTTGTTGTGCACATTGGGTTGAATTTAAGACACTGATCGGGTCCACATTAAGCTGTGATCATGTGACGGCAGGTGGGCGTGTCGATGTTGTCCTGACAACGAGAATCGCGAGGGCGTGATGTCATCATAGCCCACATTAAGCTTGGATAATGTGACGGCGGGTGTACGTGTTGTTGTACCTGATCAGCATCTTTTCACCATGACTACGGATTGCCATGGCAAAGTAGAAACAACCGGTTACGGCCATTTGAATGAGGCGGTGACGTGGTACGTCATGACTAGAGTTGAGCGAACACCTGGATGTTCGGGTTCGACGAGTTCGGCCGAACTTTCGAAAAATGTTCGGGTTCGGGATCCGAACTCGACCCGAACTTCATCCCGAACCCGAACCCCATAGAAGTCAATGGGGACCCGAACTTTTGGGCACTAAAAAGGCTGTAAAACACACCCGGAAAGGGCTAGAGGGCTGCAAAAGGCAGCAAAATGTAGTTAAATCCCCTGCAAACAAATGTAGATAGGGAAATGATGAGTTAACATAAAATAAATAAAAATTAAACAATATTAATTGGAGTGAGGTCCCATAGCACAGAATCAGTCTTCAAGTCACCCACCAATGGAGAAGGTCACTTACTATTATTTTGACCACAGCACCCAGACAAAGGAGAGAGGTCCCACAGCAGAGAACCAGGCATCATATCACCCACCACAGGAGTAGGCCACCATTTAGTTACTTTGACCCCTACACCCAGACGGAGGAGAGAGGTTACACAGCAGAGAATCAGGCATTTAGATCACCCACCACAGGAGTAGGCCCCCATTGAATCAGACCCTGGCAACCATGTCAGATGGCACAACCATCAGCTTTATATCAATCAGCACAGGAGAAGGCGACTTTGAAAGACTTTGACCCCTACACCCAGATGGAGGAGAGAGGTTTCACAGCAGAGAATCAGGCATCATATCAACCACCACAGGAGAAGCCACCATTTAGTTACTTTGACCCCTGCACCCAGGAAGAGGAGAGAGGCCCCACAGCACATATTCTGGCATCATATCAGCCACCACAGGAGAAGCCACCATTGAGTTACTTTGACCCCTGCACCCAGGAAGAGGAGAGAGGCCCCACAGCACATATTCTGGCATCATATCAGCCACCACAGGAGAAGCCACCATTGAGTTACTTTGACCCCTGCACCCAGGAAGAGGAGAGAGGCCCCACAGCACATATTCTGGCATCATATCAGCCACCACAGGAGAAGCCACCATTGAGTTACTTTGACCCCCGCACCCAGGAAGAGGAGAGAGGCACCACAGCACATATTCAGGCATCATATCACACACCACAGGAGAAGGCCTCTTTCAGTGATTTAGGCCTTTGGACCCAGACAGAGGAGAGAGGCACCACAGCACATATTCTGGCATCATATCAGCCACCACAGGAGAAGCCACCATTGAGTTACTTTGACCCCTGCACCCAGGAAGAGGAGAGAGGCCCCACAGCACATATTCTGGCATCATATCACCCACCACAGGAGTAGGCCACCATTTAGTTACTTTGACCCCTACACCCAGACGGAGGAGAGAGGTTACACAGCAGAGAATCAGGCATTTAGATCACCCACCACAGGAGTAGGCCACCATTGAATCAGACCCCGGCAACCATGTCAGATGGCACAAGCATAAGCTTTATATCAATCAGCACAGGAGAAGGCGACTTTGACAGACTTTGACCCCTACACCCGGACGGAGGAGAGAGGTTTCAAAGCAGAGAATCAGGCATTTAGATCACCCACCACAGGAGTAGGCCCCAATTTAATGGGACCCCGGCAACCATGTCAGATGGCACAACCATCAGCTTCATATCAATCAGCACAGGAGAAGGCGACTTTGAAAGACTTTGACCCCTACACCCAGACGGAGGAGAGAGGTTTCACAGCAGAGAATCAGGCATTTAGATCACCCACCACAGGAGTAGGCCCCCATTGAATCAGACCCTGGCAACCATGTCAGATGGCACAACCATCAGCTTTATATCAATCAGCACAGGAGAAGGCGACTTTGAAAGACTTTGACCCCTACACCCAGATGGAGGAGAGAGGTTTCACAGCAGAGAATCAGGCATCATATCAACCACCACAGGAGAAGCCACCATTTAGTTACTTTGACCCCTGCACCCAGGAAGAGGAGAGAGGCCCCACAGCACATATTCTGGCATCATATCAGCCACCACAGGAGAAGCCACCATTGAGTTACTTTGACCCCTGCACCCAGGAAGAGGAGAGAGGCCCCACAGCACATATTCTGGCATCATATCAGCCACCACAGGAGAAGCCACCATTGAGTTACTTTGACCCCTGCACCCAGGAAGAGGAGAGAGGCCCCACAGCACATATTCTGGCATCATATCAGCCACCACAGGAGAAGCCACCATTGAGTTACTTTGACCCCGCACCCAGGAAGAGGAGAGAGGCACCACAGCACATATTCAGGCATCATATCACACACCACAGGAGAAGGCCTCTTTCAGTGATTTAGGCCTTTGGACCCAGACAGAGGAGAGAGGCACCACAGCACATATTCTGGCATCATATCAGCCACCACAGGAGAAGCCACCATTGAGTTACTTTGACCCCTGCACCCAGGAAGAGGAGAGAGGCCCCACAGCACATATTCTGGCATCATATCACCCACCACAGGAGTAGGCCACCATTTAGTTACTTTGACCCTACACCCAGACGGAGGAGAGAGGTTACACAGCAGAGAATCAGGCATTTAGATCACCCACCACAGGAGTAGGCCACCATTGAATCAGACCCCGGCAACTATGTCAGATGGCACAAGCATAAGCTTTATATCAATCAGCACAGGAGAAGGCGACTTTGACAGACTTTGACCCCTACACCCGGACGGAGGAGAGAGGTTTCAAAGCAGAGAATCAGGCATTTAGATCACCCACCACAGGAGTAGGCCCCAATTTAATGGGACCCCGGCAACCATGTCAGATGGCACAACCATCAGCTTCATATCAATCAGCACAGGAGAAGGCGACTTTGAAAGACTTTGACCCCTACACCCAGACGGAGGAGAGAGGTTTCACAGCAGAGAATCAGGCATTTAGATCACCCACCACAGGAGTAGGCCCCCATTGAATCAGACCCTGGCAACCATGTCAGATGGCACAACCATCAGCTTTATATCAATCAGCACAGGAGAAGGCGACTTTGAAAGACTTTGACCCCTACACCCAGATGGAGGAGAGAGGTTTCACAGCAGAGAATCAGGCATCATATCAACCACCACAGGAGAAGCCACCATTTAGTTACTTTGACCCCTGCACCCAGGAAGAGGAGAGAGGCCCCACAGCACATATTCTGGCATCATATCAGCCACCACAGGAGAAGCCACCATTGAGTTACTTTGACCCCTGCACCCAGGAAGAGGAGAGAGGCCCCACAGCACATATTCTGGCATCATATCAGCCACCACAGGAGAAGCCACCATTGAGTTACTTTGACCCCTGCACCCAGGAAGAGGAGAGAGCCCCACAGCACATATTCTGGCATCATATCAGCCACCACAGGAGAAGCCACCATTGAGTTACTTTGACCCCTGCACCCAGGAAGAGGAGAGGCACCACAGCACATATTCAGGCATCATATCAACCACCACAGGAGAAGGCCTCATTTCAGTGTATTTAGACCTTTGGACCCAGACAGAGGAGAGAGGCACCACAGCACATATTCTGGCATCATATCAGCCACCACAGGAGAAGCCACCATTGAGTTACTTTGACCCCTGCACCCAGGAAGAGGAGAGAGGCCCCACAGCACATATTCTGGCATCATATCACCCACCACAGGAGTAGGCCACCATTTAGTTACTTTGACCCCTACACCCAGACGGAGGAGAGAGGTTACACAGCAGAGAATCAGGCATTTAGATCACCCACCACAGGAGTAGGCCACCATTGAATCAGACCCCGGCAACCATGTCAGATGGCACAAGCATAAGCTTTATATCAATCAGCACAGGAGAAGGCGACTTTGACAGACTTTGACCCCTACACCCGGACGGAGGAGAGAGGTTTCAAAGCAGAGAATCAGGCATTTAGATCACCCACCACAGGAGTAGGCCCCAATTTAATGGGACCCCGGCAACCATGTCAGATGGCACAACCATCAGCTTCATATCAATCAGACCCTGGCAACCATGTCAGATGGCACAACCATCAGCTTTCATATCAATCAATAGCACAGGAGAAGGCGACTTTGAAAGACTTTGACCCCTACACCCAGATGGAGGAGAGAGGTTTCACAGCAGAGAATCAGGCATCATATCAACCACCACAGGAGAAGCCACCATTTAGTTACTTTGACCCCTGCACCCAGGAAGAGGAGAGAGGCCCCACAGCACATATTCTGGCATCATATCAGCCACCACAGGAGAAGCCACCATTGAGTTACTTTGACCCCGCACCCAGGAAGAGGAGAGAGGCACCACAGCACATATTCAGGCATCATATCACACACCACAGGAGAAGGCCTCTTTCAGTGATTTAGGCCTTTGGACCCAGACAGAGGAGAGAGGCACCACAGCACATATTCTGGCATCATATCAGCCACCACAGGAGAAGCCACCATTGAGTTACTTTGACCCCTGCACCCAGGAAGAGGAGAGAGGCCCCACAGCACATATTCTGGCATCATATCAGCCACCACAGGAGAAGCCACCATTTAGTTACTTTGACCCCTTCACCCAAACAGAGGAGAGAGGTTCCACATCAGAGAATCAGGCATCATATCAGCCACCACAGGAGTAGGCCACAATTTAGTTTATTTGACCCCTGCACCCAGGAAGAGGAGAGAGGCCCCACAGCACATATTCTGGCATCATATCACACACCACAGGAGAAGGCCTCTTTTAGTGATTTAGGCCTTTGGACCCAGACAGAGGAGAGGTCAGAGATTAGCTTCATATCCCCAGCACAGCAGAAGACCGCTTTATTTGACTTAGGCCTCAGCACCCAGACAGAAGACAGAGGTAGCATGGCAGAGGTTATGGCTTCATGTCACCCGTTAGTTTAACCGGCCACTTTCATCTGGTTAGGCCCGGCGCCCAGACAGAGAAGAGTTTCATTCAACTGTGGGTTTCATAAAATTTGTATCAAATAAAGAAGTGGCCCGTAGCACAACAAGACATGTTTTAGGCAGTTAATAAGGACTACTCTGCACAAGGGAGGGACAGGTCCTGTGGGATCCATGCCTTGTTCATCTTTATGAAGGTCAGCTTGTCCACGTTGGCTGTGGACAGGCGGCTGCGCTTGTCAGTAATGGCGCCCCCTGCCGTGCTGAATACGGCGTTCAGATAAAACGCTGGCCGCCGGGCAGGAAAGCACCTCAAGGCATAACATGCTAACTCTGGCCACGTGGACAATTTCGAAACCCAGTAGTTGAATGGGGCCGAACCATCCGTCAGGATGTGGAGAGTGTGCAGACATACTGTTCAACCATGTTAGTGAAATGCTGCCTCCTGCTAACACGTTCCGTATCAGGTGTCGGTGCAGATAGCTGTGGCGTGGAGACAAAACTTTTCCACATTTCTGCCATGCTAACCCTGCCCTCAGATGAGCTGGCCGTGACACAGCTGCGTTGGCGACCTCTTGCCACTCCTCTGCCTTCACCTTCCACCTGTTCCCCTGTGACATGTGGGAATGCTCTCAGAGCGCCTCTATCAGCGTGCGCTTGTACTCGCGCATCTTACGGTCGCGCTCCAGTTCAGGAATTAAAGTGGGCACATTGTCTTTATACCGGGGATCCAGCAGGGTGGCCGCAGTAGTCTGCACACGTTAAAACGTGGGCAACTCTGCTGTCGTTGCGCAGGCATTGGAGCATATATTTGCTCATGTGGGCCAGGCTACCCATGGGTAAGGACAAGCTGTCCTCTGTGGGAGGCGTATCGTCATCGTCCACCGTATCCCCCAGCCATGCACCAGTGATGGGCCTGGGCTGCCACCCCGCTGTGAACTTGCGTCATCCTCGTCCCCCTCCACCTCCTCATCCTCCTCGTCCTCCAGTACAGTGCCTTGGCTGGCGACTTGTGAACCTGTCCTCTGCTGCTTAAACAAACCTCCCTCTGAGCCAATTCGAACAGACTGGCCCGAAAGTGTTAGAAACGAGCCCTCATCCTCCTCCTCCTCCTCCACCTGGGCCACCTCCTCTAACATCATTGCCCTAAGTGTTTTCTCAAGGAGACATAGAAGTGGTATTGTAACGCTGATAACAGTGTCATCGCCACTGGCCATGTTGGTGGAGTACTCAGGCGCACAGGGCACAGGTCGCATGGAGGCCCAATCATTGGTGGTGAAGTGGTGCTGTTCGGCAGTACGACTGGCGCGAGCGTGCTGCAGCTGAAACTCCACTATGGCCTGCTGCTGCTCGCACAGTCCTCCAGCATGTGCAAGGTGGAGTTCCACCGGGTGGGCACGTCGCATATGAGGCGGTGGCGGGAAGGCCGAAGTTCCGCTGTAGCGCAGACAGGCGAGCAGCGGCAGGATGTGAGCGGCGGAGCGCGCACAGAGCGGCCCGCACTTTATGCAGCAGCTCTGACATGTTGGGGTAGTGGTGAATGAACCTCTGCACCACCAAGTTCAGCACATGCGCCAGGCAAGGGATGTGCGTCAAACCGGCTAGTCCCAGAGCTGCCACGAGATTTCGCCCATTATCGCATACCACCAGGCCTGGCTTGAGGCCCACCGGCAGAAACCACTCGTCGGTCTGTTGTTCAATACCCCGCCACAACTCCTTTGCGCTGTGGGGCCTGTCCCCCAAACATATGAGTTTCAGAATGGCCTGCTGACGTTTACCCGGGCTGTGCTGAAGTTGGTGGTGAAGGTGTGTGGCTGACCGGATGAGCTGGTGGAAGCAGTGGAGGAGGAAGCCGAGTAGGAGGAGGAGGCTACAGGAGGCAGAGAATGATGCCCTGCGATCCTAGGGGCGGAAGGACGTGCGCCAAGGAACTGTCCGCCGGGGCCCAGCCGCCACTACATTCATCCAGTGTGCAGTTAGTGAGATATAGCGTCCCTGGCCGTGCTTACTGGTCACGTATCTGTGGTTAGGTGGACCTTGCCACAAATAGGCGTTGCGCAGTGCACACTTGATTTTATCGGACACTTGCATGTGCAGGAAGGCACGGCTGTCTTGGAGAGTAGTGGCGGCTGGGAACCACATACTGCTGGGACAGCCATGGCCATCAGCTGTTTGAAGCTGTCTGTGTCCACCAGCCGGAATGACAGCATTTCAAGGCCAGCAGTTTAGAAATGCTGGCGTTCAGGCCAAGGGCTCGAGGGTGACTCGGGGAATTTGCGCTTCCTCTCTAAGGTTTGAGATATTGAGGCTGAAGCAGCTGCTGTGTGATATGGTGGAGGCGCTAGTTGACGGTGGCGGTGGTGGTGGTGTCGGTGGCACATCCTCTGTTTGCTGCTCGGCAGGTGGCAACATTCCTCTCGAGGTGGAAGCCGAGGCAGCAGCGGTAGAGGGAGCAGGGGAGCCTCAGCGAGTGCCTGGTTTTAAGGTGTGTACCCCACTGCAGTTCATGCTTTGCATGTAGATGCCTGGTCATGCAGGTTGTGCTGAGGTTCAGAGCGTTAATGCCTCGCCTCAGGCTCTGATGGCAGAGCGTGCAAGTCACTCGGGTCTTGTCGGTAGGACATTGTTTAAAGAAGTGCCATGCCAGGGAACTCTTTGAAGCTGCCTTTGTGGGGCTGGGTCCCTGTTGGCGATGTCAGTAGCTAGAGGCGAACTCTGGGGCGGCGGCTGTTCTGCTGGCCCCCTGCTCCCTCTTTGGCTTCGCTGTTGTCTCGGTTTCACCACTACCTCTTCCTCTGAACTGTGAAAGTCATCGCCCGACCTTCAGTCCATGTGGAGTCCTAAGACCTCATCGTCCTCTGCATCGTCTTCCACCCAGTCTCCCTCCTGACCTCCTCCTGTTCAGTCTGCACACTGCAAAGAGCGCGGCAGTGGGCACCTGTGTTTCGTCATCATCAGAGAGTCGGTGACTCTGCTGTGGTGGTATTCCCATGTCCTCTTCATCTGGAGACATAAGTGGTTGTGCGTCAGTGCATGGTATGTCTTCCTCCACTGGGGAAGGGCTAGGTGGACGCCCCTGGGAAACCCTGGAAGCAGAGTCTTCAAACAGAAGAAAAGACTGCTGCATAACTTGTGGCTCAGACCGTTTCCCTGATATGCTTGGGGGTGATGTGACAGACTGATGGGCTTGGTTTTCAGGTGCCACCTGTGCGCTTTCCGCAGAAGACTGGGTGGAAGACCATGTGGTGAGCGTGCTGGAAGCACTGTCGACCCCAATCGATTAATGCCTGTACCTGCTCAGGCCTTACCATCCTAAGAGCGGCATTGGGCCCCACGAGATATTGCGGTACATTCTGCCGGCTAGTTGAGGGAGTTCGTTCCCTACTGTGTGCGCCTGGGGCCGAACGGCCACGTCCTCTACCAGCAACAGAGGCTCCACGGACACCACCACGACCGCGTCCTCGTCCCTTAATATTATTTTTCTTCATTGTTGTGATTCAACTCGCACCACAATGAAATATATTATTTTTTATAAGCAAATGTTTTCCCAACCCCAGCACATTAGTTTGCTAATTCCAGATGTATGAAACGCAGGCCTAACTGTATCTAGTATATTGAACGCCAGATAAACTAACTTGGCCTTTTTTAAATAAAAAAAAATTCCCTCACTGGAATACTTTCAGTCTTTTGACTGTATGGATTACAGATGGAATGACTGTTATATGTGAGTACCGCTTTCTTTGACAGATTCTAGTATGGGTACATATATGTTTTCCCAACCCCAGCACATTAATTTGCTAATTCCAGATGTATGAAACGCATGAGCCTAACTGTATCTAGTATATTGAACGCCAGATAAACTAACTTGGCCTTTTTAAATAAAAAAATTCCCTCACTGGAATACTTTCAGTCTTTTGACTGTATGGATTACAGATGGAATGACTGTTATATGTGAGTACCGCTT
Source organism: Bufotes viridis (assembly GCA_033119425.1). Taxonomy (NCBI): domain Eukaryota; kingdom Metazoa; phylum Chordata; class Amphibia; order Anura; family Bufonidae; genus Bufotes; species Bufotes viridis. The sequence goes on along the minus strand of CM065589.1, from coordinate 415,942,271 downwards.
TCTTTGACAGATTCTAGTATGGGTACATATATGTTTTCCCAACCCCAGCACATTAATTTGCTAATTCCAGATGTATGAAAGCATGAGCCTAACTGTATCTAGTATATTGAGCGCCAGATAAACTAACTTGGCCTTTTTAAATAAAAAAATTCCCTCACTGGAATACTTTCAGTCTTTTGACTGTATGGATTACAGATGGAATGACTGTTATATGTGAGTACCGCTTTCTTTGACAGATTCTAGTATGGGTACATATATGTTTTCCCAACCCCAGCACATTAATTTGCTAATTCCAGATGTATGAAAGCATAGGCCTAACTGTATCTAGTATATTGAGCGCCAGATAAACTAACTTGGCCTTTTTAAATAAAAAAATTCCCTCACTGGAATACTTTCAGTCTTTTGACTGTATGGATTACAGATGGAATGACTGTTATATGTGAGTACCGCTTTCTTTGACAGATTCTAGTATGGGTACATATATGTTTTCCCAACCCCAGCACATTAATTTGCTAATTCCAGATGTATGAAAGCATGAGCCTAACTGTATCTAGTATATTGAGCGCCAGATAAACTAACTTGGCCTTTTTAAATAAAAAAAAATTCCCTCACTGGAATACTTTCAGTCTTTTGACTGTATGGATTACAGATGGAATGACTGTTATATGTGAGTACCGCTTTCTTTGACAGATTCTAGTATGGGTACATATATGTTTTCCCAACCCCAGCACATTAATTTGCTAATTCCAGATGTATGAAACGCAGGCCTAACTGTATCTAGTATATTGAGCGCCAGATAAACTAACTTGGCCTTTTTAAATAAAAAAAAATTCCCTCACTGGAATACTTTCAGTCTTTTGACTGTATGGATTACAGATGGAATGACTGTTATATGTGAGTACCGCTTTCTTTGACAGATTCTAGTATGGGTACATATATGTTTTCCCAACCCCAGCACATTAATTTGCTAATTCCAGATGTATGAAAGCATGAGCCTAACTGTATCTAGTATATTGAGCATCAGATAAACTAACTTGGCCTTTTAAATAAAAAAATTCCCTCACTGGAATACTTTCAGTCTTTTGACTGTATGGATTACAGATGGAATGACTGTTATATGTGAGTACCGCTTTCTTTGACAGATTCTAGTATGGGTACATATATGTTTTCCCAACCCCAGCACATTAATTTGCTAATTCCAGATGTATGAAAGCATGAGCCTAACTGTATCTAGTATATTGAGCGTCAGATAAACTAACTTGGCCTTTTTAAATAAAAAAATTCCCTCACTGGAATACTTTCAGTCTTTTGACTGTATGGATTACAGATGGAATGACTGTTATATGTGAGTACCGCTTTCTTTGACAGATTCTAGTATGGGTACATATATGTTTTCCCAACCCCAGCACATTAATTTGCTAATTCCAGATGTATGAAAGCATAGGCCTAACTGTATCTAGTATATTGAGCGCCAGATAAACTAACTTGGCCTTTTTAAATAAAAAAAATTCCCTCACTGGAATACTTTCAGTCTTTTGACTGTATGGATTACAGATGGAATGACTGTTATATGTGAGTACCGCTTTCTTTGACAGATTCTAGTATGGGTACATATATGTTTTCCCAACCCCAGCACATTAATTTGCTAATTCCAGATGTATGAAGCATGAGCCTAACTGTATCTAGTATATTGAGCATGAGATAAACTAACTTGGCCTTTTTAAATAAAAAAATTCCCTCACTGGAATACTTTCAGTCTTTTGACTGTATGGATTACAGATGGAATGACTGTTATATGTGAGTACCGCTTTCTTTGACAGATTCTAGTATGGGTACATATATGTTTTCCCAACCCCAGCACATTAATTTGCTAATTCCAGATGTATGAAACGCAGGCCTAACTGTATCTAGTATATTGAACGCCAGATAAACTAACTTGGCCTTTTTAAATAAAAAAATTCCCTCACTGGAATACTTTCAGTCTTTTGACTGTATGGATTACAGATGGAATGACTGTTATATGTGAGTACCGCTTTCTTTGACAGATTCTAGTATGGGTACATATATGTTTTCCCAACCCCAGCACATTAATTTGCTAATTCCAGATGTATGAAACGCAGGCCTAACTGTATCTAGTATATTGAGCGCCAGATAAACTAACTTGGCCTTTTTAAATAAAAAAAAATTCCCTCACTGGAATACTTTCAGTCTTTTGACTGTATGGATTACAGATGGAATGACTGTTATATGTGAGTACCGCTTTCTTTGACAGATTCTAGTATGGGTACATATATGTTTTCCCAACCCCAGCACATTAATTTGCTAATTCCAGATGTATGAAACGCATGAGCCTAACTGTATCTAGTATATTGAGCGCCAGATAAACTAACTTGGCCTTTTTAAATAAAAAAAAATTCCCTCACTGGAATACTTTCAGTCTTTTGACTGTATGGATTACAGATGGAATGACTGTTATATGTGAGTACCGCTTTCTTTGACAGATTCTAGTATGGGTACATATATGTTTTCCCAACCCCAGCACATTAATTTGCTAATTCCAGATGTATGAAGCATGAGCCTAACTGTATCTAGTATATTGAGCATCAGATAAACTAACTTGGCCTTTTTAAATAAAAAAAAATTCCCTCACTGGAATACTTTCAGTCTTTTGACTGTATGGATTACAGATGGAATGACTGTTATATGTGAGTACCGCTTTCTTTGACAGATTCTAGTATGGGTACATATATGTTTTCCCAACCCCAGCACATTAATTTGCTAATTCCAGATGTATGAAACGCAGGCCTAACTGTATCTAGTATATTGAGCGCCAGATAAACTAACTTGGCCTTTTTAAATAAAAAAAAATTCCCTCACTGGAATACTTTCAGTCTTTTGACTGTATGGATTACAGATGGAATGACTTTGTTATATGTGAGTACCGCTTTCTTTGACAGATTCTAGTATGGGTACATATATGTTTTCCCAACCCTAGCACATTAATTTGCTAATTCCAGATGTATGAAACGCATGGCCTAACTGTATCTAGTATATTGAAGCATCAGATAAACTAACTTGGCCTTTTTAAATAAAAAAATTCCCTCACTGGAATACTTTCAGTCTTTTGATTGTATGGATTACAGATGGAATGACTGTTATATGTGAGTACCGCTTTCTTTGACAGATTCTAGTATGGGTACATATATGTTTTCCCAACCCCAGCACATTAGTTTGCTAATTCCAGATGTATGAAACGCAGGCCTAACTGTATCTAGTATATTGAGCGCCAGATAAACTAACTTGGCCTTTTTAAATAAAAAAAATTCCCTCACTGGAATACTTTCAGTCTTTTGACTGTATGGATTACAGATGGAATGACTGTTATATGTGAGTACCGCTTTCTTTGACAGATTCTAGTATGGGTACATATATGTTTTCCCAACCCCAGCACATTAATTTGCTAATTCCAGATGTATGAAAGCATGAGCCTAACTGTATCTAGTATATTGAGCGCCAGATAAACTAACTTGGCCTTTTTAAATAAAAAAATTCCCTCACTGGAATACTTTCAGTCTTTTGACTGTATGGATTACAGATGGAATGACTGTTATATGTGAGTACCGCTTTCTTTGACAGATTCTAGTATGGGTACATATATGTTTTCCCAACTCAGCACATTAATTTGCTAATTCCAGATGTATGAAACGCAGGCCTAACTGTATCTAGTATATTGAGCGTCAGATAAACTAACTTGGCCTTTTTAAATAAAAAAATTCCCTCACTGGAATACTTTCAGTCTTTTGACTGTATGGATTACAGATGGAATGACTGTTATATGTGAGTACCGCTTTCTTTGACAGATTCTAGTATGGGTACATATATGTTTTCCCAACCCCAGCACATTAATTTGCTAATTCCAGATGTATGAAAGCATGAGCCTAACTGTATCTAGTATATTGATCGCCAGATAAACTAACTTGGCCTTTTTTAAATAAAAAAATTCCCTCACTGGAATACTTTCAGTCTTTTGACTGTATGGATTACAGATGAAATGACTGTTATATGTGAGTACCGCTTTCTTTGACAGATTCTAGTATGGGTACATATATGTTTTCCCAACCCCAGCACATTAGTTTGCTAATTCCAGATGTATGAAACGCAGGCCTAACTGTATCTAGTATATTGAACGCCAGATAAACTAACTTGGCCTTTTTTAAATAAAAAAATTCCCTCACTGGAATACTTTATGGCTTTTCACTGTATGGATTACAGGTGGACTGGTATTAGTAGGGTGACACAAGCACACCAAGTCCCTGATGTAGGATTTCTATGGCACAGACCACTATTACAAGTGATTAATGGACGTTGGGAGAGATTGTGCTGCAGCACTAGTCCCAAGATGGCCACGCCTATCAGCCCAGTAACATGTGCCACAAAAATGGTCTGCACAACCTTTAAAAATAGCCTTGGACTGTGCTGCTAAATCGCTATTGGTCTGAATCCCAGGTGTAGATGTCTCGACTTGTTTGGAGCTTTGGAATGCACACTGTGGCAGCTTCTGCTGCAGCACTACAAGTCGCAAAATGGCGCCGGCGGTCAGCCCAGGTACATGTGGATGGAAAAATCACTCTGGCCACTCTAAAAATAGCCAATCCCTATCAAAAAAAGCAGCTCAGCTGCAGTTGTTCAGATGAATCACAGGTGGAGGAGAGAATTTGCTTACAGTTATTCAATTATCCCTGCCTATTCTCGCCTAGCATCAGCTGCGCTCTATCCCTGTTCTATTCACATCGGGGTGAGCACGTCCCGACGTGCGCTGCAAGCTTATAAAGAGGCTGAGTCACATGCTGCACTTGGCCAATCACAGCCTTGCCAATAGTAGGCATGGCTGCGATGGCATCTTAGGGCAAGTAGTATGATGCATGTTGATTGGCTGCTTTGCAGCCTTTCAAAATGCGCCAAAATACATGCCAGAACGACGCAACCCGAACCCGAACTTTTGAAAATGTCGGGTTCGGGTCCGGGTCCCGGACACCCCAAAATTCGGTACGAACCCGAACGATGCTCGAACTGTTCGCTCAACACTAGTCATGACGCCATGACGCCCACACTCCGCCGACATGCGCAGTCCATACTCTTTAATCCAATCAGTTAGGAAGTAGTACGCAAAATTATGAGAGACATGCGCAGTCTAGGTTTGTGGACGCGCAAGTTTCTAACGTGTGGCCTAATACAGCTGATGTCTCCATTCTCCGGTAATGTTTTTAATTTGTTTTAACTGTCACACCTGTCGCTCATTATTTTTGCAATATAGCATATTTTGTGTTATTTGAGTAGAAGCACATTATGGATTATGGATCCTTATGTATTAATAGTTTCACTTATGTACACATTTTCTGTTATGTATGAATTTTTTAACAATTTTATGTCTGATCACTAGATACAACACATTTTTATATTTGTTGACATGTCACTAATTATGCAATTGATTAATTGAACACATATGTATAAATACACTGAATGTTACACCAGTTTTTATCACTGCTTGAGAAAGGTGCCATTGGGTGCACCGAAACGTCGCTTTTTACCCGAAAATAAAGTAGCACCTTTTTTTCACCGACAAGGAAGTGCTGTGGAATTTTTCGTATTACATTTCCGTGGACATAGGGGATTGTCCTCTCAGCCACTGGCACTTCATTATTACACCGTGGAACCTGCTGTGCGATCCAGTGCATTTTATATATATATATATATATATATATATATAAAAAATAGAAAAAATGAGGAGCAGCACACTGTGACAACGGGTGCAAATCCAGTCCACGAACCACAACAAAGTCCTGTATTCGATAGATTCAAAGAAGTGGCAGCACTCTGCAATCCGTGTAGAGTTTATTAACCCAGTGACAGCAACGTTTCAACCGCACAATGGGGTCATTTGGCTTGACAAAGACCGCATTGTGCGGTTGAAACGTTGCTGTCACTGGGTTAATAAACTCTACACGGATTTTTGAAAGGAGTGCTGCCGTCCCTTTTCTTTGAATCTATATATATAATAATATATAATTTCATTTTTACCCTTTAATATAATTTTAGTTGCCTGCCAGTGTGTATCAGGCCCACACAGACTGTATTGTGCCCACTGTCAGTGCCCACCACTCATATCGGGTGGCACAGTACCTTGCAGATAAAAAAATTGTTTAATTTTGACCCTTTAATATAATTTTAGTTGCCTGCCAGTGTGTGTCAGGCCCACACAGACTGTGTCCACTGCCAGTGCCCACCACTCATATTGGGTGGCACAGTACCTTGCAGATAAACAAGTAATTTAATTTTTACCCTTTAATATAACTTCAGTTGCCTGCTAGTGTGTGTCAGGCCCACACAGACTGTACTGTGCCCACTGCCAGTGCCCACCACTCATATCGGTGGCACAGTACCTTGCAGATAAAAAGGTCATTTAATTTTTACCTTTTAATATAATTTCAGTTGCCTGCCAGTGTGTCAGGCCCACAAACTGTACTGTGCCCACTGCCCACCACTCATATAGGGTGGCACAGTACCTTGCAGATAAAAAAGTCATTAAATTTTTACCCTTTAATGTAATTGCATTTGCCTGCCACTGAGTGTCAGGCCCACAAACTGTACTGTGCCCACTGCCCACCACTCATATAGGGTAGCACAGTACCTTGCACACATAGTACCACTAATCAAAAAAAATGACAGGCAGCGGCAGGCCACCCCGCAGGGACCGTCATGGTCGTGCTGCTGTGATTTCCTTTGGCCCTAGAATTATGCCGAATGTTCAGAGGTCAAGTACCCTGAAATCGAAAAATTCTGAGGACATAGTTGACTGGCTTACAAAAGAAACCCAATCTTCTACAGCTTCCGTTCGGGACCTTGACGCACCATCCTCCACCAGCTCAGCTTCGGGCACCTCTCAAGTTACCACTCGCCCGCCGCCTCCACCAACACTAGCACCACAGACGCTTTACTTGATCAGTCAGAGGAGTTATTTAAACATTATTTGTAAGAAATGAGTGATGCTCAACCATTTTTGCCAGTGGATGTAGATGACAGGGATATGTCTCAGTAAGGCAGCATTACTCACATGGACGTACGGTGTGATAATGATGATGATGTTGTACCCGCTGCTTCTTCCTTTGATGAGTTGTCAGATACAAGTGAAGCGGATGATGATGACGATATGTCCGTGGATGTCACGTGGATGCCTGCTCGAAGGGAAGAAGAACAGGGGGAAAGTTCAGATGGGGAGACAGAGAGGAGGAGGATATGAGTTGGAAGCAGGAGGAGGTCGTCACAAGGAGCTAGTGGCACAGTCAGACAGCATGTATCGGCACCCGGGGTCAGCCAGACAGAACACCAATTAACACATGCTGTTGCCACCACCAGAATGCCATCATTGCAAAGCTCAGCAGTGTGGCATTTTTTTGGTGTGTCTGCCTCTGATAACAGCGATGCCATTTGCAACCTGTGCCAAAAGAAACTGAGTGGTGGGAGGTCCATCACCCACCTAGGAACAACTGCTTTGCGAAGGCACATGATCTCACATCACAAACGCCTATGGGATCAACACATGAGTACAAGCAGCACACAAACTCAAAGCCACCATCTTCCTCCTGGTCCAGCATCTTCAGCTACGTCAACCCCTGCTGTCCTCCTTGCCCCCTCTCAACCAACCGCCACTCCGCCTCTCACCTTTAGCAGTTCCTGCTCATCTGCCCACTGTCAGGTGTCTGTCAAGGAAATGTTTGAGCATAAGAAACCAATGTCACAGAGTCAGCCCCTTGCCCGGCGTCTGACAGCTGGTTTGTCGGAACTCTTAGCTCTCCAGCTTTTACCGTACAAGCTGGTGGAGTCTGAGGCCTTCAAAAAATTTGTAGCTATTGGGACACCGCAGTGGAAGGTATCCGGCTGAATTTTTTTTTCACAAAAGGCAATCCCCAACCTGTACTCTATTGTGGAAAAGGAAGTCATGGCATGTCTTGCACACATTGTTGGGGAAGGGTCCATCTGACCACTGATACCTTGTCTGCAAAGCATGGTAAGGGCAGGTATATCACGTACACTACGCATTGGGTAAACCTGCTGACGGCTGCCAAGCATGGAATGCGTGGCTCTGCAGCGGAGCTGGTGACACCGCCACGACTTGCAGGCAGGCCTGCTTCCACCTCCTCTACTCCTCCTACTCCATCCTCTTCGCTAACCTCCTCATCTGAGTCCTCTTCTGCTGCTGCGTCTTGCTCCACATCAACTGCACTCCCCAGCTCCCCAGGGGCTATTCCACATCCCAGATACAACAGTGTCACGCCATCTTGGGGTTGAATTGCCTGAAAGCAGAGAGTCACACCAGACCAGCACTCCTGTCCGCCCTAAACGCACAGGTGGATCAGTGGCTGACCATGCACAAACTGGAGATCAGCAAAAGCGATCGGCTAGATAATTTTTCATAGAAAAAACTGTAATATTATTTGTGATCATCTAAGGTGATCATTAAAGCCTACTAGGCCAACAATGGGCCCACACTGCAGACTCATTGTTTTCTGGGTCACTTAACTGTCACAGAACTACATCAGCATGGCTTTGAAAAACCACCATTGCCTGCAATCTCCCAAACTTGCGCTCGAGCACAGTCATCACTACACCAAGATTGACACATAAAGGAATAAAATTTATGTCATGAGTGTGTCAAATATTGACAACTATTTGCGGTTGTCTAGAATCTATTTGATGCACGTCCCCTAATAGGGGATGTAACAGGGATTAAACTGATAAGAATAGTACCACTCATATAGGGTGTCACAGTACATTGCGCGGCGCACGCGCAGTGCCCCAAATTGGAAGTAAGAGGACCGACCAACCATCTTTTTCCATCTCCCGGTTCCTAAAATCTATTCCATACACCGGCCCCTGATAGGGGACAAAACAGAAATTAACCCCTTAAGGACCGGAGGTTTTTAATTTTTTGAGTTTTCGTTTTGCGCTCTCTGCCTTCCCAGAGCCATAACTTTTTTTATTTTTCGATTCACATAGCCATATGAGGGCTTGTTTTTGTGAGACAAGTTGTACTTTCCAACGACTCCATTTAATATTGCATATGATGTAGTGGAAAGCGGGGAAAAAATTACAAATGGGTTAAAATTGCAAGAAAAAGCAATTCCACCATAATTTTGCAGATTTTTAAATTCCAAAGTTCAAAATCAAGGGGCGATAAAACTGACCAGTTACTTTTACTTTACAGGTCAGTATGAATCTGGCGATACCCTATATCTATAGGTTTTCTTACATTTTGATAGTGAAAAAAAAAAATCAAAATTGGGAAAAAAACTGTTTTACTTTTTTTGTCAACATGTTTTGACCCCTATAACTTTTTATATGTACAGAGCTGTTTGGGGGCTCATTTTTTGCGTCATAATCTTATCTTTTTATTGATACCTTTCTTGGGTGTGTATGACTTTTTGATCACCTTTTATGTCATATTTTGTGGAAAATGAAGCGATCAAAAATGGCGAATCCGCCATTTAGACGCTTTTTTCCGTTTTGCTGTTTGACATATGAGGAATATTTCTTTTATATTTTTATAGTATTGGCGTTTTCGCACATTGCGACACCCATGATGTGTATTTTTTTAATTTGTTTAGTTTTTTTATTTTTATTTTAGCTAAAGGGGGGTGATTTGAACTTTTATGTATTTTTTATTAATTTATTTTTTAAACTTTTTTTTTTTTACACTTTTATATAGTTCCCATAGGGAATTATTACTTACAATCATTTGATTGTGATTATAATAAATTCCAATGCAATAGCATTAGAATGTATGAAAAAATCACACTTTTCCTATGAAGCCTATTACAGGCAAGACTCCATAGGAAATACTACAGAGCTGCCTGGGTTTCATTCGTAGAAACCCAGGCTACTACAGGCGCACTCCGGCTCCCCCGGTTTGTGCGCACTCAGATGCCGGCCGCATCAAGCAGGAGCGGGCGCCATCTTTAGAGACCGGACGCAGAGCGTACATGTACGCCCTGCGTCCTTAAAAGGTTAAACCGGTAAGAACAGATTTTTTTATTTTAAAAATAAGAGGACAGCCTCTGCGGAGCTGAGTATTTTTTGGTCACGTTACTGAACGCTCATGCACAATGGCTGTAGGCTCATGCGTCCTTTTGCGGAGGTGTCAAACCTGGTCAGTCAAACCCAAGGCAACATCATCGACCTCATCCCATATGCGTTTTTTCTGGAGCGTGCCCTGCGAAGAGTACTGGATCAGGTCGTAGATGAGCATGAAGAGGAAGAGTTGTGGTCACCATCACCAACAGAAGGAGCCTTGTCGTCGCTGATTGCTGGACCTGCATCAACGCAGAGAGAGGAGTCTGAAGAAGAGGAGTTAGAAGAGGAAGGTGGCTTTGAGGAGGTGGAAGACCAACCACAGCAGGCATCCCAGGGGGCTTGTTGTCACCTTTCGGGGACTCTTGGTGTTGTACGTGGCTGGGTGGAGGAAGAGACCTTCAATGATGTCAGTGAGGACAAGGAACTGGACATGGCTAGCTTGGTATCCAACTTTGTGCAAATGAGGAGTTTGCGGTTGTGCAAATAGACTGTTTGTGTTTGTTTGCGGTGCGTTAAATGGGGAGTTTGGTCTATCAGAGTTTGGTTTGTCACTGTGAAGCAGGCGTAACCCTTACACTACCTGATCGATACAACATCATACCTGATCGTATATAAACACTGTATATTTTAAAGCATGTTATTCCAAACAATTTAGGAATGTTAGGTGATTTATGCCCTTTATGGAATAAAACCCGACTCTGCGTCAACTACGTAATTTTCCATGGGAGTTTTGCCATGGATCCCCCTCCTGCAAGCCACAGTCCAGGTGTTAGTCCCCTTGAAACAACTTTTCCATCACTATTGTCGCCAGAAAGAGTCCCTGTGGGTTTTAAAATTCGCCTGCCAATTGAAGTCAATGGCGGTTCGTCCAGTTTGCCGATTCGCGAACATTTGCAGAAGTTTGCATTCGTGTTCATCTCTACAAACAGACAAATTAATTATATTTAGAGCAGGTTTACCTCACAACATGAATTGGAATATGTTACCCACCAATCTAACAGACGAATTAACTATATTAATTTCCCTGTCACCTATGCAATGCAAGTGTACCTTACACAAAAATTGGGTATTTTTCACCCACTGAACTAACAGACGAATGAACTATATTTATTTCCCTTTCAGGTATTCAGTGTAGGTGTACCTCACATAAAAAATGGGAATATTTCAACCACGGATTAACTATATTAATTACGTATGCAATGCAGGTGTACCTCATAGAAAAAATGGGTATATGTCACCCACCGAACTTACTGACGGATTAACTATATTAATTTCCCTGTCACGTATGCAGTGCAGGTGTACCTCACACAAAAAATGGGAATATGTCACCCAACGAACTAACAGACATATTAACTATGCATTGCAGCCACAAAAGATCGCTATAGGTCACCCACAGAATTAACAGCCAGATTCATTATTATATTTGTCAGGTGTGCAAATCTGGTATATAGCACCCACAAAAAATTCACTGTAGGTCACCAACAGAACAAATAGCCAGATGAGATTCCTTACACTGTCCCTCACATCAGCTTCCTGCTTCCTTTCCCTGCACCACTCGGAGCTGATGGGCGGTGCTACACGTGACCAAGCTTATATAGAGGCTGGGTCACATGATGCACCGGCCAATCATAGCCATACCATTAGTAGGCATGGCTGTGATGGCTTCTAAGTGCCCACAGCTTGAAAGCTTGTTGATTGGCTGCCCTGCAGCCTTTTAACAAGCTTTATTAAATGCCCGAACACCGAACTTGGGGTTCGGGCCCTGGTACCCAAAATCGTAAAGTATGGTATGGATCCGAACTTTACAGTTCGGATTCGCTCAACACTATTCACATTGCAACCCAGTCCGATTTTCCCATGTTAGAATGTGATGCTAATTCACGTATTGAAGAACTATAGTCTACATTTGTGCCTAAATAGCCACTTTCTATTCTTTGCTTGCACAGCTTATATACACGTTAGTGATCCCAGACCCCCATTGATCAAGGATTCTGACATGCTAAAAGGATATGTACCATGTAAGAGGGAATCATACTGTATCTAAAAATACTCCTGCTTCCTAGTGAAAAATGGCATGTACATGTGAGGTTACATTAGTGATAAGCACAATGTAATAGATTCTAGTTTGTTTGTATAATTTGAAGACTGATGAATATTTTAGCTTCTACTAATTAACTTACATTGTATTCCTACACTGCAAGATGAGCATTAAAAATACCAGAATTAAATCAGAGCTCGAAGATTTCATTTGTACCTACTTGGCAGGATAGTTTAGGAACCCAAACCAGTTATATACAAGGACATGTATACAGACTTATAGCACACTAAGATCAAAATGCTACCTTTTCAGCAATGAATAAGTGCTAACTGTGCATATTAAATACTACAATTTCCAGGTGAGTTATTACAAAAAATGGAATCAGCAATATGTTTTGTTAATGAAAACTGTTAATTTTAATTCAATGATTTCATAAGGCATTTCTAAGACTTTCTCTCCTGGGTTTCATTGCTTCCACCCATAAACCAGGGTTAATAAAAAAAACTGTCTAAAGAAAAAAAATACCTTTTTAATAAGAGTACTTAATGTCATAGCAGAACCAATAATTTTCTATAATTGTTGAAACTATATTTGCAATTAACTTAAGAGGCTACATGGAGAAACATTTCTATAGTACAGTCAAAAAGTCAACATAACAAAAAAAATTGAAATATGTAATGATTATGACCTTTACACTTCAGCCAGAATTTTATTAAGAATTCAATAAGCAAATTCTCTGCTGTGCATCTAGTCAACACATCTAGTTACAAAGGAAACGCACAGGACAAATCCAATTTGAAGCATTTACAATTTTGTTACATCAGTGTAAGCATTAAACATAAGATTTATTTTATTGTGCCCTACCTACACTTTCCATTTCTAATTAGCTTAAATTGTGTTTTAAAAGCATGTTGCTTGGCTACTACTAATGTTGTTATTATAGTTTAAAGGCCATTTGGGAACAGATATAATTCATTTTCACAGCAAATTATATGTCATTTTACAAAATCACAACCGCTAACATGTACATAGAACTTAAAGGGATTCTGCCACCACTTTTAAGCCCAGTGAGCTAAACATATGCTTATGTCCAGGGTATCATTATGATTTCTAAGGTGGCCTTATAAAAAAGATCTGTGGCTTAATTTTGCTAAAAAACAGGTTTTACTAACCTGTCAATCATAGAATTAAGGTTCCCAAGGGGAAGTCTGTGGATGCAACCAGCGCCGTCATCTACTCCTCAGTGTCGCCTCTCCATCTCCCTCCCTCCCCCTCCTCCCGCTATGAGATCCCGTGCATGCGCACAGCACAAGAAGAAGCCGATGCCAGCAGTCCACATCGACGCATTAGGCTAAGATCTCTTATATAAGGCCACCTTAAAAATCATAATGATACCCTGGACATGAGCATATGTTTAGCTCACAGGGCTTGAAAGTGGTGACAGAATCCCTTTAAAGAGGTTATCCAACATCATAAAACAACCCCCCCCCCCCCATATGCTAGGCCCCTCAGAGGGAATATACTTACCCCGCTCATTGCTCCCTGCGCCACTCCTGGTCCCCATACCGCCACTGCTGCTTCTCACTGTACACGGATAATACCATCCGGTGTTGGAGGGGAGCAGCCGATGGCAGACCAGGACGGGCATGATCCTCCCTAGTGTCACCCATGATGTAAGAGAGGCTCATACCTATCCCCGCCTGCCATTGGCTGCTCCCCCCCGACACCGGATGTTTTCATCTGCACACAGGGAGCTTGGAGCAGGGTAAGTATGTTCCCTCTGAGGTGCCGGGCACATGATGTTGGATAACCCCTTTAACAATTAGATCAACAGTATATTCAAAGTACACAGGTACTAAGTGCACACCAAAAATATATACAAAATCACAATAGTTTATTAAGGATGCAAAGAAAAAACAAGCAAACATTAAAAACAATAAAAAGGGCCCACAACAGGTCATGCATATTTTGGTGTCCTCCTCTTTTTATGGTATACTGTATAATCAGACACACTTGGCTGAAGGCAAACATATGACTATTGTACCTGCCTTATTTTTACCCAAGTCAACCTAAGATAGATGGGAGACAGACAGATGAATATGTTCTAATGCTATTCTTTAAAGTGGCACTATACTTTCAGTAACCTTTCTTAGCCCTGAGGATAATATAGTATATACTACAAGTAGTGGGTCCCTATTTGCTTACAGAGTTTACCTGTCTATATTGTCACTGGATGACCGAGCATCACGGCACTGTGTGTATAGCTCAGTAAGACTTAAAGTGGAAATGCACTTTCAGTAAAAAACAGGAGGAAAGGAGCCCTCGCTCTCTTTTTTTGCTGCTGGATGGGAAGGGAGACGGACTGAGTAGAAAGTCTATGGGCCAGTCTAGCTCCCATCTTATGCAGCAAGGGGAGAGAGTGTGTTAAGTGAGGGTTTTTCACCCCTCGTTTTACAAATTGTGGGGTCTCAGCAGTCAGACCCCCACTGGCCTAAACTTTTTATACATCTCTATGACAAATTAAACTTTACTGAAAGTGCATTTCTAATTTAGGCCGTACTGCGGTGTCCCAGGAGCACAATAAACACATAGTACCATAATGTGCAGTCATATGGCGAAAATATAGACAGGTCAACTCTGTAAGCAAAAAGGGAACAGACCAGTACCAGTAAGTAGGATGGATGGTCAATACTAAAGTGGAGCCAAAACCATGGTTTTAGTGAAAACCATGGCCATAGTGTTGCTTTAGTGATAGTTCTTCAAGCCACTTCAGGAGCCCACTATCCCTTTAAAGACACCTGGATGTTTAGGTTCGAGAAGTTCGGCCGAACTTCCCGAAAATGTTCTGGTTCAGGTTCCGAACTCGACCCGAACTTCATCCCGAACCCCTTTGAAGTCAATGGGGACCTGAACTTTTGGGCACTAAAAAGACTGTAAAATAGTCCAGGAAAGGGATAGAGGGCTGCAAAAGGCAGCAAAATGTAGGTAAATCCCCTGGAAACAAATATGGATAGGGAAATGAATTAAAATAAAATAAATAAAAATTAAGCATTATCAATTGGAGAGAGGTCCCATAGCAGAGAATCAGGCTTTAAGTCACCCACCAATGGAAAGAGCCACTTTCATTTATTTAGGCCCCAGCAACCAGACAGAGGAAAGAGGTCGCAAGGCAGAGAATCAGGCGTCATGTCACCAGCCATTGGAACAGGCCAATTTACGTTATTTAGGCCCCTGGCACCCAGACGGAGGAGAGGTTCATTCAACTTTGGGTTGTCCCGCAATATAATAAAAATTTAAAAAAGAGGATTCAATGAGGAAGTGCCCTGGAGTCCAAGAATATATGGTTAAGGGAAGGTAGTTATAAATATCTAATCTGCACAAGGGATGGACAGGTCCTGTGGGATCCATGCCTGGTTCATTTTTATGAACGTCAGCTTGTCCACATTGGCTGTGGACAGGCGGCTGCGTTTGTCTGTAATGACGCCACCTGCCGTGCTGAATACACGTTCAGACAAAACGCTGGCCGCCGGGCAGGCCAGCACCTCCAAGGCATAAAAGGCTAGCTCTGGCCACGTGGACAATTTGGAGACCCAGAAGTTGAATGGGGTCGAACCATCAGTCAGTATGTGGAGGGGTGTGCACACGTACTGTTCCACCATGTTAGTGAAATGCTGCTTCCTGCTAACACATTCCTTATAAGGTGGTGGTGCAGTTAGCTGTGGCGTGGTTACAAAACTTTTCCACATTTCTGCCATGCTAACCCTGCCCTCAGAGGAGCTGGCCGTGATACAGCTGTGTTGGCGACCTCTTGCTCCTCTTCTGCCTTCGCCTTCCACTTGTTCCCCTGTGACATTTGGGAATGCTCTCAGTAGCGCGTCTACCAACGTGCGCTTGTACTCGTGCATCTTCCTATCACGCTCCAGTGCAGGAAGTAAGGTGGGCACATTGTCTTTGTACCGGGGATCCAGCAGGGTGGCAACCCAGTAGTCTGCACACGTTAAAATGTGGGCAACTCTGCTGTCGTTGTGCAGGCACTGCAGCATGTAGTCGCTCATGTGTGCAAGGCTGCCCAGAGGTAAGGACAAGCTGTCCTCTGTGGGAGGTGTATCGTCATTGTCCTCCGTATCCCCCCAGCCATGCACCAGTGATGGGCCTGAGCTGTGTTGGGTGCCACCCCGCTGTGAACCTGCTTCATCCTCATCCTCCTCCACCTCCTCCTCATCCTCCTTGTCCTCCAGTAGGGGGCCCTGGCTGGCCACATTTGTACCTGGCCTCTGCTGTTGCAAAAAACTTCCCTCTGCGGCACTTCTAACAGACTGTCCGGAAAATGCTAAAATTGACCCCTCATCCTCCTCCTCCTTCTGGGCCACCTCCTCTTCCATCATCGCCCTAAGTGTTTTCTCAAGGAGACATAGAAGTGGTATTGTAACGGTGATAACGGCGTCATCGCCACTGGCCATGTTGGTGGAGTAGTCGAAACAGCGCAACAGGGCACACAGGTCTCACATGGAGGCCCAGTCATTGGTGGTGAAGTGGTGCTGTTCCGTAGTGCGACTAACCCGTGCGTGCTGCAGCTGAAACGCCACTATGGCCTGCTGCTGATCACACAGTCTTTCGAGCATATGCCAGGTGGAGTTCCACCTGTGGACATGTAGCATATTAGGCGGTGAGCGGGAAGGCCGAAGTTATGCTGTAGTGCAGACAGGCGAGCAGCGGCAGGATGTGAACACCGGAAGCGCGCACAGACGGCCCTCACTTTATGCAGCAGCTCTGACATGTCTGGGTAGTTGTGAATGAACTTCTGCACCACCAAATTCAGCACATGCGCCAGGCAAGGTATGTGTGTCAAACCGGCTAGTCCCAGAGCTGCGACGAGATTTCGCCCATTATCGCAAACCACCAGGCCGGGCTTGAGGCCCACTGGCAGCAACCACTGGTCGGTCTGTTGTTCAATACCCCGCCACAACTCCTGCGCGGTGTGGGGCCTTTTTCCCAAACATATGAGTTTCAGAATGGCCTGCTGACGTTTACTCCGGGCTGTGCTGAAGTTGGTGGTGAAGGTGTGTGGCTGACTGGATGAGCTGGTGGAAGCAGAGGAGGAGGAAGCCGAGTGAGAGGAGGAGGCTACAGGAGGCAAAGAATGATGCCCTGCGATCCTTGGCGGTGGAAGGACGTGCGCCAAAGAACTCTCCGCCTTGGTCCCAGCCGCCACTACATTTACCCACTGTGCAGTAAGAGAGATATAGCGTCCCTGGCCGTGCTTACTGTTCCACGTATCTGTGGTTAGGTGGACCTTGCCACAGATGGCGTTGCGCAGTGCACACTTGATTTTATCGGATACTTTGTTGTGCAGGGAAGGCACGGCTGTCTTGGAGAAGTGGTGGCAGCTGGGAACAAAATTCTGTGGGACAGCCATCGCCATCAGCTGTTTGAAGCTGTCTGTGTCCACCAGCCTGAATGACAGCATTTCAAAGGCCAGTAGTTTAGAAATGCTGGCATTTAGGCCCAGGGCTCGAGGGTGGCTAGGTGGGAATTTACGTTTTCTCTCCAAAGTTTGTGAGATGGAGAGCTGAACACTGCTGTGTGACATGGTGGAGATGCTTGGTGACGCAGGTGGTGCTGTCGGTGGCACATCCTCTGTTTAATGGGGGGCAGGTGCCAACATTCCTCCCGAGGCGGAGGAAGAGGCCGAGGCCGCAGCAGAAGAGGTAGCAGGGGGAGCCTGAGTGAGTTCCCAGCTTTTAAGGTGTTTACTCCACTGCAGTTCATGCTTTGCATGTAGATGCCTGGTCATGCAGGTTGTGCTAAGGTTCAGAATGTTAATGCCTCGCTTCAGGCTCTGATGGCACAGCGTGCAAACCACACGGGTCTTGTCGTCAGCACATTGTTTAAAGAAGTGCCATGCCATGGAACTCCTTGAAGCTGCCTTTAGGGTGCTCGGTCCCTGGTGGCGGTGGCCATTAGCAGGCGAACTCTCTTGGCGGCGGCTATTCTGCTTTTGCCCCCTGCTCCCTCTTTTGCTGGCTCGGTCTCACCACTGCCTCTTCCTCTGAACTATGAAAGTCAGTGGCACGACCTTCATTCCATGTGGGGTCTAGGACCTCATTGTCCCCTGCATCGTTTTCCACACAGTCTTCCTCCCTGACCTCCAGTTCGGTCTGCACACTGCAAAAAGACGCAGCAGTTGGCATCTTGGTTTCGTCATCATCAGAGACGTGCGGACTCCGATGAGGTGGTATTCCCATGTCCTGATCATCAGGAAACATCAGTGGTTGTGCATCAGTGCATTCTATGTCTTCCATCACTGAGGAAGGGCTAGGTGGATTCCTTTGGGAAACCCTGCCAGCAGAGTCTTCAAACAGCATAAGAGAGTTCTGCATAACTTGAGGCTCTGACAGTTTACCTGATATGCATGTGGGTGATGTGACAGACTGATGGGCTTGGTTTTCAGGCACCACCTGTGCACTTTCTGCAGAAGTCTGGGTAGGAGATAATGTTGTGAACATGCTGGATCCACTGTCGGCCACCCAATTGACTAGCGCCTGTACCTTCTCAGGCCTTACCATCCTTAGAATGGCATTGGGCCCCACCAAATATCGCTTTAAATTCTGGCGGGTACTGGAACCTGAGGTAGTTGGTTCACTAGGACGTGTGGCTGTTGCAGAATGGCCACGTCCTTTCCTAGCACCAGAGGGTCAACTAACACCACCACGACCACGTCCGCATCCCTTACTAGATGTTTTCCTTATTGTTACCGTTCACCAAGCACCACACTAAGAAAATAAATATTTGGCCCAATGTAATGAATTCAAATTCAGGCCTTTTTTTACAGGCACCTAACACTATCTGGCTATCTAATTATGTGCCGTATTACACAGATCCAGGCACAGCAGTAACCACAGATTTAGGGGAATATCAATTGCAGGCCTAGTATTTAGGCCCTGGATGAAAGGTATCCTATTATGGACAGATTTACATTTGGAGATGCACAGTAGCGTGTGAAACAATGTGTAGGATTTTGCCTTCAGCAATTGTATTTTAACACTTTGTGTAATATACCCATTAACAGACAGAAATACACTTCGAGATGCACGGTACCGTGTAAAGTTATTGAGGATGACCCTCTCAGCACTTGTATATACACTTTGAGTGTAATATACCCTTTTACGGACAGAAATACAGTATGAGATGCACAATAGTGCGTGCAGATTTACAGGATTATGCTTTCAGCAATTTTAATGTAACACTTTTTGTAATATACCCTTTTACGGAAAGAAATATACTTGGAGATGCACGCTGAGTGTAATTTATCCTTTTACGGACAGACTAACAATTGGCCTGCAACAGCTGGAACACCAGATTCAGGGTATTGCTATATTGGCAAGTGAATTTCACCCAAGAACAAAATCTATCCTGTGACGGACACTATTAAACTTGGCCAGCCACAGCTGAAACCACTGATTTATAGTATTGATATTTTGGCAATGGAATTTCACCCCAGAAAAAAAATATATTCTTTGCCGGACACTATTAAACTTGTCCAGCCACAGCTGGAACACCATATTTACTGTATTTCTATTTTGGCAACTGAATTTCATCCGCAGAAAATAATAAATCCTTGGACAGACACTATTCAACTTGAAAGATAAAGAAGATGGTACCGCGCTAGAGAGGAACAGCAATCCGCAGCAATCAGAATCCTTATCTTAGAGTAGTCCTAGAGACGAAGTTCACATTCAGTCTCTGGTCTCAGAGTGATCGTGGACACAATTTCTTATCCCGACATGGACCGCATAGGAGATCTCACACACCGTGCAGATTGTACGGCGTCCCGATTCAGCCACCAACATCCGGTTCCGGGTAGGAGTACTGGACCTTAGATCAGGGAAAAAGACAAGACCACTGGTGCGGTATCTTTGATAGAATGTAAAAGCGCAAGTTTATTTTACTTACAAAATCCACGATAAAATGAACATATATATAAAAAAAGGCCCGACCCGGGTTTCACCGTGAAGGCTTCATCAGGGGCTTACATCTGACCAAACTTGGTCCGTAGTTGGTAAAATACATGTCAATAATTGGTGTGACCCGGAAGTATACGCCCAGTGGGGTCAGTATTGATCCCCAATGCATAACATTATCATAAGCAATTGCTGCTATATAAGAATTTCATTAATAAATATATAAAAAAATTTCATTAATAAATACATTAGAAAACACACAAAACCAGCAAAAATCATAAATAATCAAATATAATCCTAACAACTCACTCAGAATCGGGGCCGCACCTAAAGGCTCCATAAAACCTTTACATCCACCAGATAGTACCTCGCCCTATGCCATACACACATTCTTTATATCCCACTCAATATTAAGGCCCCTCGGTTGCAGCGTGCCCATCTTAAAAATCCACTCCGCCTCTTTTTTGTTTATATAGGTGACAGGATTCCCCCCCCTCCAATGATTTGCGACTGTTTCAACCGCACAGAACTTCAAGCCCACGGGATTCTTTTGGTGATGTCGTTTAAAATGCGCAGAAACACTGTGTGTTTCCAATCCCTTTTTTATATTTCGGACATGTTCAGCCACTCTTACTTTTAACTTCCTCAAAGTCCTGCCTATATATTGGAGCCCGCAAGGGCACTCAGTAAATAGATGACACTTGCAGTTTCACAGGAAGAATTCCCTATGGTCTTCAATACTGTTCTATTCGATGTGGCAGTAACTGTGTCCACCTTGTTCTTCTTCTTATCCTCCCGTCCCCTATTCCTGCACGCAATACAGAAACCGCACCATGTGAACCCGCTTCTAACTTTTGGTGTTGATGTCACCTTTTTCAAACATCCATGGACCACACGGTTCCTGATCGTAGGTGCTTTCTTAAAGACAAAAGGGGGCTTATCGGGTATAATGTCACCTATTATATTATCACCCTTTAGAACTTTCCAATTACTTCTAATAATCTGTTTTATCTGGGGGCAGCATGTTGAGAAAGTGGTGGAGAAAGCAAATCTAAACTTCTCTGCATTCCCCTCCCTCTCCGAATTCCTACCACTTGTATCGGGGATGGTCTTAATAACCTTATCTTTTAGAAGCACCTCCTCCTTCTGCTTATATAGTGTGTCAGCAGTATAGCCCTTCTCCAAGAAACGACCAATAATGACCTCACTTTGGACCTCAAAATCCTTGTCTTCTGTACAATTGCGTTTTATGCGTTGCAGCTGACCCTTTGGGATATTTCTAATCCAGGGTTCGTAATGGCAGCTGTTTCTTTCAATATATCCATTTCTATCGGATGGTTTGAAGTATGTGTTGGTTTGCACCCTGCCATCTACAATCCTGATCACCAGATCTAGAAAATGAATCTCACTGTCACTGATATCCGCTGACAGAACAATACCCCAAGTATTAGCATTTAACCTGGAAATAAAGTGGTCCAGTTCAATCGCAGTTCCTGACCAAAAACACAAGCAATCATCTATATATCTTTTCCAGGCTAAAAGATTACCCCCTTTCTCTTTTTCTTGTAGCAGGGGATCGATATTGTAATATTCCCAATAGGACATAAATAAATTCGCAAAACTGGGTGCGAATTTCGCACCCATTGCCACTCCTGAGGTCTGAAGGAAGAAATCATCGTCGTACCAAAAATAATTATGTTGAAGACAAAAAAGAATACAATCGACGATAAATTCCTTCCTTTCCAATGTCATTTGGGGGTCTTGGTCCATATAAAATCGTACGGCTTCTATTCCTATCTGGTTAGGTATTATCGTGTACAGGGAGGATACATCGAGGGTGCACATTAGTGTCCCCTCCGATAACTGTCCAAACTCTTTTAATAAACTTAAAACATGGCCCGTGTCTTTCAAATGAGAGGGAGTGGTAGGCACAATTTTTTGTAGAAATAGATCAACATATTCAGAGACACGGCTGGTTATGGAGTCTATCCCCGATACGATGGGTCTTCCTGGCGGTTTTTCCATATTTTTATGGACTTTCGGCAGGTAATAAATAACTGGGGTCCTCGGATGGGCATTATTTAGATATTGATACTCCTTTTTATTTAGCACACCTTGGGCTAGACCTCTGTCTAAAAGGGCTTTTAGATCATTTTTATATTGTGTAACAGGGTCGCTTTTAAGTTTTTTATAGGTGACAGCATCACTCAACAATCTTTGCATCTCCTTGTCGTAGTCGTCCTTATTAAGGATAACTACCCCGCCTCCCTTATCAGCGGGTTTAATGACAATTTCTTTATTATTTTCCATTTTTTCGAGTGCTTCTTTTTCTTTTTTATTTAAATTGGTTCTCTTATTAGTCCCACCTTTTAGGCGATCCAAGTCTTTTAGCACCCCCCTTTTAAAAGCCTCAATACATTCATTTTGTTGATGTTCCGGATAGAAGGTGGATTTATTCCGAAGATTTGTATGTATACCGGTATTACCCGTCTGGGAGTTATCCGTAGGGTTTTTTTGTACATATTTACATAAATTGAGTTTGCGGATGAACCGATGAACATCCAAGTACAGATTAAATTTATTGCCCCTATAGGTCGGTGCGAATTTCAGCCCCTTATTCAAGACAGAGATCTCTTCTTCCGATAGTACATATGTGCTGAGATTGAAAATGCCTATAGGTTCCCCCTGCCCTTTTTTGCTTCCGGACTTGTGGTGTCTTCTCCCTCCCCTCTTTCCCCTATACTTCTCTTTTTCTTTAAGGGTGTATCCCCTTGATGTATATCTGCTTGATGGATCTTCCCTTTCATCATTTGATGGGGAAAATTTTCCGTGTGTACATTAATTACCTCTCCCCGATCTTCCCCCTTCTCTGGT
The DNA here is from genome assembly GCA_033119425.1 of Bufotes viridis. Taxonomy (NCBI): domain Eukaryota; kingdom Metazoa; phylum Chordata; class Amphibia; order Anura; family Bufonidae; genus Bufotes; species Bufotes viridis. Next base: position 415,919,270 of record CM065589.1, on the reverse strand, counting down.
ATTATCCCACTATGTATGGCTGGGCGGTAGTCACGGTGCACGGTGTGTGAGATCTCCTATGCGGTCCATGTCGGGATAAGAAATTGTGTCCACGATCACTCTGAGACCAGAGACTGAATGTGAACTTCGTCTCTAGGACTACTCTAAGATAAGGATTCTGATTGCTGCGGATTGCTGTTCCTCTCTAGCGCGGTACCATCTTCTTTATCTTTCAATATATACGGAAGGGACAGAGCCCGTTCCTTCAGGCTACCGCCGCTCTCTCCGGTGTGTACGCGGACAAATATTGTGTTGATTCACAACTATTCAACTTGGCCAGCCACTGCTGGGACACCTGATTTACGGTATTGCTATTTTGGCAATTGAATTTCACCCCACAACAAAATATATCCTTTGCTGGACACTATTATACTTGTCCAGCCACAGCTGGAACACCAGATTTACTGTATTTCTATTTTTGCTACTAACTTTCACCCCAGAAAATAATATATCCTTGACGGACACTAGGGAAATTGTCCAGTCACAGCTGGAACACCAGATTCAGGGTATTGCTATTTTGGCAATTAAATTTCACCCCAGAACAAAATCTGTCCTTTGACGGATACTATTAAACTTGTCCAGTCACAGCTGGAACACCAGATTCAGGGGATTGCTATTTTGGCAATTAAATTTCACCCCAGAAAAAAATAGACCCTTTTACAGACAGATTTAAACAAGGCCTGCAACAGCTGGAATACCAGATTCAGGGTATTGCTATTTTGGCAATTCAATTTCATCCCAGAAAAAAATATACCCTTTTACGGACAGATTTAAACTAAGCCTGCAACAGCTGGAACAACAAATTTACTGTATTTCTATTTTTGCAACTGAATTTCACAGCAGAAAATAATAAATCCTTTGACGGACACTATTAAACTTGGCCAGCCACTGTTGGGACAACAGATTTACGGTATTGCTATTTTGGCAATTGAATTTCACTCCAGAAAATGATCTATCCTTTGCCGGACACTATTAAACTTTGCCAGCCTCTGCTGTGACACCAGATTGACGGTATTGCTATTTTGGCTTTTGAATTTCACCCCAGAACAAAATATATCATTTGCCGGATACTATTAAACTTTGCCAGCCACTGCTGGGACACTAGATTTAGGGTATTGCTATTTTGGCAATTAAATTTCACCCCAGAACAAAATCTATCCTTTGACGGATCCTATTAAACTTGTCCAGTCATAGCTAGAACACCAGATTGAGGGTATTGCTATTTTGGCAATTAAATTTTACCCCAGAAAAAAATATACCCTTTTACGGACAGATTTAAACTAGGCCTGCAACAGCTGGAACACCATATTCAGGGTATTGCTATTTTGGCAATTAAATTTCACCCCAGAAAAAAATATACCCTTTTACGGACAGATTTAGACTAGGCCTGCAACAGCTGGAACACCAGATTTACTGTAAGTGAAGTCGCGAACATAAAATTTTCTGTTCGCGAACAGCGAACGCAAACTTCCACAAATGTTCGCGAACGGGTGAAGCGGGCGAACCGCCATAGACTTCAATATTCAGGCGAATTTTAAAACCCACAGGGTCTCTTTCTGGCCACAATAGTAATGGAAAAGTTGTTTCAAGGGGACTAACACCTGGACTGTGGCATGACGTAGGGGAATCCATGGCTAAACTACCATGGAAATTTACGTAGTGGACGCAGAGTCGTGTTTTAATCCATAAAGGGCATAAATCACCTAACATTCCTAAATTGTTTGGAATAACATGCTGTAAAACATCCAGTGTGTGTATACGATCAGGTATGATGTTGTATCGATCAGGTAGTGTAAGGGTTACGCCCGCTTCACAGACATTGTCAGACCAAACTCCCCTTTTAATGCACCGCAAACAACCGCAAACAGTCCATTTGCACAACCGCAAACTCCCCATTTGCACAAGGTTGGATACTAAGCTAGCCATGTCCTGGTGATCCTTGAAGGTTTCTTCCTCCACCCAGCCACGTACAACACCAAGGGTCCCCGAAAGGTGAATTGAATTCATTTTTCAAACGGGGAGATGGTTAAAAAAACGCTGGCTCCCTCCCCTTTGTTTTAATCCATGGTCACTGCATCTGCACCGTGCAATTTAATGTCACACCCGATATGAGTGCTATTTTCTATAGTACTATTCTCATCAGTTTAATCCCTCTAACGTCCCCAATCTGGGGTCCATTTATTGAATTGATTTTTCGAACGGGGAGATGGTTAAAAAAACGCTGGCTCCCTCCCCTTTGTTTTAATCCACGGTCACTGCATCTGCGCCGTGCAATTTACTGTCACACACGATATGAGTGGTATTTTCTGTAGTACTATTCTCATCAGTTTAATCCCTCTAACAAAATATATCCTTTGCCGGACACTATTAAACTTGGCCAGCCACTGCTGGGACACCAGATTTACGGTATTGCTATTTTGGCAATTGAATTTCACCCCAGAACAATAATAAATCCTTTGTCGGACACTATTAAACTTGTCCAGTCACAGCTGGAACACCAGATTTACGCTATTTCTATTTCTGCAACTGAATTTCACCTCATAAAATAATATATCCTATGACGGACACTATTAAACTTGGCCAGCCACTGCTGGGACACCAGATTTACGGTATTGCTATTTTGGCAATTTAATTTCACCCCAGAAATTTATCTATCCTTTGCCGGACACTATTAAACTTGGCCAGCCACTGCTGGGACACCAGATTTACGGTATTGCTATTTTGGCTATTGAATTTCACCCCAGAACAAAATATATTCTTTGCCGGAAACTATTAAACTTTGCCAGCCACTGCTGGGACACTAGATTTAGGGGATTGCTATTTTGTCAATTGAATTTAACCCCTTAATTAAATATAGAAATTTCTATCCTGAGTTTCTAAAGGTGACAATAAGCACAGCCAAGCCCTGATGTAGGATATAGCAAAAAAAAATATAAAATAGTATTGATGGACTTAGTGGAAGCTTGTGCTGGTGCACCACAAGACACAAAATGGCCGCCGATCAAATTGACAGAAAAACGCTCTAAGCAAACTGAAAACCAGTGAGCAATTAACTAGCAGAAGTTGAAAGATTCACAGCTGTTGATCGATCACTTCATTAGGTGTTTTTGCTGACTTTTCCCTGCAAATCCCCTAATCTCGCCCTTACAGAAGCTGCGTCCTCTCCCTACACTAATCAGAGCAGAGTGACGTTCGGCGCTACGTGACTCCAGCTTAAATAGAAGCTGGGTCACATGCTGCATTTGGCCAATCACAGCCATGCCATTAGTAGACATGGCTGTGATGGCTTCTTAGGGCAAGAAGTAAAACGCTAGCTGATTGGCTGCTGTGCAGCCCTTTAGAAAGCAGGAAGAAATCGCCGAACAACAAACCCAAACCCGAACTTTTTTGAAAATGTTCGGGTCCGGGTCCGTGTCCCGAACACCCCAAAAATCGGTATGAACCCAAACTATGCTCGAACTGTTCGCTCAACCCTAGCCTCCACTTTTCAGAAGAATCCCAGATGCACCTTATTTTTGTGCCTTTTTATTCACCTTTTTACCCCCTTCTTAGGTTGTCTGGGACTCTAAACAAAAGATTTTTGCAACGTTCAAGAAATATACCCAGAAAGATTTTTCTGTGACTTATTCTATGCAACACATATCCTTTTAAATCGAAAACTTTTGCACTTTAATTGACTTTACCTATTGGATTACAAGTTATTTATACCCCAAATTAGTGATGGACTTTGTCTAAGGGCTATGCCCTGGATTCTATTTTGCCCAATGTGAGATCACTGCCCTTTTTGTCACCGTCAAGCACCGAAGATTACAACGCTCAATTACCACATTTGCTCCATGAGAGAAAAAAGAAGTTACAATAAATGTGTATTGTTATGCATAACACTTTGCTCCTATGTAGTTATCTAAGTGACATGATAGTGATTTGCAACAGAAAAATATGCATATTTGTGTTTGCGGCGTATGTTTTATATCTTCCAGGTGACGGTGTTGAGATCCACAGTGTCCATCAAGACAAACTACGAGGACGGCTTACCTTAACCCCTTAAGGACGAAGGGCGTACATGTACGCCCTTCGTCCGGACTTTAAAGATGGCGCCCGCTCCCGCACGGAGCGGGCGCATGAGCTGCGGGTAAATGCTTGATTCATCAAGCTGACACCCGCAGCTCATGTCCGCGACCGGCAGCGATGCCGATCGTGGACATTTAACCCCTCAGATGCCGTGGTCAATCCTGACCACGGCATCTGATCAGCAAAAACCGAAAGTTTCACTTTCAGTTTTGCTCGGCTCCTGATGGCCACAAGGGGAGCCGAGCATGCATTTAGTAGCCTAGGTTTCTGTAAATGAAACCTAGGTTACTACTAGTATTCCTATGGAGCCTATGACTGTAATAGGCTCCATAGGAAATATGCGATTTTCTCATATATTCCAATGCTATTGCATTGGAATATATGATAATAGCAATCTGATGATTGCATCTTATAGTTCCCTATGGGAACTATAAGAAAGTGGTAAAAAAAAAAAAAAGTTTAAAAATAAAAATAAAATAAAAAAATATAAAAATTCAAATCACCCCCTTTCCCAAAATGAAAATAAAATAAATAAAAAAATAAATAAATTACACATAATGGGTGTCGTAATGTGCAAAAACGCCCATACTATAATAATATTAAAAATATTCACCATACGGTAAACATAAAAACGGAAAGAAAGCGTCCAAATGGCTAATTCGCCATTTTTGGACGCTTCATTTCCTAAAAAAAAAATTAATAAAAAGTGATCAAAACATCATACGCACCCCATAATGGTATCAATTAAAAGTTCAGATTGCCCCGCAAAAAATGAGCCCCTACACTGCTCCGTACGCATAATTACAAAAAGGTTATAGGGGTCAAAACATGGCGACAAAAAAATGAAATAAAAAAATTCCCACTTTTAATTTTTTTTTCACTATCAAAACGCAAGAAAAACTATACATATTAGATATTGCCGGATTCGTACTAACCTGAAGAATAAAATTAACCAGTCAGTTTTATCGCAAATCGAACGTTGTAATTTAAAAACCCGTAAAACTGTGGTGAAATTGCTTTTTTTTTGCAATTTCACCCCATTTGGAATTTTTTTCCCGTTTCCCACTACATCACATGCAAAAATAAATAGTAGCGTTAAAAAGTACAACTTGTCCCGCAAAAAACAAGCCATCATATGGCTATGTGAGCGGAAATATAAAAATGTTATGGCTTTTGGAAGGCAGGGAGCGCAAAACAAAAAAGCAAAAATCCCAAAACCCCCTTAAGGGGTTAAACCAAGGGACGATGGAGTGTCCCACTATGTGATATATGTGGGCCCTTTGAACTTTTGCTGCTGTCATATTTAATGTATTTTATTTCCTAATATCTGGCTGGAATAGTCATTACCTCTATTCGCCCCTAGGTGGTGCTGGCGCAACATACTATATATAGCTGGGGTTTGCTGATTCAAAGTAGAAAGAGTGAGAGTAGACAGGAAGTAAAGGAAGGAGAGAGGAGAAGGAAGTGCATGGAGGAGAAAAGCAGGCTCGGTCCAAAATGGAGCTGTCTTTCTTTCCTCTGGGCCCTGATTAGGCCTAGAGAAGACAAACAAAGTATTTACAGCAGCATAGCACAGACAAGTAAGTCTATGTCTGAATATAAAGCAAGTCTAGTGAAGATTAAAGCCGAGTCTAGCCAATGGACTTCACAAGCACCAGTGACCAGGAGGAACTTAAAGGTACCTGGACACAACTGGATGATTAGTCCGCAGAAATATCCTTTCTTACTAAATGCCTTCTGGGATATAGTGAACCTGAATATTTCAGGAGAGCATCCTATATAAAAAAATCAGAGAGTTTGCCTGCCACGAGGGAGAACGCCCTTATTGGATTGCCTAACATAAAGTAAGGAAACCATTATATTCAGTACCTGAGTGCTAGAGATTGGATGTACAAAACTAAAGTAAGAATTGTCATTCTGCCTGTTAAAACTAAAGTCTTGAAAGAACTCCTCACTTGACAATTGCCAGACCTGTATTAAGGAATTCCAGTTAAACCAACATCTGGATTATTGTTTTTGCTGTATTGATGAACTATAACAACTGCCCTGAGATGATTGATTCAGTAAATGTTCAACTGTTTTCTACTACAACTGACTCCTCATCCTTTTCTATTTTTCTCAACATTTGTACCTAATGGTGCTTGCGTTCCCTGCAATAGAGAGTGCCCTGGAGGATTTAGTGCTGTCCTTCCCTCCACTGCACTGCCGACCCAGCGAGCTGCAAAATTGTGAGTACTACTACCCTCACTCGGCACACCATCACCATTACACTCACATACTGCCCCTGTGGTCCCGGTGGTTGCATGTTTTGTCTGACAGCCTGTTCCTACAGCTTCCTCACTTGCACTTCATGGAGTGCTGCGAGTAGGTCCACAGCACTGAGACTTCCTGGACTTACTGCCCATAGTGCTCACTGTCCAATCAGATTGATCAGTCAGGAAAAAGCCTACCCCTCTGCCAGGCCTGTATGTGCTTTGCTATATTACAGTATGGCCAGAAGAAAAACAGGGAATAGCAGCCATAGTCTTTTTGTGTTGCAGAGGCTGTGTCTAGTGAAGAATAGGAGCAGGAATGAAGGAGATGATGATGCAATCTGCGGTAGAGAGTTGTCAGCAATGATGAGCGGCAGGGGCAATATTCGAATTTGCGATATTTCTCAAATATTTGGGCAAATATTTGTCATATATTCACAAATTCGTGATCTCCAGTCATTATTTTCTTAATTTCGAGATCTGCAATCGGAAAATTTGCGATAAAAATTCACAATGCGATAAGAAAATTTGCAATCAACACTACTCCTAAAGTCAAAGATATTGCAGCCTTCTCATTGGCCCACAAGCGAGAAGCAGTAAGGGATCATGGGTACTGATGAAAAAAAATCTTGAATATTCGTGATTATAAAGATATAGCACTATATTCTAGATATTCGCGAATTCTCGAAGTGCCAATATTCGCAATAAAAATTTACGATTAGAATATTCACGATCAACACTAGCTGTCAGCAGGCAGATGGAAGATTGATCTCACATACTTATGATTACCAGTTTGTAAGATCACTCCTCTGTGCCCCATGTGCTCTCTTCCCCAGATACTCTTCATCATTATCTACTTCATTCCTACTTTCTGCCTCCACCTCTGAAAAGTAAATGCACTGGGGTTTTCATCTTGTGGTTTTTTAGATGGACTCATCCATTACTTACGAAGCAGGTTGGTTATGTCCAGAGAAGGAGTCAGAGGATAAAAGCCACAGTAGATTGACTTTGAGAAATCTATGTACAGCAGAGGCAGAAACAGGCAGGCAGAACAGGGTTCATAAGTTCTGTGTTCAGCTACTTTCACATTAGCAGCAGCCCTCTCTGGCATGCTGTTCTAGCAGGTGAACAGCATACTGGATCCGAGCTGCCACTAGTGCACACATGTGCCCGAAGTCCGCTCGAGACCCATTCACTATAATACGGGCGGGCCGGAGGTCCGGCCACGGCATGGCAAACATGGCGAGAGGCGGACGGAATAAAACTACGACATGTGTAACCGCTTCAGATGCTGTGGTCATGATTGCCCACAGCAACTGTAAGGTTAAAATGTCTGTTATTGCCACATTAGCTCCTGGTGTCTGCTGTTTAAAATTACAGAATCCCGGCATCTATGGCTTTGCTTTAGAGCAGACGCCATGTTTGAAGACCTGTGCAACTGGAACACTGCTAGGCGCAAAGGACTTCGGCCAGGAAAGATGAAGAACAGATGAATTCTTCTTTTGATTAAATTGGATACATCAAGGATAAAAACTATGCGTTTCATGGATGCTAAGGTTCCCTTCTTCAGGTTTAAAAGCTTGATAATGAGTAAAAGGGTTGTTACAGGTAAATATACACACAAAAACGCCAAACAGAGGCACCTGGGGGCTGTCAAAGCATAATAGGAATGCTCACAGGTGTCTTCACATTTGAATTTGAAAATACATTTTATAGGTTAGCAAGGAAAAAAAAAATTAAAGATAATCACTGAGGTAGGATCATAGGCTAAAGTGTAAATGCTAGTGCTAAACCTAAAAATAATCATAAATTAATGTAAATGAAGTGCGACATTTGTCCCGTATTTCTTCTCTTTTTTCTGGGTCACGTGATCACAGGAAGCACGCTCACTTGATCCGTTGCTTGGAGGCACCAACGCCAGCTGTATCTCACGTCGGAGGGGCGGAAGTCATGTGATTGCTGAGACTTCGTCCACGTGACCTGGATACCATGACACTAGAACTTTTTGGCTGGGTTGCGGTCATGTGATCGGAGGACGTGCAATCTTGTGGCCTGTTGTTATGGTGCCTTCACGCTGACAGCGAGAGCTGGCTATTGCTGAGTTTAGGAATAGCTCTGAGGCCCTGTAGAGTTTTTTATATAGGAATGAAACTCCACCCCAGAAGGTGAAAGGAAAATGGTAAGGAGATAAATTGCTATATAATATAAATTCTATTATAAATCATAGATTAATATCAAAATGATACAATTTTCCCTATAGTAGGACATGGAAATATAAAATAACAAAAAAAAATATATATATACCAAATATATTACATAAAATGGTATGCAGAGATTCATATAAAAGATGTGTACAAAAACTCATAAAAAATGAATAATAGATAATAGATAATTATTAGTGATGAGCGAGCATGCTCGGCTGAATACCAATTCTGCTCGAGCATCGCTATGCTCGGCACATGGTGGTACTCGGCTGAATACCACATGTGCTCGAGCGCAAAGCTTGAGTCTCCTCCCCGCACGTTTGGAGCCTGCTAAGCAGCCAATAAATGTGCAGGTAAGTAATGCCCTTCTCTGTAATGCTGTAGCCATGTTAGCTACCTGCATTACAGTGAATGGCTTGCCGGAACGCATTATCGGAGGTTATATAGCACCCAATGACACGTGCTCGGATCAGTCATAGTTAGGGAGAGCAGAGCCTAGGACGGGAAAGACAGTGTAGGGAGCGAAATTCACAGCTCTTATTCTAAGAAAGCTTTTCAAAGACCCAAAAGTCCTTTTAAGGACTACTGTGTGTGTGTGTGTTTGTTTGAGAGCAGCAATATATTTTTACCAGCGCTAAATTGATCAGTCTCAGGGACATCCGTGCTGAGGAAGGGATAGATGGGGCAGGGAGAGAAATTTGCAGTTTTTACTACCAAATGATTTTCAAAGACCCCAAAGTCATTTTAACCACATCAGCCCCCCTAGCTTAAACACCCTTAATGACCAGGCCACTTTTTACAATTCCGCACTACACTACTTTCACCGTTTATTGCTCCGTCATACAACTTACCACCCAAATGAATTTTACCTCCTTTTCTTCTAACTAATAGAGCTTTCATTTGGTGGTATTTCATTGCTGCTGACATTTTTACTTTTTTTGCTATTAATCAAAAATGACCGAAATTTTTGCAAAAAAATGACATTTTTCACTTTCTGTTGTAAAATTTTTCAAAAAAAACTACATTTCTATATAAATTTTTCTCTAAATTTATTGTTCTACATGTCTTTGATAAAAAAAATAAGTCCAATAAGTGTATATTTATTGGTTTGGGTAAAAGTTATAGCGTTTACAAACTATGGTTCAAAAAAGTGAATTTCGGCATTTTGAAGCAGCTCTGACTTTTCTGAGCACCTGTCATGTTTCTTCAGGTGCTAGAATGCCAGGATAGTATAAATACCCCCCAAATCACACCATTTTAGAAAGAAGACACCCCAAAGTATTCACGGAGGGGCTTGGTGAGTTCATGTATCATTTCATTTTTTTTCACAAGTTAGCGGAAAATGACACTTTCTGAGAAAAAAAAAAAAAGTTTCAATTTCTGATAACTTCTGGCAAAAAAAATAAAAATCTCAGACCGACTTACTATGCCCCTCAGTGAATACCTTGGGGTGTCTACTTTCCGAAATGGGGTCATTTGTGGGGCGGGTTTACTGCTCTGGCATTTTGGGCGGGGCTAAATTGTGAGCCGCCATGTAAAACCTAAAGGTACTCGTTGGAATTTGGGCCCCTTTGCGCACCCAGGCTGCAAAAAAGTCTCACTTATGTGGTATCGCCGTACATATACCCATGTTGGGTGAGAGAAATATCTCTGTAAATTGTCAACTTTGAATAAAATTTTTTAAAAGTTGTCGTTTACAGAGATATTTTTCACACAAAGTATGGGTATATATAAAAATACACCCCTACTTCTCCTGAGTACGGCGATACCACATTAGTGACACTTTTTTGCAGCCTGGGTGCGCAAAGGGGCCCTAAAACCAAAGAGTACCTTTAGGATTTCACAGGGCATTTTTACGCATTTGGATTCCAGACTTCTTCTCACGCTTTAGGGGCCCCTAAAATGCCAGGACAGTATAAATACCCCACATGTGACCCCATTTTGGAAAGAAGACACCCCAAGGTATTCTGTGAGGGGTATGGTGAGTACATGTAAAATTTTATTTTTTGTCACAAGTTAGTGGAATATGAGACTTTGTAAAAAAACAAAATTAAAAAAAAAAAAACAATTTCCGCTGACTTGTGCCAAAAAATAAAAATTCTGTGGACTCACCATACCCCTCACGGAATACCTTTGGGTGTCTTCTTTCCAAAATGGGGTCACATGTGGGGTATTTATACTCACCTGGCATTTTAGGGGCCCCTAAAGTGTGAGAATCCAAATGCATAAAAATGGCCTGTGAAATCCTAAAGGTACTCATTGGTTTTAGGGCCCCATTGCGCACCCAGGCTGCAAAAAAGTGTCACTCATGTGGTATCGCCGTACTCAGGAGAAGTAGGGCAATGTGTTTTGGGGTGTATTTTTACATATACCCATGCTGGGTGAGAGAAATATCTCTGTAAACTGACAACTTTTTAAAAATTTTTATTCAAAGTTGTCAATTTACAGAGATATTTCTCTCACCCAGTATGGGTATATGTAAAAATACACCCCAAAACACATTGCCCTACTTCTCCTGAGTACGGCGATACCACATGTGTGACACTTTTTGCAGCCAAGATGCGCAAGGGGCCCAAATTCCAATGAGTACCTTTTAGGAGGGCATTTTTACGCATTTTCTTCTCACGCTTTAGGGCCCCTAAAATGCCAGGGCAGTAGAAATACCCCACATGTGACCCCATTTTGAAAGAAGACACCCCAAGGTATTCCATGAGGGGAATGGCGAGTTCATAGAAGATTTTTTTGGCACAAGTTAGTGGAAATTGATTTTTATAGTTTTTCTCACAAAGTCTCCCTTTCCGCTAACTTTTGACAAAAAGTTAAATTTTCATGGACTCATTATGCCCCTCAGCGAATACCTTGGGGTGTCTTCTTTCCAAAATGGGGTCACATGTGGGTATTTATACTGCCCTGGCATTTTAGGCCCTAAAGCGTGAGAAGAAAATGCGTAAAATGCTCTTCCTAAAAGGTACTCGTTGATTTGGCCCCTTGCATCTTGGCTGCAAAAGTGTCACACATGTGACAGCCGTACTCAGGAGAAGTAGGGCGATGCTTGGGGTGTATTTTACATATACCATGTGGGTGAGAGAAATATCTCTGTAAATTGACAACTTTGAATAAAAAAATTTAAAAAGTTGTCGCTTACAGCGATATTTCTCACACCCAGCATGGGTATATGTAAAAATACACCCTAAAACACATTGCCCTACTTCTCCTGAGTACGGCGATACCACATGAGTGACACTTTTTGCAGCCAAGATGCGCAAAGGGGCCCTAAAACCAATGAGTACCTTTAGGATTTCACAGGCCATTTTTACGCATTTGGATTCTCACGCTTTAGGACCTCTAAATGCCAGGGCAGTATAAATACTCACAAGTGACCCCATTGTGGAAAGAAGACACCCCAAGGTATTCTGTGAGGGGTATGGCGAGTTCACAGAAAAAGAAAAATTTGGCACAAGTTAGCGGAAATTGTTTTTTTTTTTTTTTTTACAGTCTCATATTCCACTAACTTGTGACAAAAATAAAATTTTACATGAACTCACCATACCCCTCACGGAATACCTTGGGGTGTCTTCTTTCTAAAATGGGGTCACATGTGAGGTGTTTGTACTGCCCTGGCATTTGAGGGTCTCCGCAATCATTACACGTATGGCCAGCATTAGGAGTTTCTGCGATTCTCCGTATATTGAGCATACGGGTAATGAGATTTTTTTTCCGTTCAGCCTCTGCGCTGAAAAAAAAAAAATGAACGGCACAGATTTTTTCATTCGCATCGGTCAATGTGGATGAAAAATCTCTGCCAAAATCAGTGACTGCGGTGCGGTGGGCTGGGCGCCAGCTACCTAACAAGTAGCTAACTAACTGGCGGTGATAGGGGACCCTTATGCCCCATTCACACGTCCGAAATTCTGTTTGCGGAACGGAATTGTGGACCCATTCATTTCTATGGGGACAGACTTTGTCCCGCTCGGATCCGGAATTACGGATCCGCGCTCCGGGTCTGCACTTCCGTTCCGCAAAAATATAGAACATGTCTCTATTCTTGTCCGCAATTGCGGACAAGAAAAAGCATTTTCTATATAGTTCTGGCAATGTGCGGATCTGCAAAATGCGGAAAGCACATTGCCGGTGTCCGTGTTTTGAGGATCTGCGGATCGATCCGATCGGATCCGGATCCGTGAATCCACGGATCCGTGAATCCACGGATCCGCAAAACACATATGGACGTCTGAATGGAGCCTTACAAGGGGTGTGATCAATGACAGGGGGTGATCAGGGGTCTAGATGGGGTGATCAAGGTGTTAATAGGTGAGGGGGGGGTGGGGGGGCGGTTAGTGTAGTGTTTGGTGCAACTTTATTGTAGTTACCTGGTCCTCTGGTGGTCGATCCCAGCAAATGGGACCACCAGAGGACCAGGTAGCAGCTATATCAGACGCTGTTCATAAAACAGCGTCTGATATAGCTGTTTGATGCGATTTTATTCGCATCTACAGCCTGCCAGTGATGGATCATCACTGGCAGGCTGTAGCCGAACTGCCGTGCCGCGCTTCTCTGTGAACGCGCACGCGCGCGCGTTCACAGGAAATCTCGGCTCTCATGAGATGACGCGCCGACGCGTCAACTCAGAGCTGCAGGACGCATCCCTGCGTTAGGCGGTCCTGTAGTAGTTAAGGACTACTGTGTGTGTGTTTGACAGCAGCAAGATATTTTTCTTTAATACCTATTAGTGACATATACTGTACATCATCTGTACAAATTTAAATTATCTGGGTCTTATCTAGTGTCCATAGTGTGTGGCTTTCTGTGAGATATACTGTACTACATCCGAAAACAGCAAATATCTGTTATATATATATTGTGGGGAGTCGCTCTGGTAGACAGCGGTGCGGGTGCAGTTTAGAGGCAAAACAAGGAGTCCAGATGGTGCATCAAACAGTGTTTTATTCACACTTGCACGCCATAAATGAAAAGCAGTCTCTTGGTGACAGTTCACACACAACGGAAATACTGTGGCAAAACAAAAACAGGCCAACACAGGGTCCAGTCACCTTGGGTGGTTTAGGTGCGGGTTCACACCTAGCAGTCGGCTCAGCCGCAGGCGATTCCACCTTCAGGTCGCAGGGAAACACCACCTTGCTGAGCTCCTTCCTCCAGGACAGAGAATTCCTCAGCCCTGTTTGCAGGCTCCAGGATAATCACACCCTCAGACACAGCTGCTGGCTGCGTTATATACCCAGCCCAAAACATGGACTGGACCGTGGGGAGCAGCCACCCACCCTACTCTTTAGCTGCTCCCAGTAAGAGCCGGCCCGGATCGGCTTTGCAGCCATGCTATTTAACAGAGCAGCACTAGCTGCTGCAGACCAAAAACCCCGGTTTCACCTCACCGAGGCCAGCAACCTCGGTGACACGTACCTGCTATCAAATACAACACCTTGCACCCTCTTACACACCCCCTTTGTTCAACCCTGAGGGGGTGAACACACGTGAGGCAGTGGACGCGGGACAGGGCATCTGCGTTGCCCTGCAAGCGGCCTGCCCTGTGTTCCACGGAGAATTTGAAATTCTGAAGAGATAGGAACCACCTGGTGACCCGAGCATTCCTCTCCTTGGCCTGACTCATCCATTTGAGGGGGAATGGTCGGTCACCAGACGGAACCTCCTCCCTAACAAGTAGTAGCGAGAGATTCGAGTGCCCACTTGATAGCCAGGCACTCCCTCTCCACTATACTATATCTGGACTCGGCGGGATTGAGCTTACGGCTCAGGAAGACAACGGGATGTTCTTCCCCGTTGACCTCCTGAGACAGTACCGCACCGAGGCCTACCTCCGAGGCGTCGGTCTGTACGACAAACTCCTTGTTGAAGTCGGGTGTCACCAAAACCGGGACCCACACAGGGCCGACTTCAACGCGGCGAAAGCCTCCTCCGCCTTCTCACTCCAGCTAACCCTCCCAGACTTTCGCCCTTCAACAGGTCTGTCAACGGCGCTGCTATTGTGGCAAAGTGGGGCACAAACCTCATGTAGTAACCTACAATCCCCAGGAACGACTTTACCTGCCTGGTGGTGACCGGTCGGGGCCAGTTACGAATGGCCTCTACCTTGGTTACCTGAGGTTTGATGACTCCCGCCCAATTACATATCCCAGATATTTTGTCTCCTCTAACCCTATGGAGCACTTCTTTGGGTTAGCGGTCAGTCCGGCTTTCCTCAGGGCATCCACTACCGCCTGCACCTTGGGTAAATGGCTTTCCCAGTCGGTGCTGTGGATGACTACATCATCTAAGTAGGCCGAGGCGCACCGACGATGTGGTCGCAGCACTATGTCCATTAACCTTGGAAAGTGGCGGGGCGCCATGCAGGCCAAAGGGTAACACCTTGTAGTGATACAGGCCCTGCGGGGTAACAAATGCGGTTTTTTCCTTAGCCGACTCGCTAAGGGTACCTGCCAGTACCCTTTGGTGAGGTCTAGCACAGAAAATAACGGGCTTGCCCTAAACTCTCAACAAGCTCGTCTACCCGGGCATGGGATACGCATCAAACTTGGACACTTCATTTAACTTGCGAAAATCGTTGCAGAACCGCAACGTCCCATCCGGCTTGGGTATTAGGACTATGGGACTGGCCCACTCACTCTTCGACTCCTCAATGACATCGAGCTTCAACATTAACTGTACTTCCTCCGCGATGGCCCGCCGCCGAGCCTCGGGTACCCGGTATGGTTTTAACCGGATCTTGGCCTGAGGCTCAGTGACGATGTCATGTTGGATGAGAGACGTGCGGCCAGGAGGTCCGAGAACACATCCGTGTTCCGACTGATGAACTCCCTGACTTCCTGAACTTGTTTGGAAGACAGGCTGTCTGCAATTTTTACCGTGGTTACTGCTTCACAGGCCTCGAACTGTGGGGCTGGACCCTTTTCACTCTAGAAGCCCTGGCCGGGGGCTGTGGTCGTCGGCCGTGTCCCTATCTTTCCAAGGCTTAAGTAAATTCACGTGGTACACCTGCTCCGGCTTGCGCCGCCCTGGCTGGTGTACTTTGTAATTTACTTCCCTACCTTCTCGATCACCTCATAGGGGCCCTGCCACCTAGCTAGGAATTTGCTGTCAAGGGTGGGTACCAGAACCAACACTCGATCTCCCGGATTGAAGCCCCGCACCCGAGCCTGACGATTATACACCCTACTCTGGGCTTGTTGTGCTGCCTCCATATGCTCCCGGACCAGCGGCAACACCCTTTCTATCCGTTCCTGCATCTGGGTGACATACTCAATGACACTTTTGTGGGGGACAGGCTGTTGTTCCCATGCTTCCTTGGCGATATCCAACAGGCCCCGAGGGTGTCTGCCATAAAGCAGTTCGAAGGGCGAGAACCCAGTAGAGGCCTGGGGTACCTCTCGCACTGCGAACATGAGATAGGGCAGAAGCAGGTCCCAGTCCTTCCCATCTCTAGACACCACCCTCTTTAACATATTTTTTAGAGTTTGGTTAAACCTCTCAACAAGACCGTCTGTTTGCGGATGGTAAACGGACGTCCGTAGCTGCTTTATACGCAACAATTTACACAGTTCCCTCATTACTTTGGACATAAAAGGGGTCCCTTGGTCTGTCAGAACCTCTTTTGGCAGGCCCACACGGGAAAACATCTCCATTAACTCTTTGGCAATGAGCTTAGCTGAGGTATGTCGCAGAGGCACCGCCTCCGGATACCGAGTGGCATAGTCGAGAACTACCAGAATGTGTTGGTGGCCCCTGGCAGACTTTGGTACAGGCCCAATTAAATCCATAGCGATTCGCTCGAACGGTACTTCAATAATTGGCAGAGGTACCAGAGGACTACGGAAATGTGGCTGGGGGCTAGTTATCTGACAGGTCGGACAGGACTTACAATAATTCTCTACCTCCTTGAACACACTGGGCCAATAAAACCGCTGCAGTATGCGGTCCTGGGTTTTCTGCCACCCCAGGTGTCCCCCAAGAACATGTTGGTGGGCAAGCTCCATGACAAGCTTGCGATACGCTGTGGGCACCACCAACTGTTCAACAGGTTCACCTCGGATTTGGTTCACCCGATACAACATATCCTGCAGAACAATAAATCGTGGGAACATTAATTCAGCCCCTGGTTTCTGGGGTTTACCATCAATTTCCAGCACATTCTCCCAGGCCCTGGTTAGGGTTTGGTCCCGGTGTTGTGCGGTCCCAAAATTTTCCCCGAGACATTGAGGTCTGCCAACTCAGGCCCCGGTGGCAAGTCCTCCGTGTCTCCCACCATTACACTCAGTGGGGTTGTCTCCCCACTACCGCTGCAGCAGTGGTCACCCCTACCGCTGGCCCTTCAGACTCGGGCTCCCAGGGTTCTGGCCTTCCAGGGGTATCAGGCCACTCTGCTAGGGTTACCCCTGTCTCAGGGCTATTAGTCACTTTCATCTCAGGCCACAGTGACGGAAAACCAGGGAAGTCTCTCCCAATTATTAGTTCATAGGGCAGCTTTGTGGAGATCGCCACTTCACAAGTCCAGGTGCCGGCCGCCGTGGACAGAGACATTACAGCCGTGGATAGTCCTTTAAGTCTCCGTGTATACACACCACACCAACTTTCCGGCCCGTATACTGGGTGGGCTGTACCAGGGCAGCACTTACCAGGGTTACCAGGCTCCCTGAGTCCAACAGCGCCACTGCCAGGTTATCCCCGATTTGCACCTGGCACAGATGTCGATTGTCTATTGTCTCGGGGTGCCGGTCGCACACAGTCTCCGGGCATACAGGGAAGCCCGGTACCCATAATTAGTCTCCATGGGTTCCCCCACTGTGGACAGTCGGCCCTTACGTGGCCAGGCTCGTGACACCGCCAGCAGACTACTGGGGAGGGATCTGCAAGGGGTACATCCCGGGCGGGTTTGGCCGGCCGCCGGACTGGGGTGGAGGTTTCCGGGTTTGACTGGCCTCCTCCCAAAAGAACCCCTGCAGGTTTCTGGTGGCCTCATATCGCTCCACCAGGTCGACCATCTCAAGGGCATTGGTGGGGGATACCTGGCCGATCCAGTGCTGGAGAGGGTATGGCAAAGACCTCCAGAATACATCTGCTAACAGACGGTCGAGCATAGCAGTGGGAGTCAGTATGTCTGGCTGCAGCCATTTTTGCAACCGATGTAGCAGGTCATAGTATTGTGGTCTGGCGGGTTCAGCCGGGTTAAATTCCCACTGATGCACCCGCTGGGCCCGGACCAAAACATTCACCCCCAGTCTTGCTAGAATCTCACCTTTCACGGTCGGGTAGTCAGCTGCCTGGACATCTGCCAAATCGAAAAACTTGCTGGGGTCCGGCTGCCAGGAACGGAGCAACCACCTCGGCCCACTGGTCACGGGTAACTTTTTCCTCACGGCGACCTTCTCAAAGACGGCTAGGTATGTCTCCACGCCGCCTGCGGGGGTCATCTTTGGGATCGCCGCACGGACCGCTTCCGGGCATCATGGACGTGGTGGGACGCTCCTGCCGCCTGTAATGCCATCACATGTTGCAGCAATAACTGGTTGGTCTCCCGCTGCTGCACGTTAGCCTCTATGAGGGCTTTCACAGCAGCCTCCATGTTGCCAGAAATCACAGGCTGCAACTTTGCCGGCCTAATATAGGACATACACTTTTGCTCAGCAAACAAAGTTCGGGCGTTCACGCCAGCCTCACTGCGCATGCCCGCATCCGACACCAAATGTGGGGAGTCGCTCTGGTAGACAGCGGTGCGGGTGCAGTTTAGAGGCAAAACAAGGAGTCCAGATGGTGCATCAAACAGTGTTTTATTCACACTTGCACGCCATAAATGAAAAGCAGTCTCTTGGTGACAGTTCACACACAACGGAAATACTGTGGCAAAACAAAAACAGGCCAACACAGGGTCCAGTCACCTTGGGTGGTTTAGGTGCGGGTTCACACCTAGCAGTCGGCTCAGCCGCAGGCGATTCCACCTTCAGGTCGCAGGGAAACACCACCTTGCTGAGCTCCTTCCTCCAGGACAGAGAATTCCTCAGCCCTGTTTGCAGGCTCCAGGATAATCACACCCTCAGACACAGCTGCTGGCTGCGTTTTATACCCAGCCCAAAACATGGACTGGACCGTGGGGAGCAGCCACCCACCCTACTCTTTAGCTGCTCCCAGTAAGAGCCGGCCCGGATCGGCTTTGCAGCCATGCTATTTAACAGAGCAGCACTAGCTGCTGCAGACCAAAAACCCCGGCTTCACCTCACCGAGGCCAGCAACCTCGGTGACACGTACCTGCTATCAAATACAACACCTTGCACCCTCTTACACACCCCCTTTGTTCAACCCTGAGGGGTGAACACACGTGAGGCAGTGGACGCGGACAGGGCATCTGCGTTGCCCTGCAAGCGGCCTGCCCTGTGTTCCACGGAGAATTTGAAATTCTGAAGAGATAGGAACCACCTGGTGACCCGAGCATTCCTCTCCTTGGCCTGACTCATCCATTTGAGGGGGAATGGTCGGTCACCAGACGGAACCTCCTCCCTAACAAGTAGTAGCGGAGAGATTCGAGTGCCCACTTGATAGCCAGGCACTCCCTCTCCACTATACTATATCTGGACTCGGCGGGATTGAGCTTACGGCTCAGGAAGACAACGGGATGTTCTTCCCTGTTGACCTCCTGAGACAGTACCGCACCGAGGCCTACCTCCGAGGCGTCGGTCTGTACGACAAACTCCTTGTTGAAGTCGGGTGTCACCAAAACCGGGGACCCACACAGGGCCGACTTCAACGCGGCGAAAGCCTCCTCCGCCTTCTCACTCCAGCTAACCCTCCCAGACTTTCGCCCTTCAACAGGTCTGTCAACGGCGCTGCTATTGTGGCAAAGTGGGGCACAAACCTCATGTAGTAACCTACAATCCCCAGGAACGACTTTACCTGCCTGGTGGTGACCGGTCGGGGCCAGTTACGAATGGCCTCTACCTTGGTTACCTGAGGTTTGATGACTCCCCGCCCAATTACATATCCCAGATATTTTGTCTCCTCTAACCCTATGGAGCACTTCTTTGGGTTAGCGGTCAGTCCGGCTTTCCTCAGGGCATCCACTACCGCCTGCACCTTGGGTAAATGGCTTTCCCAGTCGGTGCTGTGGATGACTACATCATCTAAGTAGGCCGAGGCGCACCGACGATGTGGTCGCAGCACTATGTCCATTAACCTTTGGAAAGTGGCGGGGGCGCCATGCAGGCCAAAGGGTAACACCTTGTAGTGATACAGGCCCTGCGGGGTAACAAATGCGGTTTTTTCCTTAGCCGACTCCGTTAAGGGTACCTGCCAGTACCCTTTGGTGAGGTCTAGCACAGAAAATAACGGGCTTGCCCTAAACTCCAACAAGCTCGTCTACCCGGGCATGGGATACGCATCAAACTTGGACACTTCATTTAACTTGCGAAAATCGTTGCAGAACCGCAACGTCCCATCCGGCTTGGGTATTAGGACTATGGGACTGGCCCACTCACTCTTCGACTCCTCAATGACATCGAGCTTCAACATTAACTGTACTTCCTCCGCGATGGCCCGTCGCCGAGCCTCGGGTACCCGGTATGGTTTTAACCGGATCTTGGCCTGAGGCTCAGTGACGATGTCATGTTGGATGAGAGACGTGCGGCCAGGGAGGTCCGAGAACACATCCGTGTTCCGACTGATGAACTCCCTGACTTCCTGAACTTGTTTGGAAGACAGGCTGTCTGCAATTTTACCGTGGTTACTGCTTCACAGGCCTCGAACTGTGGGGCTGGACCCTTTTCACCTAGAAGCCCTGGCCGGGGCTGTGGTCGTCGGCCGTGTCCCTATCTTTCCAAGGCTTAAGTAAATTCACGTGGTACACCTGCTCCGGCTTGCGCCGCCCTGGCTGGTGTACTTTGTAATTTACTTCCCTACCTTCTCGATCACCTCATAGGGGCCCTGCCACCTAGCTAGGAATTTGCTGTCAAGGGTGGGTACCAGAACCAACACTCGATCTCCCGGATTGAAGCCCCGCACCCGAGCCTGACGATTATACACCCTACTCTGGGCTTGTTGTGCTGCCTCCATATGCTCCCGGACCAGCGGCAACACCCTTTCTATCCGTTCCTGCATCTGGGTGACATACTCAATGACACTTTTGTGGGGGACAGGCTGTTGTTCCCATGCTTCCTTGGCGATATCCAACAGGCCCCGAGGGTGTCTGCCATAAAGCAGTTCGAAGGGCGAGAACCCAGTAGAGGCCTGGGGTACCTCTCGCACTGCGAACATGAGATAGGGCAGAAGCAGGTCCCAGTCCTTCCCATCTCTAGACACCACCCTCTTTAACATATTTTTTAGAGTTTGGTTAAACCTCTCAACAAGACCGTCTGTTTGCGGATGGTAAACGGACGTCCGTAGCTGCTTTATACGCAACAATTTACACAGTTCCTCATTACTTTGGACATAAAAGGGGTCCCTTGGTCTGTCAGAACCTCTTTTGGCAGGCCCACACGGGAAAACATCTCCATTAACTCTTTGGCAATGAGCTTAGCTGAGGTATGTCGCAGAGGCACCGCCTCCGGATACCGAGTGGCATAGTCGAGAACTACCAGAATGTGTTGGTGGCCCCTGGCAGACTTTTGGTACAGGCCCAATTAAATCCATAGCGATTCGCTCGAACGGTACTTCAATAATTGGCAGAGGTACCAGAGGACTACGGAAATGTGGCTGGGGGCTAGTTATCTGACAGGTCGGACAGGACTTACAATAATTCTCTACCTCCTTGAACACACTGGGCCAATAAAACCGCTGCAGTATGCGGTCCTGGGTTTTCTGCCACCCCAGGTGTCCCCCAAGAACATGTTGGTGGGCAAGCTCCATGACAAGCTTGCGATACGCTGTGGGCACCACCAACTGTTCAACAGGTTCACCTCGGATTTGGTTCACCCGATACAACATATCCTGCAGAACAATAAATCGTGGGAACATTAATTCAGCCCCTGGTTTCTGGGGTTTACCATCAATTTCCAGCACATTCTCCCAGGCCCTGGTTAGGGTTTGGTCCCGGTGTTGTGCGGTCCCAAAATTTTCCCCGGAGACATTGAGGTCTGCCAACTCAGGCCCCGGTGGCAAGTCCTCCGTGTCTCCCACCATTACACTCAGTGGGGTTGTCTCCCCACTACCGCTGCAGCAGTGGTCACCCCTACCGCTGGCCCTTCAGACTCGGGCTCCCAGGGTTCTGGCCTTCCAGGGGTATCAGGCCACTCTGCTAGGGTTACCCCTGTCTCAGGGCTATTAGTCACTTTCATCTCAGGCCACAGTGACGGAAAACCAGGGAAGTCTCTCCCAATTATTAGTTCATAGGGCAGCTTTGTGGAGATCGCCACTTCACAAGTCCAGGTGCCGGCCGCCGTGGACAGAGACATTACAGCCGTGGGATAGTCCTTTAAGTCTCCGTGTATACACACCACACCAACTTTCCGGCCCGTATACTGGGTGGGCTGTACCAGGGCAGCACTTACCAGGGTTACCAGGCTCCCTGAGTCCAACAGCGCCACTGCCAGGTTATCCCCGATTTGCACCTGGCACAGATGTCGATTGTCTATTGTCTCGGGGTGCCGGTCGCACACAGTCTCCGGGCATACAGGGAAGCCCGGTACCCATAATTAGTCTCCATGGGTTCCCCCCACTGTGGACAGTCGGCCCTTACGTGGCCAGGCTCGTGACACCGCCAGCAGACTACTGGGGAGGGATCTGCAAGGGGTACATCCCGGGCGGGTTTGGCCGGCCGCCGGACTGGGGTGGAGGTTTCCGGGTTTGACTGGCCTCCTCCCAAAAGAACCCCTGCAGGTTTCTGGTGGCCTCATATCGCTCCACCAGGTCGACCATCTCAAGGGCATTGGTGGGGATACCTGGCCGATCCAGTGCTGGAGAGGGTATGGCAAAGACCTCCAGAATACATCTGCTAACAGACGGTCGAGCATAGCAGTGGGAGTCAGTATGTCTGGCTGCAGCCATTTTTGCAACCGATGTAGCAGGTCATAGTATTGTGGTCTGGCGGGTTCAGCCGGGTTAAATTCCCACTGATGCACCCGCTGGGCCCGACCAAAACATTCACCCCCAGTCTTGCTAGAATCTCACCTTTCACGGTCGGGTAGTCAGCTGCCTGGACATCTGCCAAATCGAAAAACTTGCTGGGGTCCGGCTGCCAGGAACGGAGCAACCACCTCGGCCCACTGGTCACGGGTAACTTTTCCCTCACGGCGACCTTCTCAAAGACGGCTAGGTATGTCTCCACGCCGCCTGCGGGGGTCATCTTTGGGATCGCCGCACGGACCGCTTCCGGGCATCATGGACGTGGTGGGACGCTCCTGCCGCCTGTAATGCCATCACATGTTGCAGCAATAACTGGTTGGTCTCCCGCTGCTGCACGTTAGCCTCTATGAGGGCTTTCACAGCAGCCTCCATGTTGCCAGAAATCACAGGCTGCAACTTTGCCGGCCTAATATAGGACATACACTTTTGCTCAGCAAACAAAGTTCGGCGTTCACGCCAGCCTCACTGCGCATGCCCGCATCCGACACCAAATGTGGGGAGTCGCTCTGGTAGACAGCGGTGCGGGTGCAGTTTAGAGGCAAAACAAGGAGTCCAGATGGTGCATCAAACAGTGTTTTATTCACACTTGCACGCCATAAATGAAAAGCAGTCTCTTGGTGACAGTTCACACACAACGGAAATACTGTGGCAAAACAAAAACAGGCCAACACAGGGTCCAGTCACCTTGGGTGGTTTAGGTGCGGGTTCACACCTAGCAGTCGGCTCAGCCGCAGGCGATTCCACCTTCAGGTCGCAGGGAAACACCACCTTGCTGAGCTCCTTCCTCCAGGACAGAGAATTCCTCAGCCCTGTTTGCAGGCTCCAGGATAATCACACCCTCAGACACAGCTGCTGGCTGCGTTATATACCCAGCCCAAAACATGGACTGGACCGTGGGGAGCAGCCACCCACCCTACTCTTTAGCTGCTCCCAGTAAGAGCCGGCCCGGATCGGCTTTGCAGCCATGCTATTTAACAGAGCAGCACTAGCTGCTGCAGACCAAAAACCCCGGCTCTTACCTCACCGAGGCCAGCAACCTCGGTGACACGTACCTGCTATCAAATACAACACCTTGCACCCTCTTACAATATATATATGTCTATAGAGCAAATTTAAATAATTTGTGCCACATCTAATGTGTGTGCGTTTAATACATATCACTGACATATTCTGTA
The DNA here is from genome assembly GCA_033119425.1 of Bufotes viridis. Classification (NCBI taxonomy): domain Eukaryota; kingdom Metazoa; phylum Chordata; class Amphibia; order Anura; family Bufonidae; genus Bufotes; species Bufotes viridis. The sequence goes on along the minus strand of CM065589.1, from coordinate 415,895,453 downwards.
CTTTATCCGTACAAAGTGTATGCTAGTCTGTGACATTATCAAGGCTACATCTCCTGTGTAATATGTGCGCATCCCAAATAACTTTTTAATTTATTTATACACTTACAAATTCTACGCTACTGTACGTGTGACATACCTTTAAGCATATATAACATTTAATATTAAGAAGTCGGCCAGTAAGGGCCTTGAAAGTGGCCGTGATGCTGATGGTACAAGCAGAGGCCATGGCTCTGGGCGCAATGAAACTGAGTAATATAATGTAGCTGAGGGCCTCAAAAACATTATTTGGAAGGGCTTTCCAGTCAGCTGACCCTCTAAAACATAATTTGCGAGTGCCTTCAGGGCAGCTGACCCTGTAAAACATTATTTGTGAGGGCCTGCAGGTGAGCTGACCCTGGTAAACATTATATGTGAGGGCCTGCAGGTGAGCTGACCCTGTTAAACATTATATGTGAGGGCCTGCAGGTGAGCTGACCCTGTTAAACATTATATGTGAGGGCCTGCAGGTGAGCTGACCCTCTAAAACAATATATGTAAGGGCCTGCAGGTGAGCTGACCCTCTAAAACATTATATGTAAGGGCCTGCAGGTGAGCTGACCATAAAAAACATGAATTGTGAGGGCCTGCAGGTGAGCTGACCTTGTTAAACATTATATATGAGGGCCTGCAGGTGAGCTGACCCTGTTAAACATTGTATGTGAGGGGCTGCAGGTGAGCTGACCCTGTAAAGCATTATATGTGAGGGCCTGCAGGTGAGCTGACCCTCTAATACATTATGAGAGAGGGCAGCCTAAAAAGCATGTTGATATGATGGAGGAGGAGGAGTAGAGAAATCAGGGGCAAACCAGGCCTTGTTCATTTTTATAAGTGTCGACCTGTCAGCATTTTCAGTTGACAGACGGATGCGCTTATCAGTTATTATGCCCCCAGCAACACTAAATACCCGCTCTGACAAAATGATGGAGGCCGGGCAGGCGAGCATCTCTGAGGCGAAGAGTGGAAGTTTGTGCCACTTGTCCAGCTTGGACACCCAATAGTTGTGAGGCACAGAGGGATCACTGAGAACGCTGACGCGGTCTGCTATGTACTCCTTCAGCCTTTGTGACACTAGGCCGCACATAAGGGTGAGGATGCTGACGGGGTGTCATGAAACTGTTCCAGGCCTTGGAGAGTGTTGTCCTGCCTTTGTTGGAACTGCTGTGTGTTCCCCTCATTTCCCCTCCTGGGTTGCACAAGGAACTACGTACTCTGCCGCCAGCATTGTCAGCTGTAAATTTATCTGCAATGACATTCTGTTCTATTATTATTATGGTTTGTGGGTGTATTATTGTTGGTATTATTATTGTTATTATGGTTTATGGTTGTAAAATATGTTATGATTATTTGGTTATTTATGAGGTAATTAACAGGCCATGCCATTGGTTTACCTCCACTCTTGTGTTATGTTTTTAGCTATATTAATGTATAAGTTTGGGATGTTTGTTGTGCATGGGACATATATGCTGTATGATCGCCATGTGTGTGAGCTTGCCAAGCTCCAAAGCTGCCAATAAGTTACGGCCATTATCAGACTCAACAACCAACCATGCCTGGCTATAGGTTGAGTGTCGAGAGCCACAGCTCAGTCTGGTCCCTTATACCCTGCCAAAGCTCTGCGGCGGTGTGCTGTTTGTCACCTAAGCAAATGAGTTTCAGCACTGCCTGTTGCCACTTCCCTACTGCAGTGCTACACTGCTTCAAGCTACTGACTGATGGCTGACTGGTGCTGCAAGATGAGAATTCAGAGGTGGAAGTGGGGTGGGAGTAGGAGAAGGGGGGTTTTCTGCAACTAATGTAGGTGGTGGTGAAAATCCTGATGGAATGGGGGCCTGCAATCCTTGGGGTTGGTAGCACCTGTGCCACCCCAGGGTACAACTAGCTACCGGCCTCCACAAGGTTCACCCAGTGTGCCGTCACGGTAATGTAGCGTTTCTGGCCAAAAGCAGTTGTCCGTGTGTCAGTCGTTAAGTGGACCTTCACAAAATTTCTGGTGTACTGCTGGGACGGCATGCGAAGAAAAATAGTGCCGCCTGGGGACTGAGTAACGAGGGACGTCCACTGCCATGAGGCTGAGGAAAGCCTCAGTGTCCACAGGCCTAAATGTCAACATTTCAGGGGCCAGCAATTTCTAAAGGTGTGCATTTAGTGCTATGGCCTGTGAGTGGGTGGCTGGGTATTTGTACTTACGTTCTGGGTTACGGCCTGGGTTGCCATCCCACAGCCTCTTCAAGCCTGTTGCGGTGCTGTGGACCCCTCCCAGATGCCAGCCCTGCCGTTTGGCCATACAGTAGTTTACAACCACATATGGAGTGTTTCTGCAAACTTACAGAATCAGGGCAATAAATATTGAGTTTTGTTTAGCTGTTAACCCTTTCTTTGTTACTGGAAAAAAATTGGTTGAAATGGAAAATTTGCCCAAAAATCTCCATTTGCCATTAACTCTTGTGGAACCGCTAAAGGGTTAACAAAGTTTGCAAAATCAGTTTTAAATACCTTAAGGGGTGTAGTTTCTACAATGGGGTCATTTATGGGCGGTTTTATTATGTAAGCCCCACAAAGTGACTTCAGACCTGAACTGTTCCTTAAAAAGTGGATTTTGGAAATTTTTGGAAAAAAATTCAATATTTGCTTCTAAACTACTAAGCCTTCTAACTACCCAAAATATAAAATTTAATTTTTAAAATGATCGAAACATGAAGTAGACATATGGGAAATGTAAGGCAATAACTATTGTAGGAGGTATCACTATCTAAAATCAGTTTTGAATACATTGAGTGGTGTACTTTCTTAGATGGAGTCAGTTTTTTGGAGTTTCTACTCTAGGGGTACAATAGGGGGGCTTCAAATGGGACATAGTATTTATAAACCAGTCCGGCAAAATCTGCCTTGCAAAAACCACATGGTGCTCCTTTCCCTCTAAGCCCTGCCGTGTGCCCGTACAGTAGTTTACGACCACAAATGGGGTGTTTCTATAAATGACAAAATCAGGGCAATAAATATTGAGTTTTGTTTGGCTGTTAACCCTTGCCTGGTGATATGAAAAAATGGATTAAAATGGAAAATTTTACCAAAAAATTATGAAATTTTATCTCCATTTGCCATTAACTCTTGTGGAACACCTAAAGGGTTAACAACATTGGTAAAATCAGTTTTGAATACCTTGAGGGGTGTAGTTTCTAGAATAGGGTCATATTTGGGTGGTTTCTATTATGTAATCCTCAGAAAGTGACTTCAAACATGAACTGGTCCCTAAAAAGTGGATTTTTGAAAATTTCAGAAAATTTTCAAGATTTGCTTTTAAACTTCTAAGCCTTGTACCGCCCCCAAAAAATAAAATGGCATTACTGAAATGATCCATTTTTCCATAAATTAGATATATGGGGAATGTAAATTAATAACTTTTGGCGGTATTACTATCTATTATAGAAATGGAGAAATTGAAACTTGGAAAATTGCAAATTTGTCAAAATTTTAGGTAAATTTGTATATTTTTTATAAATAAAAATACATTTTTTTTACTCCATTTTACCAGTGTCATTAACTACAACATGTGACGAAAAAAACTATCACAGAATAGTCAGGATAAGTAAAAGCATTTTAAAGTTATCACCATATAAAGTGACACTGGTCAGATTTGCAAAAAATGGCCAGGTCCTTAAGGTGAAATAAGGGGTTAATAAAACAATTAAAATTATACTCTCATTAGTCCACCATTATATAAAGAATCCATGATCCACCTTAGTCCCGACATATTAGTCAAACTCATTTTCCGCTATATTTTTTACAACCACTATCCTCCGTTCTGTCACTTGGACTTATCACCTGACCTCCACTCCTCCATTCATAATTTTAGCTAGACATTAGGGATGAGCGAACATGAACTGTATAGTTGGGTTCGTACCCAATTTTGGAGTGTTCGGGACAATGACCCGGACCCGAACATTTTCAAAAAGTTCGGGTTTGGGTTAGTTGTTCGGCGATTTCTTCCCGCTTTCTAAAGTACTGCACAGCAGGCAATCAGCTAGCGTTTTACTTCTTAGAAGTAAGAAGCCATCACAGCCATGCCTACTAATGGCATGGCTGTGATTGGCCAAGTGCAGCATGTGACCCAGCTTCTATTTAAGCTGGAGTCACATAGCGCCGCATGTCACTCTGCTCTGATTAATGTAGGGATAGGACGCAGCTGCTGTAAGGGCGAGATTAGGTAGGCAAAAGTCAGCAAAAACACCTAATGAAGTGATCAATCTACAGCTGTGAATCATTCAACTTCTGCTAGTTAATTGCTCACTGGTTTTTAGGCTGCACAGAGCGTTTTTCTGTCACTTTTTTTCTGGGGTGATCGGCGGCCATTTTGTGTCTTGTGGTGCCCCAGCACAAGCTGCCACCAAGTCCATCAATCCATCAATACTAGGGATTTTTAAGCTATATCCTACATCAGGGGCTTGGCTATGCTTATTGTCAACACTAGAAACTGAGGATAGGAATTTCTATATTTTATTGAGGGGTTAAATTCAATTGCCAAAATAGCAATCCCCTAAATCTGGTGTTCCAGCTGTGGCTAGCCAAGTGTAATACTGTCTGCTGTCTGGCAAAGGATATATTTTTTTCAGTGTTGAAAATCAATTGCGAAAATAGCAATCCCCTAAACCTGGTGTCCCAGCAGTGGCTGGCCGAGTTTAATAGTGTCCGGCAAAGGATATATTTTGTTTTGGCGTGAAATTCAATTGCCAAAATAGCAGTACCGTGAATCAGTGGTTTCAACTGTGGCTGGCCCAGTTTAATAGTGTCCGGCAAATGATATTTGTTTTTCTAGGGTGAAATTCAATTGCCTAAATAGCAATACCGTAAATCTTGTGTCCCAGCAGTGGCTGGCCAGGTTTAATAGTGTCAGGCAAAGGATAGATAATTTTCTGTGGTGAAATTCAATTGCCAAAATAGCAATCTCTAAATCTGGTGTCCCAGCAGTGGCTGGACAAGTTTAATAGTGTCTGGCAAAGGATATTTTTTTTTTTCTGGGGTGAAATTCAATTGCCAAAATAGCAATATCCTAAATCAGTGGTTTCAGCTGTGTCTGGCCAAGTTTAATAGTGTCCGGCAAAGGATTTATTTTGTTCTGGGGAGAAATTCAATTGCCAAAATAGCAATTTCGTAAATCTGGTGTCCCAGCAGTGGCTGGCCAAGTTTAATAGTGTCCGGCAAAGGATAGATAATTTTCTGGGGTGAAATTCAATTGCCAAAATAGCAATCCCCTAAATCTGGTGTCCCAGCAGTGGCTGGCTGAGTTTATTAGTGCCTGACAAAGGATATATATTTTTCTGGGTGAAATTCAATTGCCAAAATAGCAATACCCTAAATCGGGTGTCCCAGCATTGGCTGGCCAAGTTTAATGGTGTCCGGCAAAGGATATATTTTGTTCTGGGGTGAAATGCAATAGCCAAAATAGCAGTCCTCTAAATCTGGTGTCCCAGCAGTGGCTGGCCAAGTTTAATAGTGTCCGTCAAAGGATATATATTGTTCTGGGGTGTAATTCAATTGCCAAAATAGCAATACCGTAAATCAGTGGTTTCAACTGTGGCTGGCCAAGTTCAATAGTGTCCGGAAAAGGATATATTTTTTTATGGGGTGAATTTCAATTGCCCAAATAGCAATACCGTAAATCAGTGTTTTCAGCTTTGGCTAGCCAAGCTAAATAGTGTCCCGCAAAGGATATATTTTTTTCTGGGGTGAAATTCATTTGCAAAAATAGAAATAACGTAAATCTGGAGTTCCAGCTGTAACTGAAGAAGTTTCATAGTATCCGTCAAAGGATATATTATTTTCTGGGGTGCAATTCAGTTGCAAAAATAGAAATACCGTAAATCGTGTGTTCCAGCTGTGACTGGACAAGTTTCATAGTGTCCGTCAAAGGAAATATTATTTTCTGGGGTGAAATTCAATTGCCAAAATAGCAATACCCTAAATCAGTGGTTTCTGCTGTGGCAGGAGAAGTTTTATAGTGTCCGGCAAAGTATAGCTTTTGTTCTGGGGTGAAATTAAATTACCAAAATAGTAATACCGTAAATCTGGTGTTCCAGCTGTGACTGGACACGTTTACTAGTGTCCGTCAAAGGATATATTTCTTTGTGGGGTGAAATTCAATTGCCAACATAGCAATACCTTAAATCAGTGGTTTCAGCTGTCGCTGGCCAAGTTTAATAGTGTCCAGCAAAGGGTAGATTTTAAATTGTTGGGCGAAAAATTACCATTTTTGCCAGGTACAAACCCCTGCACTGCATAACTGACAGGGAACTTACAATTGGCGGTTACATTCTTGTATGAAATAAAGCCTTTTTGGGCTGTGAAGCCAAAGGTAGTCTCCAATAACTGTTTTTTTTTTGTTTTTAATTTTTTTAAATAAATTAGTGCACACCCAAAACATTGGTAAAATATAACAAATAAAACAAAGTGTAAGTGCACGGTAGTATAACAGTGGTTCTGTGAGGCCGGTATACTTGTCTATTCTGCATAAGATACAAACAAGTCCTGTGGGATCCATGCCTGGTTCTTTTTAATAAACGAAAGCTTGCCCACAGTGTCTGCGGACAGGCGGCTGCGCTTGTCTGTGATAATGCCATCAGCCATGCTAAACACACGTTCAGACAATACAGTGGCTGCAGGGTAGGCCAGCACCTCCAAGGCATAAAGGGTAACCTCAGCACATGTGCCCAATTTTATGACCCAGAAGTTTAATGGGGCAGACCCAGTGGCATAGCTAGAAATGATTGGGCACCGCAGCAAATTTTTAAATGGGGCCCCCCTCCGCCAGTAATTTTTGCGCAATCCCCTTCCTTTCATGCCGCCATTCCTGTGGCTACTAAATATCGCTCTCTCAGACCAGACCCAGCAGCTGTTCCATTCGCTTTCTACACTGTCTATACTACCACTGTATATAATTTCACTGTATAATACTGTTAGTCCTCCTCCTTCTCCTGGATGGGCCCTTTCTAGGTCACGGCCCCAAAGCAGTTGCTACCCCTGTAGCTATTCCCCTAGGCAAGCCCATCAGTCAGTACGTGTACTGTTCCACCATGTTGCTGAAATGCTGCCTCCTGCTAAGATGTTCCAGATCTGCTGGTGGTGCAGGTTGTTGTGGCATGATGACAAAGCTTTTCCACATTTTGCCTATGCTAACCCTGCCTTCTGAGGTGTTGCTGGTGACCCAGCTGCATTGGCAAATTCTTCCTCCTCCTCCTCTGCCTTCACCTTGTGCTTCCACTGAGTCCCCGGTGTCAGGTGTGAATGCCATCAGCAGCGTGTCTACTAACGGGCTCATCTTCCTATTACACTCCAGTGAGGGAATTAGGGATGTCACGTTGTCTTTGTAACGGGGATGCAGCAGGGTGGCCACCCAGTAATCAGCAAAAGTTAGAATGTGGCAGCAAGGACAAGCTATCCTCTTTGAGGGAGGTATATCGTCTGTGTCCTCTGTATCCCCCAGCGTTCCTCCTACTCCTCTTCCTCATCCTCCAGAACTGTGCCCTGGCTGGACAATTGTGTTCCAGGCCAGGGCCTATGTTGGTGCAGATACCCACCCTCCAAGCCACTTGTATTTGGTTGGCCTTTAAGTTAAGAATAAGGTGTGTATATAGTTTTGTTTCTTTATATGGTTAGTTTAACTGCCTTATAGTTATTTTAATATGTCTTTAAGTAAATTTGTAAATAGTTTTTTAATGGTTGGAGTGAAAGGGGGGGGGGAGTGGTGAGTGTGTAGGGTGTGAGGCTGTTTGGGTTTATTTTCCATCCGCTTTTTACACTGTCTATACTGCCACTGTATCTAATTTTATTGTATAATACTGTTGAGGGGGCCCTGACAAAGTCTTTTAGTCCTTCTCCTCCTCCTGGATAGGACCCAAAACAGTGTGCTTCCCATGCTTCCCTGTAGCTATGCCCCTTGGCAAACCCATCAGCAAGTACGTGTACTCTTCCACCATGTTGCTGAAATGCTGCCTCCTGCTAAGACGTTCCAGATCTGCTGGTGGTGCAGGTTGTTGAGGCGTGATAACAAAACTTTCCCACATTTCGCCAATGCTTACCCAGCCTTCTGAGGTGCTGATGGTGACCCAGCTGCCCGTGAGCTGGCTTGGGTGCCACCCTGCTGAGAACACGGTTCCTCCTTATCCTACTTATCCTCCTCATCCTCCAGACTGTGCCCTGGCTGGACAATTGTGTTCCAGGCTAGGGACTATGTTGGTGCCGGAACCCACCCTTCGAGCCACTTGGATGTCACTGGCCTTAAGTTACGGATAAGGCGTGTATATAGTTTTGTTTGTTTATATAGTACGTTTAGCTTTATTATAGTTATTTTAATATGTTTTTAAGAAAATTTGTAAATAGTTTGTTAATGGTTTGAGTGAAGGGGGGGGGGTGTTGTGTGTGTTCGATTAACTGAATTGATTTTCACTGTCTGGTGTTTAGGAATTTTCTGCACTCCAAATTCAGCACATGTGGCAGCTAGGAGATGTGTGTCAAACCGGCTAGGCCCAGACCTGCTAGTATATTTTGCCCATTAGCGCACAACCCCAGGCCGGGCTGGAGGCTCAGTGGCACCAACCAATGGTCGGTCTGTTGTTCCATGCCTGTCCACAGCTCCTGCGCGGTGCGGGGCTTGTCCCACAAAGACACAGGTTTTAAAACAACCTGCTGTCATTTCCCCCTAGCTGTGCTGCTGTGGGTGGTGAAAGTGTTACGCTGAGTGAATGAGGAGGAGGTAGAGGAGGAGGAAGCCGAGTAGGAGGAGGAGGTAAAAGGATACAAAGAGAAATGCCCAGCAATCCTCGGGGGCGGATGGACATTCGCAAAAATGCTATCCGCCTTTGGGCCAGCCGCTACATTTACCCACTGTGTTGTTGGTTATGTGGACGTTGCCACAGATAGTGTTGCGCAGTGCACACTTGATTTTGTTCGCCACTTGGTTGTGCAGGGAAGGGATGGCTCGCCTGCAAAAGTAGCAGCGGCTGAGATAGGGTAGGGGGATACTTCCTCTTTCTATTTCTTTTTCTCTCCAGTGTTTGGGAGATGGACAGCTGATAGCTGAACACTTCCATGGGATTTGGTGGAGATGCTTGGTGACAATGACAGATGTGGTGGCGTTGCTGCCACTTCCTCTGTTTGCTGGGTGACAGGTGCCACTGTCACTCACTTAGGCTCAAGTTTAGAATGTTTATTTATTATTTTTCTGTATTTTATTTTAAGTCATTTCCCTATTCACATATGTTTGCAGCCCTCTAGCCCTTTCTAGGGCTATTTTACAGCCATTTAAGTGCCCAAAAGTTTGGGTCCCCATTGACTTCAATGGGGTTCGGGTTCGGGGTGAAGCTCGGGTCGAGTTCGGATCCCGAACCCGAACATTTTCGGGAAGTTCGGCCGAACTTCTCGAACCTGAACATCCAGGTGTTCGCTCATCTCTACTAGACATAGCTCCAACTATTTTTCCCCCCAGCCCATAATTTATCAAAGCGTTTAATCCTCCTATTCCTTTTAAGCACGCGTTCAGGTCGAACTCAACATTCAGACCTCCTGGTTGCAAAGTGTTCATTTCACCTCACTTCACACTTGTCGATTTTTGCAAGCGATCTCCTCCTCTCCAGTCTCCTCTAACTTGCTCAACACCAGCAAACCTTAACCCCTTCGGGTTCTTCTTATGGGCATTCTAAAAATGCAGAAAGACTCCATGGGTTTCAAGTCCCTTTTTTATATTCCTGATGTGTTCTTGCAACCAAATTTTTAATTTCCTCGTGGTGCAACCTATATACTGGAGGCCACAAGGGCACTCCAGCATAAAGATTACTCCAGCGCTTTCACAGGAAATATCCCCTTTGATCTTTAGTTCTTTATCCCTACTATTGGAATGTATGGTAGTAATTTTTTGTATTCTGTCTTTCTTGTCTCTATTCTTGCACACCATACAAAAGCCGCACCATGTGAATTGATCTTTTATATTTTTCTCTATTTTGTCAGGGATCGCACTGTGTACTAAATGGTTATAGATACTAGGTGCCTTTTTTAAAAATCATTTAGGGCAATCTGGGAGTTCCTTCCCAAGTACCAGATACTTTTTGAGAGTGGTCCAGTTTTTTCTAATTGCATTTTTTATTAATCCGGAATGTACTGTGTACTGTGTCATAAAAGCAAATCGAAAATCCATATCATTTCTATTTTTACTTTTACTATTCTCCCTTATCCTCGCTGTCTCCTCAACATCCCTTCTACATTTTTCCAACATCATTTTTGAATATCCTTTTTTCACAAACCTACTTTTTATTATTTTACTTTGCTCCTTATATACCGCAGCGTCTGAACAGTTGCGGTGAATTCTCCCGATCTGCGCTTTTGGAATTTGTGAGATAACCAGGGGGATAATGACAACTACGTGTGTCAATGTAACCATTGACATCAGTCCGTTTAAATTAGGTTTTCGTTTTCAACAGACCATCTTGCAAATAGTCAGTTATATCGAGCAAATTCACTAAAACGTTACTGACACTGCTGGTAAACTTCAGATTCCACGTGTTCTTATTTAAACTCCTTCTTCCGCGCTGACATGAAAATATCACATGAAAAGAGTGGGCTTTTACTATGTATTTTTGTAAAAAGTAATCAATTTATTCAGTTTACCATACTTGTGAGGGAATTTAGACCAGAAACAAGCACATCCACAAATGCCTCAAACTTATTTAACCCTTTCGTGGGTGCAACTCACATCAGGAATATAAAAAAGGGTCTTGAAACCCATGAAGTCTCGCTGCATTTTAAAAATGCCTGTTCTGTTTCAGTATCTTGCATTGTATATTGGTATGCTCCTCTTTTCTCCTCCCCCCTCTGTTTCTGCTTCTAGTTGGTTCAGTCTAGCCACTTCCTGTTTACCCTGTCATGCATTGCTGTTTTGTGTGCTCTAATTCTGAGGAGATTCTGAGGTGAATCTGTGTATTTTGTGTTCTTATCAAGGAGAATATTAGTGGCATAATTATTTTACCATCTGGATTCCCTGCATATCTTGTAATACAATCTCCAGATTAAAAGACTACTTGATTAACTCCTGGGTGTCTGATGCGTAAACTGTAAGTGGAGGATGTCTGATTCAACAAATCACCTCACAGATGCGTGATTGTAAAAGGCTGACATTTCAAAATGCCACAATGCCCATAAGAAGAACCTGAAGGGGTTAAGGTTTGCTGGTGTTGAGAAAGTTAGAGGAGACTGGAGAGGAGGAGATCCGCTTGCTAAAATCGACAAGTGTGAAGTGAGGTGGATTTATGAAATTAACACTTTGCAACCAGGAGTTCTGAATGTTGAGTTCGACCTGAAAGCGTGCTTGAAGGAATAGGAGGTTTAAATGCTTTAATAAATTATGGGCTGGGTGGAAAAATAGTTGGAGCTAGGTCTAGCTAAAATTATGAATGGAGGAGTGGCGGTCAGGTGATTAGTCCAAGTGACAGAACGGAGGATAGTGGTTATAAAAAATAAAGCGGAAAACGAGTTTTACTAATATGTCGGGACTATGGTGGATCAATGATTCTTTATATAATGGTGGACTAATGAGAGTATAATTTTAATGGTTTTATTAATGTTGGTGTTTATTAATATGTTTACCTGTGAGGGAGATGGGTGAGGGTGTACCCTTAATTAAAAGGTTTGAGGGGAGGGTTTTGAAGTATGCCCCTGACGAATCTAATGGAGCGAAACCCAGGTCGGCTGTATGAGGTTGCAGGATTTATGTTTTTATACGCTTGATTTTAAAGACGCTTGAGATGATTATTGAGGAGAGAAGGAGACTTGAATTCACTTAATGTGCCTGTAACCTGCATGTGCTTGTGAGTATATTAGCGCAGGTATAGTTGAGATCTAAATAGCTGTGCTTCACTATTGGCGCATTCTTGATGCTCCACAGGATGTTCTAAAGCAGAAGACGTCTGTGGGACCTGACTTCTCTTTGTCGTAGTGATAGTGGTTATACCTGCGAATGGGAGCACTGAAATATGCGCGGTCTCGCTAATCAACAAATGCTCTGTGTGAATCGAACCTACATCACTTTGGAGACGCTACAAATTCCATCGACGTTAACGGACTGGAATTATTGTATTTACTATTAAAATAGGGTTGTGCCTATGCTAACACAATCCCACAAGGTGAACCTCCATTTATTGCTCTGTTTATAGTCACATTTTTGGGGACATACTACCCTATTGTGTGCTTTTTTTATTTCCCACACAACAGTATGAGAAAACACCTATTCAACTGAATGTTTGAAGATCTGACTTCCTCCATACATGTATGGCAGAGTTTGGGAGGGGGTTAAAAGAGTTGAACAGGAAGAAAGGTGATTTTTTTCCAGAAACAGTGCCATTCGTTTCTATGGACTTTCTCTACACCTACATGGCAAGTCTTCACCTGAACAGGCAAAGTCTGCTATATCAGGCCATGTACAAAATTTAATTTCTCAATTACAGTTAAAGTACTTTGCAATGACTGCTTTGTTAATGTGGGCACGCCACTTCTTGTTTTCTTTTTGCTTGTTTTTATCATTACTGAGGTCAATGACAATGCTTACATTTAAAACATAATTCTTCCATCAAGCTAAGTATATGGGTATGCTCTTTATTTAAAAATGCTTTTGAATGTAATTGTCTTTTATGCTTTTATGTGTATTATTGACCACAAGTACTTGCATCGCATGTCCTTGAGAGTCAAACAATAATGTACAAAATATTTCATGGAAGGTTAACACAAATAAAAATCATTGAACAACCTTGGTGGTAAAATGCAAGGATAATATAAAAGTGTGTTACCAAAGTAACTAAGTAAGCAAGGAGTCATATATAGTTGAAAATAAAGAATAATATACGCACATGTGTGAACGCTTTCCAGATACAGCAATTTTCAGTTTCAGTTTTAATCCTTGCCTTCACAAAGCCATAACTTTTACATTTGTCGTTCACATACGACATAGTAGGAAGCTGGAAAAACATACCAAATGGGGTATTTGCCGTGGTTAACCAAACATAACCCTACCATTGACCATGGATTTTTCTGATGTATTCTCTGAAAGTGGAGACCAGGAGTTACCCCCACTGATCTTATTTCCCGGAGCTTCTGGTGGCCAGGGTTGAGTAAATGTATTGAAGGCTATGTGTCAGCTTGTGAGACTTGAGCACGTGCCAAGGTAACACATACTCGGCCTTCAAGATCTCTACTTTACTTGTCTAATCTGTGCAGGCCATTGACTCATTTGTCCAAGGACTTTATCACAGATTTGCCAAAATCTTTAGGGAAAACTGTGATTCTGGTGGTTGATGATCGCTTCAGCAAGATGTCGCACTTTATAGCATTATCAGGTCTACCTAATTCTAAAACTCAAGTGTTTGTTGATAACATTGTGAAACTACACGGTATGCCCTTTGATGTGGTGTCTGATAGGGAGACTCAGTTTGTTTCCAGATTCTGGAAGGCGTTCTGTATTCACCTGGGGGTCCAATTGTCCTTGTCTTCGTCTTTTCATCCTCAGTTGAACGGACAGACTGAACGCACTAACCAAAATCTGGAGACTTATTTGAGATGTTTTGTCTCGGAGAATCAGGAGGAGTGGTCTTCATTTTTATCGTTGGCTGAGTTTGCCATAAATAACCGTAGACAATAGTGTTGATCGAGCACCAAAGTGCCCGGGTGCTCTGGTGCTCGAGTAGAATACTTTGGGATGCTTTAGGGGTTCTACATAAGACAAAAACACAATGGGAGTCAATGGGAGAACCACAGCATTAAACCTGGCACTCCCTGCTCTGAAGAGAGGAGAGTGTCTGTTTTACAGGAAAAGGTCAGAAATTGATGGAAACACCACTGAAATGGTTCGGAAACAGCATGGGGAGGATGTCTGGATGCATCTTGGACTCTCAGGTTACTGCTGGAAACAATGTTGTCCGAGTAGTACGCCACTTTTACAGACTGACAATAATACGCACAATTTTTTATTTTTTTTTCATTTTATGGTGTTCACTATGCATTAAAACAGTTTTTATTCTGCTGGTCATTATGATTGCAGCAATACCACATTTATTTTCTTTTCTTTGTGTTTTACTGCTTAAAATATTAATTAAATTATTACTTTTAAAAAAAATAGTTTTTTTCTTTGATCACCATATTTTTACCCCATAACTTTTTTGTGGGGGCTCATTTTTTGTTGGGCAGTCTGCAGGTTTTATTGGTACCATTTTGCAGTGAGTATGACTTTTTTGATAAATTTTATTGGGTGGTGAAGTGATGATTGTTTGTTGTTGTTTTTTTTTTTTTTTTCACCATACGGGATAAATGCAATTATATTTTAATAGTTTGGGTCTGTTGAGACACAGAGAGGCCTATGATCTTTATTTTTTATTGCTGCTTGTTTTTAATTTTTTAAATATGTAAAGGGGGTGATTCGAATTTATATATATATATATATATATATATATATATATACTAGCTGAAGGACCTGGCTTCATACAGATATTTAATCTATTTTATTTAATATATCTATATATATAGAAACATAGAAACATAGAATGTGTCGGCAGATAAGAACCATTTGGCCCATCTAGTCTGCCCAATAGACTGAATACTATGAATAGCCCCAGGCCCTATCTTATATGAAGGATGGCCTTATGCCTATCCCATGCATGCTTAAACTCCTTCACTGTATTTGCAGCTACCACTTCTGCAGGAAGGCTATTCCATGCGTCCACTACTCTCTCAGTAAAGTAATTCTTCCTGATATTACCTTTAAACCTTTGCCCCTCTAATTTAAAACTATGTCCTCTTGTAGCAGTTTTTCTTCTTTTAAATATTCTCTCCTCTTTTACCGTGATGATTCCCTTTATGTATTTAAAAGTTTCTATCATATCCCCTCTGTCTCTTCTTACTTCCAAGCTATACATGTTAAGGTCGTTTAACCTTTCCTGGTAAGTTTTATCCTGCAATCCATGTACTAGTTTAGTAGCTCTTCTCTGAACTCTCTCCAAAGTTTCAATATCCTTCTGCAGATATGGTCTCCAGTACTGCACACAATACTCCAAATGAGGTCTCACTAGTGCTCTGTAGAGCGGCACGAGCACCTCCCTCTTTCTACTGGTAATGCCTCTCCCTATACACCCAAGCATTCTGCTGGCATTACCTGCTGCTCTATGACATTGTCTGCCCACCTTTAGGTCGTCTGATATAATGACCCCTAAATCCCTTTCCTCAGATACTGAGGTTAGTACTGTATCACTGATTTTATATTCTGCTCTTGGGTTTTTACGCCCCAGGTGCATTATCTTGCACTTATCAACATTGAATTTTAGTTGCCATATTTTTGACCATTCCTCTAGTTTTCCCAAATCCTTTTCCATTTGGTGTATCCCTCCAGGAACATCAACCCTGTTACAAATCTTTGTGTCATCAGCAAAAAGACACACCTTACCATTGAGGCCTTCTGCAATTTCGCTGATAAAGATATTAAACAATCTATATATATATATATGCCAAAACGCAAAGAACAGGATCTGCGGTTTATTATCCTTGAACATATAGAGGTGTGTGATACGGAGGTTCGCCTCAAAAAATGTGAACTTAAGTGGATCTTTGGTCTCAACACGTTGAAACCTATGGGGCTCAACGTGGATTTTAGGGTTACCACTGGTATGTTCAGATAAAGATCCTTCTGAGGTACCCGTGAAGCCTAGACTCATGTTAGCCTTTTGGTTTTCGGATGGCGACTGGAACAGTAAGCTATTACAGCGTGAAACCTGGTGGATTTATGAATTGAGAACTTCCCACCCGGTAGGATTGAATGAACAACTATGGTTTGGTTGTTTCATCTAATTGATGAGAACTATGGTCCTACTGTATAGGATTATTGTGAAGTATTATCTATAATGCTGGGTTGACATTCCCTTTATTATTTTGATCTATTACAACCTCCACCAATGGTGGACCAGATTTGGCTCATCTTATCTGGTATTTACGGTTATCATTGATGTGTATATTGTTTCATGATTGCTCCCTCTTACCATTCTAAGTCCATATACCTTTACTAGTGTGATCTAGCTTTCCTGCCTATAGCTTTAAATACCTGTACCCCAGGCATGTACTTATATTTATAGGTCCATATACCGGGATATATTCATCATAACAAGCGCCATCGGTTGAGTGGTGTTTTGCTCAGCAACCTCCCGATGACCGCTTGATCAGGTGACTCTGCTGCGTCATATATGGGGCGGACCTTGCATCACAGGTCCTTGCCTGCTATACTTAGTTGTATCGCAGCAAAGGACCTGTAGGGGCGGCACTTCTACAGTCATGTGCCCCCCACGTCAATGCTCATGTGTCGCGTCACGTGGGATGGTCTGGGCGGACGCTCGGCTAACTCGGCGCTCTATTTAAACTACACACGCCGAACTTGCAATTGCTGCTGCCATACGCGGTGAGCCATGCCTCTCACACGCCCGACCGGACGTCTTACATGCTGCTGACCTCCTGTCTAACTATACCCTCTCTCTATATACCCTCTCTACTTCTGTACCAGTCTGTAACTTGTCTCGTTCATGCTTAAGGCGATTGCCTATATTATGTATGTGCACCGCTTATGAAATGTACAGCGCTATGGAATGAATGGCGCTCTAAAAATAAATAATAATAATAATAATAATAATAATAATAATAATAATAATAAAAGATAAGTAGCAGGGCAACATTATATCTAACTCTGTGACTTTTGATATACCGGGCATCTCTGGTTGCACTAACACTATTGTTTAAGGGCTTTATATGTACTCAGTGTGTTTATATACTCCACCGTATACTGGCAACATTGCTTGCCTTTGTGTATTCAGCATTGGTACATTCTGCACCTATGTACTCAGTTTATCATTGATGTACTTAGTATTTATGCACCTAGCTCAATATTGATGTACTTAGCAACCGTTTTTGAAGGATTCATTTAGTATGATCCCCTGATGAACCGGCGACAGCCGAGGAAATGCGTTGGGACAGCATTTTTATGGGGAATATAAGTTTCGTACCCCATTTTAACATGTTTATTTGAGCACCTTAGTCTGTTTTCCCCATTTTCTATTTTTTCTTGATTAAACTGCGCGATCACTGTCCTGTCAAGAAGGGATTTAACAGGGTCTGCCTAGGTGCCTTAGTGGATCGGTAGGGAGTGATAGGGTCAGAGACCCAGTGACCTGTCTCTCCGCATCCTTTCCTATCCATTCATTCACTGGTTTGTATTTTGTTTGCACAGAATGGTTGTGGCACAATACATTGTGCCTATGACACTGAGCTGGCACTGGCTCACTGTTGATAATTGTGATATTATTTGAGCATATTTTAATAGAATCATTAAAGGTTACATTTGAATAGGTTTTTTACCCCAATAATAGTCCAGAAAATTAACAGTGCTCCGGTAAAAAGTGAAAACTCCTTTATTCACCCATACGGTGCAACATTTCGGCTCAGTCCTAGAGCCTTTTTCAAGCAAACATATACAAATAGTGAGTATATATATATAGGTGAAGCAATCCACATCAGAATTATGTGACCCAATCAGATCAGTGGGTGTTGACCAAAACAACATACAATATAATTGCAAATAAAGTGCATAAAATATGTGCAAAATACAAAGCATAATAAAGACATGGTCATATATATCTGTTGCGATACATATTATAATGTTATGATATTAAAATCCTCTCAGTTCACAGTAATTGTAATCCTATCCAATAATGGCCATGTCAGGTGATAAAAAACAGGGGGAGGAGCCAAAGACAGAAAGTGCAATCACACTAGTTCAGTTGAGGCACACGATACCTGTATCATTGTGTACATCCAAGTGCGCCTGCTCGAAGGAGTGCCAATCAGGTGGCGCGCAAGCTGCTGAGTGCGTCATGCATCAGAAGTAATGTCCGGCGCATGCGCATTCCTCGGCTGCTGCTCTGTTCATCCTCCTCGGTATGCAAAATGCTGCGCGCGTGCCCAGTGAGGTTCAGGCACATACGCACCATTTTAACTATTGGTAAGCTGCCCATTCTCTATGCCAAAGTTGTTACCAACCTTGTTATCGAGTGTGTTACCGCCGACAGGCAAGTACAATAGCCTTCACAGGGCCGTAACACTACCACTCAGGTTACATTCCTGAGGGCCACTAAAAATCACCTGGTTACCGAGGGGGCAATGCTGAGGGTCATGCGGACATAATTCCACCAGGGAGGGATCTCCTCCGGCCGGTAGGCAGACAGAGGGCAGATAGACTATATTGCCTGAGAAATGAACCCTATAAAATAACCTAACGTATACCTTCTGGCACCCCTCGAGTGGGGCAGTTTGTACAATAAAAACACCACAAAAAACATTATTCTAGAAGTGCCTTATTCCCGACTGGTGTGCGGCATCAGACTTGACCCCGTTCTCCATCCCGTCTGTCCTAATATTGTGCAGATGTTGTGCAAATGATCTAAGAAAAAGACAGAAAGAAAAAAAACCATCATCAGTCAAATGGTATTAAAATTCTCTGTGTCTACATACGGGAGATTGAGCTGCAGGTGGCGGGTCAGAGGAGGCAAACCACACTTCATATAATATCCCCAAAATTATATTCGACGTTCAAACCATTGGGCCTGAGACTGCCCAATCTATGTATCCACTGTAGTTTCCTGTGTTTCAGTAACCTGAGTCTATTACCACCCCGTCTGGGTAGGGGTATATGGTCAAGAATCCAACATTTGAGATCATTCTCCTTGTGCCCGGATTCAACAAAATGTTTAGATACCGGCAGGTCAAGGCGTTTTTATGATGCTGTGATTGTTGAGGCGGGTTTTCAGCTTAGTGGATGTCTCACTCACATATATTAAATTACACGGGCAAGACAACACATATATGACAAAACTAGAGTCACAAGTTAGATGGAACATGATATCATACGTCATGCCTGTGGATGGATGCAGGAACTTCTTGCCCTTTCGGATATTTCTGCAATTGACACAGCCTAGGCAGGGAAAACAGCCCAGCTCAGGCTGTGTCAAGGAGGGCTGTCTAATGCCCCCCTTGGAGCCAATGTGAGCTTTCACCAGCTGATCTCGCAGGTTCCTGGAGCGTTGGTACGAAAACAACGGTGGATTTTTAAACTCAGGGATGTTGTTAAAACAAGTACCCAATATCCCCCAGTGTTTCCGGATGATTTTGTTGATGGACGGGCTTAATTCATTATACACAGAGACAAACGGAATTCTATCAGATTTCCGAACAGATCTCCATTTAGACAACGTATCTTTCCTGTCAAGGCTGCTTACCCTGTCCATATGTGCCGCCAAAAGTTGACGGGGATATAGTCGCCATAGAATCCAAAGACGGGTTGAGTTTACTCTGGTTGGTCACTATACATTTTACCCTGAGAAATTGGGAGAAGGGAAGTGACTGGACCATTCTCCTAGGATGGGAACTATTATAACATAGAAATGTATTGGTGTCCGTGGGCTTCGTGTACAATTCAGTATGAAACATGCCTCCACTATATAGAACCCTGGTATCCAAAAACTGAATCTCAGTATTGGAGTATATTAACGTGAATTGCAGGTTCTTGTCATGGTTATTGAGAAACACATGGAAATCCTTCAACTGAGTCTCATTGCCAATCCATATGAGGAAGATGTCGTCGATATATCTCCACCACCTCGGAACATGTCTGAAGTGGTGGGATAGATAGACAACATCCTCCTCAAAACACCGCATGAATATATTTGCATACGTGGGGGCTACGTGAGACCCCATGTCCACACCACGTTTCTGCAAATAAAAAACATCCTGGAAAATAATTGTGATGTAAAATGATATTCAACAAAGTGATGATAAAGTCTGATGCGTGAGAGGTAAAGGATGACAACTTAAGCATTTTTTCAACTGCCAAAATACCTCTCTCATGTACAATCGAAGTATACAGTGAGGTTACATAAAATAAGGCAAGCAACACCAGGGAGGGGTGTACCAACTCAATGTCCCCAAGTTTGAGCAAGAAGTCTGTTGTGTCTTGTATGTAAGAACTACCGCCCACTGAGAAATGGCGCAGAACTTTATCCAAGAAAACAGCTATGTTACTGAAAATGGAATCAGAGCCCGAGACAATAGGACGTCCCGGGGGATCAACCAGGGTTTTATGAATCTTGGGTAGCACATATATCACAGGGGTGACAGGATGTGCAACCTCAAGATAAACACATAGATTCCTGTAAATAGTGCCTGCAACCATTGCCTCAGTTAAACATTTACGTATAATCCCTGCAATCTCAAATTTGGGGTCGAAATCCAACGCCTTATAGACTTCTTGGTCCCCCAATTGCCTTATTATTTCTTGAATGTATTTGTTGGTCTCCATGACAACAACCACACCCCCCTTATCCGCTGGTTTTAGGGTAAGGGTGCGGTCGGACCTAAGCGACTCAAGTGCATCTACCTCCATAGTGGTCAAGTTAGGATGTCTGAAATTAAGGTCCCCCTGGAAGGGGGACCTGAGATCAGATATACCCCGCTTAACAGCACTAATGTAAGCTTCAACCACAGGTTCATGAATTACAGGTGAAAAATCACTTTTTGGAATAGATTGAGGGACCCCAGCGTGAAATCACTGGTCTGTGGTCTCACAATCCTCTCCTGATCACTAAATCAAACTTTTAGCTTGATTAGGCGAAAAAAAGAATGCAAGTTAGACTCAAGTTCAAACCAATTTACATGTGAACTGGGGCAAAACGAAAACCCTTTAGACAAAACACTCACTTGTGAAGGAGTTAGTTCTTTAGAAGACAGGTTAACCACAGTCATTTTTCATGGAGTGTGCCCTGTTCACTGTGGGCCGGTTCCTGTTGCCGCATAGCTTGCCCATATTTACGGTGTCTGTGACCACCTCTCCTGGTGGGACGTCATGTTTTTCTTGTGTCAATGGAGTGGTGTCTAAAAAAAACTTATCCTCAACTAAGGGGGTCTGTGCATTCTTCCTTCTTCTTCTATTGTCTCTCTGTATATATATATTCCGTATTTTTCGCCCTATAAGACAAGACGCATCGGCCCATAAGACGTACCTAGATTTTAGAGGAGGAAAATAAGAAATAAAATATGTTTCATTACACCTCTGGTCAGACCACCAATCAGACCCCCAATGTTAATCAGACCTCAGATGACAGCCCCAATAAGACCCCCAATGTTAATAAGACCTCAGATCAGACCTCCAATAAGATCTCAACTCAGACCCCAATGTGAATGACCCCAATCAGACCTCAGATAAGAGCCCCATGCCTCTCACAGCCCACAGCAGCATCTCTTCAGCCCCCATTGGCTCTCACCAGCCCCCAACAGCCTTATATCAGCCCCCATTGTCTCTGACCAGCCCCCAGCAGCTTCTCTTCATCCCCCAGCAGCCTCATATCAGCCCCCATTGCCTCTCACCAGCGTTATATCAGCCCCCATTGCCTGTCACCAGCCCCCAGCAGTGTTATAAGAGCCCTATTGCCTGTCACTAGCTCCCAGCAGTGTTATATAAGCACCATTGCCTCTCACCAGCCCCAGCCATGTAATATTACTCCCCACCAGCCTCATATTGAATAAAATAAAAAAACACTTACCCCTCCTGCTCCCGGACGCTGCTGCTCCTCTCCTTCAGCACAATACTCTTCATCATGCCTCCCGCTGTGCTGTGAGCCGGCGCGGACAGAGTGAGGTCATAGAGTGCACTAACGCTGTGCGCAGCCACAGCACAGGCGACACATTCCATAATGGAAGCACTCATTATTATTCGCCCCATAAAATGCAGGGGCATTTTTCCCCCACTTTTGGTGGGGAAAAATGTGTCTTATGGGGCAACAAATACGGTATATATATATAGATATATATATATACACTCACCTAAAGAATTATTAGGAACATCATACTAATACGGTGTTGGACCCCTTTTTGCCTTCAGAACTGCCTTAATTCTACGTGGCATTGATTCAACAAGGTGCTGATAGCATTCTTTAGAAATGTTGGCCCATATTGATAAGATAGCATCTTGCAGTTAATGGAGATTTGAAGGATGCACATCCAGGGCACGAAGCTCCCGTTCCAGCACATCACAAAGATGCTCTATTGGGTTGAGATCTGGTGACTGTGGGGGCCATTTTAGTACAGTGAACTCATTGTCATGTTCAAGAAACCAATTTGAAATTATTCGAGCTTTGTGACATGGTGCATTATCCTGCTGAAAGTAGCCATCAGAGGATGGGTACATGGTGGTCATGAAGGGATGGACATGGTCAGAAACAATGCTTAGGTAGCCCGTGGCATTTAAACGATAGCCAATTGGCACTAAAGGGCCTAAAGTGTTCCCAGAAAACATCCCCCACACCAATACACCACCACCACCAGCCTGTACAGTGGTAACAAGGCATGATGGATACATGTTCTCATTCTGTTTACGCCAAATTTGAATGTCTCAACAGAAATCGAGACTCATCAGACCAGGCAACATTTTTTCCAGTCTTCAACAGTCCAATTTTGGTGAGCTCGTGCAAATTGTAGCCTCTTTTTCCTATTTGTAGTGGAGATGAGTGGTACCCGGTGGGGTCTTCTGCTGTTGTAGCCCATCCGCCTCAAGGTTGTGCGTGTTGTGGCTTCACAAATGCTTTGCTGCATACCACGGTTGTATCGAGTGGTTATTTCAGTCAACGTTGCTCTTCTATCAGCTTGAATCAGTCGGCCCATTCTCCTCTGACCTCTAGCATCAACAAGGCATTTTCGATCACAGGACTGCCGCATACTGGATGTTTTTCCCTTTTCACACCATTCTTTGTAAACCCTAGAAATGGCTGTGCGTGAAAATCCCAGTAACTGAGCAGATTGTGAAATACTCAGACCGGCCTGTCTGGCACCAACAACCATGCCACGCTCAAAATTGCTTAAATCACCTTTCTTTCCCATTCTGACATTCAGTTTGGAGTTCAGTAGATTGTCTTGCCCAGGACCACACCCCTAAATGCATTGAAGCAACTGCCATGTGATTGGTTGACTAGATAATTGCATTAATGAGAAATAGAACAGGTGTTCCTAATAATTCTTTAGGTGAGTGTATATGGAAGAAAGCCAGCAGCACTCCAATATAATTTAAAAGGTGATAAAAGTTTATTCACCCAGTGTCAAAATAGCTATGTTTCAACCGCTTGTTGCAGTCTTTCTCAAGCTATGTGAACATGTGTTCAAACAATGATATATAAAGTGAAACTATTCATTACAATAATTCATCCAGTAAAGCTTAAATTCATCATAATACATCTGTGAATACATACATATATCATATAATATCAATCAATTCATGTTTACAGCAACATCTGTATCAAATAAAGTGCTAGTGCCTTGTGCAAATTGCATTATACATTATAAAGTGCATCATCCAGTATAATTGATAATAAAGTGTATACAAGTGTTATCAATATGTCCCGTGTTGATTAAAAACTTACAAGCCGGCATTTCATTAACTATACGTGGCAACGGAGCACTCGGTCCCGGAGGCGTCCACATTTCATTCAGGCGCATGCACGAGATTGTGCGCCTCTCTCGCGATATCTCGTGCGCAATTCACAAAAAACCACAGCGCGGTTATAGTTAATGCAATGCCGGCTTGTAAGTTTTTAATCAACACAGGACATATTGATAACACTTGTATACACTTTATTATCAATTATACTGGCACTTTATAATGTAGTTCCAACTCTTGAACAGGCCACGTAAAGCTGACCGTTAGAAAAAAATGGAGATTGCAAATCGATTCCTGCTACTTTCAAGGATTGTTACTGAGCCTTGTTGATGGATATTGCAAACACCAGACGAACTGGAAACTGGAGGCGTTTAAAATCAAAAGTCAAATCATGGAATGAGTGGAATTGTTGGAATAAAAACCTTCTCTCCTTTGGCACATCCTGTCAAAATGGTTGCTTCAATTACATATGGAAACAGGTTCTTAATCAAGAGGCTTGTGACATTACATAGCTTTGGTGGATCCAAATTTCTCAACAGCAAAATAGGTGCTCCAGGTTTTAGAAAGAGGTTGTGAGGAGGAAGTCTTTGTGGCTCCAAGGAGTTAAGGAATTCGGTTGTATAGAATAATGCTTAAACAGGGTCTGTCCCTGTATCCACTGACTTGTAGGTCTTGCACACACCAGGAAGGAGACTTAGAAGTTGAAGAATGATCTAGTTGACACTATTATTTTTAGGAGCCAGAATAGCCCTTTCACACAGCCAGACAGATTTTCTGAAGTGGAGTTGAATGTTTGGAAAAACCTTTGCTTTTAGTTCCTCAATTGATGTCACGATATAGCAAAAGTTGATTGGAAATATAATATGTCCAGGGATTGAGTTTACTGGTGCCTTGCCATCTCCAATAGTCAGCAGCTGGCTCGAGAACTGTCCAGCAGAAACATCGCCTGTCATGTGGACCTTCATGTTTGTGTTTCCTCACTTGTCTGTGTTTATTCAAAATGTCTTTCTTCACTTGTCTTCAAAGTGACAATGCTTTGAGGCAGGCATTGAGTTAATCTGCAAGGGTTGATCTTGGAATAACAGGTAGTGTTTGATGAAAGTCACCTGCCAAAACAACAACTACTCCTCCCATGATAGACTTTTTGCCACGCACATCTTGCAAGAATCTGTCCACTGCTTCCAGAGCCCTCTTGTGTGACATGGTACCTTCATCCCTGATCCATTGGCAATATTATACAATGGGCTTTCACTGTGAGCAAGGTTAAGCGGTAGCTTGAATGTGGAATGTGCTGTTCTGCCACCAGTTAAAAGTGTAACTGCAACTCCAGAAGATGCCACTGCAAGTGCAATCTTTTGTTGTTGCCGGAATTTTGCCAGGAGAAAATTGATTAAAAATGTTTTTCCTGTTCCACCTGAAGCATCAAGGAAAATGATCCCACCTTTGTTGTTCCAGTGAAACTTAAAATTTGGTTGTAGGCTCTGGTACCAACAGTGGCTCGTTGTGGGAGACAAATGCTGTCAGTTCATTAATGTTATAATTTGTTTCTATGTAAATCTCCCTGCACATTTGGTTAGCTTCATGATTTCTTGATGGAAAAGGTAAGCCAAGAAGCTTTAATGTTTTTCCAGACATTTCCATGCTCTGGTCTTCAAGGAGAATTAAGGCTTTGTTTAAAATGTCTTCAGGGAAGTTGATAAGTTGCTGAGGATTTTCCCTTCTTACCTGCATGAGGATGTCCTCAGTGAGATCAGTTTTGTACTTTGTCCAAATCTTAAGGGGATTTGAAATGTTACAGGTTGTTAGAAGAATAGCAAAAAGGTTTCTTAGTCGATTTGGTGTTTGTGTGGCTGCTGTTTCACTGAGGGTCATGTCCCAGTGTCCGTCATTTTCCAGAAGTCCTTGTCTTTGGCAAGCTTCCCGGAATGTTTCACAGACATGGCCTCCGACAGTCTTCAGGTGAGGAAATGATATTAGGCCTTTGACAACATGAAGTAACATACGCAGGTAGAAGCACTCTGCATTTGACAGATGAACAGTGTAGACGCGACCAAAAGTATCATTTGCTTTCACTCCTGGATGGCCTTCAACATCAAGCCCCTTTTTCCTCCGTTCCAGTATTTTTCTCGATGCGTTCCAAGTGTAGTACTTTGGTAGATCACAGTAGAGAATTGTTTTTGCAAATGGATCTTGTTGACACAGTTCAAAAAATGCCAAGAGGGTGGTCTTAGGTGTCATTAAGAGTTGCTGGCGCAAGTTTGCTGGGTCAAAGTAAATCCTCTGTCCATTTTCCAAGTGAACATTGGGATGCACAACTAATGGGTAGCGCTCATGAATGGAGAACCCTAGTATTCTCCAAACAGCGTCATTGCTGCTGATGTACCTGTCCATCTGGAATGCCTGCACTTCATCAAGAATAGGTAAATTTTTCTGGAGATCTAAAACGGCTTGATCACTTATTTGTGGACATATTTGCATATGTACTTGATTTATTTTACAGAGTGGCAAGATTCGACGTTGATGTGCGCACAGAAAATTTTTCAGAGTAAAGGGTTGTAAGGCACTACCCACTTGTTGTCAATTTCTATCTCTTGGAGTGATGTTCCAACACGCATTTTGAGCTTTGTTATGAAGCCACCATTCCCTGCTTTTCTTCTTCGGTATACTGGATATCCATCTTGTCCAGTTTGTGTTTCTTTGACCAGGTTTTGTTGGTAATTCTTTGAATACCTGCCATGAAACCATGCAGTAAGAATTTTTGTTGAGGTTCCCACATGGACCATGGATCATGTTCTTGGTGATGGTGTAAAACAGCAACGGGTCATTCTAAGGGTCTGGCAATTCGGCACTGATGATATTGTCAATTTTTCTGGGCTGTATTTTTTGCTCCAGCCAGATTAAGATATGGGCATGAGGAAGGCTTCTTTTTTGCAATTCAACTGAATATATCCACCACTGTGTCTCACCATAAATGTGTGCTTTTGTGATCAGATGAATCATTTTTATGAGTTTCCTTTTTATTTTTTTATTTTTTTTATTTTTTTTTTTATTTTAAATTACTTTATTGAGCAAAATGAAGATTCAGGTACAGATATACAGGAATATTCCGGCATCGCACCAGAGATTTCGACATGAGATTAGAGTGATCCATCTGCACAACAGTAGAAATAAAAATACTGTAGCAATTGACAAGTATCATAAGAACAGTTAAACAATAACTAAAACCATGCCTCAAACAAAGCCGTAGTCTCATGTGATTATAATTGTAATTATAATAGTAATTGTAATTGTGATTGTAATTGGGGGAGCATACATAGCAACGTAATTACGCTTTCAAGTACCTAAAGCGTTCCCATGCAAGCCATCTACCCTTGAATTTTTTATGCGTGTAAGTCTCCCATGCTGCCAATTCTTCAAACCTATACAGTGAATCAATTTTGTTGAGCCAATGCTCTAGTGGGGGGATCTCAGGTGTAAGCCAATGTCTAGGCAATAGTAAACGGGCAGCGCATAGCAATTGACGAAACAGGTAAGAATGAGTTTTTGGGAGGTCCGTTTGATCTAGATTGAGTAAAGCAAGCAATGGGTTGGGGGTTATCTTTGAGTTGCAGATTTCATTGCACATCTTAAATATATTTTCCCACCACTTGGCTACAATCGGGCAGGACCACCAGATATGATAAAAAGAGCCCCTATCAGTTTTACACCTCCAGCACCTGTCTGAGCCTTGTGGGGAGAACCTACACGTAAGTTCAGGTGTTTTATACCATCTAGATAACAACTTATACCCATTTTCTTGAATCCTAACACACCTTGATGAGGTGTGTGGAGTCAAGAACAGTTTAGTTTGCTGAGCATCTGATAGACGGATATCCAGGTCTTTCTCCCAGTTTCACAAACGCCGGTGTGGGCATAAGGACTGGGCTATTCAAATACCTATAGAGTTTAGATATGAGTTTCTTTGGGGGGATAGGGTTAGTTATAAGGCTCTCAAACCATGTGAGGGGTCTGAGTAGTGATGAAGGCGGAATGTATTTGGATGTATATGATAAAAGGAAGCGGGCGCCCTGGCGATATTTCATCAAGTCAGGGTGAAGGGTGGTTATCGAGGATTTAGTGATCATCTCCGTGCCATCGAATAAGTCTACTATCGGGGTATCCAGTGTTTTAAGGGTAACAGGAAGGCTGTCAGAGAGTTCTTTAGGAGCCAGTGCGAAAATATCTTTTACCGTCAGTATTGGTGAAGGCAGGGGGAAACCCCAGGGTGAGGTTATAAACCAGTCCCAGGCCATTAGTGTGGCCTTGATCGTGGGAGACGAGCAAGGAGAGAATGTGACACGTTCTTGGGGTCCAGTCAGAAGACTTCTAAAGGAGCGTAGCGATTGAGCTGACTCCATAAGTACCCAAGATTTGTGGGCAGGATTCCTAAACCAGTCTATGACCCTTGCTAATAGGATAGCTTTGAAATAAAGACTTACATTCGGGAGCCCTATACCCCCATACTGCCTGGGTCTCATTAAGGTTGAAAGGGCAACGCGAGGGTGTTTGTTGTGCCAGATAAAAGATCTAAGAGATTTGGTTAGAGCCGTATAGAAGGATTTAGGGATGGGAATCGGGAGAGCTTGTTGGAGGTAGTTTAATCTAGGGATAACTAACGAGGTTACCATATGTTTGCGTCCGAAACAACGAAAGGGTTGGTGAGTTCAGCGAGGTGAGCTGGTCTTTTATAGAGTGTAAGAGGGGTATATAATTCAAAGAGAAGAGTTTATGCGGATCTGAGCATAATTTAACCCCAAGGTATGTGATTGAGGGGGCTGACCAATTATATGGGGAGTTCTGAGCTAGGGTCGATCTACGTTTTGGTGGGAGGCCTAGATCAAGGGCAAATGATTTATTCATGTTTATTTTAAAATTAGAAATCTGGCAAAATTGCTCAAACAAGTCTGTAAGCAGGGGCAGGGATTGCTCTGTGTTAGTGGTCAAGACCAGAAGGTCATCGGCAAAGGCCGCCACCTTATGCTCGTGACCAGCCAAGGACAATCCGTGGATATGAACATTTTGTCTGATTGTTTGGAGTAGCAGTTCTATGGATAATACGAAGATCAGGGGCGAAAGGGGACACCCCTGCCTTGTCCCATTTCTAATAGAAAAGACAGGGGAACATGTATCATTCACCAGCACCGACGCCGAGGCAGTATGGTACATAGAGAAAATTGCACTTACAAAGGCTTCAGGGATGCCAAAGCTCCCAAGTGCTCTCTTCATGTATATCCAGTCAACGCGATCAAACGCTTTCTCAACGCGATCGAAGGAAAGGGCGTTAAGGATTCTAGCAGAGTTGTCCTTTCCCTCTCTCCCAGTGACAAATCCCGTTTGGTCTTTATGTATTAGTTGGGGCAACAGGGGGGAAAGACGAGTAGCTAACATTTTGGCAAGAATCTTTAGGTCAATGTTCAATAGCGAGATCGGGCGGTAGTTAGCGCAAGATGAGGGGTCCTTCCCTGCCTTGGGGATTATGGTGATATTAGCTTTTGTCATTTCTGGAGATAATGGGGAACCTGACAAGGCTGCATTACAAACCTCCAGAAGTGGAGCACATAGGGAGTGTTTGAAGGTGGAATAGTATAAAGCTGTAAGACCATCCGGTCCAGGGGCTTTCCCTTTTGGTAGTAATTTAATTGCAGCCAATAGTTCTTCAGTCGAGAAGGGGGCGCACAAATCATTAATTTGTGGGGGGGTTAGTGTGGGAAGATTGGCCTGCTGGAGAAAGGAGTGGATGGGATCTGATTCAGAGGAGAGATTTTCTAAATCCACAGAGGCCTTAATATTATAGAGGGATAGGTAATATGCTTGAAACTGGCGTGCAATATCTGCAGTAGTAACAGCCTGACCACCATCAGGCCTGACTATCCTGGTGACAAAACTTTTGGCTTTTCTACTTTTCATTCTGGACATCATAAACCTAGATACTTTATCACCATGTGCATAATACTTAAATTTGGAATATAGATGGAATTTAGCTGACTGAGAGTCTAAGAGAGTCTTCAGTTCAGCACGTAGAGAGTCAAGCCTGAGGAGGTGAGCGTTTTGCAGATACTTCCTTTGAATCGTTTCAATCTTTTTGATTGCAGACATGAGAGAGGAAATTTGTGCATTTCTTCTTTTCTTACGTTGGGAGCCTAGGCTAATGAAGTGACCTCTGATTACTGCTTTATGAGAGTCCCACAGGGTGTGTGGAGAAATTTCAGGATGTGCATTCAACTTAAAAAATTCTTCGATATGTTTTCTGACATATGCTACATCTTCTACTGAGGAGAGTAGTTGTTCGTTAAGTCGCCACCTATAGGATGTGGGGGGGATCTTAGGAGTCTGTATGGTAGTGATAACAGGAGAGTGGTCTGAGAGGAGAATGGAATCTATATATGATTTGGTGCAGAGGCTGATATGCTGTTGAGATATGAATATATAATCCAACCTGTGATAGGATTGGTGGGGATTAGAGTAGAATGTATAATCTTTTGTCAGAGGATTCAGGGTACGCCAAGTGTCTATAAGACCCAAGGACAGAAATTTCCTTTTAAGGGAGGCCAGGGCTCTAAAGGAGAGTGCGGATTTATGGGAGGTGGTGTCTAATCTTGGCTCAAAGGTGAAGTTAAAGTCTCCTCCCATAATGGTGACTCCCTCCATAAAGGAATCAACAGTATGGAGCAGCTCAGTAAACCATTCGAACTGGCCACAATTAGGCGCGTATACATTAATAAAGGTGTATATTTGGTTGGCTATGGTACCTTTCAGCAGCAGGTAACTGCCATCTGGGTCCTGAATTTGTGACAACAATTGGAAGGGAACTCCCCTCCTGAAACCTACGCTGACCCCTCTTGAGGACGAGGAACCGGATCCACAATGGAACCATTCTGGAAAGCTAGAAAAAGAAAAATTTGGGTAGTGGTTAAAGCGAAAATGAGTTTCTTGTAGAAGTAAGACATCGCATTTCGCCCTTTTAAGATGGGCAAAAATTTGACATCTTTTCGAGGGGGCATTAAAGCCCTTGACATTATATGAGGCTATTTGTAGGTCCGCCATGTCTGAATAGGAAAGATGCAGGCCAGTTCCCAGGCCCAGGGGGGTCAGCCGTAGGTACTACAAGACACATGGTACAAAGAAATGATAACCTATTGTGTGAATCAAAGAGGCAAAAGAGAACAGTAAGTGGTAGGAGCAAGAGAGAAAGAGACAAAGGGGGATCAAAAACATGAGTTGGCATCGCCCTTAACCTGGATACTGACCCAGAAGGGGGAGAGAAGGCGGGTTGTAGCATGAGCCCGGAGGAAGGGATCAGAGGGAGTTGAATGCAGTGGTCAGGCCATGAGAGGTTACAAACGGGGGTACTGCCTAAGCGGACAGAAGGTAGGGGAGGAGGGGGAGCGGTAGAGGTAAGACCCAAGGCACATATTTGGTAAAGCGAGCTGTTTAGTCACGTGTATACAGGGAAGAGAATGTGCATACAGGTATTGACTATTTCTCAGGAGAAATAAGGGCTTTCCAGGGAGGGAGGAAAAGGAAAGTAATAAGAATAGAAAAAGAGAGGCAGATAGGGAATGGAAGATTAAACATCATATATTGAGACATAGCATTATCTCTGGAGCAATATCTACAGGGCCATTAAAGATGAAATGGAGGCCAGTTAAAACCGGGTCAGTGGTGAAATAGCTCGTTAAGCCAGTGGATCATGGAAACAACAATACTACACCGAATAGCTGTGTAACGATCGTCAGAGGCATCTTCAGGTGTCCATTGAGAGCCGTCTCGGTTGCGGTCTCAGAGCTTGTTTCTTGGTCTTCTGCGCCTTGGGTGCATTGTCCTCCCAGGCCTCTATCGGTGGCAGGACCAGGAAGTCAATTAGGGTTCGGACAGGGTCCCAGTTCGGGATGTCCAGTGGATCAATTCTAAGTTGGTCGTAGACTGTATTCAAGTCCGCGTGTGACGATATGGAGATCCTTTTCCCCTCATGAAGGAAGGACAGTCCAAAAGGGTACGACCACCGGTAGGGCAGATTGTGGGAACGCAGCCAGTCTGTGAGGGGTTTCAGGGCCCTCCTTTTTAGTAGTGTGGATTGGGCTATGTCTTGGAAAATACTGGACTTCGTGGTCATCCCAAACCACCGATTTGACCTCCCTGGCTCTAGATAGAACAGCTTCTTTCACTTGAAAACTGGAAAATTTACAGATAATGTCTCTGGTGGAGCAGATGGGAGAGGCTTCGGTCTGTAAGGCCCTCATGCATCGCTCCAGTATGACTTCATGAGCGGTGTCCGCCTAGTAGAGATAGGCATATCTGGACTATAGTGTTGGAAATATCGCCCTGGTGGAACGGTTTCAGGTAGGCCTCGGAGCGCAGTTATTCGGCGACCCCATTTTCTTGATCCTCTATGGAGCAGTAGAGGGTGTTTAGATTGGCCTGGATGGAGGCTAAATGGCGTTCCAGAGTCCAGGCTGGTGCTGGAGTATAAGGGTCTGAGCGTCCTCCAACACCTCCACTCTCCTGCCAACGTGGCGGACATCCTGTTTAATATCTGCAATGTCCGAGCTGATGGGTTCCAAGGCAGTTGCCAAGGAGGATGCTAAAGTCTCCTTTAAAAAGGAGCGTGATATAGGCAGGGCATCTGAGTCGGGCTCACCTCCTTGCGGCCGGTCTTCTGAATCAGCGGGCTTGCGGTTAGGCACATGCGGGGATGTCGGCGCCATCTTGCCATCCCGCGCTACATATGAGGCCACGGCTTTTCTGATAAATTTCTCCATGTCCCCGCTGGTGACCGTCGGTTTTTGTTGGCCCTGGGATTCTCCAGGCTTTGAGCCGCCAATCTTCACCATCCTGGGTCAAATAAGCTGTAATTACAAGCTTTCAGGGCGATGCTGCAGACGGAGCTACACACTCACACCGCCATCCACTCTCGGCGCTAGCTCCGCCCCATGAGTTTCCTTTTTCAAACCCGAGCAATGATGTAATGGCAATTCAATGTTTTCTGGCCTGGCCACAGTTCCCCTTCGATTTCCTCCCAAGCAGGATTGCAAGTGAAGGTAATAAAAAGATCTGGACAGCCATACTTTTTCATGTAAGTCAAAGCATCCTGCTTCCAGTGACAGTTGATGGAAGAATGACCATTTTACCCAACTCGTTTTGATCAGCATCATTTGCCACAGCATCTCTAAGGTGAATGTATTCCTTGGCTCTGAGCTTCTTTTGATTTAGTCGGATATACAGAAGACGCTCACTCTCAATCTTTGCATAGATGTCAATGATGAATTGGTGGAAGAGGTGTCTGCATTTCAGGATATGATTTTCCTCAGCAACTCTTGCCATGATCCTATAGGCATAGAAGTCCATGGCAGACACTTTTTTTCCTAAAGGGTTGCCTGTTGCAGGATCTGTCTGAGATATTTCAAAGTAATAGCCATCCTGTCCTTGCCAAAAGATAATTGGATACTGCAGTGCATCATAGGACCTATGAGTTTCTGCCACCCGTTACAAAGTGTTGTTCCTTTTGTGAAGCACAATGTCACGGCTTTGAAACTCATTACCCACAATCAAGATAGCTACCTCATCAAATGGGGGGCATTGAAACACCGCTGATGCTCACCTTGTGATGTATTGTCAGCTCTAATTACAACTTTGTAATCGTCACTTGGCATGCATTAAATTGCAGTCTTGAAAAGTTGAACATATGAATTGTTTAAGTGAAAGAACTGCTGCAACTTAGTGACAATATCAAGGCGAGTGTTCGGAATTAAAGAGCATCTCTGTTGAGCCTCTGCTTCTGCATTTCCCATGAAGTAGAGTTGAAGAAATTGAGGTTCTTCTCCATGTAATGGAAGCAGTTAGCCAATTGAGTGGTAAATCTGTCCTTGAACTTTGAACGTTGGCATAAATGCTGTTTTAAAAATGTCTCTTGTTGCTCCAAATGATGTCATTTGGAAGCAGGAGTTGTACTTCCTGATGTTGTCCAGCAAATGCTTTGATGTTGCAGTGGTGCCTGTCATCAGAGACTTCAGGGGATCTGGTGGTGACAGGAGAGGTGGAAGTTTTACCTTGCCATTTGCAAAGCATAAACCTGGCGTTTCATCTTTCCACTTCAGGGCATTGCAGTACATGCAGACCACATCAATTTTTCCTATGTTAACTATTGGATTATCCTGATTGGTAGAAAATGGCAGAGAGTTTAAAATGTCCAACCTTTTCCTGTGTCCTGGTGGAAGCAACTCTATTCTCATGTTGGTAAGTCGGTCTTCTCTCTGCTGAGATGTTTCAGTGGCCCTTGAGGAAGCATCTTTTGTTCGCATGTCTGTAGGTCTCGATTATCTCTGCTCAGATGTTTCAGTGGCCCTTGAGGAAGCAGCTCTTGTTCTCATGTCTGTAAGTCTTGCTTCCCTTTCTTCACACTGGTCATTGGCCCATAATACGGCTTTTCTCTTAGCGTCTGACGACAATCGTCCAATTGAATTCCTTTTCTTACAGAGTATTATTCTCTATAATTGACAGTATCTAAAACCCCACAGAATTAGTATACACTTAAGGTCATGTGAGTTACATCAGCCTCTACAACAACGTTGGCTAAACAACTCCCATATTAGCATCTTATACTAAGAATGTCCTTTTGACCAGCTATCCAAGTCACCAGCCAGCCCAGCAGCAGCCACTACCAATATGGTTCCATGGAACAGCACAGAGATGTGTAACCAATGTATCTGTCAGTGGAAGCTTTGTATATACTGTCAGTGGAGGCTATGTTTATACTGTCAGTGGAGGTTGTGTATACACTGTCAGTGGAGGTGCTGTATATATAACATCAGAGGAGGTAGTGTATATACTGTTAGTGGAAGCTGTATATATATGCTGTTAGTGGATGCTGTGTATATAATACATATATATAGGTGTTGTGTTGTGTATAGGTGTTGTGTATGCATATAATCTGTGAGCGGAGGAGCTGTGCATATACTATTGGTGTTCTACATGGAGCAGCTTTTTCTTGTTTCTTGTATGGAGAGACTATATGTTCTTTGTATGTTACATAGGAAATGTGTGTATTATAGGGGGAACTGTACTATTCACAATTTGGTGACAGACATCTGTCAGTGGAAGCTGTTTATACTGTCAGTGGAGCCTGTCTATATACTGTCAGTGGAGGCTGTATATATGCTGCCAGTGGAGGCTTTGTATATACTGTTAGTGGAGATGTTGTACATAGTGTCAGTGGAGGTGCTGTGTCATTTTTTCATTCTCTGTTGGCTGAGGAGTGTGAGGGGACATGGCCTAAATGGATCGGAGGCATATCCTTTTGAACAGTTCACCCTAAGACAGCAGCACTGTTCTGTCTGAGTGTGAGCTGCAGGGAGAAAGTCACTGACCTTCCCACTCCTGCAGCTGATAGAAGTTGGTTTTTACCCCCTGTCGGCTAAGGAGTGGGAACGGGAGTAGCCTAACCGGATCAGGGGGTGGTTTAGCGGGACCTAGAAGTTGATTTTTAAGACAATAAACACGTCCAGCACTTTTCAAAAAGATTTTTATTTGGTTCCTTTATTGAATACGGTACAAAATATTCATTTGTGCAGCAAGAGAATCCCAACCTCCTAACGTGGGTCTGCAGAGGATCATCTACGCGTTTCGAGCACACCTGCTCTTATTCGTGACTCGCTCAGTTTTAAGGGCTCCCAGACTCAGTTCGGACTCCAACCTCAAAGAAGGAGAGAGAACTCAGGTGTAAAATAATTAGGTAGTACTACTGGGCTCAGCCAGGGACCAACATATTATCTGCAGTGTTCAATAAACAGTGTGCCACCTTTTTTGTAATTCATCCCATTTGGGAAACGTGTTTTTAGGCAAAAGGTCCAATAAGCTTCCCTTTGTCAGACTTTACGTTCTGTATCCCCCCCTCTGGGTGGAGTTTTCACCCTTTCAATGCCAAAAGCTTGAAACATACTGACATTCCTATTGTGCTTTTTTATGAAATGTTTAGCTGCTCCTGATACGTTTAAGCTGGATTCATTACTGACATAGTTGAAATATTCTAAAATTCTATTTTTCAGTTTTCTAGTTGTGCTTCCTACGTATAGTAAATCACATTGTATGCATTTAATAATATAAACAACATTTGTGCTATTGCAATTAATATATGATTTGACAGCATAGCTAGAACTATGGTCAGTGTCCTGAAAAACCTTAGTGGGAATGACATACCTGCATGTCTTACATGGATGTCCCCCACAGCAAACAAAGCCCACATGGTTTAACTAGTGATGAGCGGGTGGTGCCATATTCGAATTCGCGATATATCGCGAATATTCGAATGTATATTCGTAATATATTCGCCAAAATCGAATATTCGCCATTATTAACCTAATCGCGCTGATATGAGAATATTTTATTCGCATAACGCGAATTGAACTTCTTATATAAAGGCATATCTCCTACTGGCTTGCAAACATGAATGAATACTCTAAGTTGTATGCGCATTGCGAAAAAAAATTACCATTATTTTTTTTCAACAATCAGAATACTTACTTAGAAGTGTTCAACTTCATATTCTGTTCATTGGGGGAAAAAAAATTTTTTCGCATTGCGCATCCAACTTGGAGCTGAGTGTCAATATAGGCAACTTTCCTATTGCAAATGCATTTTTTGAATTAGCGAATAGAATATAGCGATATATTCGCATTCACCATATTCGCTAATTCGAACAAGCCAATTGTATTCGTAGTTCTGTAGCTGTACAACGCGACTTTAATGCGAATAATTTCCGTATAAACATTCGTGTGCGTACAGATGTTATTGTTCAAGTTAGGTGGCAATAACAACTCATTCGTATGTGCTCGTGCGCGTTTTTGTGCGCGTGTTATGCGCGTGCTCGTGCGCATGCGCACGCGCACATACAGGCGTGGCTTCTTCCTGGGAGCAGTTCCAACACGTTTTTTTGTTGTGCATGCGATCCATGCGAATAAAGATGGTGGGCAGCAACTTTACAAGAGAGGAGGAAGATATCCTGATTACAGTAAGTTATTGAACATTACATTATGGCTATAAGTACATGTGACGCTTGTAACATTCAAATGTATGTTTATGGAGATAAAACATTCTCACATTTTTGCAATACATGTAAAATCTCATCTCACATAGTTTGCTTACTGCAGTGCTTACATAGAAATGATTTGTGGAAACAAGTATTGTTGGCATTCAAAAACAATACTTATTGCTCCAAATCATTAATATCTACTGATCTCTTATATATATAAAAATGAGTTTCTGTCTGTTATTTATGGCCGACGAAACGACTGGACCGATCTTCACTAAGTTTGGCAGACGGGTACATCAGGTGTCTGGGAAGGTTTTAGACCGGGGCTCAGCTCTATAGGACGTATTATTTCTGAGATATTCCCCCAAAAATGACCTGCATTAGCAAAAACAAGCCCCCAACTGCCATCCACACGTCACATGTCCCTTATCAACCAATAGAGGCTCGCATGTCCCCAGGTTGCCATAACAAGTGATCACGGGTTTCAATAGTTTTCAGGTCCTTAAATGTTCATTTATATCATGTATGACGCCAAAACTACACTGCTACATGCATGGGGGGCAGGGGCCACTATTAAAGGGGTGGGCATTGTGGAGTTCACTGTCATTAACCCCTTAACGCAAAACGCTGTGCATGCACGGCTAGATGATCGGGCAGGTGCAGGAGCTGCGCCTGACCAATCACTGCAGGGGTACGGCAGTCCCTGATAGCCAGGCCCCTGCTGTATCCGCCGGCATCGCTGTTTACAGCGATGCTGGCGGATTAAACCCTTCTATGTCGCGGTCAGCTCTGACTGCAACATAGAAGTGTTTTGCGGATTGTGAACGAGCGCATCGGGTCCCCGTGCTGCTGTGACAGGGACGCGATGTGTGAGAAGGCAGACTGATGCCGTGCAGAGGCTGCCCAATGCCTTGCATGGCATCGGGACCTGCCTTCTACGGGTGCCCAGGGGATCCTGATGCCGGAAATCCGTTGCTGATGGCAAGCAACAGCAAAAAAATACATACAGTGGAAGATGCCAGCCAGTCTTTGCTATGGTTATGTTTTTGATTGTTCTCCACATTATCGTTATTGTATGTAGGATGGTTATTGTGGTACTTGTAGTCCATTGCTGGCATCTTCCATTGTATGCATTTTTTGCTGTTGATCGCCATCAGCAACGGACTACAAGTGCAGGATGTGCTCCCCTATATATATATGCACGACCGCATGTGGGTTCGAGCATATCCTGCTTGTTAAACACCACACCACGTTTTCTAATGGTTAAAAAAAAAAAGGATAGCAGATAAATCTATATATGATGATTCACATTGCACATCTAATCTTCCGTCTCACACAATATACCCACACTATATACCCACCACTACATACCACCAGACCCCCCCTCAAACCCACACCACCTTTGACCACCCCCCACCCCCAACACACACACATACACAGTCTATAGCAGGCATTCTCAAACTGCGGCCCTACAGCTGTTGTAAAACTACAACTCCCATGATGCCCCACTATAGGATGATAGCTGTAGGATGTCATGGAATTATGTGATTTTTAGTTTGGAAAAAGCAGGAGGGATTCAACACAATCCCAAATTTAAAAAAAATAAGATTAGGCGACTTTCACATTAGCGGCAGGGGAGTACGTCTGACTATTCCAGGGGGATGAACAGCCTGTCGGATGTGTACTGCCGCTAGTTCTCCCACACTTCGTCCCTACTGACTATAATGGTGGCGGGGGCGGCGGTACGGCAGCAGCAATGCAGCGCACGGCGAGAGACAGTCTAACTGAAAGATCTGCATGTCATAGTTTAAGCCCGGGGAACCTCTCGCCATGCACTGCCTTAGCCATAGTCACCAACATTTATTCATCTCAACCACCAAACCAAAAATTATTAGTGTTTGAAAGTGAAATATTAGATTTAAAGTTACCGTTATAAAATCTGATTACATGCTTTTTTTTTTTTATACTGCAGCGCATGTTGGAGAAGGGCTATGACCTGACCCGCTCCCATGCAGAGAAATACGCCATTGTGCGCAGGCTCGCCTATGAGCTGTGGACGGACTACGACACACAGCACAAGCGTCTGGCCATTTAAAAAAAATTGTCAGATTTAAAGAGGAGGCACGCGGAAAGAATCCACGAAATACGGGACGAAAAATGCCCAGGTATAATGATTACTGAGTGTTGGAATAAAGATACAAAAGTAATGTAAATCATCTGTACATTTTTTTTTTTAGATTTTTTTCTAAAAGTAGTAAAATTTGTTATTATAGGTGTTCCTTTGCCTGCAGTCAGGCGCAGGCCTCCCAGACAGCAGGTGTGGGAGGCATCTGCGTCAGAGGAGGAGGAGGCCGGACCCTCAGGGCAACTTCATGCCCCTAGCCCCCCAGAGGAGTCAGAGGCAGGAGCGGAGGGTGGACCCTCACCCCAACCCGCCTCACCCCCTCAAGTGGCTGATAACGGGGACAAGGAGGAGGAGGAGGAAGAAGAAGAGGAGGAGCTCATCACCACCCCCCACAAGGAGAGTAAGTATGTGCTGTGGCTGTTTTCACTCACTCACTGTTCACACACGTGTCAGTTTAGTCTTCACCACAGACACACTTTTTTGGAGCAAACAATAGGCTTGTTAAAGCTTTATTAATAATCTTTCTTCAGCCCACACATATTGGAGAACCTATAGTCCCACACTTACAGTTCCGTACAAGCGGGATAACAAAGAAGTACTATCTCAACCCTCTTTACAGTCTTCCAGAGGTCTGGTTCCCCTCTAGGATTGTTCTGCGTTCCAATCGCCTAGCCAAACGGTACTTTACCAGCCTTTTTAACCACAATGTTATGAAAACCGCAAGATGTAGTACGGGTGTGACCTGTCCCACCCAATGTCTCTGACTATTAAAACCCAGGCCCCAAATAATTTCTAAAGAAAACCTCCATGAAACCTATTGTTACAGCCATACTGATTCACCGAGGCATACATTCCCACATTCCCATTGAGACATACCGAGCAGCCATGATTATTCCCCAAACTCGGACCAGATATTGTTGTTGTCAACCCAAATAAACGGGTATATTTGGGGGGGGACCCCAAAGTGGGCGGAGATACCATTGGCTAATGAAAATTTAGCTATTTTCTATACGCTACTCCTCCCACAGTTTTAGGAGTACAATTAACAAACTTTGCTTGTGCTTTGTTAACCGATCGGCCCCTAACTGGAGCGGCCCCCCGGAGACCCCATTTTGTCCAATCGACTTTCATAGGAAAACTATTAAGTTTTGTCACTCCTTCAGCTTTCAAGTTAAAGTCACCAAACTTGTGTCACTTATTCATGGGGTCACCCTGAAACTTTGTGTCAAATTTGGGGGAAATTAAATAGTGGGCAGAGCCACAAACAACCAAACAAATTTTCACTGTTGACTTCAGTGTGAAAACGTTAAAAAGCTGTCATTCCCACGGTATTTAAGCCAGGGTGCCCAAACTTGGCACTGTGGGTTACTAATTGACTGGGATTAAAATTTATAAAAAAGTGGGTGGAGTCTACACTGCCCAATCAAATTTCAGGCATTTGTTTAAAGGTGGGAAATCAAACTGCCGCTGCCTCTTAGACTTTTATTGTCACAGTCTTCAAACTTTGCAAAGTTGGTCACTGCATGACTGGGATTAAAATTCAAAAAAGTGGGTGGAGCCACCAACAGCCAATCAGATTTTAAGCCAACATCATGTGGTTTCTTCAGAAACGACACCGTCTATTTTATTTATTGTTTTTATTTTTTTACAGTATTAAAACAAATGGAGTTAAAAATAAAGAAGATGGAGAGGGAGCAACAGGCTGAAATGAAGGCCTTCCGGGAGCATCATCTCCGGAAGATGCGGGAGATGAAGCTCCAGTTCTCAAATGGCATGAGAGAAATGGAGGAGAAACATGCCAAGGATGTGGGGGATTTAAAAAATATGGTTAAAGCTATGAGGGCATTGCCCTAATAACATTTTTGCAATAGTTTTATTTTATTTTTTTATAATTATATTGTTTATTTTATTTTATTTTTAATTAAAAAACTTTAAAGTTTTCACTATAATGGTTAAACATTTATTTTTTAGTAAAGGCCCCTAGAGTACATTCCCAAACTAATCAGTATCCTGACATACAGCATCCGCAGGTATATAGAAATAGGGTAGTATGAGGCCTACACATAACTCAAATGGATCACGATAGTAGTAGTCATTGGTAATGGTTGTGTATTAAATATTAAGTACAAAGCAAAGCATTCTAATAGTCCAGAGTTACATTCAAAATACATTTTTTGGTTAATTTTCCTAGTAACTAAATTATTTTATGTAGTAACATAAATTTCAAATTATCGTGAATAATAAATGTATTTTTTCATCAAACAATTAACTACTAAAATACAAAACTCGAACAGAGTAATGATAACTACAAAAAACCTTGTTTGATTTGTCAAATTAGCAAAATTATAAACTTTTACAAATTCAAAAAATTTCTTTACAATCAAATCTTGTTATCAGAACTATAAAACAAAAAGAAGGAACAATATTGGAACAATAAAATGGTAGGGGTAAGAACTAACCAGCATGGTTCTTCGATAGCGTCCAATTTTTTTATAACTTGCATGTTGTAGCATTGCTTCCGCCGTACACATAGAAACATATGATTGATTACATGACTATGATTATATGAATTCTATAACCGGTGACATGTCTCCAAGAACATCATATAGTACACAGTTTATACTTAAAATCTTAAAGCAGTGGTTATATATAATTAGCATGTGCAAATCCTCATTACATAATTGCCAATAAGTGACATAAACAAGAAAAGTACCTATACATATTTACATGTTGCTACACAGCTCCATTCACAAAACCGGATTTCCACACGGATGAGTATAACGCCAGTCACACCCAACCATGTAGAGAGGTCAACACAGAAGTCAGCCATCCCTCCCAGAACGACAGACAACACCGTGTTGGATCCTAAATCCGTATGACAACAAAAAAAAAAAAAAAAAAAAAAATATATAGAAATTTTCGTAGGTTCATCAATCAGTCCTGTACAATGCCAACTGCACAAGACCTTTTGACAAGGGAAAGCCACATGTGGTCCGCACCATGCTACAGCGTGAACCACAACATAGCCACCCCAAACCACACTTAATTAAAAATAAAAAATAATAAAATAAAGTGAAATCATTTCATTTTGTGAATGAAGCCAAACAACGCTAGATAAAATGTCTTTTTAAAAAGATTATTTAAATTAATATTTTTATGTTGAAATATTGACAATACATAAAGAAGCTGAGCACATGCGAGAATACGAAACATGCAAACCAGGTTAAGAGAATTCATAATTCTATACTTGTTAAAGTGCAAAAGATAAAATCAGGTCCATGATGGTTGTCTACGCACGATCAGGACATACAGCATCTAGAGTTAACACAGTACTAGAATGCTGACTCATAAGTTTCCATTTGTAACTAGGCAGAATAACGCCAGGCACTGGCAGGTAAGTACACTTCCAGTTTATAATACAAAATTAAATAACCCAATCAAAATTTTACTTTAAAAAAAGTGTGAAGGTCTGGACTCTATGATTATTCCTTGTGCGATCAAATGTCACTCAAAATTTTCATGACATGCAGCAGCATCAACGGTAGGATTTAGGGAGTGGTGTATTATCAGGGCAACATGTAGCTAGGTCCGATTCGGCTTCACAGGCAGCAGCAGACGTTATGTTAAATGGATCAAATATAAGTCAAATTTTTCATGACATGCAGCAGCATCAACGGCAGGATTTAGGGAGTGTTGTATTATCATGCCAACATGTAGCTAGGCCCGATTCGGCTTCACAGGCAGCAGCATATGTTATGTTTAAAGGATCAAATATAAGTCAAAATTTTCATGACATGCAGCAGCATCAACGGCAGGATTTAGGGAGTGGTGTATTATCAGGGCAACATGTAGCTAGGCCCGATTCGGCTTCACAGGCAGCAGCATATGTTATGTTTAAAGGATCAAATATAAGTCAAAATTTTCATGACATGCAGCAGCATCAACGGCAGGATTTAGGGAGTGGTGTATTATCAGGGCAACATGTAGCTAGGCCCGATTCGGCTTCACAGGCAGCAGCAGACGTTATGTTAAAAGGATCAAATGTAAGTGAAAATTTTTGTGACATGCAGCAGCATCAACGGCAGGATTTAGGGAGTGGTGTATTATCAGGGCAACATCTAGCTTGGCCCGATTCGGCTTCACAGGCAGCAGCATACGTTATGGTAAAAGGATCAAATGTAAGTCAAAATTTTCATGACATGCAGCAGCATCAACGGCAGGATTTAGGGAGTGGTGTATTATCAGGGCAACATGTAGCTAGGCCCGATTCGGCTTCACAGGCAGCAGCAGACGTTATGTTAAAAGGATCAAATGTAAGTCAAAATTTTCATGACATGCAGCAGCATCAACGGCAGGATTTAGGGAGTGGTGTATTATCAGGGCAACATGTAGCTAGGCCCGATTCGGCTTCACAGGCAGCAGCAGACGTTATGTTAAAAGGATCAAATGTAAGTCAAAATTTTCATGACATGCAGCAGCATCAACGGCAGGATTTAGGAGTGGTGTATTATCAGGGCAACATGTAGCTAGGCCCGATTCGGCTTCACAGGCAGCAGCAGACGTTATGTTAAAAGGATCAAATGTAAGTCAAAATTTTCATGACATGCAGCAGCATCAACGGCAGTGGGATCAACGGCAGTGTGGCGGAACCAACCT
The DNA here is from genome assembly GCA_033119425.1 of Bufotes viridis. NCBI lineage: Eukaryota > Metazoa > Chordata > Amphibia > Anura > Bufonidae > Bufotes > Bufotes viridis. The sequence goes on along the minus strand of CM065589.1, from coordinate 415,852,031 downwards.
GGCCAATGGGTGCTTGAGAAGCCTTGTTGCCAGCTTCTTGATCTTGACCCAGGATTATGGCCCCTCTCATCAGCCCATGCTAAAATTAAACCACATGGTGATTTGACTGTGTTTGTGGCATCTGAGCACTGTTTGGATATATTGAGCGCTCAGATCCAAGCCATCTGGGGATATGTTAAATGTCTGTGTGTACTGTAAAGGGTGGGACATTGTGTATTAAATAGTGATGTCTGTCCTATTGTCCCCACATGTGTATTGGCGATTTCCCTTTGTCCTGAGAGATAATTGAATGACTCCTCTGTTGTCTCCAGGACAGAAGACATTGTTTAAAACTATGTATTCTCCTGCCTGTGATAATTGCATCAACCCATTGTGTAAGGTAATTGTATCACAGGCAGAGGGGAGAATTTCGTAGGGGAGTGTTTAAACTGTAAAGCTGTAAAGGATTGTCTGCTTGGTCATGTTCTCAGTTCCCAACCAGGATTTCAGAAGTGGTCTATTATCATGGCCACATGTAGCTTGGCCAAATTCAGCAGCACAGGCAACAGCAGACATTATGTTTAAAGGCCCAAATGTAACTCAACATGTTCAAAACAAATTCATAATTAAAAAATTAAATTAATATATACATGATACAAACTAGACAAACAATATTGATCAAATAAATATCAATAAATAACTAAAAAAAGTAATTCATATAAAGTTAAAAACACAGGGAACAATTAAAAAACAACGGGATTTGGGAGGGAGAGCACAGAAGAGGGATGGACAAGGGACCCTTCAGCGCCCCGAACCGACAGCGGGGGCCATAAAGTCACTGCCGATCCAGGACTCATTCATCTTAATGAATGTGAGTCTGTCCACGGAGTCTGTGGACAGACGGGTCCGCTTGTCTGTGACCACCCCACCTGCCGCGCTGAATGCCCGCTCAGACAGTACGCTGGAGGGGGGGCAAGATAGTGACTCCAGCGCATACTGAGCGAGCTCACGGCAGGTGTCCAGCCTGGCAACCCAGTACTCCATGGGGTCGTCGGTGGTCATGCTGTCAGAAGCACCGACCGACCCCATGTAGTCTGCCACCATGCGGGCCAGCCGCTGGTGGTGACTGATGCTGCTGCTGCTGGTACTGGGTCGCGCAGACTGGTAGAAGAGCCTCATCTCACCCAGAAGGTCACCTGCTCGGCTGGTGCTGCTGGTGCTGCTGGTGCCAGCCGCCTGCTGGGTGAGATGGGCAGGGAGAACTGGAGCTTGAGGCCGAGGGTTTGCCTCTTCCAGCCGGTGGATAAGACAGGCCCGCAATTTTTCGAGACGGGCCTGCCTCCGGCTGGCTGGGATGAACTGCTCCAGTTTCCCCTTGCAGCGAGGGTCTAAAAGGGTGGCCAACCAAATGTCTTCCCTCTCCTTAAAATTTTTGATCCGGGGTCCCTCCTGAGGCATCGCAGCATATGGGCAGCCATGGGGAAGAGCACAGCCCGCTGTGACTCTTCACGACTGCCCGGGACCATGACCTCTTGGTCCTCCTGCTGCTCATGCTGCTGCTCCCGGTCGGAGATGCCCCACCCCGGACTAACGGTGCCCCCAGCACCGGCTCTCCCTCCTGACCAGGCCCAGACTCCTGGACGTACACTGATTCCTCCTCCTCCTCCTCGTCCTGGGCCTGGTCCTGGTGGAGCAAGGCCACCTCATCTTGCTCCACCAAGGCACTCTCCCCAGCTTCGAGCAGGCGATCTAGTGTCCTGTCCAGCAGGAACACTAGGGGGAGCACGTCATTCAGACCGACATGCTCCCCGCTGACCATCTTTGTCGCCTGCTCGAATGGGGCCAGCACGTGGCAGACCTGCTGTATCTGCCCCCACTCCGCATTTGTGATGTAGGGGAGTGGGTGTGATGGCCCTGAAGTGCCTAGGTCCAGCAGGTATTCCCTCACCGCCTGTCGCTGCTCCCACAACCTCTCCAGCATGTGGAGGGTGGAGTTCCACCGCATCACACTGTGCACAATCAGCCTGTGGTGGGGCAGGCTGTTGTCCCTCTGTAGTTTGGACAGGGACGCGGCGGCAGTTGGGGAGCGTCTGAAGTGGCTGGCAATCCTACGTACCCTCAGCACAATGTCACTCAACCCTGGGTACGTACGAAGGAACTTCTGTACCACTAGGTTGAGGACATGTGCCATGCAGGGCACGTGGGTCAGACTGCCAGCATGAAGGGCAGCGAGTAGGTTGCTGCCGTTGTCACAGACAACCATACCTGCTTGGAGCCTTCAGGGTGTCAGCCACTTCTGAACCTGAGCCTGTAGTGCGGACAGAACATCAGGTCCAGTGTGTTTCCGGTCCCCTAAGCTCACAAGCTGGAGCACGGCCTGGCAGCGGATGTGCCCCACACTTGCGTAGCAACGGGGACGCTTGTTGGGGACTCAGTGGCTGTGAGACAGTGGCTGCGGGAGCAGCAGTTCTCCCTGGACATCCCGGGCGGCACCACAAAATCAGATGCCGCCAATCCCTCCCCGGCGCCTCGGAGGGACACCCAATGGGCTGTGAAGCTATATAGCGTCCCTGCCCATGCCTGCTGGTCCAGGCATCCATTGTGAGATGCACCCTGTCGCTGACAGCATGATCCAGCGACAGGGATACATTCCGCACAATGTGCTGGTGAAGGGCAGGGACGCCGGTCCTGGCAAAGTAATGGCGGCTGGGCACACGCCATCTGGGTTGGGCCTGCTCCAACATCTGCCTAAATGGATTGCTATCCACCAGATTGTAAGGCAGCAGATGTTGGGCGATAACCCTTGCCAGGAGCCCATTGAGTGAACGCATGCGACGGTCCCCGGGGCGTAGGGCGCGGTGCGTTCAAAAGCATCTGCAATAGATGGCTGGCGCCGGACGGCAGAGGAGGGTGCAGTGGAGGCAGAGGTATGGCTGCCGGTACCAGTACCTCTATTAGAGGGAGCGGGGAGTGGGAATGAGTTGGTGGAACGGGTTGGGGTGGCTGCAGTACAGTGGCAGGAGCTGCTGTCTCCCGCACACTGCTGGTGGCGCTGCTGCTTTGACCACCCCGCATCTGTTCCCACTCCCGCCAGTGGTTGACCTCGGATGTGCTGGTTGAGGGCCGTGGTACCCAGCCAAGCCATAGATCTCCCTCTCCTCACCCTGGCATTGCACAGCTTACAAATGCCAACTGTGACATCATCTGCTGCCAGGGTGAAGTAAGCCCAAACAGACGACTTCCGCACAGACCTCCTGTCAGATGGAGTGGTGCTGGCTTGCGCCTGTTCGGGCTCGGTGCGCACAGGTGGAGCTGGCTTCTGCTGCCTACTCCTGCTGCCATTACCAGTGGAGCCCCTGACACTGGGCTCCCTGGTGACCTGGCGCACCATTTGCCTTGGGTGCCTACCTTCATCGGTGCTGCCGCCACCTGACAAAGGAGGTGGCACCCATTCGGGGTCACCCTCCTCTTCACCCCCTGATATGTCAGACCCAAGGCCAACCTGTGGTGGACTGACGGGAACAGCTGACATGGAGCCCCTGACCGGGCTCCGCTGTCCCCTTGCTGGCGCCTGGGTCAGAATAGGTGCAGGGGTTGTGTGGCTAACACCACCTGCACCAGTTGGAAGGGATTTCATAGGGGGATTTATAGGCCTCTCCTCCTCCTCATCCCCAATCCCTTCCAACAGGTCCTGCCCATCCTCAGGGCTGAACAGTATTTCCGCCTCCTGCATTGCATCCCCCAAGATGTCCCTCTCAGTCTCAAAGTCTTCAAACATGAGAGGGGACAATTCTTGGGAGCTGGGGGTTGGTTCTACAGGAGGCGGTGTGCTGCAGTTGCTGGCAGCCGGGGCAGTGGACTCTGTAGCACTCGAATCGGCCACGAGAGCCAAGACAGCCTCTGCATCCTGGGAAGTAATGGGCCGGCTGCCACTTATGAAAAAGTCACGGATCAGGCGGACACCCCTGCCACCTGCGCCTGCCTGTCCGTGGCTTGATGAGCGGCCCCGTGCTGGGAGTGGTCCAGCGCGGGAACCAACTCCCCAGTTACCCCGACCACGCCCACGACTGCCTGCACGGCCCGGTACACTCATACTGGGGATTAGGGGAAAACTTTATTGGGGTGGGGACGATGGGTGAAAAATGAAAGGACGAAAACTGTAACACACGACACTAAACACGTAAAGCTATCAAACCTAAGACTAAACTAACAGACACAGAGACAAAAAAACTTTTTTTTTTTTTTTAACGGAGGACTGACAAAACTACACTAAACACAAAAAACGTAAAACTTTAAAACTTTTTTTTTTTCCTAAGACAGACACTAACTGACACAGAGACTAAAAAACGTTTTTTTTTAACGGACGACTAACAAAACTACACTAAATGCCAAACACTTAAAACGTACACTCTTTATTTAACCTAAGACAAACAGTAACTGACACACAGAGACTACAAGATGGGTTTTTTTTTTATGTAAGACAGAAAAAACTACACTAAACACATAAACCTATAAACTTTTTTTTGTAGTTTTTATTGTTTTTAAACCTAAGACAGACACTGACACACAGACAAAAAAAAAGTTGTTTTTTTTTTAACGGAGGACAGACAGAACTAGACTAAACAAAGAACATATAAAACTTCAATTTTTTTTTTTTTTTCTTAAACTAAACACAGACACTAACTTAGACTAAAACACTTTTTAAAATTAACAAATAATGAAAAAAAATAAATAAATAACACACTAACTGGACAGACACTAACTGACAGACAAAACAGGCAGATAGACCCTACACTATACTATATCAGTAACTAACCTAAACTACAGGTTACTGTTCTGCCCTGAAAAATCTAAACTTTACTATTCCCTAACTGTAGCCCTAATACCTAACCTAAACTATCAAGCACTATCTATCTATCTATCTATCTATCTATCTATCTATCTATCTATCTATCAGCTACCTACCTAACTCAATGCCCTACACTTAAAGGGGTATTCCCATTTTAATGATCACTGTTAAATCTGTTAATGATGTAACAGTGATCATTTTTGTAAATATAATGTATTAGCAAATTCCCACCCTTCTTGATAAAATGATTCCCCTCTGACCTTATTGTTGTCAGTGTGTCTCCCATAGTTACGGCCACCGCTCGCCTGCCGATTCCATGGGCCGCGCTTGCGCAGATGAACCACAGCAATCCAGTGGCCGGCCTCTCATTTCATTCATGAACGCGCAAGGCGCCAGGCGGCCGCGCATGCGCTGTTCTTTGTTCTCTTGAGCCGCTTCTGAAACAGAGCCGCACATGCTCTGTTAGCAGCACAGACTTCGGAGATAGTAAAGGCTAAACACTACACTCCTGCAAGGACCTGTTGACTTCACAATATCACGTGACAGCCCTAGGTCACGTGGGTCGGCAGCCAGCGAGCTCTGCTATCACAGGCAAATGTTTGCAGAGTAGGAAGATAAGGGATGACTGCTGAGAGGGGATAGTCTGTCAGTGCCTGAAAGGTAGACTTGAGTACTGGAAAGGGGCTGAGAATTGTATGTATGGGAGGGAGATTGTATAAAAGGGTCTGTGTGAGATTGTATGGGGAGTTTCTTTTTGGGATTGTATGGAGGTACTCTGTGTGAGATTGTATAAAGGGTCTGTGTGAGATTGTTTGGCGGGGGCTGCTTGTAATATTGTATGGGAGGCTTTGTGGGATTGTATGGAGAGAGGGGCTGCTGTGTGGGGTTGTATGCCGAGTGGGGGAAGCTGCTGTGTGCAATTGTATGGAGATGGGGGGCTGCTGTGTGCGATTGTATGGAGATGGGGGGCTGCTGTGTGCGATTGTATGGAGATGAAGGGATGCTGTGTGCGATTGTAAGGAGATGGGGGGCTGCTGTGTGCGATTGTATGGAGATGGGGGGCTGCTGTGTGCGATTGTTTGGATATGGGGGGCTGCTGTGTGCGATTGTATGGCGGGGGCTGCTGTGTGCGATTGTATGGAGATGGGGGGCTGCTGTGTGCGATTGTATGGAGATGGGGGGCTGCTGTGTGCGATTGTATGGAGATGGGGGGCTGCTGTGTGCGATTGTATGGAGATTGGAGGCTGCTGTGTGCGATTGTATGGAGATGGGGGGCTGCTGTGTGCGATTGTATGGCGGGGGCTGCTAAATAGACAGATGTAGCAGAGCTGTTTATGAGGCAATTCAGCCACAGTGCTGGTGGTATTGGGGAAATTGACAGATGTAGCAGAGCTGTGTCAGAAGCGATTCAACCACAGTGCTGGTAGGGGACTGGGGAAGACAGATGCTTTTGGGCTGATGTATATTAGTGAATTATTGCTTTGCTACACAGATTGAGTTTGTAAAAGATAAGACTGGATAAGGTTCTGTGTGTAAGACTGTATTTTAGACTGCAGGACAGCAATAAGTTACTGTCTACTTAGCAGGGGCAGGGGCCTCACAGACACTGCAGGCTGATGACTCATACTATCCACATGAACGAGCACAGCAAGGAGTGTGATGTCATAAGGAGGCGTGACCGGCCTTCACTCAAACTGCCTAAGCCCGCCCAGCCTTAGCAGCAGAAAACCAGGAAGTGAACAGCAGAGCTGGCTGAGGTGAGGATGAAATAGCAAGATATACCCCTTTAACCCTGCACTGAACCCTATCTGCTACACTAGGCCCTAACACTAACTATATTTTTCTCCTAACTCTACTAAACTATCTAAAATTATTTTGACCCTATCAGCTATAAAACTAAACTACATTATTCCCTAATCACTACCTGAAACTAACTAACTAGAATATTATAAATTAAATCGAGATTATATAAAACGCACAGCAGACAAAATAGCACAGCTCCAAGCTCCAACAAATCCAACACAACAAAATGGCTGCTGGGTGATGTCGTCACTTATATAGTGAAGGGGTAGTCTAGTTTCCTATTGGTTGCTAGGGATGTTGCTAAGTTGTGACATAGCCTTCTTATTGGCTATTCAAGCTAGGAGAAGGGAGCGAAAATGATAATGATGAGTCACCTCATACATTGTAGAGAAAAAAAAAAAAAATTCGCATGGAGAATATATCACTATATTCTACATATTCAAAAATTCTAACAAACAAAACCTGTATGAAAATAGCCTGATGCCCCTACGCAGTTACAAAAATGCAAATATTGCATTCTAAATTACTCTAATTACTGAATACTGATGTATAATTATCCTCTTTACTGTATTTTATGTCATGCGAAAATTCGGCAATTACATATGCGCGTGAATCGGATCGCATAAGGGCAGTATACTATTAGGTTGGCTTGTTGGGTCGAATATAGAGAAGATAGCGAATATACTGCTATATTCGCAATATTCGCCTATTCGAGTAGACCAACCAAGATAACCCATTGAATGAACACAATATCATACTGCCCTTGTGCGGTGTGATTCACGCGCATATGTAATTGCCAAATTTTCGCATGACACAAACTATCTTACATACAGAGGACAATTATAAATCAGTAATGAAAATTGTTACTGTGATGTATAATTTGCCTCTTTATGTAGGAAACTGTTTTTTTCCCTCATGCGAAAAATCGGCAATTACATATGCGCGTGAATCGCACCGCATAAGGGCAGTATACTATTAGGTTGGCTTGTTGGGTCGAATATAGAGAAGATAGTGAATATACTGCTATATTCGCAATATTCGTCTATTCGAGTAGACCAAGATAACCCATTGAATGAACACAATATCATACTCTCTAATGCTGTGCGATTCAGGCGCATATGTAATTGCCGATTTTTCGCACTACACAAACTATCTTACATACAGAGGACAATTATAAATCAGTAATGAGAATTGTTACTGTGATGTATAATCTGCCTCTTCTTGTAGTAAACTGTATTTTACATCATGCGAAAAATCGGGAATCACCTATGCGCGTGAATCGCACCACATAAGGGCAGTATTATATTGGGTTCATTCAATGGGTTATCTTGGTTGGTCTACTCGAATAGACGAATATTGCGAATATAGCACTATATTCGCTATTTTCTTTATCTTCGTCTATTCGACCCAGCAAGCCAACCTAATAATATACTGGCATTATACGATCCGATTCACGCGCATATGCAATTGTCGATTTTTTTTTCCGCATGACGTAAAATACAGTTTCCTACATAAAGAGGCAGATTATACATCACAGTAACAATTCTCATTACTGATTTATAATTGTCCTCTGTATGTAAGATAGTTTATGTCATGCGAAAAATTACATATGCGCGTGAATCGCACCGCATAAGGGAAATATACTATTAGGTTCATTTCATGGGTTGTCTTGGTCGTCTAGGTCATACTCATAAGATCTAAGTTGAATTCGCATTGCGATTAATATAACCTGTAATACTCGCATAGCGAATTCAACTTAGAGCTGGGTTCCTAAAGGTTGGCAATGGCTTGCTAGAATATTACGATTATAACGAATTCACGAATGTAGCACTATATTCACAATCTCCGTTATATTCCAGCAAGTAGTAAGTTCAACCAACCATTAGGAGCTCAGCTCAAAGTTTAATTCGCCATGCGAGTATATTTTCGCATCGCGAATTAAACTTTGAGTTGAGCTCCTAACGGTTGCATTGCTACAATTGACGAAGATTGAGGATATAGCACTATATTCTCAATCATCTTCTAGCAACAACCATGAAGAACCCAGATCTAAGTTTAATTTGCGATGCGAACATATACTCGCATTGAGAATTAACGTCAGAGTTGGGTTGATGGATTCCCATTTACAATGAAAACATGATTCCTTCCTGCTTAACTTGCTTGTGGCCCAATGACTCATTGGCCCACAAGAAGGAAGCAGGGACAAGTCCTGTTTTTGCTTTTCAGATATTGGAAAATGGCGAATATTCGAATTAGCGAATATATAACATCATATTCTAAATATTCGCAAATTATCGAAGTTGCGATATTCGCGATAAAAATTCGCAATTCGAATATTCGCGCTCAACACTAGGTTTAACCATGTGCGGCTATTGTTCGCTGGTTTTGAACTGAACAGGGAAAGGGACATAACAGACGACAATGTAGATGCTTTCCTTGGAACTATTCTTATACCTCCTTTCAATATCTTATACATCTGTTCATTTTCATACAAGGTAGGAATACTCTGCATTATAATTTGTTTGATTCTATCATATTGCCGGCTATACTGTACATCAAAACCATGGTAGGAATATTTTCAACCTTATATATTTCACCCTTAAAATTGTGTTACTTGAGATGGGTTTACGGTAGGTGGACATCTCAATAATTTGACATGCAATTACCGTTAGGGTTAGATCCAAGAAATTAACAGTACTGGGGTCTGAATAATAGGTAAATTACAAATTATATGGATTGCTATTCAGATATTCCATAAAAGAGGGTGTGGCAGGCACATTACCGCTCCAAATAAGGAGCAGAAATGACATCTGTGGAAAGGCAGACAAAACCCGATTGCCATTTTTTCTGGAAAAAAACGTTTTAATACCGCATTGGTGTCCTTCAAATATCCTGGTATTCTGACTACCAAAGGCTGTAAAACCAAATCCAGCCACTCCCCCAATCTTTCCAGGATTGACCCTATTCCGGACCAATGGGGCGCAGTGGTGGTGGCACCGGGCCTTTATGGACTTTCGGCAGTGCATGCATTATTAGGGCTGGATTGCTGACTGACAAGTAAAGCCATTCTTTCTGGCTGAATACACCTAGGTCTCTACCTCTGTTAACAATTAGTGTAGTGTAATCAATTCCAGCCGGATAATTTATTAGGGCTAAAAGGAACTGTAGTTCTGAAAGCACCTTTGCCCAAGAATGTGATATTATTTCCTCTAGATTACAGGATCGGAGTTACCCTAGGTGGATGATCTCACGTGGTAAAAATATAGCTCTTAGAAAAAACCGCAAAGATCTGCTCTGGAAAACGAAAGGGTCCAACAAGGTTGAAAATATTCCTACCATGGTTTTGATGTATAGCCGGTAATATGATAGAATCAAACAAATTATAATGCAGAGTATTCCTACCTTATATGAAAATGAACAGATGTATAAGATATTGAAAGGAGGTATAAGAATAGTTCCAAGGAAAGCTTCTACATTGTCGTCTGTTATGTCCCCATCCCTGTTCAGTTCAAAACCAGCGAACAATAGCCGCACATGGTTAATCCATGTGGGCTTTGTTCGTTGTGGAGGACATCCATTCAAGACATGCAGGTATGTCATTCCCACTAAGGTTTTTCAGGACACTGACCATGGTTCTAGCTATGCTGTCAAATCATATATTAATTGCAATAGCACAAATTTTGTATATATCATTAAGTGCATACAATGTGATTTACTATACGTAGGAAGCACAACTAGAAAACTTAACTATGTCAGCAATGAATCCAGCTTAAACGTATCAGGAGCAGCTAAACATTTCATAGAAAAGCACAATAGGAATGTCAGTATGTTTCAAGCTTTTGGCATTGATAGGGTGAAAACTCCACCCAGAGGGGGAGATACAGAACATAAAGTCTGACAAAGGGAAGCTTATTGGACCTTTTGCCTAAAAACACGTTTCCCAAAAGGGATGAATTACAAAAAAGAGCTCATGTATTTTTATTAGCGGGATTGATGTCAACTGAAAATAAAAAGTTGTGTTTTTTTTTTTTCTTCCTTCAGGCCTCTCCAGACTCTCCTGAAGTTAGTTAATTTGGCTATGTTTGGCATGGAAACAAATGTGTGTTCACACATTGTGTTTTTTCTTATTATCAGAATTTTTTTGTATATGTCAAAAATGTTACCAGTAAAACATTTGTTAGTCTATTATTTATATATGTATTTGTCACTTGGGTGGCACACTGTTTATTGAACACTGCAATTAATATGTTGGTCCCTGGCTGAGCCCAGTAGTACTACCTAATTATTTTACACCTGAGTTCTCTCTCCTCCTTTGAGGTTGGAGTCCGAACTCTGGGAGCGTTTAAAACTGAGTGAGTCAAGGTCCAACATGGAGTCACGATTAAGAGCAGGTGTGCTCGAAACGCATAGATGATCCTCTGCAGACCCACATTAGGAGGTTGGGATTCTCTTGCTGCACAAATGAATTTTTTGTACCATATTCAATAAAGGAACCAAAGAAAAATCTTTTTGAAAAGTGCTGGACGTGTTTATTGTCTTGGATATGCCAGGGATCTCATCTCACCAGTCCGTACACTGACCTTCATAGGATAATGCTATTTCACATGCATGAAGCTGGATAATTTAATATTGCCACAAAAGTTGATTTTTAACCTAATTTTTTCAATCCCTGTTGGCTGAGTGGGAGGGGGTGTGGCCTAACTCGATCGAGGTTTTGTCCTTTTGAGCAGCTCACTCTAAGACAGCAGCAATGTCCTGTCTGAGTGTGAGTTGCAGGGAGAAAATCACCCTCGCTCCCACCCCTGCAGCTGACAGAATTTGATTTCTTCATTTTGTCAATCTCAGTCGGCTGCGGAGGGGCTTGTCCTAATCAGATCGGAGGCGTGGCTTGGTGTGACCTGGGGACAGGGTTTTAAACGTGACTTGAATGGCCACCCTACCTGCCCCCTGAACTGTGACCTCCACAGCACTCTGCTCCTTTAACAGTGTTATCCTGACCCTTTAAAGTTGACCTGCAGCAGTGAAGAGAAATTGCTTGGTTGTTATGGAAACCTCAAGAAATTGGGTACTAAATGCTATTAAGCCACGGCTTTACTCTAATAGCGATTATCCTGGTGACAGATTTCCTTTGACCCTTTTAAGGACATAGGACGTATGGGTACGCCCTGAAGTCCTAGTCCTTAAGGACACAAGGCGTATCCATACGACCTGAAAAAAATCACATATATTAAAAAAAAAAATAATCACGCTAGGTACATGGTTCCTGCTGCGATCGTGCAGCAGGAACCATGTCCAAATGCCGAGGGAGGTCCTGTGACCCCTCCCCATATTGGAGATCGCTGCAAACCGCAGGTCAATTCAGACCTGCGGTTTTCAGCGCTTTTTGCAGTTTATGAGACTATGGGGATCAGAGACTTAAAAGTTGCGGTTTATTTGTTTTTTTTTGTCCTGCTCGAGATGGCCAGCGGGCTTTGCAGGGGGGGGTTGCGGGAGGCCCTGATGTTGTGCGGGCGGTGCGGGAGGCGGGCAGTGCGGCAGGCGGGATCCCCCACCCACCTCCTCTCTAAAAATCCATGGTGCTCTAGTGGTTTTAGCAGAGTGTCAACACATTGCTGGCACTCTGCAGATGCCAGCCGTTTAACCTCTTCCATACCGCGGTCCATACGGACAGCTGTATGGAAGGGGTTAACAGGGAGGGAGGCTGCTGTGCCCTTGCAGCCCCCAATTCTTGATGGGAGCACAGATGGGAGCACCCGCTGCTCTGTTCTGGCAGCGGGTGATGGTTACCATGGTAGCAGGACGCTCTCAAAAGGCGTCCTGCTTGCCATGGTAATGGCAAGTCTGATCTGACTTCTGCTAAAGGCAGAAGTCTGATCAGACTAAGTCTAAAGTACAAAATACAGTACAGTACACTATACAATGTACTGTACTGTATTACATAGACCTCAGACCCACTGGATATTCAAGAACCAAGTGGGTCTGGGTAAAAAACAAAAGTAAAAAAAAAGTGAAAAAAAAGTAAAAATAAAAAAACACATTTATCACTAAATAAAAATTTTAAAATAAAATACACTACACATATTATTTATCGCCGCGTCCGTAAAAACCTGCTCTATAAAAATATTACATGACCTAACGCCTCAGGTGAACACCATAAAAAATAAAAAAGTGTAAAAAAGCCATTTTTGTCACCTTAGATCACAAAAAGTGTAATACCAAGCCATCAAAAAGGCGTATGCCTCCCAAAATATTATTAATCAAACCGCCATCTCATCCCAAAAACATGAGCCCCTACATAGGACAATCGCCCAAAAAAAATAAAAATATATTGCTCTCAGACTATGCAGACATTAAAACATGATTTACATTATTGTGTTAAAGTAAAATAAATAAAATAAAGTACACATATTATGTATTGCCGCTTCTGTAAAAACCTGCTCTATAAAAATATCCCGTGATCTAACCCCTCAGGTAAATACCGTAAAAAAATTAAACAAAAACAGTGTAAGGAAGGTGGATTTTGCTGGACTGGTTTTTTGACACCATGTCCGATTTGAAGCCCCCCCCCCCCCCTTCCCGATGTACCCCTAGGGTAGGAACTCCATAAAAGTGACTCTATCTAAGAAACTACACCCCTCAAGGTATTCAAAACATTTTTTTTACAAACTTTGTTAACCCTTTGGCTGTTCCACAAGAGTTATTGGCAAATGGAGATGAAATTTCAGAATTTCAATTTTTTGTTACCTTGCCTCAAAAAAGTGTAATATAGAACAACCAAAAATCATATTTACTCTAAAATAGTACAAACAAAACTGACACTTTATCCTGTAGTTTCCAAAATGGGGTAACTTTTTTGGAGTTTCTATTCTAGGGTGGCATCAGGGGGGCTTCAAATGGGACATGGTATCTAAAAACCAGTCCAGTAAAATCTGCCTTGCAAAAAACATATTCCTTTCCTTCTGAGCCCTGCAATTTGGCCATTCAGTAGTTTACGACCACATATGGGTTGTTTCTGCAAACTACAGAATCAGGGCAATAAAAATAAAGTTTTGTTTGGCTGTTAAACCTTGCTTTGTTACTGGAAAAAATGGATTAAAATTGAAAATTAGCCAAAAAATTGAAAATCTGAAATTTTATCTCCATTTGCCATTAACTCTTGTGGAACACCTAAAGGATTAACAAAGTTTGTAAAATTAGTTTTGAATACCTTGTGGGGTGTACTTTCTTAGATGGTGTCAGTTTTATGGAGTTTCTACTCTAGGGGTACATTAGGGGGGCTTCAAATGGGACATAGTGTCTAAAAACCAGTCCGGCAAAATCTACCTAACAAAGACCACATGGTGCTTCTTTCTCTTTACGCCCTGCTGTGTGCCCGAACAGTACCTTATGACCACACATGGGTGTTTCTATAAACTACAGAATCAGGGCAATAAATATTGAGTTTTGTTTGGCTGTTAACCCTTGCTTGGTGATTTGAAAAAATGGATTAAAATGGAAAATTTTAAAAAAAATCGAAATTCTCAAATTTTATTACCATTTTCCATTAACTCTTGTGGAACACCTAAAGGGTTAACGATGTTTGTAAAATCAGTTTTGAATACCTTGAGGGGTGTAGTTTCTAGAATTGGGTCATTTTTGGGTTGTTTCTATCATGTAAGCCTCACAAAGTGACTTCAAACCTGAATTGGTCACTAAAAAGTGGATTTTTCAAAATTTCTGAACATTTTCAAGATTTGCTTCTAAACTTCTAAGCCTTGTAACGTCCCATAAAAATAAAATGGCATTCCCAAAATGATCCATACACAAAGTAGACATATGGGGAATGTAAATTAATACCTTTTTTGGGCAGGATTACTATGTATTATAAAAATAGAGAAATTGAAACTTGGAAAATTGCAAATTTTTCTAAATTTTTGGTAAATTTTTTGGATAAATAAAAATACATTTTTTTGACTCCATTTTACCAGTGTCATGAAGTAAAATATATGACGAAAAAAGATTCTCAGAATGGCCAGGATAAGTAAAAGTGTTTTAAAGTTATCACCACATGAAGTGACACTGGTCAGATTTGCAAAAAACTGGTCTGGTCCTTAAGATGTAATATGGCCGTGTCCTTAAGGTGTTAAAACTCATCTAGAGCAGTAAAGAAGCATGGCTGGGTTGTTATGTTTACCTGTAGTAAAACTGTGTGTGTAGAGACGAACTGTCAGCGAGCTTCTATTGGCTGATAAGGGTTATGTGACCAGGCTTCTAATATCTCAGGAACGATACATCCCAGAGAGCTAAGACCTGGTCTAAAACCTTCCAGGGCACCTGATATACATGTGTGCCAATTTGATTGTAAACCGATTGTAAATGAGACAGTGCCGATTCCTTTAGCGGACATACATACATACATACACTCAGCTATATATAATATATATATATACAGGTCACGGGTGATTGATTAATTAATATAAATAAATCCAAATTGAAATCAACTTGTAAAAGTAAAAAATAAGAATAAAGACTCACCCATTGTATTACCCTATAAGTGTCTAAAGTATAAGTATAAGTGGTAACCCTAAGGGGACGATTGTATTAACGCCTTTCCAGGTGGCTTAGATCACAAACAGCTGAAGGGGAAGGCTGCTTTAACTTCTCATATCTCCGTATTGAGAGCTACTATACACTTGGTTCTTGTCTTGAAAGCTGACAGTCTAAGCTTTAAAACAAGATCAGAGTCTCAGCATTATCTCCACAACATCAGGAGATACAGCTATTAGAATTTGGGTTAAGAACGAAAGCAGGGGAAACCTGCTTTCACTTTCACCTGTTATCATTCCCAACCTGATTTCTAATAGCTGTATTTCCTTATGTAGTGGAGATAATGCAGTGATTCTCATTTTGTTTTAAAGCTTAGACTGTCAACTTGCATGACCAAAACAATGTACCAGTACCAAAAATGTTAGCAAATATGAGCTGAAAATGTGAGCAAAGTGTTTTTTGGTGCATTTTTGCAGTAATTTTTGCTGAGTGTTTTAGTAGAAAAAATACAGTAACAGCTCCAGAGATTTAATGAAATTTTATGGAAATTATTTAACTACTTCGCTACCAGCGCTGTGCATGTACGGCACTGGAGCGAAGTGCAAACATGGCACCTCCTCGTATGTGCAGAAGCCGTCATAGCTGGTAGCCCTCCGCTGTTTCAGATTGTAGAGACCCTCGGCTAATGACCACGACTGGCAATAATGCCAATCGCGGTCATTAAAGCTTTTAGATGCTGTGATCAAGTGAGATGAGTGCAACTAAACTGTGAAAAAAACGGGCGCTCGCACTTATAGGCTTCTTATCGGCATCTGCAGCCAATGATGATGCCGGTAATTGATTTCAATGCGTTGGTTCTCTCTAAAGAGACCCAGGGCATTGAAGCTGCAATTCTTATTTTGGCCATGAGCAATTCTGTACAAGCTTCAAAATCATTTAAAAAAAGTTTTAATAAATGTAACGATATATAAAAAATAAAAAAATAAAAAAGTTTAATTCACCCCCTTTCGGTAGAATAAAAAAGAAATACATAAATAAAAAATATAAACATCATGTTCATCACCGCAACCAAAAATGCCGTACTATTAAAATATAAAAATATTTTTCCAATACGGCGAATGGCATAATGGAAAAATTGTCAAAATGGGCAATTAGCAATTTTTTTATCACTTCTCTTACCCCAAAAAAATTTGTCTCATCAGAGCCAACACATTTTTATACTGTATGGAGCGTTCGTTCCATACAGTATTGAAGCGAAGTTTTATGCGAATCGACTTCAGATGTTTCATCCGAAGTCGATTCGCTCATCCCTAATTGTAATCGTACTGACCCAGAGAATGAAGGGCACAGGTCAATTTTGCTACAAATTGAACGAAACCCCTATAGCGGTGGAGAATTGAGAATTTTTTCTCGCTTCCCACTACATTGTATGCTATATTAAAGGGTTCAGAGCTGAACCCGGACATACCTCATTTTCACCCAGGCAGTCCCGCTGACTTTCAAGCTCCGATGCTCTCCTTTGTCCTGCGCTGAATCGTGCAGGGCAAAGGTATTCCCTGGAGTTCCGGTGATGTACCGGGCTCTCTTTAGGGCTACCAGGAGGAGGCTTCTGCTAAGCACTGAGACTGGTGATGTCACTGGCACAAATGGATGGGCTTTAGAGCTGCCCTAGCCTGTAAAATGGCTGAACACTGCTGGGCGGAAGCCTGGCAGTGTGTTATGGTATGTAAAAGAGCCTTTGACCAGTGTAGTCCTGTGCAGGGCAAGGTAGAGCATGAACTGCTCTGATGCTAACATTAGGGAAGCAGCCTGGGGGAAATTATGGAAATGTCCAGGTTCAGCTCTGAACTCGGACAAACCCTTTAACCACTTCAGCCCCCCTAGCTTAAACACCCTTAATGACCAGGCCACTTTTTACAATTCTGCACTACGCTACTTTCACCGTTTATTGCTCCGTCATACAACTTACCACCAAAATGAATTTTACCTCCTTTTCTTCTCACTAATAGAGCTTTCATTTGGTGGTATTTCATTGCTGCTGACATTTTAACTTTTTTTGTTATTAATCAAAAATTACCGAAATTTTTGCAAAAAAATGACATTTTTCACTTTCTGTTGTAAAATTTTTTTAAAAAAACTACATTTCTATATAAATTTTTCTCTAAATTTATTGTTCTACATGTCTTTAATAAAAAAAAGTCCAATAAATGTATATTTATTGGTTTGGGTAAAAGTTATAGCGTTTACAAACTATGGTGCAAAAAAGTGAATTTCGGCATTTTGAAGCAGCTCTGACTTTCTGAGCACCCGTCATGTTTCTTCAGGTGCTAGAATGCCAGGATAGTATAAATACCCCCCAAATGACACCATTTTGGAAAGAAGATACCCCAAAGTATTCGCGGAGGTGCATGGTGAGTTCATGTATCATTTCATTTTTTTTCACAAGTTAGCGGAAAATGACACTTTCTGAGAAAAAAAAAAAGTTTCAATTTCTGATAACTTCTGGCAAAAAAAATAAAAATCTCCCACGGACTCACTATGCCCCTTAGTGAATACCTTGGGGTGTCTACTTTCCGAAATGGGGTCATTTGTGGGGTGTGTTTACTGTTCTGGCATTTTGGGCGGGGCTAAATTGTGAGCCGCCATGTAAAACCTAAAGGTACTCGTTGGAATTTGGGCCCCTTTGTGCACCCAGGCTGCAAAAAGTGTCACTCATGTGGTATCGCCGTACTCAGGAGAAGTAGGGCAATGTGTTTTGGGGTGTATTTTTACATATACCCATGTTGGGTGAGAGAAATATCTCTGTAAATTGTCAACTTTGTATAAAATTTTTTAAAAGTTGTCGTTTACAGAGATATTTTTCACACAAAGTATGGGTATATATAAAATACACCCTAAAACACATTGCCCTACTTCTCCTGAGTACGGCGATACCACATGTGTGACACTTTTTGCAGCCAAGATGCGCAAAGGGCCCTAAAACCAATGAGTACCTTTAGATTTCACAGGGCATTTTTACACATTTGGATTCCAGACTTCTTCTCACGCTTTAGGGGCCCCTAAAATGCCAGGACAGTATAAATACCCCACATGTGACCCCATTTTGGAAAGAAGACACCCAAGGTATTCCGTGAGCGGTATGGTGAGTTCATGTAAAATTTTATTTTTTGTCACAAGTTAGTGGAATATGAGACTTTGTAAAAAACAAAATTAAAAAAAAAAAAAAAAAAATTTCCGCTGACTTGTGCCAAAAAATAAAAATTCAGTGGACTCACCATGTCCCTCACGGAATACCTTGGGGTGTCTTCTTTCCAAAATGGGGTCACATGTGGGGTATTTATACTCACCTGGCATTTTAGGGGCCCCTAAAGTGTGAGAATCCAAATGCATAAAAATGCCCTGTGAAATCCTAAAGGTGCTCATTGGTTTTAGGGCCACTTTGCGCATCTTGGCTGCAATAAAAATGTCACTCATGTGGTATCGCCGTACTCAGGAGAAGTAGGGCAATGTGTTTTGGGGTGTATTTTTACATATACCCATGCTGCGTGTGAGAAATATCGCTGTAAACAACAACTTTTTACATTTTTTTATTCAAAGTTGTCAATTTACAGAGATATTTCTCTCACCCAGCATGAGTATATGTAAAAATACACCCCAAAACACATTGCCCTACTTCTCCTGAGTACGGCGATACCACATGAGTGACACTTTTTTGCAGCCAAGATGCACAAAGGGGCCCTAAAACCAATGAGTAACTTTTAGGAGGGCATTTTTACGCATTTTTCTTCTCACGCTTTAGGGCCCCTAAAATGCCAGGGCAGTAGAAATACCCCACATGTGACCCCATTTTGGAAAGAAGACACCCCAAGGTATTCCATGAGGGGCATGGCGAGTTCATAGAAGATTTTTTTTTTGGCACAAGTTAGTGGAAATTGATTTTTTATTGTTTTTTCTCACAAAGTCTCCCTTTCCGCTAACTTTTGACAAAAAGTTTAATTTTTCATGGACTCATTATGCCCCTCAGCGAATACCTTGGGGTGTCTTCTTTCCAAAATGGGGTCACATGTGGAGTATTTATACTGCCCTGGCATTTAGGAGCCCTAAAGCGTGATAAGAAAAATGCGTAAAATGCCCTCCTAAAAGGTACTCGTTGAATTTGGGCCCTTTGCGCATCTTGGCTGCAAAAAGTGTCACACATGTGGTATCGCCGTACTCAGGAGAAGTAGGGCGATGTGTTTGAGGTGTATTTTTACATATACCCATGCTGGGTGAGAGAAATATCTCTGTAAATTGGCAACTTTGAATAAAAAAATTTAAAAAGTTGTCGTTTACAGCGATATTTCTCACACCCAGCAGGGTATATGTAAAAAATACACCCCAAAACACATTGCCCTACTTCTCCTGAGTACGGCGATGCCACATGTGTGACACTTTTTTGCAGCCAAGATGCGCAAAGGGGCCCTAAAACCAATGAGTACCTTCAGGATTTCACAGGCCATTTTTACGCATTTGGATTCTCACGCTTTAGGACCCCTAAAATGCCAGGGCAGTAGAAATACCCCACAAGTGACCCCATTGTGGAAAGAAGACACCCCAAGGTATTCTGTGAGGGGCATGGCGAGTTCACAGAAAAAAAAAAAATTGGCACAAGTTAGCGGAGATTTTTATTTTTTTTACAGTCTCATATTCCACTAACTTGTGACAAAAATAAAATTTTGCATGAACTCGCCATACCCCTCACGGAATACCTTGGGGTGTCTTCTTTCTAAAATGGGGTCACATGTGGGGTTTTTGTACTGCCCTGGCATTTGAGGGTCTCCGCAATCATTACACGTATGGCCAGCATTAGGAGTTTCTGCGATTCTCCGTATATTGAGCATACGGGTAATGAGATTTTTTTCTGTTCAGCCTCTGCGCTGAAAAAAAAAAATGAACGGCACAGATTTCTTCATTCGCATCGATCAATGTGGATGAAAAATCTCTGCCAAAATCAGTGACTGCGGTGCAGTGGGCTGGGCGCTAACTAACTGGTGGTGATAGGGGACCCTTATGCCCCATTCACACGTCCGCAATTCTGTTTGCGGAACGGAATTGCGGACCCGTTCATTTCTATGGGGACAGACTTTGTCCCGCTCGGATCCGGAATTACGGATCCGCGCTCCGGGTCTGCACTTCCGTTCCGCAAAAATATAGAACATGTCCTATTCTTGTCCGCAACTGCGGACAAGAAAAAGCATTTTCTATATAGTTCTGGCAATGTGCGGATCTGCAAAATGCGGAAAGCACATTGCCGGTGTCCGTGTTTTGAGGATCTGCGGATCGGATCCGCGGATCGGATCCGCGGATCGGATCCGCGGATCGGATCCACGGATCCGTGAATCCACGGATCCGCAAAACACATATGGACGTCTGAATGGAGCCTTACAAGGGGTGTGATCAATGACAGGGGGGTGATCAGGGGGTCTAGATGGGGTGATCAAGGGGTTAATAGGTGAGGGGGTGGTGGGGGGGGTTAGTGTAGTGTTTGGTGCAACTTTACTGTGTTACCTGGTCCTCTGGTGGTCGATCCCAGCAAATGGGACCACCAGATGACCAGGTAGCAGGTATACCAGACGCTGTTCACAAAACAGCGTCTGGTATACATGTTTGATGCGATTTATATCGCATCTACAGCCTGCCAGCGATTGATCATCGCTGGCAGGCTGTAGTCTAACTCTCCAGACGCGCGTTCCTGTGAACGCGCGCGCGCGTTCACAGGAACTCACGGGTCTCGCGAGAGGACGCGCCGAGGCATCCACTCAGAAGATCCCGGCCGCCCGCAGGACGCAATCCTGCGTACGGCGGTCCGGGAGTAGTTAAAGGATATGAACACCTTTGTAAAAAAAAAATAAAAATTACACTAATTATTTATTTTGTGAAAATCATTTCTCCAATTGGTTCTATTTATCTATCTTTTTTCATTTTTATTCTACAACCTGCTGCCCTTCCTATGCACAGCAGGCTGCTCTCAGTGAGTTTACATAGAATCCGTCATCTGACTATCTATAACTCCGCCAGTGTGCACTCACACTCCCTCCTCTCCCTCCCCCCCCTCTATGATGGCCAAACAGTGCAGACTGTCAGCTGTAACATACAGCTGTCAGTCTGCTTTAAACTGCAGACACAACCATGGTCCTTAGGGACCCTATATGGAAGGGGCGAACCCTCGGGCTGATGCCATCCCCCCTTCCCCCACTGTGTAGAATGGCAGTCCACACCCCCATACCGTCCTCACCCCCCTAACAATCACCTTCATACAAGCCATCACTTCCCTCCCCTTCAGGATGGCCGGCGCGCAACAATCCCCCCCCCCACCCTTAAGGATGGCTGGCAATGGAACAAGCCCCCCTGCCCCCCCTTAATTCAGGATGGCCAGAATCTTTTGAGATTTGAGTTCTGTTTTTTGGGTCAATTACATTGTTTTTGGCATCACATTTTTCCTCTTATTTTCTGGTGGTTTTGTCGCTTAAATATGCATTTATTTGCCCTGCTTAAAAAATGCAAGTGCCAATGTGTGTTGTATTTTTTTTTAACTAGCAAAGGTTTCAGTTTGCCGCCCATGGACATCACAGATGCTACAAATTTATCAAGTAAAATAGTTGCATCTTATGCCGGCAAGCTTTTTGCTGGCATGTGAAAAGCTAGAATTTAATAAATGACTAGTGATGAGCGGGAGGTGCCATATTCGATTTTGCGATACTTCACAAATATTCGATTGAATATTCATCCTATATTTGTCAGAATCGAATATTCGTCATTATTCTATTTATCGCGAATATTATGTAATGTAATATTTGCGTATTGTGAATGAAACTTTGAACGGGGTATAACTTTCCTATTAGTTGGCTTGCTAGAATTAATGAAGATAAAGAATATATCGCTTTATTCGCATTGGTTATCTTTGTTCATTCTAGCAGCCAAGTAAACTTGCCTATACACAGCTCTAAGTTGGATGCGCAATGCGATACTATTAAGCAATATTACTCGCATTGCACATCTAACTTAGAGCAGGGTTTATGCAACTTACTTATTGTTTGGCTGGGTAGAATTAACCAATATGACGAATACAAAAATAGCGCTATATTCTCTATATTCGCTAACTCTAGCAAGCCAATAGGAAAGTTGCTTATACACAGCTCTAAGTTGGATGCGCAATGCAAGAATATTACCTACCCATTATTCTATTTTATTGCAAAAAATAGGCAAAGTAATATTCTCGCATTGTGCATACAACTTTGAGCTGGGTACAGTGAACTTTCCTATTGGCCAGCCAAACAATAGCAAAGTAAGTTGCATATACCCCGCTCTAAGTTGGATGAGCAATGCAAGTAATATTACTTAATATTCTCACATTGCACATCCAACTTAGGGCTGTGTATAGGCAAGTAAAGCCTTGCTAGAATTAACAAAGATTACGAATATAGCGTTATATTCTTTATCTTCATTAATAGTGAAGATAGAGAATATTTCGCTATCTTCGTTCTTAACGAATATAACAAATATGGCGCTATATTCTCTATCTTCGTTAATTCTAGCAAACCAACCAATAGAAAAGTTATACCCCGTTCAAAGTTTCATTTGCAGTACACTTCATTTTTTTCATTACATTATCATATTATTGCATTAAATAGTCATTTACACTTTTTTATTTCTCTCCTCACCATACACATTCCATCTCTTCACTACACCTATGTTGTCTTGCGGCCAACTATTTTGTAATCATTGAGTTATCACCCTGCAACACTCATCTCTTATCTATAACTTATTTTTATTATCGTTTGATTCCATTTCAGGCTCTCTGCTGACCATCCAATTTCTTTACTATCATATATTTTGTTTTTTTTCCAATTGGGGTTTACAGCATATGATTTTCTGTGTTACACACTTGTCCTGTCCATTCTGCCCTCACTCTGCTTGGTGGTTGCGGTGCGCCCGACTCTCCATGCATGCGCCGCGTTAGGGTTCTGCTCCCTTGATCTTGGAGGATGTAAGTCGCGTATTACCTGCATGACCCGCCTCATCCGGACTGTGGCGCACACTCATAACTGCAGTATTCAAGGTGGATTGCCGGGCGCCATGTACTGAGCAATCGCTTTATATATCATGAGCTAATTTGCATCTTTCAGGCTTTTTCTATTATTATACCAGCTTTGTTTTCACATTCTGGGATCATGATGCCCTTTGACCGTTTAAGGCTCAGCGGATTTTGTGTACATAAATAAAATTTAGTATTACTTCTTATCAGTCTAAGGCCTCATGCACACGACCGTATGTATTTTGCGGTCCGCAAACCGCGGATCCGCAAAATACGGAAGCTGCTCCGCGTTCTGTTCCGCAATTTGCGGAACGGAACGCGGGCCATTATAGAAATTCCTATTCTTGTCGGCAAAACGGACAAGAATAGGACATGCTCTATTTTTTTTGCGGAGCCATGGAACGGAGCAACGGATGCGGACAGCACACGGAGTGTGCTGTCCGCATCTTTTGCAGCCCCATTGAAGTGAATGGGTCCGCGCCCGAGCCGCAAAATATGCGGCTCGGACGCGGACCACAACAACGGCCGTGTGCATGAGGCCTAACTGTCTGTGTCATGTACATTCCAATACCTTTGTACTGGCATCCTTCTTGCTGACCACTGTTTTTGCACTTGCACTTTATTATACTGATCACGCACCATCAGTCCTGTTGGTTTTTTAATTGTTTTAATTGTCTTGTGCTTTGCTAATCATTGTTTTGTGTACTTTTCAATAAAATCATGTATTTATCCAGTGATTTTGAAGTCCTATGCATTTTGTATATTTATTGACCCATATATAGTTTTTTGGTAACAATAGGAAAGTTATACCCCGTTCAAAGTTTTATTCGCAGTACACAAATATTACGTAATGTAATACTCACGTACTGCGAGTGGAACCTTTAACGGGGTATAACTTTCCTATTGGTTGGCTTGCTAGAATTAACGAAGATAGAGAACATAGCGCTATATTCTCTATCTCCGTTAACGGTATCTTTGGTTCAGATTGAAAGTAAAACAAAAAACGAATATTCGTTTTTTACTAACATATAGCACTATATTGTAAATATTTGATAGTTAGTGAATTGCCGATATTCGTAAAAAAAAAAACGCTTTTCGAATATTTGCGCTCAACACTATAAATGACCCTCCCCCGCAGTTTAGAAAAGTGAAGCTGGTTTAAGCCAAATTTATCAACTGCTACTTTTTAAAAAAGTCAACCAAATTGCTTTCATCTTACTCCATTAAATGAATGATAAAATACTAGAGTAGCATCTCAAGACAGAAGTATTATACTGACAGATACACTAAATTTGTTAAGCATCATTTGACATTTGATAAAATTGGCACAAAATATAACCTAGGACTCCCGCAAAACAGACTTTAAAAATTTCCCTTGCAATAAATCTCCCTGTTACGGAAATAGTTGCAGATCCACTGTGCAAACTAACCAGTTTGACGTAGGGTGAGAATGAAAGAAAAAATTCCAATATACGTATCTTCCAAAATGCTGCAGTCCTTATAAGAGGTGGGTAGGTCTCTAGTCAACAAGTTTAAATATTAAATGGACCGCGCCGAAAGTACTTCTTTTCTCACACCAAAGGGAATACTCCTTGACCGATCTTTGACATCAAGCTCACACTGCTTCCTTTCTTATGTATCGATCTGTACAGATTGAAAGGAACCACACATAGTGAAGTATTGCCAGTTAAAACCTGCAGACACTCTGGAATTGCACTCACCGTGCTCTAGTTGTAACACTAGCATATCAAGATGTTTAAACACAGGTAACCGGCTTGCTTTCCTTCATCCTATATGGAAATAACTTCTTCCATAGTGAAGACCGTAACACAGCATATAAAATTCCAATTTTAATCTACTTACAAACTGGTGAATAAAATCACAGCGTATAATAAAAACAATCGCGTCTGCCCGACCCGGGTTTCGCTCCAAATGGCTTCGTCAGGGCGTTACTTCCTCTCACCTTCACCTCGCCCTAAAATATCCACTGACTTCCCTTCATTAATTAGTAATCACCTGATATCAAAGTTGCTGCCCGCATCGCTATGCAGTCATTCACACCAATGCCGACCATCTCCCGTGCGGCACCGCGTCCAGAGCAACAGATCCACCCCTACATAACCCAGAACTGCATCCTCGCAACCACATCCACAATTGCAGTGTGGTGCGAGCGCAGCGTCGGCTCTGCTACATCGCAGGATGCACTAAGTCAGCGCTGCTAAGCCAGAATTGCAAACAACTCAGCACTAGCAAATCTGAACTGCGCTCTGGCACTGCTACATCAGGGGGTCCCCACAGACACCTATGGGAATACCTAATCAGAACACATAGGGGAAAAAAGGTTCAAATTAAACTGGGTTTTAAATCCAGATCCACATTTAACCCCTTGGGTTGTAAACTTCCCATGTTATATATCCATTCTACTTCAGTTTGGTCTATCTTGTTCTCATAACTTCCTCCTCGCCAATGTTTTTTGACATGAGCGACTCCTGTAAATTTTAACCCCTTCGGGTCAATCTTATGTACATGTTTAAAATGTAGGGGTACCCCATGGGTTTCCATTCCTTTTTTTATATTATTTATGTGCTCTTGTACACGTACTTTTAGCTTCCTCATGGTGCGGCCGAACTCCCCCTGCAGCGAACTCATGTCGGAATCCTTCTCTAGTTGCCACTATAAACCGTGGCTATCTAATATACCCAAGGGACAGTTCAAACGCATTTTCCGCAACTGTACAGTTGTATTATATTAGACAGGTTCATTGAGAAGGGCTACAATAAAGGCGAATTGGAAAAACAATGTAAAGAGGTAGAAACAAAAGTTATGGTTAAAAAAGAAAAAACACACTTTAGACATTTGCAATAAGGAGAATAAATTTCAGTTTGCCTTTTTGACCCAATTTAGTGCCCAAGGACAACTCATAAAAAATGCGATCCAAAAAAATTGGAGTACATTAAAAAATGACCCCGTAATAGGGGATGAACTCCCAAAAAAACCTTGTATAATTTTTAAAAAAGCACCAAATTTACATTCCATTTTAGTGAAAAGTGCAATTCCTCCGGTAGATAAAAAAGGAAGAAAAAATCGATTTACCTGGTGCGGCTTCTGCTTGCCATGTAGGAACCGTACAAAAGAAATGAAAAAAGAACGACAAGCTGAGAAAGTCCATTCCAATCCAAGAAAGAAAGATCTGAAAATTAAAGGGGAGATCACTTGTGAGACCTCGGGTGTGATCTACGTGCTGGAGTGTCCGTGTGGCCTCCAGTACGTCGGCCGCACCATGAGGAAGCTAAAAGTACGTGTACAAGAGCACATAAATAATATAAAAAAGGAATGGAAACCCATGGGGTACCCCTACATTTTAAACATGTACATAAGATGGACCCGAAGGGGTTAAAATTTACAGGAGTCGCTCATGTCAAAAAACATTGGCGAGGGGGAAGTTATGAGAACAAGATAGACCAAACTGAAGTAGAATGGATATATAACATGGGAAGTTTACAACCCAAGGGGTTAAATGTGGATCTGGATTTAAAACCCAGTTTAATTTGAACCTTTTTTCCCCTATGTGTTCTGATTAGGTATTCCCATAGGTGTCTGTGGGGACCTCCTGATGTAGCAGTGCCGGAGCGCAGTTCAGATTTGCTAGTGCTGAGTTGTTTGCAATTCTGGCTTAGCAGCGCTGACTTAGTGCATCCTGCGATGTAGCAGAGCCGACGCTGCGCTCGCACCACACTGCAATTGTGGATGTGGTTGCGAAGATGCAGTTCTGGGTTATGTAGGGGTGGATCTGTTGCTCTGGACGCGGTGCCGCACAGGAGATGGTCGGCATTGGTGTGAATGACTGCATAGCGATGCGGGCAGCAACTTTGATATCAGGTGATTACTAATTAATGAAGGGAAGTCAGTGGATATTTTAGGGCGAGGTGAAGGTGAGAGGAAGTAACGCCCCTGACGAAGCCATTTGGAGCGAAACCCGGGTCGGGCAGACGCGATTGTTTTTATTATACGCTGTGATTTTATTCACCAGTTTGTAAGTAGATTAAAATTGGAATTTTATATGCTGTGTTACGGTCTTCACTATGGAAGAAGTTATTTCCACATAGGATGAAGGAAAGCAAGCCGGTTACCTGTGTTTAAACATCTTGATACGCTAGTGTTACAACTAGAGCACGGTGAGTGCAATTCCAGAGTGTCTGCAGGTTTTAACTGGCAATACTTCACTATGTGTGGTTCCTTTCAATCTGTACAGATCGATACATAAGAAAGGAAGCAGTGTGAGCTTGATGTCAAAGATCGGTAATGGAGTATTCCCTTTGGTGTGAGAAAAGAAGTACTTTCTGCGTGACGTAGGGTGAGACCTGAGGATGCTATCCTGGTGGTCCTCTGGTTTTCACCCTTTAACCCCTATACAGGGATCTAGTCTTTGCTGCAGGGAAGCCACCAGGATGATAGTTAGAATAGTAAAATAGTTTGAATAGTTCCGGCATAGGTGGCAGATGACACACTGGGTCAGAACCACCAGTGCACAGCACTGGTAGCACAGGCAAGATCATAGAAAGAGCCAGGAAAAAAAAACTGACAGGCAGGACATAAGTAAATTCAAAGCAAAACACAAACAGAATCAGACTGCGGACAGACAGGCAGAGAACTTGCAAAGTCAACAAAACAGACTTCAGAACACAGTTCAAACAGTATATAAATATGCAGAAACTTAGCAAGACGGTTTAGGCACTGAACTCTAGTTCAGATGCAACAGGTCTAGAAGCAGGAACTTGGCAAGGCAGATCAGACAAGAACTAGAATTTAGGAATTTATTGGCAAACAGAACTAGAATTTAGACCATGAATAAGCAAATGATCAGATCAGGATCAGGTGAAGTAGATCAGGAGCTCCTACACAGAAAAAATGTGTAAAAAATCAATGTTGCACAGCCAGAGACAAGACATAAAACTCCATAGCAAGGTAACAATTCAGGAAATATATAGTAGACTTGAAATATAGAATAAAGGATCGAGCTCTTAAACTCCAGGAAATGTGTCTAAGACTTATATCAACATAGCATTTATTAAAACAATAAGATAAGATAAACAAAAGATAAAATGAACATAAATATGATAAAATATTTGGATGGGTCCGAAGTTATGTGGGCTAACAGAATGTATAATTCGCCCTCCGATATGGATCACAATGTCCCCATAAAGTTGTCATCTGTCAGGCAATCAAGCAGTGCATGCACTCCGGTATTTCCTCCTATATTGCCTATGTATACGTAATTCAATACTCTAGCTGTGCTAGGAATAGATAATAGTTATTTCAGACAAGATGTAAACTTATCTTTTTGTATTTCCTTTCTCCAAAGAACTGAACGGCTGCTCCGCACCACTACTGCCCGGCCGCTTCAGGTAAGTTAGTGTGCCACTCTGTTTGATATGCGGTGGAGAGTCTCCCAAGTCCCGATCAACTGACCAGATGACGTAGTCTTAGCGGGAAATTCAAGTTGCAACAAACTAACAGCGCTGTAGTTTATCCCCAGGTCTGTTTATCCATACGGCT
Source organism: Bufotes viridis (assembly GCA_033119425.1). Taxonomy (NCBI): domain Eukaryota; kingdom Metazoa; phylum Chordata; class Amphibia; order Anura; family Bufonidae; genus Bufotes; species Bufotes viridis. The sequence continues at coordinate 415,823,244 of CM065589.1, read as the reverse complement.
GATGCATCGATATAGGGGTACAGACCCCCTCGCCAGAATAGAATGTCAAACGCGTTTTGGGGTCCTCTTCCAACCCCTTCCTCAGTGACTGAGTGAAAACAAAAAGCGAAACGCGTGTGACGTTCTATTCTGGCAACTGGGTCTGTACCCCTTTTATCGATGCATCAGCCGTGTGGATAAACAGACCTGGGGATAAACTACAGTGCTGTTAGTTTGTTGCAACTTGAATTTCCTGCTAAGACTACGTCAATAATTATTATCTATTCCTAGCACGGGTAGAGTATTGAATTACGTATACATAGGCAATATATGAGGAAATACCGGAGTGCATGCACTGCTTGATTGCCTGACAGATTAAAACTTTATGGGGACATTGTGATCCATATCGGAGGGCGAATTATACATTCTGTTAGCCCACATAACGTCGGACCCATCCGAATATTTTATCACATTTATGTACATTTTATGTTTGTTTTAATAAATGCTATGTTGATATAAGTCTTAGACACATTTCCTGGAATATGAGTGCTCGATCCTCTATTCTATATTTAATTTTTTGTGACTTATTAATTAGGCAAATCAATTGGGATCTAGTAGCACCTACTTCCACCTACCTCATCATTGTGAGCCAACCCATTGTTTTATTTTATATAGTAGGCTTGGCAAACTCATTGGTCGAACAGATGCACACACAAGGGAACATTAACTTACACAATACTGAACTGAGGAGAGATACAAGTACATGGGCACCAATTCACGCCCAGAATTAACCAAGGCCAGAAAGCATGGAACAGTCAAAACATGAACCGTCTCAGAGCGCAATGGCACAAATTCAAACCCCCAAGAAGCTGACACCTGAATGAATGGTACAATGGCACTGGTGAAAGTAAAATATTTTTCTTTCTTTAAATTAATTACATAACCCATGTTCTAGAGATGGGGAAGATTGACATGTTAAGTATTTTATTTTATTTTTTATTGAACACTGATATCTTTTTTAGAGGTAATCTATGGAATTCAATGCCAATCTGAGTGTCATTCGCGTAATTACTAGAGTTTTAGATTATTTGTTGCCGTTTTTTTCGGCACTTTTTTAAATATCAGAGAAGAATTCCTACAAGAAAATTTAGACTCGAACATTCAGAATCACAGGTGCATATCCATCAAGCAAACATGGTTGATAAAAAAAATGGCTGTACACCATTATACATGCAAACAATAGAACTGAGAAATGAGGATCAATCAAAATAAAAGTGGTATTATACCTACTATAAATGAGTCAATAGAAGCCCTTAGTGCACATTTTTGATCAAACGTGTGTCGGATCTTGACTGATTTATAGTAATGTAATATTCGCATACGTAATGTAATATTCCCATACTGCGAGTGGAACTTTTAACGGGTTATAACTTTCCTATTGGTTGGCTTGCTAGAATTAACAAAGATAGAGAACATAGCACTATATTCTCTATCTTCTTTAATGGTATCTTGGGTTCAGATTGAAATTTTTTTTTAAATAATATTCATTTTTTACTAATATATAGCACTATATTCTAAAAGTTCACGAATTAGCGAAGTGCCAATATTCATAAAAAAATTTGCTATTTGAATATTCACGCTCAACACTATAAATGACCCTCCACCACAGTTTAGAAAAGTGGTGTGCAGCCATTTTTTATCAACCATTTTTGCTTGATGAATATGCACTTGTGATTCTCAATGTTCTAGTCTAAATTTTCTTGTAATATATATTGAGGCTAGCGGCCTCTTTTAGACTGAACAACACCCATCTACCTGGGACTTCTGAGCAGAGTATTAATGTAGCTGGTTCCTACACTGCCCTGAAAATTTTAGGCTTAGGTAAGTCCAAGAGAGACGGTATATTAGTGTTAGCGACCCATCTGCGGAAGCTACCTTGACGCCTAGTAATTCTCTGCTCAGAAGTCCGAGGTAGATGGGGGTTGTTCAGTCTAAAAGAGGTCGCTACCCTCAATATATACTACAAGAAAATTTAGACTAGAACATTTAGAATCACAGGTGCATATTCATCAAGCAAACATGATTGATAAAAAAAAAAAAATGGCTGCACGCCATTATACATGCAAACAATAGAATTGAGAAATGAAGATCAATCTAAATAATAGTTGTATTATACCTACTATAAATGAGTCAATGGAAGCTCTTAGCGCATATTTTTGATCAAACGTGTGTCAAGCCTTGACTAATTTATAGTAGGTATAATACCACTTTTATTTAGATTGATCCATTTTTCAGTTCTATTTGCATGTATAATGGTGTGCAGCAATTTTATTTTATCAAATTGAGAAAAATTCCTGGCTTTAAAAATATGTACATTTTATTTAGCATTTTCCATCCTAACAAGAGTTAAAACTTTGCAAGTTTGAGAAATGTTTACACAGGACATCATTGTGGCAAGACATCAAGGACATCTGAGAAAGTGCAACAACACTCAGTTTGGCTTCCTTCAGGTGGCCACATGGTTGCCAACTGACTATAGCTGTGGTCCAGTGTGGATGTATAGAAAAAAAAGATTGATAGTTGACAAAGTTAATAGTAAAGAAGGTGGAAAGGCATGTTCTTAGCACCATTAACACTTTGCCCCTAACAGTTGCCCCTAAATTCAACATTTACCCCACATCTTATTTTGATATGCTGACAATTACCATGGTAAGCCAGTCCTTTAAACAAAATAATGAAATACCATACATAAATCTAGGCAAACTCTGACAACCCTTTCAGCAAAAGTATATGTTTGCAATTTATTTGTATCTAAGCTGTGCAGAAATGCAGAATTGATACATGTTGTTTGGTAAAGTGCTTTGCTAACCACATCTGTGTTTTTTCTGGAAATAACATTCTTCATCATTGTGAAACAGGGTTGACATTTTTTTTAAATATATACTTTATTTAGAAGTCTCATACAACCAATATACATGTAAAAAACCCACAGCTAAAAAGAAGTATTAAAACAAATAAAATAATAAAATTGCTTGGCAACAATGTATCTAATTTATCTTCATCTGTGTAATATTCTTCTCAATAGCAAGTTATCCAAGCAATGCATTATGAACATTGTCAATATATACAGTGCATTATTAAGACAGTATTTTACTAGATTACCCATAAACTTATCAAGCTGTGAAAGCTACATGACAAGCAATATTTTCCTTGAAATTAAAAATCTAAACAATTTTTTGTACTATGCTGAAAATGAAAGAAGAGTGAGCAAAATGTTTTATATGGTATGAATGACTTTAATTTGCAAAGTAATAAAAATATCATCCCGAAAAGGTAAATATTACCCCCTAATGCATAATGCATTGTACAATACATGTGCATCATTATACATGTGCATCATTATGGGTAAGGGAATGTATGGAATGTTTTGCTGCGCTGAGCCTTCTCCATACATGGTAGATTTTGGCTATAATTGCCAGAATTGCGGGGCTCTGATTGGTTACCATGAGTGTTGAGCGAAGTGAAGCATGTGAAGCGTAATTTGGTCCTAAGTTTAGGAAAACTTTGATTTAGTACAAATCCAAATTTCATCATGCTTCGGGTTAACTAATCAGTTTTACCTAAAATGGTTACAAAGTGAGAGTAAGAAGCCCGGGAACACGAGATCACCCATAATGCTATTCAGCCATACAATCCACAAATTGGTATCTATAATGTTACAGCCCTATAAAACCCTCATCCCTCACGATCTCTGCTATTGTCCTGTGAGCTGAGCATGGGGAGAGATGTGGCAAGCACTCATGCGCTAGGGACAATGTTGCTGAAAATGATTAGTAGAAGAATATTGTAGAGTGATAGTGCAGGGAGAGTGCAGGGAGACATATGCTGCCTCAGTTTTACTTATTTAATTATTTTTACATCAGCCATAAACTAAGACATGTAATTTAAAACCAATAAGATGGAAACCTTTATTATTACACTGCCAGTGTGCCAACCAATACATTACAATCTGCACCCCTAAGGGAGGCCAGGTCTTAATATTGATCATCCTCATCTTTTGTTGGCTTTACTTCTTAAAAATAATCCTTAAAATTCTACATGTCCTAGAAAAGTTAGAAAGTTGCAGCGAGAGGAGGAGCTTAATGTTCCTGATGACATATTTTCATCGATATTAGATTATGTGATTATTAGATTAAGCAGATGGCAGAAAAAGGGCTCCCATCTCCAGGGCAGGAGAGCACTGAGTTGGAGAAGTGGTTATGCCAGAGATGATTAACATTCAGTGTTTAAGGGGGGCATGGCCTGACTGGGGATGTGAGAGAATGCATGGCGCTTGGCTCCCAGCTTAGTATCCTGTAAATACCCTGCTGCCCCTGCTTATTTGGGGTTTCATTGATCCTGACCTGCCTACAGAGTGACCGGCTAGGCTTTGCACCCCTCCGGCGGCATCATGAGGCGACAAAAGGCGAAGGAGAGAGAGGGAAAGGACTGTGAAGGCGCCACACCAGTGAGGCAAGATGGAGCTGGACAGGCAGGACGGCCCCTAGATGTGGCGGCATGGCTAGAGTGCTTCGCCCACTCTGCAGAGCCTGCGGCTTCAGCTCTGACCTCTGGTACTCGGGCTAACAATGCTGGCTCCAACTTACCTGTAGCGGTGTCCAGTGGGGCCCCAGCAACAACTCCTCCTGAGGTCAGTGATTCTGGCACCAGTCTGGGTGCTTCAGTGATGGAACCGACCTTGAAAGATGTCTTTGCGGCGGTGGCACAGTGTAACCTTGAGCTGGCTGCACTTAGTACTAATGTGGGCAGCCTTAAGGAGGACATTGGTCTCTTGAGACAAGATATGAGACACGTTAAGGAGCGGATGGGGGAAGTGGAGGGCCGCCTCAGTACCCTTGAAGATCAGATGCCCCCAGTTAAAAGGGACATGCAAAGAGTAATTCACAATGTTACTATGCTTATAGCCAAAACTGACGACCTGGAAAAACAGGCTGCGCCGTAATAATGTGCGCATAATTGGTGTCCCTGAAAGGGGACAGACGCAGTTCTTTTTGTAGAAAAATGGCTAATGGAGAGAATTGGGAAAGAAAAGTGGTCTCAGCTTTTTGCTGTGGAAAGGGCGCATCGTTTACCGTTCCGCCCTCCACCATCTGGGGCGCCACCGCAACCGCTGCTTATTAAAGTTCTACACTTTCGGGACCGCGACGCCATTCTGAGAGGAGCCAGGGAATGCACGGATCTTACCATTGATGGCAACCGGATTTCTCTGTTCCCGGATTTCTCCGGCGAAGTGCAAAAGAAGCGAGCATGTTTTTTTATATTAAACGCCAGCTGCGGCAATTTAATTACAGCTGCCCTACTCCATGATATATCCAGCCCACTTGCGCATTGTGGCGAGGGATAAAACGCACATGTTTGAAGATCCGGCAATGGAGTGCCAGTGGCTGGACATTATGGAACAGGAGCTCCGCAGCAGCACCTCACTTGTGTCATAACTTTCCATGCCGTGCCTGCAGGGCAGGTCTCTCACTTGCTTAGAATGCACCTGACAGTAGTCAGGTATTAACCTAATGTGCCTACATATACTTATTACTATGCAACATAAGATGTAATGTATATGGTCACAGCTCCCTTTGTTTTTTACCTCGCCGAATGTGGGGTCTGTTTGATTCCTGTTTAATATGGTTTATTCCCCTGAGGGGGCAGTGATATGTAATCTACTGAAGATGCAGGGATTGTCTGCTAAGCGCGTCTTTGACTGACATCTATTTTCCCATTTACATAGAGTGTTGCATGTCTCTGAGTTCGGGTTTTCTTCTTTACCCCAGCTGTTTTATACATCTGTACAATGTCATTGCTGGATTTTGTTATGGGGGGGGGGGGGCAGGGGATGGGAAGGGGACGGAGACCTACTACCTCAGGGACGAATATGTCCTCTTAGATGGCCAGAGAGAAGTTTGGAGGGGGACTGTGCAATTATGGTTTAACTGTATCAATGGGTACCCTTAAAATTGTGGCCTGGAATGTGAGAGGCATGAATCAATCTGCCAAACGTAATTCTGTCTTTTATGCACTTCAGTCGCACCAGCTGGCTATCTTCTGCCTCTCTGAGACTCACCTTACTTCTGAAATGACAAAATTCGTCCACAGGGTTTGGGCGACGAATAGCTTCCACGCTACCTTTTCCTCCCAGTTCTAGAGGGTTGAGTGTCCTTGTACATAGATCGATTCCGTTTGTTTCTAGGAAGGTCTGCGTGGACACTGATGGCCGGTTTGTGTGTATTGACTGCTCTGTCTTCTCGGTCCGTCTGCTATTGGTGGCGGTATATATACCTCACCCATATTCCTGTTTAGTTTTTAAACAAGTGCTGTCGTCCGGTTTTAGTAGTGGGTGACTTTAATATGTATCTAGATAAATTCTTGGATAAGTTCCAGCCAGATTGGGGGGTTATAGCCTCTTCCCCTAAGTCTTTGGCTAGGTCACTTGCTGAGGTTGACATGCTGGATTTTTGGAGATGCAAGAATCCTGGAGTCAGACAATACTCCTGCTTTTCGTCCTCACATAACTCCTTATCTAGAATAGATTTGGTAGTGGGATCCTCTATGTTGTTGGACAAAGTACGGGAAATTGTCTACTTGCCTTGCAGCATATCAGATCACTCCCCTATCCTGGTAAGGTTAAATTTGGGAGTAAGCGCCACGGTGCCACCATAATCTTGGCATCTTAACCCGTTCATGATGCAGTTGGTGGATACCGTGGACACGTTTCTGACTGCTTTGAGGGAGATTTTTAACACCAATGTGGGGTCCACTAGCTACTCGGTCGTCTGGGATACCATGAAGGCATTCGTTAGGGGACTATATATTAAACATATCAGTATTCATAAAACTAAAAGCAGGGCCCTTATGACGGAGTTGTCAGACAGGGTTCGTGTGACTGAGGCCCAGTATATTGCTAACCCAACGGTGGACAATGTCTCTCGGTGGGTGGAAGCACAAAAATTACTAGGGGACCATCAAACTAGTAAGGGAGTCTTGGTAACTGGAAATGATAATATTTTGCAAGTATTTCATGCCCATTATATGGAAGTTTATAAATCCAAGTTATCTGTTACTGCGGAAGATAGAGATAGGTATTTACAACAGATTCATATGCCCTGTCTATCGGATGCCCAAAGAGAGATGTTAGATAATGCCATTCAGTTGGAGGAACTGGAGGAGGCTGTATGCTCCCTTTCTAATGAGAAAGTGCCGGTTAGTGACGGACTACCAGGAGAATTTTATAAAAAGCATCAGGAGACTTTACTCCCGCATATGCTTTGGGTCTTCAATGAGGCTGCGGAGGTTGGTGTCCTGCCTAGCTCTATGCGAGAAGCCTTGGTGGTGGTGCTTCCCAAAACGGGTAAGGACCCTACTATAGTGGATTCATATAGGCCTATCTCACTCCTGACAGTAGACATCAAGCTATTGGCTAAAGTTTTGTCTAATGGGCTGCTGTCTGTGATTACTCAACTTGTCCATGAAGATCAGTGTGGCTTTATGCCCGGTAAGTCTACTTCACTGAATCTCAGAAGATTGTTTCTTAACCTACAATTGGTGACGGGGGGAGGGTTGTCTGGCAGTGGTCTCACTCGACGCTGCCAAGGCGTTTGATAGCATCGAGTGGGACTACTTGTGGTCGGTAATGTTGAAGTTGGGGTTTGGCCTGGGTTTTGTAGGCTGGGTCAAACTACTTTATACTCAGCCTAGAGCTAGGCTTCAAATTAATGGAAAGTTGTCTCCGGTGCTTGCATTGGAGAGGGGCACCAGACAGGGCTGTCCCTTATTGCCCCTTCTATTTGCCATTGCCATAGAACCTTTGGCATGTGTCTTACGCTCTGCTGATGGCATTAGGGGGTTGTGCAGAGGGGAACTAGAGGAAAGGGTGTCGCTCTATGCGGACGATATGTTATTATATGTGGAAAACTTAGCCTCTTCCACTGATTCCATTATTTCATTAATTTGGGATTTTGGCCATCAATCAGGCTTACTTATTAATTGGAGCAAGTCCGTTATTCTTCTTTTGTCCCCTGCTTCGCAATCTCTTAGTTTGGGTCATCTCAATCTAAAAGTGGTCTCCTCTTTTAAATACTTAGGTATTAATATATCCGCTAACCTCCAAACGTTTATTACTGATAACCATTATTACAGAAATTCTATTTGAAGACGACCGTCTGGTATAAACTTCTGTTGTCCGTGGTAGGTCGAGGTAACCTCCTTAAAATGATTTTCATGCCTCAGCTGCTATATATTATACATAATTCACCGGTTTGGATACCCAAACACTATTTCTATAAGATTCAACAAACCTTTAGATCTTTGGTATGGGGCAAGAATAAGCCTAGTAGAATTAGACATGAGACCTAACAAAAGGGATGCGCAATTACAACATTTTAAGGGTTGGGGAGCTCGGGAAACAGTGGATAGGAGTGGAACCTTGGTTTGCTGGGCTGCCAAGTGCTGTCCTCCTCTCTCGATCCTGGAAAGGAACCTACCTACCAGATTAAATCTTTATCTACGTTTACTCTCATTAAAAAAGGTTGGGAAAAGACCAAGGAAATATTGGGGGTTCAGGGTCTTTTAAACTTGTCTCCGATTTGGGGTAATCCAGGATTGCCAGAAGTAAGGAAATTGCATAAGTTCTCTGCATGGGAAAAAAGGGGCTGTGGAATTTGGGTCAGGTGCACTCTCAGGGTATCTTGAAACAGTTCTCACAACTGTGTACTGACTTTGGGCTGGAGCCGAATTGGTTCTATCAGTATTTGCAGTTGCAAAATGCCTTGAATACCCAATTTCAAGATACCTCGACAAAGTTTAATTCTCATCCACTTCTCAATAAATTGGCGACACTAGGGCCTGGTAGGGGGGCTATATCGGCTGCGTACAAAGAACTCCTGACCAAATATTTGAAGAAGTTTACACTGAATGTCCGGGCAAAGTGGGAGAAGGATGTTGGAGATCTTTCAGACTCTCAGTGGGAGGGAGTACTGGCTCTTACCCCGGTGCTTTCTCTCAGTGAAGCAGCGAGGTTGTCCCAACTCTATATGTTACATAGGGTGTACAGATCTCCGATCTTCTTGTAGGGGATTGGATCGGATTCTTCTTGTCCGAGGTATGGGGAGGAGGCAGCTGGTATATTCCAAATTTTGTGGAGCTGCTCAGCTTTATAGAACTACTGGGCGGATATACTATCTTTAATAAACAAGATATAGAGCACTTCTTACACGAAGGAGCCCAAACTGTGTTTGCTCGGGATTATTGATTCTGATAATCTACCGGCATCTACTGTGACCGGCATTAATAGGATTCTATATCAGGCATGGAAAACGATAGCTGCCCGATGGATACAGCCGCTTTCCCCATATCTCTGAATTTACAGCTAGAATGAATGACGTTATATGCCTTGAGAGAGGTATCTATTTGAAACATAACTGTTATGCCAAGTTTAGCAATATCTGGGGTCCCTGGATAGACAGTTCTGGGGTTTGTAATGCCTGGCTGATCCTACAAGATAGGATAAATATTATTGGTGGGCCCAGGAATCCTACTAACTGATTACAATTGGCTATACTGGGTGTCTAATGAAATACCATATAAGTCCTTCATGTCCCTCTCTTACATAGGCTGGTGTCATAAGTTCATGTAGCTTAACTCTCTCTCTACTTTGCATTTGTAGACTTATGAAGGGTACAAGGTGTCTATGGGGTGGTCATCGCTGGTTTCAAGGTTGTAGGTCTGCGGGGGGTGGTGGGGAGTTAGGATGGGAGGATTCTTTAAAAAATGTAGCTGTGTTTAACATACAGTATGACTAATTGGTACCCACTATATGGTGTTTCTTATACTACAATCCGGTACCACGTTCTGTGACAGTTTTTGCGGTATCTATCTGTATTGTGCACGTATGCTGTACAAATGAAACAGACACAATGCTACTTTGCACTATACAGCTTTGTTTATTTGAAACTGAAAAATCAATAAAATACTATCTGATGAAAAAAAAAAAGAAAACATTCAGTGTTTGCTGTCAAATAACTTGCAGCAGATTGTAGGCCAGAAAAGCAATAATATGCATATTGTCCCTCCAAAATAACCAACCAAACTTTATACCAGCAATGGCTGTTTAAAGGTGCTATGCGGCCATTAGCAATTAAGAAGTACTATACAGTGTGGTCATCATTATTAAATGAATAAAGCAGCTGGGGGTTAATTGGAGAAACGGTTTTTTATCTGAGCATGCCCACAACCAGCACAGAGGGCTGTTCTGTGTGTTGGAACCCTAGGGCAGAGTGGCCTGGGTATACTGGATTTATAGCAATTTGTGGCACATTAATTCAGAATGGATTGAAATTCTTGGCTACCTTGGCGAAGTTGCTACATCAAATTTTTCAAAACTTCACTCATCTCTAATTATTATTATTTTTATTTTTTATTTGTTGTTTATTGCTAGTGGCCATGGAGTTTCACATGCAGACCTTCAAAACAAGTGGTGGTTTGTATGGCTACACAGCTTGTAGCCATCTTGAACAACCACTGATCACCACACCTGGTCCTACACTAACACAGTGTGGAAGATTTATGAATGAACCTGAAGTAGAGAGACAAAATATGTACTATATTAATCACTATGGTGCGTGCTGTTTATTAGATTTGGTATAGCTGTTTATTAGATTTGGTATATCTTGCTCGACGTGTTATCTCCACTTTACGCAACCTGTTAGGCATATACTTTAAAAGAATTTTGCATCAAAATTGTGGGGCATCTTAATGATATATGTGGCACATTTTAGGACTCTACTTAGGTGTGCCCCCTTTTCTAGACACTTTTACAAAGTGTCTAATGAGGCACAAAAGTATCTAAAACACATTAATATGGTGCATGGCATGTACACTAATGTTTTGGAGCAATTTGTTTTAGAATTCTGTTGTATTTGCAATAGTTTATTTACCCGGTGTTCCTTTAATATTTGTATAAAAATATTTGTGAAATAATTAATAATTTTGTTTGTTAACCTGAAAATGATTTTGAATGGTCCCGCTGAACAAAATATCTTAATATAATACATCCCTAGCCTAACTGTAAGCCTAAATGTATTGTTAAGAGAATATATTCATTCTATGTTAAGTTTATTTTTTAAAAATCAGGTCCCTAAAATATTGATGGTAAAGTGTATTACAAAACAGATGTTAATTGGCGTTAACAGGAATTTGAATTGATAAAATAAAAGGACATACCGTGGATAGAATAATACTAAGCTACATATGACAGCTGAATAAGGATTTTCTTCATTACCCTAAAACAAAGGAATCATTTGTATCGCAGCTTGATGATCACACATGTCATCTGCAGTATCTCTCAATCCTCCAGAAATAGATGATACAGGCAATTGGCACAAAACTAACAATCAATTCAGTTACAACTACCATTATAGTCAATCGGCATCTATGTAACTAAATACTAAGGCAATAAAATAAAAATTATTTTACAGATCAGCTCAATTTAGTATGTTATACATCCCACATAAATACCAGACTTTGCTCTCTTATGCCAATTTGTTTGCCTCTTATTAGGCTTTTGATTAAATTGTCTGTTGAAAATATGTCTCTCACAAGAATTAAGTGATAATTGTTATTATACTAATCACAGTGTTTCCATATTCCTTTCCCAACCCTTTTCCCGATCCAATAAACTATCAAGGTCCAGATCTGTGAGACCAGACTGTACTTATACAGTTGGATGCACTACGCTCCCAGTGGCATATGACATGTTCAGTTTCTCAAGTGCTCTGACAATCTTAGCTTCTGCTGCTCTTCTGTAGCCAAGGCTGGGAAACAGACTGCTGTGTTTATTCACCTGTTAGTCTAGGCTTGCCAAGCCACATAGGTCTTCTGGAGGGATTGCTAATATGCGTATGCCATGCTTATTTTCTATTTAAAGTCAAAATTAACAATCATTTTGACTTTGTATGTTTTGGAGTTCACAAGAAAAATATAAAGATGGTCAGGAACACACACAGGAATGTCTTGATACAACTCAAAATACAATTGGGCTGTAGGGTATCATCTGTACTGTAATTAAAGTAATTTTCCATATGTTGGATTACTAACAGGAAAGTTTTATTTAATGGTATTCTATTCATAATGTCTTACACGCAAGAATTGAACAATACACTTACACTTACACATATTGTAACAAGTTGTTAAAAGGTCGAACCGGCACTCAGGACACTTGGAGAGTATGTAGAAAACATATTAATTTATTTGTATAATAAAATCTCCAAAAATAAATGCGGAAATAAAATATTTTAAATAGCAGATGCGCAATAATATCTTGTGCCCAAAATCCACCACATCTGATGGTTATGTCCAATAATAGCACATAAATCTCAATAGATGTAATGGAGCGCGGCATCCAGCTGGATGGACATATATCCTAATATGTTGAAATTTAGTGGTTCAGTAAACATAAAGTCTCTAGTCCCATCCAATATGTAATTTCTCAAGTCAATTCAGTTCATGCATAGATCGCATTAACACTTGATCTCACTGTGTGAGTAAAATTCCACTTTGGTTAGCGGTGTTTGGCACTCTATATGAATAGAGGTACGCTGTATCCGTAAGAATCCCGATGTTAGATGCAATAATGTTCTTAATATGGAGGACACAGCTTCTGTGTCGTCCCAATATTCAAAGTGAGTCGATCCTTCCATATGTAGGGAATACAGTGTTCACATATAATGCATAGTTTGTTCGCGTATAGAATTTCTTTCTGTGGCATCCCTTAGCTCTCCAGCGCTCCAGCAGCGTCTCTCAGGATCTCGTCCCAATTCTCATTAGACTTGGTCCATATATCGATTCCGTGGGTAAAAGAGTACTGTATTCCTTACCGGTGAGTTTTAATACATGGCCATGTACATTTAGCAGTTAGTTACCGCACAGGTATTCCGCACAGACGCGTTTCGAGATAGCTTATCTCTTCCTCAGTAGACAGTAAAGTAATTTTCCATATGTTGGATTACTAATAGGAAAGTTTTATTTAATGGTATTCTGTTCATAATGTCTTACACGCAAGAATTGAACAATACAGCTAAACTGTCCAGCCGTTGTATTTGCCATAGACAGTTTTGATCAAACTACTGATTTCCATGAGGCTAATATATGTATTTTACACTTACACATATTGTAACAACTTTTGATCTTTTTTTTTTTTTTTCTATAATCAAAACCTTGACACTATTAACTTCATTGCATTGCATAACACTCATGTTTAAAGGGGCTGTTTACTGATGATATTCTCTGCCAATATACCCAAGTAGGGCATATAAATGTCATGGGGGAAGTCCCCTGCTCTACAGTAAATGCCAGAATAGAAATCAACTCCGTAAAACTGCCGTATGTAGGTTATCCATACATTACTTTGACAGCCACTCATTTTACAGTCACGCTTATAGTTTATAAAAAAAGTCATTACAACAGAAGTGAATCGGTCAAATCACTCACTTAAGAGTATAACTACCCATTTATTTTTCCCAATATTTGTTTTAATGATACAATATTTTATATCAATATCTTTTAGGAAGAAATATAATTGAAGGTACAACTTTTCTCTTAAAAGCAAAAATATAGCATGACATTATTTTTTTTTTTTTCCAGGAGTAAAATAATCATGGCTTATCCTCAAGACAAGTCATCTCTTGATTGCATATGTTCAAGACAGGTCTTCCATATCTGATTAATGAGGGTTCGAGTCTTGGTATGGCCTTATCACCTTATGAAAGGGGCAACAACTTTTTCCTCAGTCTGTTACTTCACATCCATGGCTTTTCTGAAACACAGTCCTATTCAAGTAAATGGACTTGAGCTACAATGCAAGACACAGCCACTATGAAATGCACAGTACTGTGGCCACTTCAAACAGCTGATTTAGGGGGTCCATGGAGTTGGACTAGCACAATCAGATATTGGTGACATAACCAGAGGATAGGATATCAATATTAAACTCAGATAGAGATAAGGAAATCAATTCTAAACTAATCAGATTTGTTACAAAAGATTTGTTACAGAAATGGTGCTCAGGGTCATTTTAGTGTGAAGATTGGTGGGAAAAATCATGAAGGAGGAAGAAGAAGTACAATCACATGGCACTGTGAGGAAGTGGGGGCCCTGATTGGCTCAGCTGTTAAAATACAGCCTGATAAGCCAATCAGGGCACAATAGGCAGGCAGATCCTTCTGCATAGAAAGAAGAATTGCCATTCTGTCTTCAGCTTGAGACCTGGAAGGATGTATGTTGTGGCAGTGTCTGACAAAAAGCAATTGCAGACAGTGGCCAGTAATTTAGCTGCACTAAGGACTCTATAAGGAGAGACTACAGAGATATACTTCAGTCGATGTTAAAGAATTTGATCAAAAAAAGCTTTAGAGAAAGCTTTGATGGAGCGAACGACTGGTCACTCATTTACAGTCCGGCCCATAAATATTGAGACATCGACACAATTCTAACATTGTTGGCTCTATACACTACCACAATGGATTTGAAATGAAACGAACAAGATGTGCTTTAACTGAAGACTGTCCGCTCTAATTTGAGGGTATTTACATCTAAATCAGGTGAACGGTGTAGGAATTACAACTGTTTGCATATGTGCCTCCCACTTGTTAACGGACCAAAAGTAATGGGGCAATTGGCTTTTCAGCTGTTTCATGGCCAGGTGTGTGTTATTCCCTCATTATACCAATTACAATGAGCAGATAAAAGGTCCAGAGTTGATTTTAAGTGTGCTATTTGCATTTGGAATCTGTTGCTGTCAATTCTCAAGATGAGATCCAAAGAGCTGTCACTATCAGTGAAGCCAGCCATCATAAGGGTGAAAAAACAAAATTAACCAATCAGAGTGATAGCAAAAACATTAGGCGTGGCGAAAACAACTGTTTGGAACGCACTGGTGAGCTTATCAACACCAAAAGACCCGTAAGACCACGGAAAACAACTGTGGTGGATGACCGAATAATTCTTTCCCTGGTAAAGAAAACACCCTTCACAACAGTTGGCCAGATCAAGAACACTCTTCAGGATGTAGGTGTACGTATGTGAAAGTCAACAATCAAGAGAAGACTTCACCAGAGTGAATACAGAAGGTTTACCAAAAGATGCAAACCATTGGTGAGCCACAAAAACAGGAAGGCCAGATTAGAGTTTGCCAAATGACATCTAAAATAGCCTTCACAGTTCTGGAACAACATCCTATGGACAGATAAGACCAAGATCAACTTGTACCAGAGTGATGGGAAGAGAAGAGTATGGAGAAGGAAAAGAACTGCTCATGATCCTAAGCATACCAACTCATGAGTGAAGCATGGTGGTGGTAGTGTCATGGCGTGGGCATGTATGGCCAATGGAACTGGTTCTCTTGTATTTATTAATGATGTGACTGCTGACAAAAGCAGCAGGATAAATTCTGAAGTGTTTCGGGCAATATTATCTGCTCATATTCAGCCAAATCCTTCAGAACTCATTGGACGGCGCTTCACAGTGCAGATGGATAATGACCCAAAGCATACTGCAAAAGCAACCAAAAAGTTTTTTAAGGGAAAGAAGTGGAATGTTATGCAATGGCCAAGTCAATCACCTGACCGGAATCTGATTGAGCATGCATTTCACTTGCTGAAGACAAAACTGAAGGGAAAATGCCCCAAGAAAAATCAGGAACTGAAGACAGTTGCAGTAGAGGTCTGGCAGAGCATCACCAGGGATGAAACCCAGTGCCTGGTGATGTCTATGCGTTCCAGACTTCAGGATGTAATTGACTACAAAGGATTTGCAACCAAGTATTAAAAAGTAAATTTTGATTTATGATTATTATTCTGTCCCTTTACTTTTGGTCCCTTAACAAGTGGGAGGCACATATGCAAACTGTTGTAATTCCTACACCGTTCACCTGATTTGGATGTAAATACCCTCACATTAAAGCTGACAGTCTGCAGTTAAAGCACATCATTTTTTCTTTTTTTCATTTTAAATCCATTGTAGTGGTGTATAGAGCCAAAAATATTAGACTTGTGTCGATGTCTCAATATTTATGGACCTGACTGTATCTACTGCCTTGACTGTTCCATGCTATGTTGCTACTGCTCACATTATTATTGTAGCCAAATGGTACTATTATCCTATTCTTTCCACATCTGCACTGTACTGCTGCTGCTCCCGATTCAAAGGGGGAATTTGTCCAGAATTGTTCAGAACAAGCTGCCCTTTCTATTGACAATTAACAATTTTGTGTGCATAATTATGGGCAGGCATTCTCTGCCTTTAAATGTATAATTTGTAATTGCTTGTACAGAACTACCCAGTGTTTCTTATACCATTAATTTGGGTGAGCCCCCATTAAGATGCCTGCTCCCAACAAGCCACTGTTTTTATTTATAAGACCTTGTATGTATAAATACTATATGCCCCGATAATGGACAATTTTTGGAAGCTTTCTGATATAAAAAAGCATAACACATGTGATACCGCTTTTAAAAAATGCTGCTCGTTAACACCGTCAACCATATGTTGACCAATAGCTATATATGTCAATGTCACTCTGATATTATTTGCTATCGCTTTCATTGCGTTAAAGAGCTTAAAAGAGAGAGAGGAGAGAAAGAGTAAAAATTTATAAAGAAAAGATAAACATGTATTGAAAATATCACAGTCATAGGAGACCTCAGAGTGTCAATTATCAAGCCAATTGATTTGTATAGAATCAATTAGGACACAAATCATAGAGACAGAGATATTAATTTCCAAAAAGAGTAAAACTAACCTTAAACTGTTCTTCAATTATATAAATGGTAAAAAGTTTAATGACTGCGATCGGCATTATTGCCAGTTGTGGTCATTAGCCGTGGGTCTCTGCTGTTTGAAACAGCGGAGACCTGCCGGCCATGACACGCGCTGCACATGCGAGCGCACATGGTTACAGTGCGGTACATGTATGGCTCTGGTAGTGTAGGGGATAAACCTGAGTGTTGGCCCCTCTTTACAGAGTGATGAGGAAGAAGTTGTAAAAAGCAATAAGGAGAATTGAATATATATAAAAAATAAATCTCTCCATGGTATTCACTGGGGAAAATAAACAATCAGATGAAATGCAGAGTATCAAAATGAACTCCCGATTAAAAGTGGTATGTTTGATCCAGGAAGAAGTGCAGCAGCGTCTTAAAAAGATTAAAATAAACAAGTCGCCTGGACCGGATGGTATACACACCCACATCCTAAGATAATTCAGTAATGTATCAGACAGACCCTTTTTTCTGATATTTAAGGACTCTATATCGACACGTAGTATTCCACAGACATGGAACTTAGCAAATGTAGTGCCAATATTCAAAAAGGGGTCAAAAGCACAGCCTGGAAACTATAGGCCGGTAAGTTTAACATCTGTCATGGGTAAACTGTTTGAAGGTTTCTAAGGGATGCTATTCTGGAGTATCTCAATGAAAATAAGTGTATAACACCGTATCAGCATGGATTCATGAGGAATCAGTCATGTCAAACTAATTTAATCAGTTTCTATGAGGAGTTAAGTTCTAGACTTGACCAAGGTGAGTCAATGGAGGTCATATATCTTGACTTCTCTAAAGCATTTGATATTGTTCCACATAAAAGGCTAGCATATAAAATGGGAATGCTTGGACTGGGAGAAAATGTGTGTATGTGGGTAAGTAACTGGCTCAGTGATAAAAAACAGAGGGTGGTTTTTAACAGTACACACTCAGATTGGGTCACCTTCATCAGTGAAGTACCACAATGGTCAGTATTGGGCCCTATCCTCTTCAATTTTTTTAAAAATTAATGGTCTTGTAGAAGGCTTGCACAGTAAAATATCAATGTTCGCAGATCACACTAAACTGTGTAAAGTAATTTACATGGAACAGGACAGTATACTGCTACAGATGCATCTCTATAGATTGGAGGTTTGGGCAGAGAAGTGGCAGATGAGGTTTAACACTGACAAACGTAAAATTATGCACATGAGAAGGAATATAGCAAGTTACCCATACATGCTAAATGGTAAAACAATGGGTAACACTGACATGGAAAAGGACTTTTAGGGGACAGCAAACTTAACTGTAAAAACTAGTGCCCAGCAGATGCTGCAAAAGCCAATAAGGTCATGGGGTGCATCAAATAATGATGAGAACATAGTCCTAACACTTTACAAATGATTAGTCAGTCTGCACATGGAGTATTGTGTACAGTTCTTGACTCCTGAGAACAATACAGCCATAGCAGAGCTGGAGAGGGTTCAGTGGAGGAAAACTAAAGTAATAACTATGTATAAATACATATGGGATCAGTACAGAGATCTCTCCCATGATGTACTCAGGACTGTGAAGGTGACGAGAGGACATCCCATACATCTAGAGGAAAGAAGGTTTCACACTACATAGAAGTGGATTCTTTAAGGTCAGAGCAGTAAGGCTATGCTCTCTGCCTGAGGAGGTGATGATGGTGAATTCACTAACAGTTTAAAAGGGGCATGGATGCATTTGTAATAAGTGTAATAATATTACAAGTTATAGTTATTACATTTCTGGAGAGGATGTTGATCCTGGGAGATATTATGATTACCTGATTTTGAGAATATTTGGGTGAATATTCATCATAAATTCTCAAATTCGCGATTATGTTCTTGATTGCGAAAATCAGCAATGTAATATTTGCATAACGTGCGCGCAATACAGGTGTGGGTCACTATTGTTACATTTTTCAAGCTGCTAGAAGTTTCCTGAGACTGGAGAAAATGGTTGGCACGGCAGAACATTACAATAGCTTTATATGCAGACAGAGTGCTCGATATATTAATGATTGCACAAATTGGAAATTAATGATGCACATATTTTTGCTCAATACCTGCAACTTCACATTTTAGCAGGTCTGACTACATATAAGTGATTGGTGCACTAAGTATTGCTGTGAACTTGCCTGTAGCATGTATATATGGACACACTACCTAACACCCTGCACTGGAACCTATCAGTTACACTATATCACGATCTAATCTACACTGACTATTTCCCGCTATCTATATTATACATATAAGCTAACGAACTATCTATCTAATGTAATGTGACACAGGAAAGCAGAGAGCACAGCAATAACACTGCTGCCTCTCTCAGAACTGCAAAAAACTCCCCAAAATGGCTGCTGGGGAGGATCTTATATACTAAAGGGGTAGGCAACTTTCCTATTGGTTGCTAGGGATGTTGCTGAGCTCAGACAAAGACATTGCAGCCCTCTCATTGGCCCACAAGCAAGAAGCACGAAGGGATCATGGGTTTCATGGAGATTTTCAAGAAGTCTTGCAGTTGGGTGGAATACATCAGGAACCGGGTGTCAACCAGATTGTAGATGTACGCCATGCAGAGTGTATGGGTCAGCCCTCCATGACACATTGCAGACACAATGTTTTTCTAATTATCGGTGACTATTATAGATGAGCGAATCGAATCCCACGAAGTAGAATTCGATCCGAATTTCAGGATAAATTTGATTTGCCTCGAAACCTAGTGCTTCGTGTTACCGAATCTTTTTAACCTGAAATATTGTAAAACACTAAAAAAATTCATACTTACCTCTTTCATTTTCTTGCGACGGGCCACCAGCCACTATCTTGATTGAAGATCTCGGCCGGTGTGATGAAGTCATCTCGCGCCTAAAGTTGAGAGAACCCGAACTGTATAGTTCGGGTTCGTACCGAATTTTGGGGTGTTCGGGACACGGATCCGAACATTTTCAAAAAAGTTTGGGTTTGGGTCCGTTGTTCGGCGATTTCTTCCCGCTTTCTAAAGGGCTGCACAGCAGCCAATCAGCAAGCGTTTTACTTCTTGCCCTAAGAAGCCATCACAGCCATGCCTACTAATGGCATGGCTGTGATTGGCTGAGTGCAACATGTGACCCAGCCTCTTTATAAGCTGGAGTCACGTACTGCCGCACGTCACTCTGCTGATTTGAGCTTAGGGAGAGGATGCTGGTGCTGTGATCATGGACAGAATAGGACAGAAATCTGAAGAACCTGTGCTACTTTAATCCACAAGATAGAGCAAATAGAGAGGGAGGGAGCTTCAGCAATCCAACATTTCTGTACCCAGCCACTGCAAGGGAAATCTTTTTTTGTAATCCATCTGTTACTGAGGTGGTGCTCGGCAGCCATATTAGCCACTGCAGTGTAATGCATGTGTGCCAGTCAGCCAGGGACATCAGCCTAATCCTATTTTGTAGCTCAGTGACGGAATAAAGCCTTTTTTTTTCTGGCTGCTCAAGTCCCCTATATTGCCTTTTGTATGTTTAAGGGGTGACATAGTCCATTTGTCTAGCCTGGGATCTGTGGTGCCACAGGGCACTTTTGTATACTATGCACTAAATCGTATAGTCCATTTCAGCTATCAAATAGTGCATCAGTGTATTTTAGTTAAAAAAAAAGAGGTCATCCTGATCCACCAAGCCTATTTTCCACCACCAAAATATATATTTGACATTTTTGCGGTGAAATAGAGAATCCATGTAATTTTGGGGGGAAAAAAAATTATTTCTTGTCCACAAAACAGTTCTGCATACACTGTCCAACGACATATTTTATATTGTTGCAGGGAAATAGTGCTTCTTTGTTTTTATATAGAAGAAATAAGCTATTCAAGGTCCACCAAACAGTCTGAAATACCCATTACACCTATTTCACATTGCTGCTGTGAAATACAGCATAAGTGTATTTTTATGACAAAAAAGTGGAAATCCTGATCCACAAAGCATTTCGAAATACACCGCCTAAATACCGATTTCACATTACAGCTGAGAAAAAAGTGAAATTCCTGCTTCACAAAGCAGTTGTACATACACGGTATAAATACCTACATTCAATTACAGCAGTGAAAAAATGCATTTGTGAATTTTGGTGACAAAAGCCGTGACATAGTCCATTTGTCTAGTCTGGGCTCTGTGGTGCCACAGAGCACTTTTATATACTATCGGAACTAGAATCATACTACTAAACCGTATATTCAATTTCAGTTATCAAATAGTGCATCCGTGTATTTTAGTTAAAAAAAAAGTCATCCTGATCCACCAAGCCTATTATACACCGCCAAAATATATATTTGACATTTCTGCGATGAAATATAGAATCCGTATAATTTTGGGAGAAAAAAACGCATTCCTTGTCCACAAAACTGTTCTGCATACACTGTCCAACAACATATTTTATATTTCTGCAGGGAAATAGTGCTTCTTTGTTTTTTATAGAAAAAAAACTTTATTCAAAGTCCACCAAACAGTCTGAAATACCCATTCCAGCCACCAATTTTACATTGCTACTGTGAAATACAGCATAAGTGTATGTTTTTTGACAAATAAGTGGTAATCCTAATCCACAGAAAATCTTGAACTACACCGCATAAATACCGATTTCACATTACAGCTGAGAAATAGTGCATTATTATTTTTTGTGGGAAAAAAGCTATATTCTTGCTTCACAAAGCAGTTGTACATACACGGTATAAATATCTAATTTAAATTTATAGCAGTTAAAAAAAGCATTTTGGGGTTTTATTGAAAAAAGCTGTGCTTTAGGCCGAAAAAACAGTTGTACATCCGTCGTTTAAATAATTATTTACAGTATATAGCAGTTAAATACTGCATTTGTGAATTTTGGTGACCAAATCCGTGTTCAGGGTCCCTAAATCTGGTGTTCATATATAGTATAAATATCTACTTTTAATGTACAGCAGTTAAAAACTGCATTTTGAGGTTTTATTGAAAAAAAGCTGTATTTTAGGCCGAAAAAACTGTTGTGCATCCATCGTTTAAATAATTATTTTCAATTTTTAGAAGTCAAATACTGCATTTGTGAATTTTGGTGACCAAATCCGTGTTCAGGGTCCCCAAATCTGGTGTTCATACATAGTATAAATATCTACTTTTAATGTACAGCAGTTAAAAACTGCATTTTGGTGTTTTATTAAAAAAAAGCTGTGTTGTAGGCCGAAAAAACTGTTGTGCATCCGTCGTTTAGATAATTATTTCAAATATATAGCAGTTAAATGCTGCCTTTGTGAATTTTGTTGACCAAATCTGTGTTCTGGGTCTCTAAATCTGGTGTCCATACATAGTATAAATATCTACTGTACTGTAATCTACAGAAGTTAAAAACTGCATTTCGGAGTTTTATTGAAAAAAGCTGTGTTTTAGGCAAAAAAAAAAAACTGTTGTGCATCCGGCGTATAAATAATTAATTTCAATTAACAGTAGTGAAATACTAATTTTCTGTATTTTATTACAAAAATACTTGTTCGTGTTGCACAAACCAATTTTGCATACAGCGTACCCAAAATATTTTTTACATTTCCGCATAGAAATTGAGAATCAGTGTATTTTGGGCCCAAAAAACATTATTCTGGGTCCACAGAGCATTTTCATGACCCGGGCACTGCCTTAGCGAACATAATTGTCGACTATTGGCAGGTAAATTGACACCGGAGAGAGACCAATCTTTCAGCTTAGTGGGTGAACCAAATAATGAGGAGAACATCAAATAAGGGATGTGGGCATGGTCGTGGTGGTGTTGGTGGAGCTCCTGTTGCTGGGAGAGGATGTGGCCGTTCAGCGCCAACTACCGATCCAAGTCAAATAACTTCCTCTGGTGCGAGTAGGACGACAGAATCTGCAGCGTTATTTGATATGCCTAAATGACGCTCTACAGATGGTGAAGTCAGAACATGTACAGGCGATTGTAGATTGGGTGGCTGACAGTGCCTCCAGTTCTTTCACAGTATCTAACACCCAGTCCTCTGCAGAAAGCTCAGAGTTGGCACCTGCAGCCCATGCCCATCAGTCTTCCACCTCAACCCCTTGCAAATCAGCCAAGCAGTCAGAGCCTCAAATCATGCAGGAAAGTCTCATGCTTTTTGATGACTCTGTTGGCAGGGTTTCCCCGACCCATCCACCTAGCCCTGCCCCAGAAGAGGAAGACCTTGAATGCACTGATGCTCAACCACTTTTCTTGCAGTTTGAGGACATGGGAATACCGCCACAAAACATCTCTGATGATGACGAAACACAGGTGCCAACTGCTGTGGATTTCTGCAATGTTCAGACTGACGAGGAAGGCAGGGGTCATGAATGGGTGGAAGATGATGTGGAGGATGATGAAGTCCTAAACCCAGACTGGACTGAAGGTCGTGCTAGTGAGGCGTGCAGTTCTGAGGAAGAGGTGGTGGTCGCACAGAGGCAACAGCACAGGAAAATAGGGAGCAGGGTGCAAAAGTGCAGCGTCCATTCCAGAGACAGTACGCCTGCTACTGTCCACCGCACCCAGGCACCAAGCACACCAAGGCCTGCTCCAAGGAGTTCATTGGCATGGCAGTTCTTCATACAATGTCCTGACGACAAGACACGAGTGGTTTTCATGTTGTGCCATCAGAGCCTGAGGCGAAGCATAAACGTTCTTAACCTGAGCACAACCTGCATGACCAGACATCTACATGCAAAGCATGAACTGCAGTGGAGTAAACACCTTAAAAACAAGGAACTCTCTCATGCTCCTTCTGCTCCCTCTTCTGCTGCTGGCTCGGCCTCTCCCTCCACCTCTGGCGTCACCATGGTACCTGGCGACCAGGAAACAGAGGATGTTCCACCAACACCACTACATACGATACCATCACCAAGCATCTCCACCATGTCACACGGCAGCATTCAGCTGTCCATCTCCTAAACATTGGAGAGAAGGAGGAAATACCCACCTACCCACCCTCGAGCCCTGGCCCTGAATGCCAGCATTTCAAAATTACTGGCCATTGAAATGCTGTAATTCTGTCTGGTGGAGATAGACTGTTTCAAACAGCTGATGGCGGTGGCTGTCCCCCAGTACGTTGTTCCCAGCCGCCACTTCTTTTCCAGACGAGCCGTCCCTTCCCTGCACAACCAAGTGGAGGATAAAATCAAGTGTGCGCTGCACAACGCCATCTGTGGCAAGGTCCACATAACCACAGATACATGGACCAGTAAGCACTGGTCTCTATATCTCCCTAACTACACACTGGGTAAACGTAGTGGCGGATGGGCACGAGGCGGATAGCGGTTTGGCGCATGTACTTCCACCACCGAGGATCGCTGGGCATTATTTTTTGCCTCCTATTGCTTCCTCCTCCTAGTCCACATCATCCTCTTGCTCCTCCTAATCCTCTTCTACCACCCCCACATCCAGTCATCGAAAGAACCTCACCCCCAACTTCAGCACAGCCCGGGGTAAACGTCAGCAGGCGTTTTTCAAACTCATGTGTTTGGGTGACAAACCCCACACCGCACAGAAGCTTTGGAGGGGCATAGAACAGCAGACTGATGAGTGGTTGCTGCCGGTAAGCCTCAAGCCTGGCTTGGTGGTGTGCGATAATTGGCAAAATCTCATTGCAGCTCTGGGACTAACCGCTTTTACGCACATCCCTTGCCTGGCGCATGTGCTGAATCTGGTGGTGCAGAAATTTCTTAAAAACTACCCAGACATGTCAGAGCTGCTGCTGAAAGTGTGGTCCGTATTTAAGCGCTCTCGGGCCCTCCTGTTCACCGCCTCATATTAGACATGCCCACCAGGTGGAACTCCACCTTACATATGCTATGCGAGCAGCAGCAGGCGATAGTGGAGTTTCAGATGCAGTATGCACGGGTCAGTCGCACTGCGGATCAGCACCCCTTCACCACCAGTAACTGGGCCTGTATGCGAGACCTGTGTACCTTGTTGCAGTGTTTGGAGTACTCAACCAACATGGCCAGTGCTGATGACGCCGTTGTTAGCATTACAATACCCCTTCTATGTCTCCTTGAAGAAAATCTTACAGCGATGATGGAAGAGGATGCGGCACAGGAGAAGGAGGAAGAGGGGGCGAGGAGGATGAGGTAGAGGAGGAAGAACCGGTTTACTGCAGGGTGGCACCCTACGCAGCTCAGGGCCATCAATGGAGCGTGATTGGGGGGATACGGAGGACACATACAATACACCACCTACAGAGGACAGCTTATCATTACCTCTGTGCAGCCTGGCACACATGAGCGACTACATGCTGCAGTGCCTGCTCAACCACAGCAGAGTTGCCCACATTTTAACTTGTGCTGACTACTGGGTTGCCACCCTGCTGGATACCCGGTACAAGGACAACGTGCCCACCTTAATTCCCGCACTGGAGCGTGATAGGAAGATGTGCGACTACAAGCGCACGCTAGGAGACACGCTCCTGAGGACATTACCAACTGACATGGGGGGACAAGTGGAAGCACAAGGCGAAGGCAGAGGCGGAGGAGGAGAAGTAAGAGGTCGCCAAAGCAGCTGTGTCACGGCCAGCTCCTCAGACAGCAGGGTTAGCATGGCCGAGATGTGGAAAAGTTTTGTCACCGCGCCACAGCAAACTGCACCACCAGCAGATAGGGAACGTGTTAGAAGGAGGCAGCATTTCAACAACATGGTGGAACAATACGTGTGCACACGCCTACACGTACTGACTGATGGTTCTACCCCATTCAACTTCTGGGTCTCCAAATTATCCACATGGCCAGAGCTTGCCCTTTAAGCCTTGGAGGTGCTGGCCTGCCCTGCGGCCAGTGTATTGTCTGAACGTGTATTTAGCATGGTAGTGGGAGTCATTACAGACAAACGCAGTCGCCTGTCCACAGCCAATGTGGACAAGCTCACGTTCATTAAAATGAACCAGGCATGGATCCCACAGGACTTGTGCAAAATAGACATTTATAACTGCCTCACCCTCAACCATACATTGTTGTACTCCAGGGCTGCATTTGTGGGTGACATGATGGCTGTTTTGCTGTTATGGGACCTCTCTCCTCTGTCTGGGTGCTAGGGCCTAAATTACTGAAAGTGGCCTGTTCCATTGCTGGGTGACATGATGCCTGTTTTGCTGTTATGGGTCCTTTTTCCTCTGTCTGGGTGCCAGGGACCTACATTAATGATAATCGCCTGCTGCATTGGTGGGTGACATGATGCCTGTTTTGCTATTTTGGGACCTCTCTCTTTTGTTGGGTGCTAGGTAGAGATGCCCCGAACTATTCGCCGGTGAATATCGCATGTTCACTTTCGCCGCAGCGGGCGAACATATACGATGTTCGATTCACCCCCTATACTTTATCATTGAGCAAACTTTGACCCTGTACCTCACAGTCAGCAGACGCATTCCAGCCAATAAGCATACCCTCCCTCCCAGACCCTCCCACCTCCTATCAAAAAACAAGGAAAGCATCCATCTTAGATTCATTCTGAAGCTGCAGTGTTAGTTAGAGCAGGGAGAGTGCTGCTGCTGCTGCTGAATTTATAGGAAATGTGTTAGCTAGGCCAGTGTTCTGTGTCCATTCCAGTCCTCAAAGACTCATCGGCCTCTTTCACACGAGCGTGTCTGGATTAGGCCCCATTTACACGTCTGTAGTGTGTTGCAGATCCGCAACACAACATGCCGGCACTCACCATAGAGATGCCTATTCTTGTCCGCAGACTATCTTTTGCGGAGCCGTGGCCGGATGTTTCGGGGCAGAAAACCCGGAAGTTCGGGGCCGCGGCTCCGCCTAATGCAGAAGCGGAGAGCACATAGTGTGCTCTTCGCATCACGTCTTGCCCCATTCACAATAAATGGGTCCGCATTCATTTCCGCAGATTGCGGAATGGATGCTGACAAAAATTTCAGATGTGTGAATTGGGCCTTTGGTCCATATGCGTTGCAGATGC
Source organism: Bufotes viridis (assembly GCA_033119425.1). Classification (NCBI taxonomy): domain Eukaryota; kingdom Metazoa; phylum Chordata; class Amphibia; order Anura; family Bufonidae; genus Bufotes; species Bufotes viridis. The sequence goes on along the minus strand of CM065589.1, from coordinate 415,796,468 downwards.
GTTCAGTGAAAACTGTGCGATTTCACAGGCAAAGCCATTCAGTTTTGCCTGCAATTGCGTTCAGTTCTTCATTTTTTTCCGCACGGGTGCAATGTGTTTTGATGCGTTTTTCACGCGCGTGATAAAACATTGAAGGTTTACAATCAACATCTCCTAGCAACCATCAGTGACAAGCACTTGCTTGGGGATGCAATGCGTTTTTCACTCAGCCCCATTCACTTCTATGGGGCTAGGGCTGCGTGAAAAACGCAGAATATAGAACATGCTGCGATTTTCACGCAACGCACAAGTGATGCGTGAAAAAAAAACGCTCATGTATACAGACCCATTGTAATGAATAGGTCAAGATTCAGCGCGGATGCTATGCGTTTAGGTCACACATTGCACCCGCGCGGAAAACTCGCTCGCGTGAAAGGGGCCATCTGCTGTAAGGACAGCACCCCAAAAAGGCCTTTTTAGGGCTGGTACATCAGTCTGCTTTTATTTATTTTTTCTATATATATATTTTGCAGTTGCCTGCCCGTGTGTGAGAGGCCGCAGGCCCACAGACTGTACTGTGTGCACACCACTCATATAGGGTGACACAGTACCTTGCAGACAAAAAAGTGATTTAATTTTTACCCTTTAATATAATTGCAGTTGCCTGCCAGTGTGTGTCAGGCCCACAGACTGTACTGTGCCCACTGTCCACCATTCATATAGGGTGACAGAGTACCTTGCAGATAAAAAAGTCATTTAATTTTTACCCTGAAATATAATTGCAGTTGCCTGCCAGTGTGTGTCAGGCCCACAGACTGTACTGTGCCCACGGCTCCAGGAAGAGTACACAGTGGGCTCAGCATGCATGTTGGTAACTGCATCACTGGATCCAATGGAGGTTGTTATGGCACCAGAAAGGGTTAATAAGCACGGTTGATCCTAGCATGCATGCTGGGCCCGCACTCCCTGGATGCTATGTGGCAGTCATGGACCATAACAGGTAGGATTTAGCGTTAGGACCATTTATAGAGGCGGCGTTGGCGTGGCGAGTGGCTTATTACTTTTTGATCAAAATGTACACTAACGACCTCTAATAGCTTCTAGCATAGAGGCGGGGCAGAGTGCTGGTTGCAGAGTGCTGTTGCATTTCTGTGTTTGTTCTAAAATTCAAACGAAGCAGACCTAGCATGGGTCTTTTTCCATCTCCCGGTTCCAAAAATCTATTCACTACACCAGCCTTGGCCCTGATAAGGGACAAAATAGAGATTAAACTGATAGGAATAGTACTTAGTTAACACTAGTTGCATTGGTTGCAAATTCCATTGCAAGTGCCCAAAATTAGAAGGAAGCAGACAGAGCAAGCTTTTTTCTCTATCTCCTCATGCAAGGATTCAGTTGAATACACGTCCCCTGATAGGGGACTTAACAAAGATTAAAATGGTAAGAATAGTAGTTCACGCTTTTTGTATTGGTGGCACAGTACATTGCGCGGCGCACACGCAGTACCCCAAATTGGAAGTAAGAGGACCGACCAATCATCTTTTTCCATCTCCCGATTCCTAAAATCTATTTGATACACGTCCCATGATAGGGGAAGTAACAGGGATTAAACTGATAGGAATAGTACTTCTTAACACACCACTCATATAGGGTGGCACAGTACATTGCACGGCGCACGCGCAGTGCCCCAAATTGGAAGGAAGAGTACTGACCAACCATCTTTTTACATCTCCCGGTTCCTAAAATCTATTCCATACACTGGCCCCTGATAGGGGACAAAACAGAGATGAAAATGGTAAGAACAGATTTTTTTATTTAAAAAATAAAAGAGGACAGCCTCTGCGGAGCTGGGTATTTTTTGGCAACGTTACTGAACGCTCATGCACAATGGCTGTAGGCTCATGCGTCTTTTTGTGGAGGTGACAAACCTGGTCAGTCAAACCCAAGGCAAAATCATCGACCTCATCCCATATGCATTTTTTCTGGAGCGTCCCCTTTGAAGAGTGCTGGATCAGGCCGTAGATGAGCATGAAGAGGAAGAGTTGTGGTCACCATTACCACCAGAAGCCGCCTTGTCGTCGTCAATTGCTAGACCGGCAGCAATGCAGGGAGAGGAATCTGAGGAAGAAGTAGGAGGAGGAAGGTGGCTTTGATGATGCCTGTTTTTCTGTTATGGGACCGCTCACCTCTGTCTTGGTGCTAGGGGCCTACATTAATGATAATAACCTGCTGCATTGCTGGGTAACATGATGCCTGTTTTGCTGTTATGGGACCTCTCACCTCTGTCTTGGCCTACATAAATGATAATGGCCTGTTCCATTGCAGGTTGACCAGAGCCCTGTGTTGCTGTGACGGGGCCACTCTCCTCTTTGCGGGAGCCATGAGTCTGAATGAGTGATTGTTGCCTGTGGCACTGCTGGGTGAAATCAATACTGTTTTGCCGTGATTTGAACTCTCCTCTTTGTGGGTGTCAGGGGTCTGAGTCTGTGCATGAGGCCTGTGACACTGCAGGCAGGCATGAATCATTTTTGGCTGTGATGACAACTTCTCCAACTCCCATGTATGGTTGTATTGGGCCTGAATCTGTGAATGTGGCCTGTGGCACTGCTGGCAGACATGAATCTTTTTTGGCTGAGATAAGAACTTCTCCAACTCCCATGTATGGTTGCCATGGGCCTGAAGCTGTGAATGAGGCCTGTGGCGCTGCAGAGAGACATTAATCCTTTATGGCTGTGAGGAGAACTTTAACTACCATAGTATTCCCATCTGGCGCCACCCCAACCTCCTATTCCACCTCCTCCTCCTCCAAGTTGCCAATTAATATTGGTTAATTTTAATTTATTTAGTTTAAGTTATTTCCCTATCCACATTTGTTTGCAGGGGATTTACCTACATTTTACTGCCTTTTGCAGCACTCTAGCCCTTTCCGGGGCTATTTTCCAGCCATTTTAGTGCCCAAAAGTTCGGGTCTCCATTGACTTCAATGGGGTTCGGGTTCGGGGTCAAGTTTGGGTCAAGTTCGCATCCCAAACCCGACCATTTTCGTGAAGTTCGGCCTAAGTGTGGTGTCAGAGTTAGCCACTGATTCCTAGCTGTTTGTATTTGTTATCACCTAAGATGATGTTGAAATGTGGGTCAACCGTTCCAGTACAGCTGGATTCTTGTTCAAAACAAGACCGCTGGATGACAGTGGCAACTCTGGACTGTTCCTATGGTTGCTGCTACCACCACCCCTTCCTTTGCTACTACTGTACTTGTGCGAGCTACCACAACATTTTTGCCACTGCCCGTTTCTTTTGAGGGCCAAGGCAACTGTCTCAATCAGTAACTAAATAACTAAGTATGCAATGTAAGTAAGCAGTAACTAAGTAAGCAGTTGAAGTAGATAAACACACTTATATGTTAGACCGCCTGTTTGCACTTAGTCTGATGCACAGTAAGTCTATGTATAACAGAACAGATTAAGTATGAATGGCACAGCAGGTAAACTACATAAACACGCCTATATATTAGACTGCCTGTTAAGACTGAGTCTGATTCACAAAAAGTCTATGTATAACAGAACAGATCAAGTATGACTGGCTTAGCAATTGAAATAGATAAACAAAACATGTCTATGTATTAGACCGACTGTTAACACTAAGTTTGACTCACAGTAAGGCCTCATGCACACGGCCGTTGTTTGGGTCCGCGTCCGAGCCGCATATTTCGCGGCTCGGCCGCGGACCCATTCATTTCAATGGGGCCGCAAAAGATGCGGACAGCACTCCGTGTGCTGTCCGCATCTGTTGCTGCGTTCCATGCCCCCGCAAAAAAAATATAACATGTCCTATTTTTGTCCGTTATGCGGACAAGAATAGGTATCTCTATAATGGGCCGCGTTCCGTTCCGCAAGTTGCGGAACGGAACGCGGAGCAGCTTCCGTGTTTTGCGGATCCGCGGTTTGCGAACCGCAAAACATCCACGGCCGTGTGTATGAGGCCTAAGTCTATGTATGGCAGATTAAGTAATAATGCCACAGAAGGTAAACTAGATAAATTCTATGTATGACAGAACAGATTAAGTATGAATGGTGCACCAGTTGAAAAGATTCACAGAGCAATAACACTCAGACTGCACTGTCCCTGCAGTCTATCTATTCTGTCCCTATACCCTCCCTACAGTGTCTAAAAACTCTCCCTATGATCTCCCTACACTGTCCCTGCACTCTCCCTATCCAATATTCTACAATTAAAAGCTTTCTGAAACACTGTCCCTAGCGCTTGCCAAGTCTGTCCCTATGCTCAGCTCACAGGGAAATGGCAGATACTGCACGGGATGAGTCTTTTAAATGTCTGTGACATCTCAGAGATCTGATGTTTGGCTAGCTACACAACATTATATGTGAACTCACGTTTCCCAGCTTCTTAATTTCACTTTGAAGCCATTTTAGGAAAGAAATGATTTATTGCCACAAATTTTGGATTAATTGTGAATCAAATTTTTCCCACACTTTGGATCGAATTCCACTTTGGATGCTTTGATTCGCTCAACACTAGTCATGACTATGAAACAAGCAATGTATGTGATCGAGAAATGAATCAAGTCAGCAAAGGAAGCAATATGGTCACAATACATAAGTGGCTTCTATTAACTTTATCTACATGATATGTACATGACACTTGCTAAAGTTTTTTTTTTTGTGTTTTCGTTTTGTGCTCCCTGCCTTACCAGAGCCATAACTTTTTTATTTGTCTCCTCACAAAGCCATATGAGGGCTTTCTTTTTGCGGAACAAGTTGTACCTTGAAAGTGGAAAGTGGGAAAAAAAATTCAAATGCGGTGAAATTGCAAAAAGAATTGCAATTCTGCAACAGTTTTATGGGTTTTTATTTGGCCAGTTTCTTTTATTCTACAGGTAAATACGAGTATAGTTTTTCATGCGTCTTGACAGTGATAAAAAAATTCAAAAGTGGGGAAAAAAATCAGTTTTATTTTTTTGTCAACATATTTTGACCCCTATAACTTGTTTGTCATTATGTGTATGGGGGCTCATTTTTACGGGGCGATCTGAACTTTTCATTGATACCATACTGGGCTGTGTATGACTTTTTGATCACTTTTTATTTAATTTTTTGTAGAAAATGAAGCGACTAAAAACGGCAAATTGGCCATTTGGATGCTTTTTTACCTATGATGTATATTTATTAAATATTTATTAAAAGTTTTCTTTTAACTTTTTTTTTATTAAACTTTTTTTTATAGGGAACTATAACATGAAATCATCTGATTGCTATTATCATAGACTCCAATGCACTTGCATGATGATTTCACTACTTTCCTATGAAGCCCTATTACAGGCAAGGGCTACATAGGAAATACTATGCAGCAGCCTCCTGTCATTCATAAAGACAGGGGCTGCTACATACATGCTCCGGCTCCTCCGATCGCCACACAGGGGAGCCGGACCATAACCGAAAGTGAAAGCATCTGAGGGGTTACTGCCGGTTGTGGACATTAGCCTCTGGTATCTGCTATAGGAAGCAGGTGGCCACCCATGGATATGGCACCCGCAGCGGGCAGGAACGGGTGACATCTTCAAACACACGCCCGATTTTGTACATGTATGTCATCGGGCTTGAAAGGGTTAAATGATAGATAAGCAATTCTAATACGTATTGATTTTCAAATTAGGGTGAATAAGCTGTATAATATAACAGTTATTGTGGTACCCACCCCTTTTTAATAGATAAGCAATTTTATTAGCCTTTGTTCTCAAATTGGGGTGAATAAGCTGTGTAATGTAACTATTATAATGGTGTCCACCAGATTTTATAAGCAATTCCATTAGGTCCTTATTCTCATATTGGGATAACTAACCTGTTTAATATAACTGTCATAGTAGTGTCCACCAAATTCATACATAACTAATTCCATTAGGCCTTGATTATCATATTGGGGTTAATAAACAGTGTAATATAACCTTTAGTGTTGTGTCGACCTGATTTCACAGACAAGTAATTCCATTAGGCCTTGATTCGCATATCAGTGTGAATAACCTATGTAATATAACTGTTAGTGGGGTGTCCACATTGACATTGAATAACTTATTTTACGTATAAAGTTACTGTTACCTTATAGTATGTTCAAGAAAGAGGTGCCAGGGCCCTCCAAAGGAACGGGCAATGGCAAAACTGTTGCAGCAGAAATAGCAGCAGAAGAAGTGGTGGTGGTAGCAGCAGCCACAGCAAGAGGTCAGAGCTGCCAGTGTCATCCAGAGGTCATGTTTTGACCACCAATCCTGCTGTACTGGAATGGTTGACTCTGTCTTCAACCTCATCTCAACTGACATCAGACACCCATGGCTGAAAGTCTGTGGGGTCCTCTGACACCACACTTAGGTGGCATGATCCAGGAACAAGCTCAGTTTCCTCACCTGTCCCGATCCTTCCTCTTTACTTTTTTGCTCCTGCCAGGCAAGTGATGCATGCCACTGTCTCTGCTCTGCTTTTCAACTAGGAAGATATTACTGAGGACAGTCAGCAGTAGAGTTGAGCGAACACCTGGATGTTCGGGTTCGAGAAGTTCAGCCAAACTTCCCGAAAATGTTCGGGTTCGGGATCCGAACTCGACCCGAACTTCATCCCGAACCTGAACCCCATGTCAATGGGGACCCGAACTTTTGGGCACTAAAAAGGCTGTAAAATAGTCCAGGAAAGAGCTAGAGGGCTGCAACAGGCAGCAAAATGTAGGAAAATCTACTGCCAACAAATGTGGATAGGGAAATGAATAAAAATAAAATAAATAAAAATTAAGCAATATCAATTGGAGAGAGGTCCCATAGCAGAGAATCAGGCTTCAAGTCACCCACCAATGGAGAAGGCCACTTTCATTTAATTAGGCCCCAGCACCCAGACAGAGGGCAGAGGTCGCATAGCAGATAATCAGGCGTCATGTCACCCACCAATGGAGAAGGCCACTTTTAGATAATTAGGCCCCTGGCACCTAGACGGAGGAGAGGTTCATTCAACTTTTGGTTGCATCGCAATATAATGGTAAAATTAAAAAAAGAAGATTCAATAAAGAAGTTTCCCGGAGTACAAGAATATATGGTTGAGGGGGAGGCAGTTATAAATGTCTATTCTGCACAAGGGATGGACAGATCCTGTGGGATCCATGCCTGGTTCATTTTTATGAACGTCAGCTTGTCCACGTTGGCTGTGGACAGGCGGCTGCGTTTGTCAGTAATGACTCCACCTGCTGTGCTGAATACACGTTCAGACAAAACTCTGGCTCCCGGGCAGGCCAGCACCTCCAAGACATAAAAGGCTAGCTCTGGCCACGTGGACAATTTGGAGACCCAGAAGTTGAATGGGGCCGAACCATCAGTCAGTACGTGGAGGGGTGTGCAAACATATTGTTCAACCATGTCAGTGAAATGACGCCTCCTGCTAACACATTCCGTATCAGGTGGTGGTGCAGTTAGCTGTGGCGTGGTGACAAAACTTTTCCACATTTTTGCCATGCTAACCCTGCCCTCAAAGGAGCTGGCCGTGACACAGCTGCATTGGTGACCTCTTGCTCCTCCTCTGCCTTCGCCTTGGGCTTCCACTTGTTCCCCTGAGACTTTGGGAATGCTCTCAGGAGCGCTTGTACTCGCGCATCTTTCTATCATGCTCCAGTGCAGGAAGTAAAGTGGGCACATTGTCTTTGTACCGGGGATCCAGCAGGGTGGCAACCCAGTAGTCCGCACACATTAAAATGTGGGCAACTCTGCTGTCGTTGCGCAGGCACTGCAGCATGTAGTCGCTCATGTGTGCCAGGCTGCCCAGAGGTAAGAGAAAGCTGTCTTCTGTGAGAGGTGTATCGTCATTGTCCTCCGTATCCCCCCAGCCAAGCATCAGTGATGGACATGAGCTGTGTTGGGTGCCACCCCGCTGTGAACCAGCTTCATTCTCATCCTCCTCCACCTCATCCTCATCCTCCTCGTCCTCCAGTAGTGGGCCCTGGCTGGCCACATTTTTACCTGGCCTCTGCTGTTACAAAAAAACTCCCTCTAAGCAACTTCTAACAGACTGGCCTGAAAGTGCTAAAAATGACCCCTCATCCTCCTCCTCCTCCTGGGCCACCTTCTCTTCCATCATCGCCCCAAGTGTTTTCTCAAGGAGACATAGAAGTGGTATTGTAACGCTGATAACGGCGTCATCGCCACTGGCCATGTTGGTGAAGTACTCGAAACAGCGCAACAGGGCACACAGGTCTAGCATGGAGGCCCAGTCATTGGTGGTGAAGTGATGCTGTTCCGTAGTGCGACTGACCCGTGCGTGCTGCAGCTGAAACTCCACTATGGCCTGCTCGCACAGTCTCTCCAGCATGTGCAAGGTGGAGTTCCACCTGGTGAGCACGTCGCATATCAAGTGGTGAGCGGGAAGGCCAAAGTTACGCTGTAGCGCAGACAGGCGAGCAGCGGCAGGATGTGAATGCCGGAAGCGCGCACAGACGGCCCGCACTTTATGCAGCAGCTCTGACATGTCGGGGTAATTGTGAATGAACTTCTGCACCATCAAATTCTGCATGTGCCAGGCAAGGGATGTGCGTCAAACCAGCTAGTCCCAGAGCTGCAACGAGATTTTGCCCATTATCGCACACCACCAGGCCGGGCTTGATGCCAACCGGCAGCAACCACTGGTCGGTCTGTTGTTTCGTCATCATCAGAGACGTGCGGACTCCGATGAGGTGATTTTCCCATGTCCTCATCATCAGGAAACATAAGTGGTTGTGCATCAGTGCATTCTATGTCTTCCACCACTGGGGAATGGCTAGGTGAATTCCCTTGGGAATCCCTGCCAGCAGAGTCTTCAAACAGCATAAGAGACTGCTGCATAACTTGAGGCTTAGACAGTTTCCCTGTTATGCATGGGGGTGATGTGACAGACTGATGGGCTTGGTTTTCAGGCGCCACCTGTGCACTTTCTGCAGAAGACTGGGTGGGAAATAATGTTGTGAACGTGCTGGATCCACTGTCGGCCACCCAATTGACTAGCGCCTGTACTTGCTCAGGCCTTACCATCCTTAGAACGGTATTGGGCTCCACTAAATATCGCTGTAAATTCTGGCGGGTACTGGAACCTGAGATAGTTGGTTCAGTAGGACGTGTGGCTGAACGGCCACGTCCTCTCCCAGCACTAGAGGGTCCACTAACAACACCACTACCATGTTCGCGTCCCTTACTAGATGTTTTCCTCATTGTTACCGTTCACCACAATATGAAAACAATTATTTGGCCCAATGTAATGAATTCAAATTCAGGCCTTTTTTTACAGGCACCTAACACTATCTGGCTATCTAATTATGTACCGTATTACACTAATCCAGGCACAGCAGTAACCACAGATTTAGGGGAATATCAATTGCAGGCCTAGTATTTAGGCCCTGGATGAAAGGTATCCTATTATGGACAGATTTACATTTGGAGATGCACAGTAGCGTGTGAAAAAATCTGTAGGATTATGCCTCCAGCAATTGTATTTTAACACTTTGTGTAATATACCCTTTAACGGACAGTTATACAATGGGAGATGCATGGTAGCGTGTGAAGTTATTGAGGATGACCCTCTCAGCACTTGTATATACACCTTGAGTGTAATATACCCTTTTACGGACAAATTAACACTTGGCCTGCAACAGCAGGAACACCAGATTCAGGGTATTGCTATATTGTCAAGTGAATTTCACCCCAGAACAAAATCTATCCTTTGATGGATACTATTTAATTTGTCCAGTCACAGCTGGAACACCAGATTTACTGTATTTATATTTTGGCAACTGAATTTCCCCCTAGAAAAAAATATACCCTTTTACAGACAGATTTAAACTAGGCCTGCAACAGCTGGAACACCAGATTCAGGGTATTGCTATTTTGGCAAATAAATTTCACCCCAGAAAAAATATACCCTTTTGCGGACAGATTTAAACGAAGCCTGCAACAGCTGGAACAACAGTTTTACTGTATTTCTATTTTTGCAACTGAATTTCACCGCAGAAAATAATATATCCTTTGTCGTACACTGTTAAACTTGGCCAGCCACTGCTGGGACACCAGATTTACTTTAATTCTATTTTAGCTACTGACTTACACCCCAGAAAATAATATATCCTTTGACGGACACTAGGGAAATTGTCCAGTCACAGCTGGAACACTAGATTCAGGGTACTACTATTTTGGGTATTAAATTTCACCCCAGAAAAAAATATACCCTTTTACGGACAGATTCAAACTAGACCTGCAACAGCTGAAACCACTGATTTATGGTATTTCTATTCTGACAATTGAATTTCACCCCAGAAAAAAAATATATGTTTTGCCGTACACTATTAAACTTGGCCAGCCACAGCTGAAACCACTGATTTATGGTACTGCTATTTTGGCATTTGAATTTCACCCCAGAACAAAATATATCCTTTGCCGGACACTATTAAACTTGGCCAGCCACTGCTGGGACACCAGATTTACTGTATTTCTATTTTCACTACTGACTTTCACCCCATAAAAAAATATATCTTTTGACGGACACTAGGGAAATTGTCCAATCACAGCTGGAACTCCAGATTCAGGGTATTGCTATTTTGGCAATTGAATTTGACCCCAGAAAAAATATATCCTTTGCCGTACACTATTAAACTTGGCCAGCCACAGCTGAAACCACTGATTTATGGTATTGCTATTTTGGTAATTGAATTTCACCCCAGAACAAAATATATCCTTTGCCAGACACTATTAAACTTGGCCAGCTACTGCTGGGGCACCAGATTTACTGTATTTCTATTTTTGCTACTGACTTTCACCCCAAAAAAAAAAAAAATCCTTTGCCGTACAATATTGAACTTGGCCAGCCAAAGCTGAAACCACTGATTTATGGTATTGCTATTTTCACAATTGAATTTCACCCCAGAACAAAATATATGCTTTGCAGGACACTATTAAACTTGGCCAGCCACAGCTGAAACCACTGATTTATGGCATTGCTATTTTTGCAATTGAATTTCACCCCAGAACAAAATATATCCTTTGCGGGACACTATTAAACTTGGCCAGCCACAGCTGAATCCACTGATTTATGGTATTGCTATTTTAGCAATTGAATTTCACCCCAGAAAAAAATATAACGTTTTACGGTCAGATCTATACTAGGCCTGCAACAGCTGGAACACCAGATTCAGGGTTTTGCTATTTTGGGAATTCAATTTCACCACAGAAAATAATCTATCCTTTGCCAGACAGCAGACACCAGATTTAGGAGATTGGCAATTTAATTTCACCCCAGAACAAAATATATCCTTTGCCGGACACTATTAAACTTGGCCAGCCACAGCTGAAACCACTGATTTATGGTATTGCTATTTTGCCAATTGAATTTCACCCCAGAACACAATCTATCCTTTGCCGTACACTGTTAAATTTGGCCAGCCACTGCTGGGACAGCAGATTTACTGTATTTCTATTTTTGCTACTGACTTTCACCCCAGAAAATAATATACCCTTTTACGGACAGATTTAAACGAAGCCTGCAACAGCTGGAACAACAGTTTTACTGTATTTCTATTTTTGCAACTGAATTTCACCGCAGAAATTAATATATCCTTTGCCGGACACTATTAAACTTGGCCAGCCACAGCTAAAACCACTGATTTATGGTATTGCTATTTTGGCAATTGAATTTCACCCCAGATCAAAATATATCCTATGCTGGACACTATTAAACTTGGCCAGCCACTGCTGGGACACCAGATTTTCGGTATTGCTATTTTGGCAATTGAATTTCACCCCCGAACAAAATATATCCTATGACGGACACTATTAAACTTGGCCAGGGACTGCTGGGACACCAGATTTATGGTATTGCCATTTTGAGAATTGAATTTCACCCCAGAAAAAAATATATCCTTTGCCGTACACTATTAAACTTGGCCAGCCACAGCTAAAACTACTGATTTATGGTATTGCTATTTTGGCAATTGAATTTCACCCCAGAACAAAATATATCCTTTGCATGACACGATTAAAGTTGGCCAGCCACAGCTGATACCACTGATTTACGGTATTGCCATTTTGCCTATTGATTTTAACCCCAGAACAAAATATATCCTTTGCCGGACACTATTATACATTGCCAGCCACATTGCTATTTTGGCAATTGAATTTCACCACAGAAAATAATCTATCCTTTGCCAGACAGCAGACAGTATTACACTTGGCTAGCCACAGCTGAACACCAGATTTAGGGGATTGCTATTAGGGGATCACCCCAGAAAAAAGTGACAGAAAAACGCTCTGTGCAGCCTAAAAACCAGTGAGCAATTAACTAGCAGAAGTTGAATGATTTACAGCTGTAGATCGATCACATCATTAGGTACTTTTGCTGACTTATCCCTGCCTAATCTCGCCATCACAGAAGCTGCGTCCTCCAACTACACTAATCAGAGCAGTGTGACGTGCGGCGCTACGTGACTCCAGCTTAAATAGAGGCTGGGCCACATGCTGCACTCGGCCAATCACAGCCATGCCATTAGTAGGCATGGCCATGATGGCTTCATAGGGCAAGAAGAAAAACGCTAGCTGATTGGCTGCTGTGCAGCCCTTCAGAAAGCAGGAAGAAATCGCCGAAAAAACTGACCCGAACCCAAACTTTTTTGAAAATGTTCGGGTCCGGCTCCGTGTCCCAAACACCCCAAAATTCGGTACGAACCCGAACTATGCTTGAACTGTTCGCTCAACACCAATCCTGTTCTTAATGCCAATTTAATGCAGCGGGCCCACATGGGTGCTAGTTTGGAGGATGAAAATGGTTGTGCGAATGGGAATTGTAGTGGTGACGTGTCCAGCCTAAGGCAGTTGCACCCTGGCGTTCGTTGCAGTTAAAGTGATGGAGTAAACTGTAGTGTAGTGCGGTATAATGACAAGACTGGCTCTTGTGTAACAGATTCACAGAACTTTGCTGAAGATAGTCAGCAGGTGATCCACACAAGCACCATTCACATCAAATGCAGGCTTTAGAGTCAACTCAAGTAATTTCCAAAGGTTGTATATGGAGGCTATCTTCTCTTTCACACAATCAAACTTGTCAATATCCTCTTTCCCCTGCCTAAAAGAATGCACTTTCTCTATCAACAGATACATAAGAATATGATATCCACAGTTGTCTCAGAGGAATACAGTCTCTGGGTGCCTTCTTGTCCTTTGGTTATTGTGGGTAGCTTGAAGATTATATTGTCCCTACCACATGTAGAGGAGGCTATATAGGCCAGATTGGCAGCGATTATCTTCCTTGCCAAAGTCATCCACAATCACTTTGTGGCAGCTAAAACCTCTGTAGCTCTTTTTTTCCTTCTGAGGTCTGGAGCATAAGTTGCTTGTAGTCTGTAGGAGAATCAAATTTTTTGCACGATCTGCTCCTTGCTGCTTTGAGGTGTCCTCTCCACAGAGAATCTTTCTCCTAGGGAGGAATGGTGGAACCAGCCCTGACTAGTTTCCTGGGACCTCCATCTCCCTATACAACCTTATGGCATTTCTAGTACATGCACATAATACAGAAAAAATACAATTATATTAACATTTTCAGTGATTTGCAGTAGATTTCAGGACATTGCAGATGTTTTAGAGCATTTGGGTTATACTCAACATTATTTGGAAGATTTTGAAAAGCCATTTATTCTGGTGGTGACTCAGTTTGTGTAAAACAAATACACCTGATTGAATTATGAATGTTTTTTTTTATGTATCTAATTTTATTTTGGTACTGTTTACTATATAAAAAATAACTTGCTCATATTTGGAAAGTAAGGATGAAAATCTGTAAAAGTAATTAGAAATAGTTTTCAAGCTATGGCATTACAGCAGATGAATAACTCATTGTACACATCAGATTCAGCTTATAGATCATGGACATTCAATTCAGAGTGAAGGGTTAAAATATAAATAAGACAAGTTTTGAAGTAAAAATAAATAAATAAAGTATGTTGGTCCTAATTAGTGTTGATCGAGTACCAAAGTGCTCTGGTTCTCGAGTAGAACACTTTGGGATGCTCGGGTGCTCTACAGAACACCCAAGCACAATGGGAGAACTCTAGCATTAAACCAGGCACCCCCTGCTCTGAAGAGGGGAGGGTGTCTGGTTCATAGAAAAAGGTCAGAAATTAATGTAAACACCACTGAAATGGTTCGGGAACAGCATGGGGAGGATGTCTGGATGCATCTTGGACTCCCAGGTCGCTGCTGGGAACGATGTTGTCTGAGTAGTACGCCACTTTTACAGACAATAATACGCACAAAACCGAAGATAATATCGCTTTAGAGAAAAAATTGTTAGGAAACATTCTTTGCTGTATATTTATTTGTATATAACATACAAGCGGTGTCAAAAATTACAAGGAAGAGGCACTCCAATACAACCTGTATATCACATAAAGGAGGGCCTTCTTCACATTGTGATACAATTGTTCAGGTAGTTGGACTCCTACACTCATAAAGCCTATGCACTAAGTGAAAGGGCTGCCAAAAATTACAAGTAACAGGCACTCCAATACACCCTTTATTAAACATAAAGGAAGGCATCATACACCCTTGAAAAATTATGATTGATGGTCTGCTGGTGACCCTCAAAAACATTAAGAGCAAGGGCCTGCTAGTGACCCTCTAAAACATTATGGGCGAGGGCCTGCTGCCGAGCTGACCATCTAAAACATTAGGGGCAAGGGCCTGCTGCCGATCTGACCATCTAAGACATTATGGGCAAGGGCCTGCTGCTGAGCTGACCATCTAAAACATTAGGGATGAGGGCCTGCTGCTGAGCTGAACATCTAAAACATTAGGGACGAGGGCCTGCTGCTTATCTGACCATCTAAAACATTATGGGCGAGGGCCTGCTGCTGAGCTGACCATCTAAAACATTATTGGCGAGGGCCTGATTGTGAGCTGACCATCTAAAACATTAGAGGTGAGGGCGTGCTGCTGAGCTGACCATCTAAAACATTATAGGCGAGGGCCTGCTGCTGATCTGACCATCTAAAACATTATGGGCGAGGGCCTGCTGCTGAGCTAACCATCTAAAACATTAAGAGCAAGGGCCTGCTGGTGACCATCTAAAACATTATGGGCGAGGGCCTGCTGCTGAGCTGACCATCTAAAACATTAAGGGTGAGGGCCTGCTGCTGATCTGACCATCTAAAACATTATGGGCGAGGGCCTGCTGCTGAGCTAACCATCTAAAACATTAAGAGCAAGGGCCTGCTGGTGACCATCTAAAACATTATGGGCGAGGGCCTGCTGCCGAGCTGACCATCTAAAACTTTATGGGCCAGGGCCTGCTGCTGAGCTGGCCATCAAAAACATTAGGGGCGAGGGCATGCTGCTGATCTGACCATCAAAAAAATTATGGTTGAAGGTCTGCCGGTGAGCTGACTCTCTTAAACATTAGTGACGAGGGCCTGCTGATGATTTGACCATGGAAAAAATTATGGGCGAGGGCCTGCTGCAGAGCTGACCATCGAAAAAATTATGGTTGAGGGTCTGCTGCTGAGCTGACTCTCTAAAACATCCGGGTAGAGTGTGCCACGGGCTTCCAAAGGTGCAATCGGTCTCCCATCAGCTGCAGATGTGCTGCTTAGCTTCGGGAGCAAGGATCTGTGTTTGGCCTAGTTCCCAGGGCTGCTTTGATAGTGGTGTGGCTCCCTGCTCCTAGGTCTGCCTTGAGCACCGAGCTGATAACTCGGTGCTCGACTCGTCCGCCTGTGGGTCATGTGACGCTGGTCACATCACATGACCCTCAGACCCCACTATAAATACAGGCAGCCTGCTGACCACCGGTTGCCTGTTAATTCTAGGTTCTTGGCTATTTGTTGGACTTCTGAATACTCACCTGATCCTTTTCCCTGACGATCCTTTGCCTGCTCCTCCTGTACTGCGCATCCCTCCTGGTACTGTGACCTCAGCTCCCACCTGACTACTCTTTGCGGACTCCTCTGGTATCTCTCTACTCTCCTGGTATTTGACCATGGCTTCTCCTGACCATTCTTTGAAAAACCCTTTGTACTGCGTAGCTCTCTTGGTTCTAACCCGGTCCGTTCATGTTCCGTATTTTGTTTTGTCTTCCTTCCCTGCACATACCCTAAGTAAGGGACTGTCGTCCAGTTGTCCCCTGTCATCAGGATTCGTGAGGCAAGTAGG
This sequence comes from Bufotes viridis, assembly GCA_033119425.1. Lineage (NCBI taxonomy): Eukaryota > Metazoa > Chordata > Amphibia > Anura > Bufonidae > Bufotes > Bufotes viridis. The sequence continues at coordinate 415,780,289 of CM065589.1, read as the reverse complement.
CAGGGCCAGGGGTGAGGGTGGAGCGCAGTGGTCATTATCCTTCCCCCTGTGTGTGTGTGTGTGTGTGGACGTGACCGTTACAGATTAACAGGCCCAATAACCACTGTTTCATGAGTCCTCTTGAGACTCTGACTGACCATGTCTCTAACCTGACACAGATGTTACAGGAGCTAGGAGAGAAACTCTGTTCTTTTGTGTTAGGGCAAGGTCCTTCCACTCTTCAGCCCTCTAGTCCACATTTTGAGCCCCAAATCAAGCACCCAGAACTCTTTTCTGGAGACCGGAAGAGGTTTGTTTCCTTTAAGGAGAGTTGCAAACTCTACTTCAATTTGGGCCCCGTGTCCTCCTGTCCCGAGAGCCAACGCGTGGGTATTATCATTTCTCTACTTCAGGGTGATCCCCAGGACTGGGCATTCTCGTTACCTCCTGGGGCCAGTTGTCTAACTTCTATGACGAACCAGACAGGGCCCTGGTAGCCGAGACAGATCTTAGGGCACTGGTTCAGGGCCATCTCCCTGCAGAGGAGTATTGCACCCAATTCAGACGGTGGTGTGTTCCCTCTGGATGGAATGAACCAGCCCTGAAGAGTCAGTTTAGGTCTGGTCTGTCTGATAATTTAAAACATCTATTAGTCAGTTATCAAGTCCCAGAGACCTTAGAGGAGATGATGACCCTAGTTGTCCGACTTGACCGACGAGTTAGTGTTCTCAGATGGTGGTCCAGCCAGAGGCCATTTCCAGGGACAACCCTGTGGTCTCCACCGAGGAACCCATGCAGATTAACATGACCCGGGGTAATCTTCGTAGCAGACGTGGAGAGTGCTTCTACTGTGGAGATCCTGGCCATTGGATCAACAAGTGTCCTAAGAGGCTCCTCTCTGACAAGTCTCCTAAGGCAAGATAACCTAAAGACCAGGTACACCCTGATTTTTCTAAATGTAAGCTTTTGGTACCCATAACAATTTCTCTGGGGGTTAATAAGTGGCCGGGTAAGGCCTTTATTGATTCCGGTTCAGCGGCCAGATTTATTGACTTTGAATATGCTAGTAAATGGGGTATTCTGATGTTTGCTTTACCTACACCTTTCCATGTCATGGCCATTGATGCTACTCCCCTGATTGGTGGTACGGTGAGGTCATGTACCTCTGAAATTTCTCTAACTGTGGGTGTGTGCCACTCCGAGAGATGTTCTATTTTAGTCCTAGAGAACCTACCGGTTGAGGTGCTACTAGGGTTGCCTTGGCTCCATTTACATAACCCCACAATAGATTGGTCCAAAGGAAATTTGGTGAAATGGGGACCTAAGTGTGACTAATGCTCATCCGGTCCAGGCTGGGGTTTCAGTAAGATCTAATACATTACCCTCAGTTATTAGGGAATATTCTGATGTATTCTCATCCCCCACTCCAGAGGTTCTACCCCCCCCCCCCCGCCCCCAAAGACCTTATGATTGCACCATAGAGCTAATAGAGGGTGCCAAATTTCCTGAAGGGCGAATTTATAATCTTTTTAAGCCCGAACGCAAGGCTATGGAAGATTATATTAAGGATAGCCTTGCTAAAGGGCATAATAGACCTTTAGTCTCTCCTATGGAAGCAGGGTTTTTCTTTGTTAAGAAAAAGGATGGTGGTCTTAGGCCTTGTATTTATTACCGGAGATTAAATAAAATCACTGTCCAAAATATGATTCTGGATTTATTTAACCAGGTTCCGGGGGCAACCTGGTTTTCCAAGATTGACCTGAAAGCGGCATACAATCTAATCCGAATCAAGGAGGGAGATGAATGGAAGACAGCGTTCAATACTCCTATAGGACACTTAGAATATCAGGTGATGCCTTTTGGACTCAGCAATGCCCCAGCTGTGTTCCAAAACTTAATGAACGATATTCTTACGGAGTTTTTAGGTAAATTTATTATTGCCTATCTTGACGACATTTTGATATTCTCTCCTGATTTTTCGAATCTCATGTCAAACAAGTATTAGAGGTGTTGAGGGAGAACTAGCTATCTGCTAAGCAAGAGAAATGTGTCTTTGGTGTACAGGAGATACTGTTTTTAGGGCATGTTCTGACTCCTCACGCCTTTAAGATGTATCCTGGTAAGGTTTTGGCAATTAAGGAATGGGTAAGGCCTTCATCCTTAAAGGCCTTACAACGTTTTTTGGGTTTCGCTAATTACTATCGTAAATGTATCATGATTTTTTCCTGTAATTGCTAAACCATTGACCGACCTTACTAAGAAAGGGGCAGATTTGGAGAATTCGTCTACCAAGGCCATTTCTTTTTTCTTTTCAAAATTCTTTTTATTAATTTGTGTATATAGGGAACAACAATAAAACAGTATTGTAGTATACATATGTGACAAAGATATCAGAGGGTGTTGTAGTAAGATCATCACAATAAATAGTATCAGAAAGTCATGCAATTCAGAGCCAGTGAATCAAAGTCATAATTCAGCATCAACTAGACATTCCTCTGATAACAGAGCAATATATCTAGAAATCAGGTATACAGAGGATGGGAATGTAACACATTACATAGACAACATACATTAGGTGGGGAGGAAAAAGGGAGAGGATGGAGGGAGCCTGTCAAAAGCCAGTGTCAAATGAAAGTTATAAGTGAGTAGAAAATTGTCGGAATGGAGCCCATACCTGACTGAAAGCGTTGTGTGTTTTTGACTCCCAGCTTGCAAGCTCTTCCAGACGATATAACGAATCCACTTTATCTAACCAAAGGCTGAATGGTGGGGGGTGAGATGCTTTCCACAGTGTGGGTATTAATATACGTGCCGCTGCAAGCAGGTGTCTCAGTAACTTTGCAGTACGCTTGGAGAGCTTGTCTGGGAGCAATTGAAACAGACAGATCTCGGGGGTAAGGGGCAGGTGTGTTTTTGCTACTGTGTTAACCTGAGATATAATATGTGCTATGCGTGGGCAAGTCCACCATAAGTGATAGTAGGTCCCTAATTGTTGACCACATCTCCAGCAAGCTGGGTCATAACTCGCATTATACTTATGCAATAAGGTAGGGGTCAGATGCCATCTAGTCAAAATTTTGTAACCACTTTCCTGCATCCTAACGCAGCAAGAGGTCAACTTCGGGGCCGCTAGAAGTAATTGAATTTCAGTTTCTGTGAACTTTTGGGAGAGATCTTCCACCCATGCTCTTATGAAAGAGTGCTTTGTACATAGAAATGGAGTCGAGATTACTTTCTTAGGGAGTTTGGTTTGGGCCATGGAGGTTTCGAAGTGTGTCATGGTTTTTTGCGAATCAGCTTGTTTAAGTAGTAGTTTAAGTGCGTATGTAAATTTGTTATATATCATAGGAGGCGTTAGAGAGCATTTTAGAAAGTCTGTTAAGGCTTCTCTTGTGGGCACCGTGCCATCTAGTATGAGAGAGTCTACAGTTGAATCATTAGATCTAATGTCTTTGGGAATGGAGGCATTAAAATTGGGGTCTGTAGTGAAGATTAGGTCTCTGATTTGTAGCAGTGGAGAAGGATATGGGGCGCATCTGGAGCGCACACTAGAGTTATTCCATATTTCGCAGGTTTCATTTGTAAGCTCATTAAAAACCTTAGTGTGCAAAGAAGATGTTGAAGGTGAGAAAACAATTTGTCTCAATGGGTATTGGAGGATATCCTCCTCTATTGAGACCCACAATTTATGTGAGGGTTTCCTTACCCAATCAAGAATCCGGCTTAAGTGTATTGCCTGAACGAACAAATATGGCGCTGGCATGTCTATACCTCCATGCTTTTGGGGGAGTTGAAGGGTGGAATATTTAATTCTAGGTTTCCTAGCGTTCCAAATATATTGGGACAAAATTCTGTTTAACTGGATACAAAATCTCTTGGGGATATGAATCGGCAAGGCTTGGAGCAAGTAGGTCACCTTAGGCCATATAAGGCATTTTGCAATGTTTTTCCGCCCAAACCTGGAAATGTATGGCGTGGGACACTCCTCAAGAATTTTTGAGATATCCTTTACCAGGGGTATAAAGTTGTTTTTATAGAGTGCATGTGTGTTAGAAGAAATTTTAATTCCAAGGAATTTAATATAAGGTTGTTTCCAGACGAAGGGTGAGTTTTGTGACAAGCGAGAGGCTTCCGAGGTAGACATAGAAATATTAAGTGCTTGGGACTTGCTCATGTTGACTTTAAAATTTGATAGTGTACCAAATGTATCAAAAATATTTTCAATGATCGGTAGGGCCCTCGTTGGGTTAGAGGTTAGTAAGAGATCATCAGCGTATGCCGCCACCTTATGTTCCCTACCGCCACAAGATATCCCTGATATGTCAGGTTCTTGTCTCAATCTTTGCAGAAGTGTTTCCGTTGTCAGGACAAAGAGCAGCGGTGATAAAGGACACCCTTGTCTGGTACCGTTTGAGATAGGGAGCACGGGTGACAGCACACTGTTGATCAATACTCTGGCCGAAGGGCGCTCATACATAGTGAATATTGCTTGGATGAAAGGGGCAGGTATACCGAAAGCTAGCAGTGAGGCCTTGAGGTATCCCCAATCTACTCTATCTACGCCTTTTCGGCATCAGTGCTAAGAAGAAGCAGTAGGATCTTCGAGTGCTGAGCATATGTGATTAGTTGCAGGATTCTGTATATATTGTCCTTACCTTCTCTACCCATCACAAACCCTACTTGGTCAGGTGCAATCAGTGACAGCAGCAGCATCTGGAGTCTATGGGCCATAATTTTTGCAAAGGTTTTGAGGTCAAAATTCAAGAGTGAAATTGAGCGATAGTTGCGCATAGACTAGGGTCCTCGCCCTCTTTGTGTATGACCGTAATCTGAGCCATCAGGGTGTGTTTGTGAAAGGGGTTTCCTGACATTGCTGAGTTATATAATTTGACCAGATATGGTGAGAGCGTTTCCAAGCATGACATATAGTAATGTGCGGATAGGCCGTCTGGGCCTGGGCTTTTATTTTTCGGGGAAGACATAATAGCCTCTTTGATTTCCAGGGGCGAGATTGGGGAGCACATTTTTGAGATTGCACAGGGGATGTTTGTGGAAGATTTAAAGAAACCAAAAATTCTGTTATTAATTCTGGTTTCGGCTTATCTATTGTGGAGATTTTAAGTTGTATAATTCTTCATAAAACGTGCTGAACTCTCGTGCGATATTGGTTGTTTTGTGGTAAGTCGTACCGTTTAAGCCACTTATATTGGCTATAAAGGATTTAGCTGTCCTTTGTCTAATTTGTGCTAACATAAATCTGGTAGGTTTGTCACCAAGCGCGTAATGTTTGAATTTTGCTGAAAGATAGGCTTTAGCTGAGTTCAAATTTAGCAAGTTTTTAAGCTCAGTGCGACAAGTGGTTAGCTCGTCTAGATGGGAAGCTAAGGGATTTCTTGTGCAGACTCTCCAGACAAGAGATTTTCTGTTGCAGTTCGGACATTTTTTGTGTCCTGAGTTTGTGGTACATGAGCGGAAAGGGAGATGAGCTCGCCTCTGATGTACGATTTATGTGCTTCTCAAAGCGTCTGCACAGAAACCTCTCCATTGTCGTTACGGGCAAAGAACTCAGCTAGTCGAGAGTTAATTCTCTGGACATGCTGAGGGGTTTTTAAGAGAAGGTCATTTAAACGCCAGCACCGATAAGTGGTGGCGTTTAAGGAAACAAGTATACCAGTTCCACTAAGGAGTGGTCTGAGAGGACCTGAGATATGATGGAGGCTGATTGACAGTTTTGTATTTGTACGTTGGGGAGGAATATGTAGTCAAGCCTACTATGAGTTATGTGGAGATGAGTGAAATGTGTAATCTTTGACTGACGGGTTTAGCGTTCTCCATATATCTACTAATTGCAAAGACTGTAGGGCGCGCGTCGGTTTCGCTAGGGTTTTAAAACGGATGTTTGTCCTTACATTGGAGGAATCTATAATAGGGTTGAGTGCAACATTGAGGTCGCCTCCTAGAATTAAGATACCTTCTGAGAAGGACGAGAGTTTTTTCAGGGTTGCCCTAAGCCAGTGGATTTGTTCAGAATTAGGTGCATAAACGTTCCCTATGGTGAACGTCAGTGTACCCACTTTCCCTTTAATGAAAACATATCGTACTTCCAGGTCGGTGCATTTATCTAGCAAGGTAAAGTTCACATTTTTACTTAAACCAATGCTTACACCCTTAGAGGCTTTAGAGTCTGAGCCTGAATGGTACCATTGGGAATAGTGTCATTGTTTCATGGTCAGGATTTTTTGTTTTTTAAAATGCGTCTCTTGGAGAAGACAGACATCTGCCTTGTATCTCCTAAGGAGGCTTAACACCTGTCCCCTTTTTGAGGGAGAGTTGAGCCCGTGTACATTGTATGTAACTATTTTAATACTCGCCATGATGCTGCTTGTATAGGAGGGTCTGATTCAGAATAAGGCTCCGAGTATTTCAGGGCTTGAGAAAAATCTTCAGAGGGGGGAGGGAAGGAAAGAGGGGGAGGGAGAGAAAAAGAAAGAGAAAACCGAGTGAGGATATCTGACGGCAAATAGACAGCGGAATTGAGGACTATAATCCGCAGATGAGGACAACAATGTGGATATGATGAACTTCTCTGCTTATTCAGGTGTCCTCAGGGATGATGTTTTTCGGGGCCAATTTGCCCGACTTCTTCCTGAACTTAGAGATGTGTCCCGATGTTGCTTCCTCCCAAGGTGTGGGAGGAGGGAACTGCGGTAGATTGTCCAGATCTTTTACTACAGCCCAATCAGGAATCTGCAGGTCTGTGAGGTCTAGGGCTTTGTAAACACCTGGAATATCAGCTGTGGAACGGACCAGGAGTCTCTTCCCTCCTGACATGAAGGCTAGTCCGAAGGGAAATTGCCAGCTATATTGGATCCCTTTGGAGCGAAGAGCCGTAGTCAAGGGCTTGAGGGTTCTCCTTTTAAGTAGTGTCTGTGGAGACAGGTTTTGATATATATGTATCTGTGAATCTTCATAGGTGACTTGTGAAGCTGTTCTAGAAAGACGCAAAATGTACTCTTTGACAGTGAAGTGCAGTAGTCGGCAGATTACATCTCGCGGGGGGTCTGTATCTCTAGGTTTGCGTCTCAGTGCCCTATGGACGTGTTCAATGATAATCTCTCCCGGGTATGTTTCTCCTAGGATGTTACGGAAAATGTCGGTTACAGTTAGTAACAGGGCAGAATTTTCAACCGATTCAGGGAGGCCTCTCAGGCGGAGGTTATTCCTTTGGCCTCTGTTTTCCTGGTCTTCCAGTGCATCAAATGCCACAATAAGATAATTTTGACATGTAGTGAGACTGGAGGTCAGAGCAGTGGTGTAATTACAGAGGGAGGTTTGGGTTGTTTCAAGAGGGTCTAGGGCTTTAGCTAGAGCACTTTCTAGTGATTTTTGCAAAAAGGAACGGGATACTGGTAGCGCATCTCGTTGTGAGGATAACTCAATGTCATTGTCAGTTTCTTCCCCTGTGTCTAAGGGGGCTGCTGGGAGAGTATCTTTAGAAGGAGTATTCATTTCGAAATGAGGGTTATTTTTCTTCATATATTTATCCATCTCTCCCTTTGGTGCTGGTAATTTATGTGCAGGGTTGGAGTCTTTGGAGATGGTATTTCCAATTTTAACCATGTTTTCATGTTTTGTCGCTTAAGGAAAGTTGGGCCTCCTTTCGCCAGAGTATATTTAGCACATTAGTGTCTGGCAGTAAAACTGTAGACAGTGAAAAATTATGGCACAAAGTCCATTGATAAAGCGCAGAATAGTCTCAGAAGAATAGCAAGTGGACTAATGGACCTTGTCAGTCCAGAAAAAAATTAGAGCGGTGCTCTCGGCTTTATGCTGGGGTGTGTGCGGAGAGGCGAGGGAGGCAGTGGCAATACTACTTAGGGGTGGTGCCCTGGACGGTAAGTAGACCTCCGAAAACAGTTATGTGTTACAGTGAGTTGGCCTAAGAGAGTATCTAGGCCTAAGTGGAAGAGCGGTGCGAGGTATCACTTACCACTGCGTAGGTCTGGATGCGTACTTGCGATCCGACTATGTGGCGTGGATCCGGCGACGATCTCATGGCCCCCCTTCAGACTGAATAGCGAGGGCAGGAGGTCTTGTGAGGGACGGCTCTGTGGTCAGGCCGTGGTTCCGCTTACATGGGCTTGGAGTGTGGCGATTGAGGTAGGCCGAGCTCGGTCGAGCCGTAAGTCCCGTGGGTCTTAAACCGGGCGTTGCGGTGTATAATAGTTCCTCCGGTACTCTTATTTTCTTCCCTTCGGAGGGTGCGCCTTCTGTCTCTATTGCCTGCAGAGTAGTGTGTGATCTCTCACAGCCGGATGGTAGGCCGCGCTTCAGCGCCGAATAGGCGGCCATAGGCCTCAGGATAATGACTCACTCACTCGATCCAAAAAGAGCCGAACCAGTTTCCTGCCGGTCTAGTGTCTTCACAGAACACTTTAGTGGACTTTTGAAGGGGTCTATGAGTAAAGTAGCCGCCGATGGCCAAGGATTAGATTAGAAGCTCAGAGAGCGCTCTGAGATGCGACTTAGCAGCTCGGCGGTTGGCCACGCCCCCCTACCAAGGCCATTTCTTAATTTGAAACTTTAAAAAAGGCATTTAGTAGCGCTCCCATTCTAAACCAGCCTGATCAGGAGAGACCCTTTATTGTGGAGGTGGATGCGTCCAAGGACGGCGCAGGAGCAGTCCTTTCACAAGGTCCTGCTAGCCTCACTAACCTGAGACGTGTGCCTTCTTCTCCAGGAAATTCTCTCCCACAGAGAGAAACTACGTCATAGAGAATAGGTAGCTGCTGGCTATTAAATGGGAATTTGAGGAGTGGAGGCATTTTTTGGAAGGGGCAAGGCATCGGGTAACTGTTGTCACTGACTATAAAAACCTAATGTTTCTCGAGTCTGCTAAAAGGTTGAATCCACAGCAAGCCCGGTGGGCTCTGTTTTTAACCTGTTTTGATTTCTCCATTACGTTCAGGCCCGGAAGTAAAAATGCTTTTCAACCCACTGAGGCACTGCCTGAATCCATCCTAACAGCAAACGTCTTCTTAGCGGCTCTAACCCAGGATATCTCGGCTCGCATTAAGGCTGAACAACATCTGGCACCGGCATCCACCCCAACAGATAAGTTGTTTGTTCCCGTACAATTTAGTCTCCAACTGTTGAGGGAGTGTCACGATTCTGCCTTTTTTTTGGACATCCGGGTTTTGAAGGCACTAAGGATCTGGTTTCTATATCTTATTGGTGGCTCACTCTGACCAGGGATGTCAAGTCCTACGTGTCAGCCTATGAGGTTTGTGCCAGGTGTAAGACACCTAGGACTCGTCCTGCTGGTAACCTACGACCCTTACCCATTCCCAGTAGACCCTGGTCCCATATCTCGATGGACTTTATAACTGACCTACCGCTGGCGGAGGGTAAGACTCTAGTTTGGGTAGTGGTCGATAGGTTTAGCAAGATGGTTCATTTAATTCCCCTGTCTAAACTTCTGAATGCAAAATCCTTGGATTTTTTCATTTACATGGCATCCCGGAAAATATTGTTTCTGACAGGGGTGTGCAATTTGTGTCCAAATTCTGGAGGGCCTTCTGTCAAACATGTAAAATGTCATTGTCTTTTTCTTCCGCCTACCATCCTGAGTAATGGGCAGAGTGAACGCCTTAATCAGTCTGTGGAACAATTCTGTTTGTAACCATGGTTTTACCCCTCACCAACGACAGCACCACGAGAGAGGATGGATCCGCCCCCAAATACAGAAAACCTGCGGCACAAAAAGGCGGAGACTCCTCTCTGCCCTCAGTATGGTTTCCTGTCTTTGATGGGAAGCCTGCGGTTCATCCTCCTCTCCCTCGGCTGCCCTGTTACCTGCGGTCCCCCCGTCTTGGTGCGGCACACTGTGCGCAGGGGGGACAGGTAGAGGCGTGATGGCATTACTGGCTCCTGAGCGCTGGAGGGCACGATGCTTCGGTGCGGTTGGTAGCACGAGTAGGCATCCATCAGTGCATCATCTATGGAAAAAGCCGGCTGGAGGCGGAGGAGCCAGTACTCCGCTCACGTTCCTACCACTTCCGGGTATGAGAGTGAGGCCTGGAGCGCACAGGAGCCCAGAAGCGCGTCACGTGCGTGGGGGGTGGTGTTAAAAAGTCCACGAGAACCCGGAAATGGCTGCTGGTGTCTTCTGCAGGCGTTTACAAGTGGGACTTCTTGGAACCTGGCATGGAGGAATAAAGGAAAGAACTGATGGAAGACCCGGTGGCAAACCCAACTTCGGTACCTAGGATGGGTGAGAGGCTTACTCAGCCAAGTGTATATGTCCATCTTTTGATTGGGGAAATTATCTATGTGTTTTGCAGGAGAAGCCTAAAAAGGCCCTGTCAAAGAGACGTCACAAGGAATGCGCCATATGCAGATGTTCCCTGGCGTCTGACTCGAGTAAAAAATTGTGCCAACAATGTATAGATAAAACGGTGGCGGAGAAATTTCCGTCCTTTTATAATTGCCTTCAGAATTTCATAAGGACTGAGATTAATGCGTCCTTATCCAGAAAATCTGAAGATTCTAAGGAATCTAGAGAGAAGAAAAAAGGAAAGGACGTAAAAGTTGTATTGTCAGATTCAGGGGAGGAGGAGGAGCTCCTTTCCTTTTGCCTGTATTCGGATGCTTCTTCCCTCTGTTCTGACTCTGAAGATAATGACATTAAGCGAGCTTTCTTTCCTGTGGAAGATCTGGACAAACTTCTGAAAGCAGTTAAGGCAACAATGGGCATAGAAGATGTTAAGAAGACAAAATCAGTACAGGACTTTATGTTTGGGGGGCTTTAGACGAAGCAGACTAGATCTTTTCTCATGCACAAGAACGTATCCGCTTTAATCAGGGAGGAATTGCGCAGGCCAAATAAGCGAGTTTTTATTTCCAAGAATCTAAAGAGAATATATCCCTTTTCGGACGATGTAGTGGCCATTTGGAATAAAGCGCCAAAGGTGCATGTGGCCATATTAAGAGGCCAGAAAGTCAGCTCTTCCTTTTGAGGATATGGGCTCCTTAAAGTACCCTCTTGACAAAAAAGCTGATAGGTCGTCATTCAGACCTTCTGTGGCCTCTACCTGTACGGCCAGATCCTTAATTATGTGGGTAGCGGAGCTAGAGGAGCAGATTAAGAATAAAAGCCCTAGAGAGGACATTTTAGCCAGCCTCCCTAACATTAAGAAGGCAGTAGATTTTCTGGCTGATGCATCTGCGGACGCTATTCGATTGTTAGCCCGTGCAGCAGGATTAACCAATTCTGCTTGCAGGGCCTTATGGCTTATAAATTGGAAGGGTGGTTTGCAATCAAAAAGGAAGTTATGTGCGCTACCGTGGGAGGGGGAATTTTTGTTCGGTCCTTCCTTGGACAATCTATTAGTTAAGGCCGCTGACAAAAAGAAAAATATAAGGCCCTTTTTTTCCCAGCGAAAGACCTGTTCATTCCTTTCGCCCCTTCCAATCCTTTCGGAGCAACAGAGAGGATTCGAAGGAGGGAAAGTCTTACAGACCTAAACCCCGTAGAGAGGGAAATAGGGCTTTTTTCTTCAATAAGCAGTCAAGGGCAGATAAAGTCTGATCAACAATGATGCCAGGCTCCATGTAGGGGGAAGATTAAAATTCTTTCTCCCTGCATGGACAAAAATTTTAAACAGTCCGTGGTTCTTGGACACGCTAAGGGAGGGGCTAAAGCTAGAGTTTCGCGAGTATCCTCCCGGAAGATTCGTGGTCACGGAATAAGCACAAAAGGACGGGGGAGCTATCAAATCAGAAGTTCAGGCTCTTATACAGAAAAAGGTGATAGTGGCAGTCCCGAAAGGTCAGGAGAGGGAGGGATTTTATTCCTCTCTCTTTTTAGTAAAAAAAACAGATGGCTCTTACAGAACCATAATCAATTTAAAAAGGTTGAGCGACTTCCTTCTAGGAAAGAAGTTCAGAATGGAGACCATCAGCTCCACGATAAATCTACTCTTTCCAGGATGCTTCATGGCGGTCCTAGATCTGAAGGACCCCTACCTCCATGTCCCTATAAATTTAGGATTATCAGAAATTCTTAAGATTCGCAGTACAGATAAAAGAGGGGTTAACGCACTGGCAGTTCCAGGCACTCCCTTTTGGTCTGGCGATGGCTCGGAGGATTTTCACAAAGGTAATAGCAGAGATGTCGGCCCATATCCGAGAGAAAGATATACTTTTCATTCCTTAACTCTACGACTTCCTGATGGTGGCAGCAACTCGGAAAGCTTGCGAATCTGCAGTCCAGTAGGTGATCAGCATCCTGGAGAAGCTAGGCTGGATTCTAAACTACGAGAAATCAAAACCAGTGCCACTCCAGCGCCAACAGTTTCTGGGCTTAATTCTGGATTCTATACACCAGAGATGCTTTTTACCAGAGGAAAAGATGGCCAGTATTCAACAAAAAATCCAAAGCCTGATGTATCACCCTCGGATCACCTTGAGGAAAGGTATGTCAGTCCTGGGGAGCTTGACATCCTGCATCACAGAGGTCAGTTGGGCACAATTTCACACAAGAGCACTACAGTGGGAAATTCTAGAGACTTGGCAGAAAGGAAGTCTCCCACTGGACATGACGTTCTCAATATCCTCCCAGACTCTGCTCAGCCTGGAATGGTGGTTGAGGAAGGAGAATTTAGTTCAGGGACTCCCCTGGATAAGAAGCGATATTATCTGCTTAACCACGGATGCAAGTCCATGGGGCTGGGGGGCCCACATCCAGAAGTTGTTGTTTCAGGGTCGTTGGAGATGAAGCATATTACAGGCTTCCTCCAACATGAAGGAGCTTTTAGCGGTAGAACAAGCAGTGAAGAGAGTTCTGCCGCTCTGTACGGGCAGGGATCTAAGGATCATGTCCGACAATATGACAGAAGTCTCCTACATAAACAAGCAGGGGGGGACCAAGAGTCAGGACCTGATGACAACCTTAGGTTCCATCATCAGGATGGTGGAGGGCAAGTGCAGATCCATTTCAGCAGTACATATAAAGGGGAAAGAAAATATTGAAGCAGATTTTGTGAGTCGCCATCTCATCTCCCAAGGGGAGTGGTCTCTAGACCAGGATACCTTTCTTCAGATTGCAGATTTTTGGGGTCTCCCAGCTACAGATCTGTTTGCCGCAGCTCGAAATACAGTAAACAATTTTTTTCCCCTATCTCCAGAGGGATCCCCCTGTGGGCTGGACGCCTTCCTCCACAGGTGGGATTTTCCTCTAGCTTATGCCTTTCTTCCCTTCCCCCTGATTCCGAGGGTCTTGAGGAAGATCAGGGAGGACCGAGCAAGGGTGATCTTAATTGCCCCATACTGTCCGAAGAGACCATGGTTCACATGGCTGAGGAAACTATCGATTTCAGATCCATGGGTGCTGCCGAACATCCAGGGTCTCCTAGTTCAGGGTCCGATTTGTCCAGGTGGACAAATTGCACCTAACAGCCTGGAACTTGAAAGGCAGCTTTTAAGTAGAAGGGGTTTTTCAGTAAATCTAACAAATGCCCTGTTAAAGAGTAGGAAAAAAGTAACTATGTCCATCTATGCTAGGACCTGGGGAAAATTCTTGCCCTTTGCTGGTCTTCAGTTTAATAACCTTCCAGACTCTCCACCTTTAAATAAAGTATTAGAGTTCCTCCAGAAGGGGCTTGATTTGGGGCTTTCTCCTAGTACCTTAAAAGTCCAGGTATCCGCTTTATCAGCCCTTTTCAATATACGGTTAGCAACTGACCCCTGGGTTATACGTTTTTTTTAAAGCAATTTCCCGGGCTGTCTTAAATATACCCTATAAAATGGCGCCCTGGGACCTGAATCTAGTTCTACAAGCCTTGAGAGCTCCCCCCTTTAAGCCTATTCACCAGATAAATATTAAAAGCCTTTCCTTAAAGGTATGTCTGTTAGTGGCCCTCACCTCAGCTCTCAGAGTGTCTGAGATACAGGAAATCTCTATAAATCCTCCTTATACTACTGTCCTTCGGGACAGGGTCATTCTAAGACCTGACCCTGCTTTTTTACCAAAAGTTGCAACAAGATTCCATAGGTCCCAAGAAATTATCTTACCAGCTTTCTATGACAACCCATCTTCTGAAAGGGAAGAGACCTTCCACTGCCTAGATGTGAGGCGATGTCTCATTCAGTACCTGAAGGAGACTAATGAGTGGAGGAAATCGCCCTCGCTATTTGTTCTTTCAGGGAAAGAACAAAGGTCATCAGGCCTCAAAGAAGACCCTGGCAAGGTGGATCACTTCGGCTATCGTGCTGGCATACTCCTCCTTGGGTAAGAATCCTCCTGAGGGTCTGCATGCACATTCAACAAGGGCGGTTTCAACCTCTTGGGCCGAAAGATCGGTGGTTTCTATCGAAGGCATCTGTAAAGCTGCAGTTTGGTCTTCTCCCTCTACTTTTTTCAATCATTATCGCTTACATCTAAACTCACCTGATGATTTAGCCTTTGGGACTTCGGTACTTTCTGCTATTATCCCACCCTAAATTTCCTTGGCTCTCGCTCTCGTGGTGCTGTTGTGGGTGAGGGCTAAAATGAAAATTACTTACAGGTAATTGGATTTTCCTGAACCCACGACAGCACCCTTAATTTTTCCCTCCCTTCTTCCTTTTATCTGGTTATGGATTCATATTCACAGGTGTCGCAAAAAAAATAAAAAATATGACTAACCTATACGGCAGAGTTCCTCAAATCCGTGGGAACGTCATACTGAGGGCAGAGAGGAGTCTCCGCCTTTTTGTGCCGCAGGTTTTCTGTCTTTGGGGGCAGATCCATCCTCTCTCGTGGTGCTGTCGTGGATTCAGGAAAATCCAATTACCCTTAAATAATTCTCATTTTCATCCCCGTTTTCATTCTGGGTTGTCCATCTCCTCCTCTAATCCTAAAGCGGATAAACTCTCCTCCGAACTGTGCACAGTTTGGGCCCGGGTTCAATCAAACCTAGAAAAAGGCTCAAAGCTCTCAAAAACTCAAGGTCGATAGGAGACGTTCCAAGGGGGTGAACTTTCAGGTTGGGGATAAAGTATGGTTGTCCTTCAAGAATCTATCTCTAGAAAATTTGTTCCTCGTTTTATTGGACCGTATAAGATCACGGAGGTCATTAATCCGGTATAGTTTAGGTTGGAGCTGCCAGAGTCGTTCCACATTCATAATGTATTTCATAAATCTCTTCTTAAAAAGTATTTTGAACCTGTTGTACCGTTGGAAGCCTCGCCTCTGCCAGTTCTTGTTGGTGATGCTGTCGAGTATGTGGTGTCTAAAATTGTGGATGTCAGGAGGATGCGTAATTCCTTACAGTACCTGATTGACTGGAAGTGGTATGGACCCGAAGAGAGATCTTGGGTACCCGCCAGGGAGGTTCATGCTCCTAAACTTGTTCAAAAATTTCATTGAAGTCTTGGGACCGGTGGCCCCTCGTAAAAGGGGGGATACTGTCACAGGGCACCAAAGGCGGACTTGGTCCCCCATCAGCCACAGACCTGCTGCTTAGCTTCGGGAGCAAGTATCTGTGTTTGGCCTCGTTCCCAGGGTAGGGGAGGCTCTCTGCTCCTAGGTCTGCCTTGAGCGCCGAGCTGATCACTCAGTGCTCGACTACTCTGTCTGTCGGTCATGTGACGCTGGTCACGTCATATGACCCTCAGACCCCACTATAAATACAGGCAGCCTGCTGACCACCGGTTGCCTGTTAATTCTAGGTTCTTGGCTATTTGTTGGACTTCTGAATACTCACCTGATCCTGTTCCCTGACGATCCTTCGCCTACTCCTCCTGTACTGCGCATCCCTCCTGGTATTGTGACCTCGGCTCCCACCTGACAACTCTTTGTGGACTCCTCTGGTACTTCTCTACTCTTCTGGTATTTGACCCCGGCTTTTCCTGACCATTCTTTGCCTAACCCCTTGTACTGTGTAGCTCTCTTGGTTCTGACCCGGTCCGTTCACGTTCCGTATTTTGTCTTGTCTGTCTTCCCTGGACATATCCTAAGTAAGGGACTGTCGTCCATTTGTCCCCTGTCATCAGGACTCGTGAGTCAAGTAGGCAGGGCCAGGCGTGAGGGTGGAGCGTGGTGGTCACTATCCTTCCCCTGTGTGTGTGTGGACGTGACTGTTGTAGAGTGCCTGCTGCTGAGCTGACCATCGAAAAAATTATGGTTAATGGCCTGCTGCTGAGTTGACCCTCTAAAACATTAGAAGCGAGGGCAGCCTAATAAGCATGTTGATATGATGGAGTAGGAGGACGAGAAAAGGAAGATTGAACCATATACCCTTTATTTTGGTGGAAGGGGTGCATGGGAATACACCATAAAAGCCACATTTAAAGTGCCTTTATGTTCAGCCGCTTTCCTCTGATGGAGTAGAGAAGTCAGGAGCAATCCAGGCCCTTGTTCATTTTTATAAGAGTCAACCTGTCAGCATTTTCAGTTGACAGGCAGATGCGCTTATCAGTTATGCGCCAAGCAGCACTAAATACCTACTCTGACAAAATGCTGGCGGCAGGGCAGGCCAGCACCTCCAAGACATACAGCGCCAGTTCGTGCCACGTGTCCAGCTTGTACACTCAATAGTTGTAAGACGCAGAGGGTTCATTGAGAACGCAGACATGGTCTGCTACGTACTCCTTTACCATCTTCCAAAAATTTGAGACAGTAGGCCGTGCATCAGGGTGGGGGTGCTGGTGGGATGTCATATAACTGCCCCAGGCCTTGGAGAGTGTTGCCCTTCCTCTGTTGGAACTGCTGTGTGTTCCCCTCATCTCCCCTCCTCGGTTGCCCAAGGAACTATGCACTCTGCCACCGGAGTTGTCAGCTGGAAATTTTTGGAGCAACCTTTCCACAAGGACCTTCTGGTATTGCACGATTTTGTTAGTCCTCTCCACTACAGGAATGAGAGATTAGAAGTTCTCTTTGTAGCGGGGGTCAAAAAGGGTGAACATCCAGTAATCGTATAAATCGAGGATCACGGGAAAAGCAGCATAACATAAAGTCAGCCATGTGTGCCAGAGTCCCAACAGACAAGACTTAGCTGTCCTTTATCAGGAGGATGAGTCTCAATCTCCTCATCCTCTTCCTCCTGCCCATCCACGCTGAACAGATGGAATAAACCAGCTATGGATACTACCCTCTGTAGCAGAGGCAACCATCTCCTGTTCCTCCTCCTCCAATTCGCGCTGATAAGTCGGAATGAGGGTGGTCTGGCTATCACCCTGTGTATTGTTTTCCCCATTTTTTTACCTCTTCCACATGCAAAGCGGCCACCTTCATTGAGAGCAGCGAGGTATCATTGGACACAAAAGTGGGATCGTAACGCTGATAATAGCGTCATCATTGCTCGCAAATTATGTTGATTCCTCAAAGTTGCGTATAACCTCACGGAGGTCAGACATCTATGCCAACTCTTCGCTCGTGAAGAGCAGAAGCTGACTGGAAAGGCAACGACCATGTTGCAGCTGGAATTCCACTACTTCCCTATGCTGCTCACAAAGCCTGGCCAACATGTGGAACGTGGAGTTCCAGTGCGTGCTCACGTCGCACAACAGTCGGTGAGCTGGCAAATGCAAGCGCTGCTGCAGTGTTGCCAGACCGGCGGCAGCTGTAGAAGACTTTCGGAAATGGGCACACACGCAGTGCACCTTCACCAGTAGCTTGGGCAAATTGGGGTAGGTTTTGAGAAACCGCTGAAACACTAAGTTGAACACGTGGGCTAGGCACGCTATGTGTGAGCTTGCCGAGCTCCAAAGCTGCCACCAAGTTACGGCCATTGTCAGACACAGCCATGTCTGTTTCTAGGTTGAGTGGCGAGAGCCACAGCTCGGTCTTGTCCCTTATACTCTGCCACAGCTATGCGGCGGTCTGCTGTTTGTCCCCAAAACAGATCAGCATCAGCACGGCTGTTGACGTTTACCCACAGCAGTGCTACACTGCTTCCAGCTAGCGACTGATGGCTGACTGCAGGTGGAGGTGGAAGTGGAGGAGGAGGTGGTGGAGGAGGAGAAGGGGGGGTGTTGGAGCACTGAAGCACCTCATTATGGTTGAGGGCCTGCTGGTGAGCTGACCCTACACTGCTTCCAGCTAGCGACTGATGGCTGACTGCTGTTGGAGGTGGAAGGGGAGGAGGAGGCAGCAGAAGAGAATTGGGGGTTGGAGCCAGTAACATAGCTGTTGGCGGAGACCCTGATAGACGTAGGACCCACAATCCTAGGCGTGAGTAGCACCTGTGCCATCCCAGGGTACGACTCACTCCTGGCCTCCATAACATTCACCCAGTGTGCGGTCAGGGAACTGTAGCGACCCTGGCCACCAGCACTTTTCCATGTGTCCGTGGTGAGGTGGACCTTCCCAGTAATTGCGTTGGTCAGGGCACGGGTGATGTTCTGGGACACATGCTGGTGTAAGGTGGGCACGGCACACCGTGAAAAATAGTGGCGGCTGGGGACTGTGTACCGAGGGACTGCGGCTGCGGAAGGCCTCAGTGTCCACAAGCCAAAATGGCAAAAGTTCAAGGGCCAGTGATTTTGAAAGTTGCGCATTTAGTGCTATAGCCTGTGGGTGGGTATTTGCGCTTGCGTTCAACTGCCTGTGTTATCAACATTTGGACAATGCACTTGGACAGGGAAGAGGATGTTGTTGCTGACGGTTCATGCGAAGGTCAAGGTGTAGGGCAAGGGGAATCCGGGCCTGCACCTTCGACAGTGGTTTGGCTAGCAGTGCATAACACAGAGGAAGTGGAGGAAGTGGTGGGATGAGTAGAGACAGAGTAGGGACCCAGGCGTTTGGCCCAATTATTAGGGTGCTTGGATGCCATGTGGTGGATCATACTGGTGGTGGATCATGCTGGTGGTGGTGAGGTTGCTAGTGTTCATGCCCCGGCTCATTTTGTTACGGCACAGATTGCAGTCTACCACTCTTTTGACGTCTGTGCTTTCCTCAAAAAAGCGCCATAGTTCGGAACACCTTCCCCTTGCCAAGGTAGACCTACGCATGTGGGTGCTCGGTGTAACAGTTGCGGGCCTGTTTGGTGTGGGCCAACGTCTCCCTTCTGCAACCACACTGCCTCTTCCAGACTGTTGTGGTGCTACAGATCCCTCCCCCTCTGTTCTACTATCCTCGCTCGGCTTTTCACCTTCCCATTTTGGGTCAGTGACCTCATCGTCCACCACCTCCTCTTCCACTTCCTCACTCTGCTCATCCTCCTGACTTGACCTAACCACCACCTCAGTGATTGGCAACTGTGTCTCATCACCACCATCATCTTCTTAAGACTGTGAAGGCTCAAGAGCTTGGGAATCAGGGCACAATATATCAGTTACCTCTTCAAGCGTGCTTGGCGATAGAGCCAAACCAAGTACTGGCAATAAAAAGAGGTCATGTAAATCTCCGAGTGTGGGATCACTTGTTTGGCCAGACGCGACATAGTGGGAGAAAGGAGGATCAGAGTGAGGATTCGGTTGACCAGATTCTTGGCTACAGAGACTGGACTTCGTGGAAGAGAGGGTGGTGCTTAACCGAATGAAAGCATTATCTTCTGCAATCCAACCGACCACCTGTTCGCACTGGCCCGCCTTGGACAGTGTTGTCCTGTGCCATGCAGCTAAGTTGGAATTGAAGCTGGGTAAGTTTTTTTGTTTTTTCTGGTGCACTGGCAGCAGGCAGTTTCATCACGCCCAGGGCCACGGCCTCTGCTTGCACCATCAGCATCACGCCCAGGGCTACAGCCTCTGCTTGCACCATCAGCTTCACGCCCACTTCCCCCACCCTTTGTGCTCGCCTTCTTCATTTTAATGGTTTTGTCTGTAGATGTCGTGCAGATTTTTTTTTACTAAAGACACAGTTTTCTGATGCAGGAGAGTACTGGATACAGAAAAATACAGATTTTCGGCACTAAAGTAGGCCACAGATATAGAAATATTTACAATACACACTGTATTGGCTTGCTGTAATGTACTGGAGACAAAAAAAGACAAATTTTCGGCACTACAGTAGGCCACAGATAATGTAATTTTTACAATACACACTGTATTGGCTTGCTGTAATGTACTGGATACAGAGAAATACAGATATTTGGCACTACACTAGCCCAGAGATAATGTAATTTTTATAATACACACTGTATTGGCTTGTTGTAATGTACTGGAGACAGAAAAATACAAATTTTCAGCACTACAGTAGGTCACAGATAATGAAATTTCTACAATACACACTGTATTGGCTTCCAATAAGGTACTGTATACAGAAAAATACAGATTTTTAATACTACACTAGCCCAGAGATACAATACACACTGTATTCAAATGTAGTTCTATATTGGATACAAATTTGTCCCAACTAAAATGTATTCTCTGCAGGAATACTGTATATAAGGTTGCGGCCTAAACGCACACACAGATGTGCCCAAAATATAAATAATTCTCTGCCGGAGTAATGAATATAACGGTTGCGCATTGAACGCACACATAGATGTGGCACAAGTTAGGTTAATTTCCCCACAACAAATAATTTCTCTGATTTTGCAGTGTATATCTCAGTAGCAGGCACACTGTTGTGAATAAGCAACTTTTTATAATATCTGCCCAACACAATGCTTAATGATGGCGTATTGTAGATGTCCCTAATCAGAAATCTTTCTGTCTTTTAGAATTTAAAAAAGCGATTTTAAAGCCCTGCACTCTCTCTCCCTGGTGACGCCTGTCCCTGATAGTGCTGAAACAAAATCCTTCTTAAAAAATAAAAATAAAAGGTGCTGCACTGCTGTCAAACACGAACTCAACTTAAAAGGACTGTTAGGTCTTTCAATAAGGTTTTTGGAGTGAACTCAGTAAGTTTAGAGCAAAACGCTATCCTTCCTTGCCTACTGTCTGTTCTCCCTGACGCTGAATGAGCCGAGCGCCGGACCTCAGCCCCAATTTGAAATGGTATCACGTGTTCTGGCCAGCCAATCAGTGTAAGGCTTACAGCTAACATTGCTATGACCCTATAGATGAATTGCGAGGATCTATGGAAAATTTGTCAAATTGGTTATTGATCTCCGATTTAATAAAGTACATAAGTACCTGGGGATAACAGTCTCCGCCAAAATTCAAGATTATTTACAACTTAATTTGATCTCGATATTGTCAAAATTGAGATCTAAAATTAAGATATGGCAGAATTTCCTTAATAAAAATGGTGGTGTTGCCCCAGGTTCTTTACTTCCTTAGCAACTCGCCGGTATGGATCGAAGATAAGTATTTTAGAATAATAGAGCGGATGATCAACGATTTATTATGGGGGAGGAAACGCGAGATTAAAGGCGCTTTACTTTTCTATGCCCTATAATCAGGGAGGTCTTAACCTCCCCTATTTCAGGGGTTATTTTATGGCCTCTCAACTTTGCTTTTTTAATGACTGGGAAAAAAGCCACCTCTGCAGAAAATTGGTGAAAAGATTCAGGTTTTATGATCTATTTACAGTATTGGAGTCCGATTTATTTACTTAATATACAGACTGGTTACAAATTTTTCTGCAGAATGGCTACAAAAGCCTGGCTGGTTATAAAGAGCTGGTTTAAAGTTGAGGCATCACTTATTTGTACTCCACTATGGCATAACTCAAAGCTTTTTAATTTAGACGATCCAAATTGCTGGCAATACTGGAGGATGAGAAACATTCAATATTTAAATCAAGTAGTTAGGGGTGGACAAATCCGGCCCTTTATGGAGCTAAAACAAAAGGAAAATGTAGGTGAGGTGGCTTGATACGCATATTTTCAGTTGAGGTCGGCACTTTCTAGCATTTTTGATAGCCATGCACTTAACGTAGACACTCCTGAATTTCTACACAATTTGATTTGCAAGAAAGGTGGTATGAAAGTTAAAGTATCACATTGTTATAGACACTTGATGAAAAATTGTTTTTTGGAATGCCTTTCTCCAGGACAGAGATCCTGGTCTGTTTCACTTTCAGAGGTGGGTTCCTCGTATTGGGAGAACGTAACGGATAATTTAAGTCAGGTTTCGCACAATTTTAATCATACTGTTGTACAATTCAATATTATGAACAAAATATATGTGACACCTTTATGGCTCCATAGGAGAGGATTTAGAGCCTCCTCCGACTGCCCCCGTTGTGGTGATCCCAGGGCAGACCATTTACATCTGTTCTGGGACTGCCCGACAGTGAGCAAGTATTGGAGAATGGTTCAAACAATTTTGACCCAGAGACTTAAGATTGATATTCCTCATTCTCCCAAAGTTTGGGTCTTGGGGGATTTATCAGAGGTTAACTGTCAACCCATGAAGCGTCGACTGCTGATCAAAGTGATGTTTTTGGCCAGGCTTCTTATATCTAGAAGATGATGTTTCTCCTCTGCTCCACATTGTAACAATTGGTTATGTCTAGTTAGGAAGGTGAAAAGCTATGAGAGGATCTTGTATAGCCAAACAGGGTCCTATTCAAAGTGGGATAGTATCTGGAAGGAATGGGAGGGTTAAGTAATCCTGTAAAAAATTTTTTTTTTTCTCTCTCTTTCTTCTGCAAGGGGGGGGGGTGGTTGCGGGGTGGGTTGGGGATGATTTTGTAACCCTGTTTTTTTTCATAAATTTGTGTTTTCCTTTTTTGAGATGATAAAAATAAAAACTTTATTAAAAAAACAAAAACATTGCTATGGCCTTACACTGAGGGGAATTACTAACCTGGACCTTCATTGGCGCCAAATATGCGGGGAGGAGACTCGAGTAATGCAACAAATACACGAGGTGCTCGGCCAAGTAAAGCCGAGCGCTAAGCATAGCCATGCTCGAGCCGAACCAATACTCCACCGAGCATGCTCGCTCATCACTAGTGAATGCGCAAATAAATTACAGTCAATGTCACAGATATTTGGGATTTAGAAACGTTAAACAGGAGATGAAGTGCAGGTAATGTCACTGTTCGCAGCATCAACGGAAAAAGTACACTGGATGTCACAGATATTTTTAGGATGTGCAAACGTTATATAGAAGATGTAGCGCAGGTAATGTCACTGTCCACAGCGGACGCCGTCTACGGAAAAAGTACACTGGATGTCAGATATTTTTAGGCTGCACTCACGTTACACAGGAGATGTAGCGCAGATCATGTCTGTCTGCAGCGGCCAAACAATTGCACGCGATTTAGCACAGGTTGCACTAATAATATATACAGTTGTGTTCAAAATTATTCAACCCCCAATGCTGTAAAGGGTTTTAGGGAATTTAGTGTACATTTGTAATTGTGTTCAGAATGAAATCTTACAAGGACTTTTTAAAGAACCAAATGCAACTAAAATGACATCAATTGTTTTTGTAATACAGCCTTAAATGTTTTTTTTTTTTTTTGTGATTTCTTCATTGACACAATTATTCAACCCCTTAAAGACTACCACTCTTAAGAACAAAGGTTCATTCAAGTGTTTTCAATCAGGTATTGAAAACACCTGTGGATGTCAAGGAGCAGCAATCAAGCATAATAAGCACCAATTAGACAGATTTACAATGACTGTGCTACTCAGCTCCTTCTAGACATTTACTGGTGTGTTTACAAACATGGTGAAGTCAAGAGAATGGTCCAGGAAGACAAGAGAAGAGGTGATTTCGCTTCACAGGAAGGGCAATGGCTATAAGAAGATTACAAAGATGTTAAACATACCAAGAGACACCATAGGAAGCATCATTCTCAAATTCAAGGCAAAGGGCACTGTTGAAACTCTACCTGGTCGTGGCAGAAATAAGATGCTGACTTCGACTGCTGTGCGCTACATGAAGCGCAAAGTGGAGAAAAGTCCCCGTGTGACTGCTGAGGTACTGAAGTTTCAGCTCAGATAATAAGGTGCACACTGCGTAATGAAGGCCTCCATGCCAGAACTCCCAGGCGCACCCCCTTGCTGTCTCCAAAGAATAAGAAGAGTCGACTGCAGTATGCCAAAAGTCATGTGGACAAACCACAAAAGTTTTGGGATAGTGTTCTGTGGACTGATGAAACAAAATTAGAACTGTTTGGGCCCATGGATCAACGCTATGTTTGGAGGAGGAAGAACAAGGCCTATGAAGAAAAGAACACCTTTCCTACTGTGAAGCATGGCGGGGGGTCAATCATGCTTTGGGGGTGTTTTGCTTCTACAGGTACAGGGAAGCTTCAGCGTGTGCAAGGTACCATGAATTCTCTTAAGTACCAGGAGATATTGGATGAAAATGTGATGCAGTCCGTCACAAACCTGAAGCTTGGGAGACGTTGGACCTTTCAACAGGACAATGATCCCAAGCATACCTCCAAGTCCACTAGAGCATGGTTGCAGATTAAAGGCTGGTACATTTTGAAGTGGCCATCGCAGTCACCAGACTTAAATCCGATTTGAGAACCTCTGGTGGGACTTAAAGAAAGCAGTTGCAGCGCGCAAGCCTAAGAATGTGACTGAACTGGAGGCTTTTACCCATGAAGAATGGGCGAAGATACCCGTAGATCGCTGCAAGACACTTGTGTCAAGCTATGCTTCACGTTTAAAAGCTGTTATAACTGGAAATGGATGTTGTACTAAGTACTAAGTACTAAGATTGAATGTCACTTGGGGGTTGAATAAAACTGTAATCCCCATTTAGTATGACTTCCATTATTGACAGTGCCGTCCAGTGCACATCTTGTATGATGTATGCAGTCCTGGAACAGCCGTTCGAGGGTGTATATGTTTGTTCAAAATGTGAGCAAATTACCCGTTTGGAATCGCACATCGAGTCTCTAAACAGGCGAGTTGCAACACTGAAAGCCACTGACAATTTGGAAAAGAGTTTGCTGCTCACTGAGCAAGCACTCTATGGGGTAGATGTGGGGAAGGGTGGTAACGAGGAGGCTGAGGAGAGTGAGGTAGTTAGCTGGGTAACAGTAAGAAAGCGGGGTAGAGGGAAGAGTGCCAGGGAGGCTAGCCCTGATCTGACTCACCCCAACAAGTTTGCACGGTTGGCAGATGAGGGGGATGACAGTTCAGGGACGGCACCGCTGAAGCCAGACACTTCCTCTGTCAGTCAGGGGAATGTCAGCTCCAGTAAGCAGGGGACCAGGAGAGCAGGGCAGGCCAGACAGGTGCTGGTAGTGGGAGACTCAATTATTAGGGGTACAGATAGGGCAATCTGTCACAAAGACCGTGATTGCCGACCAGTGTGCTGTCTTCCTGGCGCTAGAGTTCGACACATCGCGGATCGGGTTGACAGATTACTGGGAGGGGCTGGGGAAGATCCAGCATTCATGGTCCATATCGAAACCAATCACAAAGTTAGAGGAAGGTGGAGAGTCCTAAAAATGATTTCAGGGATTTAGGTCAAAAGCTTAGGGCAAGGACCTCAAAAGTAGTATTTTCTGAAATACTGCCTGTACCACGAGCCACACAAGAAAGGCAGCGGGAGATTAGGGAGGTTAACAAGTGACTCAAGAACTGGTGTAGGAAGGAGGGGTTCGGGTTCCTGCAGAACTGGGCCGACTTCTCTGTTGGCTTCAGGCTCTACCGTAGGGACGGGCTGCACCTCAATGGGGAAGGGGCAGCTGTGTTGGGGAGAAAGATGGCTAGAAGGTTGGAGGGGTGTTTAAACTAGAAAATGTCTGTATGTGGGTAAGTAACTGGCTGAGTGACAGAAAACAGAGGGTGGTTATTAACGGTAGATACTCAGATTGGGTCACTGTAACTAGTGGGGTACCTCAGGGGTCAGTATTGGGCCCTATTCTCTAATATATTTATTAATGATATCGTAGAAGGCCTGCACAGTAAAATATCTATTTTTGCAGATGACACTAAACTGTGTAAAGTAATTAACACTGAAGAGGACAGTTTTCTGCTACAGAGGGATCTGGATAGATTGGAGGCTTGGGCAGAAAAATGGCAGATGTGGTTTAACACTGACAAATGTAAAGTTATGCACATGGGAAGGAATAATGTAAGTCACCCGTACATATTAAATGGTAAAACACTCGGTAACACTGACATGGAAAAGGATCTAGGAATTTTAATAAACAGCAAATTAAGCTGCAAAAACCAGTGTCAGGCAGCTACTGCCAAGGCCAATAAGATAATGGGTTGCATCAGAAGGGGCATAGACGCCCGTGATGAGAACATAGTCCTACCACTTTACAAATCACTGGTTAGACCACACATGGAGTACTGTGTACAGTTCTGGGCTCCTGTGAACAAGACAGACATAGCAGAGCTGGAGAGGGTTCAGAGGAGGGCAAATAAAGTAATAACTGGAATGAGAGATCTACAGTACCCTGAAAGGTTATCAAAATTAGGGTTATTCACTTTAGAAAAAAGATGACTGAGGGGAGATCTAATAACTATGTATAAATATATCAGGGGTCAGTACAGAGATCTGTCCCATCATCTATTTATCCCCAGGACTGTGACTGTGACAAGGGGACATCCTCTGCGTCTGGAGGAAAGAAGGTTTGTACACAAACATAGAAAAGGATTCTTCACTGTAAGAGCAGTGAGACTATGGAACTCTCTGCCTGAGGAGGTGGTGATGGTGAGTACAATAAAGGAATTCAAGAGGGGACTGGATTTATTTCTGGAGTGTAATAATATTACAGGCTACAGCTACTAGAGAGGGGTCGTTGATCCAGGGAGTTATTCTGATTGCCTGATTGGAGTCGGGAAGGAATTTTTTTCCCCTTAAGTGAGGAAAATTGGCTTCTGCCTCACAGGGGTGTTTTGCCTTCCTCTGGATCAACTTGTAGGAAACAGGCCGAACTGGATGGACAAATGTCTTTTTTCGGTCTTATATACTATGTTACTAATGATGTGAGCACAGAAAAGACATTTGTGGTTATTTCATTATAAATGTTATGTTATATTTGTCTGACTTACAAGTGCCTCTTTGATTTAATTGTAAACAAGATGACTGAAATGATCAAAATCAATGTCAAACTGGCCAAAACACTCAATTTCAGTGGGGGTTGAATAATTTTGAACACAACTGTATTGCTGCCAGCTACAACAATAGTCCTTAAAAGGACTTTTGGGTCTCTACAATTTAGCACAGGTCGCGCTATAAATATATATTGCTGCCAGACACAACAATAGTCCTTAAAAGAACTTTTGGGTCTCTAACACCAACCCTGCCTAGCAAAATAATAAGTCAATTCCCTACACTATCTGTCCCTTCTACAGCACAGCTCTCCCTGACTAAGACTGAGCCGAACACGTGTCATCTTCACACCTTCCGGCCAGCCAATCACTGTAATGCCAGTAACCAACATGGCAGTGCATAGCAGCCAACAAACGTGTGGGGAGGAGACTCAAGCATGCTCGCTCAACACTAGTCTCTAAAAAAGTTTCAACATTCAAAACTCCCTAAAGAAACACACAATTCATCTCCCTACACTATCTGTCCCTGCAGCTGCAGCTCGTCCTGACTAAGTCTGAGCCGAACCACGTGTCATCAGGTGCTCTATAGCACCCGATGACGCATTCCGGCCAGCCAATCACTGTAACGCCATTAACCAACATGGCTACGGTATTACAGTAAGTGGCAGTACTCTCCTGCGCGTTTATTGGCTGCATAGCAGCCAACAAACGTACAGGGAGTAGACTGAAGCATCTCGCTCGAGCACACGCGGTATTTGGCTGAACACCGCGATGTGCCGAGCATAGTGATGCTCGAGTCGAACACCAGTTCGGCCTTGCATGCTCGCTCAACACTAGTCCTAATCCATATTGTTTAGGTTATCATCTAACCATTTGAAATACAGTCTTCAGATAACATTCTCCTTTTGTGGTTCCCTTACAATCACAACTAACATTTCTAAGATGTCCAATACAAGAGTATAAGTAAAAATACTAAATACTAGTGTCCCGCAGACGTATAGTTGCAGCCAGTCCAAAAAGTGCTGTGCGTAATTCACACGTAATAAATTGATAATGAAGTGGACCACGCTCTATTCCAATATTCTCCTCTTTGTTCACATAGGTGCCCTCCTGGGTTAACAAGGGTATATGCTGAACCGTGTATTCCCCTTCTGTTCTGTAAGATGACCGTAGTATACAATAGTGAAGCACTGTTAAATAATTGTATCGCGGTCTAATTAAGACCTACTTACAAGCCATCAGATGGAAAACAGCCTTCAGTGGTCTCAAAGCCGCATTCAACGTCTTCACAATCTTTGCCTCTTTCCACAGTGGCTTTATCTTAGAAAAGTCTTATAAAACTTCGCATAAAATATAAAACAGCCCGACCCGGGTTTCGCACAACTTCGCTTCGTCAGGGATTACTAATGAAAACAACCAGTCAGCCTGCAAAAATCAAGCCCTCACATATCTCTGTAGAAAAAAAAAAAAAAAAAAAGTTATGGGTTTTGAAACGTGTCAATTCCAAAACTTTTTCTACTTTTAAAAAAGGGATTTTATGTGCGGCAGATATTGGTGCCTCCCGACATCCTCATCCTCCCTTGCCACCATGGGGAAGTCAAAAAGATACCTGCCCAAGCTGCAGGACGGCTCAGTCGAGACCTTCTTCTCCATGAGCAGACTCAAAGATGGCCCTGATTCCTCTGCCGGGACCCCGCTAGCATCACCTATTGGTGCTCTGTCACCCACACCTCCGACCCGCTCTCCATCTCCACCGGACCCCCCTGGGATCGCCTACCTCCTGCATTCTCCTCAGCCGTCCCTTCCTCGGCATGAGCACAAGGTCTCTAAGGCCCAAGATGGCGCTGCACGGCACGACGATCTCCTGCACGGCGCGACTGCCTCCTCACCAGCCGGCACCATTGCAATCCTCAACCAAATGCTCCAGGCCCTGCCACTACGGGCAAGCTGCAGGTCAGTGATTCACCCCCTCCCCCCCACCATTCACAACAGCATGCTGTTAGGCCAGATGACCCTTTTCATATGCTCCCTACCTCCAATAAGCCAGTCACAGAGGATTCCCTTAAGGTCATGCTACTGGCTCTTAAAACCTCTCTTCACACAGACATAGAGGGGCTGCTTAACTCTTTATTTACTAAAATGCAGTCAGCTGAAGGCAAAATCGGTCACATTGAAACAAAGATGAGCGTATTTGCGTCCTCCTTAAACGAGGTTATAGATGCTCACAATGACATGGCTGACCAGCTAGAGACTATCAAATTAAAACTGGTGGACATGGAGGACCTCTCCAGACAAAACAATATAAAATTCAGGGGCATTCCTGAAGATGTTACCCCTCGAGAGTTGCAACCGTACTTAAAAGGACTCATGAAAGTGCTCCTGCCACAGATTCCGGCCCCTGATATGATCATTGACAGGGCCCATATGATTCCTAAGCCTCCTCATCTGTAGCCTAACACCCCGTGTGATACCCTCGCACGCATTCAATTTTTTCACACCTCTCACACCTTTTTCACAACTCTCCCATCTGTTGCAGGGATTTTTAAAGCTTAGGACTAACACTGTTGGGCAAATCATCTGCAACCTCTCCAAGTATGGTGCATTCTCCTATCCATATTTTCCTCCAGATCTCAAGACCACCAGCTCTTGCACTGGACTTTCACCCGTTTTATCTATAGGCGACGATTTCCGTTGCTCTAAACGTTTTGTCTTTTCTTCTTTCTAGGTGTTCTTTTCGTCTTCCTTTCTTCCCTCTCTCCCACCCATCCCCCTTGTGTATCTATTGTCTGGTTTGCTGACCTAAGGGAATACCACCTATATTTGTTTAGTAGTACTGTAATTGTATTAACGTTGCATCTCCGCTGTTCCTCTAACTGACAGGTGTTTGCCTCCTCAGAGCGATTATCACTGAAAATGTCTGGAACGCTAAAACTTAACCTTTATTAAAGTAGTATTAAAATGAAATGCTGGAGTGTTACAATTGCTCACAATAATTCATGCGTGTCTCAAAACTTAAGCCTACTGCGGCGTTATTTAGCCCACAATGTTGCTTAGTGAAAAACGCACACACTAGCACGTCCTCATTCAGCCCACACTCCGAGAGCAGGAGTTTTAGGTGCGGGTGAGACCCGTGCTAATATCAGTTAGGGTACAGTCAGCACAACAGGTGCTATAAGGGCCAGAAGTGGCAGGTATAGCAACACTTCTGATTTGCAGCTTCAGAAAACTGGGGGTCGGTGAATTTGGAGAGGTATCGGAGTTGGCCGCCCGCACTTAGGCTTCTGTCCTTACCGACCAACCCCCTTCCTTAGACACGGCACCACCAGTGAAGCATATATATGCCCCTGTTAGCCCTAACACAAAAAAGGCTGGACTCCCTGTATTGGAATATACGCTCAACGCGTTTCTTCAATAATTTGAATCATCAGGAGCCGATAATAATAGAATTAGAAGAGGTCCTGCCTGGACGCTGTCACACTAGTACATAGTGGCGGCGTCATTCGGCGCTAGAATGGCCGTGAGCGGCCGCGCCGAACGCCGCTTCAAATAGCCGAGCCACACCCCAAAGAGGCGGGTCCGGGAGACGCTGCTGGCCAGTGGGGGCCGACTGTGCGCTGCCTACCATGGCAACGCCGACGCCGCCTGGCACAGACTAAGTATCGCTCCCTTTCCTATGAAGATATAAAGGGATCTATGTGGCAGGTTCGTACAGGGGCACAAACAGAAAAAGAGGAAGGGTTATGAGTGATACACATATACTCTGTATGGCCATCTGGGCTGATTAATCTCCAGATGTTTTAAGAGTTATTAGTGGAATCAAAAAACCATACAGAAGTAGACAGCAGTTCCCTCATATATAGGTGAAGGGAATGCTCGAGGGATGGTGAAACCGGACAATTTTATAATGCCAGGGAAGTCAGGGGTCCATAAAAGAACCAATATTGGATTCTGTAAAATGGAGAAAAAAACTCTCCTATCTTAAACTGTCGGATCCTCATTCAATGAAACAAGCAAAGGATATTCTATCATTCAGGCCATCAGGTTTGACTGTTTTCAGCCTGAATATCCATTCCGCTTCTTTCCGGAGCACCCGCTGGTCAAAATCCCGCCTCTTGGAGATGGGCGTACAATCTCAATACCTTGAAAGGTTATCGATGTCTGATCCCCTGCATGGCATGAATTAACATGCCTGGCTACATTTGTGTCCTCTTCCTTGCGGATGTCCCCAGGTGTTCACCTATCCTGCGACGGAACTCGCGTGTGGTTTTTCCCACGTATTGAATTCCACATATGCATGTCGCGAGATAGATGACACCCGAGGATCTGCAGTTAATGAAACACCTGATTTTATACGTTTTAGATGTAGTTGTGCTAGTGAATGCATTCCCTGTTTTGATAGAACGACAGGCAATGCATCCACTGCATCGATATGTGCCAGTGTTGGGATCCGTTAGCCAAGTAGTTTGTGTATTCTCCTGAAAAAGGCTATGCACAAGTCGATCTTTTAGGTTTTTGCCCCGACGGTAAGTAACAGATGGTTTATCCGCAATGTACTCAGCTACATCTGGGTCCATCTTCAAGATGCCCCAGTATTTCTGTAGTATGTGTAATATTTGAGTATTTGCCCCATCAAAGTTGCCAATTAGGCGAATCAAGTTTACCCCATCACCTTTGTCCCTCGGGTTAAGGAGAGATTCTCTCGTGCATTGTTTGGCCTGTTGGTATGCTGGTGCCAATACTCTCCGCGGGTATCCCTGTTCAGGAATCTATTTTGAAGGTCCCGAGCCTTCTCACAAAAATCCGACAAAGAGGAGCAATTTCTGCGGACCCGGAGATACTGTCCCCTGGGAATGCCCCTTTTGAGGGGGCAGGATGACAACTATTCCAGTGCAGTAAACTGTTTGTGGCAGTGTCCTTACGGTGCAGGCTAGTATTGATCTGACCCTGTTCCGTTTTAGAGATCACCAAATCGAGAAATGTGATCCTATTCGGACTAATTTCATAGGTAAAATGTAGGCCACACTTGTTCACATTAAGCGACCGGACAAATTCCTTAAAATCAGATTCAGATCCTGTCCAAAACACCAAAATGTCGTCTATAAATCTGAGCCACAATGTGACACTGGAGAACCACTTCTGGTTCTGTTCACCGCACTACGACTTCCCTCTCCCACCAGCCCAGGTAGAGGTTGGCATAAGATGGCGCACAGGGGCTCCCCATGGCCACTCCCTGAGCTGGCGGAAGAGGAAGCGGTTGAACGTGAACACATTGTGGCTCAGGACGAAATTGAGTAATGTAACTACAAACTCATTGTGCTGATGGAACTCACTGCCTCTCTGTTCCAAAAATACCGTACTGCACTGGTGCCACCCTCGTGGGGAATGGAGCTATATAGAGCCTCCACATCGAGGCTGGCCAGCATAACTCCATCCTCGACGTGGAGGCCGTCCAATTTGTTTACGACCTCCATTGAGTCCCTTACATATGAAGGTAGGGATACGACAAATGGCTTGAGAATAATTTCGACATAGTTACTGACCTCTTGTGTCAGACTATTTGTCCCTGATACAATTGGCCTGCCTTTTAGTGGGGAGAGCCCCTTATGTATCTTAGGGAGGCTATAAAAACAGGCCAACTGTGGGTGTCTGGGGAGCAGGGCCATATGCTCACTCTTATCAATTAGTCTCAAGGAGAGTGCTTCAGTTAGAATCCTCTCCAACTCACTTTTGTGGATTTCAGAGGGATTATGAGATTATTTCTCATAACACTCTTTGTTCTTCAAAATATCCATACACATTTTCTTGTATTGATCCTGCCCCAAAATCACTATATTCCCACCTTTGTCCGCTACCTTCATAACTATCGAGGATCCCTTTCCAATGTCAGTAGCCCATCCAATTCTTCTTTGGTGATGTTATGTTTATACCAAGCACCCTCTAACTCTCTCAGTTCATCTGTGACTAGATTAATGAACACATCAACTGGAGTAGTGTCATTTACAGGGGGACTCGCTTTCGATCGGATCCTCATTTGCGTGAATGGCCCCTCACCCGGGTTCTGTTCTCCTTCACGCAATAACCCCACCAAATTTCTAAAATCCTCCAATTCTGAAACCTCAATCCCCAATTCAGCGCATTGGCGCCGATCGTGGTTTCTGAAGAATTTTTTCCATTTAATCTTCCTACCAAAAAGATGGAGGTCCTTAACCCAACTAAAAAGGTTGAACATTGGGGTCGGTACAAAAGAGAGACCTTTTTTCAAAATACTACATTCAGCCTCTGTAAGGGGTCTATTTGATAAATTTATGATCTGTAGTTCATCGGATGGACTATTGGCATGGCGGTGAGAAGCTGAGGGTGATGGTAATAGACACATATTTATTGTTCTTTTCTCCCTCTCAGCAGATAGGTGGAGATGGGGTTGTTCTGGCCTAAAAAACTTCCCCTAGACCGCTGGCCCCTTGCTCGACCTCTCCTACCTTGGGGGTATCTAGATCTACCAGGAGACCTCGCAGGGTTAAACTGCTGAGAAGGTTCACCCTCAAGCTCCCCCTCAGATGATGAAGGCTCAGTCTCGGCCTCCAAGCCTTTCACTGATTTTGCCTGAAAATCAAACAGGCGTCCCTCCCTAAAATCCGTAGTGTCTCTTAAATATTGTCCGTGTTTCCTCTCCTTAAGCTGTGCAGTGTATCTCTGTATCGTCTGTTCCAAGTTTTGTTCTTTTTTGCAAAATCCATATGACTAGAGAATTTCTTTACCGCCTCTATTTGTTCCTGGAGGGCTACTGTGCTTTTTCATGTAATGTCTTCTCCTCCTCCAGTAATAAACCCATAAGGCGTAGGGAGGACTGGATGGATTCACACTCCCACTTTTTTATAAACTCAGGAGATCTTAGGCGGGTGGTGGGAAATAAAGGGATGCGAAGCCCTCTTGGTACAATGCTATTTTTCAAATAAATTTCAAGTGTTTGAATTTCCCACCATCCGCGAATATTCTCTTTATATAACTTGGTCAGGGATTTAAATGAGCCTGCTAGGGTCGTTACAGGACTCACCCCCGGTAAAACTGCTTCAGAAAAACTAGCCTGGCATCGTTTCCCCATTCCTCTCTATTTATGCCTCCCGACAAAAATCCTGCCATCCCTTATGTAATTACAATAAGAAGTCACTGCAAGTAATAATGCTGTAGAATATCGCGTCCAATTGCTATTATCACTGAAAATGTCTGGAACGCTAAAACTTAACCTTTATTAAAGTAGTATTAAAATGAAATGCTGGAGTGTTACAATTGCTCACAATAATTCATGCGTGTCTCAAAACTTAAACCTACTGCGGCGTTATTTAGCCCACAATGTTGCTTAGTGAAAAACGCACACACTAGCACGTCCTCATTCAGCCCACACTCCGAGAGCAGGAGTTTTAGGTGCGGGTGAGACCCGTGCTAATATCAGTTAGGGTACAGTCAGCACAACAGGTGCTATAAGGGCCAGAAGTGGCAGGTATAGCAACACTTCTGATTTGCAGCTTCAGAAAACTGGGGGTCGGTGAATTTGGAGAGGTATCGGAGTTGGCCGCCCGCACTTAGGCTTCTGTCCTTACCGACCAACCCCCCTTCCTTAGACACGGCACCACCAGTGAAGCATATATATGCCCCTGTTAGCCCTAACACAAAAAAAAAAAAAAAAATTATTTGAAAAATAGCATTGTACCAAGAGGGCTTCGCATCCCTTTATTTCCCACCACCCGCCTAAGATCTCCTGAGTTTATAAAAAAGTGGGAGTGTGAATCCATCCAGTCCTCCCTACGCCTTATGGGTTTATTACTGGAGGAGGAGAAGACATTACATGAAAAAAGCACAGTAGCCCTCCAGGAACAAATAGAGGCGGTAAAGAAATTCTCTAGTCATTTGGATTTTGCAAAAAAAGAACAAAACTTGGAACAGACGATACAGAGATACACTGCACAGCTTAAGGAGAGGAAACACGGACAATATTTAAGAGACACTACGGATTTTAGGGAGGGACGCCTGTTTGATTTTCAGGCAAAATCAGTGAAAGGCTTGGAGGCCGAGACTGAGCCTTCATCATCTGAGGGGGAGCTTGAGGGTGAACCTTCTCAGCAGTTTAACCCTGCGAGGTCTCCTGGTAGATCTAGATACCCCCAAGGTAGGAGAGGTCGAGCAAGGGGCCAGCGGTCTAGGGGAAGTTTTTAGGCCAGAACAACCCCATCTCCACCTATCTGCTGAGAGGGAGAAAAGAACAATAAATATGTGTCTATTACCATCACCCTCAGCTTCTCACCGCCATGCCAATAGTCCATCCGATGAACTACAGATCATAAATTTATCAAATAGACCCCTTACAGAGGCTGAATGTAGTATTTTGAAAAAGGTCTCTCTTTGTACCGACCCCAATGTTCAACCTTTTTAGCTGGGTAAAGGACCTCCATCTTTTTGGCAGGAAGATTAAATGGAAAAATTCTTCAGAAACCACGATCGGCGCCAATGCGCTGAATTGGGGATTGAGGTTTCAGAATTGGAGGATTTTAGAAATTTGGTGGGGTTATTGCGTGAAGGAGAACAGAACCCGGGTGAGGGGCCATTCACGCAAATGAGGATCCGATCGAAGCGAGTCCCCCAGTAAATGACACTACTCCAGTTGATGTGTTCATTAATCTAGTCACAGATGAACTGAGAGAGTTAGAGGGTGCTTGGTATAAACATAACATCACCAAAGAAGAATTGGATGGGCTACTGACATTGGAAAGGGATCCCTCGATAGTTATGAAGGTAGCGGACAAAGGTGGGAATATAGTGATTTTGGGGCAGGATCAATACAAGAAAATGTGTATGGATATTTTGAAGAACAAAGAGTGTTATGAGAAATTATCTCATAATCCCTCTGAAATCCACAAAAGTGAGTTGGAGAGGATTCTAACTGAAGCACTCTCCTTGAGACTAATTGATAAGAGTGAGCATATGGCCCTGCTCCCCAGACACCCACAGTTGGCCTGTTTTTATAGCCTCCTAAGATACATAAGGGGCTCTCCCCACTAAAAGGCAGGCCAATTGTATCAGGGACAAATAGTCTGACACAAGAGGTCAGTAACTATGTCGAAATTATTCTCAAGCCATTTGTCGTATCCCTACCTTCATATGTAAGGGACTCAATGGAGGTCGTAAACAAATTGGACGGCCTCCACGTCGAGGATGGAGTTATGCTGGCCAGCCTCGATGTGGAGGCTCTATATAGCTCCATTCCCCACGAGGGTGGCACCAGTGCAGTACGGTATTTTTGGAACAGAGAGGCAGTGAGTTCCATCAGCACAATGAGTTTGTAGTTACATTACTCAATTTCGTCCTGAGCCACAATGTGTTCACGTTCAACCGCTTCCTCTTCCGCCAGCTCAGGGAGTGGCCATGGGGAGCCCCTGTGCGCCATCTTATGCCAACCTCTACCTGGGCTGGTGGGAGAGGGAAGTCGTGTGCGGTGAACAGAACCAGAAGTGGTTCTCCAGTGTCACATTGTGGCTCAGATTTATAGACGACATTTTGGTGTTTTGGACAGGATCTGAATCTGATTTTAAGGAATTTGTCCGGTCGCTTAATGTGAACAAGTGTGGCCTACATTTTACCTATGAAATTAGTCCGAATAGGATCACATTTCTCGATTTGGTGATCTCTAAAACGGAACAGGGTCAGATCAATACTAGCCTGCACCGTAAGGACACTGCCACAAACAGTTTACTGCACTGGAATAGTTGTCATCCTGCCCCCTCAAAAGGGGCATTCCCAGGGGACAGTATCTCCGGGTCCGCAGAAATTGCTCCTCTTTGTCGGATTTTTGTGAGAAGGCTCGGGACCTTCAAAATAGATTCCTGAACAGGGGATACCCGCGGAGAGTATTGGCACCAGCATACCAACAGGCCAAACAATGCACGAGAGAATCTCTCCTTAACCCGAGGGACAAAGGTGATGGGGTAAACTTGATTCGCCTAATTGGCAACTTTGATGGGGCAAATACTCAAATATTACACATACTACAGAAATACTGGGGCATCTTGAAGATGGACCCAGATGTAGCTGAGTACATTGCGGATAAACCATCTGTTACTTACCGTCGGGGCAAAAACCTAAAAGATCGACTTGTGCATAGCCTTTTTCAGGAGAATACACAAACTACTTGGCTAACGGATCCCAACACTGGCACATATCGATGCAGTGGATGCATTGCCTGTCGTTCTATCAAAACAGGGAATGCATTCACTAGCACAACTACATCTAAAACGTATAAAATCAGGTGTTTCATTAACTGCAGATCCTCGGGTGTCATCTATCTCGCGACATGCATATGTGGAATTCAATACGTGGGAAAAACCACACGCGAGTTCCGTCGCAGGATAGGTGAACACCTGGGGACATCCGCAAGGAAGAGGACACAAATGTAGCCAGGCATGTTAATTCATGCCATGCAGGGGATCAGACATCGATAACCTTTCAAGGTATTGAGATTGTACGCCCATCTCCAAGAGGCGGGATTTTGACCAGCGGGTGCTCCGGAAAGAAGCGGAATGGATATTCAGGCTGAAAACAGTCAAACCTGATGGCCTGAATGATAGAATATCCTTTGCTTGTTTCATTGAATGAGGATCCGACAGTTTAAGATAGGAGAGTTTTTTTCTCCATTTTACAGAATCCAATATTGGTTCTTTTATGGACCCCTGACTTCCCTGGCATTATAAAATTGTCCGGTTTCACCATCCCTCGAGCATTCCCTTCACCTATATATGAGAGAACTGCTGTCTACTTCTGTATGGTTTTTTGATTCCACTAATAACTCTTAAAACATCTGGAGATTAATCAGCCCAGATGGCCATACAGAGTATATGTGTATCACTCATAACCCTTCCTCTTTTTCTGTTTGTGCCCCCTGTACGAACCTGCCACATAGATCCCTTTATATCTTCATAGGAAAGGGAGCGATACTTAGTCTGTGCCAGGCGGCGTCGGCGTTGCCATGGTAGGCAGCGCACAGTCGGCCCCCACTGGCCAGCAGCGTCTCCCGGACCCGCCTCTTTGGGGTGTGGCTCGGCTATTTGAAGCGGCGTTCGGCGCGGCCGCTTCACGGCCATTCTAGCGCCGAATGACGCCGCCACTATGTACTAGTGTGACAGCGTCCAGGCAGGACCTCTTCTAATTCTATTATTATCGGCTCCTGATGATTCAAATTATTGAAGAAACGCGTTGAGCGTATATTCCAATACAGGGAGTCCAGCCTTTTTTTGTGTTAGGGCTAACAGGGGCATATATATGCTTCACTGGTGGTGCCGTGTCTACAGGAAGGGGGTTGGTCGGTAAGGACAGAAGCCTAAGTGCGGGCGGCCAACTCCGATACCTCTCCAAATTCACCGACCCCCAGTTTTCTGAAGCTGCAAATCAGAAGTGTTGCTATACCTGCCACTTCTGGCCCTTATAGCACCTGTTGTGCTGACTGTACCCTAACTGATATTAGCACGGGTCTCACCCGCACCTAAAACTCCTGCTCTCGGAGTGTGGGCTGAATGAGGACGTGCTAGTGTGTGCGTTTTTCACTAAGCAACATTGTGGGCTAAATAACGCCGCAGTAGGCTTAAGTTTTGAGACACGCATGAATTATTGTGAGCAATTGTAACACTCCAGCATTTCATTTTAATACTACTTTAATAAAGGTTAAGTTTTAGCGTTCCAGACATTTTCAGTGATAATAGCAATTGGACGCGATATTCTACAGCATTATTACTTGCAGTGACTTCCTCAGAGCGATGGGCCTAAAGATTATGAGTCTCAACGTCAAGGGTCTCAACTGCCCACAGAAACTATCCTATCTATGGTCTCAATCCTTGACCTCCATCGCTGCTCCAGGCGGACGCATTCAGAGTACGCCATTGCTTATTCCCAAATGTTTTTCACTCACACTTCCATAAGAAAAAGAGAGGTACACTCATTGTTAAGAATACTGTCGCTTTCACATCCATCGTTACCAAGCTAGACACCTCAGGTCGATACATTATTCTAGTATGCTCCATTAACAATGTTGTATACACACTAGTCAACTTATATGCCCCTAACTCCCATCAGTTAGCTTTCTTGCACAAACTTATGCGCAATGTCAATAGAGTTAAACAAGGAAAATTGATCCTGTGTGGAGACTTTAATTCTGTACTCCATCCAGCCCCAGTCTAGAAAAGGACTACTCTTTCTTCTCCCCTTCAGATCTTTCGTATTCATGAATAGACCTGTTCATGGTAGACCACACCTCCTTACTTCATACCCTTTCCACCGACATAGGCCTTATAAAGTGGTCAGACCACGCCCCAATTACAATTATTTTAGATGAACAATTCCAATCCCACAGGGCCCCGGTATGGAGGAACAACACATACCTCTTCAGTAACCCTAGGCATATAGATGAGCTTTCTACACACCTGAAAGAAAATTTCCATTTTAATGCTGGGTCTGTCTCAAATAAATTTGTATTATGGCAAGCCCATAAAGCTTATATGAGGGGCTCCTTGATTAAATTGAACATCACAGCGAAAAAGCTCAGAGAAATTACACAAACTCTAAAATAAATAGCTGACTTGGAAGCTGTAAACAAAGTCATTCCCACGCCACAATGCTCTAACTCCCTTCGACTAGTGCGGAATAAACTTAGTGCCCTATTGCTCCAAAACTACCACAAATCCCTTCTCAGGATGAAATCCAAATACTACTCTCAGGGGAATAAAGCAGGACGCCTCCTAGCCCAACAACTTAAAAAGCAACAATCCAAATCTAAAATCCCGTATTTGCTACATCCTGCAACCAAAGCTAAATGCCAAGATCCCAGAGATATCG
The DNA here is from genome assembly GCA_033119425.1 of Bufotes viridis. NCBI lineage: Eukaryota > Metazoa > Chordata > Amphibia > Anura > Bufonidae > Bufotes > Bufotes viridis. The sequence goes on along the minus strand of CM065589.1, from coordinate 415,740,585 downwards.
CCAATTTAAGCTTTACTAACAATCACTCTATAACTTGAAGGAAACTACCTACCTTCCACAGAACTATTCTGCTCTCGTGGAAGATTTTCTCTCCAAAGCCTCCCTTCCTGTCCTCACTGACTTGCAACTTCAATTTCTCAATGCCCCTATTTCCACTCAAGAACTTACTAAGGTGCTCTCAACCCTATCATTAGATAAATCCTCAGGCCCTGACAGCCTCTCTAATGAGTACTTCTGCCACTTCCAATCCACTCTCCTGCCCCACTTACAGGATATTTTTAATCAAGTTTTAGATGGGCACTCCTTCCCTCCTGAGATGCTTGAAGCATTAGTGGTCAACATCCCAAAACCAGGCAAAACGACGGATACACCCCAAAATTTCAGACCCATTTCATTGCATAATTCCGATATCAAAATCTTTGCCAAGCTCATTGCAAGCAGACTGTCACCATTGCTCCCTTCCCTGATCCACAAGGACCAAATTGGTTTTGTGGCAGGTAGACAGGCTTCTGGTAATACCAGACGCATTGTGGACCTGGTCAATTTTGCAGAAGCTCAGCCCCTCCCCATGCTTGCTGTGACCCTGGATGCCAAAAAAGCGTTTGATCGCTTGCACTGGGACTACGTTTTTTCCACACTCAGAATGATGGGCTTCTCGGGACAGATATTACAAGCCATCAGCAGCTTGTATTCCTCCCCATCGGCGAGAGTATGGGTCAACCGGGTCCTTTCAGACCCCTTCAACATAACGAATGGTTCCAGACAGGGATGCCCTCTCTCGCCCCTTTTATTTATCCTTGCTCTGGAACCCCCGACTCACAGCAGACTCCTCAGTTACCTCCAGCATGTGACAATGCCTGCATTGGGAAGGGGGAGAGGGCTGTGAGCCCCACCCACGACTGGCTGATATGGCCCAAGCCTCACAGGTGCACCTAAATGTAGCCTGTGGATGGAAAACAGACTACATTTACATGGGAGTTTATAAGCTTCCAAAAAATTATATATACACAAACCAACTGAAAGGTGGCTTGAAGCAGGATGTGCTCAACCCAAAAATGCAGTTGTGCATATATATATATATACAGGGGAGCAGATCCTGCACTTCTGGCCCGTTGCTAATGGCGATCCCCAGCAAAAATGTATACAGTGGAGGATGCCCGCAGCGGACCACAAGTGCCACAGTAGACATCCTACACAAGATGGCAATAGTGTGGATGTAATAAATAATATAACAATATAGCAATAACACCCAAGCTACTTGAGAGACCTTGGCATGGTGCTCGGGCTTAAGACAAGTCCTCCACTGTAGGACATGTTGACTAACCTCTCAATTTTAACATCAATTTTTATATTATTTATTACATCCACACTATTGCCATCTTGTGTAGAATGTCTATTGTGGCACTTGTGGTCCGCTGCGGGCATCCTCCACTGTATACATTTTTGCTGGGGATCGCCATTAGCAACGGGCCAGAAGTGCAGGATCTGCTCCCCTGTATATATATATATATATATATATATATATATATATATATGCACAACTGCATTTTTGGGTTGAGCACATCCTGCTTCAAGCCACCTTTCAGTTGGTTTGTGTATATATAATTTTTTGGAAGCTTATAAACTCCCATGTAAATGTAGTCTGTTTTCCATCCACAGGCTACATTTAGGTGCACCTGTGTGGCCTGGGCCATATCAGCCAGTCTTGGGTGGGGCTCACAGCCCTCCCCCCCCCTCCCATTGCAGGCATGGTCACATACTGGAGGTAGAGATGGCCCGAACTATCCGCCGGCGAACATAGCTTGTTTGCCGCGGCGGGCGAACACATGCGATGTTCGGTCTGCCCCCTATACATCATCATTGAGCAAACTTTGACCCTGTACCTCACAGTCAGCAGACACATTCCAGCCAATCAGCAGCATACCCTCCCATCTCCTGAACAGCATCCATTTTAGATTAATTCGGAATCCGCAGTCTTAGTGAGAGGAGGGACAGTGTAGCTGCTGCTGATTTAATTGGGAAATCGATAGCTAGGCTAGTGTATTCAGTGTCCACTCCAGTCCTGAAAGACACATCTGATCTCTGCTGTAAGGACAGCGTCCTGACAGCACCCCAAAAAGCCCTTTTTAGGGCTGCAACATTAGTCTGCTTTTTTTTTTTCTCTCCATATATATATTGCAGTTGCCTGGCCTGCCTGTGTGTGAGGAGCTGCAGACCCACAGACTGTAGTGTGCCCACTGCCAGTGCCCACCCCTGTTATCCCGTGTGGCACAGGACTTTGCATCAAAATAAGGCATTTAATTTTTACACTTTAGTGTAATTTCAGTTGCTTGCCTGCTAGTGTGTGTCAGGCCGACTTCCACTGACTGTAGTGTGCCCACCCCTGTCATCCCTTGTGGCACAGGACTTTGCATCAAAAAAAGGCATTTAATTTTTACACTTTAGTGAAATTTCAGTTGCTTCCCTGCTAGTGTGTGTCAGGCCCACTTCCACAGACTGTAGTGTGCCCACTGCCAGTGCCAACCACTGATACCGGGTGGCACAGTAGCTTGCCGATAAATAAGCCATTTCATTTTTAGACAGTAGTCTAAATTCAGTTGCTTGCCTGCTGCCAGTGTGTGTCAGGCCCACTTCTACTTACTGTAGTGTGCCCACTGCCAGTGCCCACCACTGATACCGCTTGGCACAGTAGCTTGCCGATAAATAAGGCATTTCATTTTTAGACAGTAGTCTAAATTCAGTTGCTTGCCTGCTGCCAGTGTGTGTCAGGCCCACTTCCACAGATTGTAGTGTGCCCACTGCCATTGCCAACCACTGATACCGGGTGGCACAGTACCTAGCAAGCGTAGTACCACTTATCTAAAAAAAAAATGACCGGCAGAGGCAGGCCACCCTGCAGGGGCCGTCGTGGTCGTGGTGCTGTGATTTCCACTGTCCCTGGAATAATGCCTAGTGTTCAGAGGCCACGTACCCTGAACCCGAAAAATTCTGAGGACATAGTTGACTGGCTTAGACAGGACACCCAATCTTCAACAGCTTTCGCTAAGAACCTTGACGCGCCATCCTCCTCCAGCTCAGCTTCGGTCACCTGCTCTCAAGTTACCACCCACCCTCCTGCCCGCCGCCACCACTACCACCACAGCCGCTTCACTTGATCCGTCAGAGGAGTTATTTACACATCAGTTGGATGCAATTAGTGATGCGCAACCAATATTGCCAGATGATGTAGATTACAGGGATATGTCTCAGTCAGGCAGGATTACACACATGGACGTACAGTGTGATGATGATGATGATGTTGTACCCGCTGCTGCTTCCTTTGCTGAGGTGTCAGATACAAGTGAAGCGGTTGATGATGACGATGTGTCCACGGATGCCACGTAGGTGCCTGCTCGAAGAGAAGAAGAGGGGGAAAGTTGAGAAGGGAAGACAGAGAGAATGAGGAGACAAGTTGGAAGCAGGGAGAGGTCATCGCAAAGAGTTAGTGGCACAGTCAGACAGCATGTTTTGGCACCCGGGGTCAGCCAGACAGCACGTCAGTCAACGCAAGCTGTTGCCACCACCAGAATGCCGTCATTGCAAAGCTCAGCAGTCTGGCATTTTTTTTTTTGTGTGTCTGCCTCTGATAATAGCAATGCCATTTGCAACCTTTGCCAAAAGAAACTGAGTCGTGGGAAGTCCAACACCCACCTCGGTACAACTGCTTTGCGAAGGCACATGATCTCACATCACAAACGCCTATGGGATCAACACATGAGTACAAGCAGCACACAAACTCAAAGCCACCATGCTCCTCCTGGTCCAGCATCTTCAGCCACGTCAACCACTGCTGTCCTTCCTGCCCCCTCCCAACTAACCGCCACTCACCTTCAGCAGTTCCTGCTCATCTGCCCACAGTCAGGTGTCTGTCAAGGACATGTTTGAGCGTAAGAAGCCAATGTCACAGAATCACCCCCTTGCCCGGCAACTGACAGCTGGCTTGACGGATCTCTTAGCATACCAGATTTTACCATACCAGCTGGTGGAGTCCGAGGCCTTCACAAAATTTGTCGCTATTGGGACACCACAGTGGAAGGTACCCGGACAAATTTTTTTTTCAAAAAAGGCAATCCCAAACCTCTACAATGTCATTGAAAAGGAAGTCATTGCATCTTTGGCATACAGTGTTGGTGCAAGGGTCCATCTGACCACTGATACCTGGTCTGCAAAGCACGGTCAGGGCAGGTATATCACGTACACTGCGCATTGGGTCAACCTGCTGACGGCTGACAAGCATGGAATGCGTGGCTCCGTAGCGGAGTTGGTAAAACCGCCACGACTTGCAGGCAGACCTACTGCCACCTCCTCTACTCCTACTCCATCCTCTTCGATATCCTCCTCGGCTGAGTCCTCTTCTGCTGCAGCGTCTGGCTGCACATCAACTGAATCTCCCCAGCTCCCCAGGGGCTATTCCACATCCCGGATACGACAGAGTCACGCTGTCTTGGGGTTGACTTGCCTGAAAGCTGAGAGCCACACAGGACCAGCACTCCTGTCCGCCCTGAACGCACGGGTGGATCAGTGGCTGACCCCCACCAACTGGAGATCGGCAAAGTGGTGTGTGACAATGGAACAAATTTGTTGTCGGCATTGAATTTGGGCAAGTTGTCACATGTGCCGTGCATGGCACATGTGTTGAATCTCATCGTACAACGTTTTGTGTCTAAGTACCCAGGCTTACAGGACGTCCTCAAGCAGGCCAGGAAGGTGTGTGGCCATTTCAGGCGTTCCTACACGGCCATGGCGCACTTTTCCGATATTCAGTGGCGAAACAACATGCCAGTGAGGCGCTCGATTTGCGACAGCCCGACAAGTTGGAATTCAACACTCCTAATGTTCGACCACCTGCACCAACAAGAAAAAGCCGTCAATGAGTATTTGTATGACCGGGGTGCTAGGACAGCGTCTCTGGAGTTGGGAATTTTTTTGCCACGTTACTGGACACTCATGCGCAATGCCTGTATGCTCATGCGTCCTTTTGAGGAGGTGACAAACCTAGTCAGTCGCACCGAAGGCACCTTCAGCGACCTCATCCCATTTGTTTTCTTCCTGGAGCGGGCCCTGCGAAGAGTGCTGGATCAGGCTGTAGATGAGCGTGAAGAGGAAGAGGAAGAGTTGTGGTCACCATCACCACCAGAAACAGCCTTGTCATCATCCCTTGCCGGACCTGCGGCAACGCTGGAAGAGGAGTATGAGGAAAAGGAGTCAGAGGAGGAATGTGGCGGCTTTGAGGAGGAGGAAGACCAACCACAGCAGGCACCCCAGGGTGCTTATTGTTGTCACCTATCTGGGACCCATGGTGTTGTACGTGGCTGGGGGGGAAGAACAGACCGTCAATGACATCAGTGAGGACGAGGAACGGGAAATGAGTAGCTCTGCATCCAACCTTATTCAAATGGGGTCTTTCATGCTGTCATGTCTGTTGAGGGACCCTCGTATAAAAAGGATGAAGGAGAACGACCTGTACTGGGTGGCCACGCTACTAGACCCCCAGTATAAGCAGAAAGTGGCAGAAATGTTACCAAATTACCGAAAGTCGGAAAGGATGCAGCAGTTCAAAACCAAACAAAAAAATATGCTTTACACAGCTTATAAGGGGGATGTCACAGCACAACAGGAATCTACAGTAACAGGGGAAGAGGTGAGTGTAATCCTCCTCCTACCACGGCGGCAAGGACTGGACGATTTACAGATGTGCTGTTAATGGAGGACATGCAGAGCTTTTTCAGTCCTACTTATCGCCACAGCCCTTCGGTATCCAGCCTTAGAGAACGACTCGACTGACAGGCAGCAGATATCGACACTCTGAGGAGCAATGAACCCCTTCACTACTGGGTGTGCAGGCTTGACCTGTGGCCTGAGCTATCCCAGTTTGCGATAGAACTTCTGGCCTGCCCTGCTTCAAGTGTCCTGTCAGAAAGGACCTTCAGTGCAGCAGTCAAAAAAGTGTTGATTACCTCACCTTCATAAAGATGAATGAGGCATGGATCCCGAAGGGACTGACAGTGGGGTATACGTTTGACTAACAAAAGGCCTGATTACATGCCTTGGCCTCAAAATGTTCCCCACGCTGCTGTATTTAATGTCTGCATACCGGATGACTTTCGTGAATTCTCCACCACCAACTAGGGTTCAAGCCGCAATGTTTTAGTCACTTTTCTGCCTGGAAAACATCAATTTTTCCAGCCGCTGCTACAATAGCGGCTGCAACAATGCTATTATTTTTCAGGCATGTGTACATGCCTAATTTTTCTGTCCTATGGTGCAGCACTGTGGCTGTAAAAACAAAACTAAAAAAAAGGCACATACAAGTGTCAATTCCCCTTCTTGATCGTTACCTTGTTGTGGTGAAGGGGCTTGCGTATCACAATGAAGCAATCATCACCTCTATGAGTGTGTTGGCAATGTTGCCTCAACCCAGATGATAAGGACGTTGCTTTATTATGGTCAGACCAAAAGCGATCAGACGGCTGGATAATATTTCATAGAAAAAACATTAATTTACCTTTTTTTTTTATGTTGTATGGGTTTTTAACCCCTTAAGGACATGGCCCTATTTCACCTTAAGGACCAGGCCATTTTTTCAAAATCTGACCATTGTCACTTTATGTGGTGATAACTTTAAAACGCTTTTTCTTATCCAGGCCATTCTGAGATTGTTTTTTCGTCACATATTGTACTTCATGACAGTGGTAAAATGAAGTCGAAAAATTTCATTTTTATTTATAAAAAAATACCAAATTTACCCAAAATTTTGAAAAATTTGCAATTTTCCAAGTTTCAATTACTCTACTTCTATAATACATAGTAATACTGCCAAAAAAGGTTATTTATTTACATTCCCCATATGTCTACTTCATGTATCGATCATTTTGGGAATGCCATTTTATTTTTTGGGAACGTTACAAGGCTTAGAAGTTTAGAAGCAAATCTTGAAATTTTTCAGAATTTTTCAAAAACCCACTTTTTAGGGACCAGTTCAGGTCTGAAGTCACTTTGTGAGGCTTACATAATAGAAACCACCCAAAAATTACCCCATTCTAGAAACTACACCCCTCAAGGTATTCAAAACTGATTTTACAAACGTCATTAACCCTTTAGGTTTTCCACAAGAGTTAACCCCTTAAGGATTCAGCCCTATTTCACCTAAAGGACTCGGCCATTTTTTGCAAATCTGACCAGTGTCACTTTATGTGGTGATAACTTTAAAACGCTTTTACTTATCCAGGCCATTTTGAGATTGTTTTTTCGTCACATATTGTACTTTGTGAGGCTTACATAATAGAAACCATCCAAAAATTACCCCATTCTAGAAACTACACCCCTCAAGGTATTCAAAACTGATTTTACTAACGTCATTAACCCTTTTAGGTTTTCCACAAGAGTTAATGGAAAATGGAGATAAAATTTCCGAATTTAGATTTTTTGGAAAATTTTCAGTTTGAATCCATTTTTTCCAGTAACAAAGCAAGGGTTAACAGCCAAACAAAACTCAATTTTTATTGCCCCGATTCTGTAGTTTTCAGAAACACCCCATATGTGGTCGTAAACTGCTGTATGGCCAAACGGCAGGGCACAGAATGAAGGGAACGCCATATGGTTTTTGGAAGGCGGATTTTGCTGGACTGGATTTTTGACACCATGTCCCATTTGAAGCCCCCAGATGCACCCCTAGAGTAGAATCTCCAAAAAAGTGACTCTATCTAAGAAACTACACTCCTCAAGGTATTCAAAACTGATTTTACAAACTTTGTTAACCCTTTAGGTGTTCCACAAGAGTTATTGGCAAATGGAGATGAAATTTCTGAATTTCTATTTTCTGTTACCTTGTCTCAAAAAAGTGTAATATAGAGCAACCAAAAATCATATTTACCCTAAAATAATACAAACAAAACTGCCAACTTATCCCGTACTTTCCAAAATGGGGTCACTTTTTTGGAGTTTCTACTGTAGGGGTGCATCAGGGGGCTTCAAATGGGACATGGTGTCAAATAACCAGTCCAGCAAAATCTGCCTTCCAAAAACCATATGGCGTTCCCTTCCTTCTACGCCCTGCCGTTTGGCCATACAGCAGTTTACGACCACATATGGGGTGTTTCTGCAAACTAGAGAATCGGGGCAATATATATTGAGTTTTGTTTGGCTGTTAACCCTTGCTTTTTTACTGGAAAAATTGATTAAAATGGAAAATTTGCAAAAAATAGCTATTTTCGGACCGTTTTTATTTTTTGTTATTTACATCGTTGAACTGACAGGTTAGATTGTGTGCTATTTCTATAGAGCAGGTTGCTACGGACGCGGCAATACAAAATATGGCTACTTTTTGGGGGTTTTGTTTCAGTTTTACATAATAAAGCATTTTTGAAAAAATGATTTTTTAGTGTCTTCACATTCTGAAAGCCATATATATTTTTTTTTTTTTGGGCGACTGTCTTATGTAGGGGCTCATTTTTTGCGGGATGAGATGGCGGTTTGATTGGAACTATCTTGAGGTGCATATGACATTTTGGTCGCCTGCTATTACACTTTTTGTGATGTAAGGTGACAAAAATGGCTCTTGACACCGTATTTTATTATTTTTTTTTTGTGTTCACCTGAGGGGTTCGGTGATGTGTTATTTTTATAGAGCAGGTTGCGACGGACGCGCCGATACCAAATATGTATACTTTTTATTTATTTATTTAAGTTTTACACAATATTATCATTTTTAAAACAAAATAAATCATGTTTTAGTGTCTCCATAGTCTGAGAGCCCTATTTTTTTTTTTTTTGGGGGTGATTGTCCTAGGTGGGGTATCATTTTTTGCGGGATGAGATGACGGTTTGATTGGCACTATTTTTGGGTGCATATAACTTTTTGATCGCTTGCTATTACAGTTTTTGAGATGTGAGGTGACAAATGTTTTTTTTTACATTGTTTTTATTTTATTTTTTAACAGTATTTACCTGAGGGGTTAGATAATGTGATATTTTTATAGAGCAAGTTTTTACGGACGCGGCGATACATAATATGTATACTTTTTATTTATTTATTTTACTTTAACACAATAATAGCATTTTAGAAAAAAAAATTATGTTTTAGTGTCTCCATAGTCTGAGAGCCATATTTTTTTATTTTTTGGGCGATTGTCCTATATAAGGACTCATTTTTTGCGGGATGAGATGGCGGTTTTATTGGTACTATTTTGGGAGGCATACGCCTTTTTGATCACTTGGTATTACACTTTTTGTGATGTAAGGTGACAAAAATGGCTTTTGTACACCATTTTTTGTGATTTTTTTACGGTATTTGCGTGAGGGGTTAGGTCACGTGATATTTTTATAGAGGAGATTTTTACGGACGCGGCAATACCTAATATGTGTAGTTTATTTGTTTTTTTAATTTTTATTCAGTGATATGTATTTTTCTGATTTTTACTTTTTCTTTCACTTTTTGACATTTTTTTGACCCAGACCCACTTGGTTCTTGTAGATCCAGTGGATCTGGTGTCTATATAATACAGTACAGTACACTATATAGTGTACTGCACTGTATTTTTTTACTTTTCACAGTCTGGTCAGACTTCTGCCTTTAGCAGAAGTCTGACCAGAGTTACTATACCATGGCAAGCAGGACGCTTCTGAAAGCGTCCTGCTGCCATGGTAACCATCACCCGCTGCCATTACAGAGCAGCGGGTGATGGGAAGAGAGGTGAGCTCTCTCCCTCTACCATCCTATCCCATCGGGGGGGCTGCAAAGGTACGGCAGCCCCCCGATGGGAGAGGGAGGGAGCTCCCTCCATGTTAACACCTTCTATACCGCGGTCCGTACGGACCGCGGTATAGAAGGGGTTAAACTGCTGACATCTGCAGCACAGATGTCAGCAGTTTATAGCAGGGGGTCAGCAATGTGCTGACCCCCTGCTATACCCACTAGACACCAGGGAAATGCATTGAAAGGAGGCGGGCGGGGGATCGCAATTGCGATCCCGCCTGCCGCATCGCCCGCATCCCGCGCCGCCCACCCGCAGCACCGCCCGCAAATGGCGGGGTGCAGGGGGGGGGTTAAAATTTACAATAAGGGGCAGATTTTAGTCTCTGCTCCCCGCGGTCACAGACCGCGGGGATCAGAGACTACACATAGCGCAACAAACCGCAGGTCTGAATTGACCTGCGGTTTGTTGCGATCGCCGACACGGGGGGGTCACAGGACCCCCCTCGGCATTGTCACAGGATGCCTGCTGAATGATTTCAGCAGGCATCCTGTTCCGATCACCGCCACGTGCGCAGCGGTGATCGGATCTTCTCAGGGCGTACATGTACGCCCTGAGTCCTTAAGTACCAGGACGCTAGGGCGTACATGTACGCCCTGCGTCCTTAAGAGGTTAATGGCAAATGGAGATAAAATTTCAGAATTTCGATTTTTTGAAAAATTTTCCGTTTGAATCCATTTTTTCCAGTAACAAAGCAAGGGTTAACAGCCAAACAAAACTCTATTTTTATTGCCCCGATTCTGTAGTTTTCAGAAACACCCTATATATGGTCGTAAACTGCTGTATGGCCAAACTGCAGGGCGCAGAAGGAAAGGAGCGCCATATGGTTTTTGGAAGGCAGATTTTGCTGGACTGGATTTTTGACACCATGTCCCATTTGAAGCGCCCCGATGCAGCCCTAGAGTAGAAACTCCATAAAAGTGACTCCATCTAAGAAACTACACCCCTCAAGGTATTCAAAACCAGTGATGTGTTATTTTTATAGATCAGGTTGTGACGGACGCGGCGATACATAATATGTATACTTTTTATTTATTTATATAAGTTTTACACAATAATATCATTTTTTAAAACAAAAAAAAATCATGTTTTAGTGTCTCCAAAGTTTGAGAGCCATATATATATTTTTTTGGGGCGATTGTCCTATGTAGGGGCTCATTTTTTGTGGGATGAGATGGCGGTTCGAATTGTACTATCTTGGGGTGCATATGACTTTTTGATCGCTTACTATTACACTTTTTGTGATGTAAGGTGACAAAAAAAATGGCTTGTTTGAAAACGTTTTTATTTTTTATGTTTACGAAGTTCATCTGAGGGGTTAGGTCATGTTATATTTTTATAGAGCAGGTCCTTACGGATGCGGCGATACATAATATGTATACCTTTTTTTAATTTATTTTGGTGTTACACAATAATGTCCTTTTTGAATGAAAAAAAAAACATGTTTTAGTATCTACATAGTCTGAGAGCCATATATTTTTCAGTTTTTAGGCAATTGTCTCAGGTTGGGTATCATTTTTGCGGGATGAGGTGACGTTTAGATTGGCACTATTTGGGGGGTCATATAACTTTTTGATCGCTTGCTATTACACTTTTTGTGATGTAAGGTGGCAAAAAAATGGCTTTTTGACAAAGTTTTTATTAATTTTTTATACAGTGTTTACTTGAGGGGTTAGGTCATGTGATATTTTCATAGAGCAGATTCTTACGGACGTGGAGATACCCAATATGTCTACTTTTAAATTTTCTTTTTTACATTTAGCACTAAAAAGCATTTTTGAAACAAAAAAAATCATGTTTTAGTCTGAGAGGCATAGTTTTTTTATTTTTTGGCCAATTGTTTTAGGTAGGGGCTCGTTTTTTGCAGGATGAGATGGCGGTTTGATTGGTACTATTTTGGGAGGCAAACGCCTTTTTGATCGCTTTGTATTACACTTTTAGTGATGTAAGGTGCCAAAAAATGGCTTATTTTTTTTTTTTTTTTTATGGCGTTCACCTGAGGAGTTCAGTCATGTGATATTTTTATAGAGCAGGTTTTTACGGATGCGGCGATACCTAATATGTGTAGTGTATTTTATTTTATTTTTTTTCATTCAGTGATATGTGTTTTTTTAATTTTTACTTTTTTTCACTTTTTTACATTTTTTTTTTGACCCAGACCCACTTGGTTCTGAAAGATCCAGTGGATCTGGTGTCTGTATAATACAGTACAGTACACTATATAGTGCACTGTACTGTATTTTGTACTTTAGAAAGTCTGAATAGACCTTTAGCAGGTCTATTCAGACTTTCAGCACCATGGAGAGCAGGACGCTTCTGAAAGCGTCCTGTCTCCATGGCAACCATCACCCGCTGCCATAACTGAGCAGGGGATGATGGGGAGGGAGTGGAGCTCCCTCCCTCTGTGATCCCATACTGTTGGGGGGATGCAAAGGCACAGCAGCCCCCCGATGGTAGAGGGAGGGAGCTCCCTCCCTGTTAACCCTTCCATACCGCGGTCCGTACGGACCACTGTACAGAAGGGGTTAAACGGCTGGCATCTGATCAAGCACAGATGCCAGCCGTTTCTATCAGAGTGTCAGCAATGTGCTGACACTCTGATAGACCCACTAGACACCAGGGATACATTACAGAGGAGGCGGGCGGGGGATCGCAATCGCGATCCCGCCCGCCTCCCGCACCCCTCCCGCCGCCCGCAACCACCCCCGCCGCCATAATATGATTGGGGGCTGCAGGGGGGGTTAAAAATCAATACTCAGGGGCAATTAACTCTCTGATCCCCGCGGTCACAGACCGCGGGGATCAGAGATCGCACAAAGCGCTGCAAACCGCAGGTCTGAATTGACCTGCTGTTTGCAGCGATCGCCCATATGGGGGGGTCACAGGACCCCCCTGGGCATTGTAACAAGGTACCTGCTGAATGATTTCAGCAGGTACCTTGTTCCGATCACTGCCAGCTGAGCAGCAGTGATCGGAACAACTCATGACGTACCGATACGTCATGTGTCCTTAAGGACTTGGGAAACATGCCGTAACGGTACGTCATGTGTCCTAAAGGGGTTAATACATAAAATCAAAAATCATAATAAAGTCTCTTAATAGTTTATTAGAAATAATGCAGACAATTAAAAAAATCCCTATCAATTCCAATACAAAGCAAGTACAGAGCTCAGAACTAAATTATTTCATGATGTCATAATAGTTCATTAATTCAACAATGTTTAATCAATTTGACACACGTCCCCGGATATGGTCCGTAACCGGGATTAAACTGATATGAATAGTACTAGTTAAGACACCACTCATATAGGGTGTCACAGCACATTGCTCTGTGCACGCGCAGTGCCCCAATTTGGGAGTAAGAGGACCGACCAAGCTGCTTTTTCCATCTCCCGGTTCCTGAAATCAATTCAGTTTGGTGTATGAGAGTTTGATCTGTCACTGTAAAGGCAGTCGAAGGTACCCGGCCTAAATTTTTTTTCACAAAAGGCAATCCCTGATATGGGATATAACAGGGAATAAACTGATGAGAATAGTACTACAGAAAATACCACTCATATCAGGTGTGACAGTAAATTGCACGGCGCAGACGCAGTGACCGTGGATAAAAACAAAGGGGAGGGAGCCAGCGTTTGTTTTAACCATCTCCCCGTCCGAAAAATCAATTCAATTCACCTTTTGGGGACCCTTGGTGTTGTACGTGGCTGGGTGGAGGAAGAAACCTTCAATTACATCACCGGGACATGGCTAGCTTGGTATCCAACCTTGTGCAAATGGGGAGTTTGCGGTTGTGCAAATGAACTGTTTGCGGTGCATTAAAAGGGGAGTTTGGTCTGTCAATGTCTGTGAAGCGGGCGTAACCCTTATCGATACAACCCCGTAACCCTGATCAATACACACACTAGATGTTTGAAACCACGTTGTTCAAAAAAATTTAGGATTGTTAGGTGATTTATGCCTTTTATGGATTAAAACTCAACTCTGCGTCAACTATGTAATTTTCCATGGGAGTTTTGCCATGGATCCCCCTCCGGCATGCCACAGTCCAGGTGTTAGCCCTCTTGAAACAACTTTTCCATCACTATTGTGGCCAGAAAGAGTCCCTGTGGGTTTTAAAATTCGCCTGCCTATTGAAGTCTATGGCGGTTCGCCCTGTTAGCCCGTTCGCGAACATTTGCGGAAGTTTGCGTTCGCCGTTCGCCAACTGAAAATTTTATGTTCGCGACATCTCTAGCTGGAGGTAATGGAGTAGTCTGCTGTGAGTCGGCCTAATACATTCCTGTAATTTTGCCCACTGGCCCCTGGTATTGCCCATATGGCACAGGTAGGTGAGTGTTAGGTCCCGAGCTACTTGAGAGACCTTGGCGTGGTGCTCGGGCTTAAGACAAGTCCTCCACTGTAGGACATGTTGACTAACCTCTCAATTTTAACATCAGTTTGAGGGCTTAGTAAGACCGCAGTGTGCACCTGTTTTGTCAATTGTTATTGTAATATTGTTATATTATTTATCACATCCACACTATTGCCATCTTGTGTAGGATGTCTATTGTGGCACTTGTGGTCCGCTGCGGGCATCCTCTACTGTATGCATTTTTGCTGGGGATCGCCATTGGCAACAGCCAGAAGTGCAGGATCTGCTCCCCTGTATATATATGCACAACTGCATTTTTAGGTTGAGCACATCCTGCTTCAAACCACCTTTCAGTTGGTTGGTGTCGAACTAGCAATACCCAACATTAACCTTTCAACCTGGCGAGCAAATGGGATCAACACTATCTCTCAAATTGTGGAAGGCCAATCTCTTCTTTCATTTGACGCCATTCAACAAAACTTTGCATTACCTCAAACAGAGCTCTTTAACTACTTGAGGATCCGACATTTTCTCTTGAAAATCCTACACTCTTTCCCTCCAGTCAACTTATCCCTTCTGAGGCTATTTCATTTCCCCTCTCTCTTTAAAATACATTCCACGAGATATCTCTATGACTTACTGGGGGATAAAGCTACATTTGTCAAGTCCCTCCCCATCCATAGATGGGAACGGGAACTGAAGAAATCCTTCTGACGAATCCTGGGTCATAGCTATAAGATTCCTTGTCTCAAATTTCAAATGTATCACTCACTATGAAGCGGGATTGACAACTATGCTTCATTGGTACTTCACCTCCCAGAGACTACACACAATTTACCCGTCCTCTTCTCCTTACTGTTGGAGGGGTTGCTGCAATAGCGGCTCTTTGTTTCACATCCTTTGGACATGCCCCATTATAACAACTTATTGGCAGAGCATTTTTCAGTTGGTGGCTAATCTGATAGGGCATACAATAGACCCCTGCCCAGAATTAGCCTTATTGTTCCTAGGCATACAAGATGTGCCCCGTCTACACTAGAATATTGTAGGGCATATTCTACTCAGCGCCAAATTGATCCTCACCAGACACTGGAAGGAACTTACCTCTCATACAGGAGATATATCAGACATGCCGGTATAAATTGTCTCTACCGTCATCAATTATCTCTTTTAGGTCAAGGCAAACTACCTGGAGTGGGTGGATCCAGAGTACCTAATACTCTCCTTGATATGCGTTTACTGGGAACCAGGGTGGAGCAACGGAGATGCAACCAGAAAACCTTCCCACCTACTTGTTCTGTCCTCCCCATGTCTATCATCACCCCTCGTCCTCTTCCTTGTCTTCCCGTCTTTTTATTCTTTATTGGTGTTACCCCACCTTATCCAGTGTTATAGCACTCACTGCCCATAAGACATCATAAAGTGTCAAGTTTTTGTTTATTCCATTGTTCAACTAGTTGAGCTTGCTTACTTCTGATATGTCTCGGCGCCTGGTAGGCAGCATCTGTGTACATGCCCTGGCGTTGGAGTTCAGGAAGATATCATTACTACTATCTACTTGAGCCGTGCATTATCAGCTGCTTTATATATTTACCTTGTGGATGCGTCCACGAACCTTGTTTATTCTTTATCTTTGTTCAAATAACAATAAAAAACTACTGACACTAAAAGGAATAATATTTCCAGGTATGGTACACTAACAACACGCTATTCTTTCTTCTAAAAAATAACATTTTGTGAATCTATAAATATGGCCAGGCATTCTGCCCCTTTTAAAGTATGGATGCTTGTGCAGAATAAGCCACTCCTTCTTCTGACAATAACATTGGTGTGTGTATAAACAGGGACAGGGATCTGCCCCTTTGAGGGCTTTGATTTATTATAACGCATATGACAGTGCAGTGTGTTTTCAAACCTCTCCGGATGTATGGTGGAATTCCAGTCTTTAAAAATAGTGCCCTCTAATGAGTGCAGTGACAATCATAATGCTGAGATTCTGCTGTTTTAAACAGCAGACACCCAGGGCCCATGCCTGCTAGGAAGGAAACACACATACACAGTGAGCCCTGACTGGAACCCAACGCTCTTTACCTACCTACTTGCAGTCCAAGTCCAAAGTGGTAAGTCCACAACTAGTTGATGTTCCCTGTTCTGCTAAATGCAAATATATTCCACTATTTTATAACAAACTTCAATTAACTCTATAGATTTTTTATATATATATATATATATATCTATTGATACACGTATTCTATTATGAATTTATCATCTTGTGAACATAATTATCGTATGCCCATGAAACGTTTTCATCTATGTATTTAACCCCCTTAGAATATACCCCTCTGATTGTGAGTATATCACCATTGCTATTTGGTACACGGAAATATAATTTTTATATATATATATTTTTTATATATATATTTTTTATCTTTTTATACTCATATCTATATTTATATTTTTATATATATATACATGCAACCCCAAAAAAACTGTCATTATTGTCTATGTGCAATTTTAAGTATAGTTATGTTTATTTATGTACTTGATTTCCAGTCTTAGTGGATGTGAAAGAACTGGCTCAGCCCTTTGTTCTGTTTCAAACATCGCAGTAGATTCATATATACCGGCAGTGCGTTCCACAATTTGGAGCGCATCTACTTCCGGTTGTGCGTTCCACAGTTGGAGCGCACACAACTTCCGGTTCTGCATCGCTATTCAATCACTGTGCGTTCCACATTGTGGAACGCATAGACTTCCGGACAGGCGCTATACAAAGCATCCTCCGGATCTTACGTGTCTATTTGCGTTCCACATACCGGAACACGCCCCACTTTGGTTACACCTCCCTAAAATTGGCGCCAGTTCTGCCACATTTAAAAAGACTGTTGTCAGTTTCACATCACATTATATTGCTCCTGAGGAAGGGGGATTACCCCGAAACGCGTAGAGCCAAACTTCAATAAAGAATTTGAAAAGAAGCCGACCGACTGGGCTGCCTTCAATATTCACTATCTGACGAGCGACTTTGGCGAGGGGGTCAGTACGGTTTGGTGTCTTGAGCTTATCCAAACCACTCCCCCTGTGAAGTGAGTACACTCAAGAGTGAATTTCTGATCCAAATGTTTTTATGAAAAATCCTATATGACAAGCACTCTACATGTGTGTATATATATAGATTTGTCCAGTACCTCGTGATACTTTTCTCACGGTGCACCATATTTTCTCACGGTGCACCAGAGGTGGCGCTATCTTGTGGTGATGGTCTAGGTAGAGGGGATACTGTTGGATAAGTTCCAGCACTTGTCTCCTCACAAACCGAACCTTATCTATTTATCCCTATATAGCTCTATATATCCCTTGTGGGTTTTATTGGGTCTATAAATCACCTAGCAGCCTCTCTTTATAAATTTTCCAATTAATCTACCTTTCCAGACCTTCTGGGCTTTCCTACCCCTGTAGGCGCCTATGCCTGTATATTTTTTTGATCATTTGGAATCACCTTCCGCTTGATCTCAAATAACCTCCATTTCTCTTTTTCCACAATTTTCATGGACCGAGGGGATACCCCTCAGGCCGGGAGGACAGGAGGCTGACTCAGGGTGGAATTATGTCCAAGATGATCTACCGGAGATCATAACAAGATTAAAGAGAGAAGTCTCTCCATATTTAAAGCCAGAGGATAAAGAACTCCTCCAGTCGATTAAAGTGACTTCATGGAAACATAATCCAGATGTTCGGACAAGGCACAGTGAAATCACCTTTGAACACCACAAAATATGGAACCTTGTTAAAAACTTTATTCACAATGAAATTGACTGTTTTTTCTTATGTGTATATCGCACAATCAACCTCATCCCTAGAGGATTAAGACTGTCTATAAAACCCACATTTGAAAATGACCCCCTGTTTTACAACAAGTGGTTAGAATCCAGTGACCAGTGCTCCAACCAATTTCTAGATCTCCTGATTGAAAAAAGAAAAAGACTAGGAATGACACTAGGACTAGAGATTAGTAGCCACTTAAATAAAAAAATGTCCACTTCAGCAGATATTCCATCATTATCTAGACTTAGGAAACAGTTACGTAGCCTAGAATATAATGAGGCCCGTAGGAAATGTTTCAAACTCAATAGAGATCTGACAGACCAATTCATTAACCAGTTAAGAGTCTGGGAAAGGAGAAAGAAAGCACAACAGAAACCATTACGTTCCTAACAAACACCCCCCATTGAAGATTCCACACATCAGTGGTCCCGATAATATAATTAATAAAGTCGGCCTAAACAAGGTTCCACCCCAAAGGGTGGTAAAAGAAAGAATTATATATAATAGCAGACGCCACGGAAACCAGACAAATTACCTAAAAACAAATAACCTGACTAAAAACATACCACCATTGCTTCCCAAAAATATACCACCACTGCTCCCGAAAATAAAAGAAAAGAACCAGATAAGAAAAACTCCAGCAAGACCCCAACAGAAGAACCTTCCTTTAAAACCCATTACCCTAACCCATTTTCCACCATTAGATCTAGAGATATCAGTATACTCCACACCGCGAACTCACAATACCCCAAATAAACAGATCAAAAATAAGTCACCACATAAAAAGTCACCATTTAAAATGTGTGTATCAAGATCTCACAAACCAAACAACAGCTCCACATCTGACCCAGTGGAGTTGGTTCCCTCACCATCTGAGTTAACAATACATTCTGTGTCTAATAGCAGTTTAGACTGTTTTTTAGACTTACCCCCCAACCTAACCGAAAGCCCCCTGGTAGAACAAATTACCACGTTCAACAGGGAGGGGATTTGGGGGTCTCCAGTCAACCAATCTCCCTTCCAGGCTCCCACGCATACACGACAAAAAGAATCAATACCACGGAAAACTCCTCTCAAAGGAACATCCCTTTTACCCAGCTCAATACACAACAGTGGATTAAAACTCCTTCAACCATTGAAAATCACAAGTTTTTACAGCCCAATAACCAACACAAGGAAAAGACAAAAACCCGAAGACGAGGACATAGAGGAAGGGGAAGTAGAAATAGAAAAAGAAAGTCTAAACAACAAAAGACACAAACCCATAATACCATAAGCTTGCAACGAACCGAGGAAACATTAAGGCAGAGAGGTATTTTTAATCTATCCAATTATATTCTCAAAGAAAATGAAATTGACCTACTTAGTAGGGGCCTCTCTTTTTGTCCATCTAATGAGCCTAACCTATTTGAACTATTCGTGGACCTGAATTCATACATGAGGAGACTGACACTCCAACGTCACTTTATAATTAAATCTGGCCCCACAAACTACCCGATAGAGAGACCATGTCCTATATTGACACACAATACACCCAATGAAATAGTTAATGACCAATCGAGCGTGATAAAGCCGGTAATGAAAAATAACAAGTCCTCTTTCTATCCTATAGGTAGCCGGGGTCCGCATATTGAAAGTTTCTATAATATTGTTATGGAGGAACTTAAAGAGAACTTCACCCCCGATAGAAGTAAGTTTCAAATCATATCTAGAGGGAACCATAAAAATAGTATTAACCAACAGAATCCGTCGCTCCAAAACCTTAGCCCGACCCTGAGGCAAGCCATGAGAGAACTTAAAGAAAACAAAGACATTGTTGTAAAAACGCAGATAAAGGGGGAATCGTGATTATGAATAGAGAATACTACCTAACCGAGGCCATGAGAATCCTATCAGATAAGGGCTACTATCGACTACTCCAGGAAGACCCCACTAAAGAATATTTGAAATCCCTTGAAGATTTGATTAGCTTTGGAGTAAAAACTGGAACCCTAGACAAAAAGAAAAAAACTATCTAAAGGTGACACATCCGTCACTGGCACGTTTTATTTCCTCCCAAAGATACATAAATCTTTAACCAACCCGCCAGGACGCCCGATCATATCAGGCATAGGTTCTTTAACATCCAATTTATCGGAGTATGTAGACGGAATCCTTCAAAATTATGTAGTTGAACTACCCTCATATCTAAGGGACTCCGCACATCTCATTACACTAATAGACGAAATTACCTGGGAAGAGGATTATATTTGGACCACCCTCGATGTTGCCTCTCTATATAGTAACATACCCCATGAATTAGGTCTTCTAGCAGTTAAAGAAACTCTCGAAAAAGATCCAAAAATGCCCTTAACACAAAAAGAGTTTGTAATCAGATCCATCCAGTTTATTTTACAACACAACTTTTTCAATTTTAATAGCAATTTTTATTTACAAACGAACGGGACAGCTATGGGCACGAAATTTGCGCCCTCCTATGCTAATATTTTTATGGGGCACTTTGAATATAAAAAGGTTTATTATCCCACCCAAAAATTCCTTTTATAAGAGATATATAGACAACATTATATTTATTTGGAAGGGGGACCAGCAAGACCTGGAAACATTTGTTAGTGAATTGAATACAAATGACTGGAATCTTAAATTCACCCATGAGTCCAATCCCAAAACAGCCGTGTTTTTAGATTTAAGAATCGAAAGCAAGAACAGTCATATACAAACTTGCACACATTTTAAAAATGTTGATGCGAACAGCTTCCTGGACTTTAAGAGTAGCCACCACCAAAAGTGGAAACTTAATATTCCCTATAGTCAGATGAAGCGTATCAGACGGAATTGCACTGACAACAAAATACTAGGGGAACAACTAGAAATTTTGAACTCGCGCTTTAAAGAAAAAGGCTATCCCTCACGAGTACTAAAAGATTCCCTCAAAAGAGCATCAACTCTCAGTCAAAAGGAAAGCCTAGAAAAACCCAAAGGACCACAAAAAGAAAAAAATCAGTTTAGACCTGGTCTCATTACCAGGTATAACAGGAAACATAACCTTATCAGGAATGTCTTAGAGAAGCATTGGTCTCTTCTCCTGAAAGACCCAATACTAGGACAACAACTACCGAGGCGCCCCACTCTAACATTCCGAAGGGCCAAAACTCTTAAAAACATCTTGGCCCCTTCTTGCCCCCCACTAGGATCCAATAAACCGACCCATAAGAACAAAAATACTGTGAAACACCCGGGCGCTTTTAAATGCATGGGGAATAAATGCAAATGCTGTGAGATGATACTAACGGGTGAAAGAGAGATAGCAATTCCCCATCCAAAAAGAAAAATTAATTTTAAACATCATATGACGTGCAATAGCACCAACATTGTGTATCTTTTACAATGTCCTTGTAATTTCTTTTATGTAGGCCGTACAACCCAAGCCCTCAGAGAAAGAATGAACCAGCATAGATCAAATATAAATAGACAAGTAACAAATCATAGTGTGTCACGTCATTTCGCTATTGCACACCAGGGAGACCCTAAAGGTCTTAAAGTGATCCCACTTGAAGCCGTAGAGAGCTCGTTCCAGCAACTATGTAAAAAGAAATGTACTGGATTTTTGAAATGAACACTCTAATACCACACGGCCTAAATGAAGTCTTAGAACATGTAAACTACTAATTCTACTTCTTTCTCTATATATCTCTATATATGTTTATATGCAGGCGGTATTATTATCAATACATTTTTTACATATTTTTACATATTTTTATATATTTCCCACTATTTTCTATATATTCCACTATTTTATAACAAACTTCAATTAACTCTATAGATTTTTTATATATATATATATATCTATTGATACACGTATTCTATTATGAATTTATCATCTTGTGAACATAATTATCGTATGCCCATGAAACGTTTTCATCTATGTATTTAACCCCCTTAGAATATACCCCTCTGATTGTGAGTATATCACTATTGCTATTTGGTACACGGAAATATAATTTTTATATATATATATTTTTTATATATATATTTTTTATCTTTTTATACTCATATCTATATTTATATTTTTATATATATATATACATGCAACCCCAAAAAAACTGTCATTATTGTCTATGTGCAATTTTAAGTATAGTTATGTTTATTTATGTACTTGATTTCCAGTCTTAGTGGATGTGAAAGAACTGGCTCAGCCCTTTGTTCTGTTTCAAACATCGCAGTAGATTCATATATACCGGCAGTGCGTTCCACAATTTGGAGCGCATCTACTTCCGGTTGTGCGTTCCACAGTTGGAGCGCACACAACTTCCGGTTCTGCATCGCTATTCAATCACTGTGCGTTCCACATTGTGGAACGCATAGACTTCCGGACAGGCGCTATACAAAGCATCCTCCGGATCTTACGTGTCTATTTGCGCTCCACATACCGGAACACGCCCCACTTTGGTTACACCTCCCTAAAATTGGCGCCAGTTCTGCCACATTTAAAAAGACTGTTGTCAGTTTCACATCACATTATATTGCTCCTGAGGAAGGGGATTACCCCGAAACGCGTAGAGCCAAACTTCAATAAAGAATTTGAAAAGAAGCCGACCGACTGGGCTGCCTTCAATATTCACTATCTGACGAGCGACTTTGGCGAGGGGGTCAGTACGGTTTGGTGTCTTGAGCTTATCCAAACCACTCCCCCTGTGAAGTGAGTACACTCAAGAGTGAATTTCTGATCCAAATGTTTTTATGAAAAAATCCTATATGACAAGCACTCTACATGTGTGTATATATATAGATTTGTCCAGTACCTCGTGATACTTTTCTCACGGTGCACCATATTTTCTCACGGTGCACCAGAGGTGGCGCTATCTTGTGGTGATGGTCTAGGTAGAGGGGATACTGTTGGATAAGTTCCAGCACTTGTCTCCTCACAAACCGAACCTTATCTATTTATCCCTATATAGCTCTATATATCCCTTGTGGGTTTTATTGGGTCTATAAATCACCTAGCAGCCTCTCTTTATAAATTTTCCAATTAATCTACCTTTCCAGACCTTCTGGGCTTTCCTACCCCTGTAGGCGCCTATGCCTGTATATTTTTTTGATCATTTGGAATCACCTTCCGCTTGATCTCAAATAACCTCCATTTCTCTTTTTCCACAATCTGCTAAATGCAAGACAGACACAGAGACGCAGCCATACAGAGAAGGATCTTATGGAAATAGGTCACAACCAGGAGGACAATACAGTACAAAATCAGACGATGGAAGGCAGTTAAAATAGCCAAGCAAAAGTCAGAACCAAATGGGTAACACAGTACAAGATCACAAGATAAAGGAACATCAGAGGCAATCGAAAACACTCAGACAGAACAAGGAGCAGCAAGGCTTTGCAGCACGTCTCTCCTGGTGTGGAGATCTCACTACAGGAGCCCAGACTTGTGAGTTAGTGACATATGGTGACTTACAAAAACTAAAAAAAAGTTTTTAAAAATATAAATAAATACAAAAATTAAAATAACTTTCCTTTCCTGATAAAAAAATATATGTTCAATAGAAAGATAAACATCATAGGCATCACCACATCTCAAACTACCCATACTATTAAAATATAAAAATATTTATACCATATGGAAAACAACGTATTGGGAAAAAAAAATGTAATGTCCATTTTGATATTTTTTTCATCGCATCACCTCCAAAAATAAATTAAAAAAAGTGATCAAGAGGTCAACCACACTCCAATATAGAATCAATAAAAATAAAAGATTGTCCCGCAATAAAATGAGCCCCCATATCTCCTTAGACACCACTATATGAAATATATGGGGGCCAGAATATGGAGATGAAAATAAAAAAAATGTATTTATTTCCAAAGCATTTTTTTTCCAGTATTAAAACACCAGAAAAAATATATAAATGTGACATAATTGTAAACATACTAACCCTGAGAATGAAATTCACAGGTCAGTGCTACCTCGTAGGGAATGCTACAAAAACAAAACCCATAAAACGATGATGGAATTGTGTTTTTTATTTTCAATTTCACCAAAATCTGAATTTTTCCAGTTTTCCACTACATTGTCTTTAACAGTAAATGGTGTGTTAGAAAGTAAAACCTTAAACCACAAAAAATATTCCCTCATATGTGAACTGAAAAATAAAAAAAATATATTGCTATAGGAAGGCAGGAAGTAAGAAAAAATGAACCACATAAAAGTTGCAGGGTGCTGAAGGGTGCTTAACACAATCAAACATATGTTTACCCATATCTATAAATGTTAGTGTCGCTCTGACATACTTTGCTTTATCTGTCAGTGTGCCAACTGTGTGAGCTTAAAAACACAAAAAAGCTAAGTCCTAGGAGACCACAGGGTCGGAACCAAATCGATTTCGGTCTGAACCAAACTTTTTGATACATTTTCCAAATTTCAAGACGTTTGATCATCTGTAATTTGTACTCTTTCTATCTTTCTATCTTTTCTATCTAGCTGATATAGTATGCCTTTAAATTATAATGACTGAATTCTGTCCCAAGGTGAAGGCCAAAAGAAGCATGGTTCTACACATAATGGCTATTGCCTTGATTTTTCATGCTCTCCCCAAGTACCATAGATGTTTTACCTGCACTAAATAAATGCTGTTTTAAGGAACAGTGAGTGCAACCATCTTTCTCTCCTGCCTGTGAAACTATGTAGATATCCCATAACATTCCCCATAATAGTAATTTACAATATTAACAACTAATGTTGAGCAAAGCATTCAAAGTAGAATTTGCCCGAAGTTGAGGAAAACTTTGACTCGCAACTAGAGTTCAGCGAACTCAAACTTTACGATTTTTGGCACCCGGACCTGAAGCCGAATATTTTACTGAATGTTCAGGTTCGAGTTCGGTGTTCGACAGTTTTATGGCGCTTGTTGAAAAGCTGCAGGGCAGCCAATCAACAAGCGTTTAACTAGTCTGCCCTTAGAAGCCATCACAGCCATGCCTACTAATGGCATTGCTGTTAGTGGCCAAGTAAAGCATGTGACCCAGCCTCTATATAAGCTCGATTCACGTAGCACCGCATGTCGCTCTGCTCTAACTAGTGAAGGGAAAGCTGCTGCTGTTGTGATGGAACGATTAGGCAAGAATTCAGGTGTTCTTGGTGTACTGCAATCTTCAAACTACAGCGATTATAGAGGGGGCTATGCTACATTTTTGTACCCAGCCCTGAGCCCATTGACACTACCAACATTTTTTAATCCATCTGTTAGGTGGGCGTCAGCAGCCATTTTTGCAATTGCAGTGTTTTGGCAACTGCATGTGAGCTGCAGGGACTTTACTTTAATTCTGGTCTGGTAGCTCAGTGGAGGACAAATTCCCTTTTTTGGCCGGTCAAGTATACCTGCGGCCTGTAGTACATATCTGGCCAAGAATATTATTCTATTACATTAGTCTGTCACATATTTTTGTGACCTAAAGCGATTTTTTTTTTTAATCTATGTGCACAGGCACTGCATATCTGACAGTCCAATAAAACCGTTAAATACTGCAGTTACCTTGCTACTGTTAAAAAGCACACTTTCCATTACGCCCCATGACAGCACCTTTGAGAGATCCTCCCCCATCCGGACAGGAAACAGGAACTTCCCAGGTCTTTAAATTGGTCCACCTCCTTCCACCACTCTGTTCTTTCCTGTTTCCTGTCCAGGGACAGGTGGAGTTTCTTTCCAGGTCTATCCTCGGGGCTGCAGGACCTCTAGGGTCATGGAGAAAACCTATTGGAGGTACCTGTCGGCGTAAGTCTCCACTAGGAGCCGCTGAGAAGCCCGGCTGTTCCCTTCTTCGGCGCCATGGGGGGATAGCTGTAGCCACCTCATTTTTTTCCTGCCCAGGCCGGCGAAGTTCGGCGTGAGGGGGGAGGAGTTCCTCTTCTCTCATTCGCGGCAGGCCGGGCGCGTGCGTTCTACCGGCCGGAAGGGGAGGGGCCTAGGAACATGGCGGGCGCTGCGCAGCCCATTTGAAAAAGGGAACGCCGGCCAGCCAGGATGGAGGGAGCAGCGACAGCCAGATTCTTGACCGGACGGCCAGATCTTCCCTCCATCGCCCCCTTAAAGCAACACTATGCAGGAGGAAGGGGAGACTCAACTGCGCACGGACAAACAGGAGCTGCATTCTGAGGCGAGCACGGTACTCCTGGGGGTAAGAGGGGTTAACCCCAACCATATCCCTTTGGGGAGTTATTAATATGGTCAGATTTAGACTGATCGGGGCTATTTATTAAATGCAGGTGAAAGAAGCCCCAAGAAAAGCTACCCACAAAGCAAGAGCTAGAGAATGTGGAATTTGCAAGTGGAGGTTGAGCCCATCCTACCATAAGGCATGTTGCCAACCTTGTCTTGATAAGTTAGTGGCAGAGGAATCGCCATCTTTATTGCAGAACTTACAGGAGTTAGTTAAAAATGAGGTGCGTTCTTCTGTGGAACATCTTAAAAAGTCCCTACCTAGCTCATCCAGACATAAGAAGGCTCAGACGGTAGTGGAGAATGCTTCAGAATCTGAGTCTGAGGAAGAGGGCGCCATTACAAGCTCAGATTCCTCTTCTGAGGATTTGACCGGGAAACCGTTGTTCAAAGCTGAAGATACAGATCTACTACTGAAGGCGGTTAGGTCCACTATGGAGCTGGAGGAGGAAAAAGAATCCAGGTCTAGGCAAGAGCTTATGTTTGGAAGCCTGAAGCCAAAAAAGTCTAGGGTGTTCCACATTCAGGATTGTATTAAAGACCTGATTAGACGTGAATGGGAAAAGCCTGATAAAAAATTCTTTATCCCTAGAGCTGTAAAAAGAAAATACCCCTTTGATGATGAAGAAGTATCAGCTTGGCAGAAAATACCCAGGGTAGATGCCCCCGTAGCGAAAATAAATAAAAGGTCAGCTCTCCCATTTGAGGATTTAGGTTCCCTTAAAGACCCTATGGCCAAAAGGGCAGACACCTACTTAAGGAAAAATTGGGAGGCAACTACGCCGGCCTTCAAACCTAACATCGCAACTACTTCAATGGCCAGGTCATTAAAAGTCTGGTTGGAGGAACTAGAGTCTCATATTGAGAACAAGACCCCTAGGGAACAGCTTCTGGAAGCTATCCCAACCATGTCCAGGGCGGTAGATTTTATCTCTGATGCCTCCGCCGACGCATTGAGACTATCTGCTAGACCGGCTGCTCTGTCTAATTCAGCCAGAAGGTCCCTATGGTTGAAGGGATGGAAAGGTGACGTGGCATCAAAATCTAAACTATGTGCCCTCCCTTGCCAAGGAAATTTTTTGTTTGGGTCAGCCTTGGATGACATTTTAGACAAGGCAGCAGATAGGAAAAAAGGATTTCCAATGCCGTTCTTTCCTAAACAAGGGAAGCCCTTTCAGAAGATTGAAAGAAAGAGGGTTTTGGAGATCAAAGGAAAAGAAGAGAGTGGAGGTCTGATAAATCAAAGAGCGTGCTGTTTAAATCTAGACCCCAAACTTCAGGTTCCTCTCAGCAATGACGCCAAGCTCCAGGTAGGCGGTCGTCTTTCTTTCTTTTCTCCTGCCTGGCGAAATATTACCGCAAGCGCCTGGGTAAGGACTATTATAGAGGAAGGTTACCGCCTAGACTTCAAAAAATTCCCACCAAGGAAGCTAAAGATCACATACATAAACCAGCGGTCTCCAAAGCAAGTGGCTCTTATGGAGGAAATAAACAGTCTTCTGACCAAGGCAGTCCTCGTACCAGTACCAGAAAACGAGCAAGGGGAGGGTTTCTATTCAACCTTATTTTTGGTTCCCAAACCCAATGGTGCATTCCGATTGATAATAAACCTGAAGGACCTAAACCAATACCTGACGTATCAGAAATTCAGGATGGAGTCAATATCCTCTACAGTTCTCCATCTGTTCCCCAATTGTTTGATGGCTTCAATAGACATAAAAGATGCCTACTATCATGTACCCATCCATCCGTCATCTCAGAAATACCTCAGAATGGCAGTGAAGACGGAGGGGAGGATTATCCATCTACAGTTCAGAGCGCTTCCTTTCGGGATATCACAGGCACCGAGGCTCTTCACAAAGCTAATGGCAGAGGTAATGGCGGAAATAAGAAGATCGGACATCATTATAATCCCATACCTGGACGACCTTCTCCTGGTAGGGCAGTCTCAGGAGGCATTAGTGTCCCAAATACAGGTAGTGCTGGGGACCCTAGCAAGCCTCGGGTGTTTAATAAATTGGGACAAGTCGTCCCTCATTCCAGCTCCCAGCTGTGTGTTCCTGGGCATCCTGCTAGATTCCCGGACACAAAAATCCTTTCTTCTGGTAGAGAAAATGAGAATCTTTCAACAGAAAATCAGGGCCTTCAGCAAAAACAAGGAAGTGTCTATAAGAGCAGCAATGTCTATTCTGGGTCTGATGACGGCTTGCATTCCTGCTGTGAGGTGGGCCCTATTCAGATCCAGAATCCTGCAAATGCACATCTTGTCCAGATGGGATGGGGGTCATTATCTCTGGATCGCAAGATGATTATGCCGAAGTCAGTTACCCAGTCCCTAACCTGGTGGCTAAAGACATCCAATTTGAGTCAGGGGTAGAATGGGTGAAGGAGGATCCCCTAATAACTACCACCGATGCAAGCCCCTGGGGGTGGGGGCCCATTCAATTTTGGGTTTTTCCAAGGCTCTTGGTCAAGAACCCAGAGTGCCCAATCCCAAAACACCAGGGAATTGAGAGCAGTCCTGTGTGCATTAGAAGAAAGTCTCCCTTATCTACCTCAAAGACATATCAGGATCCTGTCCGACAATGCCACAGTAGTAGCATATGTCAACAGACAAGGGGGCACAAGATCTGCTCAGCTAATGCAGCTAGCGTCCAAGATATTTTTTCTGATAAGGGGAAAGCTCTCTCTCTCTCAGCGGTCCATCTAAAAGGCTCAGAAAATCACCAGGCAGACTTTCTCAACAGACACAGATTCAGCCAGGCAAATTGGTGTCTGAACCAAGAAGTGTTTCACCAAATCAAGGCCCTATGGGGATCTCCCACAATAGATCTTTTTGCCTCACAGGAGAACAAAAAATGCAAAAGATTCTTCTCCCTGAGCAGGGAAGATCAGTCCTTGGGCACAGATGCTTTCTCCCAACCATGGGGAGAGGACCTAGCTTATGCGTTTCCTCCCATCAGCCTACTGCCAAGAGTAATTCAGAAGATCAGGAGGGAGAAGGCAACGGTGATTCTTATAGCGCCGTTCTGGCCAAGAAGAGTCTGGTTTGCCTGGTTGAGGAGACTATCAATAGCGGATCCCTGGAAACTTCCAGAGAGGCAGGACATACTGTATCAGGGCCCTCTACATCATCCAGAGGTGAAGAACCTGCACCTGACAGCCTGGATTTTGAGAGGCGATTCTTCAGGGCCAGAAGTTTGGCAGAACAAGTGATTGAGACTCTTCTAGCTAGCAGAAAAAAGGTCACCTCCGATATCTATCTGAGAGTATGGCCTAGATTTGAGCTCCCCTAACATCCCTTTAATTCTGAATTTTTTACAGGTGGGCCTTAACAAAAACTAAAACCTAGCACCCTCAAGGTCCAGGTCTCGGCACTGAGTGCTCTCTTTGATTATAGATTAGCCACTCATCCGTGGGTCAAAAGGTTTATTAGGGGTTCCTCTAGGCTTTGTCCTACAGTTAAACCTAAGACAGCCCCGTGGGACCTTAACCTGGTTCTATCCGCCCTAACCAAGGCCCCGTTCGAACCCCTCGGAGACATCCCTTTAAAGATGCTATCCTATAAGACGGTTCTTTTAGTGGCTATTACATCTGCCAGACGAGTAGGGGAACGGTCTGCTTTGTCTTCCTCCCCGCCATATACTCAAATTCTAGAAGACAGAATAGTGTTCAAACCGGATCCTGCATTCCTACCCAAAGTAGTTTCTGTATTCCATAGATCTCAGGAGATAGTTCTCCCCTCCTTTTGTCAAAACCCAAAGAATAAGGGAGAAGAGTCTTTTCATAATCTAGATGTGAGAAGGTGTGTCTGCGCATATTTAGAGTTTACAAAGGAATTTAGGAGGACCCCGCAACTTTTTGTTCAATTTCAGGGTCAAAATAGAGGCTTGAAAGTCACAAGCCGTACCCTAGCCAAATGGATTAAGAGAGCGATAGGTCTGGCATACTCTCAGTCAGGTTGTCAGGTACCTTCGGACTTTTCAGCTCATTCCACTTGAGCAGTAGCTTCTTCCTGGGCAGAAAAATGGTGCGCTACTATTGAGCAAATTTGTAAGGCAGCAACGTGGAGTTCTCCCTCCACATTTTACAAACACTACAGATTGGATCTCTCTTCTATGCAGGACATGTCCTTTGGGAGAAAGGTTTTGCAGGCTGTAGTCCCTCCCTAATAATCATCTAGTCCAGGGATGCTCAACCTGCGGCCCTCCAGATGTTGCAAAACTACAACTCCCAGCATGCACGGGCAGCCTACAGCTATCAGCCTACAGCAGGGCATGGTGGGAGTTGTAGTTTTACAACAGCTGGAGGGCCGCAGGTTGAGCATCACTGATCTAGTCTAATCTCTCAAAGGTGCTGTCGTGGGGCGTAATGGAAATACTTCAATTACTCTTACCGGTAATATGTTTTCCATGAGCCCATGACAGCACCTACATAATTCCCTTCCAAATGATATAAGAATATATATATATATATATATATATATATATAAACAATCCACATATAGTCAATTTTTAAGTTTCTTTGTTGGCCAAAGAAGAGATATGCCCGGGCATATATTTGGCACAAAGTTTTTTCTTGTATTACTGTTGCTTATATACTATATATATATATATATATATATATATATATATATATAGGTGTGTTGCTGGTCCCAGGAATCTTGTCAATTACTGAGTGGTGGAAGGAGGTGGACCAATTTAAAGATCTGGGAAGTTCCTGTTTCCTGTCCGGATGGGGGAGGATCTCTCAAAGGTGCTGTCATGAGCTCATGGAAAACATATTATTGGTAAGAGTAATTGAAGTATTTTTGTGCTGGATAGCATATTTGCATTCTACACTGCATTTCAGATATTCAAATTAACCAGTAAAATACTGCATTTTTTTAGTTGGTTGCAAAAAACACTGGTTTTGTGCTAGATTGCACATTAGCGGCCTAGTCTGCATTTCAGATATTTCAATTAACCAGTGAAATGCTGCATTTTTATAGTTGGTTGCAAAAAACACTGTTATAATGCCACATAGCACATTAGCGGCCTGGTCTGTATTTCTGATATTCCAATAAAACCGTAAACTACTGCATGGTTGCAAAAGGCACCGTTTTTGTGATAGTTTGAACATTTGCGCTCTACGCTGCGTTTCTTACAGTCCAATTAAACCGTTAACTTCGGATGTTACATTGTTGGTTCGAAAATTCACATTTTTTGTGATGGTGAAGTAATTGTATTGAATTGCTCCATCACACTGTTGTGTGACATAAAGAAATGTATTCTATTTATGAAACCGGCACTGCCTTACTGTTAGTGAACTTAATTGTTGACTATTGGCAGTTAAATAGTCACCTGAGATAAACCATCTGTTAGTTTGGTGGGTAAATGGAAAAAATGAAGAGAATGTCAAATAAGGGACATGGCCCTGGCCATGATGCTGCTGGTGTTGGTGGAGCTCCTGTAGCAGGGAGAGGACGTGGTTAACCTGTGCCAGCTACACTCCCAAATGAAACACTTTCCTCAGGTGCGCATAGACGACAGAGCCTTAAGCGTTATTTAGTAGGCCCAAATGCCTCTCTACGAATGGTGAGGCCAGAACAAGTACAATCACTAGTAGATTGGGTGTCTGACGGTGCCTCCTGTATCTTCACATTGTCTCCCACCTGCTCCACTGTTGAAAGCTCAGAGTTGGCACCTGCAGGCCATGGGCATCTATCTAGCACCTCACCCCCTTGCAAATCTGACAACCAGACTGAGCCCCAAGTCATGCAGAAGTCTCTTATGCTTTTTGATAAGTCTGCTGGCAGGGTTTCCCAGGCCCAGAAGTGAAAGAGATTGAGTGCACCGATGCACAACCACTTATGTTTGAGGATGAGGACATGGGAAGACCACCGCCGCACGTCTCTGATGACGAAACACAGGTGACAACTGCTGCGGCTTTCTGCTGTGTGCAAACCGACAATGAGGGCAGGGGTGAAGACTGGGTAGAAGATGATGTGGAGGACGATGAGGTCCTAGACCCCACATGGAATCAAGCTCATGCGAGTGACCTGTGCAGTTCAGAGGGAGAGGCGGTGGTTGCACAGAGCCACCAGCACAGCAAAAGAGTGAGCAGGGTGCAAAAGCAGAGTGGCGGTCCCCTAGACCAGTGATGGGCAAAGTGCGGCTCTCCAGCTGTTGCAGAACTACAACTCCCAGCATGCAAAGCCTGTCTATAGCTATCAGCCTACTGCAGGGCATGGTGGGAGTTGTAGTTTAGCAACAGCTGGAGAGCCGCACTTTGCCCATCACTGCCCTAGACAGTACACCTGCTACTGCCCACAGCACCGCATTCAGGGACCAAGCACAACAAAGCCAGCTTCAAGGAGTTCCCTGGCGTGGCAGTTCTTCAGACAATGTGCAGACGACAAGACACAAGTGGTTTGCACGCTGTGCAATCAGGACCTGAAGCGAGGCATAAAAGTTCTAAACCTGAGCACAACCTGCATGACCAGGCATATAAGTGCAAAGCACGAGCAGTGGAGTAAACACCTCCAAACACCTCCAAAACCAAGAAAGGTCTCGGTCTCCTCCTGCTCCCTCTTCTGCTGCAGTCTCGGCCTCTTCCTCCACCTCTGGAGTGACAGTGGCACCGGCCCCGCAAACAGAGGATGTTTCTGCCACACAATCACGTCCGTCACCTTTAAAAAGCAGAACCACAAAGTCCCATTGCAGTGTTCAGTTGTCCATCTTCCAAACAATGGAACGAAAGAGGAAGTACCCCCCCTACCCACACGCTATCCCTGGCCCTGAATGCCAGCATTTCAAAATTCCTGGCCTTTAAAATGCTGTCATTCCGTCTGGTGGAAATGGAGAGTTTTAAAAACCTTATGTCGTTGGCTGTCCCACAGTACGTCTTTCCCAGCTGCCACTACTTTTCCGTGCGAGCCATCCCTTACCTGAACAAACAAGTGGGGGACAAAATCAGGTGTGAACTGTGCAACGCCATCTGTGGAAAGGTCCACATAACTCCCGATACATGGACCAGCAACCACGGGCAGGGACGTTATATCTCCCTAACAGCACACTGGGTAAATGCATTGGCGGCTGGGCTAGAGGCAGATAGCTGTTTGGCGCATATCCTTCCGCTACCGAGGATTGTAGGGCATTTCTCTTTGCCTTCTGTTGCCCCCTACTCCTCTTCCTCCTCTAACACCTCCTCGTCCAGTCAGCGTAACACCTTCACCACCTACTTCAGCACAGCCATGGGAAAACAACAGCAGGCAGTTTTGAAACTCATCTGTTTGGGAATATCTTAAAAACATGGATCAATATTTTAAAAACATTGCGATCCCTAAACTTGATAAACAGGACACTGAATGGTTAAATAGACCGATTCAAATAACAGTCTACTCTGAGATCTACACTCACCTAAATAATTATTAGGAACACCTGTTCTTTTTCTCATTAATGCAATTATCTAGTCAACCAATCACATGGCAGTTGCTTCAATGCATTTAGGGGTGTGGTCCTGGTGAAGACAATCTCCTGAACTCCAAACTGAATGTCAGAATGGGAAAAAA
Source organism: Bufotes viridis (assembly GCA_033119425.1). NCBI lineage: Eukaryota > Metazoa > Chordata > Amphibia > Anura > Bufonidae > Bufotes > Bufotes viridis. The sequence goes on along the minus strand of CM065589.1, from coordinate 415,706,847 downwards.
AAATGATTTAAGCAATTTTGAGCGTGGCACGGTTGTTGGTGCCAGACGGGCCAGTCTGAGTATTTCACAATCTGCTCAGTTACTGGGATTTTCACGCACAACCATTTCTAGGGTTTACAAAGAATGGTGTGAAAAGGGAAAAACATCCAGTATGCGGCAGCCCTGTGGGCGAAAATGCCTTGTTCATGCTAGAGGTCAGAGGAGAATGGGCCAACTGATTCAAGTTAATAGAAGAGCAACATTGACTTAAATAACCACTCGTTACAACCGAGGTATGCAGCAAAGCATTTGTGAAGCCACAACACACACAACCTTGAGGCAGATGGGCTACAACAGCAGAAGACCCCACCGGGTACCACTCATCTCCACTACAAATAGGAAAGAGGCTACAATTTGCACGAGCTCACCAAAATTGGACTGTTGAAGACTGGAAAAATGTTGCCTGGTCTGAGTCTCAATTTCTGTTGAGACATTCAAATGGTAGAGTCCGAATTTGGCGTAAACATAATGAGAACATGTATCCATCATGCCTTGTTACCACTGTGCAGGCTGGTGGTGGTGGTGTAATGGTGTGGTGGATGTTTTCTGGGCACACTTTAGGCCCCTTAGTGCCAATTGGCAATCAATAAATGCCACAGGCTACCTGAGCATTGTTTCTGACCATGTCCATCCCTTCATGACCACCATGTACCCATCCTCTGATGGATACTTCCAGCAGGATAATGCGCAATGTCACAAAGCTCGAATCATTTTAAATTGGTTTCTTGAACATGACAATGAGTTCACTGTACTAAAATGGCCCCCACAGTCACCAGATCTCAACCCAATAGAGCATCTTTGGGATGTGGTGGAACGGGAGCTTCGTGCCCTGGATGTGCATCCCTCAAATCTCCATCAATTGCAAGATGCTATCCTATCAATATGGGCCAACATTTCTAAAGAATGCTATCAGCACCTTGTTGAATCAATGCCACGTAGAATTAAAGCAGTTCTGAAGGCAAAAGGGGGTCCAACACCGTATTAGTATGGTGTTCCTAATAATTCTTTAGGTGTGTGTATTAAGGGCAATACATCTCCAGGGGCAGATGGTTTCCCGTTTGAGTTATACCATAAGCACGAGGGAGTTATACTCCCTCGTTTGCAGGAAGTATTAAATCAATCTTGGATGGCGGGTTCTCTGCCCCCCTCTCTGATAGACGCAACTATTACCTTAATCCCCAAAAGGGGGAAGGAGCCACAAATAATAACATCATATCGACCAATATTTTTGCTGAACACAGACTACAACATTCTCGCTAAACTCCTTGCCAATAGATTAACTGTAATCCATAAAATCATTCATGTTGATCAAACTTGATTTATCCCTAAAAGGAATATACAGGATAATATAAGTAGAACATTAGAGATGTCGCGAACATAAGATTTTCTGTTAGCGAAAGGCGAACGCGAACTTCCGCAAATGTTTGCGAACGGGCGAACAGCCATAAACTTCAATAGACAGGCAAATTTTAAACCCAGAGGGACTATTTCTGGCCACAATAGTGATGGAAAAGTTGTTTTAAGGGGACTAACACCTGGACTGTGGCATGCCGGAGGGGGGATCCATTGCAAAACTCCCATGGAAAATTACGTAGTTGACGCAGAGTGTGGCAAGTTGAATTCGCAATGCGATTAATATAACCTGCATTAATCGCATTGCAAATTCAACTTAGAGCTGGGTTCCTAATGGTTGGCTTGCTAGAATATAACAAAGATTGAGAATATAGCGCTATATTCCTGAATTTGTGATATTCGTTATCTTCATCAATTCTAGCAATACAACCATTAGGAATTTCCGCTCTAAGTTGAATTCGCAATGCGAGTATATGTTCGCATTGCGAATTCAACTTGAGCTGAGTTCCTAATAGTTGTTGGTTAAAAGATGGCTGCACAATACATCACAAACTAACAGAAAAATAAAAAAGGGGCTCATTCCAAAAATAGGAATGAAGGAAGCTCTTAGCGCACATTTTTGATCAAAAGTATGTCGGGCCCAAGTGCCACTTCACGGCGACTTCCGCACAAGGGTCCCTAACACTACAGATACTGCCTCTTATAGACTTACCAGTCTCCTTATTTTCAGGGCACTGCAGGAACCAGCTAAATTGCTTTTGTGCTGAGAAGTCCCAGGTACTTGGGCGTTGCTCAGTCCAAAAGAGGCGCCACCCTCAATATATACTATAAGACAGAGTTCAGACTAAGCAAATATATTTCTACCAGCCTTTGCCTTATGGTCATGCACTTCTGAGTGTAGAAATATATTTGCTTAGTCTGAACTCTGTCTTATAGTTCCTAATAGTTGTTGCTAGAATATAACGAACATTGAGAATATAGTGCTATATTCGTGATATTCGTTCTATTCTACTAATACAACCATTAGGAACTCAGCTCTAAGTTGAAATCGGAATGCAATTAATACAGGTTATATTAATCGCATTGCGATTACAACTACTAACACTGCAGCTTCAGAATGAATCTAAGATAAATGCCGTCCAGGCTTTTTGATAGGAGGTGGGAGGGTCTTGGAGGGAGGGTATGCTGATTGGCTGGAATGTGTCTCCTGACTGTGAGGTACAGGGTCAAAGTCTGCTCAATGATAAAGTAGAGGGGCAAACGCGAACAACACATATGTACGCCTGCCGCGGCGAACGCGAACAAGCTAGGTTCGCCAGGCGATAGTTCGGGACATCACTACAGAACATTTCTAAATATTCAGGTGGGGGAGGGGGAGGACTGCTCCATCCTGTCTTTAGACCCAGCCAAGGCATTTGACAGAGTGAAGTGGTCCTTTCTTTGGAGAGTGCTGACCTAAATGAAAATGGATAGTTAAGTTATTTTTCTGGATGGGTTCAGATTTTATATCGGAATCCTGTATCCAGAATTCGAATTAATGGGGATATTCATCGCTTTTCTCTTTGACATGAGGAACACGTCAGGGATGCTCCCTTTCCCCATTGCTTTTTTCACTATTCCTTGAACCCCTTGCATGCAAAATTAGAGCAGATGAGGAAATACTAGGCTTTGGGTGTGAGGGAGACGCTGAAAAAATAAGTTTATATGCAAATGATATTCTGTTATTTCTAAAAAAGGGATATGCCACCTTACCTAAGCTTATGGAAAATATTGATGACTTTGGATATCTGTCAGATTATAAAGTAAACTGAGAGAAATCAAAATTTCTCCCTTTAAAACGTCCGGTCCCTTTAGGTCATAATTTTAAAGTCTGTACATTAGATCCAGCTGATTCCCTATCGTACCTGGGTATTTACATCGGGACTAAACTGGAGCATTATACGAAGCTGAATATCTCCCCAATGGTAAATAAAGTAAAGGAGAAAATTAGAACTTGGTTAAAACTCCCCTTGTCACAAATCAATCATATAGCTCTAAAAAAATGACTCTACTACCAATGTTACTATATGTATTGAATGCAAGTCCAATATGCATTGAAGATATGTTCTTTAATAAATTTGAGAGTCTTTTAATGAGCTAATATGGGGCTGCAAACGGGTTAGAATAAAATTGCAGTATTTATACAACAATGAAGAAAAAGGAGGACTTTCCCTCCCCTTCCTTAAAGGATACTATAGAGCTGCACAATTGAGATGGTGTATAAAAAAATCAGAAGAATGATTGTGTTCGGCTCTTATTTAGGGATTATCGCGGCCCTCAGGAAGATATCTTCCACATTCTTGAAATTGGGATTTTGGAGAAGAGAGTAGGAGAATACACGTTTAGTAAAATGCTTAGGCAAATCTGCAGTCAGGTCAGGCTCATCGCTGGCCTATCTCAAGCTGTTCAGTTTACTCCCCTTTGGAGAAATGCTAATTTACCACATATTATGAAGTTAGTGGATTTTGAATATTGTGAAAAATGGAGGGTTTCATTAATTTCGTTTTTTTTTTTTAAGGGGCAGATCAGAGCACTAATTGAAATCCTCCCAGATACCACACTAGGATTTATTGACACATTTCGGTATGAACAGTTACTACACGCTATAAAATACACTGAAAATAAGAACTACTTTACAATTGTACACAACACTTTTTTGGAGTTTTGTTATAAAATGACACAAAATTGTCCCTTCACATCACATATTTATGCAAAGTTAAAACACGAATATACCAAACAGATCACATTAAAAAGTGAAGCTAAATGGGAAATAGATTTGCAATGTAATGAACATATTTCTTGGAACAATATTTATAGGAATATTAAAAAGTCTACAGTTTCTCGCGCACATATGTGGATCCTTCTTAAAATAATTAGTGTGGTCAGTGGCTCACTTGGTAATTCAATATGATAGGTGAACGCCCCTGGTAACACCCAAGCCAATGAAAAAGTTGCTGAAGAAAAGTGAGTGGGGTGCGCTCAATAATATAGAGATCAAATGCACCAGAATGCGAACATGTGTGTACATGAAATAATACAATCGTTTAATAATAAAATAATCTAAAAGCATTAAAAACAAAATATGAAGTACAAATCACATAGTGGGCACAGTCCCTGTCCAAAAGCTAGAAATGAGTGGAAAAGGTAGCCAAAAGTCTAATAGGAGACAATTAGTAAGTCCCAATTGGTAAGGCCAACTACCACTCTTATGATAAAAACTCTGGTGTATAGAAGAAGTGCCACTAAGGCAAATACCTTACCGCTTTCCTTGAATCGCTATTCCACTTTCTGCTAGCCGACCGGACCAAGCGCGCCGCCCTGTGCTGGTCTCTCGGTCTAACGCGGCGTCCCACGTGACCGGCAGCATGCACGTGACTATGATGTCACAGGAGTAGGCAGTTTTGTTGCAGTTCCTTTGCTGGATGATCGAGGATATGGATCGCTCCATTAGGATATAAGCAAAATTAGCTCCTTAAATGTTACAATTGTGAATATGGAAAAACAAAGTCTCCAGAGACTATAAGTTGGAGCACTCTGCAGGACACGCCATACGCCATATACGCCCCTTCTTCAGTGGTAGTGCCTGCAAGTTCAGTGGTACCCTTTTATAGTTTGGGTCATTAGAAGAGTGGTAATCCCTAAAAAATGAACTGGATCCTGATCCAAACCCTATATATTTGTTGTTCAAATTATGGCAATAATGCAGAATGGTATTTACCTCCGGAAATAGTTCTTCAGATTACAGTGAAATAAAATAAAATAACATAAAATAGTTCAAGAGCTGTTATATAAAAAACGCAATATAATCGCATGTGTCAGATTCGTTCTCAAACTTTTTTCTTAATTGTGGAGAAGAGATGAATGAGGATCTTAAAAGTAGGGGAGGGGGGGGGGGGTGCAGGGAGGCGGAATCCAAGTGCTGATAGAGCAGCCTGACATTGAATTCCCATCACCACGCAACTCCCGCTCAGCTTTACAAAAAAACAAAAGAGTTCGATTTCGGCATTACGCCCTTTTGGAATGAGGGTGTCAAGATTACCACTCTTTTAATGACCCAAACTATAAAAGGGTACCACTGAACTTGCAGGCACTACCACTGAAGAAGGGGCGTATACCCCGAAACGCATATGGCGTGTCCTGCAGAGTGCTCCAACTTATAGTCTCCGGAGACTTTGTTTATCCATTTTCACAATTGGAACATTTAAGGAGCTAATTTTGCTTATATCCTAGTGGAGCGATCCATATCCTCGATCATCCAGCAAAGGACCTGCAACAAAACTGCCTACTCCTGTGACATCATAGTCACGTGCATGCTACCGGTCACGTGAGACGCCGCGCTAGACCGAGAGACCAGCACGGGACGCCACGCTCGGTCCGGTCGGCAAGCAGAAAGTGGAATAGCGATTCAAGGAGAGCGGTAAGGTATTTGCCTTAGTGGCGCTTCTTCTATACACCAGAGTTTTTATCATAAGAGTGGTATGCAATATACATTGGACTGTTGATCCAGCACGCTACGGCTTACCAATGGTCTCCTATTAGACTTTTGGCTACATTTTCCACTCATTTCTAGCCTTTGGACAGGGACTGTGCCCACTATGTGATTTGTATTTCATATGTTGTTTTTAATGCTTTTATTTAGATTATTTTATTAAACGATTGTATTATTACATGTACACACATGTTCGCATTCTGGTCCATTTGATCTCTATATTATTGAGTTCCCCCCCACTCACTTTTCTTAAAATAATACATTGTTTATTTTGTAAACCACTATTAATATACATTATCTATAAAAATAAAGAACTGAAATGTTATGAATGTCACATGGATAGGGGAGACTTTAAACATATATTATGGGAATGTTTAGGTATTAGGGAATATTGCTTTAAAGTATTCGGGAAAATACAGAATAGTTCCCTTTTGAAATATGATGCCTATATTGAATATGTGATTCTAAGCAACTTTCTGGAGATTAATAAACAAAAAAAGGAGCAACGACTGGTTTAGGGGGATTGTCCTAGCTAAGATTATAATAGTAAAGTAATGGGGCTCGATTAAATACCCTACCATCCAGGAATGGAAGGAGTATATGGATAAGGTAAAGGAATATGAATTCACCCTTGCGCAGACAGAAGGGAGAAAATCAGTTTGGTTAAAGACTTGGGGTATTTGGAATTAGGTGGAACTCTGATTGTGACAGTGGCTTCAGCGGAAATAGGGGTTTTGGGGAGGGATTGGGGTTTAAAGACAGGGAAAATGTCATTGTTGCAAGGTGTAATGACATAATAGTGTATTGTGTTTTTAATTATTCTTTGGCTTTTTCTTTTCTTGGAAAAAAATAAAGATTTTGCTATAAAAAAAAAAAAATCGCCTGTTCCATTGGTGGGTGCTATGAACCCCGTTTTGCCGTGAATAAACCCCTCCTCTGCCTGGGTGCCAGGGACCTACATTTTTAAAAATCGCCAGTTCCATTGGTGGGTGACATTAACTCTGTTTTGCCTTGAATTAACCCCTCCTCTGCCTGGGTGCCAGGGGCCTAAATTTCAAAAAAATCTCCTGTTCTATTGGTGGGTGACATGATCCCCGTTTTGCCATGAATAAACCCCTCCTCTGCCTGGGTGCCAGGGGCCTACATTTCTAAAATTCACCTGTTCCATTGGTGGGTGACATGAACCCCGTTTTGCCGCGAATAAACCCCTGCTCTGCGTAGGTGACGGGAAACTAAATTTCTTAAAATCGCCAGTTTCATTGGTGGGTGACATTAACTCTGTTTTGCCTTGAATTAACCCCCTCCTCTGCCTGGGTGCCAGGGGCCTAAGTTTCAAAAAAATCTCCTGTTCTATTGGTGGGTGACATGATCCCCGTTTTGCCATGAATAAACCCCTCCTGCCTGGATGCCAGGGGCCTAAATTTTTTAAAAATTTTCTTTTCCATTGGTGCGTAATATGAACCCTGTTTTGCCGGTGAAAAACCCCTGCTGTGCATGGCTAACAGGAAACCAAATTTGGTAAAAACATATGTTAATGATCGAAAGATACTTCACTACAAACGCATGCTGGTAGACGCGCTGCTGATGGCATTCCTACTTGACGCCTCCTCAACCTCCTACTCCACATCCATTTCCTCCTCCTAGATCAAGATTTTGATTTTGAATATTTATGTTTTTTATTTTAAGTCATTTTACTATCCACATTTGTTTGCAGTGTACTTACCCACATTTTTCTGCCTTTTGCAGCCCTCTAGCCCTTTCCAGGTGACAGGAAACTAAATTTCTTAAAATCGCAGTTCCATTGGTGGGTGACATTAACTCTGTTTTGCCTTGAATTAACCCCTCCTCTGCCTGGGTGCCAGGGGCCTAAATTTCAAAAAAATCTCCTGTTCTATTGGTGGGTGACATGATCCCCGTTTTGCCATGAATAAACCCCTCCTCTGCCTGGGTGCCAGGGGCCTACATTTCTAAAAATCACCTGTTCCATTGGTGGGTGACATGAACCCTGTTTTGCCGCGAATAAACCCCTGCTCTGCGTAGGTGACAGGAAACTAAATTTCTTAAAATCGCCAGTTCCATTGGTGGGTGACATTAACTCTGTTTTGCCTTGAATTAACCCCCTCCTCTGCCTGGGTGCCAGGGGCCTAAATTTAAAAAAAATCTCCTGTTCTATTGGTGGGTGACATGATCCCCATTTTGCCATGAATAAACCCCTCCTGCCTGGATGCCAGGGGCCTAAATTTTTTAAAAATTTTCTTTTCCATTGGTGCGTAATATGAACCCTGTTTTGCCGGTGAAAAACCCCTGCTGTGCATGGCTAACAGGAAACCAAATTTGGTAAAAACATATGTTAATGATCGAAAGATACTTCACTACAAACGCATGCTGGTAGACGCGCTGCTGATGGCATTCCTACTTGACGCCTCCTCAACCTCCTACTCCACATCCATTTCCTCCTCCTAGATCAAGATTTTGATTTTGAATATTTATGTTTTTTATTTTAAGTCATTTTACTATCCACATTTGTTTGCAGGGCACTTACCCACATTTTTCTGCCTTTTGCAGCCCTCTAGCCCTTTCCAGGACTTTTTTACAGCCATTTTAGTGCCCAAAAGTTCGGGTCCCCATTGACTTCAATGGGGTTCGGGTTCAGGTTCGGGTTAGATTCAGATCCCGAACCCAAACTTTTTTGTGAAGTTCATCCGAACTTGTCGAACCCGAACTTCCAGGAGTCCGCTCAAATCTCTTCATAAGCAGCAGACCATAGTGGTAGGTGATTGACCCAAAAGTCAGCTCCAAATGGAGTTGCCTTCTGCTGAACATTTTGCCATATACAAGGGCAGCAGCGTAACTATAGGAATTCCTGGAGTTAAAGGCGAGGGGCTCACGGGACTAGCTCAGCAAATTAGGGTATCATAAAGCTGAGATGCTGGGGAGCAGGAGCTAGGGGCATATTTATGAAAATAAACACCAACCAAATAGTGACCAACTGGTCACCCACTGTGTGATAAGCATAAAACACCTACAAACACATACTACACAGTCAAGTAATCAATCAAATGTTACTTTATTGAACAACAATTTATAAAAAACATGACCCACAAACATATACAGCAAGATTGGCAGACCTAAAAGAGGTGGAGGAAAAGTACCTCCCTAGAAGACATACACTGGTCTGGATAAATGCATTGAACAGGGAGAGAGGCATGAAACATCTATACAAGGAATGTCCACATACATGGGGTTAAACTACAGAGCGCTAAAGTGCATAAGTGCTACAAGGCATGTGAGAGAATCCCTAACAGTAAACTGCCCACCCTCCACATAAAGTTCATAAGAAAAGCATACCGACCAGTGTGACCAACTGACGGCCGTTTCGCCTGACTGGCTTCCTCAAGGGTGTATGAGAAAAGCAGTATATCATTCATCAATTTATCCCCCTTAGACCCGCCCCACCACCAATCATAGCCCCAATGCAATCACTCCACAAGTAGAATAACATGTGGGATCTACATCCCCCCACCTAATTAACCCAACATACCTCATATGTGAATATCATGGCGAACGCCGACGTTTGCGCTCACGCCGACGTTTGCGCTCACGCTAGACCGGTCACGTAACCGGTCTAGCGAAACGCGAACTGCTGCATCACAGGTCACATGATCGGACCCGATCACGTGACCCTATGACAATGGAGAATGAAAATAACGGCACATGCCGGATAAACACAAGACAAAAACACAATTATAATGTAAGAGGGAGAAGCCCCAGAAGCATGATGAAAGTGACAACGAAAATAAAGTGCAAAACGTGCAAGTGCCGTGAAAAAAGTGCAAAAACAAAGTGCAAAATAAAGTGCATAGTGCAGAAATAAATCCATTTTAAATATATACAGAATGATTATAATCAAGATAGTGATTGAACGCGTACTAGTGGTCACATGATCAGTTACATGATTATGTTATACGGTAAAAACTAATACATATATATAAGTGATACAATAAAAACAAATGCACATATATATATATATATATATATATATATAACATCTATAAGTGAAACATCTTAAACAATGCTGCCCGTAGACACGCTGGTCCATAAGCCCATGTCCAGACGAGCCCTGGCTGTAATAGGGAGTGTAATGACATGAGAGTGCAAGTGACATCCGTGCAACCATAAATGACCTACAAGACAAAATAGCAAACAATCAGTAATCTAAAAATGTGTATATATAAAAAAATGCAAAAATTAAATAAATAAATGTGTATATATATATATATATATATATATATATATATATTAATTCCTTAATTTTTTTTCTCTTTTTATACTTTTTTTTTATGTTGGTAGTATGGGGCAATAAGAGAATGGAGTGTGGGGCAATAATAGGAGACTTCAAATACTAAAAGAAAAAATGACGGACAGAGTAGTGCAAGGGAAAGGGGGGGGAAACGAAAGAACAGATATACTTACCCGAGAAGACCTTTTCAAGACCACTAGCTATGTAACCATGGGCCTATAAACCCATGATGACATAAATACACAAAAATGAATAATTTAAAAAGGGACCCACCCAATGGACCTATGACCCAGCATCCAGAGGAGACCAAGCAACAGAAGGCAGCCTACAAGAAAGGTGAAAAGCTATTGTTATCATTCAGAACTAAAGGGGTAATGGTGTCCAACAAAAATATCCAGTAAGGTCTCCCGCTGCGCCAATAACCTCCTCCAATCACCACCACGAGGAGAGGCAAAAACGTGGTATATACCCCTAAACCTTAAAAGCGATCCATCGCAATTATGTTTTGCCTTAAAATGTCTGGGAATGGTGGTAAGGGTATGTAACTCCTCATCCTTAGTATCTTTCGCAGCCTCTCTACCCAGGACATGCTTGCGAATGTGCTTCTTGAATTTTGGGTGGTCATGCCCACATAAATCAGTCCACACGGTCATTGTGCCCAGTAAACAATACCTGTGGTGGAACAGTTGATGGTATGTGTGATCTTATATTCATTAGATTTAGTGGAGTTCCAGAAGACTTCAGTCTTCTCCATATTGGGGCATGCCACGCATCTACCACATTGCCTATTGCCCCACTTAGGACCTCTGGATCCAAACAATGTCGGCTGTTGTATAGTATAATGACTTTTCACCAACTTATCCCGTAGATTGTGACCCCATCTATACGTGATGGAGGGGCCAGCGGGAATAACATCCTTCAATTGTGGATCCAATATCAACAGACCCCAGTACTTTTTGAGAATCTCCTTCACTGCATACCATTGAGAGTTATACGTGGTAATAAACCTTGGTACTTCGGCCCCATATTTTGTCTTGTTTTTCCTTTGATGTAGTAATTCCGATCGTTTAGCTGCTTTGGCCTTACGGTATCCAGTTTTGCAATTCAAAAGAATGTTCATTAGAACAAATACGCCTCGCCCTCAAAAATTGTCCCACAGGTATACTGTGGACTAATTTGGCTGGATGTGCCGATTGTGCTGACAATAAAGCATTAACAGATGTTTCCTTTCTATAAAGGTCAGTTTTAATCCTCCCCTCCAAGTTGACACTCAATGAAACATCCAGAAAATCCATACGGGTCCGGCCAGTCTTAAAAGTAAGTTTTATATTCCTTTGATTGTTGTTTAGTACCTTGATAAATGCACTAAATTCATCCGATGTACCTTGCCAGATGATTAGCAGGTCATCTATGTACCTGCCCCAATATTGGACCCTTTCCACACCAGGTACTGGATCTGTCTGGAGGATCTCTCTTTCAAACAGCCCCAGGAATAAATTTGCGTACGAGGGCGCACAAGACGCCCCCATCACAGTTCCCTGGAGCTGTAGGAAAAAGGATCCCCCAAACGTGAAAAAATTGTGTGTAAGCACAAACTCAAGCAACTGAATAATAAACCTGCTCTTTAAGGGTTCCATGTTGCTTAGTGGGTTTCCACTAAGGGATGCAAGAAAGCCTCAATGTATTTGCAAATCATGTCATTCAGGCCCCCCACCCCGGACACAATAGGTCTCCCAGGTGGTTGATTCTGATTTTTGTGCACCTTCGGGAGAAGGTACAGGGTGGGAGTCACCGGGTATGCCGTCAAAAAGTACGAACGTTCCCGAGATGAAATAACACCACTAGTAACACCTTGTTGTAAAATACTTTCAAGTTCAATCGTGAATTTGAGGGTGGGATTAAATGTCATTAAGCTGCCTCCAAGCCTCTTTTTCATATATCTTTCAGGGCCAAGTTACGATATTCCCACCCTTATCTGCACCCTTTATAATGACATCTGTCCATAACAACATTTCCTTGAGAGCCCGTCTCTCGTCTGTTGTACAATTATCAGGGCCCCTTCGCTTTGGAATCGCCACCAATTCTTTACACACCAACCGAACAAAGATTAATGTGAGGGAATTGGGCCAGCTTAGGGAACTTAGTAGATTTTGGTTTCAATATATCAGGGAACTCCCCTCCTAATGATGCAGCCTCCTGTTCCTCTAATACCGAACTGAGTGTTGCCAAAACCTCTAATTCCATACTTGTTGTAAAATGTGGATTCCTGTTCGGATGGAAGATTTTTTTTAAAGCAAGTTTTCTCGCGAAGAGGTGTACGTCCTTCACTGTGGAAAAAACATCAAGACAGTTGGACGGGGAGAATGATAGACCCTTCCCCAAAATGGAAAGCTGGTCCTGAGTCAAGATCTTAGTTGACAAATTAATTACCTGTAAGGTACCAGATCCAGTATCAGGCTGTCTTTTGTTCGTTGGATGGTATGCATCTCCATACTTCCGTTTATTGGTCCTATTCGGATAATGTCTGGACACTAGTGTCTGATTCCTCTCGTCCCTACTTTGCAAAGTGGATGATGATATTAAGATAGATCTAGATTTTTCCATTTGTAAACTCTGTTGTTTTCCATATCCGCCAAATCGGCCTGAAATTTCTTAAATTCACCACAATACCATAAATTTCCTCATTATATTCATCCAGATCCACCCCAGACAACTGTTGTAACAATGATTGCTCCAAGTGCCCAATCTCCGTCTCCAGCCGACCCAAGGTCCTAGTATTTAAATCAATAATGGCCAAAATCAACTCTCGTGAGCACGAATCACAAATTTTCTCCCATCTCCTGCAAAATTTCTCATCATCTCCACCATAGGATTGGAAGGTTTGTACACGCAATCCCCTTGGTATCAAGTTTTTAAGCTTATAAGGTTGTAACGTAGCTTTATTCCACCAGGTTCTCATCCTGGTATGTAATAAATTCTTGTGGCTTGCCTTCAATTCCCTCAGACTCCTGTTCAATTCATTTATCCAGACCAGTGTATGTCTTTTAGGGAGGTACTTTTCCTTCACTTCTTTTATGTCTGCCAATCTTGCTGTATATGTTTGTGGGTCATGTTTTTTATAAATTGTTGTTCAATAAAGTAACATTTGATTGATTACTTGACTGTGTAGTATGTGTTTGTAGGTGTTTTGGGCATATTTATGATACCCAGGCAGGACAAACATTCTCGACTGACAGCGAGAAGATAATTAACTTTTTAATTAAAAAGGGAGCAGTCAACATATTGTATAGGAAGTGATACTGTAATAAAAAATGCAGATGTCAAGCGCCTTCGATACTGCAATCACTATAATTAAGGGAACAACTATAATCAAAGAAGATGTAGCTGCACTGTTTTCACTGGCTGCTAGTGCTGGTGTAACTAAAAAGGTATGAATAGGCTGCAGCTGGAGAGGGTGAGGAGACGTTGCACAAGGGGCCAAGCTGAACTTTTGCACTGGTGCCCATGAGCCTTTAATTACACCTCTGCTCACTCTATAGATTTTTATATAGGTTTCAGCTTGTATTCTGTGCTGAACTTCATGGAAAAAACATTGTCAATTAATCTTCTCATTGTTCTTTAAAGAGAATCTGTAGTGTAGTGTCAGTCATATAGCCCCATTTTTTTAATCCCTGCTGATTTCAAAACCAAGTAATATAATGGGATATGTTCCTTCTTGGAACAATATACACAGGGAAAACAAGGCAGTGTTTACAAATTGATTAGTCCCATTGAATAAGGTGAATCATTGGTCAGAATTGGAGCATTAATACTATAAATCAGCAGCAGAAATGCAGGGGTTAGCCTTGGATTTCTGCTGTGGATTCCATAGCAAACAAATATCAGAATGTTGTAATGTATATTTCTGCCATGTGAACATACCCTTAATAACTTTTTATTGTGTGAGAACATGGACCTTCCAGAGTATCCCCATCACAAATGAGATCATTAGTGATGAGCGGCAGGGGCAATATTCGAATTCGCGATATTCCGCGAATATTTGGGCGAATATTCGCCATATATTCGAAAATTCGCGAATTCGTAATCCCCAGTCATTATTTTCTTGATTGTGAAAATTCGCATAAAAAAATTAGCATAAACTGGTATTCAAAGGGTATCTTTTAAATACCAGTTTATGCAAATTTTATGCGAATTTTCGCAATCAAGAAAATAATGACATTATTTTATTGATTGCTAAAATTTTCATGTAAAAAATTTGCATAAAAAATCGCATAAACTAGTATTTAAAGAAAAAAGGAATACTCACGTTTGCGAATATATTTTGCGATATTCTAAATATTCGCAAATTCTTGAAGTGCCGATATTCGCGATTAAAGTTCGCAATTAGAAAATTTGTGATCAACACTAGAGATCATAAAAGGTGATGGAGAAAGAAGAAGAAGAAAGGAAAATTCATTGACCAGGACTCTAATTACAGGGAAGATATGATGAAAACACCAAATCTAAACATTGATGGTGTTTCTAACATACTCAGTATTCCACCCTATGTATTATGCCTAATAATTCTGTGATAAAAGTTGTCCATATTTCCTCCCCATTTTGGTGTCTAGTTTAAATAAAGAACTACTTATCTATGCATACATGCTGCTATGCAATGAGTTACATGATTGGTATTATTAAATAGGTAATTAAGTGTGCCTAATAATTTGGCCGTTGCGTGTAATTGCAAAATTCTGAAGCAAAAAACAATTATAAATTGTTATTTATGACATAGAATTGTAGTTTGTATTGCAGTGTTAAGAATAATAACAAGGTCAAAAATGTAAGATGTAACTATTGCAATATAATATGTAAGCTTAAAAGGTAATTGTTCTTTTCTGTTTCTTTTTTTCCCCTCTTTCACAAGAAAATAAATTGCAAAGCATGCTTCTAATTGTGCACATTAGAAGAGGACAGAAAGCTTTCTGACTTGGAAAACTAATTAGGCATGATCTAAAAACATCCTAATCAAATCTGAATCCATATACAAGAGCTTAATTCTTAAATGGCAGTGAACTGGACTAAACTATGTAACTGCTAATTCATCAGTTAAAAAGAGGTGTCAGTGTTACTTCATCGTCATTTTGTTTCATCAGAATTGCAGAATCAATGTGGGTGAGCTCTCTGGAGTAAATTGGGAGGTGCTGTTAAAGGGGTTGTCTGCTTTTTTTATATTGATTAATGACCTAATCTCCCAGCACCTCCGTCAATCCTGTCCAACTCCTGGCACTCCCGCCAATCAGCTGCCTTCTCTTCATTGTTTACCTGCTAGCCCTCACATCCATCACTTGAATAGGGAGTTGAAAAGGATTGAACGTCTTAGTTGTAATTACACCTGCTCACCGCTACAGTTGTGACAGAGAAAAGGTGAACTACGGAGAGAAGGTAACAATCGCATAAGCACTGCATTCTCTTCAAACAGCTTATTGGTGGGGGTGCGGGAAGTAAGTCCCATCCATCTGATATTGATGACCTATCCTGAGAATAGCTCATCGATATAAAAAAGCGGACAACCTCTTTAAGGAACAGGAGGTGGAATCCCCTGTAACTACCAAGCAAAATGAAATCAAAGCACTTTCCTTGTAGTCATGCAACACCACTAGATATTTTATTAAACATACCGTATATAAAAAAATTATATATAACAGTTAAATACATATATAAAATATTGAAGACAAAGAGTTTACTTTAAGGCAACAGCTACATTTAGGAGAAACAGCATTATATTCCAAGTATATACGTATCAGTCTATCCAACACCTTTTTCAAGTAGCATTTGTGGCTATTACATATACATTCCCCTATCACTGCCATTGTTTCTTCTTTAACACACCCATGGACATCACATTACAAGAGAATGAGCTATATGCACATAGTCATTTGACCACAGCCAATAACTGAAGATAGTTACCTTCATAACTATTGTAATAGATATTTCTAAGAGAAGTTGATGCAAACTGGAATGCCACTTTAACCTCTTCCTGACCTCTTCCGTACATGTAAGGCAGAAATTGCAAGTTCAAGGTGTAAAAAGGACCCCCATCTATCCCTATAGGAAACCAAAAAGTTCGAATTCAGCGTTGAGACCACCAGGGATTAATGTGTCTAATTCAAAAATAAATTGTGTCTCACGTCTCGACATTTTTAAAATGTGATTTCCACCCCTCCAGTCCTTCATAACCTTTTCTAATGCCATAAATTTCAAACCTGTTGGGTTACTGTTATGTACCCTTTTAAAGTGACTGGAAAGAGAGTGAGTTTCCACAAAAAAAAGCCTTAACATAGCTCCATCTATGAAATCTAAACACGTTATAGGTGACTGTCAGAACATAGCAATGCAATGCAAAAATTAGCTCTGTCAAAGTTTTTAATTTTAGTATTAAAACACAAGTAAAACTATACAAATTTGGTATCGCTCTTATTGCACTGATTCAGAGAATGAAGGGAACAAGTCAGTTTTAATGCATAGGAAACACCATAAAAATAAAACCCATAAAACTGTCCACCCACTTTGGAATTTTTGTATGTGAACGTTATGTCTTAAAAGTTATGACTCTGGGAAGACATGGAGTCAAAAATGAAAATGCAAAAACTGAAAATATTAGGGTCTTGAAAGGGTTAAAGCATTAAGTACCTTTATTGCTAACCAGAAAAATATACAGTCAGGTCCATAAATATTGGGACATCAACATAATTCTAACATTTTTGGCTCTATACAGTCGTGGCCAAAAGTTTTGAGAATTACATAAATATTGGAATTTAGAAAAGTTGCTGCTTAAGTTTTTATAATGGCAATTTGCATATACTCCAGAATGTTATGAAGAGAGATCAGATGAATTGCATAGTCCTTCTTTGCCATGAAAATGAACTTAATCTCCCCAAAAAACCTTTCGACTGCATTTCATTGCTGTCATTAAAGGACCAGCTGAGATCATTTCAGTAATCGTCTTGTTAACTCAGGTGAGAATGTTGACGAGCACAAGACTGGAGATCATTATGTCAGGCTGATTGGGTTAAAATGGCAGACTTGACATGTTAAAAGGAAGGTGATGCTTGAAATCATTGTTCTTCCATTGTTAACCATGGTGACCTGCAAAGAAACGCGTGCAGCCATCATTGCGTTGCATAAAAATGGCTTCACAGGCAAGGATATTGTGGCTACTAAGATTGCACCTCAATCAACAATTTATAGGATCATCAAGAACATCAAGGAAAGAGGTTCAATTCTTGTTAAGAAGGCTTCAGGGCAAAATCCAGCAAGCGCCAGGATCGTCTCCTAAAGAGGATTCAGCTGCAAGATCGGAGTGCCACCAGTGCAGAGCTTGTTCAGGAATGGCAGCAGGCAGGTGTGAGCGCATCTGCACGCACAGTGAGGTGAAGACTTTTGGAAGATGGCCTGGTGTCAAGAAGGGCAGCAAAGAAGCCACTTCTCTCCAAAAAAAACCATCAGGGACAGATTGATCTTCTGCAGAAAGTATGGTGAATGGACTGCTGAGGACTGGGGCAAAGTCATATTCTCCGATAAAGTCTCTTTCCGATTGTTTGGGGCATCTGGAAAAAGGCTTGTCCGCAGAAGAAAAGGTTAGTGCTACCATCAGTCCTGTGTCATGCCAACAGTAAAGCATCCTGAGACCATTCATGTGTGTGGTTGCTTTTCATCCAAGGGAGTGGGCTCAGTCACAATTTTGCCCAAAAACACAGCCATGAATAAAGAATGGTACCAAAACACCCTCCTACAGCAACTTCTTCCAACACTCCAACAACCATTTGGTGAAGAACAATGCATTTTCCAGCACGATGGAGCACGGGCAAAAGTAATAACTAAGTGGCTCGGGGGCCAAAATGTTGACATTTTGGCTCCATGGCCTGGAAACTCCCCAGATCTTAATCCCATTGAGAACTTGTGGTCAATCCTCAAGAGGTGGGTGGACGAACAAAAACCCACTAATTCTGACAAACTCCAAGTAGTGATTATGAAAGAATGGGTTGCTATCAGTCAGGAATTGGCCCAGAAGTTGATTGAGAGCATGCCCAGTCAAATTGCAGAGGTCCTGAAAAAGAAGGGCCAACACTGCAAATACTGAATCTTTGCATAAATGTCATGTAATTGTCGATAAAAGTCTTTGAAATGTATGAAGTGCGTGTAATTATATTTCAGTACATCACAGAAACAACTGAAACAAAGATCTAAAAGCAGTTTTGCAGCAAACTTTGTGAAAACTAATATTTGTGTCATTCTCAAAACTTTTGGCCACGACTGTACACCAAGGATATTGAGAAAAATAGTGAATTGATAAAATGACAATATTGAAAGTTTTTATTATTAAAACCAAATTATATACACATTAGTCTCCAGCAGAAATAAACTAGGGATTTGTCTCCAGTTCTCTATTGACCATCAATCCAACATGTTCTCCACTAGATAATCACAGGACCTATAGATATAACTCCTCCAATAGTCAGTCTGTTATGAACAATACTATTAATAGTGAAATATTCTCCTAAAATGACACTAAACGAAAACTACATCCACAATTGTGCAGTCCAGCAATAGTTGTGCAAATAGCGTGCATGTGCAAATGAACAAATCCAACTGTGCAAAAACGCAATATATATCCAGTGCCTCCTTAATTGATCCAATGCCACCGTTTTTAGTTAATAGTGATGATAATTAATTGTAGTCTCAATGTCCCTCTAAAATCAATCCAATAACACCATTTGTTAGTTAATGATAATGATAATTAATTGTCCAGTGTTCATATTTAACAGTCCTTATTTGAAGTCCAGCTTATATAACTAAAATCCTCAGAGTCTCACCATTCAATCCTGCATGTATTAGCGGCGTCCCGCTATATTCCACATCAGCGGCGTCCCGCTGCAAAACAATTAGACACGTGTCTCTCCTATCTGAGTCTGCCGGCTGATACAGGAACGCTCTTACCCCCGGTATTGAGGTTCGGCTTTCAGGAGGTGTTTCACTTTCACTCCCGTTTGTTCAGCCTTCTCTCCTTTAATTTGCTGTAACACGTGGATCGCCCGACCGTAGTTCCAAAGTCCAGGCTTCCTTGTTCATTCAGCGTATAAATCGTTCCGCGGGGCATATACTTGAGAATTGGCGTTCTCTGTATTAGTGCACTATCCAGGGGTCCGACCAGACGCGTTTCGGGGCTTTGGTCGCTTTCTTCAGTGGTGACTGACCCCTGTAGTGGACCCTCTTAAATAGGCCGATTGTTTGAGGGAAAAAAAAAAAAAAAACTGATTGTTTGAGAAAAAAAAACAAAAAACTTTATTGTTCATACTAAAAGTGACAAAAATCTTCCAAATGAGACAGATCAAAGTTCTCTATTTTCATAATAAGAGACTGTTCATATTTAATGTACAGGTTGCTCCATCTCAGAAACCTAAAACCATAATGGCTTAACAGTAAAGTCCCATTCATTAACTGGAATCCCATTCACTTAAAAAGTCGATAAATTCCAGCTGTGTATTCAAATCTCATTCTTTAATTATAAGCCGTTCGATACATACGTACAAATAAGAGTCCTCCGCCGGGGGCGGGCCCGCCAAGAATTGCAATAACTTGATCGGATCTAACCCCGGCCGAGGACCCCCATCTATCCCTATAGGAAACCAAAAAGTTTGAATTCAGCGTTGAGACCACCAGGGATTAATGTGTCTAATTCAAAAATAAATTGTGTCTCACGTCTCGACATTTTTAAAATGTGATTTCCACCCCTCCAGTCCTTCATAACCTTTTCTAATGCCATAAATTTCAAACCTGTTGGGTTACTGTTATCTAATACAAAAAAACTAGAGACCCTATTAAGGGAGGGTTCCATAGCAACAAAAAAACTTTGCTCAATTGAGCTCAATTCACCACTTTTACCCTTAATATTTAAATCAGTAAAACTTCACTTTTATTAGTAGTTCTCTAAAAATGTTTGTGAGTTTTGACACACTTGTTAAAACTACTGCTCGAATTTGCACACTGCTATCGCACAGGTTGCTAGTGGTAACGGAGGGTGTGCACTACCCTCCTAACCTTCCCACAAGTTTGCAATCAGTGTATAACTACCTGCCTGACTAATCCTGCAGGGTACTCGGTGCTGTGAACATTCACCCTAAAGTAAATAACTGTTTCCTACTGTTTCCTACTCAGTGTTTAGCAACTCGAGCAGAGCTAAAACCAACAGATTCTGTCCCCCAACATGTTTCACCAGATAAACTGGCGTCTTCAGGGAAAGGACAGACTTGAAACACCATGCTGAACACTCCTATTTATAGTTTGTAATCCTATAATTGGCCAATAGTACCATTGGCATTAGACTGACAGTTTAAAGAGCCAGTGAACTGGTCAGGTTTAAATTTATTGGTTGAATCATTGGATGCCTGCCAGATAACGTGCTGCGCAGACCCAAGCTGCGCAAACACTTATTCCACACTCAAGTTGGATGACTGGTTATTGAGTAACTACCAGATAATGTGCTGCGCAGACCCTTGCTGCGCTAACACTTATTCTGTAGTCAGGTAAAACCTACTCACTATATATGAATCACCCAGCAGCCCCTGCCAAGTCTGCCACACTGCGACTACACAAGCGCTGATACCACTAGTTCTTACATACTACCAACATGGACGATCCCCTGTTTACACACATATAATCAGGGGCAAAGCATGTAGAGGATATAAAAAAAAAAAAAAAAAAATATTTGAAAAAAAAAAAAAAAAAATTTAAAAAGAGAAAAAAAAAAAAAAAAATTTTTATATCCCCGTCCATAGTACTAAATGCACCAGACCTGGTTGCAAAACATTGTGATGTCGGAGTATATCATCCTTAATAGGTACAGGCTTAATTACCAAGGTATCAGACACAAGGGGCAACATAATAACCAAGCGCGTCTAGATACATCAAGACGCGCCTGGGTCCCTCAGATAGTGGGCACAAGCTTAATTATAAGCAGTGTCAAAATATAGATAGTAACATGTTGAACAAACGCGCCTCGATGTATACAGACGCGCTTGGATCCCTCAGGTAATGTATATAAGGGGTTCCGAGTCCCTCTCTCTGTTCCCATGCATACATTAATACCCAAAACACCAGAGCCCAAGAGTGTCACACTTCCACCTTTCTAGACAGGTACCATGTTGGCCTTAGTGACTCATATATATTATGTCATAATCTATAGTTTACGCTAGCTCAAAAGATCCCAGAGTGTTCAGCCTATATTACTCACAATTGAAATAGTGTGATCATATTTATTGAAAATACACCTAGATCGTATTACAAAAACGACGAAAATGTGAATCCCTCATTGAGTCCATGTGGACTCAAACTCTCCAAACGATATATCCATTTGGCTTCTTCTTGGTATAGGATTTTATCCAAATTTCCACAGCGTGGTCCTAGGTTTCTCTTACATAATCCCCAGAATTGCAGGCATGATGGATTTCCAGAATGAAAGGTTCTAACATGTCTTGAGATGCTTGTATCAGCCTTTGTGTTAATACTGCTTACATGTTGGCAAATTCTCCTACGAAATTCCTGTATAGTCTTGCCTACATATAATTTAGGGCACGGACATTGGGCGATATATATTATTCCTTTAGTTTGACAATTAATGAACTCTCTTATGTCATATTTTCTCTCATCTTTAGGATTGATGAAAAATTTCTTTTTTGGACGTATGGGCAGAAGCTACACCTCCCACAGGGGTGACTTCCCACAACTGTAGATCTCAACCAGGTAAGTGGCGCAGGGTTAGTATTGTAAAAACTGTGGACCAAATGGTCCTTTAAATTTTTCCCCTCCTGAACGTAATCTGGGGTCTTTTAGCCAATACCTCTTGAAAATCAGGGTCAGCCTGCAGAACATGCCAATGCTTATGCAGGATATTATACACTTGTTTGTTACGGTTATCAAAGTTTCCTATACATCTGATTGTTGTGGATTCCTTTATTGGTTTCGATTGCAGTAATGAAACTCGATCAGTATCTTTAGCCCTTTTAAAGGCCTTATGCAGTATTTTTTAGGGTAACCTCTATTTTGGAACCTCGAATACAAGGTCTCACATTCCTTGAGGAACCCAGAGTCATCCGAACAGTTTCTGCGCGCCCTAATATATTGGCCTACCGGAATACCCTTTTAAGGGGCGGTGGGTGATAACTTTGCCAATGTAATAGCGTATTAGTAGAGGTAGGTTTCCTATAGACCTCAGTGACGATGCGGCCACCTGGCGACAAGGAGATTCTAAGATCCAAAAAGTGAGGGTTTCAGAATTAATTTCTGAAGTGAAGCTCATACCTATATGATTCTGATTAAGATTCTGTACAAATTCTTGAAATAGTGTCTCAGTGCCATCCCATAAAATCAAAACATCATCAATAAAACGTCCCCAAAATAAAACGTGATTAGTGAAGTGTTCATATTGCTCAGTGAAGACAATTGTGTTTTCCCACCATCCTAAAAGAGATTTGCAAAATTCGGTGCACATTTACTTCCCATAGCTGTCCCATTTAACTGTAAATAATAACGTGAATTAAATAAAAATAATTGTGAGTAAGTAGAAACCGCAAAAGTTTCAAAATAAATTGATTGTGCAAGTGAAATTGAGTGCCCTTAGTAGTGAGGTAAGAGTGAACTGCCTGTATTCCCAGTTCATGTTGTATATTAGTATATAGCGCCTCTATATCCAGACTGGCAAGAAACGTACCCTTAGTGACTTGTATCTCCTGTAGTCTGGTGACCGCATCTTTAGTGTCTCTAATATAAGATGGTAACGTAGGTACAAAAGGTGAGATAAACTCATCAACATATTGGCTGATGTTTTCTGTCAGACTTCCATTACCAGAAATGATCGGTCTACCCGGTATTGGCACTCTTTGTTTATGTACTTTCGGTATAGCGTAGATAGTCGCTATTGTAGGTTTGGTGTTCAAAAGATACCTATGTTCCTCTTTGGAGATAAGGTTATCTCCTTTTGCTTCTGCTAGAATTTCTCTGAGTTCCCCCAGGTACTGGTTTGTTGGATTACTGTCCAATTTCTTATACGTTACCGAATCATTAAGGAGACGCATGACCATATCCTCGTACATACGTCTCCTCATCACCACAATATTGCCCCCCTTATCTGGGTCAAGGATGTCAACTGCTTTGCTAGGAAACTAGCACTTCATAAAGTAGCAGTATAAAGATAGAATTTTTAGATCTACAAATTTATGTTGAAAAAGAACAATTGAGAAGTTGCACATACATGAAACCTACCACGAGAAACAGTTACATATTGTACAACAGTTGCCATCTCCCTAGCTGGCTCCTGAATATCCCGCAGGGTCAGTTCCGTAGAGTCAGACGGAACTGCACTGTGGACACACAGTTTGAAGTTGAGGCTGAAAAACAATACCCAGAACCCTTAATAGAGGGAGCTTTAAACAAAGTAAGGATGATGGATAGAAGAGAATTTTTTAAAGAAAAAAATGTGGAACAAGTGGATCAAGGAAATGACCAAATACGCTTAATTCTACCTTATAGCAGTGATTATAGAATAATTAAGAAAATTATAACGAAACATTGGCATTTACTCAGAAAGGATAAAATATTAGGACTTAATATGCCAATTAAACCCTTGATCACCTTTACGAAGGCTCCAAATCTTGGAAATAAAATAGCCCCAACAATAAAGAAAAAACAGGAGACGGGATTTAGCTTTCAGGAATGGGGCCATATGTATGGATTTTACAGATGTGGACACTGTTGCAACTGTAAAATTACGTCTTTTGCTCGCAAAACCAGTGAGGTAATATCCACATCTAATGGTTACAAACATGAAATTAAAGAATTTTTATCCAGTTCATCTGAAAATGTAATCTACATGATAGAATGCCCCTGTAAACTACAATATATAGGGAGAACCAAGAGGTTTTTGAAGAAGAGGATCGCGGAACATGTGGTTAACATTAGAAAAGGTTTAGAAACTCACTCTCTTTCCAGTCACTTTAAAAGGGTACATAACAGTAACCCAACAGGTTTGAAATTTATGGCATTAGAAAAGGTTATGAAGGACTGGAGGGGTGGAAATCACATTTTAAAAATGTCGAGACGTGAGACACAATTTATTTTTGAATTAGACACATTAATCCCTGGTGGTCTCAACGCTGAATTCGAACTTTTTGGTTTCCTATAGGGATAGATGGGGGTCCTCGGCCGGGGTTAGATCCGATCAAGTTATTGCAATTCTTGGCGGGCCCGCCCCCGGCGGAGGACTCTTATTTGTACGTATGTAGCGAACGGCTTATAATTAAAGAATGAAATTTGAATACACAGCTGGAATTTATCGACTTTTTAAGTGAATGGGATTCCAGTTAATGAATGGGACTTTACTGTTAAGCCATTATGGTTTTAGGTTTCTGAGATGGAGCAACCTGTACATTAAATATGAACAGTCTCTTATTATGAAAATAGAGAACTTTGATCTGTCTCATTTGGAAGATTTTTGTCACTTTTAGTATGAACAATAAAGTTTTTTTTTTTTTCTCAAACAATCAGTTTTTTTTTTTTTTCTCAAACAATCGGCCTATTTAAGAGGGTCCACTACAGGGGTCAGTCACCACTGAAGAAGGGAACCAAAGCCCCGAAACACGTCTGGTCGGACCCCTGGATAGTGCACTAATACAGAGAACGCCAATTCTCAAGTATATGCCCCGCGGAACGATTTATAAGCTGAATGAACACGGAAGCCTGGACTTTGGAACTACAGTCGGGCGATCCACGTGTTACAGCAAATTAAAGGAGAGAAGGCTGAACAAACGGGAGTGAAAGTGAAACACCTCCTGAAAGCCGAACCTCAATACCGGGGGTAAGAGCGTTCCTGTATCAGCCGGCAGACTCAGATAGGAGAGACACGTGTCTAATTGTTTTGCAGTGGGACGCCGCTGATGTGGAATATAGCGGGACGCCGCTAATACAACCTGCAGGATTGAATGGTGAGACTCTGAGGATTTTAACGAAGATATAATGTATGGGGGCACACCTATCCAAACCAAACGAGTGCTGGCAGCAGTGTGAACCAACAGACCAAAATATATGAACAAAGAACACTGCACACAAAAATGCCGCACATCAAAAATATAGTATTAATTATATAAATTTATTATTTAAAACACAAAGCATGACACACGACAAAAAAGGTTAAAAACATTGTATACAATGGATCACCAACAGTGTGGATATATGGTCCAACACTGACACCCACCACACGGCCCCGTCACAATAATCTCATAGTACAATTCCAAACAATTGGCTCACAGTGGATAATCTGAACAATACTCAGCAAACAATAGCGGTATCTGCATTAAAAAAAATCCACAAGAGCTATAATACTTATCACAATAGCATGGTAATGCACGGGTCCAAGGTGGTGAGGCAAAACAAGCTCGACGCGTATCGTTGGTACACAGCCGGCTTCCTCAGGAGTGTCACCTTTGCTGATGTTCAGGTAGCCTTATTTAAGCATCACATTATAGACAAAATAATAATCACCTGTTAGGCCAAATAGAGAGACCGCCCACCGCTCAACCCCTCCCTGGACAAGCGGCGTGGGAAGAGCGCCCCAAAGATGGACACCGCCGGACAACGCCGGCAGCGCGTGCGACGAGGCGCACAAGAAGGGGGTCGCGCACATGGCGCGCGCCCGTGACGTAAACCAGAAGTGAACGCCGAGCTGCGTTCCAAAGAACGGAAGTGCAGCTCATGCGTGTCACCGCCGGACGTCACCTGATGCGGAGGAGGTCCGCGCCCAGCCCATGCACAGAAAGAACAGTGGAACCGACCATGAGAATGCGCAAAATACATTTCAAAGTTAGCAAATCACGAACCACTTGATTATTTAAATTAATCTATATATAACAAATAAAAGTAAAAGCATATAGGGATATATCAAAGTCACGATAACGTAATATTCATTAAATCATGTCAAGGTAATCAAACAACCATAATAATCACATATTAGATCATTACCACATAGTGAATTATTTTCAAAACACCCAACCTGTGTGATTAAAAAGTCCAATAGTGCATAAGACATACATAGAAAAAAATAAATAAAAAATAAATAAAGATATACAAAGTAGTCTGCAGTGTACCTGATTCATATGATAATCAAAACGCCATAATTAACTCATACTAATTCTTAACCATATAATAATAAATTAATTTCAAAAACACCCCACAAAATTCATATAATAAAAAATAAAATAATCAAGAATAAAAACCCCACGAGATAAATTAATAATTATGAAGTTCGAGTGTAGCGCATAACTAGAAAGATTCCACTAAGGACATCAAAGGTCATGATCCATTATAGGCATAAAACCACAAATTATGAAAACTTTTAATGTTATCAAAAAAGACGTCCCACTGAAGCTGTGCATGGGCTGGGCGCGGATCCACCGCAAGGGCCACGTCGCAGTCCCATGGGAGGAAGAGAGACCTGGGGACCAAAACGACCTAGTTGACACTTAAATGTCACAAGAGTGCTGAGATTCCATTCGGTAATAAATAAGGAAAAACCATATAATGTTAAAGAAGGGGGAGGTAAAGTCCATTCATCATTGGATTAACCCTTCAGACCTTGAGCACGAAGTGGAGGTCCCACTTATATCCTGCGAATGGTGGTAATGGCTAGGAGTCCAGTCAAAAGATTTTTTGTGTAAAAACAAACATGTGTGCACATCATGTCCCATATACAATACATGATCTCCAAAGAAAGTCTAACCTGTGAAATAAAAAAGAAAACATATTAATAAAAAACACACACAACAGTGGAGAAAAAATAAAAATAAAAAAAATAATAATTTTGTATAATATATCATCTTAGTCATGATATTCAACTCTGAGGATTTTAGTTATATAAGCTGGACTTCAAATAAGGACTGTTAAATATGAACACTGGACAATCAATTATCATTATCATTAACTAACAAATGGTGTTATTGGATTGATTTTAGAGGGACATTGAGACTACAATTAATTATCATCACTATTAACTAAAAACGGTGGCATTGGATCAATTAAGGAGGCACGGGATATATATTGCGTTTTTGCACAGTTGGATTTGTTCATTTGCACATGCACGCTATTTGCACAACTATTGCTGGACTGCACAATTGTGGATGTAGTTTTCGTTTAGTGTCATTTTAGGAGAATATTTCACTATTAATAGTATTGTTCATAACAGACAGACTATTGGAGGAGTTATATCTATAGGCCCTGTGAATATCTAGTGGAGAACATGTTGGATTGATGGTCAATAGAGAACTGGAGACAAATCCCTAGTTTATTTTTGCTGGAGACTAATGTGTATATAATTTGGTTTTAATAATAAAAACTTTCGATATTGTCATTTTATCAATTCACTATTTTTCTCAATATCTTTTTGTGGTGGTAAGGGTGTATCCACCATACTGAGAGCACCCGATTTGTTTTCCTGTGAATCCTGTGCGTCACTTTTACTGTTATAATGACTGTACACCACCACAATGGATTTGAAATGAAATAAACAAGATCTTGTGAACAGTGTAGGAATTACAACAGTTTGCATATGTGCCTCCCACTTGTTAAGGGACCAAAAGTATTGTTACAGAAAAATTATCAAACTTTCACTTTTTAATACTTGGTTGCAAATCCTTTGCAGTCAGTTACAGCCTGAAACGTTGTTTGGTGAGGTCAGGCAGCACTGCCGGTTGGTCAGTGGGTGCTCGGTTTTGCGGATGTAATCCCAAAGTCTGAACATCGAAGAACACCTTAACATGAGTAACCAATAAATCCTTTCGAACAAAGAAAATTGGAGTGACGTTTTTTTCTTCGCAATTATAGCCTGAAGTCTGGAACGCATAGACATCACCAGACGCTTGGTTTCATCCCTGGTGATGCTCTGCCAGGCCTCTACTGCAACTGTCTTCAGTTGCTGCTTGTTCTTGGGGAATTTTCCCTTCAGTTTTGCCTTCAGCAAGTGAAATGCATGCTAAATCGGATTCAGGTCAGGTGATTGACTTGGCCATTGCATGACATTCCACTTCTTTCCCTTAAAAAACGCTTTGGTTGTTTTTGCATTATGCTTTGGGTTATTGTCCATCTGCACTGTGAAGCGCCGTCCAATAAGTTCTGAAGCATTTGGCTGAATATGAGCAGATAATATTGCCCGAAACACTTTAGAATTCATCCTGCTGTTTTTGTCAGCAGCCACATCATCAATAAATACAAGAGAACCAGTTCCATTGGCAGCAATATATGCCCATGCAATTACACTACCACCACCATTCTTCACTGATAAGGTGGAATGCTTAGGATCATGAGTAGAGTTGAGCGGACACCTGGATGTTTGTTTTTGAGAAGTGCGGCTGAATTTCAAGAAAATTTCACGAAGAAGTTCGGCCTAACCCGAAACCCATTGAAGTCAATTGGGACTCAAACTTTTGGGCACTAAAAAGGCTGTAAAATAGCCCTGGAAAGGGCTAGAGGGCTGCAAAAGGCATCAAAATGTAGGTAAATGTCCTGCAAACAAATGTAGATGGGGAAATGACTTAAAATAAAATAAATAAAAATTAACCAATTTCAATTGGAAACTTGGAGGAGGAGGTGGAAATAGGAGGTTGGGGTGGAGGTAGGTGGCAATGCTATGGGGGTTGAAGCCCAAAAGGATTCATCTCTGCCTGCAGTGCCACAGGCCTCCTTCACAGACTCAGGGCCATGGCAACCATACATGGGAGTTGAAGTTCACATCTCAGCCAAGAAGGATTCATGTCTGCCAGCAGTGTCACAGGCCTCACTCACAGACTCAGGCCAATGGCAACCATACATGGGAGTTGAAGTTGTCATCACAGCCAAGAAGGAATCATGTCTGCCTGCAGGGCCACAGGCCTCATTCAAACATTCAAGCCCAAGGAACCCAAAAAGAGGAGAGTTAAAATCACGCCAAGACAGTATTGATTTCACCCAGCAATGCCACAGGCCTCATTCACAGATTCAGACCCATGGTACCCACAAAGAGGAGAGTTACAATCATGCCAAAACAGTATTGATTTCACCCAGTAGTGCCACAAGCCTCATTCACTAATTCAGGACCATGGCACCCACAAAGAGGAGAGCGGTCTCGTAACAGCAACATAGGCCTCAGGTCAACCTGCAATTGAACAGGCCATAATCATTTATGTAGGCCCCTGACACCCAGACAGAGGAGAGGTAATTTGACAGTCAAAAGAGGTTATTCTCCCACCAATGCAGCAAGCGGTTACACGAAATATAGGCCCCTGACAACCAGACAATGTAGAGGTCATTTGACAGTGAAAATAGGTAAATGTCACCCACCAATACAGCAGGTGATTAAAACAAAATATAGGCCCCTGACAACCAGACAATGTAGAGGTCATTTGACAGTATAAAGAGTTTAATGTCTGCCACCAATGCAGCAAGTGATTAACGAAATATAGGCCCCTGACAACCAGACAATGGGACGGTCATTTAACAGTAAAAAGAGTTTAATGTCTCCTACCAATGCAGCAAGCGATTAAACAAAATATAGGACCCTGACAACCAGACAATGTAGAGGTCATTTGACAGTATAAAGAGGATAATGTCACCCACCAAAGCAACAGGTAATTATCTGAAATGTAGGCCCTGGCACCCAGACAGGGGAGAGAGGTCCCATAGCAGAAAATCAGGCTTCATGTCACCCGTCAATGGAAAAGGCCACTTTTCAGTTATTTAGGCCCCAGCAGCCAGACAGAGGAGAGAGGTCCCATTTCAGAAAATCTGGCTTGATGTCACCCGCCAAAGCAGCAGGCGATTAACAGAATTTTAGGCCCTTGACACCCAGACAGAGGAGAGGTCATTTGACAGCAAATAGAGATTAATGTCACTCACCAAAGCAGCAGGCGATTAGCTGAAATGTAGGCCCCTGGCACCCAGACAGAGGAGAGGTTCATTCAACTTGGGGTTGCCCCCAAAATAATGGCACAATTAAAAAAAGAGGATTCAATAAAGAAGTGCCCTTGAGTACATGAATGTATGGTTGAGGGTGAGGCAGTTATAAATGTCTATTCTGCACAAGGTACGGACAAGTCTTGTGGGATCCATGCCTGGTTCATTTTAATAAACGTGAGCTTAATAAACGTGAGCTAAATACATGTTCAGACAATACACTGGCCGCAGGGTAGGCCAAGACCTCCAAGGCATAAAGGGCAAGCTCTGGCCATGTGGACAATTTGGAGACTCAGAAGTAGAATGGGGCAGAACCATCAGTCAGTACATGGAGGCGTCTGCACACCTACTGTTCCACCATGTTGTTGAACTGCTGCTTCCTGCTAACACGTTCCCTATCAGCTGGTGGTGCAGTTTGCTGTCGCGCGGTGACAAAACTTTTCCACATCTCGGCCATGGCGACCTCTTCCTCCTCCTCCTTCGCCTCTGACTTCGCCTTGTGCTTCCACTTGTCCCCCTGTGTCAGTTGGGAATGTCCTTAGGAGCGTGTCTACCAGCATGCCCTTGTAGTCGCGCATCTTCCAATCACGCTCCAGTGCGGGAATTATGGTGGGCACGTTGTCCTTGTACCGGGGATCCAGCAGGGTGGCAATCCAGTAGTCAGCACAAGTTAAAATATGGGTAACTCTGCTGTCGCTGCGCAGGCACTGCAGCATGTAGTCGCTCATGTGTGCCAGGCTGCCCAGAGGTAATGGTAAGCTGTGCTCTGTAGGTGGTGTCTCATCTGTGTCCTCTGTATTCGAGAGGTCGCAAACATAAAATTTTCCATTCGCGAACGGCGAACGCGAACTTCCGCAAATGTTTGCGAACGGGCAAACCACCATAGACTACAATAGGCAGGCAAATTTTAAAACCCACAGGGACTCTTTCTGGCCATAATAGTGATGGAAAAGTTATTTCAAGGCGACTTACACCTGGACTTTGGCATGCCGGAGGGGGATCCATGGCAAAACTCCCATGGAAAATGACATAGTAGATGCAGAGTCGGGTTTTAATCCATAAAGAGCATAAATCGCCTAACATTCCTAAATTGTTTGGAATAACGTGCTTTAAAACTTCCAGTGTGTGTATAAGATCAGGTATGATGTTGTATCGAGCAGGTAGTGTAAGGGTTACGCCCGCTTCACAGAGACAGACCAAACTCTGACAAAATAAACTCCCCGTTTAACGCACCGCAAACAACCGCAAACAGTCTATTTGCACAACCGCAAACTCCCCATTTGCACAAGGTTGGATACCAAGCTAGTCATGTCCCGTTCCTTGTCCTCACTGACATCATTGAAGGTCTCTTCCTCCACCCAGCCACGTACAACACCAAGGGTCCCCGAAAGGTGACAACAAGCCCCCTGGGACGCGTGTTGTGGTTGGTCTTCCACCTCCTCAAAGCCACCTTCCTCCTCTGACTCTACTTCAGACTTCTCTCTCTGCGTTGCCCTAGGTCCAGCAATCAAAGACGACAAGGCTGCTTCTGGTGCTGATGGTGACCACAACTCTTCGTCTTCATGCTCATCTACGGCCTGATCCAGCACTCTTCGCAGGGCACGCTCCAGAAAAAACGCATATGGGATGAGGTCGATGATGTTGCCTTGGGTTTGACTGACCAGGTTTGTCACCTCCGCAAAAGGACGCATGAGCCTACAGCCATTGTGCATGAGCGTTCAGTAACGTGGCCAAAAAATACCCAGCTCCGCAGTGGCTGTCCCCTTTTATTTTAAATTAAAAAAAATCTGTTCTTACCAGTTTAATCTCTGTTTTGTCCCCTATCAGGGGCCGGTCTATGGAATAGATTTTAGGAACCGGGAGATGGAAAAAGATGGAAAAAGATGGTTGGTCGGTCCTCTTCCTTCCAATTAGGGGCACTGCGCGTGCACCGCGCAGTGTACTGTGCCTCCAATAGAAATAGTGTGAACTACTATTCTTACCATTTTTATCCGTGTTAAGTCCTCTATCAGGGGACGTGTATTGAATTGAATCCTTGCATGGGAGATAGAGAAAAAAGCTTGCTCTGTCTGATTCCTTCTAATTTTGGGCACTTGCAATGGAATTTGCCACCAATGCAACTAGTGTTAACTAAGTAATATTCCTATCAGTTTAATCTCTGTTTTGTCCTTTATCAGGTGTAAACCTACAACACCTCATAAATCAAAAACCACCATCTATAGTCCATAAAAATAACTCATTAGACCCTACAAAGACCACGGATATATTATCAAAAAATATATAAATCTTTATTATTTAAATCTCACAATAGTATGACACAGGAACGGAATAAGGAAAAAGATGGAACAGGTGCCACACCTGATACAGGGAAACAAGCAGAGCAATGTCTAACCAATATACACCAATCTAATATTGGTAACTATGCAATATATAAATATAGAGGAAAGCACTACTGCTAACAAAATGGGATGCTTTAGTTATCAAAGGAAAATACCACCTTTTTTTTTTTTTTATAAGAATTTGGATGAAGACCTCACTAAGTGGGAAAAAGAAATACAGTCAGTTAAGGTGACTAAATAGCAAAGAGATCTGAGCGATTATAAACAGCAAAAAATATTTAAGTGGCAGACAAATAATAGCAAAGCCCGTTCATTGTCCATTAACTCCTTGACATCTGAAGAAGAATGTGGAGCCTCTTCTTTTTTGGAAACACGTTCAGGTCTAGGGCGTGGTCTAGACCTGGACAAACAAAGATATCATCTTCGTACTCCACCTTAAAAGAGGAAATACAAGGTTACCAACGAGAGGGAGAAAAGACAGAGGAATTAAAGGTAATTAATTTATCTAATATTGTATTGACTGTTCCTCAACAACAAGTCCTACAAAAAGGACTTTCATTCTCACCAATGAGTAGGTTGGATTTGTTTGCAATCACTAAGGATTTAGAATTGTTTTCACGAAAACTTATCCTTAAGTAGTATTTCAGCAGGAGTGGTGAGGTTTATTCGTTCTCCTTCCCTTCTGAGAGACAAGCCTTGCGAGATTTGGAGGCTCTCCTAGAAGAACAGGAGGCCCCTATTGCTAGTGCATTTCCCGTACATCTACACCTGCGATCGCAGGCATTTCCCCCCAAGTCATTATGTCCTGAAGTTGACATCTTTGTAAAATTGGTTAAATAGGAGTTAACAGGTAAAATTCACAATAGGAGTAGAGATAATCTCACAAAAATGCAGAGGCAAGCATTGATAGGACTTAAATCCTACAAAGATGTTGTAATTAAGCAGGCTGACAAGGGGGGTAACATTGTGGTCTGGCCGGTGCGGATGTACAAGAATGAAGCATTTAGACAATTGAACAATGTTCGATGTTATAGAGAGCTTGATGTCAATCCAACATTTAAATATAAAGGTGAGTTGGATAGAATTTTGCGGGACAGTGTTGTCAGGGGGATTATTGGTCAGAAGATGTTAGAAGGACTGACTGTTGACCATCCAGTCAGTCCCACATTATATTTATTGCCCAAGGTTCACAAGAGTCCCACCAACTCTTTGGGACGACCTATTGTCTCGGGGATGGGGGGGCTCTGTGCTAATATTGGCAAATTTATTGACTACTATCTGAAAGATTATGTGGAGACCCTACCTTTTTATGTCCAGGACACTACTGATATGTTGAGAAAGGTGAATGTTCTTTATTTGGATAAGGAGGCCTTTTTTGTCACCTGCGACGTGGAGTCCCTGTACACGTCTATATGCCATGCCCAGGGGATGCATGCGTCAAGTTAATTCATATCCATGACTAACCTTGATGCGGAATTGATTGAATTCATTTTAGCGTTATTGGAAATCACCTTAACGCTTAATTATTTTTTATTTAAGGATCGCTTTTTTTGCTACAGCTCCAGGGAACAGCTATGGGGGCGTCTTGTGCGCCCTCATATGCTAATTTGTTCCTGGGGCTGTGGGAGAGAGAGATTGTTCCGTATACTGAACATTATGACGCTGTACTCCTCTGGTCTAGGTATATAGACAATGTTTTCTTCATCTGGCAGGGCTCCAGGTCGCACCTTGAGAGGTTTCTGAATAGATTGAATGACAACGAACTCAACAAGTTGACGTGGAAATGTAGTTTGGAACAGGTTGATTTCCTGGACATAATGATTAGGAAGGTGCTTGATGGGAAAATCATGACCAATGTATTTAGGAAATCTACCTCTGTCAACGCTCTCCTGCATGCTTCCTCCTCATTATCCCAAGGTAATTTACGCTATTCCTAGGGGTCAGTTTCTAAGACTGAAATGGATCTGTTCAGAGGATGTTTTATTTGAGGAACAGTCAAAATATAATAAAAGAAGGTTATAATAGAGCCAAAGAAGTATCTCGAGATATGCTATTGGCGAGGAGAAGGAGAGATAATGTGAAAAATCATCACCCCTTTTAATGAAAATTGGCGTTGGATACAGTCTATCTTTAAAAAGTACTGGCAGATTCTTCAAACAGACAAATATTTGCGGACATACTTGCCCCCATATAAATCACAGGAAAAAAAATGCACCAAACGGATATGCCACTGACTATACTAGCTAGTCAAACAAGCAGATATTAAAAGCTGAGACTTTTGCCAATATATTCCTGTCAGGAACACATCGGAGCCCCTCATGCACCACGTCACGGTCGCTCAGCATGACATGGGGTCCTACCACTACGCTAACTATGGTGTATGGTGATACTTGCCCCCATATCCACAGATCACGTGAAAAAGATCTCGTACGTTACAAGTAGTGTTGAGCGAACAGTTCGAGCATAGTTCGGGTCCGTACCGAATTTTGGGGTGTTCGTGACACGGACCCGAACCCGAACTTTTTCGTAAAAGTTCGGGTTCGGGTTCGTCGTTCGGCATGTATTTTGGCGCATTTTGAAAGGCTGCAAAGCAGCCAATCAACATGCATCATACTACTTGCCCTAAGATGCCATCGCAGCCATGCCTACTATTGGCAAGGCTGTGATTGGCCAAGTGCAGCATGTGACTCAGCCTCTTTATAAGCTTGTGCGCACGTCGGGACGTGCTCACTCCCGATGTGAATAGAACAGGGATAGACGCAGCTGATGCTAGGGCGAGAATAGGCAGGGATAATTGAATAACTGGAAGCAAATTTCTCTCCTCCACCTGTGATTCATCTGAACAACTGCAGCTGAGCTGCTTTTTTGATAGGGATTGGCTATTTTTAGAGTGGCCAGAGTGATTTTTCCATCCACATGTACCTGGGCTGACCGCCGGCCGCCATTTTGCGACTTGTAGTGCTGCAGCAGAAGCTGCCACAGTGTGCATTCCAAAGCTCCAAACAAGTCAGACATCTACACCTGGGATTCAGACCAATAGCGATTTAGCAGCACAGTCCAAGGCTATTTTTTTTAGAGGTTGTGCAGACCATTTTGTGGCACATGTTACTGGGCTGATAGGCGGCGGCCATCTTGGGACTAGTGCTGCAGCACAATCTCTCCCAACGTCCATTAATCACTTGTAATAGTGGTCTGTGCCATAGAAATCCTACATCAGGGACTTGGGTGTGCTTGTGTCACCCCTACTAATACCAGTCCACCTGTAATCCATACAGTGAAAAGCCATAAAGTATTCCAGTGAGGGAATTTTTTATTTATTTATAAAAGGCCAAGTTAGTTTATCTGGCGTTCAATATACTAGATACAGTTAGGCCTGCGTTTCATACATCTGGAATTAGCAAACTAATGTGCTGGGGTTGGGAAAACATATATGTACCCATACTAGAATCTGGCAAAGAAAGCGGTACTCACATATAACAGTCATTCCATCTGTAATCCATACAGTCAAAAGACTGAAAGTATTCCAGTGAGGGAATTTTTTTTATTTAAAAAAGGCCAAGTTAGTTTATCTGGCGTTCAATATACTAGATACAGTTAGGCCTGCGTTTCATACATCTGGAATTAGCAAACTAATGTGCTGGGGTTGGGAAAACATATATGTACCCATACTAGAATCTGTCAAAGAAAGCGGTACTCACATATAACAGTCATTCCATCTGTAATCCATACAGTCAAAAGACTGAAAGTATTCCAGTGAGGGAATTTTTTTATTTAAAAAGGCCAAGTTAGTTTATCTGGCGTTCAATATACTAGATACAGTTAGGCCTGCGTTTCATACATCTGGAATTAGCAAACTAATGTGCTGGGGTTGGGAAAACATATATGTACCCATACTAGAATCTGTCAAAGAAAGCGGTACTCACATATAACAGTCATTCCATCTGTAATCCCATACAGTCAAAAGACTGAAAGTATTCCAGTGAGGGAATTTTTTATTTAAAAAGGCCAAGTTAGTTTATCTGGCGTTCAATATACTAGATACAGTTAGGCCTGCGTTTCATACATCTGGAATTAGCAAACTAATGTGCTGGGGTTGGGAAAACATATATGTACCCATACTAGAATCTGTCAAAGAAAGCGGTACTCACATATAACAGTCATTCCATCTGTAATCCATACAGTCAAAAGACTGAAAGTATTCCAGTGAGGGAATTTTTTTATTTAAAAAGGCCAAGTTAGTTTATCTGGCGTTCAATATACTAGATACAGTTAGGCCTGCGTTTCATACATCTGGAATTAGCAAACTAATGTGCTGGGGTTGGGAAAACATATATGTACCCATACTAGAATCTGTCAAAGAAAGCGGTACTCACATATAACAGTCATTCCATCTGTAATCCATACAGTCAAAAGACTGAAAGTATTCCAGTGAGGAATTTTTTATTTAAAAAGGCCAAGTTAGTTTATCTGGCGTTCAATATACTAGATACAGTTAGGCCTGCGTTTCATACATCTGGAATTAGCAAACTAATGTGCTGGGGTTGGGAAAACATATATGTACCCATACTAGAATCTGTCAAAGAAAGCGGTACTCACATATAACAGTCATTCCATCTGTAATCCATACAGTCAAAAGACTGAAAGTATTCCAGTGAGGAATTTTTTATTTAAAAAGGCCAAGTTAGTTTATCTGGCGTTCAATATACTAGATACAGTTAGGCCTGCGTTTCATACATCTGGAATTAGCAAACTAATGTGCTGGGGTTGGGAAAACATATATGTACCCATACTAGAATCTGTCAAAGAAAGCGGTACTCACATATAACAGTCATTCCATCTGTAATCCATACAGTCAAAAGACTGAAAGTATTCCAGTGAGGGAATTTTTTATTTAAAAAAGGCCAAGTTAGTTTATCTGGCGTTCAATATACTAGATACAGTTAGGCCTGCGTTTCATACATCTGGAATTAGCAAACTAATGTGCTGGGGTTGGGAAAACATATATGTACCCATACTAGAATCTGTCAAAGAAAGCGGTACTCACATATAACAGTCATTCCATCTGTAATCCATACAGTGAAAAGCCATAAAGTATTCCAGTGAGGGAATTTTTTTTTTATTTAAAAAAGGCCAAGTTAGTTTATCTGGCGTTCAATATACTAGATACAGTTAGGCCTGCGTTTCATACATCTGGAATTAGCAAACTAATGTGCTGGGGTTGGGAAAATATATATGTACCCATACTAGAATCTGTCAAAGAAAGCGGTACTCACATATAACAGTCATTCCATCTGTAATCCATACAGTGAAAAGCCATAAAGTATTCCAGTGAGGGAATTTTTTTTTTATTTAAAAAAGGCCAAGTTAGTTTGGTGTGCCATCTGACATGGTTGCCGGGGTCCCATTAAATTGTGGCCTACTCCTGTGGTGGTTGATATGATGCCTGATTCTCTGATGTGGAACCTCTCTCCTCTGTTTGGGTGAAGGGGTCAAAGTAACTAAATGGTGGCTTCTCCTGTGGTGGCTGATATGATGCCAGAATATGTGCTGTGGGGCCTCTCTCCTCTTCCTGGGTGCAGGGGTCAAAGTAACTCAATGGTGGCTTCTCCTGTGGTGGCTGATATGATGCCAGAATATGTGCTGTGGGGCCTCTCTCCTCTTCCTGGGTGCAGGGGTCAAAGTAACTCAATGGTGGCTTCTCCTGTGGTGGTTAGTATGATGCCAGAATATGTGCTGTGGGGCCTCTCTCCTCTTCCTGGGTGCAGGGTCAAAGTAACTCAATGGTGGCTTCTCCTGTGGTGGCTGATATGATGCCAGAATATGTGCTGTGGTGCCTCTCTCCTCTTCCTGGAGTGCGGGGGTCAAAGTAACTCAATGGTGGCTTCTCCTGTGGTGGCTGATATGATGCCAGAATATGTGCTGTGGGGCCTCTCTCCTCTTCCTGGGTGCAGGGGTCAAAGTAACTCAATGGTGGCTTCTCCTGTGGTGGTTAGTATGATGCCAGAATATGTGCTGTGGGGCCTCTCTCCTCTTCCTGGGTGCAGGGGTCAAAGTAACTCAATGGTGGCTTCTCCTGTGGTGGCTGATATGATGCCAGAATATGTGCTGTGGTGCCTCTCTCCTCTTCCTGGGTGCAGGGTCAAAGTAACTCAATGGTGGCTTCTCCTGTGGTGGCTGATATGATGCCAGAATATGTGCTGTGGGGCCTCTCTCCTCTTCCTGGGTGCAGGGGTCAAAGTAACTCAATGGTGGCTTCTCCTGTGGTGGCTGATATGATGCCAGAATATGTGCTGTGGGGCCTCTCTCCTCGTCCTGGGTGCAGGGGTCAAAGTAACTCAATGGTGGCTTCTCCTGTGGTGGTTGATATGATGCCAGAATATGTGCTGTGGGGCCTCTCTCCTCTTCCTGGGTGCAGGGGTCAAAGTAACTAAATGGTGGCTTCTCCTGTGGTGGTTGATATGATGCCTGATTCTCTGCTGTGAAACCTCTCTCCTCCATCTGGGTGTAGGGGTCAAAGTCTTTCAAAGTCGCCTTCTCCTGTGCTGATTGATATAAAGCTGATGGTTGTGCCATCTGACATGGTTGCCAGGGTCTGATTCAATGGGGGCCTACTCCTGTGGTGGGTGATCTAAATGCCTGATTCTCTGCTGTGAAACCTCTCTCCTCCGTCCGGGTGTAGGGTCAAAGTCTGTCAAAGTCGCCTTCTCCTGTGCTGATTGATATAAAGCTTATGCTTGTGCCATCTGACATGGTTGCCGGGTCTGATTCAATGGTGGCCTACTCCTGTGGTGGGTGATCTAAATGCCTGATTCTCTGCTGTGTAACCTCTCTCCTCCGTCTGGGTGTAGGGGTCAAAGTAACTAAATGGTGGCCTACTCCTGTGGTGGGTGATATGATGCCTGGTTCTCTGCTGTGGGACCTCTCTCCTTTGTCTGGGTGCTGTGGTCAAAATAATAGTAAGTGACCTTCTCCATTGGTGGGTGACTTGAAGCCTGATTCTGTGCTATGGGACCTCACTCCAATTAATATTGTTTAATTTTTATTTATTTTATGTTAACTCATCATTTCCCTATCTACATTTGTTTGCAGGGGATTTAACTACATTTTGCTGCCTTTTGCAGCCCTCTAGCCCTTTCCGGGTGTGTTTTACAGCCTTTTTAGTGCCCAAAAGTTCGGGTCCCCATTGACTTCTATGGGGTTCGGGTTCGGG
The DNA here is from genome assembly GCA_033119425.1 of Bufotes viridis. Classification (NCBI taxonomy): domain Eukaryota; kingdom Metazoa; phylum Chordata; class Amphibia; order Anura; family Bufonidae; genus Bufotes; species Bufotes viridis. The sequence goes on along the minus strand of CM065589.1, from coordinate 415,667,068 downwards.
ATGAAGTTCGGGTCGAGTTCGGATCCCGAACCCGAACATTTTTCGAAAGTTCGGCCGAACTCGTCGAACCCGAACATCCAGGTGTTCGCTCAACTCTAGTTACAAGACATACTTACTAGGAGCCACTATGTGGCCAATCTCCCTAAAGGGATATTTGGGAGTAAAGGCCCAAGTTGGGGATCCTACACATGCGGTAGATGTGCCGCTTGTGGACATATGTCTCGTTCTACCACTTTCTGTAGTTCTTATCAGGAAAAATAATTTAAGATAGTACACCATATAAAATGCAATACGGAAGCAGTTATTTATTGGATGACGTGCCCTTGTGGGTCTATTTATGTTGGAATGACCACAAGGGCACTGAAAGTACGCATCCTGGAGCATGTTAGTAGAATTAGAGCTGCAATTGGTGTGGAGAAGCATGACTTGGACCAACTTGATTCGGTGCTGCGCCATTTTCGAAGATTCCATAACTGTGACCCAACGTTATTGAGGGTAAGAGGTATTGACAGAGTAAGATTGGGCATTAGAGGGGGAGATGTCAAGCGGGCGCTACTCCGTAAGGAGACAAAATGGATCACGCTGCTAAATACCGTAGTTCCAGACGGGTAAAATGAATATAATAGCTTCAAACCTTTCTTGTAACGTGAATTTTAAGTGTTGGGGTATATTTGTTTTTAATTTTTATTTGTTATTGTTGTCTAGATCATTTTTTCTTTTGCCTTGGATGAACGGTTGGACCAATGAAAACTTTACTAAATGTAAAAGTGCGATCATGAATTAAGAAAACCCTTGCAAGATCATAAGGACATATATATATATATATATATATATATATATATAATTTTTTACTTGAATGAATTACAGCAGGGACTCCTTGATACATGTTATTATTATTCAATATTAATTGATCACAAACCTCTTTTCCATTTCATTTTTCGATCAGGTGTGATTCCTTCATTACAATATGTGTTTTACATAAATTTACATGCATTTTGGGATTTTATCATATTTATTTAATTGATCTGGTGTTAAGGTTTTTTTTATATATTTGTTTTTACTTAATTTATATATATACAGATTATATATATATATATATATATATATATATATATATATATATATATAATCTTTATATCTTTTCATTATGGATCTTTTATAAGCTGTACATGGTGTATCAGTTTTGATATTGGTAATATAAATAATTGTTGGTGGAATATGACACAATTTATTGCACTTTTGCACGGATGGATCATGGGTCACACACTGTATTCACATTATTAGGGGTTAATTTTTATCTAATGTTTATCTAATTTGAATAGGAAATATTTGGTACTTATTGCAATATACAAATTCTGTTGTTGGACTGTGGGCAGATTATTTGTTATGTTCCTATTTTTGGATTTTTACATTGCATGCAAGTTCTGCCCACACTCGTTTTCTTCCCCTTTGCCCTTACTTGGTTGCGGTCATGTGATTAGATCACATGTGGGGACGGAGGACGCGGCCGGGCACATGCGCTGGCTGACTTCATCCTGATGCTCTCCACATCACGTCATCACAGGCACGTTCATGCGCAGTGTAGGAGCCCGCCATCATGGCCTGTGCTGCGCATATATCCTTCCCTTAGAGGTGATCTTTATTACTACTATTAATATCGGCATTCAGGGTTTGAGACTATGCCCACTCTTGGTATATATACCCCTTCATTCTTTACTTTGTACCTCCTGACGAAGCCTGAAGGGTGAAACACGTGTTGAGGTGTTCAGCTAGCGGGGCACTTGTTACCTTTATACCAGGGGTATGTACTACACTGCTTAACTGGTGATTCCAGAGCATCCTTAGATACTTTTATTTGGGATGTAACATTTGGGATTGTGATCTGGGGTGCAAATTGCTGTGTGTGTGTCAGCACTGTCACTTTATTTATTTAGGATTGTATGTTCTGTGACTATTACTTTGTGCTTTGTACACACACTGTTATTGCATACTCAGACAACTAGGTGGTATTTTCCTTTGATAACTAAAGCATCCCATTTTGTTAGCAGTAGTGCTTTCCTCTATATTTATATATTGCATATTTACCAATATTAGATTGGTTTATATTGGTTAGACATTGCTCTGCTTGTTTCCCTGTATCAGGTGTGTCACCTGGTTCCATCTTTTTCCCTATTCTGTTCCTGTGTCATACTATTGTGATATTTAAATAATAAAGATTTATATATTTTTTGATAATATATCTGTGGTCTTTGTAGGGTCTAAATTGTCCCTTATCAGGGCCAGGGCTGGTGTAGTGAATAGATTTTTGGAACCGGGAGACGGACAAAGACCCATGTTGGGTCCACTTCGTTTGAATTTTAGGTTACTGCGCATACGCCGTGCAATGTAGTGTGACACCCTATATGAGTGGTGGGCAGTGGGCACAGTACAGTCTGTGGGCCTGACACACACTGGCAGGCAATTGCAATTATATTAAAGGGTAAAAATTAAATCTCTTTTTTATCTGCAAGGTACTGTGCCACCCTATATGAGTGGTGTGCACACAGTACAGTCTGGCGGCCTGCGGCCTCTCACACACGGGCAGGCAACTGCAATATATATATATATATATATATATATATATATATATAAAATAAAAGCAGACTGATGTACCAGCCCTAAAAAGGGCTTTTTGGGGTGCTGTCAGGACGCTGTTCTTACAGCAGATGGCCCCTTTCACACGAGCAAACTTTCCGCGTGTGTGCAATGCGTGACGCGAACGCATAGCATCCGCACTGAATCCTGACCCATTAATTTCAATGGGTTTGTTACATGAGCGGTTTTTTTTCACGCATCACTTGTGCGTTGCGTGAAAATCACAGCATGTTCTATATTCTGTGTTTTTCACACAACCCTAGCCCCATAGAAGTGAATGGGGCTGCGTGAAAAACGCATTGCATCCGCTAGTAAGTGCGGGTGCGTTGCGTTTTTCACTGATGGTTGCTAGGAGATGTTTGTAAACCTTCAGTTTTTTATCACAACTGAATGCAATTGCAGGCAAAATTGAATGGCTTTTCCTGTAAAATTGCACAGTTTTCACTGAACGTATCCGCAACGCATCTGGACCTAAGGTCCCATTCACACATCCGCAATTTTTGTCTGTATCTATTCCGCAATTCTGCGGAGTAGATGGACCCATTCATTGTGAATGGGGCTGGATGTAATGCAGAGAGCATACGATGTGCCCTCCGCTTCCGCATTTGCGGAGCCGTGGCCCCGAACTTCCGGGTTTCGGACCCGAAACATCCAGACGCGGCTCCGCAAAAGATAGAGCATGCCCTATTCTTGTCCGCAGCCTGCGGACAAGAATAGGCATCTCTATGGGGAGTGCCGGCATGGTGTGTTGCGGATCCGCAATTTGTGCATCTGCAACACACTACGGATGTGTGAATGGGGCCTAATCCAGACACGCTCGTGTGAAAGAGGCCGATGAGTCTTTGAGGACTGGAGTGGACACAGAACACTGGCCTAGCTAACGCTTTCCCCATTAATTCAGCAGCAGCAGCACTCTCCCTGCTCTAACACTGCAATATAAGATGGATGCTGTCCTTGCTTTTTGATAGAAGGTGGGAGGGTCTGGGAGGAAGGGTATGCTGATTGGCTGGAATGTGTCTGCTGACTGTGAGGTACAGGGTCAAAATTTGCTAAATGATAAAGTATAGGGGGCAAATCGAATATCGCATATGATCGCCTGCCGCAGTGAATGCGAAACATGCGATGTTCGCCAGCGAATAGTTCGGGACATCTCTACTCTTTATCCCCCCCCCAGCCACGCTCCAGTGATGGCCCTGAGCTGCGTAGGGTGCCACCCTGCAGTGAAACTGGTACCTCCTCCTACTTCTCCTCTACCTCATCCTCCTCATCCTCCAGAAGTGTGCCCTGGCTGTCCACATATGTACATGACCTTTGCTGGTGCAGGAACCCACCCTCTGAGCCACTTCTGTATGACCTACCTGAAACCCCGTGAAATGCCCACTCTTTCTCCTCCTCCTGTGCCGCATTCTCTTTCATCATCGCCGTAATATTTTTTTCAAGGAGACAAAAAAAGAGTATTGTAATGCTAACAACGGCGTCATCAGCACTGGCCATGTTGGTGGAGTACTCGAAACAGCGCAACAGGGCATACAGGTCTCGCATGGAGGCCCAGTCATTGGTGGTGAAGTGGTGCTGTTCCGCAGTGCTACTGACCCGTGTGTGCTGCAGCTGAAACTCCACTATGGCCTGCTGCTGCTCGCACAGTATCTCCAGCATGTGCAAGGTGGAGTTCCACCTGGTGGGCATGTCACATATGAGGCGGTGAGCAGGGGCCGAAGGCCGAAGACAGGCGAGCAGCGGCAGGGTGAGAACGCTGAAAGCGACAGCACTTTCAGCAGCAGCTCTGACATGTCTGGGTATTTTTTAAGAAACTTCTGCACCACCAGATTCAGCACATGCGCCAGGCAAGGGATGTGCGTAAAACTGCTAGTCCACACCACGAGGCCAGGCTTGAGGCTCACCGGCAGCAACCACTCATCAGTAGGGTTTGTCACCCAAACACATGAGTTTTAAAATCGCCTGATAATGTTTACCCCGGGCTGTGCTGAAGTTGGGGGTGAGGTTCTTTTGATGACCGGATGTGGGGGTGGAAGAGGAGGAGGAGGAGGATGATGCGGAGTAGGAAGCAACAGAAGGCAACGAATAATGCTCTGAGATCCTCGGTGGTGGAAGGACATGCGCCAAACTGCTATCGGGCCCAGCCGCCACTACATTTACCCAGTGTGCAGTTAGGGAGATATAGCGACCCTGGCCATGCTTACTGGTCCATGTATCTGTGGTTATGTGTACCTTGCTACAGATGGCGTTGCGCAGTGCACACTTGTTTTTATCCTCCACTTGGTTGTGCAGGGAAGGGATGGCTCGCCTGGAAAAGTAGTCGCGGCTGGGAACAATGTACTGGGGGACAGCCACCGTCATCAGCTGTTTAAAACAGTCTGTCTCCACCAGATGGAATGACAGCATTTCAAAGGCCAGTAACTTTTAAATGCTGGCTTTCAGGGCCAGGGCTCGAGGGAGGGTAGGTGGGTATTTCCTCCTTCTCGCCAATGTTTGGGAGATGGACAGTTGAATGCTGCCGTGTGACATTGTGGAGATGCTTGGTGATGGTGTCATATGTGGTGGTGTTGGTGGAACATCCTCTGTTTGCTGGTCGCCAGGTGCCATGGTGACGCCAGAGGTGGAAGGAGAGGCTGAGCCAGCAGCAGAAGAGGGAGCAGGAGTAGCATGAGAGAGTTCCTTGTTTTTATAGGTGTTTACTCCACTGCAGTTCATGCTTTGCATGTAGATGCCTGGTCATGCAGGTTGTGCTCAGGTTAAGAACGTTTATGCCTCGCTTCAGGCTCTGATGGCACAACATGCAAACCACTTGTGTCTTGTCATCAGGACATTGTGTGAAGAACTGCCACGCCAATTAACTCCTTGAAGCGGGCCTTGGTGTGCTCAGTGCCTGGGTGCGGTGGACAGTAGCAGACACACTGTCTCTGGAACGGCCGCTGCGCTTTTGCACCCTGCTCCCTCTTTTGCTGTGTTGTTGCCTTTGTGCGACCACCACCTCTTCCTCAGAACTGCATGCCTCCCTAGCACAACCTTCAGTCCATCTGGGTCTAGCACTTCATCATCCTCCACCCATTCATGACCCCTGCCCTCCTCGTCGGTCTGCACATTGCAGAAAGCCACAGCAGTTGGCACCTATGTTTCGTCATCATGAGACGTTTTGTGGTGGTATTGCCATGTCCTATTCCTGCAAGAAAAGTGGTTGAGCATCAGTGCATTCAAGGTCTTCCTCTTCTGGGGCAGGGCTAGGTGGATGGGCTGGGGAAACCCTGCCAACTGAGTCATCAAAAAGCATGAGACTTTCCTGCATGATTTGGGGCTCTGACTGCTTAGCTAATTTGCAAGGGGGTGAGGTGGAAGACTGATGGGCATGGGATGCAAGTGCCAACTCTGAGCTTTGGGCAGAGGACTGGGTGTTAGATACTGTGAAGAAACTGGAGGCACTGTCAGCCACCCAATCTACTATCGCCTGTACATGTTCTGGCTTCGACATCCGTAGAGCGGCATTTGGGCATATCAAATAACGCTGCAGATTCTGTCGCCTACTCGCACCAGTGAAAGGTATTTGACTTGAAGCGGTAGTTGGCGCTGAACGTCCACTTCCTCTCACAGCAACAGGAGCTCCACCAACACCACCACGACCAGGTCCACGTCCCTGCTTTGTGATACAAGAATATAGCTTTTTTCCCACAAAAAATTGCTTTTTTCTCAGCTGTAATGTGAAATCGGTATTTAAGCAGTATTTCAAGATGCTCTGTGGATCAGGATCACCATTTTTTTGTCAAAAAACATACACTTATGCTGTATTTCACAGTAGCAATGTAAAATAGGTGGTTGGAATGGGTATTTCAGACTGTTTGGTGGACCTTGAATAACGTTTTTTTTTCTATAAAAAAAAAAAAAACAAAGTAGCACTATTTCCTTGCAGAAATGTAAAATATGTTGTTGGACGATGTATGCAGAACTGTTTTGTGGACAAGGAATATGGTTTTTTCCCCAAAATTACACGGATTCTCTATTTCACCGCAGAAATGTCAAATATATTTTGGCGGTGTAAAATATATTTGAAGCTCCCTGCCTCTCTATTTGCTGTATCTTGTGGATTAAATTAGCACAGGTTCTTCAGATTTCTGCCCTATTCTGTCCCTGATCGCAGCACCAACATCCTCTCCCTAAGCTCAAATCAGCAAAATGACATGCGGCAGGACGTGACTCCAGCTTCTAAAGAGGCTGCGTCACATGCTGCACTCAGCCAATCACAGTCATGCCATTAGTAGGCATGGCTGTGATGGCTTCTTAGGGCAAGAAGTAAAACGCTAGCTGATTGGCTGCTGTGCAGCCCTTCAGAAAGCGGGAAGAAATTGCCGAACAACGGACCCGAACGCAAACTTTTTTTAAAAAGTTCTGGTTCATGTCCCGAACACCCCAAAATTCGGTATGAACTCTAAGCCATGGAACAGCTGAGAAGCCAAGTGTCAAATAACTTTTGGTCCCTTAACAAGTGGGAGGCACACTGCAAACTGTTGTAATTCCTACACCGTTCACCTAATTTGGATGTAAATACCCTCACATTAAAGCTGACAGTCTGCAGTTAAAGCACATCTTGTTTCGTTTCATTTCAAATCCATTGTAATGGTGTATAGAGCCAAAAATGTTCGAATTGTGTCGATGTCCCAATATTTATGGCCATGACTGTATATTTGCAAGCTTTTTTGAGCACACTAGGCAGGTTTACAAATGAAATGCACAACATTTAAACAAACTACAGACAACATTTGTACATAGGGTGATACCTATATATGAGCGAATTTCCCCAAATTATTGAGTTCAATCAAATGAAACAGCCATCATAACTGATTCAGGTCCAAATAAATTCAACCTGAATCAATTGCCCTGTATGCTCTGTAGGACACCCTAGATTCTCTTGGGACTGTATCCAGCCCCATTCAAGGTCTTTAATGCCAAGATAGCATTAGTAATGTCAAAGTGCTATATATGGCTATGGGTAAATGGATAGTAGGCAGTGATAACAAACAACCTGTTTAAACAGACACTTCACTGTTGGATTTTTGATGAGTATTATAGCTGTAAATGTTTCTGCAGCACTAAAATATGGGTAGCTGACGGACTGAGTTACACAATGACACACTACACTGACTTCTTTTCTGTCTCTAAAACCAATCCCCACCAAAAAACACATGTATAAACCCATAAAACACATGCTTTTCCTACTTGAGATCTTATATGTGTCATTATGGTGCCCCCTGTTTGGCTGAGGTTGACTGCAAGGCATTATAGGCAAGCCCACTGTCCAGGTGACACCCGACAGCACAACATAGAGCCATAACAATAGGTGCTCCCGAATTGTTATTACATGGGGAATGCAAGTAGTTATTAAAACAGACATGTCAGAAGAGGAGAAAGGTCCTCTTTAAAGGACATTTACAATTGATGACTGAGCAGGCAATTATTGGGAATAAACCATTTGTTCTTGATAATTGCCTAGTCATCGGAGGAGATGAGAGCTGCATTTAGATGCAGCAAACACCTTCACTATATAGAGATGAGCGATTGCTGCTGGAATCCTTTATCCCCATACAGATTCATTGTTTCTAGATAGAATATCATAGTTTATAAAGCACAATCTCCTGGCCAGAAATGATACTTTCACCTAATTCATTGAGTGATTGGGTATGGCTGCAGATTCACAGATGCTGATTACTAAGAATGAGCTTTGGTACAAATATTTGATCCCGGTGATTTGCATGATAATTATACATTTTAAAGTAAACCTTAAACATTTATGTCCATCATAGTGTGATCTGTTCTAGATTCTTTTTTATTGTGTGTTTGTGTAAATTTATCCTGGATCGTAAATCCTACATACACGTAGTTTCTCCAATATAGATTCTTTCATTGGGGCACCTTGGGCAATGTATTATGTACAGTACTCTACATTATAGGATGTACATGAGAGAGCATTTGTAATTTTGCAATTTGTTTCCCATAATAGGTCCAGTATTTGGCATGTGTACCTTAAGTTTCTACCTCTGTTGCCCACTCATTTGTAAAAAAAAAAGTCCTTCATTATGTTGCATTATGTTACTTTATTATAAATATATTCCCAAATATCTTTCATTAGTTATAATGGCTCGTTTTGTCTAGGGAGCAATCATTAGGAGAAATAAAATGGCTTCCGTCCTACTAGTACACACAAAACCTGTCCTAATAACATAGAAGGACACAGCCACATCCAAACCTCCTCTCTGTACTTTTAATATGGCATGCTATTTGTTCTTTTTGTGAATTCATTTATTTATGGAAAACAATATATCAGTTTTGTGTTAATTTAGACAATGTCCTTCAATTACTGAGATTGTAACTATCATTATATGGTTGATATGAATTGATTTGGTTGATATGAATTGATTTTGAAACATTTGTCACAATGTTATCAACTAGATGATACTAATTGATGTATTGTGCAGGAATGCTAAAGATTATGTGACTCAATGTAATTTCCTCATCTTGCTTTCAATGGTTAAATTTTAAATAGAATTGGTCCTTTACTTTTAATTAAGAACAAGGTGTTGTAGAATCTTGCTTTTTTTCCATTATGGGGGCTATATTCCTTCTATGTGCAAATAGTACTGGAGAAAACAAACCTCATTATGTTGCTCCCTAGACTAGCATATGTCTTGGCTTGTTTATTAGTGTTACATTAGCTATTTTGTTTTAGGCCTCTTTCATGCTCCATTTTCCTATTATTCAAATAAATAAATGAAGTATCCTATTGTCTATAGAAAAAAAGTTTGGTATTCATTTTGACATATATTTTTGTGTAAATATTATTATCTGTATGAACTGTGTGCATCTTAGATATATAGTATGAGATAGATAGATAGATAGATAGATAGATAGATAGATACTATTGAATGAGTTGGATAGAAAATTATAAATAATATAATTAAATAAAAATTTCCACAAAAAAATGTCATGTATGTGCTATTGCAGTTCATACCCATTCAATTCTGTGCATCAAAGACAGGTTATGGAGTGATGTAGCAGTAAACACCCATACCACAATATACAGAAACATCTAAAGCAGATACTATTATTTCTGTATTTAGGCCTGTGCTGTCAAAAAGAACCACACATTTAATATGGTAAAGTAACAAAAAAGGTAATGATTATTTCAAATTATATATATTTAATAATTCAAGACACACTGAAATTATGAAATGAACAGTAGGATCTAATTCAGTGGATTGATAAGAAAAAGTCATCTATGAAGTCTGAAGACATTGTAGAGAAATAAATTACCTGAGAGTCATCATTATGATAGCTAATGGCTTTAGGGATGACATTAAATCAGACAATATGGCCAAATAAAGGCTCCATCTGTGCTCTTGCTGTCAAGGGAAATACTTTGACATCATTTCTTATCACTTCTTATCACTTTCTAGGTCCCTGTGACAAAAAGACTGTTAGGAACTTTAGTCTTGGAAATGAAGTAACTAATGAAGGGTGTTAAGATGGGAATTTGCAACTTACTTTAATCGTCAAGTCAGAGAATATTTTTCTCCTTTGATATCTTGTTCATATGTTGTATGGTTGGCTTTGTTAAGTAGTGTACAAAGCATAGAATAGAACACGAAGCCAGCTTTAAATAGTGTACAAATGAATAGTCTGCCTCTGAGTATTCCAGCTGTAGCTATTAGCAAATGGAATGTTTTCAAGAGAAATTGTCAGTCTTGTAGTCTAGATGGGATTATATACAGAGAGTTTTTCTGAGGATAAATGTTATTTGTTAATATAGGTATGAAATGATTTTAAATTAAAATATGTATGAAAATAAATAAGTGCAATCATATATAATAAAAAGCCTACATGATAATTACCATAATTACATATATGTGAATATTTAAATATGCACTACACATTTAAGAATCTTATAGACAGAAATAAGGATTTAGTTTTCATAATATATGAATATAGTGTTAGAGATATGAAAATAAATTAAATTGGTTATTTGTGGTGTACATAGTCCCCACCAAAATAAAGGACTTATGACACAGTTGGCACATTATGAAAAAAAAAATTGTCTTTAATTAGGAATCAGTGACACGACCTTCAGATACAAGATCCAAAGTTGATTCACTTAAAACGTCAATTTAATGCTTTAAGGAGACCCGTTTCTGTACAGCATTAAAATGTATGGGCTCCAGCAAGTTGAAATTAGCTATTCCTGAAGTCTCACGAGCATTTGGTAATCAAAACCATTTTAAAACAGAAATCAAATGTCGGCTTCGGTACCACCTGGTACCTCAAAGATAACTTCAGATCCAAGTTTTAAAAATGTTTTAAAGTTGAAAAATCAAATCCCGAAGTTATTCACCGAAGTCTTGTGAGACTTCGGTAATAACTAATTTCCCTCGCCGGAGCCCATACATATGAATGCTGTATGCAAACGATTCACCGTACAGCATTAAAACAAGGTTTTGAGCAAATTGATTTTTTTTTAGAGGAAAATGTTTACTGTTTTCAATTAAAACATCATTAAACTGACAAAAAATAGCCTATTAGATAAAAAATGCTATTAGATATAAGCAAAGTTTTGACAAATTCGATTGAGCAGCTTCACCAAAGTCCAACAAGAAAGCTGATTTGTTCCGAACTACTTTATCACAAATCATGATAGATCACTTATACCCAGGCCATTTCGCCTAATCATATTCATCCCACTTGGTGGCCCAATCTCAGTGTGAAGGCTAGGAATTTAAACTGCAGGAATAGTGGCGGGAGAGCATAGGAGACAGCTAAACTACAGACAATTTTGCGCTGTGTACACAACTGTGTAGTGCACCACTATGATAGTAGCAGCAGAACCCAACAACAGCAGTATGATAGCAAGGCCCAGTGGTATGCATATCCTTGTAAAAATGTAACATGTACTTATCAGTAGGCTAAGAACCCCCTTTGTAGAAATGGCAGTAGAGGCAGCAGGCAGGTGGCAGAATCAAAATTTTGGCAGCAGCAGCACATGGCCAGAAGTAACGGCTCATTTTACAAAATATTAGTGTGGCAGCACATTAAAGTATGATCATTATTGGCAGAATGATCTATTCTGTTGCATCAGGCATCTGGAAATCCTGGTTTGATCCACACCTGGTTCATCTTCATGAAGGTTAGCATTTTTGGAGGAAAGGTAAGTTTTCATAGGTATAACTTTGCCCCCACCGCACTAAACTCCTGCTCTGATGCCATACTACTGGCCAGGCATGTAAATTGCAAAATTGCTGGTGCTGGTGCTGCTACTGCCCCGCCCCAACCAGTCATGGCAGTGGAGCGTGAGTGCAGAGGGTCCCTCTAGTCAGACCTTGCAGAGGACGGGCAACGGCACTCGTATGTGACCAACTATACAGCATGTCTCTATAATAGTACAAACCCATTTTTGACAAGTAGTGAGGGTCTAACAATTTGGACAGCCAGTAGTCATGCCTGTGACAAATCCTAACAATGTGGCTGTCACTACACATACAAGTAAGCATGCATCTGGCCATTTGCATAAGGGACTTCATCTACTGCCTTCATCTACACTACATACTGCTACGGTCTGTTGGGGTCATCTGCGTCGTCTTTGTCATCGCCCTTATGCTCCTCATGCTTCTCCTACTCTTCCTGCTTTTCTTCTGTTGCTTGGGCAGATAAACTACAAAGTTGTGTATACAATTCCTGGACATTTATTTTCTCCTCCTCCTGTGTCAGTTCATTCACATCAGGGCTCAGGTGGTCATGAGATGTAGGAACCATATCTTCTGTCCCCTCACCAATCACATTTTTCAGCATCCCCTCCAGAATGTGAAAGAATGGAATGACAATTTTTATCACTGTAGTTCTGCTGCACGTGGCAAATTGCACGTGTACCGCAGGTCTGCTGCTGACTAATGTGGAAGTTCCACCAGTGAGTAAAAGTGTCAATCTGCAGCATTAGGCAATCGTTGACTGCCTTTCTCTGCTCGTTCAGGTGGTCTAACATATGGAGCATGGAATTCCAATGGGTGGAAAAGTCGCATATCAGGTGATGTTGTAGAAGAGCATTTTGCCTTTGCAGTTCAAGGAGCTCATCTTTTTCATGGCAAGAATAGCTACATGCACAGTTTGCAGTTCAGTGCTAGACTTGAGTAACCAGTTGATAATCAGATTGAAGACATCTGCCGTGCAGGGCGCATGGATCAGCCCTTCCTGACGCAGTGCAGGCAAAATGTCCCATTATTAGTAACCATGGTTCCTATCTCCAGTTGGTGAGGAGACAGCCAGTGTTTTATTTCTTTATTGTAGAAGCCGAGTAGTTCCTCCCTGGTGTGACTCAGTTCGGCCAGGTTGACGAGGTGCAGCAAAGCATGACGCCTAGCTTTATATAGGTGATATGCTGGTGGACCATTGTGAACTGTGCCTAGAGGGTAAGGTTAGGACAATGTAGAGGATTAGAAGGCAGAGAAAGACATTGGCACAAAAATCCCTGCATTACAATGCGGAGGTGGCACTGCCATCACATCGCCAAGTTGCTGGTGTGCTGAGTTGGAACCACATTTACCCAGTGGGCTGTGAACAACATATATTGTCCTTGACCATAGTTAAAACTACATACTTCAGCACTGGAGTAAATTCTGTCAGACACCGAGGCCCAAGGACTGACCCACCTTCTGCTCAACCTTAGTGTTGAGCGAACAGTTCGAGAATATTTCGGGTTCGTACCGAATTTTGGGGTGTTCGGGACATGGACCCGAACCCGAACATTTTTAAAAAGTTCGGGTTCGTTGTTCGGCGATTACTTCCCGCTTTCTGAAGGTCTGCACAGCAGCCAATCAGCTAGCGTTTTACTTCTTGCCCTAAGAGCCCATCACAGCCATGCCTACTAATGGCATGGCTGTGATTGGCCAAGTGCAGCATGTGACCCAGCCTCTATTTCAGCTGGAGTCACGTAGCGCCGCACGTCACACTGCTCTGATTAGTGTAGGGAGAGGACGCAGCTTCTGTGAGGGCGAGATTAGGCAGGAAAAAGTCAGCAAAAGCACCTAAAGAAGTGATTAATCTACAGCTGGGAATGATTGAACTTCTGCTAGTTACTTGCTCACTGGTTTTTAGGCTGCACAGAGCGTTTTTCTGTCACTTGTTTTCTGGGGTGATCGGCGGCCATTTTGTGACTTGTGGTGCACCAGAACAAGCTGCCACCAAGTCCATCAATCCTAGTTTTTTTTTTTTCGCTATATCCTACATCAGGGGCTTGGCTGTGCTAATTGTCACCCCTAGAAACTCAGGATAGCAATTTCTATATTTAATTAAGGGGTTAATTACAATTGCCCAAATACCAATCCCCTAAATCTGGTGTTCCAGCTTTGGCTAGCCAAGTATAATACTGTCTGCTGTCTGGCAAAGGATAGATTCTTTTCTGTGGTGAAATTCAATTGTCAAAATAGCAATCCCCTAAATCTGGTGTCCCAGCAATGGCTGGCAAACTATAATAGTGTCCGCAAAAACATATATTTTGTTCTGGGGTGAAATTCAATTGCCAAAATAGCAATACCATAAATCTGGTGTCACAGCTGTGGCTGGCAAACTATAATAGTGTCCGCAAAAACATATATTTTGTTCTGGGGTGAAATTCAATTGCCAAAATAGCAATTACATAAATCAGTGGTTTCAGCTGTGGCTGGCCAAGTTTCATAGTGTCCTGCAAATTATATATTTTGTTTTGGGGTGAAATTCAATTGCCAAAATAGCAATACCATAAATCAGTGGTTTCAGCTGTGGCTGGCCAAGTTTCATAGTGTCCGCAAAAACATATATTTTGTTCTGGGGTGAAATTCAATTGCAAAAATAGCAATACCATAAATCAGAGGTTTTAGCTGTGTCTGGCCAAGTTTTATAGTGTCCTGCAAATTATATATTTTGTTCTGGAGTGAAATTCAATTGACAAAATAGCAATACCATAAATCAGTGGTTTCAGCTGTGGCTGGCCAAGTTTCATAGTGTCCTGCAAATTATATATTTTGTTTTGGGGTGAAATTCAATTGCCAAAATAGCAATACCATAAATCAGTGGTTTCAGCTGTGGCTGGCCAAGTTTCATAGTGTCCGCAAAAACATATATTTTGTTCTGGGGTGAAATTCAATTGCAAAAATAGCAATACCATAAATCAGAGGTTTTAGCTGTGTCTGGCCAAGTTTTATAGTGTCCTGCAAATTATATATTTTGTTCTGGAGTGAAATTCAATTGACAAAATAGCAATACCATAAATCAGTGCTTTCAGCTGTGGCTGGCCAAGTTTCATAGTGTCCGCAAAAACATATATTTTGCTCTGGGGTGAAATTCAATTGCCAAAATAGCAATACCATAAATCAGTGGTTTCAGCTGTGGCTGGCCAAGTTTCATAGTGTCCTGCAAATTATAAATTTGGTTATGGGGTGAAATTCAATTGCCAAAATAACAATACCATAAATCAGTGGTTTCAGCTGTGGCTGGCCAAGTTTCATAGTGTCCGCAAAAACATATATTTTGTTCTGGGGTGAAATTCAATTGCCAAAATAGCAATACCATAAATCAGTGGTTTCAGCTGTGTCTGGCCAAGTTTTATAGTGTCCTGCAAATTATATATTTTGTTCTGGGGTAAAATTCAATTGCCAAAATAGCAATACCATAAATCTGTGGTTTCAGCTGTGGCTGGCCAAGTTTCATAGTGTTCGCAAAAACATATATTTTGTTCTGGGGTGAAATTCAACTGCCAAAATAGCAATCCCCTAAATCTGGTGTCCCAGCAATGGCTGGCAAACTATAATAGTGTCCGCCAAAACATATATTTTGTTCTGGGGTGTAATTCAATTGCCAAAATAGCAATACCATAAATCAGTAGTTTCAGCTGTGTCTGGCCAAGTTTCATAGTGTCCTGCAACTTATATATTTTGTTCTGGGGTGAAATTCAATTGACAAAATAGCAATACCATAAATCAGTGGTTTCAGCTGTGGCTGGCCAAGTTTCATAGTGTCCTGCAAATTATATATTTTGTTCTGGGGTGAAATTCAATTGCCAAAATAGCAATCCCCTAAATCTGGTGTCCCAGCACTGGCTGGCAAACAATAATAGTGTCCGCAAAAACATATATTTTGTTCTGGGGTGAAATTCAATAGTTAAAATAGCAATACCATAAATCAGTGGTTTCAGCTGTGGCTGGCCAAGTTTCATAGTGTCCTGCAGATTATATATTTTGTTCTGGGGTGAAATTCAATTGCCAAAAAAGCAATACCATAAATCAGTGGTTTCAGCTCTGGCTGGCCAAGTTTCATAGTGTACACAAAAACATATATTTTGTTCTGGGGTGAAATTCAATTGCAAAAATAGCAATACCATAAATCAGAGGTTTTAGCTGAGTCTGGCCAAGTTTTATAGTGTCCTGCAAATTATATATTTTGTTCTGGGGTGAAATTCAATTGACAAAATAGCAATACCATAAATCAGTGGTTTCAGCTGTGGCTGGCCACGTTTCCTAGTGTCCGCAAAAACATATATTTTGTTCTGGGGTGAAATTCAATAGCCAAAATAGCAATACCATAAATCAGTGGTTTCAGCTGTGGCTGGCCAAGTTTCATAGTGTCCTGTAAATTATATATTTTGTTCTGGGGTGAAATTCAATTGCCAAAATAGCTATACCATAAATCAGTGGTTTCAGCTGTGGCTGGCCAAGTTTCATAGTGTCCGCAAAAACATATATTTTGTTCTGGGGTGAAATTCAACTGCCAAAATAGCAATCCCCTAAATCTGGTGTCCCAGCACTGGCTGGCAAACTATAATAGTGTCCGCAAAAACATATATTTTGTTCTGGGGTGAAATTCAATTGCCAAAATAGCAATACCATAAATCAGATGGTTTCAGCTGTGTCTGGCCAAGTTTCATAGTGTCCTGCAAATTATATATTTTGTTCTGGGGTGAAATTCAATTGCCAAAATAGCAATACCATAAATCAGTGGTTTCAGCTGTTGGCTGGCCAAGTTTCATAGTGTCCTGCAAACTTATATATTTTGTTCTGGGGTGAAATTCAATTGCCAAAATAGCAATACCATAAATCAGTGGTTTCAGCTGTGGCTGGCCAAGTTTCATAGTGTCCTGCAAATTATATATTTTGTTCTGGGGTGAAATTCAATTGACAAAATAGCAATACCATAATTCAGTGGTCTCAGCTATGGCTGGCCAAGTTTCATAGTGTCCTGCAAATTATATATTTTGTTCTGGGGTGAAATTCAATTGCCAAAATAGCAATACCATAAATCAGTGGTTTCAGCTGTGGCTGGCCAAGTTTCATAGTGTCCGCAAAAACATATATTTTGTTCTGGGGTGAAATTCAACTGCCAAAATAGCAATCCCCTAAATCTGGTGTCCCAGCACTGGCTGGAAAACTATAATAGTGTCCGCCAAAACATATATTTTGTTCTGGGGTGAAATTCAATTGCCAAAATAGAAATACCTAAATCTGTGGTTTCAGCTGTGTCTGGCCAAGTTTCATAGTGTCCTGCAAATTATATATTTTGTTCTTGGGGGAAATTTAATTGCCAAAATAGCAATACCCTGAATCTGGTGTTCCAGCTGTTTCAGGCCTAGTTTAAATCTGTCCGTGACAGGATATATTTTGTTCTGGGGTGAAATTCATTTGCCAAAATAGCAATTCCCTGAATCTGGTGTTCCAGCTGTTGCAGGCCTAGTTTAACCTCTTAAGGACACAGGGCGTACAGGTACGCCCTAATGTCCGAGTCCTTAAGGACACAGGGCGTACATGTACGCCCTGTGTTTAAACTGCTACTGTGCCCGATCTGGGCTCGGTAGCAATATGGTTCCTGCTGATGTAGATCAGCAGGAACCATGTTCTAATGCCGAGGGGGGTCATGTGACCCCCCCCGTATCGGCGATCGCTGCAAACCGCAGGTCAATTCAGACCTGCGGTTTGCAGCGGTTTTAGCTATCTCTGATCCCCGCGGTCTGTGACCGCGGGGATCAGAGAGTTAATTGCGGCAAAGATATTTATTTTAACCCCCTGCAGCCCCCAATCTTGTTATGGCGGCGGGGGGTGGTTGCGGAGGCGGGAGGCGGTGCGGGAGGCGGGCGGTACGGCAGGCGGGATCGCAATAGCGATCCCCGCCCGCCTCCCTTGTAATAATTCCCTGGTGTCTAGTGGTTCTATCAGAGTGCCAGCACATTGCTGGCACTCTGATAGAAAACGGCTGGCATCTGTGCTGCAGATGCCAGCCGTTTAACCTCTTCCTTACCGCGGTCCGGACGGACCGCGGTATGGAAGGTGTTAACAGGGAGGGAGCTCCCTCTCTCCCATCGGGGGCTGCTGTGCCTATGCCACCCCCGCCAGGATGAGATCGCAGAGGAGGGAGCTCCTCTCCTCCCTATCCATCACCCACTGCTCTCTAATGGCAGTGGGTGATGGTTACCATGGCAGCAGGACGCTTTCAGAAGCGTCCTGCTTGCCATGGTATAGTAACTTCTGGTCAGACTTCTGCTAAAGGCAGAAGTCTGACCAGACTGTAAAAGTAAAAATACAGTGCAGTACACTATATAGTGTACTGTACTGTATTATATAGACACCAGATCCACTGGATCTACAAGAACCAAGTGGGTCTGGGTCCAAAAAATGTAAAAAGTGAAAAAGTGAAAAAAGTAAAACACAAATCACTGAATAAAAAGTAAAAAAAATAAAATACACTACACATATTAGGTATCGCCGCGTCCGTAAAAAACCGCTATATAAAAATATCACATGACTGAACCCCTCACGTGAACGCCATAAAAACAAAAAAACAAAAATGGTGTAAATAAGCCATTTTTTGGCACCTTACATCACTAAAAGTGTAATACAAAGCGATCAAAGAGGCGTATGCCTCCCAAAATAGTACCAATCTAACCGCCATCTCATCCCGCAAAAAATGAGTCCCTTCATAAAACAATTGCCCAAAAAATAAAAAAACTATGCCTCTCAGACTAAAACATGATTTTTTTTGTTTCAAAAATGCTTTTTAGTGTTAAATGTAAACATTTTTTAAAAAAGTAGACATATTGGGTATCTCCACGTCCGTAAGAATCTGCTCTATAAAAATATCACAAATATCACCCCTCAAGTAAACACTGTAAAAAAAAAAAAAAAAAACTTTGTCAAAAAGCCATTTTTTTGTCACCTTACATCACAAAAATTGTAATAGCAAGCGATCAAAAAGTCATATGACCCCCCAAATAGTGCCAATCTAACCGCCACCTCATCCCGCAAAAATTATACCCAACCTGAGACAATCGCCTAAAAACTGAAAAAATATGGTTCTCAGACTATGGAGACACTAAAACATGTTTTTTTTTTGTTTCAAAAAGGATATTATTGTGTAAAACCAAAATAAATAAAAAAAAGTATACATATTGGGTATCGTCACGTTCGTAACGACCTGCTCTATAAAAATATAACATGACCTAACCCCTCAGGTGAACGCTGTAAACATTAAAAATAAAAACGTTGTAAAAAAAGTAATTTTTTTGTCACCTTACATCACAAAAAGTGTAATAGCAAGTGATCAAAAAGTCATATGCACTCCAAGATAGTACCATTCAAACCGCCATCTCATCCCGCAAAAAATGAGCCCCTACATAGGACAATCGCAAAAAAAAAAAAAAAACTATGGCTTTCAGAATGTGGAGACACTAAAAATCATTTTTTCAAAAATGCTTTATTATGTAAAACTGAAACAAAAACCCCAAAAAGTAGTCATATTTGGTATTGTCGCGTCAGTAACAACCTGCTCTATAGAAATAGCACACAATCTAACCTGTCAGTTCAACGATGTAAATAACAAAAAATACAAAACTGTCCCAAAACAGCTATTCTTTTTGCAAATTATCCATTTTAATCCATTTTTCCAGTAACAAAGCAAGGGTTAACAGCCAAACAAAACTCAATATTTATTGCCCCGATTCTGTAGTTTGTAGAAACACCCCATATGTGGTTGTAAACTGCTGTATGGCCAAACGGCAGGGCACAGAAGGAAGGGAACGCCATATGATTTTTGGAAGGCGGATTTTGCTGGACTGTTTTTTTTTAGACTATGTCCCATTTGAAGCCCCCCTGATGCACCCCTACAGTAGAAACTCCATAAAAGTGACCCCATTTTGGAAACTACGGGATAAGGTGTCAGTTTTGTTGGTACTATTTTAGGGTAAATATGATTTTTGGTTGCTCTATATTACACTTTTTTTGAGGCAAGATAACAAAAAATTGAAATTCAGAAATTTCATCTCCATTTGCCAATAACTCTTGTGGAACACCTAAAGGGTTAACAAAGTTTGTAAAACTGGTTTTGAATACCTTGAGGGGTGCAGTTTCTTAGATGGAGTCACTTTTATGGAGTTTCTATTCTAGGGGTGCATCAGAGGAGCTTCAAATGGGACATGGTGTCAAAAATCCAGTCCAGCAAAATCCGCCTTCCAAAACCCATATGGCGTTCCTTTCCTTCTGCGCCCTGCCGTTTGGACATACAGTATTTTAGGACCACATATGGGGTGTTTCTGCAAACTACAGAATCGGGGCAATAAATATTGAGTTTTGTTTGGCTGTTAACCCTTGCTTTGTTACTGGAAAAAATGGATTAAAATGGAAAATTTTCCAAAAAATCGAAATTCAGAAATTTTATCTTTATTTGCCATTAACTCTTGTGGAAAACCTAAAGGGTTAATGACGTTTGTAAAATCAGTTTTGAATACCTTGAGTAGTGTAGTTTCTAGAATGGGGTCATTTTTGGGTGGTTTCTATTATGTAAGCCTCGCAAAGTGACTTCAGACCTGAACTGGTCCCTAAAAAGTGGGTTTTTGAAAATTTCTGAAAAATGTCAAGATTTGCTTCTAAACTTCTAAGCCTTGTAATGTCCCCAAAAAATGAAATGGCATTCCCAAAATGATCGATACATGAAGTAGACATATGGGGAATGTAAATCAATAACTTTTTTTGGCAGTATTACTATGTATTCTAGAAGTAGAGAAATTGAAACTTGGAAAATTGCAAATTTTTTAAAATTTTTGGTAAATTTGGTATTTTTTTATAAATAAAAATGAAATTTTTCGACTTTATTTTTGCCACTGTCCTTAAATACAATATGTGACGAAAAAACAATCTCAGAATGGCTTGGATAAGTAAAAGCGTTTTAAAGTTATCACCACATAAAGTGACACTAGTCAGATTTTGAAAAAATGGCCTGGTCCTTAAGGTGAAATAGGGCCGTGTCCTTAAGGGGTTAAATCTGTCCGTAACAGGGTATATTTTGTTCTGTGGTGAAATTCAATTGCCAAAATAGCAATACCCTGAATCTGGTGTTCCAGCTGTTGCAGGCCAAGTGTAAATCTGTCCATAAAACGATAACTTTCACACAGGGCCTAAATACTAGCCCTAAAAGAGATATTCCCCTAAATCAGTGGTTACTGCTGTGCCTGGATTAGTGTAATCAGGGCCGGCGCATCCTATAAGCGGACTAGGCCGCCGCGTAGAGCGCCCCTTGGCAAGGGGCGCTGCTAGGAGCGCCGGCCCTGCCTCATGCTGCAGCCGCCCGGGCGCTCTGAATTGAGCCTCAGGCGGCTGCAGCACTGCCCGGGCTGGCGCGTCCATGAGGACGCACCGCCCGGGCTCAGCATGAAGAGAGGAGCTGACAGGAGGGAAGCGCTCAGCGCTCCCTCCTGTCAGTCCATTGTAGCGCGGCCGAGCTCTTTATGGCCGCGGGTACAGGAGCATGTGTCTCCTGTACCCGGCCGGACTGACATGAAGTGCGCACACAGTGTGCACTTCCTGTCAGTCCGTCAGGGTACAGGAATCTAAAGCTCCTGTACCCGTGGACCATAAAGCGCCGGCCACGCTACATTACAGGCGGGGTAGGGAGGGGGAGAATGACAAGAGGGGGAAGGAAGAATGACAAGAGGGGGGAAGAATGACAAGAGGGGGGAAGGAAGAATGACAAGGGGGGAGAAGAATGACAAGAGGGGAGGAAGAATGACAAGGGGGGGAGAATGACAAGAGGAGGGAAGGAAGAATGACAAGAGGGGGAGGAAGAATGACAAGAGGGGGAGAAGAATGACAAGAGGGGAGGAAGAATGACAAGGGGGGAATGACAAGAGGGGGGAAGGAAGAATGACAAGAGGGGGAGGAAGAATGACAAGGGGGGGGGGGAAATGACAAAGGAGGAGGGGTGAAGAATGACGGGGGGGGAGAATGACAAAGAAGGAGGGGTGAAGAATGACGGGGGGGAGAATGACGGGGGGGGGAATGACAAAGAAGGAGGGGTGAAGAATGACGGGGGGGGGGAGAATGACAAAGAAGGAGGGGTGAAGAATGACGGGGGGGGGGGAGAATGACAAAGGAGGGGGGGTAAAGAATGATAAGGGGGGGGGGGCGGCAAACTTTTCTTTTGCCTAGGGCGGCAAAAATCCTTGCACCGGCCCTGAGTGTAATACACTACATAAATAAATAGGCAGATAGTGTTAGGTGCCTGTAAAAAAAAAGGCCTGAATTTGAAATCAATACATTGGGCCAAATATTTTTTTTTCTTATTGTGGTGCTTGGTGAACGGTAACAATGAGGAAAACATCTAGTACGGGACGCGGACGCGGTCGTGGTGGTGTTAGTGGACCCTCTGGTGCTGGAAGAGGATGTGGCCATTCTGCCACAGCAACACGTCCTAGTGAACCAACTACCTCAGGTTCCAGTACCCGCCAGAATTTACAGCGCTATTTGGTGGGGCCCAATGCCGTTCTAAGGATGGTAAGGCCTGAGCAGGTACAGCGCTAGACAATTCGGTGGCCGACAGTGGATCCAGCACATTCACAACATTTTCTCCCACCCAGTCTTCTGAAGAAAGCGCACAGGTGGCGCCTGATAACCAAGCCCATCAGTCTGTCACATCACCCCATGCATATCAGGGAAACTGTCTGAGCCTCAAGTTATGCAGCAGTCTCTTATGCTGTTTGGAGACTCTGCTGGCAGGGTTTCCCAAGGGAATCCACCTAGCCCTTCCCTAGTGGTGGAAGACATAGAATGCACTGATGCACAACCACTGATGTTTCCTCACCCCATGATGATAAGGACATCCCCTCATCACCAGGCTCCCACATGCGATTGGCTATATCATCATCTATAAATGTTTGGTTATCACATGTGTTACCCTTACTTGTCTCTTCTGCACGTCCATGACCTCTCAAAACATGTGCTCCTACCCGACTGTCATCATTGGTAGTTGCATGCCTAATGAAGTCCACAGTGGACCTCTCCTCCAAGTCTGGGATGACCTGTAACTGCTGACTGTCCTCACAAAGATCATCCTCGCTGAAAAGCAGAGCAGAGCCAGCTGCTATAAATACTTGGCTAGCAGAAGGAGCAAGAGGCAGGTTTATGTCAGGTGAGGGCCAACTAAGCATTCCCCAGGAACTTACTAACCAACTACCGATTCCTGACCTTGTCTATCTGTTGTCACTTGAGATGATGTTGAAGAGCAGGTTAATCATTCCAGTACAGCTGGATTTTTGGTCAAAACACAACCTCTGGATGACCGTGACAGCTCTGGCCTTTTGCTGCAACTGCCACCCCCCCCCTTCTTCTTGTGCCGGCTAGAGCAACATTTTTGCCATTGCCCATTCATTTGGAGGGCCCAGGCAACTGTCGGTTGGCAATAGTGTACAGTAACTGTTTCACTAAAATAACCCATTAACTCGGAATGTTGGTGCACACGGTGATATATTACACCAGCCTTTAATACTGAGGCAAAGTAACTGTATCACTAAGATAACAGATTAACGGCTCATTCAGAAGACCATATGAATGGGTCTGCATCTGTTTTGCAATTTTGCAGAACGGGTGGGGACCCATTCATTTCAATGGGGACGCAAAAGATGCGGACAGCACACCATGTGTTGTCCGCATCCATAGTTCCCGCAAAAAAAAAAAGAGCATGTCCTATTCTTGTCTGCAATTGTGGACAATAGGCATTTCTATCATAGTGCCGGCCATGTGCAGTCTGAGAAATGCACGCAAGCCGGTATCTATGTTTTGCGGATCTGCAATTTGCAGACCGCGAAACACTATGGCCATCTGAATGAGCTCTAACTCTGAATGTTGGTGCTCTAGAACGTGATGCACACAGGACAATGGTGGAAACTGCGTGGGATGAGGATTTTATAGGGCTGTGACATCACAGGGGATTGCTACCTGAGGATTGGCTGGCTACACAGCATTATGGGTGATCTTGTGTTCCTTCATTGCCAGTAGAGTTGAACGAACACCTGGAAGTTTTGGGTTCACCAGGTTGGGCCGAACTTCATCCCAAAGTTATAGTTCGGGACCCAAACTTGACATGAACTTGACCTCGAACCCAAACCCCATTGAAGTCACTGGGGACCTGAACTTTGGGGCACTAAAATGGCTCTAAAAGAGTCATGAAAAGGGCTAGAGGGCTGCAAAAGGAAGCACAATGTGGGTAAGAGAATGACAAGTGCCCTGCAAACAAATGTGGATAGGGAAAGGACTTAAAAACAAGTTTTAGGTGGACGTGTGCGGTGTAGGTGGAAGCGGCGGTAGAGGAGGAGGAGGTAGCCAACACTTATTTATTTATTTTTATTTAATTTGGGTAGACCACAAAACATTGTGGAATATATAAAAAAAAAAAAAGAGAAAGTGCGCAGGAGTATGGGTGTGTGAGTCCGAAACACATGTCTATTCTGCACAAGGCACGGACAAGTCCTGTGGGATCCATGCCTGGTTCATTTTAATGAACGTGAGCTTGTCCACATTGGCTGTGGACAGACGGCTGCGCTTGGCTTTGATAACGCCCCCTGCCATGCTAAATACACCTTCAGACAATACAATGGCTGCAGGGCAGGCCAGCACCTCCAAGGGGTAAAGGGGAAGCTCAGGCCATGTGTCCAATTTGGAGACCCAGAAGTAGAATGGGGCAGACCCATCAGTCAGTACATGTAGGCATGTGCACACATACTGCTCCACCATATTGCTAAGACGTTGCATATCAGCTGGTGGTGTAGGTTGTTGTGGCGTGGTGAAAAAGCTTTTCCACATTTCGGCCATGCTAACCATGCCTTTTGAGGTGCTGGAAGTGCCCCGGCTACATTGGTGACCTCTTCCTCCTCCTCTGCCTTAGCCTTGTGCTTCCACTGAGGCCACAATGTCAGGTGGAAATGCCGGCGGTCGTTGCGCAGGCACTGCAGCAAGTAGTCGCTTATGTGTGCCAGGTCTGCCCAGAGATAAGGACAAGCTGTCCTCTGTGGGAGGCGTATCGTCTGTGTCCTCGGTATCCCCCCAGCCACGCTGCAGTGATGGCCCTGAGCTGCTTTGGGTGCCACCCTGCTGTGAACACGGTTCTTCCTTATCCTCCAGAACTGTGCCCTTGCTGGAAAATTGTGTACCTGGCCTATGTTGGTGCAGGAACCCATCCTCTGAGCGACTTGTGAAAGAATGGCCTGATAACTGTGGAAATGATAGCTCCTCCTCCTGTGCCACATCCTTTTCCATTATCGCCGAAGCTTTTTTTCAAGGAGACAAAGAAGTGGGATGAGAACGTCATCATCGGCACTGGCCATGTTGGTGCAGTAGTCAAACAGCGCAACAAGGCACACAGGTCTTGCATGAAGGCCGACTCAGTGGCGGGGAAATGGTGCTGTTCCGCAGAGCGACTCATCAAGTCTCTCCAGCATGTGCAAGGTGGAGTTCCACCTTGTGGACACGTCGCATATGAGGCTGTGAGCTGGAAGACCGAAGTTACACTGCAGCACAGACAGGCGAGCAGCAGCAGGGTGAGAATGCCGAAAGAATGCACAGATGGCCCGCACTTTCTGCAGCAGCTCTGACATATCAGGATAATTTTTCAGGAAATTCTGCACCACCAAATTCAGCACATGCGCTAGGCAAGGGATGTGCTTTAAAGAGGCTAGGCCCAGAGCTGCTACGCGATTTCGCCCATTATCGCACACCACCAGGCCAGTCTTGAGGCTCAGTTGCACCAACCACTTATCGGTCTGTTGTTCCATGCCCGTCCACAGCTCTTGCGCGGTGTGGAGTTTGTCCGATCCATTTTCTCTCCATGATCTACGGACCCTGCCTCCTATAACCTAGAGAAGTATGTAGTAAACTCCCCTAGGATAGTCTCAGGGTTATGTAGAACAGTCCCCGTGCCAGACTTAATACTGTTAATTTTATTACTCCCTCTTTGATTTTTTTATTAATGTAGACAGTAATCTACTTGGTTTCCCAGATTCACTAAAGTTCCTCCGGCCTAGAAAAAAGATTTTATTTTGGGCTTTTTTATATAAATGTTTAGTGTTGAGCGAACAGTTCGAGAATAGTTTGGGTTCGTACCGAACTTTGGGGTGTCCGTGACACGGACCCGAACCCGGACATTTTCAAAAAAGTTCGGGTTCGAGTTCGGAGTTCGGCATGTTCTCTCGGCGCATTTTGAAAGTACTATATAGCAGAATAGTACAGGCTTAAAGCTGAAATCGCATTGCGATTACAATTCTGAGCTACCGATCACCATGGGAACGCCTCCTCCAGTAGAATGTACTGTCGGATCTGAGAATTAAGTTGAAATCGCAATGCGATTATTAGAACTCAAATAAATCACATCACACTACACGTTCTAATTGCATTCGATTTTAACTTTACTGTTTGGTTTTGTATCGCGATAATACAAAATTTGAATAATCGTGTGCGTGCTGTTCTAGCACGCAGTGCTAGTTCGTATCTCACTATTAAGTTCTAATCGCATTCGATGTTAACTTATGCTTTTTTTTTTTGCCAGGCATCAAATAGAATGCGATGCCTGTCAAAAAGCATAAGTTAAAATCGAATGCGATTAGAACTTAAGAGTGGGATACGAATAGCACTAGTGTTGTGTTGTTGAGCGCACATTTCGAGAATAGTTCCGGTCCATACAGAATTTTGGGGTGTTCGTGACACGACCCGAACCCGAACATTTTCATAAAAATTCGGGTTCGGTTTTGTAGTTCGTCATTTTTGTGGCGCATTTTGAAAGGCTGCAAAGCAGCCAATCAACATGCATCATACTACTTGCCCTAAGATGCCATCGCAGCCATGCCTACTATTGGCAAGGCTGTGATTGGCCAAGTGCAGCATGTGACTCAGCCTCTTTATAAGCTTGTGCGCACGTCGGGACGTGCTCACTCCCGATGTGAATAGAACAGGGATAGATGCAGCTGCTGTGAGGGCGAGATAGGCAGGGAATAATCGAGGAAAAAACCTGAGAAGAAGTGAATGATCTAAACCTGTGCATCAGAACAACTCAGCTGAGCTGTTCACTGAAAGTTTATTTTTTTTACACTGGCCAGATCGATTTTTACCGGCACATGTAACTGGGCTGACCGGGCGGTGGCCATTTTGGGACCTGTGGTGGGCCAGCTCAAGCTGCCACAGAGTCCAAAGAAAAGCTCCAAAGAATTGAAAAATCTACTCATGTGACACAGAACAACAGCGATTCAGCTGCTCAGTCAAAGTCAATTTTTTTCTGGCTGGGCAGACCATTTTCTGGCACATGTTACTGGGCTGATAGGCGGCGGCCATTTTGGGACTTGTGGTGCTACAGCAAAAGCTGCCACAGCGTCCATTAATCTCATGTAATAGTCGATTTTTTCATAGATATACTGCATCAGGGGTTTGGCTGTGCTTGTGTCACCCCTACCAACTGCCAATATATTTAATATATCAGTGGTGAAACTGAAAGTAACCCACTTGGATAGCAAATCCCATGAATGTGCTGTTCCAGCTAGGCTAGCCAGTGTCACTACAGCCAGGTCCAATACTGTCAGACAGAAATTAAATTTTTTATTTTTTTTGCCAGAAATATAAATTAAAAAAATCTTTCCCTGTAACAAACATAATTCTGGTGTTAGACCAGAAGAAGCACTCCTTCAGTAAATAATACTGTAAAAAGGTTTAGGCAATAATTCTCCCAGTGTGGGCAATTTATGTACCAAAACGAGCATTTTAAAAATTCCGGTGTTCTGAAATACCAGCAGTCCTCTTGTAATTAATACCAGAAAAAGGCATTATAGTGTCCAGTGTTGTCATTTTGGTTCCAAAAGGCCAATTTAATCAATCTGGTGTTGGTGACACCCGAAATAGTACGCCGCACGTTGTTACTCCTGTAAAAGGAAATAGTTCTCCCACTGTGGGAATTCATTTAACATAAGTAGCATTTAAAAAATTCTGGTGTCCAATTTGCAGCAGTCCTCTTGTAATTAATACCAGAAAAAGGCATTATAGTGTCCAGTGTTGTCATTTTGGTTCCAAAAGGCCAATTTAATCAATCTGGTGTTGGTGACACCCGAAATAGTACGCCGCACGTTGTTACTCCTGTAAAAGGAAATAGTTCTCCCACTGTGGGAATTCATTTAACATAAGTAGCATTTAAAAAATTCTGGTGTCCAATTTGCAGCAGTCCTCTTGTAATTAATACCAGAAAAAGGCATTATAGTGTCCAGTGTTGTCATTTTGGTTCCAAAAGGCCAATTTAATCAATCTGGTGTTGGTGACACCCGAAATAGTACGCCGCACGTTGTTACTCCTGTAAAAGGAAATAGTTCTCCCACTGTGGGAATTCATTTAACATAAGTAGCATTTAAAAATTCTGGTGTCCAATTTGCAGCAGTCCTCTTGTAATTAATACCAGAAAAAGGCATTATAGTGTCCAGTGTTGTCATTTTGGTTCCAAAAGGCCAATTTAATCAATCTGGTGTTGGTGACACCCGAAATAGTACGCCGCACGTTGTTACTCCTGTAAAAGGAAATAGTTCTCCCACTGTGGGAATTCATTTAACATAAGTAGCATTTAAAAATTCTGGTGTCCAATTTGCAGCAGTCCTCTTGTAATTAATACCAGAAAAAGGCATTATAGTGTCCAGTGTTGTCATTTTGGTTCCAAAAGGCCAATTTAATCAATCTGGTGTTGGTGACACCCGAAATAGTACGCCGCACGTTGTTACTCCTGTAAAAGGAAATAGTTCTCCCACTGTGGGAATTCATTTAACATAAGTAGCATTTAAAAATTCTGGTGTCCAATTTGCAGCAGTCCTCTTGTAATTAATACCAGAAAAAGGCATTATAGTGTCCAGTGTTGTCATTTTGGTTCCAAAAGGCCAATTTAATCAATCTGGTGTTGGTGACACCCGAAATAGTACGCCGCACGTTGTTACTCCTGTAAAAGGAAATAGTTCTCCCACTGTGGGAATTCATTTAACATAAGTAGCATTTAAAAATTCTGGTGTCCAATTTGCAGCAGTCCTCTTGTAATTAATACCAGAAAAAGGCATTATAGTGTCCAGTGTTGTCATTTTGGTTCCAAAAGGCCAATTTAATCAATCTGGTGTTGGTGACACCCGAAATAGTAGGCCGCACGTTGTTACTCCTGTAAAAGGAAATACTTCTCCCACTGTGGGAATTCATTTAACATAAGTAGCATTTAAAAAATTCTGGTGTCCAATTTGCAGCAGTTTTCTTGTAATTAATACCGGAAAAAGGAATTACGGTATATCTTCCAGTGTGTGAATTTTGGGGCTAAAAATAATATATTTTATTGTGGTGCGAGTTGAATCGCAACAATGAGAAAACATTCTATTAAGGGACGAGGACGCGGTCGTGGTGGGGTCCGTGGAGTCTCTGTTGCTGGCAGAGGACGTGGCCGTTCGGCCTCAGGCGCACAAAGTAGTGAACCAACTCCCTCAAGTAGCCGGCAGAATTTACAGCGATATTTGGTGGGGCCCAATGCCGTTATGAGGATGGTAAGGCCTGAGCAGGTACAGGCATTAGTCGATTGGGTGGCCGACAGTGCTTCCAGCACGTTCACCACATTGTCTTCCGCCCAGTCTTCTGCGGAAAGCGCACAGGTGGCACCGGAAAACCAAGCCCATCAGTCTGTCACATCACCCCCATGCATATCAGGGAAACTGTCCGAGCCTCAAGTTATGCAGCAGTCTCTTCTTCTGTTTGAAGACTCTGCTGGCAGGGGTTCCCAGGGGCGTCCACCTAGCCCTTCCCTAGCGGTGGAAGACATACCATGCACTGACGCACAACCACTTATGTATCCAGATGATGAGGACATGGGAATACCACCACAGCAGAGTGACCGAGTGTCTGATGATGACGAAACACAGGTGCCCACTGCCGCGTCTTATTGCAGTGTGCAGACTGAACAGGAGGAGGTCAGGGAGGAAGACTGGGTGGAAGACGATGCAGAGGACGATGAGGTCTTAGACCCCACATGGACTGAAGGTCGTGCCGCTGACTTAAATAGTTCAGAGGAAGAGGCAGTGGTGAGACCGAGACAACAGCGAAGCCAAAGAGGGAGCAGGGGGCAAAAGCAGAACACCCGCCGTCCCGAGAGTTCGCCTGCTATTGGCCAGTGCCAACAGGGACCCAGCACCCCAAAGGCATCTTCAAGGAGTTCCCTGGCATGGCACTTCTTCAAACAATGTGCTGAGGACAAGACCAGAGTGGTTTGCACGCTGTGCCATCAGACCCTGAGGCGAGGCATTAACGTTCTTAACCTGAGCACCACCTGCATGATCAGGCATCTACATGCAAAGCATGAACTGCAGTGGAGTGCACACCTCAAAAAAATGAACCCGCTCAGGCTCCCCTGCTCCCTCTACCGCTGCTGCCTCGGCTTCCGCCTCGAGAGGAATGTTGCCACCTGCCGAGCAGCAAACAGAGGATGTGCCACCGACACCACCACCACCACCGCCACCGTCACCTTGCGTCTCCACTATTTCACACAGCAGCGTTCAGCTCTCCATCTCTCAAACCTTTGAGAGGAAGCGCAAATTCCCACCTAGTCACCCTCGAGCCCTTGGCCTGAATGCCAGCATTTCTAAACTACTGGCCTTTGAAATGCTGTCATTCCGGCTGGTGGACACAGACAGCTTCAAACAGCTGATGGCCATGGCTGTCCCCCAGTATGTGGTTCCCAGCCGCCACTACTTCTCCAAGACAGCCGTGCCTTCCCTGCACATGCAAGTGTCCGATAAAATCAAGTGTGCACTGCGCAACGCCATTTGTGCCAAGGTCCACCTAACCACAGATACGTGGACCAGTAAGCACGGCCAAGGACGCTATATCTCACTAACTGCACAC
This sequence comes from Bufotes viridis, assembly GCA_033119425.1. Taxonomy (NCBI): domain Eukaryota; kingdom Metazoa; phylum Chordata; class Amphibia; order Anura; family Bufonidae; genus Bufotes; species Bufotes viridis. The sequence continues at coordinate 415,636,214 of CM065589.1, read as the reverse complement.
TGGGTGAATGTAGTGGCGGCTGGGCCCCAGGCGGAGAGTTCCTTGGCGCACGTCCTTCCGCCACCTAGGATCGCAGGGCATCATTCTCTGCCTCCTGTAGCCTCCTCCTCCTACTCGGCTTTCTCCTCCTCCTCTGCTTCCACCAGCTCCTCCTGTCAGCCACACACCTTCACCACCAACTTCAGCACAGCCCGGGTAAACGTCAGCAGGCCATTCTGAAACTCTTATGTTTGGGGACAGGCCCCACACCGCGCAGGAGTTGTGGCGGGGTATTGAACAACAGACGGACGAGTGGTTGCTGCCGGTGGGCCTCAAGCCAGGCCTGGTGGTATGCGATAATGGGCGAAATCTCGTGGCAGCTCTGGGACTAGCCGGTTTGACGCACATCCCTTGCCTGGCGCATGTGCTGAATTTGGTGGTGCAGAGGTTCATTCACCACTACCCCAACATGTCAGAGCTGCTGCATAAAGTGCGGGCCGTCTGTGCGCGCTTCCGGCGTTCACATCCTGCCGCTGCTCGCCTGTCTGCGCTACAGCGGAACTTCAGCCTTCCCGCTCACCGCCTCATATGCGACGTGCCCACCCGGTGGAACTCCACCTTGCACATGCTGGAGAGACTGTGCGAGCAGCAGCAGGCCATAGTGGAGTTTCAGCTGCAGCACGCTCGCGTCAGTCATACTGCGGAACGGCACCACTTCACCACCAATGATTGGGCCTCCATGCGAGACCTGTGTGCCCTGCTGCACTGCTTTGAGTACTCCACCAAAATGGCCAGTGGCGATGACACTGTTATCAGCGTTACAATACCAATTCTATGTCTCCTAGAGAAAACGCTTAGGGCAATGATGGAAGAGGAGGTCCCCAGGTGGAGGAGGAGGAGGAGGAGGAGGGCTCGTTTCTAAGACTTTCAGGCCAGTCTGTTAGAAGTAGCTCAGAGGGAGGTTTTTTGAAGCAGCAGAGGGCAGGTTCACAAGTCGCCAGCCAAGGCACTCTAATGGAGGACGAGGAGGATGAGGAGGAGGTGGAGGAGGACGAGGATGAAGCAGGTTCACAGCAGGGTGGCAGCCCACACATCTCAGGCCCATCCCTAGTGCGTGGCTGGGGGGATACGGTGGACGATGACGATACGCCTCCCACAGAGGACAGCTTGTCCCCACCTCTGGGGAGCCTGGCACACATGAGCGATTACATGCTGCAGTGCCTGCGCAACGACAGCAGAGTTGCCCACATTTTAACGTGTGCTGACTACTGGGTGGCCACCCTGCTGGATCCCCGGTACAAAGACAATGTGCCCACTTTACTTCCTGCACTGGAGTGTGATAGGAAGATGCGCGAGTACAAGCGCACGCTGGTAGACGCGCTCCTGAGAGCATTCCCAACTGTCACAGGGGAACAGGTGGAAGGCCAAGGCCAAGGCCAAGGCAGAGGAGGAGCTAGAGGTCACCCACGCAGCAGTATCACGGCCAGCTCCTCTGAGGGCAGGGTTAGCATGGCAGAAATGTGGTCAAGTTTTGTCTCAACGCCACAGCTAACTGCCCCACCACCTGATACGGAACGTGTTAGCAGGAGGCAGCATTTCACTAACATGGTTGAACATTATGTCTGCACACCCCTCCACGTACTGACGGACGGTTCGGCCCCATTCAACTTCTGGGTTTCAAAATTGTCCACGTGGCCAGAGTTAGCATGTTATGCCTTGGAGGTGCTTTCCTGCCCGGCGGCCAGCGTTTTATCAGAACGCGTATTCAGCACGGCGGTGGGCGTCATTACTGACAAGCGCAGCCGCCTGTCCACAGCCAATGTGGACAAGCTGACGTTCATAAAGATGAACCAGGCATGGATCCCACAGGACCTGTCCCTCCCTTGTGCAGAGTATTCCTTAATAACTGCCTAAAACATGTCTTGTTGTACTACGGGCCACTTCTTTATTTAATACAAATTTTATGTAACCCACAGTTGAATGAAACTCTCCTCTGTCTGGGCGCCGGGGCCTAACTAGATGAAAGTGGCCTGTTAAACTATCGGGTGACATAAAGCCATAACCTCTGCCATGCTACCTCTGTCCTCTGTCTGGGTGCTGAGGCCTAAGTCAAATAAAGCGGTCTTCTGCTGTGCTGGGGGATAGGAAGCTAATCTCTGACCTCTCTCCTCTGTCTGGGTCCAAAGGCCTAAGTCACTGAAAGAGGCCTTCTCCTGTGGTGTGTGATATGATGCCTGAATTTGTGCTGTGGGACCTCTCTCCTCTTCCTGGGTGCAGGTGTCAAAGTATCTAAAAGTGTCCTTCTCTTGCGGTGGTTGATATGATGCCGGAATATGTGCTGTGGGGCCTCTCTCCTCTGTCTGGGTGAAGGGGTCAAAGTAACTAAATGGTGGCCTACTCCTGTGGTGGTTGATATGATGCCTGATTCTCTGCTGTGGGGCCTCTCTCCTCTGTCTGGGTGAAGGGGTCAAAGTAACAAAACGGTGGCCTACTCCTGTGGTGGTTGATATGATGCCTGATTCTCTGCTGTGGAACCTCTCTCCTCTGTCTGGGAGAAGGGGTCAAAGTAACTAAATGGTGGCCTACTCCTGTGGTGGTTTATATGATGCCTGAATATGTGCTGTGGGGCCTCTCTCCTTTGTCTGGGTGAAGGGGTCAAAGTAACAAAATGGTGGCCTACTCCTGTGGTGGTTGATATGATGCCTGATTCTCTGCTGTAGGGCCTCTCTCCTCTGTCTGGGTGAAGGGGTCAAAGTAACTAAATGGTGGCCTACTCCTGTGGTGGTTGATATGATGCCTGATTCTCTGCTGTGGAACCTCTCTCCTCTGTCTGGGTGAAGGGGTCAAAGTAACAAAATGGTGGCCTACTCCTGTGGTGGTTGATATGATGCCTGAATATGTGCTGTGGGGCCTCTCTCCTTTGTCTGGGTGAAGGGGTCAAAGTAACAAAATGGTGGCCTACTCCTGTGGTGGTTGATATGATGCCTGATTCTCTGCTGTAGGGCCTCTCTCCTCTGTCTGGGTGAAGGGGTCAAAGTAACTAAATGGTGGCCTACTCCTGTGGTGGTTGATATGATGCCTGAATATCTGCTGTGGGGCCTCTCTCCTCTGTCTGGGTGAAGGGGTCAAAGTAACTAAATGGTGGCCTACTCCTGTGGTGGTTGATATGATGCCTGATTCTCTGCTGTGGAACCTCTCTCCTCTGTCTGGGTGAAGGGTCAAAGTAACTAAATGGTGGCCTACTCCTGTGGTGGTTGATATGATGCCTGATTCTCTGCTGTGGAACCTCTCTCCTCTGTCTGGGTGAAGGGGTCAAAGTAACAAAATGGTGGCCTACTCCTGTGGTGGTTGATATGATGCCTGATTCTCTGCTGTGGAACCTCTCTCCTCTGTCTGGGTGAAGGGGTCAAAGTAACTAAATGGTGGCCTACTCCTGTGGTGGTTGATATGATGCCTGATTCTCTGCTGTGGGACCTCTCTCCTCTGTCTGGGTGAAGGGGTCAAAGTAACTAAATGGTGGCCTACTCCTGTGGTGGTTGATATGATGCCTGAATATGTGCTGTGGGGCCTCTCTCCTTTGTCTGGGGAAGGGGTCAAAGTAACAAAATGGTGGCCTACTCCTGTGGTGGTTGATATGATGCCTGATTCTCTGCTGTAGGGCCTCTCTCCTCTGTCTGGGTGAAGGAGTCAAAGTAACTAAATGGTGGCCTACTCCTGTGGTGGTTGATATGATGCCTGATTCTCTGCTGTGGAACCTCTCTCCTCTGTCTGGGTGAAGGGGTCAAAGTAACTAAATGGTGGCCTACTCCTGTGGTGGTTGATATGATGCCTGAATATGTGCTGTGGGGCCTCTCTCCTTTGTCTGGGTGAAGGGGTCAAAGTAACTAAATGGTGGCCTACTCCTGTGGTGGTTGATATGATGCCTGATTCTCTGCTGTAGGGCCTCTCTCCTCTGTCTGGTGAAGGGGTCAAAGTTACTAAATGGTGGCCTACTCCTGTGGTGGTTGATATGATGCCTGATTCTCTGCTGTGGGACCTCTCTCCTCTGTCTGGGTGAAGGGGTCAAAGTAACTAAATGGTGGCCTACTCCTGTGGTGGTTGATATGATGCCTGATTCTCTGCTGTGGAACCTCTCTCCTCTGTCTGGGTGAAGGGGTCAAAGTAACTAAATGGTGGCCTACTCCTGTGGTGGTTGATATGATGCCTGATTCTCTGCTGTGGAACCTCTCTCCTCTGTCTGGGTGAAGGGGTCAAAGTAACTAAATGGTGGCCTACTCCTGTGGTGGTTGATATGATGCCTGATTCTCTGCTGTAGGGCCTCTCTCCTCTGTCTGGGTGAAGGGGTCAAAGTAACTAAATGGTGGCCTACTCCTGTGGTGGTTGATATGATGCCTGATTCTCTGCTGTGGGACCTCTCTCCTCTGTCTGGGTGAAGGGGTCAAAGTAACTAAATGGTGGCCTACTCCTGTGGTGGTTGATATGATGCCTGATTCTCTGCTGTGGAACCTCTCTCCTCTGTCTGGGTGAAGGGGTCAAAGTAACAAAATGGTGGCCTACTCCTGTGGTGGTTGATATGATGCCTGATTCTCTGCTGTAGGGCCTCTCTCCTCTGTCTGGGTGCAGGGGTCAAAGTAACTAAATGGTGGCCTACTCCTGTGGTGGTTGATATGATGCCTGATTCTCTGCTGTGGGACCTCTCTCCTCTGTCTGGGTGAAGGGGTCAAAGTAACTAAATGGTGGCCTACTCCTGTGGTGGTTGATATGATGCCTGATTCTCTGCTGTGGGACCTCTCTCCTTTGTCTGGGTGCTGGGGTCGAAATAATAGTAAGTGACCTTCTCCATTGGTGGGTGACTTGAAGCCTGATTCTGTGCTATGGGACCTCACTCCAATTAATATTGTTTAATTTTTATTTATTTTATGTTAACTCATCATTTCCCTATCTACATTTGTTTGCATGGAATTTACCTACATTTTGCTGCCTTTTGCAGCCCTCTAGCCCTTTCCGGGTGTGTTTTACAGCCTTACCAAAAACCTTACCAGATCTAGCACATAAACCAGTTGAACTTGAAACCCTTGAAAGATTACAGTAATGAAAAATAATTATTAATATGGGCAACACTATCTGTACCCTTTGTTTCCAATCAAACAAAACGCAATAAATTTGATTTAACATTATAGTTTTATAAAATAATCTTTAACAAAATAGAATTATTTTTTAACATAAATATATAAATAACCAAAAAAATTAGGGTAACTTTTTAAATTTTCTCTGCTCCTCCAGCAGATCATCGATGTCCTTAAGATGAGCCTCCTCCATGGCTCGCATTTGGTGGGAGAACTGCATCTTGAGCTGCCTCATCTTCCTGGTTTGCTGCTCCCTGAACTGCTGCATTTGCAGCTGGTGCTTCCTTCGCATTATTTTTATTTTTTTAACATGATGTTGTCAGCTGTAAAATAAATGAAATAAAATTTGGAAATGTACATTAAAATACAATCATTAATTGTTATATAAAGCTGAGATGATATTTTTTTCTTGAAAATCACTGGTTAGACCACACATGGAGTACTGTGTACAGTTCTGGGCTCCTGTGAACAAGACAGACATAGCAGAGCTGGAGAGGGTTCAGAGGAGGGCAACTAAAGTAATAACTGGAATGAGGGATCTACAGTACCGTAAAAGGTTATCAAAATTAGGGTTATTCACTTTAGAAAAAAGACGACTGAGGGGAGATCTAATAACTATGTATAAATATATCAGGGGTCAGTACAGAGATCTCTCCCATCATCTATTTATCCCCAGGACTGTGACTGTGACAAGGGGACATCCTCTGCGTCTTGAGGAAAGAAGGTTTGTACACAAACATAGAAAAGGATTCTTCACTGTAAGAGCAGTGAGACTATGGAACTCTCTGCCTGAGGAGGTGGTGATGGTGAGTACAATAAAGGAATTCAAGAGGGGACTGGATTTATTTCTGGAGTGTAATAATATTACAGGCTATAGCTACTAGAGAGGGTCGTTGATCCAGGGAGTTATTCTGATTGCCTGATTGGAGTCGGGAAGGAATTTTTTTCCCTTATGTGAGGAAAATTGGCTTCTGCCTCACAGGGGTTTTTGCCTTCCTCTGGATCAACTTGTAGGAAACAGGCCGAACTGGATGGACAAATGTCTTTTTCGGTCTTATTTATACTATGTTACTATGTTACTATGTAAATCTGTTATATATTGGTTTAGGTAGGATTAATAATAGTTCCTTTTAGTTTTGGGTTATTGACTTAGTAGTTACGTTAATGGTTTTGATGTTGATCAATTACTTTTTAGTGTTTATTTTTTATATTACTGTTATGTGTTGTACTTTATTTGTTGCCTGTTTTATTATATTTTCTTCATTTAAAAAATAATATAGTTTGTTAAAATATATTCTTAGAAAAATTTATATATTGCATGCTTGTTATATCGTACTTCCAAAAATGGATGTGGCAGTTAGATACGTTATGGAAATCAGTACTCCCACCCGTAACATTAGCTTTCTGGGACACTGAATAAATAAAAATATCCACATCATCCATTTACCTTCTTGTCGGGGGTAGTGACCATCTCCTCTTCTGCCTCCTCAGAGTCATCACCCTCCTCCACTGCAGCAGGTGGGCTATGGGCCCGATAGCCTGATGGCCCTGCCTCTTCCTGCTCGTCCGAGTGGTCTGTCTCCTCCTCCACCTCCACCGCCTTCTTCTTTTTAGAGAGCTTGGCTCTCACTTTGGGAAGCGGAGCATCTGTAATGATGATGATGACCAAATTTTTTAAAAATGCCAAGATAAACAAGTAAAGCCAAATTACAGTTAAGGGTACACAAATTAATCTATGGTAGTGTCTGGATGGCATAATAATTAACTACACCTATCTTTCTTCTCCTTTTGGCTTAGATCAAGTGTAGTATCATCAGTGTCTGCCTTGACCTGCCGGACCAGGACCCTGTGGGTACCCCCTGCACTCTGCCTTTGAGCATCGTTGATTAAGTTCAGCTTCAACTCACTGCTGCTATTGGGTGATGGGCCACTCCCCAGGGAACAAGAGTGATTCGAGTCTATGACTTCATTTGGGCATGTGGCCTAATTGTCCTGATCGATGCTTGTTGTCTACACTCGTCCAGACGTGCGAGGAGTTTGGACAAGCTTCAGGGGCCAAAGTCAACTGTGTAAAGTCAAAAAACATATGTGGCCCAGAAAGAGGTCTCATATTGCCACTTTTAGCACCCTTTCCCATCAGTTCAACACCACTGTACTAAGTGATTTATTGTAAAGGGTTAAAAATACTTATTTCTCTCACCAACATATTGTGTTATCTATCTGCTCAGTTATGCAAATAAGTATTGTACCTGGAAGAGATTTATCTCGGATCTTAGTGATCAGATCCATCCGGTGGCGCTTCAGATCTGACCACTTTTTAGAATCGCATCCTTCCGATGAGTGCACCCATTCTTCTGCCACAGATGGAAAGCAATTCTCCGCACTATGGCCTGCTTTTCGCCCTTGACCTTCTGCGGTCGTACTCCTTCTCCAACATTTCCTGCAAGATAACAATTAAATCATGTAATCCCACAGTTCTAAAATACAATTATTAGTTATCATAGTCATAAAAACCATCAAAAATAACATTTAATATCAAAACAGTCAAAGAGTAGAACATCGCCATCCCTTTAAAAGTGACTTGAACATTGCCGCCACTTTAAAAGTGACTTGAACACTGCAGCCCCTTTAAAAGTGACTTGAACATCGCCATCCCTTTAAAACTGACTTGAACATCGCCAATTCGCCATCCCTTTAAAAGTGACTTGAACATTGCCGCCCCTTTAAAAGTGACTTGAACACTGCAGCCCCTTTAAAAGTGACTAGAACATCGCCATCCCTTTAAAACTGACTTGAACATCGCCAATTCGCCATCCCTTTAAAAGTGACTTGAACATTGCCGCCCCGTTAAAAGTGACTTGAACATCGCCATCCCTTTAAAAGTGACTTGAACATTGCGATCCCTTTCAAAGTGACTTGAATATTGCCGCCCCTTTAAAAGTGACTTGAACATCGCCATCCCTTTAAAACTGACTTGAACATCGCCATCCCTTTAAAAGTGACTTGAACATTGCGATCCCTTTAAAAGTGACTTGAATATTGCCGCCCCTTTAACCGATTCAGCCCCCCTAGCTTAAACACCCTTAATGACCAGGCCACTTTTTACAATTCTGCACTACACTACTTTCACCGTTTATTGCTCCGTCATGCAACTTACCACCCAAATGAATTTTACCTCCTTTTCTTCTCACTAATAGAACTTTCATTTGGTGGTATTTCATTGCTGCTGACATTTTTACTTTTTTTGCTATTAATCAAAAATGACCGAAATTTTTGCAAAAAAATGACATTTTTCACTTTCTGTTGTAAAATTTTAAAAAAAAACTACATTTCTATATAAATTTTTGTCTAAATTTATTGTTCTACATGTCTTTGATAAAAAAAAAAGTCCAATAAGTGTATATTTATTGGTTTGGGTAAAAGTTATAGCGTTTACAAACTATGGTGCAAAAAAGTGAATTTCGGCATTTTGAAGCAGCTCTGACTTTCTGAGCACCTGTCATGTTTCTTCAGGTGCTAGAATGTCAGGAAAGTAAAAATACCCCCCAAAATGACACCATTTTAGAAAGAAGACACCCCAAAGTATTCGCGGAGGGGCTTGGTGAGTTCATGTATCATTTCATTTTTTTTCACAAGTTAGCGGAAAATGACACTTTCTGAGAAAAAAAAAAAAAAAAAAGTTTCAATTTCTGATGACTTCTGGCAAAAAAAAAAAAAATCTCAGACGGACTCACTATGCCCCTCAGTGAATACCTTGGGGTGTCTACTTTCCGAAATGGGGTCATTTGTGGGGTGTGTTTACTGTTCTGGCATTTTGGGCGGGGCTAAATTGTGAGCCGCCATGTAAAACCTAAAGGTACTCGTTGGAATTTGGGCCCTTTGCGCACCCAGGCTGCAAAAGTCTCACTTATGTGGTATCGCCGTACTCAGGAGAAGTAGGGCAATGTGTTTTAGGGTGTATTTTTACATATACCCATGTTGGGTGAGAGAAATATCTCTGTAAATTGTCAACTTTGTATAAAAATTTTAAAAGTTGTTGTTTACAGAGATATTTTTCACACAAAGTATGGGTATATATAAAATACACCCCAAAACACATTGCCCTACTTCTCCTGAGTACGGCGATACCACATGTGTGCCACTTTTTGCAGCCTGGGTGCGCAAAGGGCCCTAAAACCAATGAGTACCTTTAGAATTTCACAGGGCATTTTTACGCATTTGGATTCCAGACTTCTTCTCACGCTTTAGGGGCCCCTAAAATGCCAGGACAGTATAAATACCCCACATGTGACCTCATTTTGGAAGAAGACACCCCAAGGTATTCTGTGAGGGGTATGGTGAGTTCATGTAAAATTAGATTTTTTGTCACAAGTTAGTGGAATATGAGACTTTTAAAAAAAAAAAAAAAAAAAAAAGAAATTTCCGCTGACTTGTGCCAAAAAATAAAAATTCTGTGGACTCACCATGCCCCTCACGGAATACCTTGGGGTGTCTTCTTTCCAAAATGGGGTCACATGTTGGGTATTTATACTCACCTGGCATTTTAGGGGCCCCTAAATTGTGAGAATCCAAATGCATAAAAATGGCCTGTGAAATCCTAAAGGTACTCATTGGTTTAGGGTCCTTTGCACTCCAGGCTGCAAAAAAGTGTCACTCATGTGGTATCGCCGTACTCAGAAGAAGTAGGGCAATGTGTTTTGGGGTGTATTATTACATATACCCATGCTGCGTGTGAGAAATATCGCTGTAAACAACAACTTTTTACATTTTTTTATTCAAAGTTGTCAATTTACAGAGATATTTCTCTCACCCAGTATGGGTATATGTAAAAATACACCCAAAACACATTGCCCTACTTCTCCTGAGTACGGCGATACCATGTGTGACACTTTTTGCAGCCAAGATGCGCAAAGGGCTCAAATTCCAATGAGTACCTTTTAGGAGGGCATTTTTACGCATTTTCTTCTCACGCTTTAGGGCCCCTAAATGCCAGGGCAGTAAATACCCACATGTGACCCATTTTGAAAGAAGACACCCTAAGGTATTCCATGAGGGGCATGGCGAGTTCATAGAAGATTTTTTTTTTGGCACAAGTTAGTGGAAATTGATTTTTTATTGTTTTTTCTCACAAAGTCTCCCTTTCCGCTAACTTTTGACAAAAAGTTAAATTTTTCATGGACTCATTATGCCCCTCAGCGAATACCTTGGGGTGTCTTCTTTCTAAAATGGGGTCACATGTGGGGTTTTTGTACTGCCCTGGCATTTGAGGGTCTCCGCAATCATTACACGTATAGCCAGCATTAGGAGTTTCTGCGATTCTCCGTATATTGAGCATACGGGTAATGAGATTCTTTTTTTTCCGTTCAGCCTCTGCGCTGAAAAAAAAAAAAATGAACGGCACAGATTTTTTCATTCGCGTCGGTCAATGTGGATGAAAAAATCTCTGCCAAAATCAGTGACTGCGGTGCGGTGGGCTGGGCGCTAGCTACCTAACAAGTAGCTAGCTAACTGGCGGTGATAGGGGACCCTTATGCCCCATTCACACGTCCGAAATTCTGTTTGCGGAACGGAATTGCGGACCCATTTATTTCTATGGGGACAGACTTTGTCCCGCTCGGATCCGGAATTACGGATCCACGCTTCCGGGTCTGCACTTCCGTTCCGCAAAAATATAGAACATGTCCTATTCTTGTCCGCAATTGCGGACAAGAAAAAGCATTTTCTATATAGTTCTGGCAATGTGCGGATCTGCAAAATGCGGAAAGCACATTGCCGGTGTCCGTGTTTTGAGGATCTGCGGATCGGATCCGCGGATCGAATCCGCGGATCGGATCCGCGGATCGAATCCGCGGATCGGATCCGCGGATCCACGGATCCGTGAATCCACGGATCCGGAAAACACATATGGACGTCTGAATGGAGCCTTACAAGGGGTGTGATCAATGACAGGGGGGTGATCAGGGGGTCTAGATGGGGTGATCAAGGGGTTAATAGGTGAGCGGGGGGGTGGGGGGGGGGTTAGTGTAGTGTTTGGTGCAACTTTACATAGTTACCTGGTCCTCTGGTGGTCGATCCCAGCAAATGGGACCACCAGAGGACCAGGTAGCAGGTATATCAGACGCTGTTCACAAAACAGCGTCTGATATACTTGTTTGATGCGATTTATATCGCATCTACAGCCTGCCAGCGATTGATCATCTCTGGCAGGCTGTAGTACAACTCTTCAGACGCGCGACGCGTTCACGGGAAGTCTCGCGTCTCGCGAGATGACGCGCCGCCGCGTCCCATCAGAAGAACAGGACCGCCCGCAGGACGCAATCCTGCGTACGGCGGTCCTGAAGAAGGTTAAAGTCACTTGAACATCGCCATCCCTTTAAAAGTGACTTGAACATTGCGATCCCTTTAAAAGTGACTTGAATATTGCCGCCCCTTTAAAAGTGACTTGAACCTCGCCAACCCTTTAAAAGTGACTTGAACATCGTCATCCCTTTAAAAGTGACTTGAACATTGCCACCCCTTTAACAGTGTCTTTCACTAATCACTCATGTAGTTGTGCAGTCTGCTAAAGCCTGTGATGAGTTTATGTCACCAAGCAGTAGGACATGTGACAGTGTAAGGCAGTTATGAGATCAGTGAAGGCCTGCAGGCTTCTTGGCTAATAAAAATCATTAATAAATAAGTTTAAATCACATTACTGAATTACACACTAACTAAGTTCAATTACTTTTTACTTACAGTTATTAAGAAATCCAGCTCTTCTTTAGAGAAATTACTTTTCGCCATAATCGCTGGGACAGTCACCAATCTCCACTCTCGTCTCTCTCGATCCGATCCGAGGTAACGCACACACGTACAGACGCACGTACACGATTCTTGAATAGTTGTATTATCGCGATAATAAAACTAACAGTGTAAAGTTGACTGTATTGCTCTAAGTTATATTCGCGTACGAATGTAACTTCTATTACAGCACACCATACTAAAACTGACTAAGTGACAGCTTTAAGTTCTATTCGATCTGCCTAATCGCTTTGCCGTTTCAACTTAGCATTGCTAATTCTAAATAATTCCATCCATATTCGTTAACTTACTGACTCAGTAAGTTAACGATATGGATGGAATTATTTAGCAATGCTAAGTTGAAATCGCAATGCGATTCTTATATATCTGCTTAATCGCATTGCCGTTTCAACTTAGCATTGCTAAATAATTCCATCCATATTGGCTAACTTACTGACTCAGTAAGTTAACGATATGGATGGAATTATTTAGCAATGCTAAGTTGAAATCGCAATGCGATTAAGCAAATATATAAGAATCGCATTGCGATTTCAACTTAATTCTCAGATCCGACAGTACATTCTACTGGAGGAGGCGTTCCCAATGGTGATCGTTAGCTCAAAGTTGTAATCGCAATGCGTTTATTGCGGTATATTATCCCTCTGGGTGTCTTTTACAGGTTAATTTTTATTTATTTTATGTTAACTCATCATTTCCCTATCTACATTTGTTTGCAGGGGATTTACCTACATTTTACTGCCTTTTGCAGCCCTCTAGCCCTTTCCGGGAGTCTTTTACAGGCTTTTTAGTGCCCAAAAGTTCGGGTCCCCATTGACTTCTATGGGGTTCGGGTTCGGGATGAAGTTCGGGTTGAGTTCGGATCACGAACCCAGACATTTTCCGGACGTTCGGCCGAACCTCTCGAACCCGAACATCCAGGTGTTTGCTCATCTCTATAAATGTTGTTTATATTCGTCTCTCACATTTTTTAATTGTTGTGGCTTTTCCAAAGTATTACCATGCGTGATTTCCAGTTCTAGTTGACTTATATTTCCCTCTAAATCTTTTTGTGTTTGCGCAAAGATCTTCTTTTTTTTTTTCTTAATTTGGTAGGCGTACAAACCACGCAGATAAGCCTTTAGTGAATCCCAAACCACGTGAATAGGGGTAGATTTAGCATTACTACTCTAAAAATGTTCGATCTTAGTATTAATCAGATCTATATCACCTAATAATGTTATCCAATGGGGGTTGAGCTTGAAACTCCTGTTTGTATTAATTTTTCTCAACGTATCAATTAACAACAAAACAAGGGAATGGTCAGAAATACCATGACTTTGATATTTCATTTTATTAACCCTGTCGATAAACCCGGCACTGGTGAGGGCAAGATCAATTCAGGACATGGATTTATATGTGTTTCTAAAATAAGAATACATTTGTACATCACCATACAAAAAACGCCATACATCAACTAATGACATCTCTTTACATATTCTGTACAGTACAGTACTTGATCTAGAATTTTGTTCATAGTTAGTGATGGCAGATTTCCTATCTGTTCTTGCATCCATAACCGAGTTGAAATCGCCTGTCACAAGTCTCGGGCATTCATCTCTCACAGAGATGAAATCCATCAGTTTGCCCAACACAGTAGATGAGAAGGGTGGTGGAATATACATAAATGCGAGGATACTCCTTTGACTATGCCAATAGCAGTAGAGGAAGATGTAGCGTCCCTCTTGGTCAATTAATTGTACTATTGGATCATAATCTACTTGGTTATGTACATAAACACTACTACCCCGAGAGTATGTGGAATAGTAAGAGTGATATTCATATGAGGCCCATTTCTTTCTTCCTAGAGTTGCAGTTTTTTCATTTGATAAATGTGTTTCTAGCAATGCCACTATTGCAGGTACATGTCTAGGAACTAAGTCAAAGACAGCACACCTTTTAACTCTATCCACAAACCGCCGGATGTTCCAGGTTTGGATTCTTGACATATTCTTCCTTTATAACGACACAAAATAAAAATAAAATAAAAAATAAAGAGGAGAAGGGGTCCACTAATGATTCCAGTGGCCCAAGCGGAAAAAACCCTCACACAACCGCTAATCTCTCCCCCGCCCACCCCACCCAACCATACTGACCCATAAGCAAGAAAAAAAACCTTATAGGTCTCTAACCATAAGCCTCCCCTCCTCCCTCCATCACTAACCCCCCAGCACCTCCTTATATATTATATGTCAGCACATCTCAACATCTATCTTATTGAATTCCGTTAGAGTCCAGCCATTCTGAATCGTCGATTGGATCATAAAATAATTGAACCACGTCTTTATAGATAACACGGAGTTTAGCTTGATACATCATGGAAACTTTATATTCGCTTGTATCAATCTCTTTTTAACATCCTCATATTCTCTTCTTTTATCCTGCATAGTTTTGGGAAAGTCAGGGTATATCTCAATATTGTAATCATTATATTTCACCGTTTGCATCTCTCTTTTCCGTCTTAAGATATAGTCCCGATCTTTGGAACTTAGCATCTTAATTAACAAATACCTAGGAGCCGACCCTGATGGTGGCTTTCTGATAGGGATGCGGTGTGCTCGTTCAACTATAAATATTAAGGGCATTTCTCCAGTTCCTACGTTAACAAGTAGCCATTTTTGTATAAAACCCGTAGAGTCGTCTCTTTCTACTCCTTCTGGAAAGCCAACTAATTTGAGATTATATCTCCTAGATCTGTCCTCCAGATCAACCATTTTATCCTTTAAAGCTTTATTATCCACTAGTGTTGAGCGAACAGTTCGAGCATAGTTTCAAAAAAGTTTGGGTTCGGGTTCGTTGTTCGGCGACATCTTCAGGATTTCTGAAGGGCTGCACAGTAGCCAATCAGCTAGCATTTTACTTCTTGCCCTAAGAAGCCATCACAGCCATGCCTACTAATGGCATGGCTGTGATTGGCCAAGTGCAGCATGTGACCCAGCCTCTATTTAAGCTGGAGTCACATATCGCCGCACGTCACACTGCTCTGATTAGTGTAGGGAGAGGACGCAGCTTCTGTGAGGGCTAGATTAGGCAGGGAAAAGTCAGCAAAAGCACCTAATGAAGTGATCGATCTACAGCTGTGAATCATTCAACTTCTGATAGTTAATTGCTCACTGGTTTTTAGGCTGGACAGAGCGTTTTTCTGTCACTATTTTCTAGGGTGATGGGTGGCCATTTTGCGACTTGTGGTGCACCAGCACAAGCTGCCACCAAGTCCATCAATCCATCAATACTAGGGTTACTTTTGCTATATCCTACATCAGGGACTTGGCTGTGCTTATTGTCACCCCTTAAAACTCAGGATAGAAATTTCTATATTTTATTAAGGGGTTAAATTCAATTGTCAAAATAGCAATCCCCTAAATCTGGTGTTCCAGCTGCGGCTAGCCAGGTGTAATACTGTCTGCTGTCTGGCAAAGGATAGATTATTTTCTGTGGTGAAATTCAATTGCCAAAATAGCAATCCCCTAAATCTGGTGTCCCAGCAGTGGCTGGCAAAGTTTAATAGTGTCCGGCAAAGGATATATTTTGTTCTGTGGTGAAATTCAATTGACAAAATAGCAATACCATAAATCAGTGGTTTCAGCTGTGGCTGGCCAAGTTTAATAGTGTCCAGCAAAGAATATATTATTTTCTGCGGTGAAATTCAGTTGCAAAAATAGAAATGCAGTAAAACTGTTGTTCTAGCTGTTGCAGGCTTCGTTTAAATCTGTCCGTGAAAGAGTATATTATTTTCTGGGGTGAAAGTCGGTATCAAAAATAGAAATACAGTAAATCTGCTGTCCCAGCAGTGACTGTCCAAGTTTATTAGTGTACGGCAAAGGATAGATTTTGTTCTGGGGTGAAATTTAATTCCCAAAATAGCAATACCCTGAATCTGCTGTTCCAGTTGTTACAGGCGTAGTTTAGATCTTTCCGTAAAAGGGTATATTTTTTCAATTGCCAAAATAGCAATACTATAAATCATTGGTTTCAGCTGTGGCTGGCCAAGTTTAATAGTGTCCGGCAAAGGATATATTTTGTTCTGGAGTGAAATTCAATTGCCAAAATAGCAAAGCCATAAATCATTGGTTTCAGCTGTGGCTGACAAGTTTGATAGTGTCCGGCAATGGATATATTTTGTTCTGGGGCGTAATTCAATTGCCAAAATACCAATACCATAAATCAATGGTTTCAGCTGTGGCTGGCCAAGTTTAATAGTGTCCTGCAAATTATATATTTTGTTCTGGGGTGAAATTCAATTGCCAAAATAGCAATACCATAAATCAGTGGTTTCAGCTGTTGCAGGCCTAGTTTAAATTTTTCCGTAAAAGGGTATATTTTTTTCTGGGGTGAAATTTAATTGCCAAAATAGCAATACCCTGAATTTGGTGTTCCAGCTGTTACTGGACAATTTCCCTAGTGTTCGACAAAGGATACATTATTTTCTGTGGTGAAAGTCAGTAGCAAAAATAGAAATACAGTAAATCTGGTGTCCCAGCAGTGGCTGTCCAAGTTTAATAGTGTCCGGCAAAGGATATATTATTTTCTGCGGTGAAATTCAATTGCCAAAATAGCAATACCATAAATCAGTGGTTTCAGCTGTGGCTGGCCAAGTTTAATATTGTACGGTAAAGGATAAAAAAATTTCTGGGGTGAAATTCAGTTGCCAAAATAGAAATACAGTAAATCTGGTGTTCCAGCTGTGACTGGACAAGTTTAATAGTATCAGCCAAAATAGTAATACCCTGAAACTGGTGTTCCAGCTGTTGCAGGCCAAGTGTTAATCTGTCCGTAAAAGGGTATATTACACTCAAGGTGTACAGGGAGTGCAGAATTATTAGGCAAGTTGTATTTTTGAGGATTAATTTTATTATTGAACAACAACCATGTTCTGAATGAACCCAAAAAACTCATTAATATCAAAGCTGAATATTTTTGGAAGTAGTTTTTAGTTTGTTTTTAGTTTTAGCTATTTTAGGAGGATATCTGTGTGTGCAGGTGACTATTACTGTGCATAATTATTAGGCAACTTAACAAAAAACAAATATATACCCATTTAAATTATTTATTTTTACCAGTGAAACCAATATAACATCTCAACATTCACAAATATACATTTCTAACATTCAAAAACAAAACAAAAACAAATCAGTGACCAATATAGCCACCTTTCTTTGCAAGGACACTCAAAAGCCTGCCATCCATGGATTCTGTCAGTGTTTTGATCTGTTCACCATCAACATTGCGTGCAGCAGCAACCACAGCCTCCCAGACACTGTTCAGAGAGGTGTACTGTTTTCCCTCCTTGTAAATCTCACATTTGATGATGGACCACAGGTTCTCAATGGGGTTCAGATCAGGTGAACAAGGAGGCCATGTCATTAGATTTTCTTCTTTTATACCCTTTCTTGCCAGCCACGCTGTGGAGTACTTGGACGCGTGTGATGGAGCATTGTCCTGCATGAAAATCATGTTTTTATTGAAGGATGCAGACTTCTTCCTGTACCACTGCTTGAAGAAGGTGTCTTCCAGAAACTGGCAGTAGGACTGGGAGTAGAGCTTGACTCCATCCTCAACCCGAAAAGGCCCCACAAGCTCATCTTTGATGATACCAGCCCAAACCAGTACTTCACCTCCACCTTGCTGGCGTCTGAGTCGGACTGGAGCTCTCTGCCCTTTACCAATCCAGCCAGGGCCCATCCATCTGGCCCATCAAGACTCACTCTCATTTCATCAGTCCATAAAACCTTAGAAAAATCAGTCTTGAGATATTTCTTGGCCCAGTCTTGACGTTTCAGCTTGTGTGTCTTGTTCGGTGGTGGTCGTCTTTCAGACTTTCTTACCTTGGCCATGTCTCTGAGTATTGCACACCTTGTGCTTTTGGGCACTCCAGTGATGTTGCAGCTCTGAAATATGGCCAAACTGGTGGCAAGTGGCATCTTGGCAGCTGCACGCTTGACTTTTCTCAGTTCATGGGCAGTTATTTTGCGCCTTGGTTTTTCCACACGCTTCTTGCGACCCTGTTGACTATTTTGAATGAAACGCTTGATTGTTCGATGATCACGCTTTAGAAGCTTTGCAATTTTAAGAGTGCTGCATCCCTCTGCAAGATATCTCACTATTTTTGACTTTTCTGAGCCTGTCAAGTCCTTCTTTTGACCCATTTTGTCAAAGGAAAGGAAGTTGCCTAATAATTATGCACACCTGATATAGGGTGTTGATGTCATTAGACCACACCCCTTCTCATTACAGAGATGCACATCACCTAATATGCTTAATTGGAAGTAGGCTTTCAAGCTTATACAGCTTGGAGTAAGACAACATGCATAAAGAGGATGATGTGGTCAAAATACTCATTTGCCTAATAATTCTGCACTCCCTGTATATACAATAACTACCGTGCATCTCCCATTGTATTTCTGTCCGTTAAAGGGTATATTACACAAAGTGTTAAAATACAATTACTGAAGGCATAATCCTACATATTTTTTCACACACTACTGTGAATCTCACAGAGTAAATCTGTCCATAACAGGATACCTTTCATCCAGGGCCTAAATACTAGCCCTAAAATAGATATTCCCCTAAATCAGTGGTTACTGCTGTGCCTGGATTAGTGTAATACGGTACATAAATAAATAGGCAGATAGTGTTATGTGCCTGTAAAAAAAGGCCTGAATTTGAAATCAATACATTGGGCCAAATATATTTTTTTTTATTGTGGTGCTTGGTGAACGGTAACAATGAGGAAGACATCTAGTAAGGGACACGGACGTGGTCATGGTGGTGTTAGTGGACCCTCTGGTGCTGGAAGAGGACGTGGCCATACTGCCACAGCCATACGTCCTAGTGAACCAACTACCTCAGGTTCCAGTACCCGCCAGAATTTACTGCGATATTTGGTGGGGCCCAATGCCGTTCTAAGAATGGTAAGGCCTGAGCAGATACAGGCGCTAGTCAATTGGGTGGCCGACAGTGGATCCAGCACGTTCACAACATTATCTCCCACCCAGTCTTCTGCAGAAAGCGCACAAGTGGCACCTGAAAACCAACCCCATCAGTCTGTCACATCACCCCCATGCTTATCAGGGAAACTGTCTCAAGTTATGCAGCAGTCTCTTATGCTGTTTGAAGACTCTGCTGGCAGGGTTTCCCAAGGGAATCCACCTAGCCCTTCCCCAGTGGTGGAAGACATAGAATGCACTGATGCACAACCACTTATGTTTCCTGATGAGGAGGACATGCGAATACCACCTCATCGGAGTCCGCACATCTCTGATGATGACGAAACACAGGTGCCAACTGCTGCATCTTTTTGCAGTGTGCAGACCGAACAGGAGGTCAGGGAGGAAGACTGTGTGGAAGACGATGTAGGGAACGATGAGGTCCTACACCCCACATGGACTGAAGGTCGTGCCACTGACTTTCATAGTTCAGAGGAAGAGGCAGTGGTGAGACCGAGCCAACAGCATAGCAAAAGAGGGAGCAGGGCGCAAAAGCAGAACAGCCGCCGCCAAGAGAGTTCGTCTGCTACTGGCCATCGCCACCAGGGACTGAGCACCCCAAAGGCAGCTTCAAGGAGTTCCCTGGCATGGCACTTCTTTAAACAATGTGCTGACGACAAGACCCGAGTGGTTTGCACGCTGTGCCATCGGAGCCTTAAAGCGAGGCATTAACGTTCTGAACCTTAGCACAACCTGCATGACCAGGCATCTACATACAAAGCATGAACTGCAGTGGAGTAAACACCTTAAAAACAAGGAACTCACTCAGGCTCCTCCTGCTCCCTCTTCTGCTGCTGCCTTGGCCTCTTCCTCCGCCTTGGCACCTGCCGCCCACCAAACAGAGGATGTGCCACCGACACCACCATCTGCGTCAACAAGCATCTCCATGTCACACGGCAGCATTCAGCTCTCCATCTCACAAACCTTGAAGAGAAAGCGTAAATTCCCACCTAGCCACCCTCGAGCCCTGGGCCTGAATGCCAGCATTTCTAAACTACTGGCCTTTGAAATGCTGTCATTCAGGCTGGTGGACACAGACAGCTTCAAACAGCTGATGTCCATGGCTGTCCCACAGTATGTTGTTCCCAGCCGCCACTACTTCTCCAAGACAGCCATGCCTTCCCTGCACAACCAAGTATCCGATAAAATCAAGTGTGCACTGCGCAACGCCATCTGCGGCAAGATCCACCTAACCACAGATACGTGGACCAGTAAGCACGGCCAGTGACGCTATATCTCCCTAACTGCACACTGGGTAAATGTAGTGGTGGCTCGGCCCCAGGCGGAGAGTTCCTTGGTGCACGTCCTTCTGCCGCCATGAATCGCAGGGCATCATTCTTTGCCTCCTGTAGCCTCCTCCTCCTACTCGGCTTCCTCCTTCTCTGCTTCCACCAGCTCATCCAGTCAGCCACACACCTTCACCACCAACTTTAGCACAGCCCGAGGTAAACGTCAGCAGGCCATTCTGAAACTCATATGTTTGGGGGACAGGCCCCACACCGCGCAAGAGTTGTGACGAGGTATTGAACAATAGAACGACGAGTGGTTTCTGCCGGTGGGCCTCAAGCCCGGCCTTGTGGTGTGCGATAATGGGCGAAATCTCGTCGCAGCTCTGGGACTAGCCGTTTTGACGCACATCCCTTTGCCTGGCGCAGGTGCTGAATTTGGTGGTGCAGAAGTTCATTCACAACTACCCCGACATGTCAGTGCTGCTGCATAAAGTGCGGGGCGTCTGTGCGCGCTTCTGGTGTTCACATCCGCCCGCTGCTCTCCTGTCTGCGCTACAGCGTAACTTCGGCCTTCCCGCTCACCGCCTCATATGCGATGTGCCCACCAGGTGGAACTCCACCTTCCACATGCTCAGACGCACCACGGAACAGCACCACTTCACCACCAATAATTGGGCCTCCATGGGAGACCTGTGTGCCCTGTTGCACTGTTTCGAGTACTCCACCAACATGGCCAGTGGCGAAGACACTGTTATCAGCGTTACAATACCACTTCTTTGTCTCCTTAAGAAAACGCTTAGGGTGATGAAGGAAGAGGAGGTGGCCCAGGACGAGGAGGAGCAGGAGGATGAGGGGTCATTTTTACCACTTTCAGGCCAGTCTGTTAGAAGTGGCTCAGAGGGAGTTTTTTTGTAACAGCAGAGGCCAGGTACAAATTTGGCCAGCCAGGGCCCACTACTGGAGGATGAGGAGGATGAAGAGGAGGTGGAGGAGGAAGAAGCAGGTTCACAGCGGGTTGTCACCCGACACAGTTCAGGCCCATCACTGGTGCGTGGCTGGGGGGATACGAAGGACGATGACGATACGCCTCCCACATAGGACAGCTTATCCTTACCTCTGGGGAGCCTGGCACACATAAACGACTACATGCTGCAGTGCCTGCGCAACGACAGCAGAGTTGCCCACATTTTAACGTGTGCGGATTACTGGATTGCCCCCCTGCTGGATCCCCGGTAAAAAGACAATGTGCCCACCTTACTGCCTGCACTGTAGCGTAATAGGAAGATGCGCGAGTACAAGCACACGCTCAGTAGCACGCTGGTAACGTGCTACTGAGAGCATCCGCAAATGTCACAGGGGAACAGGTGGAAGACCAAGGCGAAGGCAGAGGAGGAGCAAGAGGTCGCCAATGCAGCTGTGTCAAGGCCAGCTCCTCTGAGGGCAGGGTTAGCATGGCAGAAATCTGGAAAAGTTTTGTCTCCACGCCACAGCTAACTGCACCACCACCTGATACGGAACGTGTTAGCAGGAGGCAGCATTTCACTAACATGGTTGAACAGTACGTCTGCACACCCCTCCACGTACTGACCGATGGATCGGCCCCATTCAACATCTGGGTCTCCAAATTGTCCACATGGCCAGAGTTAGCATTTTATGCCTTGGAGGTGCTGGCCTGCCCGG
Source organism: Bufotes viridis (assembly GCA_033119425.1). Classification (NCBI taxonomy): domain Eukaryota; kingdom Metazoa; phylum Chordata; class Amphibia; order Anura; family Bufonidae; genus Bufotes; species Bufotes viridis. The sequence goes on along the minus strand of CM065589.1, from coordinate 415,614,377 downwards.
CGGCTAGCGTTTTGTCTGAACGTGTATTCAGCACGGCAGGGGGCGTCATTACTGAAAAACGCAGCCGTCTGTCCACAGCCAACGTGGACAAGCTGACGTTCATAAAAATGAACCAGGCATGGATCCCACAGGACCTGTCCCTCCCTTGTGCAGAATAGACATTTATAACTGCCTCCCCGTCAACCATGTGCTTCGGGGCACTTCTTTATTGAATCCTCATTTTTTTAACTTTACCATGATCTTGCGGTGCAACCCAAAGTTGAATGAACCTCTCCTCAATCTGAGCGCCGGGGCCTAAATAACTGAAAGTGGTCTTCTCCAGTGGTGGGTGATATGATGTCTGATTCTCTGCTGTGGGACCTCTCTCCTCTGCCTGGGTGCTGGGGCCTAAATAACTGAAAGTGGCCTTCTCCAGTGGTGGGTGATACAACGACTTATTCCTTGCTGTGGGACCTATCTCCTCTGTCTGGGTGCAGGGGTCTAAATAACTGAAAGTGGCCTTCTCCAGTAATGGGTGATTTGATGCCTGATTCTCTGCTGTGGGACCTCTCTCCTCTGCCTGGGTGCTGGGGCCTAAATAACTGAAAGTGACCTTCTCCAGTGGTGGGTGATATGACGACGCCTTATTCCTTGCTGTGGGACCTCTCTCCTCTGTCTGGGTGCTGGGGCCTAAATAACTGAAATTAGCCTTCTCCAGTGGTGGGTGATATGACGCCTGATTCTCTGCTGTGGGACCTCTCCGCTCTTTCTGGGTGCTGGGGCCTAAATAACTCAAAGTGGCCTTCTCCAGTGGTGGGTGATATGATGCCTGATTCTCTGCTGTGGGACCTCGCTCCTCTGTCTGTGTGCTGGGGCCTAAATAACTGAAAGTGGCCTTCTCCAGTGGTGGGTGATATGATGCCTGATTCTCTGCTGTGGGACCTCTCTCCTCTGTCTGGGTGCTGGGGCCTAAATAACTGAAAGTGGCCTTCTCCAGTGGTGGGTGATATGACGCCCGATTCTCTGCTGTGGGACCTCTCTCCTCTGTCTGGGTGCTGGGGCCTAAATAACTGAAAGTGGCCTTCTCCAGTGGTGGGTGATATGACGCCTGATTCTCTGCTGTGGGACCTCTCTCCTCTGCCTGGGTGCTGGTTTCTAAATAACTGAAAATGGCCTTCTCCAGTGGTAGGTAGAGATGTCCCGAACTATTCGCTGGCGAACAGTTCCCGGCGAACATAGCGATGTTCGCGTTCGCCCGTATACTTTATTATTGAGCAAACTTTGACCCTGTATCTCACAGTCAGCAGACACATTCCAGCCAATCAGCATACCCTCCCTCCCAGACCCTCCCACCTCCTATCTTAACGCAAGGACAGCATCCATCTTAGATTTATTCTGAAGCTGTGGTGTTAGTAATTGTAAATCGCAATGCGATTAATATAACCTGTATTATTCGCATTGCGATTACAACTTAGATCTGAGTTCCTAATGGTTGTATTGCTAGAATATAACGAAGATAACGAATATAGCACTATAGTCTCAATCTTCGTTATATTCTAGCAATACAACAACCATTAGGAACTCAGATCTAAGTTGAATTCGCAATTTGATTAATATAACCTGCATTAATCGCATTCAACTTAGAGCTGAGTTCCTGATAATTGTATTGCTAGAATATAACGAAGATTGAATTCTCAATCTTCGTTATATTCTAGCAATACAACCATTAGGAACTCCGCTCTAAGGTGTCATCGCAATGCGAATAATACTTACAATTATTAATCGCTTTGTGAATCCATTTATTGCCTCTATTTGATTGTACATGACAGTTGACTATGACCTACCACCAGCGTTCTTCTGCCTCTGAGGCAAGATATCTGAACCCCCCAGGGGCCATTTGAGTGTTTTTGATAGAAAACGCATCAAAAACGCATCTGCGTTTTTATAATTTTTTTATTACATTTTTTTGTGTTTTTTGCCACATTTGGTTGCATATTTACATTTGGTATAGGCAAATATGGTAGTCTAGATCATGTGTCTATACCAAAACCTAGGATCATTATTTGACAGCATATTTTCTAAGCCATGTAGCTGAATATAGATTTGGGCAGAGTAATGATCTAGACTACCATATTTGCCTATACCAAATGTAAATATGCAACCAAATGTGGCAAAATACACAAAAACAAAACAAAAAAAAAAGATAAAAACGCAGATGCGTTTTTGATGCGTTTTTGATGCGTTTTCTATCAAAAACGCCCAAATGGACCCTGGGGGGTTCAGATATCTTGCCTCGGAGGAAGCAGAACGTTGGTGGTAGTCATAGTCAACCGTCATATACAATCAAATAGAGGCATCAAATGGATTCGCAAAGTAATTAATAATTGTAAGTATTATTCGCATTGCGATTACAACTTAGATCTGAGTTCCTAATGGTTGTATTGCTAGAATATAACAAAGATTGAGAATTCAATCTTCGTTATATTCTAGCAATACAACCATTATGAACTCTTTTCTAAGTTGAATTCGAAATGCGATTAATGCAGGTTATCGTAATCGCATTGCAAATTCAACTTGCCACATTCTGCGTCAACTACGTAATTTTCCATGGGAGTATTGCAATGGATCCCCCTTCGGCATACCACAGTCCAGGTGTTAGTCCCCTTGAATCAAATTTTCCATTACTATTGTGGCCAAAAGGAGTCCCTGTGTGTTTTAAAATTCGCCCGTCCACTGAAGTCTAGGGTGGTTCGCACTGTTTGTACGTTCGCGAACATTTGCGGAAATTCGCGTTCGCCGTTCGTGAACAGAAAATTTTATGTTTGCGACATCTCTAGTGGTGGGTGATATGAAGCCTGATTTTATGCTATGGGACCTCTCTCTTCTGTCTGGTTGCTGCGGCCGAAATAACAGAAAGTGACCTTCTCCATTGGTGGGTGACTTGAAGCCTGATTCTCTGCTATGGGACCTCTTTCCAATTGATATTAGTTAATTTTTATTTATTTCATTTAATTTTAATTTATTAAAATAAAGCCTGTACGGCACATACGGACTGCTTGGATGCTTCTTCTCTAGCGAAGTGCCGGCGCATGCGCACTACGCTAGAAGAAGCCAATGCCAGCAGTTCGTGCGCATCAGGCTGAGCCTGAGCTGAGCCTGATGCGCACTAACTGATTGCATCGGCTTCATCTAGCGTAGTGCGCATGTTCCGGCACTTCGCTAGAGAAGAAGCATCCAAGCAGTCCGTACGGGCGCATCAGGCTGAGCCTGTGCGCACGCGCGGCATCTCACAGCGGGAGGAGGGGAGGGAGGGAGAGGCGGCACAGAGAAGTAGGAGGCGGCGCAGAACTCTGGGAAGGCAGCGCTGGGCACCAACGACGATGGCTGCAGCCGGGCACCCTGCATCCCTGGACCTCCCCTTGGGCACCTTATTTTTATGACTGACAGGTTAGTAAAACCTGTTTTTTGGCAAAACTAAGCTACAGATCGCACTTATAAGCCCACATTAGGAATCATGAAGAGACCCTGAGCATGAGCATATGTTTAGCTCAAAGGGGTGAAAACTGGTGACAGAATCCCTTTAAATATTCAGTCTCTTTTATACGCTGCCTCATTTTATTGAGGTCATCTCATATCACTGAGATGTCAATCTGCACCGCTGCTACTGTGGTTGTCAAGGTACTTAATGGCTGATTGGTAATTTTAACTGCATCTAGTATAACAGCCAATTTCAAGTCAATATTGTTAATTTGGTTATCCACGTCTAATGCGCTGCCCACTCCTGCCCTATTTAGCTGACAATAGATTTCAGCACAAAACTCCATTTGTTTTAAATGTTTCTGATTACTCCTGGTCTTATTTAAAGTGGGCGGAGATTTAGGATATTTGTCAAGCTGAGTCATAGGGTCACGGACTGTACCTCCTTTAGGCGATGTAACACCAGGCGACTTTCTGTACTGGGATTTTGGGGGCATTTTTTTATATTTGTTTAGTTATTTATTTATTTATTTCCCCAGATAAGATTTAGGGTTATAGGCTTTAGTTTAAAAGAGAGGAGGAGTTTATGCTCTCAAGTTCTCTAATGGTTCTCTGGTGGTTTTGATTGCAATGTCTCCCTGCTACAGAGGTAGATAGTCGCTATAATCAATCTAGACGGGGGGAGGCTGATACAACAAATGGACTTCTCAAAGACATACATCACATGATAGAGCATATGAGCTTAGTCTGCCACCATCTCCAATTGCAATGTCCCAGTGCACCATATCTCAGAGTGTTTTAAACTTAATTACAGTCCATACGCAAGGGGACAGCAACATATTTTTATGGGCCCACCGCATAGAGTTCCAATGCACACAGAGCAGGCGATCTCATCTGTCCTGCAATATGGCAAGTCCACTCCTAGCTGGGTACATAAAGTTCCAATACACACAGATATTAATAGGGTGTCAAAAATATCCACTCCTAGATGGGTCCACACAATTCCAATATACACAGAGCAGACAATCTCCCTTTTCCTGAAGTTTGGTGGTCAATGGATCCCATTGGACACCATAGCCCAGATAGCAACAGAGTATCAAAGTCACTAAAGGAGATCCACTCCTGGCTGGATACACATGAGACTGGGCGGGTGCGGACCCCTGACAAGCAGGTCCACTCCTAGCTGAATACATAATGTTCTGATACACACGGATATCAATGGAGTGTGAAAAAGTACACTCCTGGCTAGATACACACAGGGGTTTCACAAGGATTCACTCCTAGCTGGGTACACACAGTTCCAATACACACAGAGCAGACAATCTCACATGTCCCGAAGTATGGTGGTCAATTGATCCCATAGGATGACACGGCCCAGATAGCAACAGAATATCAAAGTCGCTGAAGGAGATCCACTCCTAGCTGCATACACGGGTGTATGAGCGGGTGCGTACAGCAGACAAGCAGATCCACTCCTAGCTTGGTACAAAAGTTCCAATACACACGGATGTCAATGGAGTGCCAAAGAAAGAAAGCACTCCTAGCTGGATACACACAGTTCCAATGCACACAGAGCAGATTATCTCACATGTCCTGAAGTATGGTGGATCCCGTTAGGCATCACAGCCCAGATATGTAGCAACTTAGTATCGAAATCACTGAAGAAGATCCACTCCTAATTGAATACACGGGTGAGTGAACAGGTGCGGACAGCTGACAGGCAGCCTCCACTGATATCCTGCCGCCTACAGAGAAAACGCCACCTGGATCCTGAATCCTGCCGGGTGGAAAGCCTCCACTCACCGCCTGCCACTCACAGCCTGCCGCCAGCAGAGGGGACACCACCCAGGACCGAGTGAGTTGTCATTGACGGTGTAATGGTGTAATGCGATGTGATACGGGTGATACGGGCGGACGGCCACCTCACATAATTCAAAATTCCAGCCCGAGAGCAGAGCGCAACAGTCACCAGGGGATCCAGAGCATAGGAGGGATAGGAGGCGAAGACAAACGCCGGACCGACATGGAGGCGCATGGAGGCGCTGGAGCCGGCGTAGAAGGGGAGGGACCGCAGCAGGTCACGTGACCTATGTCATGCCGCCACGCTTCCTCCGGAACAGGCGATTTTTAGAAATATAGGCCCCTGGCACCCAGGCAGAGGAGGAGTTAATTCATGGCAAAACGGGGTTCATGTCACCCACCAATGGAACAGATGATTTTTTAAAATGTAGGCCCCTGGCACCCAGGCAGAGCAGTGCTTTCTTCAGGGCAAAAGTTGTAATATTGCACCCAACAATTTAAAAGAAGTTTTTTCAAATTTTTGGACACTGTCACCTATGCAGAGCAAAGGTTTGTACCCGGCAAAAATGGTAATATTTCACCCAACAATTTAAATGAAGATCTTTTTAATTTTTGGTCCCTGTCACCTATGCAGTGCAGGGTTATTTGACAGCAAAAAATTGGAATATGTCAACCCCTGAACTCCCAGATGTATTAACTATATTATTGTCCCCGGCACATATGCAGCGCAGGACGCAAAGGTTATTCCTGGCCTTAAAAAATATGATTTTTTTTCACCACCCATGAATAACATGGATTTAAGTGGTATATTTTGGGGTGTAGGACCTCATTGTTCTCAACATCATCTTCCACTCAGTTTTCCCCCTCTGCACTCTTTGTCGGTCTGCACACCGCAGAAAGTCGCAGCAGTTTGCACCTGTGTTTCGTCATCATCAGAGACGTGCTGCGGTGGTCTTCCCATGTCCTTATCCTGAAACCTAAGTGGTTGGGCATCCGTGCACTCAATCTCTTCCACTTCTGGGGCAGGGTTATGTTTATGGCCCTGGGAAACCATGCCAGCAGAGCAATCAAAAAGCAAAAGAGACTGCTGCGTGACTTGGTGCTGAGATTGCTTGGCTGATTTGCAGGGGGGTGAAAACTGATGGGCATGGGCTGCAGGTGCCAACTGTGAGCTTTCAGCAGTGGGAGACAATGTTAAGGTACTGGAGGCACTGTCAGCCACCCAATCTACTAGCACCTGTACATGTGAACGCTGAATGGCCAGGTCCTCTCCCAGAACAGGAGCTCCACCAACACCACCACAACCATGCCCGCGTCCTTTTTATTTGCGTTCACCCACCAAACTAACAGATGGTTTATCTATGGTGTCAATTTATCTGCCAATTGTCAACAACTAAGTTCACTAATAGAGATGAGCGAACACCTGGATGTTCGGGTTCGAGAGGTTCGGCCGAACTTCCGGAAAATGTCCGGGTTCGTGATCCGAACTCAACCCGAACTTCATCCCGAACCCGAACCCCATAGAAGTCAATGGGGACCCGAACTTTTGGGCACTAAAAAGCCTGTAAAAGACTCCTGTAGGTAAATCCCCTGCAAACAAATGTAGATAGGGAAATGAATTAAAATAAAATAAAATAAATAAAAATTAACCAATATCAATTGGAGAGAGGTCCCACAGCAAGGAATCATGCGTCATATCATCCACCACTGGAGAAGGCCACTCTCATTTATTTGGGACCAGCACCCAGACAGAGGATACAGGTCCCACAGCAAGGAATCATGCGTCATATCAACCACCATCGGAGAAGGCCACTCATGTATTTTGGAACAGCACCCAGACAGAGGATACAGGTCCCACAGCAAGGAATCATGCGTCATATCAACCACCAATGGAGAAGGCCACTCTCATTTATTTCGGACCAGCACCCAGACAGAGGAGAGAGGTCCCACAGCAAGGAATCATGCGTCATATCAACCACCACCGGAGAAGGCCACTCTCATTTATTTTGGACCAGCACCCAGACAGAGGATACAGGTCCCACAGCAAGGAATCATGCGTCATATCAACCACCACCGGAGAAGGCCACTCTCATGTATTTTGGACCAGCACCCAGACAGAGGAGAGAGGTCCCACATCAAGGAATCATGCGTCATATCAACCACCAACGGAGAAGGCCACTCTCATTTATTTTGGACCAGCACCCAGACAGAGGATACAGGTCCCACAGCAAGGAATCATGCGTCATATCAACCACCACCGGAGAAGGCCACTCTCATGTATTTTGGACCAGCACCCAGACAGAGGAGAGAGGTCCCACATCAAGGAATCATGCGTCATATCAACCCCCACCGGAGAAGGCCACTCTCATTTATTTTGGACCAGCACCCAGACAGAGGAGATAGGTCCCACAGCAAGGAATCATGCCTCATATCAACCACCAACGGAGAAGGCCACTCTCATTTATTTCGGCCCAGCACCCAGACAGAGGATACAGGTCCCACAGCAAGGAATCATGCGTCATATCAACCACCACCGGAGAAGGCCACTCTCATGTATTTTGGACCAGCACACAGACAGAGGAGAGAGGTCCCACATCAAGGAATCATGCGTCATATCAACCCCCACCGGAGAAGGCCACTCTAATTTATTTTAGACTAGTGTTGAGCGCGAATATTCGAAAAGCGAATTTTTTTAGCGAATATCGGCACTTCGCTAATTCGCGAATATTTCGAATATAGCGCTATAAATTCGCTATTTCGAATATTCGTTTTTTTTTTTTTTTAGTTATATTTTTTCTTTCCCTCTTCCCAACAGTAGTTCTTACCTGTCCTGAGGATTCCTGGCTTCCTGGCTGCTCTAGTCAGTGCCCATTGCCGCTTCTGCCGACTTCCGTGCTCATGGAGCGTCCCCATCCATGGGAGAATCTCCATATACTAAAATGTACTGTCGGATTTGAGGAATTACGTTGAAATCGCAATGCGATTAATTCAAGTTATATTAATCGCATTGCGATTTTAACTTAGAGCTGAGTTTATAATGGGTCAGCTTGCTAGAATGAGCGAGTTAACGAATATGGAATATAGCAGCACTGCTAAGTTGAATTCGCAATGCGATTAATTTAACTTGAAGTAATCGCATTGCGATTTCAACTTGGCACTGCTAGTGCTATATTCCATATTCGTTAATTCTAGCCTATGTAAGAAAGCAGTGCTAAGTTGAAATCGCAATGCGATTACTTCAAGTTAAATTAATCGCATTGCGAATTCAACTTAGCAGTGCTGCTATATTCCATATTCGTTAACTTCGTTCATTCTAGCAAGCTGACCCATTATAAACCCAGCTCTAAGTTGAAATCGCAATGCGATTAATATAACTTGAATTAATCGCATTGCGATTTCAACGTAATTCCTCAAATCCGACAGTACATTTTAGTATATGGAGGCGTTCCCATGGTGATGGGGACGCTCCATGGCACAGAAGTTATGGTTGGCTTGGTAGAATTAGCGAATAGCGAATATGACGAATGTATTCGTCATATTCCTCAAAACGAAGATAACGAAGTATTCTACATCTTCGTTTTAGCAACCTATTCGTCAACCTCGCTAATTCTAGCAATCAAATAGGAAGGTTGACTATAGAGACAGCTGTGTTAAATTCGCTATGCGATTTTTTTTTTTTTAATAGAATAATTATATTACTTGATATAATTATTATAATTATTCTATTTATTAAAAAAAAAAAAACGCATAGCGATAGCTACAACTGTCTCTATAGTCAACCTTCTATTGATGCTAGAATTAGCGAGGTTGACGAATAGGTAACTAAACGAAGATGTAGAATACTCGTTATCTTCGTTTTGAAGAATGAGCGAATACATTCGTCATATTCGTCATCCTCGCTAATTCTAGATATGAAACCAATAGGAAAGTAGCCTTAAGTACAAATCGCAATATGCGATTATTTAAATCGCATGTTAATCGCGATAACTAGAAAAAATGACGAATATTCGATTTCGACGAATATGAAACGAATATTCATTCGAATATTCGCGAATTTCGTCGAAATCGAATATGGCACCTGCCGCTCATCACTATTTTAGACCAGCACCCAGACAGAGGATACAGGTCCCACAGCAAGGAATCATGCGTCATATCAACCACCACCGGAGAAGGCCACTCTCATGTATTTTGGACCAGCACACAGACAGAGGAGAGAGGTCCCACATCAAGGAATCATGCGTCATATCAACCCCCACCGGAGAAGGCCACTCTCATTTATTTTGGACCAGCACCCAGACAGAGGATACAGGTCCCACAGCAAGGAATCATGCGTCATATCAACCACCACCGGAGAAGGCCACTTCATGTATTTTGGACCAGCACCCAGACAGAGGATACAGGTCCCACATCAAGGAATCATGCGTCATATCAACCACCACCGGAGAAGGCCACTCTCATTTATTTTGGACCAGCACCCAGACAGAGGATACAGGTCCCACAGCAAGGAATCATGCGTCATATCAACCACCACCGGAGAAGGCCACTCTCATGTATTTTGGACCAGCACCCAGACAGAGGATACAGGTCCCACAGCAAGGAATCATGCGTCATATCAACCACCACCGGAGAAGGCCACTCTCATTTATTTTGGACCAGCACCCAGACAGAGGAGACAGGTCCCACATCAAGGAATCATGCGTCATATCAACCACCACCGGAGAAGGCCACTCTCATTTATTTTGGACCAGCACCCAGACAGAGGATACAGGTCCCACAGCAAGGAATCATGCGTCATATCAACCACCACCGGAGAAGGCCACTCTCATGTATTTTGGACCAGCACCCAGACAGAGGAGAGAGGTCCCACAGCAAGGAATCATGCGTCATATCAACCCCCACCGGAGAAGGCCACTCTCATTTATTTTGGACCAGCACCCAGACAGAGGATACAGGTCCCACAGCAAGGAATCATGCGTCATATCAACCACCACCGGAGAAGGCCACTCTCATGTATTTTGGACCAGCACCCAGACAGAGGAGACAGGTCCCACATCAAGGAATCATGCGTCATATCAACCACCACCGGAGAAGGCCACTCTCATTTATTTTGGACCAGCACCCAGACAGAGGAGATAGGTCCCACAGCAAGGAATCATGCCTCATATCAACCACCAACGGAGAAGGCCACTCTCATTTATTTCGGACCAGCACCCAGACAGAGGATACAGGTCCCACAGCAAGGAATCATGCGTCATATCAACCACCACCGGAGAAGGCCACTCTCATGTATTTTGGACCAGCACCCAGACAGAGGAGAGAGGTCCCACATCAAGGAATCATGCGTCATATCAACCACCACCGGAGAAGGCCACTCTCATTTATTTCGGACCAGCACCCAGACAGAGGAGAGAGGTCCCACATCAAGGAATCATGCGTCATATCAACCACCACCGGAGAAGGCCACTCTCATTTATTTTGGACCAGCACCCAGACAGAGGATACAGGTCCCACAGCAAGGAATCATGCGTCATATCAACCACCACCGGAGAAGGCCACTTTCATGTATTTCGGACCAGCACCCAGACAGAGGATACAGGTCCCACAGCAAGGAATCATGCGTCATATCAACCCCCACCGGAGAAGGCCACTCTCATTTATTTTGGACCAGCACCCAGACAGAGGAGACAGGTCCCACAGCAAGGAATCATGCCTCATATCAACCACCAACGGAGAAGGCCACTCTCATTTATTTCGGACCAGCACCCAGACAGAGGATACAGGTCCCACAGCAAGGAATCATGCGTCATATCAACCCCCACCGGAGAAGGCCACTCTCATTTATTTTGGACCAGCACCCAGACAGAGGATACAGGTCCCACAGCAAGGAATCATGCGTCATATCAACCACCACCGGAGAAGGCCACTTCATGTATTTTGGACCAGCACCCAGACAGAGGAGAGAGGTTTTCACAGCAGAGAATCAGGCATTTAGATCACCCACCACAGGAGTAGGCCACCATTTAATGGGACCCCGGCAACCATGTCAGATGGCACAAACATCAGCTTCACATCACCCAGCACAAGAGAAGGCCACTTTGAGAGACTTTGGACCCTGCACCCAGACGGAGGAGAGAGGTTTTCACAGCAGAGAATCAGGCATTTAGATCACCCACCACAGGAGTAGGCCACCATTTAATGGGACCCCGGCAACCATGTCAGATGGCACAAACATCAGCTTCACATCACCCAGCACAAGAGAAGGCCACTTTGAGAGACTTTGACCCCTGCACCCAGGCGGAGGAGAGGGTTTTCACAGCAGAGAATCAGGCATTTAGATCACCCACCACAGGAGTAGGCCACCATTTAATGGGACCCCGGCAACCATGTCAGATGGCACAAACATCAGCTTCACATCACCCAGCACAAGAGAAGGCCACTTTGAGAGACTTTGACCCCTGCACCCAGACGGAGGAGAGAGGTTTTCACAGCAGAGAATCAGGCATTTAGATCACCCACCACAGGAGTAGGCCACCATTTAATGGGACCCCGGCAACCATGTCAGATGGCACAAACATCAGCTTCACATCACCCAGCACAAGAGAAGGCCACTTTGAGAGACTTTGACCCCTGCACCCAGACGGAGGAGAGAGGTTTTCACAGCAGAGAATCAGGCATTTAGATCACCCACCACAGGAGTAGGCCACCATTTAATGGGACCCCGGCAACCATGTCAGATGGCACAAACATCAGCTTCACATCACCCAGCACAAGAGAAGGCCACTTTTAGAGACTTTGACCCCTGCAGCCACACGGAGGAGAGAGGTCCCACAGCAGAGATTCAGGCATTTATATCAGCCAGCACAGGAGAAGGCCGCTTTCAGTGACTTAGGCCTTAGCACCGACACAGAGGAGACAGGTCAGATAGCACAAGCATCAGTTTTACATCAACCACCACAGGAGAAGGGCACTTTTAGAGACTTTGACCCCTGCACCCAGAAAGAGGAGAGAGGTCCCACAGCAGAGATTCAGGCATTTATATCAGCCACCACAGGAGAAGGCCGCTTCAGTGACTTTGGCCCCTGCACCCACACAAAGGAGACATGTCAGACAGCACAAGTATAACATTCATATCACCCAGCACAGGAGAAGGACACTTTCATGTACTTTGGCCCCGGCACCCAGACAGAGGGAAGGTTCATTCAACTCTGGGTTGCACCTCAAGATCCTACTTAATTTCAAAATTGATTTTTCAATGAAGAAGTGGCCAGGAGTACAAGACAACATGGTTTAAGGCAGTTATTAAGGACTACTCTGCACAAGGGAGGGTCAGGTCTTGTGGGATCCATGCCTGGTTCATTTTTATAAACGTCAGCTTGTCCACGTTGGCTGCGGACAGGCGGCTGCGTTTGTCAGTAATGACGCCCCTGCCGTGCTGAATACACGTTCAGATAAAACGCTGGCCGCCGGGCAGGCCAGCACCTCCAAGGCATAACATGCTAATTCTGGCCACGTGGACAATTTGGAAACCCAGAAGTTGAATGGGGCCGAACCATCCGTCAGTACGTGGAGTTGTGTGCAGACGTACTGTTCAACCATGTTAGTGAAATGTTGCCTCCTGCTAACACGTTCCGTATCAGGTGGTGGGGCAGTTAGCTGTGGCGTGGAGACAAAACTTTTCCACATTTCTGCCATGCTAACCCTGCCCTCAGAGGAGCTGGCCGTGACACTGCTGCGTGGGCGACCTCTAGCTCCTCCTCTGCCTTGGCCTTGGCCTTCCACCTGTTCCCCTGTGACAGTTGGGAATGCTCTCAGGAGCGCGTCTACCAGTGTGCGCTTGTACTCGCGCATCTTCCTATCACGCTCCAGTGCAGGAAGTAAAGTGGGCACATTGTCTTTGTACCGTGGATCCAGCAGGGTGGCCACCCAGTAGTCAGCACACGTTAAAATGTGGGCAACTCTGCTGTCGTTGCGCAGGCACTGCAGCATGTAATCGCTCATGTGTGCCAGGCTCCCCAGAGGTAAGGACAAGCTGTCCTCTGTGGGAGGCGATCGTCATCATCCTCTGTATCCCCCAGCCACGCACCAGGGATGTGCCTGCGCTGTGCTGGGTGCCACCCCGCTGTGAACCTGCTTCATCCTCATCCTCCTCCACCTCCTCCTCATCCTCCTCGTCCTCCAGTAGTGGTCCCTGGCTGGCCACATTTGTACCTGCCCTCTGCTGTTGCAAAAACCTCCCTCTGAGCCACTTCTAACAGACTGGCCTGAAAGTGCTAAAAACGACCCGTCATCCCTCCTCCTCCTCCTCCTGGCCCTGGCCCACCTCCTCTTCCATCATCGCCCTAAGCGTTTTCTCTAGGAGACATAGAATTGGTATTGTCACGCTGATAACAGTGGCATCGCCACTGGCCATGTTGGTGGCGTACTCAAACAGCGCAACAGGGCACACAGGTCTCGCATGGAGGCCCAATCATTGGTGGTGAAGTGGTGCTGTTCCGCAGTGCGACTGACCCGTGCGTGCTGCAGCTGAAACTCCACTATGGCCTGCTGCTGCTCGCACAGTCTCTCCAGCATGTGCAAGGTGGAGTTCCACCGGGTGGGCACGTCGCATATTAGGCGGTGAGCGGGAAGGCCGAAGTTCCGCTGTAGCGCTGACAGGCGAGCAGCGGCAGGATGTGAACGCCGAAGCGCGCACAGACGGCCCGCACTTTATGCAGCAGCTCTGACATGTCTGGGTAGTTGTGAATGAACTTTGCACCACCAAATTCAGCACATGCGCCAGGCAAGGGATGTGCGCCAAACCGGCTAGTCCCAGAGCTGCCACGAGATTTCGCCCATTATCGCACACCACCAGGCCGGGCTTGAGGCCCACCGGCAGCAACCACTGGTCGGTCTGTTGTTCAATACCCCGCCACAACTCCTGCGCGGTGTGGGGCCTGTCCCCAAACATATGAGTTTCAGAATGGCCTGCTGACGCTTACCCCGGGCTGTGCTGAAGTTGGTGGTGAAGGTGTGTGGCTGACTGGATGAGCTGGTGGAAGCAGAGGAGGAGGAGGAGGAAGCCGAGTAGGAGGAGGAGGCTACAGGAGGCAAAGAATGATGCCCTGTGATCCTTGGCGGCGGAAGGACGTGCGCCAAGGAACTCTCCGCCTGGGGCCCAGCCGCCACTACATTTACCCAGTGTGCAGTTAGGAGATATAGCGTCCCTGGCCGTGCTTACTGGTCCACGTATCTGTGGTTAGGTGGACCTTGCCACAAATGGCGCTGCGCAGTGCACACTTGATTTTATCGGACACTTGCATGTGCAGGGAAGGCACGGCTGTCTTGGAGAAGTAGTGGCGGCTGGGAACCACATACTGGGGGACAGCCATGGCCATCAGCTGTTTGAAGCTGTCTGTGTCCACTCAGCCGGAATGACAGCATTTCAAAGGCCAGTAGTTTAGAAATGCTGGCATTCAGGCCAAGGGCCTCGAGGGTGACTAGGTGGGAATTTGCGCTTCCTCTCAAAGGTTTGAGAGATGGAGAGCTGAACGCTGCTGTGTGAAATAGTGGAGACGCTAGGTGACGGTGGCGGTGGTGGTGGTGTCGGTGGCACATCCTCTGTTTGCTGCTCGGCAGGTGGCAACATTCCTCTCGAGGCGGAAGCCGAGGCAGCAGCGGTAGAGGGAGCAGGGGGAGCCTGAGCGGGTTCCTTGTTTTTAAGGTGTGTACTCCACTGCAGTTCATGCTTTGCATGTAGATGCCTGATCATGCAGGTGGTGCTCAGGTTAAGAACGCAATGCCTCGCCTCAGGGTCTGATGGCACAGCGTGCAAACCACTCTGGTCTTGTCCTCAGCACATTGTTTGAAGAAGTGCCATGCCAGGGAACTCCTTGAAGATGCCTTTGGGGTGCTGGGTCCCTGTTGGCGCTGGCCAATAGCAGGCAAACTCTCTGGACGGCGGCTGTTCTGCTTTTGCCCCTGCTCCTCTTTGGCTTCGCTGTTGTCTCGGTCTCACCACTGCCTCTTCCTCTGAACTATTTAAGTCAGCGGCACGACCTTCAGTCCATGTGGGGTCTAAGACCTCATCGCCCTCTGCATCGCCTTCCACCCAGTCTTCCTCCCTGACCTCCTCCTGTTCAGTCTGCACACTGCAATAAGACGCGGCAGTGGGCACCTGTGTTTCGTCATCATCAGACACTCGGTCACTCTGCTGTGGTGGTATTCCCATGTCCTCATCATCTGGATACATAAGTGGTTGTGCGTCAGTGCATGGAATGTCTTCCACCGCTGGGGAAGGGCTAGGTGGACGCCCTGAAACCGTGGGAGCAGAGTCTTCAAACAGAATAAGAGACTGCTGCATAACTTGAGGCTCAGCCAGTTTCCCTGATATGCATGGGGGTGATGTGACAGACTGATGGGCTTGGTTTTCAGGTGCCACCTGTGCGCTTTCCGCAGAAGACTGGGCGGAAGACAATGTGGTGAACGTGCTGGAAGCACTGTCGGCCACCCAATCGACTAATGCCTGTACCTGCTCAGGCCTTACCATCCTCATAACGGCATTGGGCCCCACCAAATATCGCTGTAAATTCTGCCGGCTACTTGAGGGAGTTGGTTCACTACTTTGTGCGCCTGAGGCCGAACGGCCACGCCCTCTGCCAGCAACAGAGGCTCCACGGACACCACCACGACCGCGCCCTCGTCCCTTAATAGAATAGTTCCTCATTGTTGCGATTCAACTCGCACCACAATAAAATATATTATTTTTTAGCCCCAAAATTCCCACACTGGAAGATATAATTCCTTTTTCCGGTATTAATTACAAGAAAACTGCTGCAAATTGGACACCAGAATTTTTAAAATGCTAGTTTTGGTACATAGATTCCCACACGGGAGATATAATTCCTTTTACAGGAGTAAAAACGTGAGGCCTAGTGTTTCTGGTCTACCAAACACCAGATTGATTAAATTGGCCTTTTTTCACCAAAATTACAACACTGGACAATAATGCCTTTGGCGGTATTAATTACAAGAAAACTGCTGCAAATTTGACATCAGAATTTTTAAAATGCTAGTTTTGGTACATAGATTCCCACACGGGAGATATAATTCCTTTTACAGGAGTAAAACGTGAGGCCTAGTGTTTCTGGTCTAACAAACACCAGATTGATTAAATTGGCCTTTTTTTCAGCAAAATTACAACACTGGACAATAATGCCTTTTGGCGGTATTATTTACAAGAAAACTGCTGCAAAGTGGACACCAGAATTTTTAATAATGCTAGTTTTGGTACATAGATTCCCACACGGGAGATATAATTCCTTTTACAGGAGTAAAAACGTGAGGCCTAGTGTTTCTGGTCTAACAAACACCAGATTGATTAAATTGGCCTTTTTTTCACCAAAATTACAACACTGGACAATAATGCCTTTTGGCGGTATTATTTACAAGAAAACTGCTGCAAAGTGGACACCAGAATTTTTAATATGCTAGTTTTGGTACATAGATTCCCACACGGGGAGATATAATTCCTTTTACAGGAGTAAAAACGTGAGGCCTAGTGTTTCTGGTCTAACAAACACCAGATTGATTAAATTGGCCTTTTTTCACCAAAATTACAACACTGGACAATAATGCCTTTTGGCGGTATTATTTACAAGAATACTGCTGCAAATAGGACATCTGAAGTTTTAAAATGCTAGTTTGGGTACATAGATTCCCACACGGGAGATATAATTCCTTTTACAGGAGTAAAAACGTGAGGCCTAGTGTTTTTGGTCTACCAAACACCAGATTGATTAAATTGGCCTTTTTTCACCAAAATTACAACACTGGACAATAATGCCTTTTGGCGGTATTATTTACAAGAAAACTGCTGCAAATAGGACATCTGAAGTTTTAAAATGCTAGTTTGGGTACATAGATTCCCACACGGGAGATATAATTCCTTTTACAGGAGTAAAAACGTGAGGCCTAGTGTTTCTGACTGGTCTAACAAACACCAGATTGATTAAATTGGCCTTTTTTCACCAAAATTACAACACTGGACAATAATGCCTTTTGGCGGTATTATTTACAAGAAAACTGCTGCAAATTGGACATCTGAATTTTTAAAATGCTAGTTTTGGTACATAGATTCCCACACGGGAGATATAATTCCTTTTACAGGAGTGAAAACGTGAGGCCTAGTGTTTCTGGTCTAACAAACACCAGATTGATTAAATTGGCCTTTTTTCACCAAAATGACAACACTGGACAATAATGCCTTTTGGCGGTATTAATTACAAGAACACTGCTGCTAATTGGACACCAGAATTTTTATAATGCTAGTTTGTGTACATAAATTCCCACACTGGAAGATATAATTCCTTTTTCCGGTATTAATTACAAGAACACTGCTGCTAATTGGACACCAGAATTTTTATAATGCTAGTTTTGGTACATAGATTCCCACACGGGGAGATATAATTACTTTTTACAGGAGTGAAAACGTGAGGCCTAGTGTTTCTGGTCTAACAAACACCAGATTGATTAAATTGGCCTTTTTTTCACCAAAATTACAACACTGGACGATATAATGCCTTTTGGCGGTATTATTTACAAGAAAACTGCTGCAAATTGGACATCTAAATTTTTAAAATGCTAGTTTTGGTACATAGATCCCACACGGGGAGATATAATTCCTTTTTACAGGAGTGAAAACGTGAGGCCTAGTGTTTCTGGTCTAACAAACACCAGATTGATTAAATTGGCCTTTTTTTCACCAAAATTACAACACTGGACGATATAATGCCTTTTGGCGGTATTATTTACAAGAAAACTGCTGCAAATTGGACATCAGAATTTTTAAAATGCTAGTTTTGGTACATAGATTCCCACACGGGGAGATATGATTCCTGTTTACAGGAGTAAAACGTGAGGCCTAGTGTTTCTGGACTGGTCTAACAAACACCAGATTGATTAAATTGGCCTTTTTTTCACCAAAATTACAACACTGGACAATAATGCCTTTTGGCGGTATTATTTACAAGAAAACTGCTGCAAATTGGACATCTGAATTTTTAAAATGCTAGTTTTGGTACATAGATTCCCACACGGGAGATATAATTCCTTTTACAGGAGTGAAAACGTGAGGCCTAGTGTTTCTGGTCTAACAAACACCAGATTGATTAAATTAGCCTTTTTTCACCAAAATTACAACACTGGACGATATAATGCCTTTGGCGGTATTAATTACAAGAGGACTGCTGGTATTTCAGAACACCGGAATTGTTAAAATGCTAGTTTTGCTAGATAAATTTCCCACACTGGGAGAAATATTGCCTAAGCCTTTTACAGTATTAATTACAACAGGAGTGCTTCTTCTGGTCTAACACCAGAATAATTTTATTATTACGGTGAAAGCTTTTTCTAATTTATATTTCTGGCACATAAAAAAAAAATATATTTCTGGCTGACAGTATTGGACAAAGTAGTGGCACTGGCTAGCCTAGCTGGAACAGCACATTCATGGGATTTGCTATCCAAGTGGGTTACTTTCAGTTTCACCACTGATATATTAAATATCTTTGCAGTTAGTATGGGTGACACAAGCACAGCCAAACCCCTGATGTAGTATATCTATGAAAAATCGACTATTACATGAGATTAATGGACGTTGTGGCAGCTTTGCTGTAGCACCACAAGTCCCAAAATGGCCCGCCTATCAGCCCAGTAACATGTGCCAGAAAACAGTCTGCCCAGCCAGAAAAAAAATTGACTTTGACTGAGCAGCTGAATCGCTGTTGTTCTGATTCACAGGTGTAGATTTTTAACTTCTTTGGAGCTTTGGTTTACACTCTGTGGCAGCAAGTGCTGGCGCACCACAAGTCCCAAAATGGCCACCGCCGGTCAGCCCAGTTACATGTGCCAGTAAAAATCGCTCTGGCCAGTCTCAACAAAATAGTGACTTTCAGTGAACAGCTCAGCTGAGTTGTTCTGATGCACAGGTGTAGAAAGGTAGATCATTCAATCACTTCTTTATCCATGCCTATCTCGCTCTCACAGAAGCTGCCATTAGTAGGCATGGCTGTGATGGGCTCTTAGGGCAAGAAGTAAAACGCTAGCTGATTGGCTGCTATGCAGCCCTTCAGAAAGCGGGAAGAAATCGACGAACACCGGACCCGAACCCGAACTTTTTTGAAAATGTCCGGGTTCGGGTCCGTGTCACGGACACCCCAAAATTCGGTACGAACCCGAACGATGCTCGAACTGTTCGCTCAACACTATTCACTAACAGTAAAGCAGTGGCCGTGTCATAAACAGAATACGTTTCTTTAGGTCACACAACTGTGTAACAAAGCAATTCAATACAATTACCTCACTATCACCAAAAATTTGATTTTTCAAACCAACAATGTAAAAGGAGAAGTTAACGGTTTAATTTGACTGTCAGAATTGCAACGTACATCGCTAATGTGCTATCTAACACAAAACCTGTGTGTTTGCAAACAACTATGTAAATGCGGAGTTCAAAAGGTTACTTAAAATGACTGAGATACAGGGTAGGCCTCAGATCTGCTATGTAGCACAAAACCAGTGTTTATTGCCACAAACTACAGAAATGCAGTATGTCACCGCTAAATTTTCAAATAGGTTTTTGTGCATTGTATGCCAAACTGCTCTGTGGAACAACAATACGGGTTTATTTCCCCCAAATTCAGAAATGCAGTATGTCACTACTAAATTTTAAAATAGTTTTTTTAGGGTTGTATGCAAACGTGCTCTGTGGCACAACAATCCGGGTTTAATAACCCAACTATAGAAATGCATTATGTCACCCCAAAAATAATAAAACAGGTTTTTCAGCGTTGTATGCAAACATGCTCTGTGGCAAACAGTACGGGTTTATTAACCCAACTACAGAAATGCACTATGTCACCCCAAAAATTATAAAACAGGTTGTAACGAGCCCCTGCTCGCTCTGTTCTGCTCTCACGGCACTCCCTGATGTGACCACAATATCTGCTGGTTCTGCCGTTAATGATCTGGCCTCAAGCGATCGCTCGTGTCGTTTTCACTCTCACAGAACTAACACTAGTCAGGCTGTATGTGAGTTCAAACTGACAAAATTCTTTATTGAATGCACCACATATAGTTATATTGAACACCTCTTTCTATTGGTCAATTGTAAAACCCCCTCTGATTGGCTATGCAAATGAGGTAAGCAGGGATTAGTTCAAGAGCTTGGCTGGGAGGCAGATGGGTGTGGCCATTGTTACAGAGAGATTCAAACCATGACATTACCCCCTCCCGGGAAACAGTCCAACGGCCACAGTGGGACCCTCCCCGGGTCAACTCGAGGATGTTGGAAAAGTAGTCTTAGGGTTCCAGGTCCGTCTGTTGGGATATTCCATCAGCATTCCCATTTTGAGGCCCTGGCCGATATTGTATCGTGAAATTGTAGGGTTGCAAAGCCAGGCTCCACCTTAGCAATCGGGCATTCTCTCCTGCCACCGGGTTTAGCCATATCAAGGGATTGTGGTCCGTCATGACGGTAAAAGAGCGTCCGTACACATAGGGCTGCAATTTCTTTAAAGCCCAGACTAAAGACAGCATATCCCACTTCACGGGGTAACAACTTGCGGCTGAGATACGCCAACGGTTGCTCCTTCCCGTTGTCACCAACTTGACTTAGTACGGCTCCCAATCCGAACATGGAGCAAGCGTTTGTTAGGATCAGGTGCCGCCAGTATGGGAGCTTGTGTTAGGGCGATTTTCAACTGTTGAAATGCTGTTTCGCACTCCGGGGACTACAGGACCTGTCTAGGGAGATTATTTTTGGTCAGGTCCGTCAGTGGTTTGGCTATGTCACTATAGCTGGGTACAAACTTTCTGTAGTACCCAGCTGTCCCTAAAAATGCAAGTACCTAGGCCTTGGTTCTGGGAATCGGCCAGATTAGGATGACTTGGATTTTTGCAGGCTCCGGCCTCTGCTTCCCACATCCCTCTCTATGTCCCAGATATTGTACCTCAGACATCCCGATGCTACACTTGTCTGGCTTCAGGGTGAGGCCTGCAGCTCTGATTCTATCTAGCACTATGCCCAGGTGTCTGAGATGCTCCTCCCATGTCAGGCTATAGATTGCAATGTCATCAAGATATGCACATGCAAAATCCTGCAGACCACCGAGGAGTTGATCTATCATCCGTTGGAAGGTAGCCGGAGCATTTTTCATCCCGAATAGCATTAACCGGAACTGGTAAAGGCCAAACGGGGTGATGAAGGCCGACTTTGGAATGGCGTCCACCTCCAGGGGAATCTGCCAGTAGCCCTTACACAGGTAAATAGTCGTCAGATAATGTCCCTGAGCTATTTTGTCCAACAATTCATCCACTCGGGGCATGGGGTAGGCGTCTGTCACAGTACAATCATTCAGTCGCCTATAGTCCACACAAAATCGGGTCGTGCCATCCCGTTTTGGGACTAATACTACAGGGGAAGCCCAGGAGCTTGCTGATGGTTCGATCACCCCTAACTCAAGCATCTCCCTAATCTCTGCTCTCATCCCTTCTTGCACAGCTCCAAGAATCCTATAGGCTGATTGTCTCAGGGGATTCTGCCCGAGGGTCTCTACCTTGTGCACTGCCAAGTGAGTGTATCCAGGGAGTGTTGAGAACATCTCTTTCCGGTCCTGGAGTAATTCCCTGACCTGTTCTTGTTCCTGGGGTCCTAACCCATCTCTTAACTGAACATCTTCCACCCCCCCAGAACAGTTACTGATTGCGGGAAGCTCCAGCATCAGCAGGTATTCAGAGTCCCCGGTGGCAGGAGCGCATATGGCGGCTACTGCCTCAGCCCTCTTGTGATAGGCCTTCATCATTAGAGATGGCCCGAACTATCTGCCGGCGAACAGTTCCCGGCGAACATAGCTTGTTCGCGTTCGCCTCTGCCGGGCGAACATATGCGATGTTCGGTCCGCCCCCTATACATCATCATTGAGCAAACTTTGACCCTGTACCTCACAGTCAGCAGACACATTCCAGCCAATCAGCAGCATACCCTCCCTCCCAGACCCTCCCACCTCCTGCACAGCATCCATTTTAGATTCATTCTGAAGCTGCAGTCTTAGTGAGAGGAGGGAGACTGTAATTGCTGCTGATTTAATTGGGAAATCGATAGCTAGGCTAGTGAATTCAGTGTCCACTCCAGTCCTGAAAGACTCATCTGATCTCTGCTGTAAGGACAGCGTCCTGACAGCACCCCAAAAGCCCTTTTAGGGCTGCAACATTAGTCTGTTTTTTTCCTTTATATACATATTGCAGTTGCCTGGCCTGCCTGTGTGTGAGGAGCTGCAGGCCCACAGACTGTAGTGTGCCCACTGCCAGTGCTCACCCCTGTCATTCCGTGTGGCACAGGACTTTGCTTAAAAAAGGCACTTAATTTTTACACTTTAATCTAAGGTTAGTTGCCTGCCAGTGTGTGTCAGGCTGACTTCCACTGACTGTAGTGTGCCCACTGCCAGTGCCCACCACTCATACCGGCTGGCACAGGACTTTGCTTAAAAAAGGCATTTAATTTTGACACTTTAGTGTAATTTCAGCTGCTTGCCTGCTGCTAGTGTGTGTCAGGCCGACTTCAGCTGACTGTAGTGTGCCCACTGCCAGTGCCCACCCTGTCATCCCGTGTGGCTGGGACTTTGCTTAAAAAAAGGCACTTAATTTTTACACTTTAATCTAAGGTTAGTTGCCTGCCAGTGTGTGTCAGGCTGACTTCCACTGACTGTAGTGTGCCCACTGCCAGTGCCCACCACTCATACCGGCTGGCACAGGACTTTGCTTAAAAAGGCATTTAATTTTGACACTTTAGTGTAATTTCAGCTGCTTGCCTGCTGCTAGTGTGTGTCAGGCCGACTTCAACTGACTGTAGTGTGCCCACTGCCAGTGCCCACCCCTGTCATCCCGTGTGGCACAGGACTTTGCTTAAAAAAGGCACTTAATTTTTACACTTTAATCTAAGGTTAGTTGCCTGCCAGTGTGTGTCAGGCTGACTTCCACTGACTGTAGTGTGCCCACTGCCAGTGTCCACCACTCATACCGGCTGGCACAGGACTTTGCTTAAAAAGGCATTTAATTTTGACACTTTAGTGTAATTTCAGCTGCTTGCCTGCTGCTAGTGTGTGTCAGGCCGACTTCAACTGACTGTAGTGTGCCCACTGCCAGTGCCCACCCCTGTCATCCCGTGTGGCACAGGACTTTGCTTAAAAAAGGCACTTAATTTTTACACTTTAATCTAAGGTTAGTTGCCTGCCAGTGTGTGTCAGGCTGACTTCCACTGACTGTAGTGTGCCCACTGCCAGTGCCCACCACTCATACCGGCTGGCACGGGACTTTGCTTAAAAAGGCATTTAATTTTGACACTTTAGTGTAATTTCAGCTGCTTGCCTGCTGCTAGTGTGTGTCAGGCCGACTTCAACTGACTGTAGTGTGCCCACTGCCAGTGCCCACCCCTGTCATCCCGTGTGGCACAGGACTTTGCTTAAAAAAGGCACTTAATTTTTACACTTTAATCTAAGGTTAGTTGCCTGCCAGTGTGTGTCAGGCTGACTTCCACTGACTGTAGTGTGCCCACTGCCAGTGCCCACCACTCATACCGGCTGGCACAGGACTTTGCTTAAAAAGGCATTTAATTTTGACACTTTAGTGTAATTTCAGCTGCTTGCCTGCTGCTAGTGTGTGTCAGGCCGACTTCAACTGACTGTAGTGTGCCCACTGCCAGTGCCCACCCCTGTCATCCCGTGTGGCACAGGACTTTGCTTAAAAAAGGCACTTAATTTTTACACTTTAATCTAAGGTTAGTTGCCTGCCAGTGTGTGTCAGGCTGACTTCCACTGACTGTAGTGTGCCCACTGCCAGTGCCCACCACTCATACCGGCTGGCACAGGACTTTGCTTAAAAAGGCATTTAATTTTGACACTTTAGTGTAATTTCAGCTGCTTGCCTGCTGCTAGTGTGTGTCAGGCCGACTTCAACTGACTGTAGTGTGCCCACTGCCAGTGCCCACCCCTGTCATCCCGTGTGGCACAGGACTTTGCTTAAAAAAAGGCACTTAATTTTTACACTTTAATCTAAGGTTAGTTGCCTGCCAGTGTGTGTCAGGCTGACTTCCACTGACTGTAGTGTGCCCACTGCCAGTGCCCACCACTCATACCGGCTGGCACAGGACTTTGCTTAAAAAGGCATTTAATTTTGACACTTTAGTGTAATTTCAGCTGCTTGCCTGCTGCTAGTGTGTGTCAGGCCGACTTCAACTGACTGTAGTGTGCCCACTGCCAGTGCCCACCCCTGTCATCCCGTGTGGCACAGGACTTTGCTTAAAAAAGGCACTTAATTTTTACACTTTAATCTAAGGTTAGTTGCCTGCCAGTGTGTGTCAGGCTGACTTCCACTGACTGTAGTGTGCCCACTGCCAGTGCCCACCACTCATACCGGCTGGCACAGGACTTTGCTTAAAAAGGCATTTAATTTTGACACTTTAGTGTAATTTCAGCTGCTTGCCTGCTGCTAGTGTGTGTCAGGCCGACTTCAACTGACTGTAGTGTGCCCACTGCCAGTGCCCACCCCTGTCATCCCGTGTGGCACAGGACTTTGCTTAAAAAAAGGCACTTAATTTTTACACTTTAATCTAAGGTTAGTTGCCTGCCAGTGTGTGTCAGGCTGACTTCCACTGACTGTAGTGTGCCCACTGCCAGTGCCCACCACTCATACCGGCTGGCACAGGACTTTGCTTAAAAAGGCATTTAATTTTGACACTTTAGTGTAATTTCAGCTGCTTGCCTGCTGCTAGTGTGTGTCAGGCCGACTTCAACTGACTGTAGTGTGCCCACTGCCAGTGCCCACCCCTGTCATCCCGTGTGGCACAGGACTTTGCTTAAAAAAAGGCACTTAATTTTTACACTTTAATCTAAGGTTAGTTGCCTGCCAGTGTGTGTCAGGCTGACTTCCACTGACTGTAGTGTGCCCACTGCCAGTGCCCACCACTCATACCGGCTGGCACAGGACTTTGCTTAAAAAGGCATTTAATTTTGACACTTTAGTGTAATTTCAGCTGCTTGCCTGCTGCTAGTGTGTGTCAGGCCGACTTCAACTGACTGTAGTGTGCCCACTGCCAGTGCCCACCCCTGTCATCCCGTGTGGCACAGGACTTTGCTTAAAAAAAGGCACTTAATTTTTACACTTTAATCTAAGGTTAGTTGCCTGCCAGTGTGTGTCAGGCTGACTTCCACTGACTGTAGTGTGCCCACTGCCAGTGCCCACCACTCATACCGGCTGGCACAGGACTTTGCTTAAAAAAGGCATTTAATTTTGACACTTTAGTGTAATTTCAGCTGCTTGCCTGCTGCTAGTGTGTGTCAGGCCGACTTCAACTGACTGTAGTGTGCCCACTGCCAGTGCCCACCCCTGTCATCCCGTGTGGCACAGGACTTTGCTTAAAAAAAGGCACTTAATTTTTACACTTTAATCTAAGGTTAGTTGCCTGCCAGTGTGTGTCAGGCTGACTTCCACTGACTGTAGTGTGCCCACTGCCAGTGCCAACCACTGATACCGGGTGGCACAGTAGCTTGCCGATAAATAAGGCATTTAATTTTTACACTTTAGTGTAATTTCAGTTGCTTGCCTGCTGCCAGTGTGTGTCAGGCCCGCTTCCACTGACTGTAGTGTGCCCACTGCCAGTGCCAACCACTGATACCGGGTGGCACAGTAGCTTGCCGATAAATAAGGCATTTAATTTTTACACTTTAGTGTAATTTCAGTTGCTTGCCTGCTGCCAGTGTGTGTCAGGCCCGCTTCCACTGACTGTAGTGTGCCCACTGCCAGTGCCAACCACTGATACCGGGTGGCACAGTAGCTTCGCCGATAAATAAGGCATTTAATTTTTAGACAGTAGTCTAAATTCAGTTGCTTGCCTGCTGCCAGTGTGTGTCAGGCCCGCTTCCACTGACTGTAGTGTGCCCACTGCCAGTGCCAACCACTGATACCGGGTGGCACAGTAGCTTGCCGATAAATAAGGCATTTAATTTTTAGACAGTAGTCTAAATTCAGTTGCTTGCCTGCTGCCAGTGTGTGTCAGGCCCTCTTCCACTGACTGTAGTGTGCCCACTGCCAGTGCCAACCACTGATACCGGGTGGCACAGTAGCTTGCCGATAAATAAGGCATTTAATTTTTAGACAGTAGTCTAAATTCAGTTGCTTGCCTGCTGCCAGTGTGTGTCAGGCCCGCTTCCACTGACTGTAGTGTGCCCACTGCCAGTGCCAACCACTGATACCGGGTGGCACAGTAGCTTGCCGATAAATAAGGCATTTAATTTTTAGACAGTAGTCTAAATTCAGTTGCTTGCCTGCTGCCAGTGTGTGTCAGGCCCGCTTCCACTGACTGTAGTGTGCCCACTGCCAGTGCCAACCACTGATACCGGGTGGCACAGTAGCTTGCCGATAAATAAGGCATTTAATTTTTAGACAGTAGTCTAAATTCAGTTGCTTGCCTGCTGCCAGTGTGTGTCAGGCCCGCTTCCACTGACTGTAGTGTGCCCACTGCCAGTGCCAACCACTGATACCGGGTGGCACAGTAGCTTGCCGATAAATAAGGCATTTAATTTTTAGACAGTAGTCTAAATTCAGTTGCTTGCCTGCTGCCAGTGTGTGTCAGGCCCGCTTCCACTGACTGTAGTGTGCCCACTGCCAGTGCCAACCACTGATACCGGGTGGCACAGTAGCTTGCCGATAAATAAGGCATTTAATTTTTAGACAGTAGTCTAAATTCAGTTGCTTGCCTGCTGCCAGTGTGTGTCAGGCCCGCTTCCACTGACTGTAGTGTGCCCACTGCCAGTGCCAACCACTGATACCGGGTGGCACAGTAGCTTGCCGATAAATAAGGCATTTAATTTTTAGACAGTAGTCTAAATTCAGTTGCTTGCCTGCTGCCAGTGTGTGTCAGGCCCTCTTCCACTGACTGTAGTGTGCCCACTGCCAGTGCCAACCACTGATACCGGGTGGCACAGTAGCTTGCCGATAAATAAGGCATTTAATTTTTAGACAGTAGTCTAAATTCAGCTGCTTGCCTGCTGCCAGTGTGTGTCAGGCCCTCTTCCACTGACTGTAGTGTGCCCACTGCCAGTGCCAACCACTGATACCGGGTGGCACAGTAGCTTGCCGATAAATAAGGCATTTAATTTTTAGACAGTAGTCTAAATTCAGTTGCTTGCCTGCTGCCAGTGTGTGTCAGGCCCACTTCCACTGACTGTAGTGTGCCCACTGCCAGTGCCAACCACTGATACCGGGTGGCACAGTAGCTTGCCGATAAATAAGGCATTTAATTTTTAGACAGTAGTCTAAATTCAGTTGCTTGCCTGCTGCCAGTGTGTGTCAGGCCCACTTCCACTAGACTGTAGTGTGCCCACTGCCAGTGCCAACCACTGATACCGGGTGGCACAGTAGCTTGCCGATAAATAAGGCATTTAATTTTTAGACAGTAGTCTAAATTCAGTTGCTTGCCTGCTGCCAGTGTGTGTCAGGCCCGCTTCCACTGACTGTAGTGTGCCCACTGCCAGTGCCAACCACTGATACCGGGTGGCACAGTAGCTTGCCGATAAATAAGGCATTTAATTTTTAGACAGTAGTCTAAATTCAGTTGCTTGCCTGCTGCCAGTGTGTGTCAGGCCCGCTTCCACTGACTGTAGTGTGCCCACTGCCAGTGCCAACCACTGATACCGGGTGGCACAGTAGCTTGCCGATAAATAAGGCATTTAATTTTTAGACAGTAGTCTAAATTCAGTTGCTTGCCTGCTGCCAGTGTGTGTCAGGCCCGCTTCCACTGACTGTAGTGTGCCCACTGCCAGTGCCAACCACTGATACCGGGTGGCACAGTAGCTTGCCGATAAATAAGGCATTTAATTTTTAGACAGTAGTCTAAATTCAGTTGCTTGCCTGCTGCCAGTGTGTGTCAGGCCCGCTTCCACTGACTGTAGTGTGCCCACTGCCAGTGCCAACCACTGATACCGGGTGGCACAGTAGCTTGCCGATAAATAAGGCATTTAATTTTTAGACAGTAGTCTAAATTCAGTTGCTTGCCTGCTGCCAGTGTGTGTCAGGCCCTCTTCCACTGACTGTAGTGTGCCCACTGCCAGTGCCAACCACTGATACCGGGTGGCACAGTAGCTTGCCGATAAATAAGGCATTTAATTTTTAGACAGTAGTCTAAATTCAGTTGCTTGCCTGCTGCCAGTGTGTGTCAGGCCCTCTTCCACTGACTGTAGTGTGCCCACTGCCAGTGCCAACCACTGATACCGGGTGGCACAGTAGCTTGCCGATAAATAAGGCATTTAATTTTTAGACAGTAGTCTAAATTCAGTTGCTTGCCTGCTGCCAGTGTGTGTCAGGCCCACTTCCACAGACTGTAGTGTGCCCACTGCCAGTGCCAACCACTCATACCGGGTGGCACAGTACCTAGCACGCGTAGTACCACTTATCTAAAAAAATGACAGGCAGAGGCAGGCCACACCGCAGGGGCCGTCGTGGTCGTGGTGCTGTGATTTCCACTGTCCCTGGAATAATGCCCAGTTTTCAGAGGCCACGCACTCCTGAACCCGAAAAATTCAGAGGACGTAGTTGACTGGCTTAGACAGGACACCCACCTTCAACAGCTTCCGCTAAGAACCTTGACGCACCATCCTCCTCCAGCTCAGCTTCGGTCACCTGCTCAAGTTACCACGCACCCGCCCGCCGCCACCACCACCACTACCACCACAGCCACCACAGCCGCTTCACTTGATCCGTCAGAGGAGTTATTTACACATCAGTTGGATGCAATTAGTGATGCGCAACCATTATTGCCAGATGATGTAGATTACGGGATATGTCTCAGTCAGGCAGGATTACACACATGGACGCACAGTGTGATGATGATGATGATGTTGTACCCGCTGCTGCTTCCTTTGCTGAGGTGTCAGATACAAGTGAAGCGGTTGATGATGACGATGTGTCCACGGATGCCACGTGGGTGCCTGCTCGAAGAGAAGAAGAGGGGGAAAGTTCTGAAGGGGAGACAGAGAGAATGAGGAGACGAGTTGGAAGCAGGGGAGGTCAGTCGCAAGGAGTTAGTGGCACAGTCAGACAGCATGTATCGGCACCTGGGGTCAGCCAGACAGCACGCCAGTCAACGCATGCTGTTGCCACCACTAGA
Organism: Bufotes viridis; assembly: GCA_033119425.1. NCBI lineage: Eukaryota > Metazoa > Chordata > Amphibia > Anura > Bufonidae > Bufotes > Bufotes viridis. The sequence goes on along the minus strand of CM065589.1, from coordinate 415,584,928 downwards.
ATGCCGTCATTGCAAAGCTCAGCAGTGTGGCATTTTTTTGTGTGTCTGCCTCTGATAAAAGCAATGCCATTTGCAACCTGTGCCAAAAGAAACTGAGTCGTGGGAAGTCCAACACCCACCTTGGTACAACTGCTTTGCGAAGGCACATGATCTCACATCACAAACGCCTATGGGATCAACACATGAGTACAAGCAGCACACAAACTCAAAGCCACCATGCTCCTCCTGGTCCAGCATCTTCAGCCACGTCAACCACTGCTGTCCTCCCTGCCCCCTCTCAACCACCCGCCACTCCATCTCTCACCTTCAGCAGTTCCTGCTCATCTGCCCACAGTCAGGTGTCTGTCAAGGACATGTTTGAGCATAAGAAGCCAATGTCACAAAGTCACCCCTTGCCCGGCGACTGACAGCTGGCTTGACGGAACTCTTAGCCCGCCAGCTTTTACCATACCAGCTGGTAGAGTCTGAGGCCTTCAAAAATTTGTCGCTATTGGGACACCACAGTGGAAGGTACCCGGACGAAATTTTTTTCAAAAGGCAATCCCAAACCTCTACCATGTCATTGAAAAGGAAGTCATGGCATCTCTGGCATACAGTGTTGGGGCAAGGGTCCATCTGACCACTGATACCTGGTCTGCAAAGCACGGTCAGGGCAGGTATATCACGTATACTGCGCATTGGGTCAACCTGCTGACGGCTGACAAGCATGGAATGCGTGGCTCCGCAGCGGAGTTGGTGACACCACCACGACTTGCAGGCAGACCTACTGCCACCTCCTCTACTCCTACTCCATCCTCTTCAATATCCTCCTCGGCTGAGTCCTCTTCTGCTGCGGCGCCTGGCTGCACATCAACTGATTCCCCCAGCTCCCCAGGGGCTATTCCACATCCCGGATACGACAGTGTCACGCTATCTTGGGGTTGACTTGCCTGAAAGCAGAGAGCCACACAGGACCAGCACTCCTGTCCGCCCTGAACGCACAGGTGGATCAGTGGCTGACCCCGCACCAACTGGAGATCGGCAAAGTGGTGTGTGACAATGGAAGCAATCTGTTGGCGGCATTAAATTTGGGTAGTTGTCACATGTGCCGTGCATGGCACATGTGTTGAATCTCATCGTACAACGTTTTGTGTCTAAGTACCCAGGCTTACAGGACGTCCTCAAGCAGGCCAGGAAGGTGTGTGGCCATTTCAGGCGTTCCTACACGGCCATGGCGCACTTTTCCGATATTCAGCGGCGAAACAACATGCCAGTGAGGCGCTTGATATGCGACAGCCCGACACGTTGGAATTCAACACTCCTAATGTTCGACCGCCTGCTCCAACAAGAAAAAGCCGTCAACGAGTATTTGTATGAACCGGGTGCTAGGACAGCCTATGGAGCTGGGAATCTTTTGCCACGTTACTGGACACTCATGCGCAATGCCTGTAGGCTTATGCGCCCTTTTGAGGAGGTGACAAACCTAGTCAGTCGCACCGAAGGCACCATCAGCGACCTCATCCCATTTGTTTTCTTCCTGGAGCGTGCCCTGCGAAGAGTTCTGGATCAGGCTGTAGATGAGCGTGAAGAGGAAGAGGAAGAGTTGTGGTCACCATCACCACCAGAAACAGCCTTGTCATCATCGCTTGTCGGACCTGCAGCAACGCTGGAAGAGGAGTATGAGGAAGAGGAGTCAGAGGAGGAATGTGGCGGCTTTGAGGAGGAGGAAGACCAACCACAGCAGGCACCCCAGGGTGCTCGTTGTTGTCACCTATCTGGGACCCATGGTGTTGTACGTGGCTGGGGGAAGAACAGACCGTCAATGACATCAGTGAGGACGAGGAACGGGAAATGAGTAGCTCTGCATCCAACCTTGTTCAAATGGGGTCTTTCATGCTGTCATGTCTGTTGAGGGACCCACGTATAAAAAGGATAAAGGAGAACGATCTGTACTGGGTGACCACGCTACTAGACCCCCGGTATAAGCAGAAAGTGGCAGAAATGTTACCAAATTACCGAAAGTCGGAAAGGATGCAGCAGTTCAAAACCAAACTAAAAATATGCTTTACACAGCTTATAAGGGGGATGTCACAGCACAACGGGAATCTAACAGGGGAAGAGGTGAGTGTAATCCTCCTCCTACCACGGCGGCAAGGACTGGACGATTTACAGATGTGTTGTTGATGGAGGACATGCGGAGCTTTTTCAGTCCTACTCATCGCCACAGCCCTTCGGGATCCAGCCTTAGAGAACGACTCGACCGACAGGTAGCAGACTACCTCGCCTTAACAGCAGATATCGACACTCTGAGGAGCAATGAACCCCTTCACTACTGGGTGTGCAGGCTTGACCTGTGGCCTGAGCTATCCCAGTTCGCGATAGAACTTCTGGCCTGTCCTGCTTCAAGTGTCCTGTCAGAAAGGACCTTCAGTGCAGCAGGAGGCATTGTCACTGACAAGAGAAGTCGCCTCGGTCAAAAAGTGTTGATTACCTCACCTTCATAAAGATGAATGAGGCATGGATCCCGAAGGGACTGACAGTGGGGGATACGTTTGACTAACAAAAGGCCTGATTACATGCCTTGGCCTCAAAATGGTCCCCACGCTGCTGTATTTAATGTCTGCATACCGGATGACTTTCGTGAATTCTCTCACCACCAACTAGGGTTCAAGCCGCAATGTTTTAGTCACTTTTCTGCCTGGAAAACATCAATTTTTCCGGCCGCTGCTACAATAGCGGCTGCAACAGTGCCATTATTTTTCAGGCATGTGTACATGCCTAATTTTTCTGTCCTATGGTGCAGCACTGTGGCTGCAAAACAAACCCAAAAAAAGGCACATACAAGTGTCAATTCCCTTCGTGATCGTTACCTTGTTGTGGTGAAGGGGCTTATGTATCACAATGAAGCAATCATCATCACTCTATAAGTGTGTTGGCAATGTTGCCACACCCCAGATGATAAGGCCGTTGCTTCATTATGGTCAGACCAAAAGCGATCGGGTGGCCACGCTACTAGACCCCGGTATAAGCAGAAAGTGGCAGAAATGTTACCAAATTACCAAAAGTCGGAAAGGATGCAGCAGTTCAAAACCAAACTAAAAATATGCTTTACACAGCTTATAAGGGGATGTCAATGGGGATCTCGACAATGGTTAATCAATTCGACCGGATAGGGTCCGTAACAGTGATTAAACTGATAGCAATAGTACTAGTTAAGACACCACTCATATAGGGTGTCACAGCACATTGCTCTGTGCACGCCGCAGTGCCCCAATTTGGGAGTAAGAGGACCGACTCAAGCTGCTTTTTCCATCTCCCGGTTCCTGAAATCAATTCAGTTTAGTGTATGAGAGTTTGGTCTGTCACTGTGAAGGCAGTCGAAGGTACCCGGCCTAAATTTTTTTCATAAAAGGCAATTCCTGATATGGGACGTAACAGGGATTAAACTGATGAGAATAATACTACAGAAAATACCACTCATATCGGTGGAGGGAGCCAGCGTTTTTTAACCATCTCCCGCTCAAAAAATCTATTTAATAAATGGCCCCCAGATTGGGGAGTCGGGACGTTAGAGGGATTAAACTGATGAGAATAGTACTACAGAAAATACCACTCATATCGGGTGTGACAGTAAATTGCACGGCGCAGACGCAGTCACCGTGGTTTAAAACAGAGTGGAGGGAGCCAGGTTTTTTTAACCATCTCCCCGCTCGAAAAATCTATTCAATAAATGGCACCCAGATTGGGGACGTTAGAGGGATTAAACTGATGAGAATAGTACTACAGAAAATACCACTCATATCGGGTGTGACAGTAAATTGCACGGCGCAGACGCAGTCACCGTGGTTTAAAACAGAGTGGAGGGAGCCAGGGTTTTTTAACCATCTCCCCGTTCGAAAAATCTATTCAATAAATGGCCCCCAGATTGGGGACGTTAGAGGGATTAAACTGATGAGAATAGTACTACAGAAAATACCACTCATATCGGGTGTGACAGTAAATTGCACGGCGCAGACGCAGTCACCGTGGTTTAAAACAGAGTGGAGGGAGCCAGGTTTTTTAACCATCTCCCCGCTCGAAAAATCTATTTAATAAATGGCCCCCAGATTGGGAGTCGGGACGTTAGAGGGATTAAACTGATGAGAATAGTACTACAGAAAATACCACTCATATCGGGTGTGACAGTAAATTGCACGGCGCAGACGCAGTCACCGTGGTTTAAAACAGAGTGGAGGGAGCCAGCGTTTTTTAACCATCTCCCTGTTCGAAAAATCTATTCAATAAATGGCCCCCAGATTGGTGGGACGTTAGAGGGATTAAACTGATGAGAATAGTACTACAGAAAATACCACTCATATCGGGTGTGACAGTAAATTGCACGGCGCAGACGCAGTCACCGTGGTTTAAAACAGAGTGGAGGGAGCCAGGTTTTTTTAACCATCTCCCTGCTCGAAAAATCTATTCAATAAATGGCACCCAGATTGGGGACGTTAGAGGGATTAAACTGATGAGAATAGTACTACAGAAAATACCACTCATATCGGGTGTGACAGTAAATTGCACGGCGCAGACGCAGTCACCGTGGTTTAAAACAGAGTGGAGGGAGCCAGGTTTTTTTAACCATCTCCCCGCTCGAAAAATCTATTCAATAAATGGCACCTAGATTGGGGACGTTAGAGGGATTAAACTGATGAGAATAGTACTACAGAAAATACCACTCATATCGGGTGTGACAGTAAATTGCACGGCGCAGACGCAGTCACCGTGGTTTAAAACAGAGTGGAGGGAGCCAGGTTTTTTTAACCATCTCCCGCTCGAAAAATCTATTCAATAAATGGCCCCCAGATTGGGGACGTTAGAGGGATTAAACTGATGAGAATAGTACTACAGAAAATACCACTCATATCGGGTGTGACAGTAAATTGCACGGCGCAGACGCAGTCACCGTGGTTTAAAACAGAGTGGAGGGAGCCAGCATTTTTTTAACCATCTCCCCGTTCGAAAAATCTATTTAATAAATGGCCCCCAGATTGGGGAGTCGGGACGTTAGAGGGATTAAACTGATGAGAATAGTACTACAGAAAATACCACTCATATCGGGTGTGACAGTAAATTGCACGGCGCAGACGCAGTGACCGTGGTTTAAAACAGAGTGGAGGGAGCCAGCGTTTTTTAACCATCTCCCCGTTCGAAAAATCTATTCAATAAATGGCCCCCAGATTGGGGACGTTAGAGGGATTAAACTGATGAGAATAGTACTACAGAAAATACCACTCATATCGGGTGTGACAGTAAATTGCACGGCGCAGACGCAGTCACCGTGGATAAAAACAAAGGGAGGGAGCCAGCGTTTTTTAACCATCTCCCGCTCGAAAAATCAATTCAATTCATCTTTGGGGACCCTTGGTGTTGTACGTGGCTGGGTGGAGGAAGAAACCTTCAATGACATCACCGGACGTGGCTAGCTTGGTATCCAACCTTGTGCAAATGGGGAGTTTGCAGTTGTGCAAATGAACTGTTTGCGGTGCATTAAAAGGGAGTTTGGTCTGTCAATGTCTGTGAAGCGGGCGTAACCCTTACACTACCTGATCGATACAACATCATACCTGATCGTATACACACACTGGATGTTTTAAAGCACGTTATTCCAAACAATTTAGGAATGTTAGTTGATTTATGCCCTTTATGGATTAAAACCCGACTCTGCGTCCACTACGTAATTTTCCATGGGAGTTTTGCCATAGATCCCCCTCCGGCATGCCACAGTCCAGGTGTTAGTCCCCTTGAAACAACTTTCTCATCACTATTGTGGCCAGAAAGAGTCCCTGTGGGTTTTAAAATTCGCCTGTCTATTGAAGTCTATGGCGGTTCGCCCGGTTCGCCAGTTCGCGAACATTTGCGGAAGTTCGCGTTCGCTGTTCGCGAACTGAAAATTTTATGTTCGCGACATCACTATTCATCATATTGATGTGGAATGTCCTCTTAATTCTTGTGTCTGCACAGCTGGCGACCACATAGGTGGTGTCGCACAGCTGTTTTAGCACCTGATAGGGGCCCTACCAGGAGGCCTGTAATTTATTTTGCTTTAGGGGTTTTAGTACTAGGACCTTTTGTCCGACCCAAAAAGTGCGATTCCGAGCAGATTGATCATACCAAACCATCTGCTGACTCTGGGCTGATTGCATATTCTCATGGACTAGCTCGGTAAGTTCCCGCAGTCGCTCCCTGAGTTCCAAGACATAACTAAGGATGGGATGGCCTTCTGCATCCTCTCCCCCTTCCCACTGGGCTCTCACTAAGTCTAAGGGCCCCCAACCCTTCGCCCATACAACAGCTCAAATGGTGAAAACCCTGTGGACTCTTGAGGTACCTCCCTGTAGGCGAACAGTAGGTGGGGAAGATATTTCTCCCAATCCTTCCTACTCTCCACGAAGGCCCGAAGTAGCTGCTTTAGGGTCCCATTAAATCTCTCGCAGAGCCCGTTCGTTTGGGGGTGGTAGGGGGCGCTCTGGAGGGATTTAATACCACAGAGGCACCAGAGCTGCTGGGTCAGCTCGGCGGTGAACTGATTTCCCTGATCAGACAATATCTCCTGGGGAAATCCTCCCTAGTGAACACCCACAGTAAGGCATCAGCTACCGTGTCAGCCTGAATAGTGGATAGGGGAATGGCTTCCGGGTAGCGGTTGGCGTAATCAACCACTGTAAGAATATACTTCTTCCCAGTGGCACTGGGGCGGGCCAGTGGGCCAATAATGTCTACTGCTATCCGGCTAAAGGGCTCCCTAATTTTCGGCATGGGGTGCAGAGAGGCTTTTGGATGATCCCCCACCTTTCCTACCCTCTGGCAGGTCTCACAGGTCCGGCAGTATTCTCGTACCTCTGCATGTAACCTAAGCCAGAAGAAAGCACGAGACAACCGACTCCGGGTCTTAGCTATCTCTAAATGTCCGGCCAAGGGGATATCGTGAGCCAGCCTCAATAGCTCCTGTCTGTACTTCTGGGGTACGAGTAGCTGTTTATGGGGGCCCTCACGCTTCCCGTTGTCCACCCCTTCGGTGTAACGATAAAGAAGTCTCCTCTCCCACTCTATTCTGTCTTCCCCTAACCCCCATGGGTCCTTGCCCACCCTGTCCCGATAGCACGCTAAAGTAGGGTCACTCCGGGTTTCTTGCCTAACGTCGGAGGGAGAATCCCAAGTCGGGGTAACATGGGAGGATTTGGTCTTACCTGGGTCCCCATAGGAGTGCAGTTGCCTTGTAGGTGGCTTTGTTCTCGGGTGGTCACGGCCATGGCGGTCTCTGGTGCAAACGAAGAACTCAAATGCCCCAAGTCGTTCCCCAAAAGTACTTCCACGGGTAAGTTATGGAGTATCCCTACTCGCACTTGTCGCTTCCCTGAGCCCCAATCCAGTTGAACTCTGGCGGTGGATAAACGCAGCACCTTGCCCCCTGCTACCCTGACTGCCACAGTAGGGCCAGTTCGGGCCGACTGAGGAACCATGTGAGGCTGAATAAGGGTAATCGTAGAATCACAAAGTCCCTGGGCCGGCTGCCCATTAACCCATACCGCCTGACGATGGTGCTGCCGATTATCTTCAGCTGCAGCATGGACGGGATCAGCCTCGAACAGCTCACCAAACTCTTCCTGAACATCTAGAGGGTTAGCCTCGTTCTGGAGGCAATAAGTCGCCGACCTGGATGAATGGGCAGTCTCTTGGTACCTCGGGGATCGATTAGGGCAATGACGCTGCAGATGACCCGTCTGATTACATGTATAGCACAGGCCCGGTAGAAGGTTTTGATCGGGCTAAGGATCTAGAGGCAGCCCACTGAGATACTGAAGTTGGGCTCGAGGTCAGTACACTGGGCCACGGTAGTGTATAGCGCTCGCCTCTAATTGACCTCCGAGAGTCCAGATATTCATCAGCCAAAGTTGCCGCTTGCTGTACCGTCTGTGGCCGCTTATCTTGCACCCAATCCTGTACTGTCGGAGAGGTGTGGTTAAAGAACTGCTGTAAGAGAACTAGATGGGTGATGTCCTCTATGGTATGAGCATGGCTTCCCTGGAACCAGCCCTTGAGGTTCCGCTGCAGACAATGTGCCCACTCCACATAGGTTATGTTGCCTTGTTTCTGAGATTCTCGAAACTTAATCCGGCTGGCTTCAGGGGTAATGGCAAATCGGGCTAGCAGGGCTTCTTTTACCTGGTCATAATCCATGGCGTCCTCATCCTCCATGGCCTGATACGCATCTGCAGCTTTGCCAGTTAGCTTACTCGCCAGTAAGGCGACCCGATCTTGGGACGGCACTTTATGTATATGGCACAGTCTCTCAAAGTCCTGGAGGAACTCTTCTATTTTCTCCTCTCCTTCCTTTATAAAATTTGAATGCGCGAAAGGGCAACTTACGGACAGGTGCTGTATCTCTAGGTGTTGTCTCTGATCGCCGTATTTCCGCCATTCTCCACTCATGTTGTCGCTCCAATTCTCTCTCTTGTCGCTCTAGTTCTCTCTTTTGCCGCTTATCCTGCAGCTGGATGTCTCTGATGGCATTCTGTATGGCGGTCTCGGATGGGTTTGCACCATATAATGCCAACCACTCTCTAACTCGTTGCTGAAACAAGTCTTCCACGGACTGAGATCCGGCATCACCATCCCTCTGATCCATCTCAGCTAACTTGGAACACCGCTTTCTATTGGTCAATTGTAAAACCCCCTCTGATTGGCTATGCAAATGAGGTAAGCAGGAATTAGTTCAAGAGCTTGGCTGGGAGGCAGATGGATGTGGCCATTGTCACAGAGAGATTCAAACCATTACACAGGTTTTTCAGCGTTGTATGCAAACGTGCTCTATGGTAGGACAGTACAGGTTTATTACCCCAACTACAGAAATGCACTGTCACCCCAAAATTATAAAATAGGTAATGCAGGGCGACTTGACTTGCCAGAAAAAAGGAATTTTTCCTCCACTGAGCTACCAAAAAATAATTAAACTGATGTCCCTGGCAGGCTGGCACACATGCAGATCACATTTAGTTCCAAGGACACTGCAGTTGCTAAAATGGCCACGAACCCCCACCTCAGTAACAGATGGATTAAAAATTATTTTGCAGTATCAGTGGGCTCAGGGCTGGGTACAAATATGTAGCATACACCATAAATAATTGCTGTAGTTTGAAGAGTTAACACCCCCATGTTCAACAGATTTCTTCACTGATCTCTCCCTGAGAGCACCAGCAGCAACCTATCCCTACACTAAGAGCAGCAGAGTGATGTGAGGCACTACTTATGAACTTTTCACAAATCATAAGACCTTATTGACAATTTGCTCTATATATGCAATGATAGCACCAGGTTTATACTCTATAGAAATATTTCCATTTACTCTGGTGCGGCCAATGGCACAAATCCAAAACTATTTGTACAAGGTGTTTGTGATACAAAGCTTAGATGTGCATTAAACAAACATGATGATAAAATAGAATAAAGTTCTCTGTTATAGACTATTTCCCAAAATCACAAATACTTTATTTCCTGTTCAGCATTTCTTTTCTGTATTTGCTTCTGTATTTTACGTGATGATCTTTACTGTCTGGCTGATTAATATGTAGCTGACTGAAGTATATATTTTCCTTATCAAGCAGTCTGCAGACCTGACTACTGCCTGGGGAAACCCACTGCTATATAAGCACTTTGAAATTTGTTGCCTGCTTTTGACGGTGAAAGAAAATAATAACAATCTGATAAACTGCATACAGAAATGTGAAAAACAAGGAAATATTGCCCGTGACAAAAGATATCTCAGATCACTGTTCCAGTTTCCATGGACCCTTTATGTTTACAAGCATGTGGGAGGTATGCAACATTATAATAGATATTTATATCAAAGCTTATCGTTTCTACAACAGTGTCTTCTATAATAATTCTAAATCTTGTTTCCTCAACATAGTCATTTTCTCAAACAGGACTTAAGGGTCAAAGCTGTAGCTTTTGTTCTAAATCTATCTATCTATCTATCTATCTATCTAGCTAGCTATGTATATATATATATATATATATATATATATATATATATACACAGTGGGTACGAAAAGTATTCAGACCCCCCTTCCATTTTTCACTCTTTGTTAAATTGCAGCCATTTGCGAAAATCTTTTAAGTTCATTTTTTTTCCTAATGCACACACAGCACCCCATGTTGAGAGAAAAACAGATAATTGTTGACATTTTTGCAGATTTATTACAAAAGAAAAACTAAAATATAACATGGTCCTAAGTATTCAGACCCTTTGCTCAGTATATAGTAAAAGCACCCTTTTGATCTAATACAGCTATGAGTCTTTTTAGGAAAGAAGTAACAAGTTTTTCACACCTGGATTTGGGGATCCTCTGCCATTCCTCCTTGCAGATCCTCTCCAGTTCTGTCAGGTTGGATGGTAAACGTTGTTGGACAGCCATTTTTAGGTCTCTCCAGAGATGCTCAATTGGGGTTAAGTCAGGGCTCTGGCTGGGCCATTCAAGAACAGTCACAGAGTTGTTGTGAAGCCACTCCTTCATTATTTTATCTGTGTGCTTAGGGTCATTGTCTTGTTGTAAGGTAAACCTTCGGCCCAGTCTGAGGTCCTGAGCACTCTGGAGAAGGATTTCGTCCAGGTTATCCCTGTACTTGACTGCATTCATCTTTCCCTCAATTGCAACCAGTCATCCTGTCCCTGCAGCTGAAAAACACCCCCATAGCATGATGCTGCCACCACCATGCTTCACTGTTGGGAAGGTATTGGACAGGTGATGAGGAGTGCCTGGTTTTCTCCACATATATCGCTTGGAATTAAGGCCAAAAAGTTCTATCTTGGTCTCATCAGACCAGAGAATCTTATTTCTCACCATCGTGGCATCTTTCAGGTGTTTTTTTTTAGCAAACTCCATGCGGGCTTTCATCTGTCTTGCACTGAGCACAGGCTTTCGTCGGGCCACTCTGCCATAAAGCCCCGACTGGTGGAGGGCTGCAGTAATGGTTGAATTTCTACAATTTTCTCCCATCTCCTGAGTGCATCTCTGGAGCTCAGACACAGTGATCTTTGGATTCTTCTTTACATCTCTCACCAAGGCTCTTCTCCCCCGATAGCGCAGTTTGGCCGGACGGCCAGCTCTATGAAGGGTTCTGGTCATCCCAAACGTCTTCCATTTAAGGATTATGGAGGCCACTGTGCTCTTAGGAACCTTAAGTGCAGCAGAATTTTTTTTTAACCTTGGCAAGATCTGTGCCTTGCCACAATTCTGTCTCTGAGCTCTTCAGGCAATTACTTTGACCTTATGATTCTCATTTGTTCTGACATGCACTGTGAGCTGTAAGGTCTTATATACACAGGTGTGTGGCTTTCCTAATCAAGTCCAAACTGTATAATCAAACACAGCTGGACTCAAATGAAGGTGTAGAACCATCTCAAGGATGATACAAAGAAATGGACCGCACCTGAGTTAAATATGAGTGTCACAGCAAATGGTATGAATACTTAGGACCATGTGATATTTCAGTTTTTCTTTTTTAATAAATCTGCAAAAATATCAACAATTCTGTGTTTTTCTGTCAATATGGGGTGCTGTGTGTACATTAATGAGGAAACAAATGAACTTAAAAGATTTTAGCAAATGGCTGCAATTTAACAAAGAGTGAAAAATTTAATGGGGTCTGAATACTTTCCGTACCCACTGTGTATATATATATATATATATATATATATATATATAGAAAAAGGAAAAACGGACAGCACTCCAAAGTACAAACCGTGAAAAAGTTTATTCACCCATGTGGTAAATACAATGCTACGCGGCGTGGCTATGGGCTCTAATGCCGCACCCACGTACGCAAATATTTATATGAGACGTTTTGAGGAGGATGTCGTCTATGTCTCCCACCACTTCAGGTATGTCCTGCGGTGGTGGCGATACATAGACGACATCTTCCTTATTTGGACCGGTACTGCCTCCCAACTACTTGACTTTCAGTCTTTTTTGAACAGTGTGAACAGTGACCTACAGTTCTCTTTGGTTTATTCCTCTGCTGAATTACAATTTTTGGACACTACTGTTGCATTGCAGGATGGTAAATTATCCACTACCTTATTTACAAAACCCACGGACAAAAACACCTTTCTGCACTTCAACAGCAGTCACCCTAGGCATATGGTCAAACATTTGCCGTATTCGCAATTTTTGCGTGCTAAACGTGTTATTTCGGATGAGAACATTCTTGAACACACATTGGACAACATGGTGCTCAAATTCACTGATAGGGGTTACCCTCATCATCTACTGCAATCTCATAGAGATAAAATTACCATGATTGACAGGGAGACTATTTTGAGTGGGAAGACAGCGGTTGCTAAAAAAAAAAAAAAAAAAAAAAAACACGTATACCCTTTACCTCTACATACAACGAACATAGTGGGATGATTAAATCCATTCTCCGCCGACATTGGGGTATTTTGAGTAGTCTGAGGGAGATCCAAGGGTTCTCTTCTCCTCCACTTTTTTCATATCGGCGTGCGAGGAATCTACGGGATCAGCTGGTTCGAGCCGATGTTGGTCCATGTACAACAGAAACACAAAGCTGGCTTGGTCGCCGCAGCAAGGGTTCTTACCCTTGTTTAAATTGCGTAAATTGCAAGTATATTATCAAAGGACAACATTTTGTCCATCCAATGTCAGGTTCGTCTTTCCCTATTGAACATTATTTAACATGTAATTCCAATTATGTTGTTTATGTGTTGACGTGTCCCTGCCGGTTGCTGTATGTTGGGGAGACCTCTACAGACCTAAAGACTCGTCTGAATAATCATAGACTCTCCATCAGACAGCAACGACAGGATTTACCAGTCTCCAAGCATTTTACCAGGGCTGACTGTACAGAACGTGACCTCAGGTGTTGTATCATTGACCACATTCCAACACCACGCAGGGGAGGCAATAGATCTCTCTTATTGAAAAAAAGAGAGCTCTACTGGATATTTACTCTAAAGAGTTTAAGACCACATGGATTGAATGTGGACTATAATCCGAGTTGGTGTTCATAGATAAGGGCTCACCTTCTTTGAATCAAGTTTTTTGCCTCTGTTATTCCTGCTGTACATGTGTCTATTATCTTTTGATACTAATATTTGATATATATTTTTTCTTGTTTTACAGAGCTCGAGCTCTACAGCGCCTATATGAGGAACAAGCATCACACATATCCAACAGCATACATTTGTGATCAATGGGATAACTGGTCATGACATCGCCACTTTATTTATTTATATATGTACATATTTTTCTTATGTTTTTAATTTCATTTGCGACATGCAGACTGTATTTTTCGAAACAGTGTTACTTTATAGCATCCTCGGGTGTCCACTTTATAATGGGGGCATGTTTGCCATAATAGGAGATCCCTATGTGCCGATGCTATATGGGTTCGGATTCTCCCAAAAGTGCACTTGGCACGCTGCGGTGTTCCGCGGCAGGCCGTGTGACACGTAATGGAGAGGTGAGATGAAGTTTTGTGGCCGTGACAAGCCACTACTCTGTCTCTGCCGAATCAGCAGCTCCCCGGACAATGACTGGCATGTTGCCCCTTCACAAGATGGCCCTGAGTGGTGCTTGCTATACCACGCATGCGCACTTAGATCTATTCTCCTCGCATCTATCGCGATTTTTGAGCGGTGTGTTTTCCCTGGAGATACGTCATCAAGGTGTGCGATGTCAACCCCGCTACCCCACCATGCTCTGGTTGTTTGGTATGTACGTGATTGCAATAGTTCCATGGCGCTTTGTTTTTATGTCACTACAGCACGCCCCCTTTATACACATCGGTATTATATGTACATATGAAATTGTGTTTTTATTTACACATTTATTGGCACTATGGCACTTTATTGAAATATGCACTTTTATGGCTTGTATTATCATATATGCAATGTCTTTTTTGTATCTATTCACATTTGTAATCAGTGTTAATTATGTATCACTTGTGTTGCCTTAATTGGCCACCCTATTTATTGTTGCACTTTACATGCATGTATTCAGCTTGAGACAGGCTCTATAGTTGAGCCGAAACGTCGCATTGTATTTACCACATGGGTGAATAAACTTTTTCACGGTTTGTACTTTGGAGTGCTGTCCGTTTTTCCTTTTTCTATATATGGGCTTTGAGCCAGTAGCCCTAGGACATAGCACCCGACCTCTGTGAATTTCCGGTGCCGCCATTTTTCTGATATATATATATATATATATATATATATATATATATATATAGTAACAACACAGGGTCATTTAGCTCTTCCAGATCGCTGTCTTAACGCCTTAGACGGTTGACACACATCAAGAAGCCACTCCACCACTGTAGATTCGGGTGCAAACTGGCCACGACCAGCTTTATTGTCCCAACAGCAGTACAAAGAAATCATAAACATAAACCTCAGCCGTCTGGCCACTGACTATACAGTATACACTCCCTCTCTAGCGGGATCCAGGTCTACCACCCAGCTCCCCAAAAACACCACAGTGCTTACCCTACACACAGGGTTAGAGGGTCCCGGCTCCCACAGGCCTTGACACAGCCTGTTCCTTTCCCAGACTGGGATCCCTAATTAAGAAGCTCAACCCACATTAATCCAAGCTCCTCAGCTGGCTGATAATTATTCCCATTACCAGCCTGACTGCTGCAGACAGTGGGAAAAAAACTATTTTCCCAACCTTTCTTGTTCTCACCCAGCTTGCTCTGGGTGAGATATGCCACTTCAATGGCCTTCTGGCAGCTCCACTGCCACATATCCCCCCCCTTTGTTCAACCCCATAGGGGTTAACACTAGCATCCAACCAAGATGCTCGTGAGAGAGCATCAACCTGGCCTACAGTCTTCCCCTTATTTTGCCAGACCCAGGCCAATAGCGCCTGGTTTGTGACCCGCATGAGTTTAGTACGGGGCAGATAAGACCTATGGGATTTTCTTGCCCATCTCATGACCCGATACTCTCTTTCACGAGTGAGGATGATGCGCTTTCGCACCCGTGGCCTCTCTCTTTTCGTTTTTATTTTTCTCT
This sequence comes from Bufotes viridis, assembly GCA_033119425.1. NCBI lineage: Eukaryota > Metazoa > Chordata > Amphibia > Anura > Bufonidae > Bufotes > Bufotes viridis. The sequence goes on along the minus strand of CM065589.1, from coordinate 415,569,870 downwards.
CCACATCTGGCATCAGCACATGCTCCTCATGTCCTTTCTTTGACTGCTGCAACTCCCGACTGAACTGTTCCCCCTTTCGGCCGACTCTTCTTCAGCCTTATCTTTAGTCTTGGGAACATACAAGGATTTCTCCCACTCCAACTCATCAGTCTCAGCTTCTTCAGCCTTTGAGTCTCTTTCGGAGTCTTCAGTCACTTTGATAGCCTTTTCATCCTTCTCAGACACAGCATCACATACTTGCATTCTTAGCTCCTCCTCCTCTTTCTCATCAGGGTTAGAGGCACCGGGGACATCAGGGTCTTCACCAGACTCGTCGTCTTCTGGCAATTCCTCCAGAGGTTCACTCCGGAAACTGTTCTCCTCTTGTGCAGGCTCTACGATAGCCACCTCACAGCAGTAGACAACATCTTTATGGTGGGCATCAGTCCCCTCGTATTTCGTCCCCAGCAGACCGCTGGCTGAAGTAATGTCTTGCATGACCAAGTCTTGGCTACACCCCGCCACGAGTCTCTTGGCTTCTGCATCCACATCAGCCCCATCAACGGGTTCAGCAGAAAGATCATCCATCTTCTCTGTCTCGGTTGGTACTGCAGTGTCACCATCTCCAGACCCATTCTTAACAGTCTCTGCCTTCTTGGCCTCTTTCAGAGAATCCTCCTCTTCAGGTTTCTCCTTTTCTTTCACCTGCTGCACAAGAGCACGCTGAGACTTCCCCAACTCATAGACGTTCTTCTCGACGTCCTCCTTTGAGCTCATGAGATCCTCCATCTCTGCTCTGAGTTGCCTGTTCAGCCTCTCAAATGCGTCACGCTCCTCAAGCGCTTTTTCAAGGGCTCTGGCCAAGCAGAGGGCCTTGGTCTTCTTTTTAGTTTTTCGCACCAGCTTGTTCCAGCTGCTCTTCACTCTGTTCTGGTGTAACAGCAGTTGTAGGAGTACCACCATTCTTCCTTAGACACTCTGTGGGATTTCCACCCAGGGACTCTTCAAGCCCATTGTTGAGGTTTACTATAGACTTTTGTGTCTTTCTGGAGTCTTTTCCCTTCCCCCGGACACCAGGCGGTAGACACTTCAGTTCACTCATCTTTTCCGGGGTCTCCTCTTTTGACCCTTCTGCAGCCTACTTCGGTGACTCTGTGACGACAGCTAGTCCCTTCTCTATCGTATCTAGGGACCGTGTGGCGAGAGTGAGGTCAGCCTCCTGTTTGCAGCTGTACTGTCCTGTCAGGTTATCCAAGACTGACTGGATATGAGCTTCAGACACTAGGCTGACGTCACCCGACTGAACTCTCATCTCGTCAGATATAACCATCTCCTGGTCGCTACTAGTAACCACTTTAGTTTGGCAAGACCTCGACATGGAAGCCTCTCTCTCTGAGTTGCTATCGGTCACAGAACATGCGTTATATATACCGCTCGTGTCATTCTCAATCCTGTCCTCTAGGGGCACGATGAGCTAATGCCCACCTGGGACATTTCATTAATCATAGAAACCTGTGGAGACTGCATATCCACTTCTAGTATGTGTGGTACACCCTCTAGGACTGCCCCATGTACTTGCACATTTTTCACAGTAGGTTCCCTCAGTTGTGAGCCCTCATCAATTAGCATTTTTATACCATCCACATTTTTACCAACAGGGGGAGCTTCTCCCCTGATCACACCCTTTGAAGAAGCAGGTATATCATCGTCACATATATCATTAGGCACTTCAAGTAACTTGTTTTCTATGTGCAGCACCTTCACATTATCCACAATAACATTATGCTTTTCGGCAAATATGGTACCATAGCTTTGCAAGAGAAAAGGCATGTCATCATCATCATCATCATCACCATCATGCCTTGCACATGACATCACATTTTCATCTTCAACTACCCAACTGTTTTCAATGGTCCTTTCCCTTACACTTTTACTTAAAGGGACAGGTACAGGTTCTGCAGGAGCGTCACCACTTTCTACAGAAGTGTCCCTATTGCCCCACATCACGTCATGCATAATTTTATTTGCCACATCAAGTTAATTAGTCCCAGTTCCCACTAGAACCTCATGCTCAGTGAATAAGTCCTTCTTATCCGCGCAATTGTCCAGCACATAGTCCCCAGCCACCATGCTGGCACGTACCAGGCTCCCCTGGCTTCCTGCGTCCAACAACGTTTGGACTGGACAGCTATTTTTCATAGAGCCACCCATTTTTTTTTCTTTGATCATGGGCAGCTTAGGTGACACAAAAACCTTCTCCCCTCCAGATTCCTGCAGAGAAATAATCACAACAGGCTTACCCGTCTGTTCAGACACTGCGTTTTTCCCAATGTCACATATTTCCGAGACAGTTCCTCGACTCGGCAATTTATCGCTCTCCAGTCCAGCAGGTATCAACTGCCGCCGGCTCACCATCACTGGGTCTGCCACATAATTATTAACAGGAACAGTCTTACCGATTGTCGTCACTGACTCAGCACTCCCGGAAGATAAGGGTAGTCCAGGAATATCTCCAGCATGGTCACCACCCTTCTCCTCAATGCAGTAGTTGCCACGGGAGACGCCTTGGACTTGTCTCCTGTCTTTTTCCGGACGGACATTCCAGGCGCACCCTTTAGGATTCTGTGCACAGTCGCAGGGAAAATAGGCACTCCTGAGAAACGCACCACTCTCCACCTCTTTGTCTTCCCGACGGTTGCCCTTGACAACGGCACACTTCCGCTTGTCCTCCGGAACTCCAACTGCAGAACTTGAAGTATTCCCGCCATACCATATCTGCCAAAATAAGGGAAAATCCTTGCCCAGTACGAATTCTAGCCTCAGGGTCTCACATTTCAACAGCTCCCACTGCACCGAGCCATAGTCCGTCACAAAGGTCAGTGACACCTTAGTTTTTGTCTCTGGACCTCTTGTTACAAAGTCCAGAATTTCGGGCAGGACCCGAGACACTTGCTGGCGGGAGTCTAGTATGACCCCCAAAGGGATCCCCCCGATCACCATCTCGCAGGACTTTTCCCACGGGCTCCACCATGTTGCAGCCATTTTGACAGGTCAGTTTCTTTTATTGGGCTTCTGGCCCTTTAAATCCGCACACAGCTTGCACCACAGCAGCACTTGCTGTCTAGTCGTTGCCCCTAGCAACCAAGTGTTTTTTTTACTTTTCAGCACGGACACTTTCCGTCCAGCAATCCTGCAGCATTCAGCACAGACAACGCTTCCTGGTGCCCTTAGCAACCTGTTGACTTGCCCTTTTAGCTCTGCAGCACCCAGCTTCATGTGCCATTTTCATGCCTGCATCCTCCACCATATGTAACAACACGGGGTCATTTAGCTCTTCCAGATCGCCGTCTTAACGCCTTAGACGGTTGGCACACATCAAGAAGCCACTCCACCACTGTAGATTCGGGTGCAAACTGGCCACGACCAGCTTTATTGTCCCAACAGCAGTACAAAGAAATCATAATAAATAAAAATTAAGCAATATCAATTGGAGAGAGGTCCCATAGCAGAGAATCAGGCTTCAAGTTACCCATCAATGGAAAAGTACACTTTCATTTATTTAGGCCCCAGCACCCAGACAGAGGACAGAGGTCGCATAGCAGAGAATCAGGCGTCATGTCACCCACCAATGGAGAAGGCCACTTTTCGATAATTAGGCCCCTGGCACCCAGACGGAGGAGAGAGGTCGCATAGCAGAGAATCAGGCATCATATCACTCACCAATGGAGAAGGCCACTTTTAGATAATTAGGCCCCTGGCACCCAGACGGAGGAGAGAGGTTGCATACCAGAGAAACAGGCTTCATGTCACCCAGCAATGTCACCAGCTATTTAGGCCCCAGCACTCAGACAGAGGAGAGAGGTCCCAAAGCAGAGAATCAGGCTTCATGTCACTCACCAATGTAGAAGGACACTTTCAGATATTTATGCCCCTGGCACCCAGACGGAGGAGAGGTTCATTCAACTTTGGGTTGCCCCGCAAAATAATGGCAAAATTAAAAAAAGAGGATTCAATAAAAAAGTGCCCTGGAGTACAAGAATATATGGTTAAGGGGAGGTAGTTATAAATGTCTATTCTGCACAAGGGATGGACAGGTCCTGTGGGATCCATGAGTAGAAAAGGCTTTCAATGGCTCACCCCTTAGTATACACGGAATAGGTGCTCAATTCCCATGGGCTATACACCTTGCCCAAAATGTAAATATATGTAAAGGGGAAATGGAGTGTGGGGATATTATATTCTGGCCAAAAATATGGAAATATTTCTGGATGATAGGAAAAAATATTTATTAAATTGTAATAAAAATTTTAAACTGTTGCAACAATAAATAAAATATATTAAAATTGTTGATGTGTCCACCAATATACAGATGTCTCTCAATGGTAGACACTCTGCTGTATATAGTATATGTAGATTATCGACAGATGTCTTACAATCACGGGAGTCTGTATCTTAATGAATCAATTTGTTAATATAAGATATTAAAAAACATTGCAAAAATGATTCAGATATATCAATGCTCCTGAAGATGGTGGTTAACAGTATCCCTCTTTTTCTTGAGGTTACAATTAAAGTCAATCTCACTCAAAACGGTTGTTTTTGTATAATAAAATTCAGTTTTTCTTTTCAAATGTCTCCAAATAGTAAAAATTTGTCCCCACAAGGTAAGATCACCTATTGTTACAGATAAATCGTTTCCAGTTTTCTTTTGTCTAGGAATCAATAGTATTAGGTATTCACAGGTTTCTGTAAATATCTGATCCCTTAACAGTAAAAGTGCCGTACTAGCTACGTTACCACTTGTCGGGTGGCTATGCGTGCGAAGTCTCTCACGTGGCTGTGGCGTGGAGTCCGGTTCCCCAATTCCCGCGGTGTATGACTTTAATTGTAACCTCAAGAAAAAGAGGGATACTGTTAACCACCATCTTCAGGAACATTGATATATCTGAATCATTTTTCTAATGTTTTTTAAAATCTTATATTATCAAATTGATGCATTAAGATACAGACTCCTGCGATTGTAAGACATCTGCCGATAATCTACATATACTATATACAGCAGAGTGTCTGCCATTGAGAGACATCTGTAAATTGGTGGACACATCAACCATTTTAATATATTGTTATTTATTGTTGCAACAGTTTTTAATTTTTATTACAATTTAATAAATATTTTTTTCTATCATCCAGAAATATTTCCATATTTTTGGCCAGAATATAAGAGTGTTATTCCCACACTCTATTTTCCCTGTGGGATCCATGCCTGGTTCATATTTATGAATGTCAGCTTGTCCACGTTGTCTGTGGATAGGCGGCTGCGTTTGTCAGTAATGACACCCCCTGTCGTGCTGAATACACGTTGACAAAACGCTGGCTGCCGGGCAGGCAAGCACCTCCAAGGCATAAAAGGCTAGCTCTGGCCACGTGGACAATTTGGAGACCCAGAAGTTGAATAGGGCCGAACCATCAGTCAGTACGTGGAGGGGTGTGCACACGTAGTGTTCAACTGTGTTAGTGAAATGCTGCCTCCTGCTAACTCCGTATCAGGTGGTGGTGCAGTTAGCTGTGGCATGGTGACAAAACTTTTCCACATTTCTGCCATGCTAACCGTGCCCTCAGAGGAGCTGGCCGTGAAACAGCTGCATTGGTCGGCCTCTTGCTCCTCCTCTGCCTTCGCCTTGGGCTTCCACTTGTTCCCCTGTGACATTTGGGAATGCTCTCAGGAGCGCGCCTACCAGCGTGCGCTTGTATTCGCGCATCTTCCTATCATGCTCCAATGCAGGAAGTAAGGTGGGCACATTGTCTTTGTACTGGGGATCCAGCAGGATGGCAACCCAGTAGTCCGCACACGTTAAAATGTGGGCAACTCTGCTGTCGTTGCGCAGGCACTGCAGCATGTAGTCGCTCATGTGTGCCAGGCTCCCCAGAGGTAAGGACAAGCTGTCCTATGTTGGAGGCTCATCGTCATCGTCCTCCGTATCCCCCCAGCCACGCAACAAGTGATGGGCCTGAGCTGTGTCGGGTGCCACCCCGCTGTGAACCTGCTTCATCCTCCTCCACCTCCTCCTCATCCTCCTCGTCCTCCAGTAGTGGGCCCTGGCTGGCCACATTTGTACCTGGCTTCTGCTGTTGCAAAAAACCTTCCTCTGAGCCACTTCTAACAGACTGGCCTGAAAGTGCTAAAAATGACCCCTCCTCCTCCTCCTCCTCCTCCTCCTCGTCCTGGGCTACCTCCTCTTCCATCATCGCCCTAAGCATTTTCTCAAACGCAGTCTCTCCAGCATGTGAAAGGTGGAGTTCCACCTGGTGGGCACGTCGCAAATGGGGCGGTGAGCGGGAAGGCCGAAGTTACGCTGTAGCGCAGACAGGTGAGCAGCGGCAGGATGTGAACGCCAGAAGCGCGCACAGCAGACCCGCACTTTATGCAGCAGCTCTGACATGTCGGGGTAGTTGTGAATGAACTTCTGCACCACCAAATTCAGTGCATGCGCCAGGCAAGGGATGTGCGTCAAACCGGCTAGGCCCAGAGCTGGGACAAGATTTCGCCCATTATCGCACACCACCGGGCCGGGCTTGAGGCCCACCGGCAGAAACCACTCATCGGTCTGTTGTTTAATACCTCGCCACAACTACTGCGCGGTGTGGGGTCTGTCCCCCAAACATATGAGTTTCAGAACGGCCTGCTGACGTTTACCCCGGGCTGTGCTGAAGTTGGTGGTGAAGGTGTGTGGCTGACTGGATGAGCTGGTGGAAGCAGAGAAGGAGGAAGCCGAGTAGTAGGAGGAGGCTACAGGAGGCAAAGAATGATGCCCTGCGATCCTTGGTGGAGGAAGGACGTGCGCCAAGGAACTCTCCGCCTCACGCATCTGTGAGGTGACTTGTTGAATCAGACATTCTCCACTTACAGTTTACGCATCAGACACCCAGGAGTTAATCATGTAGTCTTTTAATCCGGAGATTGTATTACAAGATATGCAGGGAATCCAGATGGCAAAAGAATTATGCCTCTAATAATCTCCTTGATAAGAAGATGAGATACTACACAGATTCTCCTCAGATTTTCCTCAGATTCTCCTCTGAATTACAGCACACACAAACAGCAATGCATGACAGGGAAAACAGGAAGTGGCTAGACTGAACCAACTAGAAGCTGAAACAGAGGGGGGAGGAAAGAGAGGAGCATACCAATACACAATGCAAGATAATAAAACAGAACACTCTCCGTCTGTTATCGGTAGATACCACTATGTATATGCATACAATGGAATTGTATAAATAACAATGAATAATGTCCATAAACCTGATGAAAATACAGATGAATAATGTCCATAAACCTGAAAAGGAAACAAGCAATGAACATTTATTCAAACCAAAAAAGGATATGTCTTCAGTTCAGACCATAGAGCTGGTACAGGAAACAGTCCTAGAAGATGATCTCTGGTAGAAGGAATCTCAACAGGGAAGTTCTTTCCATCCAAACTGGAAACAACTTTAGTAATAAGTCCAGTAGGCCAGTCGAGACCATTAACTTGTTTGTCTCTTAACATAACAAAATCTCCTTCCTTTATATTGGGCCTTGGTTCTTGCCACCTTCTGTATTCGTGCTAGTGGTAGAGGTACTTTCTTATCCACCTTTTCCAGAACTGACTGGCGAGATGTTTTACCTGCTTCCACCGAAACTTATAAAGGTTGTGCTCTTTGAAAACGCCAGATGGCACAGGAATATTTCCTATATTTTTGGGTTTATTTTTGAGTGATCTTTTATGCACCCCAGATGTGGATTTCTTCTTTTTTAATACAGGAGGTTGTCTGTTTCTTTCATTAGAAGCTGAGCGAGACTTGGTTCTCCTTGATCTTACCAAAGATTTAGAATGTGACTTATCTGTCTGTGTCACCGATTTAGAGCGAGAGCACTTATTTTGTGAGGCTGATTTACATGTAGATTGCTTTCTGTCTATGAATCGTGAATGTACAGTAAATGCTCATGTCTGCTTTTTACTTCTGAAATGGGATCTGTCTTTGTACGTACGGACTTGGGTTGGTGACATGCAGTATTTGTCATGGACATTGGCGGTGAACTTTTCCCTGTGGTTTTCAGAAGAGGCTGAGCAATATGAAGGTGCTCATCCGTTGAAGACTGGGAAGAACTGTGATCCTCTTGAGTGCAATCAACAACTGCAGATGGAACTTAAGGTTCTAGCAAAGTATCTGAAATGAACTCTTCCTCTGTTGTAGAAACCTCCTTTATAGAACATTCAGAAGATACTTCTTTTACAGAATTAAACTCATTGTCAAACATTAGACTGGAAGGCTCAAGTTTCTGCTGTATCTCATCAGAACTACATGAATCAGAAGGCTTGTTGTCAGTGATGATATAGGATTCATTATGATAAACTGTGTGAGGACTGCAAGGCTGGGAAGGGCTTGAAGAGGGCTCCGATTGAAATCCTGAAGGCCTTTCTACAAGCTGTCCTTCTGTCCAGGAACATTCTTCTGCAGCTGCCTCCTTGGGATTTAAGCTGCTTTCTGATGTTTTTAGAATATTTGGGCAAGGCATATCTTGCACATAGTAGTGGTTAGGACACTGTCTGAAGTAAGAAGTTCGCCCCACTATTAGTACTTCAGTTCTGAAGGAGTGTACTTGGCAGGGTCTGCGGGTTCTGTCCAGACATACATCCCCCACGATGATCCAACCCACTGTAAGTTTCTGGGCATATGGAGTGTTGAAAGAGCCATTGCGAAGTTCAAGGACCTTATGAGCCTCAAGAATGTCTCTACCTAGCAAGAGTAAGATCTCGGCATGGTTATCAAGGGGAGGAATCTCTCTGGCTATGTTCCTGAGATGAGGGTGATGCTGTGCGGCTTCAGGTGTGGGAATCTCATGCCTTGTGTCCGGCAATTTGTCACACTCAATAAGGGTTGAAAGAGAGAGTTTCTTATGTCCTTTTATGGGCTTTAAGGTGAAACCATTAGCTCTTCTTCCTGAGGTTGTCACAAGACCAGAGCATGTTCTTAGGGTGTAGGGTGTAGTCTCTCCCTCTATCTTGAACAGATCAAAGAACTTAGGGCTAGCTAGGGAATGATTACTTTGGTTATCTAGAATAGCATACATTCTTATGGTCTTCTCTGGTTGTGCAGTAGAAAACACATCCACGAGGCAAATCTTAGAACAAGACTTACCGCACACAAGTCCTTCTCCACATACCTTTGTGCATCTGGGCGTGAGGGTTGTGGTTGATCGGTCGGCACTCTCCCCGCAATGACTCTCCCCGCCTTGATCGGAATGGGGCTTGTGCCAGTGAACTGGTTCTAGGTTCCGCCTGATTGGTCCCGGGTGAACAGTGGACATGTGTAGATCACTATAACATTTCGTACACTTGACTGGAACCTTACAGTCTCTGGCGAAGTGCTCAGTGGATGCACAGCATCTGAAGCAGATATTATGACTCCTTAGGAACTTCTTACGTTACTCAGAGGGCTTTGCTATGAAGACACGGCATTTCCTTAAAGGATGTGGTTTATCATGGATAGGGCAATGATGATTGGGTTCCTTGGGGCTTTCATTTCCATTGTTAGTAGTGGGCACAACCCCTGTCTTTTTTACTGAAATTTGACCTTTAGGGACCCCCTCTCTGGGACTGAAAGTCTCGTGTCTCTGTTTAGTAGAGCCAAAGATGTTGGTTCCCAAGGTGTTGAAGCTCGGATCGTTTTTAGCTCTAGCTAAGTCCTTGATGAACTTACAGAAGAATGAAAATGGTGGAAAGGGAACACGATGTTGCTCCTTGTATTTCAAACCTGTTGTTGCCCATTGGTCTTGAATATTGAGGGGTAATTTCTCCACGATCAGCCCCACACCATGGGAGGTATCAAGAAAGCTGAGACCTGGTAGCTGCGGGTCTCCCTTGACAATTTCAAACTCAAGAGGAAGATCGCTTAATTCCTGGAACCCTTGGCGGTCTGTATTGGATAATCCAGGAAAGTCGTATAGTCATTTAAATAAGGCACGTTCAACTACTTCCGAGCCGCCGTATGTCTGCTCTAATCTTTCCCATGCGAGGCGAAGGCCTTTGACTGGTTCGTAGATATGAACGGTTTTGAGTCTCTTAACACAGTTTGACGACCATGTACCTAGCCATTTAATTAGTAAATCAAGTTCTTGCATAGACGGTACAGCAAGGGTTTGAACTGTTGTCTTTAAGGTGGCCTTCCAACTTCTATAGTTCTCTGGGCGATCATCAAAGTTCGTATGGCTAGTACTGATGAGGTCCCTGAGAGTGAGGTACTTAGCGATTTCTGATGCGTTATTTCTTTCCTGCATCATGGCGATGGGAACTTCTCCCTCGCTGGTGTTGTTGGCACCATCGGATACCCTATGTTTGGGGGTTGGAAGATGGAATGGAGTGGCAGCTGGGTTGAGCGTAAATGAAGGCTTCACATCTGGTAATCCTGGCGCCAGCATCTTGGTTGCTATTTAACTAGTCTCAGGAGGTTTTAATGTGATTTGATGAGCTTGAAGTGGCTTGGTCTCTAATGGCGCCTGAAATACTGTGTAAGGTGCCAGAGGTTTGAAAGAAAGAGAAATGTCCACTGGACTGGGGTCAACTGTATGGTTATCAGCTGCCTCTTTTTCTATCCGCATGAGTTCAGCAGGCTGGCGTGCAGAGCCCAAATCTTCTGGTGCAAATGCATTGACTTTTCTTTGGTCTAGGACAAATTGCAGGGAACAGCTTTCTGAGTCATTAGATATCTTGAACATAGAATGATAAGCTTATTCTTCTTCAGCAGCTTCTTCAAGAACTCTGAGTTCAGCCATGGCTGCTGGTTCTTCCCTTTCCTTCTGAAGGACCTCCAACTCAGCTTCGGCCTTGGCTTTGGTCGCTTGTGCCTGAGCCTGTATAGCTGCTTGATTAGCTTGAGATAGGGCTAGTGTCTCTGCGACTTGTGCCTTAATGGCTGCTTCCTTTTTAATGCAGTGAGCTTGTACCTTCGCTGCTTCCGCTTTTGCGAGTTCCAACACCAATGAGGTACTCAGCGAAGAGTGCTGTGAGCGAGACCTTAGCGATGAGGACTGAGCAATAGATTTCAAGGAACGGGATGAAGCCTTGGAGTGCTTTGAAAAGTTAGAATTGTGGGACGTAGTTTCATATTGTTGTGATATCTTGTCCTCTAGCATTGACTTGACTGCCATAAATTTGCTATATCTTTCATCATTAAGTACAGTATGGTTCTTTAATTCTAAGATCAAGTCCTCTGAGTTGAGACTTGATAACAGAGAAGAATATTATTCAAACAGTTTCTTATAACCTTCATAGGCCTTATTCAATTTTGTACACATGGCCTTTAATAGATCTTCATTATAGCCAGATCCATGTGCTGCATCCATACATTGTTCAGTCTTTTAACACAAACTGGACAAATTATCACATATCTCAATTTTGTCGGTTAAGAGGGCTTCTTTCATTTTTAATGAGGGTTAAGAAATCCTTCTAGCTGTGTCCTGCATTTCCATTTCACCCGAGAACAAAATCTATTCTTTGATGGATACTATTAAACTTGTTCAGTCACAGCTGTAACACCAGATTCAGGGTATTGCTATTTTGGCAATTAAATTTCACCCCAGAAAATAATATATCCTGTGACGGACACTAATAAACTTGGCCAGCCACAGCTGAAACCACTGATTTATGGTATTGCTAATTTGGCAATTGAATTTCACCCCAGAACAAAATATATCCTTTGCCGGACACTATTAAACTTTGCCAGCCACTGCTGGGACACCAGATTTATGGTATTGCTATTTTGGCAATTGAATTTCACCCCAGAACAAAATCTATCCGTTCACGGATACTTTTAAACTTGTCCAGTCACAGCTGGAACACCAGATTCAGGGTATTGCTATTTTGGTAATTAAATTTCACCCCAGAAAAAAATTATACCCTTTTACGAACAGACATAAACTAGTCCTGCAACAGCTGGAACATCAGATTCAGGGTATTGCTATTTTGGCAATTAAATTTCACCCCAGAAAAAAATAAACCCTTTTACGGACAGATTTAAACTTAGCCTGCAACAGCTGGAACAACAGATTTACTGTATTGCTATTTTGGCAATTGAATTTCACCCCAGAAAATTATCTATCCTTTGCCAGACACTATTAAACTTGGCCAGCCACTGCTGGGTCACCAGATTTACGATATTGCTATTTTGGCAATTGAATTTCACCCCAGAAAATTATCTATCCTTTGCCGGACACTATCAAACTTGGCCAGCCACTGCTGGGACACCAGATTTACGATTTTGCTATTTTGGCAATTGAATTTCACCCCAGAAATGTATCTATCCTTTGCAGGACACTATTAAACTTGGCCAGCCACTGCTGGGTCACCAGATTTAGGGCATTGCTATTTTGGCAATTGAATTTTACCCCAGAACAAAATCTATCCTTTCACGGATACTTTTAAACTTGTCCAGTCACAGCTGGAACACCAGATTCAGGGTATTGCTATTTTGGCAATTAAATTTCACCCCAGAAAAAAATATACCCTTTTACGAACAGACATAAACTAGTCCTGCAACAGCTGGAACATCAGATTCACTGTATTTCTTTTTTTGCAACTGAATTTCACAGAAGAAAATAATAAATCCTTTGACTGACAATATTAAACTTGGCCAGCCACTGTTTTGTCACCAGATTTACGGTATTGCTATTTTGGCAATTGAATTTCACCCCAGAAAATCATCTATCATTTGCCGGACACTATTAAACTTTGCCAGCCACTGCTGGGTCACCAGATTTACAGTATTGCTATTTTGGCAATTGAATTTCACCCCAGATAATTATCTATCCTTTGCCGGACACTATTAAACTTGGCCAGCCACTGCTGTGTCACCAGATTTACGGTATTGCTAGTTTGGCTATTGAATTTCACCACAGAACAAAAAATATCCTTTGCAGGACACTATTAAACTTTGCCAGAGACAGTTGGGACACCAGATTTATAGGTATTGCTATTTTGGCAATTGAATTTCACCCCAGAATATAATAAATACTTTACCGGACACTATTAAACTTGTCCAGTTACAGCTGGAACACCAGATTTACAGTATTTCAATTTTTGCAACTGAATTTAACCCCAGAAAATAATATATCCTTTGCCGAACACTATTAAACTTGGCCAGCCACTGCTGGGACACCAGATTAACAGTATTGCTATTTTGGCAATTAAATTTCACCCCAGAACAAAATATATTCTTTGCCAGACACTATTAAACTTGGCCAGCCACTTCTGGGTCACCAGATTTACGGTATTGCTATTTGGGCAATTGAATTTCACCCCAGAACAAAATATATCCTTTGCCGAACACTATTAAACTTTGCCTGCCACTGCTGGGACACCAGATTCTGGGCATTGCTATTTTGGCAATTAAATTTCACCCCAGAAAAAAATAAACCCTTTTACGGACAGATTTAAACTAAGCCTGCAACAGCTGGAACAACAGATTTATTGTATTTCTATTTTTGCAACTGAATTTCACAGCAGAAAATAATAAATCCTTTGACTGACAATATTAAACTTGGCCAGCCACTACTGGGTCACCAGATTTACGGTATTGCTATTTTGGCAATTGAATTTCACACCAGAAAATTATCTATCCTTTTCCGGACACTATTAAACTTGGCCAGCCACTGCTGGGATACCAGATTTACGGTATTGCTTTTTTGCAAATTGAATTTCACCCCAGAAAAATATCTATCCTTTGCCGGACACTATTAAACTTGGCCAGCCACTGCTGGGACACCAGATTTACGGTATTGCTATTTTGGCTATTGAATTTCACCCCAGGACAAAATATATCCTCTGCTGGACACTATTAAACTTGGCCAGCCACAGCTAAATCCACTGATTAATGGTATTGCTAATTTGGCAATTGAATTTCACCACAGAAAGAAATATATCCTTTGCCAGACACTATTAAACTTGGCCAGCCACAGCTGAAACCACTGATTTATGGTATTGCTATTTGGGCAATTGAATTTCACCCGAGAACAAAATATATCCTTTGACAGATACTATTAAACTTGTTCAGTTACAGCTGTAACACCAGATTCAGGGAATTGCTATTTTGGCAATTAAATTTCACCCCAGAAAATAATATATCCTGTGACGGACACTATTAAACTTGGCCAGCCACAGCTGAATCCACTGATTTATGGTATTGCTAATTTGGCAATTGAATTTTACCCGAGAAAGAAATATATCCTTTGCCAGACACTATTAAACTTGGCCAGCCACAGCTGAAACCACTGATTTATGGTATTGCTATTTGGGCAATTGAATTTCACCCGAGAACAAAATATATCCTTTGACAGATACTATTAAACTTGTTCAGTTACAGCTGTAACACCAGATTCAGGGAATTGCTATTTTGGCAATTAAATTTCACCCCAGAAAATAATATATCCTGTGACGGACACTATTAAACTTGGCCAGCCACAGCTGAATCCACTGATTTATGGTATTGCTAATTTGGCAATTGAATTTTACCCGAGAAAGAAATATATCCTTTGCCAGACACTATTAAACTTGGCCAGCCACAGCTGAAACCACTGATTTATGGTATTGCTATTTGGGCAATTGAATTTCACCCCAGAACAAAATATATCCTTTGCTGAACACTATTAAACTTTGCCAGCCACTGCTGGGACACCAGATTTATGGTATTGCTATTTTGGAAATTGAATTTCACCCCAGAACAAAATCTATCCTTTCACGGATACTATTAAACTTTGCCAGCCACTGCTGGAACACCAGATTCAGGGTATTGCTATTTTGGCAATTAAATTTCACCCCAGAAAAAAATATACCCTTTTACGGACAGATTTAAAATAAGCCTGCAACAGCTGGAACAACAGATTTATTGTATTTCTATTTTTGCAACTGAATTTCACAGCAGAAAATAATAAATCCTTTGACTGACAATATTAAACTTGGCCAGCCACTGCTGGGTCACCAGATTTACGGTATTGCTATTTTTGCAATTGAATTTCACCCCAGAAAATTATCTATCCTTTTCTGGACACTATCTAACTTGGCCAGCCACTGCTGGGACACCAGATTTACGATATTGCTATTTTGGCTATTGAATTTCACCCCAGAACAAAAAATATCCTTTGCAGGACACTATTAAACTTTGCCAGCGACTGCTGGGACACCAGATTTACGGGTATTGCTCATTTGGCAATTGAATATTACCCCAGAATAAAAAAAATCCTTTGCCGGACACTATTAAACTTGTCCAGTAACAGCTGGAACACCAGATTTACGGTATTTATATTTTTGCAACTGAATTTCACAGCAGAAAATAATATATCCTTTGCCGAACACTATTAAACTTGGCCAGCCACTGCTGGGACACCAGATTTACGGTATTGCTATTTTGGCGATTGAATTTCACCCCAGAACAAAATATATCCTTTGCCGGACACTATTAAACCTGGCCAGCCACTGCTGGGACACCAGATTTACGGTATTGCTATTTTGGCTATAAAATTTTACCCCAGAACAAAATATATCCTTTGCTGGACACTAATAAACTTTGCCAGCCACTGCTGGGACACTAGATTTAGTGGATTGCTATTTTGGCAATTGAATTTCACCACAGAAAAAAAATCTATCCTTTGCCAGACAGCAGACAGTATTACACTTGGCTAGCCACAGCTGGAACACCAGATTTAGGGGATTACTTTTTTGTCAATTAAATTTAACCCCTTAATAAAATATAGAAATGTCTATCCTGAGTTTCTAAAGGTGGCAAAAGGCACAGCCAACCCCCTGATGTAGGATATAGCAAAAAAAAAAAAAAAAACTAGTATTGATGGATTGATGGCCTTGCCAATTAAAGTGACAGAAAAACGCTCTGTGCAGCCTAAAAACCAGTGAGCATTTAACTAGCAGAAGTTGAATTATTTACAGCTGTAGATCGATCACTTGATTAGGTGTTTTTGCTGACTTTTCCCTGCCTAATCTCGCCCTCACAGAAGCTGCGTCCTCTCCCTACACTAATCAGAGCAGAGTGACATGTGGCGCTATGTGACTCCAGCTCAAATAGAGTATGGGTCACATGCTGCACTTGGCCAATCACAGCCATGCCATTAGAAAGCGGGAAGAAATCGCCGAACAACGGACCCGAACCCGAAATTTTGGAAAATGTTCGGGTCCGGGTCCGTGTCACGAACACCCCAAAATTTGGTACGAACCCGAACTATGCTCGAACTGTTCGCTCAACCCTACTTACCAACACCAACGTGGGGAACTTGAGCTTAGCATAGGGACAACAGGGGAGAAAAGTCTTTATTTAAGTCTTTATTTAACTAAGACAACCCCATTAAGATAGAGTTGATAAGAATAAAAAAGGATAAAAAGGTTTGTGGCCATGGAGATTCATCCTAGTTGTAGTTAATAGAGAGATTGCTGATCTAATAATGAGAGATATAAGGTCTTAAAGGAATTTTCTAAGCAATTGTTGGCAAGTCTCTTATAAATTATTGGCCATCATTTAAACATTAAGAAAAGCTAAAAACAAGCAACACATTATCATTTTAGAAGGTTTGTAGAAAACAATTTCTGTCTCATTAACTTTACATTCCTATTCAGAAGTGACCTTGCTGCTTCGGGTAAGAAGCTTTTGCTACCAACAGGCAGGTTCCTTGGAGCTTTGCCCCAGAGCACTCCATTCTACATAATTATGTAAAAATATATTCCCAACAGAGTATCAAACTAATAAGAAATAGACATATCTATCATAAGCATATAATTAGTGTTGAGCAAATCAAAGCATCTGAAGTGGAATTCGATCCGAAGTTTAGAAAATTTGATTTACAGTGAATCCCGATTTCCTCTCGCTTCATAGAAACTATTTTCTTTTGTAAAATTGCACGCTACACGTGTTACAAAGTGAAAGTGAAAATCCCAGGAATGCAAGATCACTCAAAAAGGCGTGCAGAATCTAGCCATCCCCTGTGATGTCACAGCTATTTAAAAGCCTTATCCCATCTCATCAAAACTCTGCCATTTCACATTGAACTGAGCATAGGGAGAGAATTGACAAGAGGTAGGGACAGTGTTACTAATAGATTTTAATTGTGGAATAGGGAGAGTGTAGGGACAGTGCAGGGGCAGTGTAGGGAGATCATATGGAGAGTTTTCACACACTGTAGCAAGAACATAGGGAGACTGCAGGGACAGCGCAGGGACAGTAATCTGAAGCTGAAGGTATCCATAGCAGAATGCACAGTTTGCATCAATCCCTGTGTAGGGCACAGATCTATCTGAGTAAAAAGTGTCCTTGTTAATTAAAATAGCAATAAAATAAGACAAGACAAGACCTAGCTGGGAAATATCTACTGTTGTATTAGGTGCCACCCAGAATTTTGACGAGTCTGTGGTAGGAGACAAGATATTGTGGCTTAAGACATTACTCCTAGCAAGAATTGTTGTAATAAGAAAATGGGGATCACCACCCCAACCCTCTATTAGGGAATGGATACAGTTAGTAGAAAAAAGTAAAAAATTTGAAGAAATAGCTGTGACAACAGTTAAACAACATAGTAACATAGTAACATAGTAACATAGTATATAAGACCGAAAAAAGACATTTGTCCATCCAGTTCGGCCTGTTTCCTACAAGTTGATCCAGAGGAAGGCAAAAAAGGCAAAAAATCCCTGTGAGGCAGAAGCCAATTTTCCTCACTTAAGGGGAAAAAAATTCCTTCCCAACTCAGGGGGTAGACATAGGTTATGTAAAATATTATGTTTCACTATATTGTGTAGTAAGAACGCTACTATAAGTTATCTGATAGTTGAAACTATAGATTAGATAATTATTGATATAGAGAAATAACACCTGATTTGCAAACTTATGAAATCATGTATGACTATAATTTTTTTTATATTTTGTAAAGACTAGATTTTCTACAATGTATTATACCTATGCCTTATATGATATAATAAAAAAGCATTTATAAAAAAAAAAAAAAAAAGCAATAAAATAAACAATTCTATTATGTCTTGATTCCCAAATTGGGGTGAATAAGCTGTTCTACTGGTATTGGGGTGTTCACCTTGTTTACTAAATAAGCAATTCTGTTAAGCCTTGATTCTCAAATTGGGGTGAATAAGTTGTCTAGTTCTACCGTTTTGGGGTGTCAACCTTCCTGTCACAATTACCATTTTACTACTAGAAAGGACTAGCTATGCATGTTGCTGCAATGTACAGCGATGTACACTCCCTGCAGGCCAGGATATAGCTGATTTAATGCGCTTCATCACAAATTCATTTAGAATGAAGCACATTTCTTGAAAACTTCTCAGCAAATCTATGCATATAATATTACCTTAGATTTAATTATCAGTAAAATGTATAATGATAATATGCAGGTACTGCTGCCAAACTGACTTGTATACATGCAGCATATA
Organism: Bufotes viridis; assembly: GCA_033119425.1. Taxonomy (NCBI): domain Eukaryota; kingdom Metazoa; phylum Chordata; class Amphibia; order Anura; family Bufonidae; genus Bufotes; species Bufotes viridis. Next base: position 415,551,415 of record CM065589.1, on the reverse strand, counting down.
ACTTTTACTGGATTTCAAAGGATGCTAAAATGAAAGTCAGAAATAGAGATGCTGAGGCTTTCCTGAAAAATTGTGTATATGCTTGTGGCTTCATGGTAAATAAAGTCACGGATGAGGTCATTTATAAAATTAGTTCAGTAAAAAGGTTTACCTTTTGCTGACTTTTATCTCCATATAATTAAGTTGGGCAATGCTGCTATTACACAATTTCAGAAATGGAAGTGGCAAAAATACTGCACAATGTTTTTGCTGAAAATTGAATGACCTTCAACTGAAAGCAAAGAACAGTGCAGAATATTACATATCATACAATGCTCCCAATTGTGATAGTCAAAGTGTTAATTAAAATAATAAAAGTAACAAGCAACTAATATTTGATGCTGAAAGCAAAGTAGGCTTTTATCCAATGCTGCAAAAATGAAAGCTTAAGCCACATGCATTTTGTTAAAATAATGGTTGGTGTTTAGTAATTACATTACATTGCTTTTTGGCTTTTCTTTCTGCTTTTTAATCATTTCTGCCATCGAAAAATAGACTATGTTTTCATGGCCAGACAGATCCCATTGAAATCAAAGTGTGCACCCATCTAACAGCCGTTAAAAATATGGCTTTTTAGAGGCTAAAATAAAATCATTCACCTCATCCACTTGCACATGCAGAGGCAGTCACTCCTCCCTTGTTTGTGAAGGACCTGCCAAAGGACATGCACTCAGCTGATGATGTCACCGCATGATAATGCTGGGAGCGTGGCAACATCATCAGACTTAGCACAGGTCCTTTAGCAGATCCTTCACAATCAAGAGAGGACTGACTGCCTCTGCATGTGTAAGGGATGAGGTGAGTGATTTTATTTTTATATTTTTGCTAAAAACAAACAACAAGCTGAGAACCTCTATTGGGACATTATTATAATTGGGACTATTATGAGGTACATTATGGGCCAATATGGGGGGCATTATTACTTCTGGGGCCACTAGGTGGGAAAGTATGAGCCACTATTGGGAAGATTGTTACTAGAGATGGGCAAGGTTATAGAAAATTTGATCACAGAGTTCACTTAGTTCACAAAGAAATTTGATTTGTTCCAAATTAATTTGTCGAAAATCACTATAGACCAACTATACCTATATGTCCCTGTGGCTGAGGGAATGTATGGAGCAGGCTGCTTCAGTGTGTCTGTTCCATATGCAGCGGGTGCTGGCTGTATCATACAAAGGGATGAATTGTGTTTGGAGCTCCCAATTCGAACCAAATTCTGCTTCAAATGCTTTGCTTCGCTAAACACTAGGGATGAGCGAACACGAACTGTATAGTTCGGGTTCGTAACAAATTCTGGGGTGTTCGTGAAGAGGACCTGAACCCAAACATTTACGTAAAAGTTCGGGTTCGTTGTTCGGCGATTTCTATGGTGCATTTTGAAAGCATGCAAAGCAGCCAATTAACAAGCATCATACTACTTGCCCCAAGAGGCCATCACAGCCATGTCTACTATTGGCATGGCTGTGATTGGCCAAGTGCAGCATGTGACCCAGCCTCTATTTAAGCTGGAGTCATGTTGCTCTGATTAGTGTAGGTATAGGATGCAGCTGCTATTAGGGTGAAATTAGGCAGGAATTAACTCAGCAAAAACACTTAATGAAGTGATCGATCTACAGCTGTGAATTCTATATTTTATTGAGAGGTGAAATTCACTTAAAAAAATAGCAATCCCAAAAATCTGGTGTTCCAGCTTTGGCTAGCCAAGTGTAATACTGGCAAAGAATATATATATTTTTTTTCTGGGGTAAAATTCAATTTCCAAAATAGCAATACCCTAAATCAGTGGTTTCTGCTGTGGCAGGACAAGATTTATAGTGTCCGTCAAAGGATAGCTTTTGTTCTAGGGTGAAATTCAATTGCCAAAATAGCAATACCCTAAATTAGAGGTTTCAGCTGTGGCTGGATAAGTTTCATAGTGTCCGTAAAAGTATAGCTTTCGTTCTGGGTTGAAATTCAATTACCAAAATAGCAATACCGTAAATCTGGTGTTCCAACTGTGACTGGACAAGTTTCATAGTGTTAGTCAAAGGATATATTATTTTCTGGGGTGAAATTCAGTTGCAAAAATAGAAATTCAGTAAATCTGATGTTCTAGCTGTGGCTGGACAAGTTTCATAGTGTCCGTCAAAGGATATATTATTTTCTGGGTTGAAATTCAGTTGCAAAAATAGAAATTCAGTAAATCTGGTGTTCTAGCTGTGGCTGGACAAGTAGTTTAATAGTATCCGTCAAAGGATATATTTTGTTCTGGTATGAAATTCAATTGCCAAAATAGCAATACCCAAAATCTGGTGTTCCAGCTGTTGCAGGCCAAGTGTAAATCTGTCTGTAAAAGGGTATATTACACTCAACATGCATCTCCAAGTGTATTTCTTTCCGTAAAAGGGTATATTACATAAAGTGTTAATGTCACGACGCGGGAAGTAGGAGGAAGTGCACCCACCTGACTGCCACCCCAACCCTGTCCCTGCCTACTTGCACTACCTGCCCTAGCCGACGGGGCGCAACTGGGCGGTGGTCCCTAACTTGCGTAAGTGCAGATCAGAGAGGACAGGAAGGAGACACAGAGCGGAGACAAGGGAAGATGCTCCCGCAGGAAGCGGACGGGAAGAAAGGAGAGAATACGGCCGAAATCTCCCACAAGGGAAGACAACAGGAGGTCAAACGAGCAGAGGTCAGTCCGAGAGGTCACGTCAAAAACCGAGAGACAGAGGCAAGAGACAAATCCAACAGCCGGGGTCAAATCCAGGAGGTAGCGAAAGTACAAGGAGCAGGCGGTAGATAGATCAGGGGACGGTCACTGGTCAATTCCAAAGGTCAAACACAAGCAAGAAAATATGGACACAGCCTGAGTGAGTAATTACAGGCAACCTGTGGTCAGCAGGCTGCCTGTTAATATAGTGGAGGAAAGGGATCATGTTACCTGCCAGCGTCACATGACCCCCTCTCCCTGCTACTAGCCGAGCGCTGAGTACTCAGCTCAGCGCTCAGCCCTACTTGATTCCCATGGCGATGGAGAACGCTAGTCGCCCCTGCAGGAGGAGCGCGGCCGGGCGCGGCGCGCCCCCTGTCGCCATGACAATGGAAACGCCGGGCAGCCGGAGGTGCAGCCGGACGCAGCGAGCGAACCTCCTGCAGTGATATCAGGGGCCGGCGGCGGCGCGGGAGAGCGGAACCCGCCTCCCGCCTCCCGTGACAGTACCCCCACCTCCACGGGGGGCCTCTAGACCCAAGCATTGCGCACGAGGCTTCTCCGGGTGTTTCCGGTAAAACTCCGCAATCAGCCTGGAAGCGTGCATCTTGAACCTAGGCACCCAGGACCTCTCTTCAGGTCCAAAGCCCTTCCAATGGACCAGGTATTGAAAGTAATTTCTAACCTTTCTAACATCAATTATTCTCAAGAAGACGAACTCCTCCTGACCCTCAACCTCCACAGGTGGTGGAGGCTTTTTAGAAGGAACCACGGGTGACACATATCTCTTGAGTAAAGATTTATGAAATACATCATGGATACGAAGGTAGTCGGGTAATTTCAACCTAAAAGATACCGGGTTAATAACCTCAACAATATAATATAAGGTCCTATGAAGTGCGGAGAGAATTTCCTGGAGCAATGTTTCAAGGAAAGATTCTTAGTCAACAACCACACCTTGTCGCCCACCTCAAAATCCATCCCCTTGGAACGTTTCTTATTTGCCTGTTGACGCTGAATCTCCTGGGTTTTTTCCAGGTTCGCTTGAACCTGTGCCCAGACTGTGCACAGTCTAGAGGTAAAAGAGTCTGCCTGCGGGTAGAGTGAGGAAACAGGGGAACTCGATCCAAAACGGGGATGAAAGCCCTTATTACAAAAAAAAGGAGATACCCCCGTGGACGAATTAACCCGATTGTTGATGGCAAACTTTGCCAACGGAAGGTATCTCACCCATAGAAGCTGATTGTGTGAAACATAACATCTGAGAAAGAGTTCCACTGCCTGATTCAAATGCTCCGTCTGCCCATTAGTCTCAGGATGGAAGGCAGAAGAGAAGGATAATGAGATCTCGCACCTTTGACAAAAGGCTCTCCATAATTTAGCAACAAACTGAACGACCCTATCAGAAATGATATTCTCAGGAACACCATGCAATCGTAGCACATGTTCAATAAACAAAGATGCTAAGGCCTTCGCATCAGGGAGCTTACTTAAGGGAACAAAATGTACTATCTTGCTAAAACGATCAACCACTACCCAATCCACTGACTTCCCCTCGGAGGGGGGCAGGTCAGAAATAAAATCCATGGAAATGTGTGACCATGGCCTCCTGGGAATGGGTAGAGGTTGTAGTTCACCGGTGGGCCGGGTCCTCGGGGTCTTAGATCTAGCACATACGTCACAAGTAGAGATGAGCGAACACCTGGATGTTCGGGTTCGAGAGGTTCGGCCGAACTTCCGGAAAATGTCCGGGTTCGTGATCCGAACTCAACCCGAACTTCATCCCACCATTTAGGCCACCATTTAATGGGACCCCGGCAACCATGTCAGATGGCACAAACATCAGCTTCACATCACCCAGCACAAGAGAAGGCCACTTTGAGAGACTTTTACCCCTGCACCCAGATGGAGGAGAGAGGTCCCACAGCAGAGATTCAGGCATTTATATCAGCCAGCACAGGAGAAGGCCGCTTTCAGTGACTTAGGCCTTAGCACCGACACAGAGAAGACAGGTCAGATAGCACAAGCATCAGTTTCACATCAACCACCACAGGAGAAGGGCACTTTTAGAGACTTTGACCCTGCACCCAGAAAGAGGAGAGAGGTCCCACAGCAGAGATTCAGGCATTTATATCAGCCAGCACAGGAGAAGGCTGCTTTCAGTGACTTAGGCCTTAGCACCGACACAGAGGAGACAGGTCAGATAGCACAAGCATCAGTTTCACATCAACCACCACAGGAGAAGGGCACTTTTAGAGACTTTGACCCCTGCACCCAGAAAGAGGAGAGGCCCCACAGCAGAGATTCAGGCATTTATATCAGCCAGAACAGGAGAAGGCCGCTTTCAGTGACTTAGGCCTTAGCACCGACACAGAGGAGACAGGTCAGATAGCACAAGCATCAGTTTCACATCAACCACCACAGGAGAAGGGCACTTTTAGAGACTTTGACCCTGCACCCAGAAAGAGGAGAGAGGTCCCACAGCAGAGATTCAGGCATTTATATCAGCCACCACAGGAGAAGGCCGCTTTCAGTGACTTTGGCCCCCTGCACCCACACAAAGGAGACATGTCAGACAGCACAAGTATAACATTCATATCACCCAGCACAGGAGAAGGACACTTTCATGTACTTTGGCCCCGGCACCCAGACAGACGGAAGGTTCATTCAACTCTGGGTTGAACCTCAAGATCCTACTTAATTTCAAAAATTGATTTTTCAATGAAGAAGTGGCCAGGAGTACAAGACAACATGGTTTAAGGCAGTTATTAAGGACTACTCTGCACAAGGGAGGGTCCGGTCTTGTGGGATCCATGCCTGGTTCATTTTTATAAACGTCAGCTTGTCCACGTTGGCTGCGGACAGGCGGCTGCGTTTGTCAGTAATGACGCCCCCTGCCGTGCTGAATACACATTCAGATAAAACGCTGGCCGCCGGGCAGGCCAGCACCTCCAAGGCATAACATGCTAATTCTGGCCACGTGGACAATTTGGAAACCCAGAAGTTGAATGGGGCCGAACCATCCGTCAGTACGTGGAGTTGTGTGCAGATGTACTGTTCAACCATGTTAGTGAAATGTTGCCTCCTGCTAACACGTTCCGTATCAGGTGGTGGGGCAGTTAGCTGTGGCGTGGAGACAAAACTTTTCCACATTTCTGCCATGCTAACCCTGCCCTCAGAGGAGCTGGCCGTGACACTGCTGCGTGGGCGACCTCTAGCTTCTCCTCTGCCTTGGCCTTGGCCTTCCACCTGTTCCCCTGTGACAGTTGGGAATGCTCTTAGGAGCGCGTCTACCAGTGTGCGCTTGTACTCGCGCATCTTCCTATCACGCTCCAGTGCAGGAAGTAGAGTGGGCACATTGTCTTTGTACCGTGGATCCAGCAGGGTGGCCACCCAGTAGTCAGCACACGTTAAAATGTGGGCAACTCTGCTGTCGTTGCGCAGGCACTGCAGGATGTAATCGCTCATGTGTGCCAGGCTCCCCAGAGGTAAGGACAAGCTGTCCTCTGTGGGAGGCGTATCGTCATCATCCTCTGTATCCCCCCAGCAAAGCACCAGGGATGTGCCTGCGCTGTGCTGGGTGCCACCCCGCTGTGAACCTGCTTCATCCTCATCCTCCTCCACCTCCTCCTCATCCTCCTCGTCCTCCAGTAGTGGTCCCTGGCTGGCCACATTTGTACCTGCCCTCTGCTGTTGCAAAAAACCTCCCTCTGAGCCACTTCTAACAGACTGGCCTGAAAGTGCTAAAAACGACCCGTCATCCTCCTCCTCCTCCTCCTGGTCCTGGCCCACCTCCTCTTCCATCATCGCCCACAGGTCTCGCATGGAGGCCCAATCATTGGTGGTGAAGTGGTGCTGTTCCGCAGTGCGACTGACCCGTGCGTGCTGCAGCTGAAACTCCACTATGGCCTGCTGCTGCTCGCACAGTCTCTCCAGCATGTGCAAGGTGGAGTTCCACCGGGTGGGCACGTCGCATATTAGGCGGTGAGCGGGAAGGCCGAAGTTTCGCTGTAGCGCTGACAGGCGAGCAGCGGCAGGATGTGAACGCCGGAAGCGCGCACAGATGGCCCGCACTTTATGCAGCAGCTCTGACTTGTCTGGGTAGTTGTGAATGAACTTCTGCACCACCAAATTCAGCACATGCGCCAGGCAAGGGATGTGCATCAAACCGGCTAGTCCCAGAGCTGCCACGAGATTTCGCCCATTATCGCACACCACCAGGCCGGGCTTGAGGCCCATCGGCAGCAACAACTGGTCGGTCTGTTGTTCAATACCCCGCCACAACTCCTGCGCGGTGTGGGGCCTGTCCCCCAAACATATGAGTTTCAGAATGGCCTGCTGACGTTTACCCCGGGCTGTGCTGAAGTTGGTGGTGAAGGTGTGTGGCTGACTGGATGAGCTAGTGGAAGCAGAGGAGGAGGAGGAGGAAGCCGAGTAGGAGGAGGAGGCTACAGGAGGCAAAGAATGATGCCCTGTGATCCTTGGCGGCGGAAGGACGTGCGCCAAGGAACTCTCCGCCTGAGGCCCAGCCGCCACTACATTTACCCAGTGTGCAGTTAGGGAGATATAGCGTCCCTGGCCGTGCTTACTGGTCCACGTATCTGTGGTTAGGTGGACCTTGCCACAAATGGCGTTGCGCAGTGCACACTTGATTTTATCGGACACTTGCATGTGCAGGGAAGGCACGGCTGTCTTGGAGAAGTAGTGGCGGCTGGGAACCACATACTGGGGGACAGCCATGGCCATCAGCTGTTTGAAGCTGTCTGTGTCCACCAGCTGGAATGACAGCATTTCAAAGGCCAGTAGTTTAGAAATGCTGGCATTCAGGCCAAGGGCTCGAGGGTGACTAGGTGGGAATTTACGCTTCCTCTCAAAGGTTTGAGAGATGGAGAGCTGAACGCTGCTGTGTGAAATAGTGGAGACGCTAGGTGACGGTGGCGGTGGTGGTGTCGGTGGCACATCCTCTGTTTGCTGCTCGGCAGGTGGCAACATTCCTCTCGAGGCGGAAGCCGAGGCAGCAGCAGTAGAGGGAGCAGGGGGAGCCTGAGCGGGTTCCTTGTTTTTAAGGTGTGTACTCCACTGCAGTTCATGCTTTTCATGTAGATGCCTGGTCATGCAGGTGGTGCTCAGGTTAAGAACGTTAATGCCTCGCCTCAGGGTCTGATGGCACAGCGTGCAAACCACTCGGGTCTTGTCCTCAGCACATTGTTTGAAGAAGTGCCATGCCAGGGAACTCCTTGAAGATGCCTTTGGGGTGCTGGGTCCCTGTTGGCGCTGGCCAATAGCAGGCGAACTCTCTGGACGGCGGCTGTTCTGCTTTTGCCCCCTGCTCTCTCTTTGGCTTCGCTGTTGTCTCGGTCTCACCACTGCCTCTTCCTCTGAACTATTTAAGTCAGCGGCACGACCTTCAGTCCATGTGGGGTCTAAGACCTCATCATCCTCTGCATCGTCTTCCACCCAGTCTTCCTCCCTGACCTCCTCCTGTTCAGTCCGCACACTGCAATAAGACGCGGCAGTGGGCACCTGTGTTTCGTCATCATCAGACACTCGGTCACTCTGCTGTGGTGGTATTCCCATGTCCTCATCATCTGGATACATAAGTGTTTGTGCGTCAGTGCATGGAATGTCTTCCACCGCTGGGGAAGGGATAGGTGGACGCCCCTGGAAAACCGTGGGAGCAGAGTCTTCAAACAGAAGAAGAGACTGCTGCATAACTTGAGGCTCAGCCAGTTTCCCTGATATGCATGGGGGTGATGTGACAGACTGATGGGCTTGGTTTTCAGGTGCCACCTGTGCGCTCTCCGCAGAAGACTGGGCGGAAGACAATGTGGTGAACGTGCTGGAAGCACTGTCGGCCACCCAATCGACTAATGCCTGTACCTGCTCAGGCCTTACCATCCTCATAACGGCATTGGGCCCCACCAAATATCGCTATAAATTCTGCCGGCTACTTGAGGGAGTTGTTTCACTACTTTGTGCGCTTGAGGCCGAACGGCCACGTCCTCTGCCAGCAACAGAGGCTCCACAGACACCACCACGACCGCGTCCTCGTCCCTTAATAGAATGTTTCCTCATTGTTGCGATTCAACTCGCACCACAATAAAATATATTATTTTTTAGCCCCAAAATTCCCACACTGGAAGATATAATTCCTTTTTCCGGTATTAATTACAAGAACACTGCTGCTAATTGGACACCAGATTTTTTATAATGCTAGTTTTGGTACATAGATTCCCACACGGGGAAATATAATTCCTTTTTAGAGGAGTGAAAACGTGAGGCCTAGTTTTTCTGGTCTAACAAACACCAGATTGATTAAATTGGCCTTTTTTTCACCAAAATTACAACACTGGACAATAATGCCTTTTGGCGGTATTAATTACAAGAACACTGCTGCTAATTGGACACCAGATTTTTTATAATACTAGTTTTGGTACATAGATTCCCACACGGGGAAATATAATTCATTTTTAGAGGAGTGAAAACGTGAGGCCTAGTTTTTCTGGTCTAACAAACACCAGATTGATTAAATTGGCCTTTTTTTCACCAAAATTACAACACTGGACAATAATGCCTTTTGGCGGTATTAATTACAAGAACACTGCTGCTAATTGGACACCAGATTTTTATAATGCTAGTTTTGGTACATAGATTCCCACACGGGAAATATAATTCCTTTTAGAGGAGTGAAAACGTGAGGCCTAGTTTTTCTGGTCTAACAAACACCAGATTGATTAAATTGGCCTTTTTTCACCAAAATTACAACACTGGACAATAATGCCTTTGGCGGTATTAATTACAAGAACACTGCTGCTAATTGGGCACCAGATTTTTTATAATGCTAGTTTTGGTACATAGATTCCACACGGGAAATATAATTCCTTTTTAGAGGAGTGAAAACGTGAGGCCTAGTTTTTCTGGTCTAACAAACACCAGATTGATTAAATTGGCCTTTTTTCACCAAAATTACAACACTGGACGATATAATGCCTTTGGCGGTATTAATTACAAGAGGACTGCTGGTATTTCAGAACACCGGAATTATTAAAATGCTAGTTTTGCTAGATAAATTTCCCACACTGGGAGAAATATTGCCTAAGCCTTTTTACAGTATTAATTACAACAGGAGTGCTTCTTCTGGTCCAACACCAGAATAATTTTATTATTACGGTGAAAGCTTTATCTAATTTATATTTCTGGCACATAAAAAAAAAATATTTCTGGCTGACAGTATTGGACAAAGTAGTGGCACTGGCTAGCCTAGCTGGAACAGCACATTCATGGGATTTGCTATCCAAGTGGGTTACTTTCAGTTTCACCACTGATATATTAAATATCTTTGCAGTTAGTATGGGTGACACAAGCACAGCCAAACCCCTGATGTAGTATATCTATGAAAAATCGACTATTACATGAGATTAATGGACGTTGTGGCAGCTTTGCTGTAGCACCACAAGTCCCAAAATGGCCGCCGCCTATCAGCCCAGTAACATGTGCCAGAAAACAGTCTGTCCAGCCAGAAAAAAAATTGACTTTGACTGAGCAGCTGAATCGCTGTTGTTCTGATTCACAGGTGTAGATTTTTAACTTCTTTGGAGCTTTGGTTTAGACTCTGTGGCAGCAAGTGCTGGCACACCACAAGTCCCAAAATGGCCACCGCCGGTCAGCCCAGTTACATGTGCCAGTAAAAATTGCTCTGGCCAGTCTCAACAAAATAGTGACTTTCAGTGAACAGCTCAGCTGAGTTGTTCTGATGCACAGGTGTAGAAAGGTAGATCATTCAATCACTTCTTTATCTCTGCCTATCTCGCCCTCACAGAAGCTGCATCCTCTCCCTACACTAGTCAGAGCAGTGTGACGTGCGGCGCTACGTGACTCCAGCTTAAATAGAGGCTGGGTCACATGCTGCACTTGGCCAATCACAGCCATGCCATTAGTAGGCATGGCTGTGATGGGCTCTTAGGGCAAGAAGTAAAACGCTAGCTGATTGGCTGCTGTGCAGCCCTTCAGAAAGCGGGAAGTAATCGACGAACACCGGACCCGAACCCGAACTTTTTTGAAAATGTCCGGGTTCGGGTCCGTGTCACGGACACCCCAAAATTCGGTACGGACCCGAACGATTTTTGAACTGTTCGCTCAACACTAGTCACAAGCCAAAACATAAGACTGAACATGCTTAGACAGGGTGGGCCACCAAAAAGATCTCGATAGCAACTCCTTGGTGGCAGCGATACCTGGATGTCCGCACAGAACGGAGTCATGACACTCACCCAAAAGTCGAAAACGAAGGTGCCCAGGGACAAGCAACTTATCTGAAGGTGTCTCTGAAGGAGCAAGTTGCTGAGCTCGTAGGATCTGTGAGTAAAGGTCCGAGGATATCACTGCCACAATGATGCCAGCCGGCAAGATGGATTCCGGAGGGGTGTCAGAAGGCTGGATGGCATTAAAACTTCGGGACAAGGCATCTGCTTTGGTATTTTTACTTCCTGGTCTGAAAGTAACAGAGAAGTTAAAACGAGTGGAAAACAGGGCTCACCTAGCTTGTCTAGGATTAAGACATTTGGCTGACTCGAGAAACACTAAATTCTTATGATCCGTGAGAACAGTAACACAGTGTTTGGCCCCTTCCAAAAAATGCCTCCACTCTTCAAATGCCCATTTAATGGCTAATAACTCGCGGTTCCCAATATCGTAATTTCTCTCCGTGGGAGAAAACTTGCGAGAAAAGAACGCACAAGGTCTCAAATTCGTGAAGTTGGCAGATCCCTGGGAGAGGACGGCCCCCACGCCATCCTCCGAGGCATCCACCTCCACCACAAAAGGTTCCTCTGAATTCAGCTGAATCAAGACTGGGGCCCTTTGAAAACACGCCTTCAGAGTCTCAAAAGCTTGGCAGGCTTCAGATGACCAGTTAACAAGATCAGACCCCTTCTTGCTCATATCGGTAAGGGGCTAAGCAATGACAGAGACATTTTTAATGAATTTTCGGTAATAATTAGAGAATCCTAAAAAGCGTTGAAGCGCCTTTAAGGAAGAAGGTCTTACCCAGTCTTGAATAGCCTGAACCTTAACAGAATCCATCTTGAAGGAATGCGGAGTAAGAATATACCCGAGATAGGGAATCTCTTGTACTCCATACACACATTTCTCAAACTTAGCAGACAGATGATTCTCTCTGAGGATCTTGAATACCACTCTAAGATGAGAAACATGGGTCTCCCAGTCAGAAGAAAAAAACAGAATATCATCGAGATAGACAATCACAAATCTGCCAATAAACTCCCTGAAAATGTCATTCATAAAGTTCTGGAAGACTGCAGGGGCATTACAGAGACCGAAAGGCATGACCAAATACTCAAAGTGTCCCTCAGGAGTGTTAAAAGCCAATTTCCACTCGTCTCCCTCCTTGATACGGATAAGGTTATAAGCCCCCCTCAAGTCGAGTTTAGAAAACCAAGAGGCCCCCAAGACCTGGTTGAATAAGTCAGGAATCAAGAGGATGGAATATTGATTCCTGATAGTGATCTTATTCAACTTCCTATAGTCTATGCAAGGTCTGAGACCACCATCTTTTTTCTTAACGAAAAAGAAGCCTGCTCCCAGGGGAGAAGTGGAAGGCCTAATATGCCCCTTTTTGAGACTTTCCTGAATATAATCTCTTACGGCACTGCGCTCAGGACCAGAAAGATTGTAGATTCGCCCCTTAGGAAATCTAGACCCAGGAACCAACTCGACAGCGCAGTCATAAGACCTATGGGGAGGAAGCTTTTCCGCCTCAGAAGTGGAAAAGACATCATGGAAGTCAGCAATAAAGTAAGGAATAACATCCAGAGATACCCCTGCTTGAGCAATCGTTAAACAGGAACTACAGTTAGGACCCCATTTCTCCAACTCACCCGTATTCCAGTTAATGACCGGGTTATGTTGCTGAAGCCAGGGCAAGCCCAGGACCACCTGAACCGGTAAATTTTCTAAGACAAAGAAAGAACATCTCTCTGAGTGACAAACCCCCACAGACAAAGTAACTTCGGGAGTATGGAACTTAACCGTGCCCCCCAACAGGGGAGTAGAGTCGATAGCGACCACATGGATGGGGGTGGACAACCTTAGTACTGGGATCCCCACTTGTTTCACAAAGTTAAGATCTAAAAAACTAAATGCTTAACCGGAATCCACAAAAGCATTACCTGAACCCTTAAAGACCCCGAAGGCAATAGAGACAGGCAACAACAGTTTTTTCCTTACCACCTCCGGGAGTACCTTGTCCTTGGGTCCCTCAGATTTGGACGGTCTTCCGGCAGGAGGAATCTTGGCACACTGACGGACCCAGTGGTCGGACTCGCCACAGTAAAAGCAAGACCCCCGACGACGACGAAGTTCCCTTCGCGTCATCCCTAGCTGCATAGGTTCCTTCATCTGGGCCTCCAAGCTGGGTTGGACAGGAGAGGCTTCAGGTCTGGGAAGACTGTGATAAGACAGCAGTCTCTCTCGAACTCGTCTGTCCAGCCTAATAGCTAAGGTCATGGTCTCCTCTAAAGAGTCAGGAATGCTGTAACAGACCAGCATGTCTTTTAATTTCTCCGAAAACCCTGATCTAAACTGGCCTTTAAGTGCCGGTTCGTTCCAACCAGAGGGGATGCACCACTTGCGGAACTGGGTGCAGTAGTCCTCCACGGGTAAATCCCCCTGGGTAAGGGCCTTCAAGTTGGACTCAGCTACATGTGCTCGGTCTGGCTCATCGTAGAGAACCCCTAGTGCCTGAAAAAATGCATCAACCGAAGTCAGACTAGGAGAATCAGGCGGCAAGGAAAAGGCCCACTCCTGGGGGTCCCCCAGAAGAAGAGAGATGATAATCCAAACTCTCTGCTGGTCAGGACCAGAGGAGTGAGGCGAAAATACAGTTTGCAACTCTCTCTGAACGCTAAAAAAGTCTTACGGTCCCCCGAGAATCACTCGGGTAATTTCACATGCGGTTCCGTCTGAAGGGTGGCAGGGGCAGGAACAGGGGGTGCTCTGACGGATTCCTGTGCATGTAACCTCTCCCCTAATTCCTGGACAATTTGGGCTAGACCCTGCCCATGCTCAGTGAGACTCTGTAGAGGGTCCATAATAAGTGCCTGTAATTCTGTCACGACGCGGGAAGTAGGAGGAAGTGCACCCACCTGACTGCCACCCCAACCCTGTCCCTGCCTACTTGCACTACCCGCCATAGGCGACGGGGCGCAACTGGGTGGCGGTCCCTAACTTGCATAAGGGCAGAGCAGAGAGGACAGGAAGGAGACAGAGAGCGGAGACAAGGGAAGATGCTCCTGCAGGAAGGGGACGGGAAGAGAGGAGAGAATACAGGCGAAATCTCCCACAAGGGAAGACAACAGGAGGTCAAACGAGCAGAGGTCAGTCCGAGAGGTCGCGTCAAAAACCAAGAGACAGAGGCAAGAGACAAATCCAATAATGAGTCGAGGTCAAATCCAGGAGGTAGCGAAAGTACAAGGAGCAGGCGGTAGATAGGTCAGGGGATGGTCACTGGTCAATTCCAAAGGTCAAACACAAGCAAGAAAATATGGACACAGCCTGAGTGAGTAATTACAGGCAACCTGTGGTCAGCAGGCTGCCTGTTAATATAGTGGAGGAAAGGGATCATGTGACCTGGCCAGCGTCACATGACCCCCTCTCCCTGCTACTAGCCGAGCGCCGAGTACTCAGCTCAGCGCTCAGCCCTAATTGGTTCCCATGGCGACAGAGAACGCCAGTCACCCCTGCAGGAGGAGCGCGGCCGGGCGCGCCGCGTCCCCCGTCGCCATGACAACGGAAACGCCGGGCAGCCGGAGGCGCAGCCGGGCGCAGCGAGCGTCCCTCCTGCAGTGATATCAGGGGCCGGCGGTGGCGCGGGAGAGCGGAAGCCCGCTGCCCGCCTCCCGTGACAGTTAAATTACAATTGCTGAAAGCATAATCCTTTAAATTTGCACGCACTATTGTGCATCTCATAGTGTATTTCTGTCCGTAACAGGGTATATTACACTCAAGTTGTAAATACAAGTGCTGATAGGGTCATCCTCAATAACTTCACACGCTACTATGCATCTCCAAGTGTATTTCTTTCCGTTAAAGGGTATATTACAGTAAGTGTTAAAATACATCATAATCCTCTACATTTCACACACAGTTTTGCATCTCTAAGTGTATTTCTTTCCGTTAAAGGGTATATTACACAAAGTGTTAAAATACAAGTGCTGAAAGCATAATCCTATATATTTTTTTACAGGCAACTGTGCATCTTAAAGTGTAAATTTGTCTATAAAAGGATACCTTTCATCCAGAGCCTAAATACTAGGCCTACAATTGATATTCCCCTAAATCTGTGGTTACTGCTGTGCCTGGATGAGTGTAATACGGTACATAAATAGATAGCCAGATAGTGTTCAATACATTGGGCCAAATAATTTTTTTCTTATTGTGGTGAACGGTAATCTAGTAAGGGCCCATCGCTGGTGCGTGGCTGGGGGGAAACGGAGGATGGAGGACGATGACGATACGCCTCTCACAGAGGACAGCTTGTCCTTACCTCTGGACAGCCTGGCACACATGAGCGACTACATGCTGCAGTGCCTGTGCAACGACAGCAGAGTTGCCCACATTTTAACGTGTGTGGACTACTGGGTTGCCACCCTGCTGGATCCCCGGTACAAAGACAATGTGCCCACCTTACTTCCTGCACTGGAGCGTGATAGGAAGATGCGCGAGTACAAGCGCACGTTGGTAGACGCGCTACTGAGAGCATTCCCTAATGTCACAGGGAAACAAGTGGAAGCCCAAGGCGAAGACAGAGGAGGAGCGAGAGGTCGCCAATGCAGCTGTGTCACGGCCATCTCCTCTGAGGGCACGGTTAGCATGGCAGAGATTTGAAAAAGTTTTGTCACCACGCCACAGCTAACTGCACCACCACCTGATACGGAACGTGTTAGCAGGAGGCAACATTTCACTAACATGGTGGAACAGTACGTCTGCACACCCTTCCACGTACTGACTGATGGTTCGGCCCCTTTCAACTTCTGGGTCTCCAAATTGTCCACGTGGCCAGAACAAGCCTTTTATGCCTTGGAGGTGCTGGCCTGCCCGGCGGCCACCGTTTTGTCTGAACGTGTATTCAGCATGGCAGGGGGTGTCATTACAGACAAAAGCAGCCGCCTGTCCACAGCCAATGTGGACAAGCTGACGTTCATAAAAATGAACCAGGCATGGATCCCACAGGACCTGTCCATCCCTTGTGCAGATTAGACATTTATAACTGCCTCCCCTTAACCATATATTCTTGGACTCCAGGGCACTTATTTTGCAGCCTTTTTAGTGCCCAAAAGTTCGGGTCCCCATTGACTTCAGTGGGGTTCGGGGCGAAGTTCGGATCGAGTTCGGATCTTGAACGTGAACATTTTCGGGAAGTTCGGCCGAACTTCTCGAACCCGAACATCCATGTGTTCGCTCAACTCTACTAAACACTAATTATTAATAGTGATAAGTCGCAGGGGAAATATTTAAATTTGCGATATTTAGTGAATATTTGGGCGAATATTCATCATATATTCGCAAATTCGAGAATTCGCGATTACTTTCTTGATTGCGAAAATCGGCAGTGTAATATTCGGGTATTGCGCGTGCAATACAGCCATGGGTCACTTTTGCTACATTTTTCAAGAAGCTAGAATTGTACTGATACTGGAGAAAATGGTTGGCATGGCAGAACATTACAATAGTTTTTTTTATGCAGATAGAGTGCACTACAGGGGTTGGGATTTTATTTAAAAAAAAGCCAATGCAATTCATCCATTTTTAATGTCCATTAAAAAATGTATGCAAAACGGCCATTAAAAACAGACAGAGGGGCAGAAAATATATGTACTGGTTGAAAAATGGCCATGAAAAGCTGACAAAACGGGCATGAAAAACTGACAATTTAATCTGTTTATAACATTATCTCTATTTTTATTTTATTTTTACAAATTTTTGCTATTTCTCCCCTCTCCTTTCCTTTTTAACATAATAACAGCAATACCAAATAATATCAGAGTAACACAAACATATATAGCTATGGGCAAATGCATGATTGGCAGGGTTAACCCAAAGCATGTGTTATACTTATGCTATTACAATTTCCTATTAGAAAACCTTTACAAATTGTCCCTTATCGGGGACAAATGGTGTTTAATCACACATTGCATTATGGGGAAAAATAGTGGCTTGTTGGGACCAAGTTTCCAAAATTTATGCCTTTGCAGGGGCAGATCCTTGCCTCTGTTTATATAAATACATATTTATTTTTCATAGGAATAAGTGGCTCAATTTGTATAAGCATCCATTTAAATTATGCATTAACGGGGGCAAAATGTCTGCTTGTATTATACATGCAGAAGCTTAAATTGTCAGAATAAAAGATGGCTTGTTCTGAATGAGCATGGAAAATTCTCCCTTTTAATTGGGAGCTGCAGCAGTACAGTGTGGATGTGGAAAGGGTATAGTAATAGTGGCATGTGGCCATTATGACAGCGGCAGCAGTAGCAGCACAGCATGGAAAAGACAAGGTGTGTGCGGCTGCTGTCCCCCTAAGAATCAGGTTGAAATCAGCCTGAAACAAGATTCTTATCTTGACTAGGGTTGAGCGAACCCGAACTGTAAAGTTTGGGTTCGTAACGAACATTACGGTTTTTCGGCCCGAACCTTTCCGTAAAAGTTCGGGTTCGTTGTTCGGCGATTTCTTCGCGCTTTTTGAAAGGCTGCAGGGCAGCTAATAAACAAGCGTTTCACTACTTTGCCCTAAGAAGCCATCACAGGCATGCCTACTATAGGCATGGCTGTGATTGGCTAAGTGCAGCACGTGACCCAGCCTCTATTCAAGCTGAAATCACGTAGCGCCGCACGTAACTATTCAAACTACAGAAATTATTGAGGGTGCTATGCTACATACTTGTACCCAGCCCTGATCCCACTGATACTGCAAAATAATTTTTAATCCATCTGTTAATGAGATGGGGGTTGGTGGCCATTTTAGCAACTGCAGTGTCCTTGGAACTGAATGTGCCAGCCTGCAAGGGACACCAGTCTAATTATTTTTTGATGGCTCAGTGGAGGAAAAATTCCTTTTTTTCTGGCAGGTCAAGTCCCCCTACATTACCTATTTTATACTTTTGGGGTTACATAGTGCATTTCTGTAGTTGGGGGAATAAACCCGTACTGTCGTACAACAGAGCACGTTTGAATACACCGCTGAAAAACCTATTTTAAAATTTTGCCGTGACATAGTGCATTTCTGTAGTTGCTGTAATAAAGCTGCACTGTCGTACCAAAGAGCACATTTGCATACACTGCCGAAATACCCATTTTAAAATTGTGCGGTGTCATAGTGCATTTCTGTAAATGCTGTAATAAACCCGTACTGTCGTACCACAGAGCACGTTTGCTTACACCGCTGAAAAGCCTATTTTAAAATTGTGCATTGACATAGTGCATTTCTGTAGTTGATGTAATAAACCCATACTGTCATACCACAGAGCACGTTTCCATACAACGCTGAAAAAACAGTTTTAAAATTTTGCGTTGAAAAGCTGCATTACTGTAGTCGGGTTAATAAACCTGTACTGTTGTGCCATAGAGCATTTTTGAATGCAACTAGTGATGAGCAAGCATGCTCGGCCGAGTATTGGTTCAGCTCGAGCACCACGTGTATTTGTCGCATTGCTCGAGTCTCCTCCCCGCATATTTGGCGTCTTTTAAGCAGCCAATCAAGGTCCAGATAAGTAATTCCCCTCATTGTAAGGCCATAGCAATGTTAGCTATACACTGATTGGCCTCATTGAAAGACCTAACAGTCCTTTTAAGGACTAGAGTGTGTGTTTGACAGCAGTGCAGCACTTTTTTTTTTTTTTTTTTAAAAAGGGGATTAATTAAGCACTATCAGGGACAGGCATCACCAGGAAAGGACAGATAACTGCAGGGCTTGAAAATCGCTGATAACTTCTAAAAGACAGAAAGATTTCCGATTAGTGACATCTAAAATACACCTTCAATAAGCAGTGTGTTGGGCAGATATTATCAAAAGGAGCTTATTCACTACAGTGTTCTAAGATATACACTGCACCATCGTAAAGCAGTGTGTTGGGCAGAAATTATTAAAAAGGCTTTTTCGCTACACTGTTCCTTGGTACTGAGATATACACTGCACCATCATAAAGCAGTGCGTTGGGCAGACATTATAAAAAGGGGCTTATTCACTACAGTGTTCCTTGGTACTGAGATATACACTGCACCACTATACAGCAGTGTGTTGGGCAGACATTATTAAAAGGGGCTTATTCACTACAGTGTTCCTGCTACCGAGATATAAACTGTACCATCAGAGAAATTATTTGTTCCGAGGAAATTAACCTAACTTGTGCCACATCTGTGTGTGCGTTCAATCTGCAACCGTTATATTAATTACTCCAGCTGACAGTGATTTATACTTTGCCAATTCCAACCAGTACTTATACGAAATAGAGGGGATAAATAAAAAACATCAATTCCAGCAAAAAACAATCCCCTTAAAACATAACCTTTAATATTACTTATAAAATATAGGGCCGATACCCCTATTAATACAATAACACAGGAACACTCTCTGCAGTCTACTGATCCTTGACACCTGCATCCAAGATGACAAACAACCGGGTGTTGTTCTCATATAGTAAATGATATGGGGGTATAGAGCTGTTTAAGGGACATAGATAACTATTCCTAGTTCCACTCTCAGTTATACCTCAGCCCAGGGACCTCCCCTAATGGTTCGGACTCCCGGTGCCGAGCAGATCCCGGTGCCAATACTCATGCTCTGTCAACAGTGATTAAGTAAGACTGAGATACACCAGCCTCATACAATTCCTACTGTGACACTGAATCACCAGGACAAAACTGGTTACAACTTAATAAAATCACCCCTGTGGTGACATACCACCAGGGTGTCATTCGGCATATATGATGACAGATAACTCACAGAAAAAAGATGCACCACATGGATAAGCAACTGACAACACTGGCTAATCCCTCACTCTGGTGTTAAAAGCTGAGAGATTCGCCAATATTTCCAATCAGGAACATATCGGAGCCCCTTTAGGCACCACTACACGGTATCTCAGCATGACATGGGGTCCTACCACTAGACTACCTATGGTGTGTGAACAAGGTCTGAACAGGTATTAAGTAGCCTACAGCCCCATCCCACTCACCTGCACTGCAGGACCAACAATGCAATGGGGAACACATGAGGCCGCAAGCTACACCTACAACAGACCATGTGACACCGGCTTCCAGGTGCAACAGAATGTTTACAAGCCATATGCAATGGCACATTCAATACATATAAAACAAGAATCACAAAAATAAACGTGGCCTAAATGGGTGGGACTGCTCCAGACCCCAAACACTGTGGCGTGTTTCTAACTGGGGGCAGTTCTTCCGCATGTGGTTCGCAGCGAACGGCTATCCCCAGCAAAATTGCATACAATGGAGGATGCCGGCGCGAACCACAAGCACCACACAAACATCCTACACAAAATAAAACATGTGCGGATGAAAATATATAAACACATAACTCACAGAAAAAGATGCACCACATGGATAAGCAACTGACAACACTGGCTAATCCCTCACTCTGGTGTTAAAAGCTGAGAGATTCGCCAATATTTCCAATCAGGAACATATCGGAGCCCCTTTAGGCACCACTACACGGTATCTCAGCATGACATGGGGTCCTACCACTAGACTACCTATGGTGTGTGAACAAGGTCTGAACAGGTATTAAGTAGCCTACAGCCCCATCCCACTCACCTGCACTGCAGGACCAACAATGCAATGGGGAACACATGAGGCCGCAAGCTACACCTACAACAGACCATGTGACACCGGCTTCCAGGTGCAACAGAATGTTTACAAGCCATATGCAATGGCACATTCAATACATATAAAACAAGAATCACAAAAATAAACGTGGCCTAAATGGGTGGGACTGCTCCAGACCCCAAACACTGTGGCGTGTTTCTAACTGGGGGCAGTTCCTCGCATGTGGTTCGCAGCGAACGGCTATCCCCAGCAAAATTGCATACAATGGAGGATGCCGGCGCGAACCACAAGCACCACACAAACATCCTACACAAAATAAAACATGTGCAGATGAAAATATATAAACACATAACTCACAGAAAAAGATGCACCACATGGATAAGCAACTGACAACACTGGCTAATCCCTCACTCTGGTGTTAAAGCTGAGAGATTCGCCAATATTTCAATCAGGAACATATCGAGCCTTTAGGCACCACTACACGGTATCTCAGCATGACATGGGGTCCTACCACTAGACTACCTATGGTGTGTGAACAAGGTCTGAACAGGTATTAAGTAGCCTACAGCCCCATCCCACTCACCTGCACTGCAGGACCAACAATGCAATGGGGAACACATGAGGCCGCAAGCTACACCTACAACAGACCATGTGACACCGGCTTCCAGGTGCAACAGAATGTTTACAAGCCATATGCAATGGCACATTCAATACATATAAAACAAGAATCACAAAAATAAACGTGGCCTAAATGGGTGGGACTGCTCCAGACCCCAAACACTGTGGCGTGTTTCTAACTGGGGGGGCAGTTCCTCCGCATGTGGTTCGCAGCGAACGGCTATCCCCAGCAAAAATTGCATACAATGGAGGATGCCGGCGCGAACCACAAGCACCACACAAACATCCTACACAAAATAATTATTTTTGTGATTCTTGTTTTATATGTATTGAATGTGCCATTGCATATGGCTTGTAAACATTCTGTTGCACCTGGAAGCCTGTGTCACATGGTCTGTTGTAGGTGTAGCTTGCGGCCTCATGTGTTCCCCATTGCATTGTTGGTCCTGCAGTGCAGGTGAGTGGGATGGGGCTGTAGGCTACTTAATACCTGTTCAGACCTTGTTCACACACCATAGGTAGTCTAGTGGTAGGACCCCATGTCATGCTGAGATACCGTGTAGTGGTGCCTAAAGGGGCTCCGATATGTTCCTGATTGGAAATATTGGCGAATCTCTCAGCTTTTAACACCAGAGTGAGGGATTAGCCAGTGTTGTCAGTTGCTTATCCATGTGGTGCATCTTTTTTCTGTGAGTTATGTGTTTATATATTTTCATCCGCACATGTTTTATTTTGTGTAGGATGTTTGTGTGGTGCTTGTGGTTCGCGCCGGCATCCTCCATTGTATGCAATTTTTGCTGGGGATAGCCGTTCGCTGCGAACCACATGCGGAGGAACTGCCCCCCCAGTTAGAAACACGCCACAATATATGATGACAGCCCAAAACTCATTGAAGCCTATATAGATTACAGCCTCAAAGAATGAAATGCTCAAAGCCTCAACGCGTTTCTCCCTTGTAATCAAGCAAGGGTTCATCAGGAGGACAAAACTCTGCTGTAAGATTTCAAAAGGATCAGACACTCTTAGTTGGGAATGCTATAGAATAATATAATGTGCTGTCGATAGGGCACGCCGCTAACACAGGAGGGAACATGAAGGGGTATACTCCGCAGGTTGGTTTCATGATAAGACCTCTAGAGAAACAAGAGAGAGGGTGCAACCTAATCAGACAAAACCATTTTTGTGTCACCAAGAAGCTCAAAGATAATCCAATTTGAACCACTCACTTTGTCAACATCCAGTAGCGCCTTACACCAGTAGCCTATACAATACATGGCTTAAGATATACAGATGTATCGCTGTCAACCAAAAAAGACATATCATAAGCCGCGATTGATCAGACTTGGTGACATACATAGATCTCAACTGCTCCTCTATACTCACGTTACCCCGTACGCATCAATCCTCCGTTCCTCCTGTGTCAGCACAGTCCTATGCGCCAGATATTTAAATGTTCCCGCTCCCCTACGTCACATCTTGATTGGGAGGTGCCGGTAAATTGACTCCAACACACAGACCAATCATGCCGCACAGAGCCTACCCGGCCCAACCTCCAGATACTCTACTGATGCGGCCAGAAAAACACCTGCACTCCGACCCTGTCACTTCCTGCAGGTGGAACGCAAGGAAGCCGGTCTTTGGGGCGCACACATAGGCTGACTATACATCACTTCCTGTCATTGGACCGCACGGAAGTCGGTCGTTAAAGCGCAATGTAAATAGGCTCAGTTTTTTTGTAGCAGCCCGTGTATTAACATCATACAGCCTATAAATAAATATATATATGACAATTGCACTGCAGATATTGCCACACAATACACTTATAAAAAGCAGCAGTCGATAGTCAATTATAGAATTGACTAGGCTTATCATAGCATCTATTCGTCACATGGGGTTCTCCACCACCAACTAGGGTTCAAGCCGTAATGTTTTAGTCACTTTTCTGCCTGGAAAACATCAATTTTTCCGGCCGCTGC
The DNA here is from genome assembly GCA_033119425.1 of Bufotes viridis. Classification (NCBI taxonomy): domain Eukaryota; kingdom Metazoa; phylum Chordata; class Amphibia; order Anura; family Bufonidae; genus Bufotes; species Bufotes viridis. The sequence continues at coordinate 415,528,228 of CM065589.1, read as the reverse complement.
TACAATAGCGGCTGCAACAATGCCATTATTTTTCTGGCATGTGTACATGCCTAATTTTTCTGTCCTATGGTGCAGCACTGTGGCTGCAAAAACAAAACAAAAAACAAAGGCACATACAAGTGTCAATTCCCCTTCGTGATCGTTACCTTGTTGTGGTGAAGGGGCTTGCGTATCACAATGAAGCAATCATCACTTCTATGAGTGTGTTGGCAATGTTGCCACACCCCAGATGATAAGGCCGTTGCTTCATTATGGTCAGATCAAAAGCGATCGGACGGCTGGATAATATTTCATAGAAAAAACATTAATTTACATTTTTTTTTTAATGTTGTATGGGTTTTCAATACATAAAATAAAAAATCATAATAAAGTCTCTTAATAGTTTATTAGAAATAATGCAGACAATTAAAAAAATCCCTATTAATTCCAATACAAAGCAAGTACAGAGCTCAGAACTAAATTATTTCATGATGTCGTAATGGTTCGTTAATTCAACAATGTTTAATCAATTCTACACATGTCGCCTGGATAGTGTACGTAACAGGGATTAAACTGATAGGAATAGTACTAGTTAAGACACCACTTATATAGGGTGACACAGCACATTGCTCTGTGCACGCGCAGTTCCCCAATTTGGGAAGAAGAGGACCGACCAAGCTGCTTTTTCCATCTCCCGGTTCCTGAAATCAAATCAGTTTGGTGTATGAGAGTTTGGTCTGTCACTGTGAAGGCAGTCGAAGGTACCCGGCCTAAATTTTTTTTCACAAAAGGCAATCCCTGATATGGGATGTAACAGGTACAGGGATTAAACTGATGAGAATAGTACTACAGAAAATACCACTCATATCGGGTGTGACAGTAAATTGTACAGCGCAGACGCAGTCACCGTGGATTAAAACAGAGTGGAGGGAGTCAGCGTTTTTTGAACCATCTCCCCATTCGAAAAATCAATTCAATAAATGGCCCCCAGATTGGGGACGTTAGAGGGATTGAACTGACGAGAATAGTACTACAGAAAATACCAGTCATATCGGGTGTGACAGTAAATTGCACGGCGCAGACGCAGTGAGCGTGGATAAAAACAAAGGGGAGGGAGCCAGTGTTTTTTTAACCATCTCCCCGTTCGAAAAATCAATTCAATAAATGGCCCCCAGATTGGGGATGTTAGAGGGATTAAACTGATGAGAATAGTACTACAGAAAATACCACTCATATCGGGTGTGCCAGTAAATTGCACGGCGCAGACGCAGTGACCATGGATAAAAACAAAGGGGAGGGAGCCAGCGTTTTTTTAACCATCTCCCCTTTCGAAAAATCAATTCAATTCACCTTTCGGGGACCCTTTGTGTTGTACGTGGCTGTGTGGAGGAAGAAACCTTCAATGACATCACCGGGACGTGGCTAGCTTGGTATCCAACCTTGTGCAAATGGGGAGTTTGCGGTTGTGCAAATGAACTGTTTGCGGTTGTTTGCGGTTCATTAAAAGGGGAGTTTGGTCTGTCAATGTCTGTGAAGCGGGCGTAACCCTGATCGATACAACCCTGTAACCCTGATCGATACAACATCATACCTGATCGTATATACACACTAGATGTTTTAAACCACGTTGTTCAAAAAAATTTAGGATTGTTAGGTGATTTATGCCTTTTATGGATTAAAACCCAACTCTGCGTCAACTATGTCATTTTCCATGGAAGTTTTGCCATGGATCCCCCTCCGGCATGCCACAGTCCAGGTGTTAGTCCCCTTGAAACAACTTTTCCATCACTATTGTGGCCAGAAAGAGTCCCTGTGGGTTTTAAAATTCGCCTGCCTATTGAAGTCTATGGCGGTACGCCCGGTTCGCGAACATTTGCGGTTCAAATTTGCGGTTGTCGCGAACGGAAAATTTTATGTTCGCGACATCACTATTGTTAAGGGGTGAATTTATTTCATACGAAGTCAAATCTAAGATAAGGTATAATGGACATATCTGCACATATTCTCTGTTTAGAGCCACACCTGGCTTTGGCTCACAATCACTGATGAAAATCACTGATCAAAACACTGACTGTAAGTAAGGCTTAACCCCAGTATATTATATTTGGTATTTTTTCAATTGCCACTAGAAAAAGGGGTGTTCTGTTTTATATATAGATAACAATACCAGTCTTCCTTCAGACCACAACATCTGAATCACTGCTATACAAAGGTAAAGACAATTATTTTTTTTTTCAGAAAATTGACCAAGTTAAGGCATATTGCATGGAGACTTGGAATTGTGAATGCATCTGTTCACACAGATACATTACTGTTTCCAAAAACACATTTCACATATACTACACAACATCTCTGTCACCATGCAGTAGTCATACTTCTATATACCTGGCACCAGCTGACTCTCCATCCCAGTTTTGATACATATATCCCACTGATAGGTGGCATAAAAAATGCCATCTAAGACATCTTCCAAAGGAGGGGGTTGTGTGAAAATTTCAAAAATGACCTTGTAAACACTATGAAAAAGTGAATTACTAGTAAGTAAAAAGTGCTTTGCCTCATGGTTCATACTGTTAAACCAACAGAGATATGAAAAGTGAAAACTGTCAGGAGTTTTCTCATTATTTCCAAATAGTATATGTCAAATGAAAGTCTACGCCACAGGGTTACTTCTTTGGAGACACTCATAGTCTGAACCTTGGATTCAACATTAAAAAGGCTAATACATGTTTATATATTTGTTTTGAAAGGAGAAATGTTTCCAAGTGCATTTTTGTGTTTTCAAATTATGTCCACAACTCCCTCAAGCAATCCATGTATTATTTTTCGAAAACAGACTATGTTATACTAACTAGAAGTGCTCACTGAAGAGTAAACTGCAACTTTCTGCTTGAATATATACATATGCCATATTATATTATTTTGCTATAAAATTTAATATGATTTACCAAAACAAGAACGGAAAGAAAAGTATTTTCTCTACTTCCTAGACAAAGAAAAACAGTCCATACAAATGTGTGAATCTGGCTTTAATGTTCCTGTGCAGTGCATTTCCTCACATCCCATATTATTGAATCTATATGCAAGTTCTGATGCATTCTATTTAAATAAGATTTGTAGATGGAAATACTTTTTTATTTCAAAAGTATTCAGCCCCATAAAAAATGAGCAACCTATAGCCTGGACACAAGATAAATCTGGCAACTGCTCTGGCCAAGGAAGTGTTGCACTCTGGTGGATATATTCCTTGGAAACCTTGCTGTGGGTGGTCAGACATTATCCTACTGAAAAATGCCAGTTTGAAGCCATGCCATGAGAGGCCACACATGTGGCCGCAGGATGTTCTGCACATGTCACTGAGCTGTTAGTGTGCCTCGTATCACTACTGCGGGTGACCGACTGTCATATGCGATGGCTCACCAAATCATTACACCAGCAGTTAGGGCAGTGTGTCAGCCCATAGCAAATGCAGGATTAAAGCACTCACCACAAGACCTCTATTTCCAAACCCGACCGTCATGGTATCCCAAACAGAGCCTGGATTCATTGAAAAATGCAATAAAGTTCTAGTCTGTAGTAGTCCAGATTTCTTGTTCATGACATCACTGCAAATTAAGGCAACAGTGGCTGGCTATCAATGACAGGACACATTTGGGTACCATGACTAAAATATCCTTCTGTTGACCACCTGGAAATGGTGTGGGTAGAGCAAGGGGTGTGTAATAAAAGTGCCACATGTATTTGAATGGTGGACAAAAAAAAACTGTGGGAGCTGCGAGTACTTGTCGACAGATCAAACAATGCTCCCTACTAGTGGTTTGTCTGAGCCATCTGTGGCCCTGTTCACTATGTGTGAGTGCCCTCATGTAACTACTGCTCCCAACACTTTCTAACATCTGCTCAGAACTGCCTAGATGATGGGAAATTTGTAAAAATAAACATCCTGCTTCTCTCAGTTCAGTTATGCACTCCCTCTGTCAAATTTGCGTGCATTGTAGAGGCATGCCTAGCAGTCAACAATCACTGGCCAAGAGGTACACCACCCAAAAGAAATCTCTGAGAGCATTTTATAGGGCAGCAGGGGAAGTATATTTATGCCCTCTTGGGACAACACTCAGTGTCTAATCAGACCACACCAGTAATCATTTACATATCTCCCTGAGACATGACTCCATGATGATTTATGCAGCAATCTGACATTTCTAATTGGGTATGTTATTTTTTGTACCAACAACAGAGGCTGGCACTACTGCGAATCTACCTGCATATCCACTGCTATGGAGACCTGATTAATAAATTCACTGCAAAACTGCACTTCAGTGGTGCTTAATGCTGTTAAGTCACATATACGCTGCATGTAGAGAATACAAATACATTGCACTCATCAAATGATAAAAATATTATTGGCTTTGCAGGTACAAGAAGATCTGGAAATTAAGGTGATTACTTTTTTGTACATATTCTCACTCCATCTGGCCCTATTTTTTTGTCAATGAGTTGTATAAAGACCCATATTAGAAATCCATATGATATACCTCATTCTCTCATACAATACCCTATAGTGTGAAGTACGTAGAGAGGTATTCATCCTTGAAAGCAATGTTTTTATCTGACAGAAATAAAATTCTCTGTATACCTCCATATCACGTACCATATTCTATAGGTGCCCTATTACAGCTCTACCACTATTAACACTATTTGAAAACGTGTATAGAGTTGAAAAGGAGGTGGCCACTGTGGCCTGACATATTTAATATCATTTATATACAGAAAACATGGCATAGATTTTAAATTAAATGTACTCCAGCTTTTAGCTGGCATAGGTTTAAGTTTCTGGCACATAGGTATCACAGATGCAACAAATTTATTAAGAGGCCAGAACCTTTCACCAGTGGGCTTTTTACTAAGACTGTAGCACAATATGCCGGTTTTTAGTAAATTACCCAAATGTCTACTCTGCAACATTTAAAACATGGATAGGATAAAATCTATACAATATGATAATATGATCTAATATTTTATTAGGCTTTAACCTAATATATCATATTTAACAGCCACATTTCTTTCCAAGATCTTTCCATTTCAATGTTTTTATTGCTTTGATATGTTTGTTCTTATAATCAATTCAATAGGAAAGAAGGTGATCTGTGGTTACCCAGTTATACATACATTTTGTTGAATAACCAAAAGTCCAGACGATAAAAGTAAATAGCTAAACCTTATAATAATACATATAAATCTGTCTTTGTAGAGCATATCACATTTAGAACCCCCATATAACAAAGCTGTTATTAAACTTCACGTGAATCTCTGCTTCTTGCAAAAATAAACTCTTCAGACAAGGACAATATTACAGAATTTTCCATGAAAATGCCAGAATACATCTCATTTAAAAAAAGTTTGTCCTTCAAGTAAATGTATTAAAAGTTCATGTTATGCCTTTTGTCTCAAACACGTAGAATGCTGGTAAATTATAATCTATTTCTATGACATTCTTCTGTTCTCTAGTAAGTGGGAACATCATAAAATTTACACTTAGGAAGATAAAAGGGTTTTCTGTTTGGAAAAAAATTGTTTGAAACTGTTAAGATCACTGTTCAAAAATAATAAAAAAAAAGCAATGGTCACCTAATTGATTTCCCAATGCTCCCAGAGTCCTTGGCTGCACTCTGCATCCTGGTCCAGCTATGAAGTTTTAACACAGGGGCATGTGACTGTGGCAGCAAATCACCAGTTAATATGCCTTTGTCAACACATCATCACTGGGCCAAGATGCAGAGAATGACAAGGAACTGAGCAGCATTGATACTTTTTAGATATTTGAACAATATTCATAACTGTCTTAAACATTTTTGGACTGAAAATCTGTCAGCATGATCAACCTTGTTAAATCAGGCATACTGTCTGCTAGAGCTAATCATGCTGATTAACATACTGACAAAAGAAAGGTATAATTTTAATCAGCTGCAAAGATATGTATTTTTATTCCTATGCAAATTAACATGTTGGAGCACAAAGGGTGTGTAAATTTTTGGAGGACTGCTTTTGTAACCTCCCTGTGCTCTGCACACTCCCCCTCCCCTTGATTAACAGGGCTAGACATCAAGATGCTGAGGGAAGAGCTGTATCATACCATCTGCATATCATATACACTACCTACTGTAGCATTACCATGACAAAAATAGAGGTTTTCTATTCTTAGAAAGCCAATACATATTACTGGTTTATTCATAGGCACAATATATGATTACAAAGACACTAGCAATGTGAATTAGGTTTCTATGGATAGGAAACTAATCTTAAATTATAGACCAATTTCTATGATGCTGCGCACCACCTTCCCCAAATAAGATATGATCCCACCGCTGAAAGATACCCGCAGTAGTACAATCAGTTTCTGTTACAAATTACGTTACTGATGGTTTCTTTCTCTGCGGCATCTGTCTTACTCTAAATGCAGTGTGGGACTCACGCTATAATGGGTCTGGTATCTAGGCTATGGATCGTGCCCCGGCCGGTGGCGCGATTCTGTTTGTTCAGAATTGCAACTCACGCTCTCAAGGAGAATATAGTGCCTTCCGGACAGTGCACTGTCTTTCACCAGGGAAACTAACTGACACTCCTAGATACCTTACTTTTATACACTCTCTCTTAATTACTCTGTTTTAACCCCTTGTCTACCGCCTCATAGTGTATAGCGCTGCCCTTGGTGACAAGAACTTCTATCACTTTCACTACATTTTTATCACTCCATATTCCTATTCAAACGCAAACAGTTCTATTTCAGCATTTAAACCAACAGGTGCCAATGTGTTCATATTGAAGATCCATTTTGTTTCTGATCTAGACATATTTTTACTATAGTAGAAGTGGGTTTTATGATGCACAGGAGTGGTATTAGCCTATTTAGGTGCTCACAGTCGAGTAGTTCCACCTCACTACCAGAAAAGAGAAAATAATGCGATAATATGACTGGGCACTCTAATGGATCGCTGGATACACACTTATTTATTGAATGTATTAAAATCCAAAATATACTGACACAATTATGTAATGACAATAAAATAGTACTGACATTCTTTGACACTAGTGTCCAAATCCTGGCAACCAGTACAACTGTAATATAAATCACTTCCTAAAAGAAAAGGTTAAAATAGCAGCATAAAAGTGAAACAGTTAGCAACATCAATGTAGCGGCATCAAATAGGAACTGGATGAATCATATGGCATCATCAGATGTATAGAGAAACATCAATTGTTCAAAACAATCGTAGGAATATTGCACCATTCATAAAATATTACACCATAAATAGCAGCGATATCTGTGTAGGTTTCCAGTAGTGACCTATCATCTAATTATCCGTGTCCTTGATCCAGATCACAACCGATTCCGTTAATCAGTTGTTAGTGTGGAATAGTCACAAGAACACAAGCAGAGGTATTGGTAGCCTCTGCGTGTGGCAGTGTTCCCAGCGGCGTCCTGCTGGAAGTACGGTGCACCGCCTATATTAGTCTCTACAAACTATGCCGGCATTCAATATTGGAGTGATTTTACCCGCTGCCTCCGTGCCTGCTTGTGGTCCTGGGTAGGTTTCCCTATTTAGACCACGCTGGTGGGACTTGTGCACGCTGACTTCTTTACTCAATTGCGCACTCCGTGTTGTAGCCACCTCTCACGTGGTATCCAGGGCACTCAAGGTAATCCAGGCACACTTGGGGCAGCATTCAGTATAATTCCTCCAAAGGTCGGTGTATTTCTCGGGGGTCTGACCATAGAGATCGCTCCAATATTGAATGCCGGCATAGTTTGTAGAGACTAATATAGGCGGTGCACCGTACTTCCAGCAGGACGCCGCTGTGAACACTGCCACATGCGGAGGCTACCAATACCTCTGCTTGTGTTCTTGTGACTATTCCACACTAACAACTGATTAACGGAATCGGTTGTGATCTGGATCAAGGACACGGATAATTAGATGATAGGTCACTACTGGAAACCTACACAGATAACGCTGCTATTTATGGTGTAATATTTTATGAATGGTGCAATATTCCTAAGATTGTTTTGAACAATTGATGTTGCTCTATACATATGATGCTGCCATATGATTCATCCAGTTCCTATTTGATGCTGCTACATTGATGTTGCTAACTGTTTCACTTATATGCTGCTATTTTAACCATTTCTTTTAGGAAGTGATTTATATTACAGTTGTACTGGTTGCCAGGATTTGGACACTAGTGTCAAAGCATGTCAGTACTATTTTATTGTCATTACATAATTGTGTCACTATATTTTGGATTTTAATACGTTCAATAAATAAGTGTGTATTCCGCGATCCATTAGAGTGCCCAGTCATATTATCGCATATTTTTAATATAGTCACCTCCCCTCTTATCTTTCTTCATCACTTCTATCCCACAAAAAGTCTGCAAAGTCTGCAAAATTTCCTTCATGTATCTCTTTATAATGTCGTGACAATGGATTCCCTTAAAATTTCCTTTGAATATTGTAAACATGTTCACCCATCCTTTTCTTTAATTGTCTTTTTGTGCGGCCGATGTAAATCTTAACACAGGGGCATGTTATTGCACATATAATTCCCCAGCTGTTAAATGTGATATATTCAATAATGTCCTGCTTATATGATCCCTCCCTATTTTCTATTTGAATCTGTATTTTATTATTTTGCGACTTTTTACAACCTGCACATTTTTTACATGGATAGAATCCATTCTATCTACCCTCCTTCTTGTGATGTTTCACGTTCTTAGTATTTGTGGCCATGCATCTATTCGTGGATGCCACCATATTTCCAATGTTTTTTGCCTTTTGATAGACAAATCTCGGTATAGTAGGGATAAATTCTCCAACTATGTTATCCTCCTTTAAAATATACCAATATTTACTGACGATCTTCTTAAAGTATATCGCCTGGCAATTATATGGTATAATGATGGGTGGAATTATTGTTTCTTCCTCTGTTTTTAATTTTACCATCTCTTTCTCTTCAGGTAAGGCTTGTCTATTTAGTTGTCCTATTTCTATGTTTTGCTCTATCAGTTTTTCTTTGCTGTAACCCTTAGATTCAAACCTTTTTTGCATATGTTGTGCCTCTCTTTCATATTGTTCTACTTTCGTGCAGTTCCTTTTTATGCATAGGAATTGGCTTCTCTGTATATTTTCTAACCATCACGGTAAGTGGCAGCTTTCTATAGAAATAAAACTATTCACATCCATCGGTTTATTGAATGTTTTTGTACATATTTTATCCCCTTCAATATATACCGTCAAGTCTAAAAAATGTATCTCTTTACTGCTGTAACTATGTGTAAATTCTAAGTAAAAATCATTTTTATTTATACTTTTAAAAAACTCCTATAACTTTTCTTGGCCCCCCCCCCCCCTTCCCATATAAAAACCAGATCATCAATAAAAAGCAACCATAGGATGAGGCCCGCCCGGAGCTTGCCATTTGGGTGGATATGTAGGTGCTCCCACCACTCCCTGTATAAATTGGCGAACCCCGGTGCGAACCTCATCCCCTTCGCAGTCCCCCATGTCTGAAGGTAAAATTTTTTATTATAAATAAAATAATTTCTCTGTAAAATGAACATTATTACATTCCCCTATATATTCAATATGTGCTTAGGGCATTTTACCCTTAGCTTTTAAAAAGAATTTGGCTGTGTCGCACCCTTTCTCATTCTCAATGACAGTGTATAGTGACTTGACATCAAGTGTGCCAATTATTAACTATCCTTCAATCTAATGTCACTTAAAAAATTTTTACATATGTTTGGTGTCTTTTAAGTAAGTGGGGAGAGATTGTGCATATGGTTGCAGATGCTGATCTACATATCTAGAAAGAGAGCTTGTGAGGCAATCTATCCCAGACACAATGGGTCTACCCAGTGGGTTCGGTATGTATTTATGTATTTTAGGGTTATGATAAAACGCCGCAAATTTTAGATATTTTATAATAATAAATGCTTTTTCTTTTTGGACAAGCTCTTTCAGCCCTTTTTAAAAGACTCCTCTCTCACTTTTTAATCGCTTATATGTTCTACCATCCCCCAATATATTTTTTGCCTCATTATGCCTTCTTTATTCATTACGACGATGCCCCCACCTTTATCTGAAGGGCGAATAATATCCTTGTTATTATCCCTCAGAGATAATCACTTATTTCTCTTCTTTAGTAATTTTACTCATGTATTGGGGATTTTTTGGTTGTTTTATTTTCCTTATTTTTTTGTTGCTTCATTCACAAAAGTATTAAAGGCTGGTGACTGAGTACTCTTGTAAAGGATGATTTTAAGATTTTGGTTTTAAATCCGTATGTCTAAGGCCTTTTTCACACTTGCGTTGTGAGGATCCGGCGTGCACTTCCGTCGCAGGAAATGCCCGTCGGATCCGTCACAGCGCAAGACAATTGAAAGCATTTGAAGACTGATCAGTCTTCAAAATGCTTTCAGTGTTACTATGGCAGCCAGGACGCTACTAAAGTCCTGGTTGCCATAGTAAGTAGTGGGGAGCCAGGGGAGCAGATACGTACAGTCCGTGCGGCTCCCAGGGCGCTCCACAATGATGTCAGAGCGCCCCACGCGCATGGATCACGTGATCCATGTGATCCATGCTCATGGGGCGCTCTGACGTCATTGTGGAGCGCCCCGGGACTTGGGAGCCAATCGAATGGTAAGTATGCTTCTCCCCTGCCTCCCCACTACACTTTACCATGGCAGTCGGGACTTTAGCATCCTGACTGCCATGGTAACCATTCACAAAAGCTAAACGTTGGGTCTGGGGATTCGCCGAAACGACGTTACGCTTAATGCCGGATATGCATTAAGATGCACTTCAATGGGCATTAATTCCGGATCCGGCGTTACGGCATGTCTTCCGGATTTTTGGACAGAGACAAATCTGCAGCATGCTACGGTTTTGTCAACGTCCAAAAAACGTTCACATACTGAACGGAAGACATCCTGATCCATCCTGAACGGATTTCTTTCCATTCAGAATGCATTAGGATTATCCTGATCAGTATCTTTCCGTCTTAGAGCCCCGAGGACGTAACTCTAGGATGGAAAGCAAAAGCGCAAGTGTGAAAGAACCCTAATCTGGTCAACAGTTTTAATAATATTTGCTTGTTCTTTTTCCTCATCTAGTATTGCCCCTTTTATAGTTTTTTTTTTCAAAAAATGTTTTTTATTTCAAAAAATGTTTTTTTAGAGCCAATCTCCTCATACATTTCCTGACTCCTATAAAGGCTTCAAACTTGTTAAAAAACACAGTGGGAGCAAATTGTAATCCCTTTTTCAGGATACAATGTTCTCCCATAGTAAGCACATATCCACTTAAATTACTAATTTTCTGTCCCAAACCCTCCTCTATATGATCATCTCTCATTTATTGTTTCTTCTTTTTGGTGAATTCCCCCCTCCCCCCCCCCCCTTTTGAGTTTCCATTTTTTTCAAACGTGAAAAAAAATCCTGTTTCACCGTCATTTTAATTATGGATTTCCTCTTTCCTTCACCCATATTTCCTCTTGGGCTTTTTATTTCTCCTGTATTATCACCTCTCTTATCATCTCTCGTTTTCTCCTGTGTTTCTTTCTTATTACCTCTTATGGTGACTTCCTTTTTTTCTGCATTTTTGTATCTCTCACCATTTGCCCTGGAGTTGATTATTCTACTACTTCTTCTTCCTTTCTTTCTTCTTGTTCATTATAAATCTGAATTAGAGGATTGAATCGATTCTGAATGGGAACATTTGGATTAATAGTTATATTATGTATTGTCACTGTTGGAGATATCAGGACAATGGGATCTGAACTCTCTATTTATTTGTGTTCACTATATGTTGTAAATACGATACATGATCTTCTTGATCGCTATTTATCTCTGGTATATATTTGTCTACTGTTTCAAAGGAGTTCAGGTTATCCATTGCCCCATTTTCAACATTTTTTATATTAATAGGTAAGGCATCCCTATTGAATTTACTTATCTCTTTTTCTTTTATTTCTTCTTCTTTTTGGTGTATTCTTCTCGTTATACTATCAACTAAAGGTTTTATATTAGGATGATCTTTCCATGGTCTTAATTTTTCAAACAACTCTCGAATCTCTCTATTTATAATAATTCATCTTTGTCTTTTATTAATAATAAAAATTATTGTTTTTCTTGCGAAATCATGGAACATCTGTGCCCATTCTCTAATGATGTCTTTATTCCCTATATATCCTGATAATATTTTTTCCACCCCAAGTTCTTTCGGTATTACATCCCATTCTACATATTTCTCTAACAATGTAATTTCCCATAAATCCTTCATCTCGGGGATTAATCAATGTTCTAATTGTTGCAGTGTGTTTTTTGATAAACAGAAAATGGGAGCTATGGTCAATATTATTGCCCATTTGGTGTGTCCTATGTGGTCCAAAAATTGTTTTAACCCTGTGAATTCGCTCTTTTCTATCCCACCATAATTAAGACATGTTCGTATATATATAGATAGTAACAGGTTTCCTGGCAGCACACCTGGAACCTGCGGTATTAATCACAAAGTAACCAATATAGCTGGATATTCCACTGGCTCTTGTGCCCCGCTCCTCTATGTTTGGCTGCGGTATTGCAGCAGAACCGCACAAACTGCTGCACACAACACAAAATTTTTGCAAACCCTGACTCCTCTTGATTACCAGGGCTAGACATCAACATGCTGAGGAAAGAGCTGTATCATAGCATCTGCATATCATATACACTACCTACTGTAGCATTACCATGACGAGAATAGAGGTTTTACATATTACTGGTTTATTCATAGGCACAATATATGATTACAAAGATACTAGAAACGTGTATTAGCTTTCTATGGATAGGAAACTACTCTTAAATTATAGACCAATACCACGCACTACCTTCCCTGAATAAGATATGATCCCCCTGCTGAAAGATACCCGCAGTAGTACAATCAGTTTCTATTCCAAATTACCTTACTGATGGTTTCTTTCTCTGCGGCATCTGTCTTTCTCGAAATGCAGTGTGGGACTGGTATCTAGGCTATGGATTGCGCCCTTGCCAGTGTCCAGATTTCGTTTGTTCAGAATTGTAACTCGCACTCTCAAGGAGCAGATAGTGACGTGACTATGCAACTACGGATGGTTGCGAGTGCCAAACATATTTCCAACAGGGAGGGATCATATAAGCAGAACATTAGGGAATATACAGTTGTGTTCAAAATTATTCAACCCCCACTGAAATTGAGTGTTTTGGCCAGTTTGACATTAATTTTGATCATTTCAGTCATCTTGTTTGCAATTAAATCAAAGAGGCACTTGTAAGTCAGACAAATATAACATAACATTTATAATGAAATAACCACAAATGTCTTTTCTGTGCTCACATCATTATCAGTTTTATTCAACCCCAAGTGACATTCAATCTTAGTACTTAGTACAACATCCTTTTCCAGTTATAACAGCTTTTAAACGTGAAGCATAGCTTGACACACGTGTCTTGCAGCGATTTACGGGTATATTCGCCCATTCTTCATGGGTAAAAGCCTCCAGTTCAGTCACATTCTTAGGCTTGCGCGCTGCAACTGCTTTCTTTAAGTCCCACCAGAGGTTCTCAATCAGATTTAAGCCTGGTGACTGCGATGGCCACTTCAAAATGTTCGAGACTTTAATCTGCAATCATGCTCTAGTGGACTTGGAGGTATGCTTGGGATCATTGTCCTGTTGAAAGGTCCAACGTCTCCCAAGCCTCAGGTTTGTGACGGACTGCATCACATTTTCATCCAATATCTCCTGGTACTGAAGAGAATTCATGGTACCTTGCACACGCTGAAGCTTCCCTGTACCTGTAGAAGCAAAACAGCCCCAAAGCATGATTGACCCCCCGCCATGCTTCACAGTAGGCAAGGTGTTCTTTTCTTCATAGGCCTTGTTCTTCCTCCTCCAAACATAGCGTTGATTGATGGGCCCAAACAGTTCTAATTTTGTTTCATGAGTCCACAGAACACTTTTGTGGTTTGTCCACATGACTTTTGGCATACTGCAGTCGACTCTTCTTATTCTTTGGAGACAGCAAGGGGGTGCGCCTGGGAGTTCTGGCATGGAGGTCTTCATTACACAGTGTGCACCTTATTTTCTGAGCTGAAACTTCAGTACCCGCATCTGACAAATCTTTTTTCAGTTCCTCAGCAGTCACACGGGGACTTTTCTCCACTTTGCGCTTCAGGTAGCGCACAGCAGTCAAAGTCAGCATCTTCTTTCTGCCACGACCAGGTAGTGTTTCAACAGTGCCCTTTGCCTTGAATTTGCGAATTATGCTTCCTATGGTGTCTCTTGGTATGTTTAACATCTTTGCAATCTTCTTATAGCCATTGCCCTTCCTGTGAAGAGAAACCACCTCTTCTCTTGTCTTCCTGGACCATTCTCTTGACTTCACCATGTTTGTAAACACACCAGTAAATGTCTAGAAGGAGCTGAGTATCACAGTCATTTTACATCTGCCTAATTGGTGCTTATTATGCTTGATTGCTGCTCCTTGACATCCACAGGTGTTTTCAATACCTGATTGAAAACACTTGAATGAACCTCTGTTTTTAAGAGTGGTAGTCTTTAAGGGGTTGAATAGTTGTGTCAATGAAGAAATCACAAAACAAACATTTAATACTGTATTACAAAAATAATTGATGTCATTTTAGTTGCATTTGGTTCTTTAAAAAGTCCTTGTATGATTTCATTCTAAACACAATTACAAATGTACACTAAATTCCCTAAAACCCTTTACAGCATTGGGGGTTGAATAAATTTGAACACAACTGTATCACATATAACAGCTGGGGAGTGATATATATGCAATAACATGCCCCTGTGAAAAGATTTACATCGGCCGCACAAAAAGACAATTAAAGAAAAGGATGGGGGAACATGTATACAATATTCAAAGGAAATTCGAAGGGCATCCATTGTCATAACATGACAAAGAGAAACATGAAGGAAATTTTGCAGGCTAAACTTTTTGTGGTATAGAAGTGGTGAAGAAAGATAATGGGGAGGTGATTATATTAAAAATATGTCTAGATCAGAAACAAAATGGATCTTCAATATGAACACTTTTGCACCTGTTGGTTTAAATGCTGAAATTTAACTGTTTGCGTTTGAATGGGAATGTGGAGTGATAAAAAAAAAAATGTAGCGAAAGTGGTAGAAGTACTTGTCACCAAGGGCAACACAATACACTATGAGGCAGTAGGCAAGGGGTTAAAACAGAGTAATTAAGAGAGAGTGTGAGATATCTAGGAGCGCCAGCTAGTTACCCTGATGAAGGACAGCGCACTGTCCGAAACTCGTTGAAAAGAAGTTTGGCACTCGCAATCATCAGTATTTGTATAGTAATGTCACTATCTGCTCCTTGAAAGCGCGAGTTGCAATTCTGAACAAATGGAATTGCTCCACCGGCTGGGGAGCGATCCATAGCCTAAATAACAGACCAATTATAGTGTGCGTCCCACACTGCATTTAGAGAAGGACAGATGCCACAGAGAAAGAAACCATCAGTAAGGTAATTTGGAACAGAAACTGATTTTACTACTGCGGGTATCTTTCAGCAGGGTATAATATCTTATTCCGGGAAGGTAGTGCGCAGTATCATAGAGATTGGTCTATAATTTACGTGTTGTGAGCAGCAGTTTGTGCGGTTTTGAGATTTTTATCTCATTGAACCCATAATAAAAGAATATAGCCTTACTCTATTGAGAATATAGGTTTTCTATAATTAAAAAGCTAATATATATTGCTGATTTACTCACAGGCACAATATATGATTATAAAGATGCAAATAATATGTATTAGCCTTCAAAGTATAGAAAACCTCTATTTACAATATAGTAAGCCTAAAGCCTTTTATTTTGAGGTAAATGAGAAAGAGAGAGAGAGAGAGAGAAAGAGAGAGAAAGAGAGAGAAAGAGAGAGAGAGCTATTGTGTTGCATGGTTACCTAAGTGCACTTTTGTTTTACTGTGTGCTTCTATGCATATCCATTGGTTGATATTGTTTCATCCGCTATTGCTCTTTTCTTTTTGTACTCGCAGTATCTATTGCTCACCTACTCTGCTTTATGCCACATGACTATTATACTGGAAATATGCCATGAGTTAATATTACTCTGTAATTGTGTTTTGATTTTATTTGGAAATAAAAGAAAAATAATAAAACATACAATTTAAAAAGAGAGAGAGAGAGAAATAGACAGTCTGTCCTGGGACTTGTGTACAATGTACAGTCGTGGCCAAAAGTTTTGAGAATGACACAAATATTAGTTTTCACAAAGTTTGCTGCTAAACTGCTTTTAGATCTTTGTTTCAGTTGTTTCTGTGATGTAGTGAAATATAATTACACGCACTTCATACGTTTCAAAGGCTTTTATCGACAATTACATGACATTTATGCAAAGAGTCAGTATTTGCAGTGTTGGCCCTTCTTTTTCAGGACCTCTGCAATTTGACTGGGCATGCTCTCAATCAACTTCTGGGCCAATTCCTGACTGATAGCAACCCATTCTTTCATAATCACTTCTTGGAGTTTGTCAGAATTAGTGGGTTTTTGTTTGTCCACCCGCCTCTTGAGGATTGACCACAACTTCGCAATGAGAGTAAGATCTGGAGAGTTTCCAGGCCATGGACCCAAAATGTCAACGTTTTAGTCCCCGAGCCACTTAGTTATCACTTTTGCCCGTTCTCCATCGTGCTGGAAAATGCATTGTTCTTCACCAAATGGTTGTTGGATTGTTGGAAGAAGTTGCTGTTGGAGGGTGTTTTGGTACTATTCTTTATTCATGGCTGTGTTTTTGGGCAAAATTGTGAATGAGCCCACTCCCTTGGATGAGAAGCAACCACACACATGAATGGTCTCAGGATGCTTTACTGATGGCATGACACAGGACTGATGGTAGCGCTCACCTTTTCTTCTGCGGACAAGCCTTTTTCCTGATGCCCCAAACAATCGGAAAGAGGCTTCATCGGAGAATATGACTTTGCCCCAGTCCTCAGCAGTCCATTCACTATACTTCCTGCAGAAGATCAATCTGTCCCTGATGGGTTTTTTTGGGGGGGAAGTGGCTTCTTTGCTGCCCCTCTTGACACCAGGCCATCTTCCAAAAGTCTTCGCCTCACTGTGCGTGCAGATGCGCTCACACCTGCCTGCTGCCATTCCTGAGCAAGGTTTGCACTGGTGGCACTCCGATCTTGCAGCTGAATCCTCTTTAGGAGACGATCCTGGTGCTTGCTGGACTTTCTTGGACGCCCTGAAGCCTTCTTAACAAGAATTGAACCTCTTTCCTTGAAGTTCTTGATGATCCTATAAATTTTTATGTAACGCAATGATGGCTGCACACGTTTCTTTGCAGGTCACCATGGTTAACAATGGAAGAACAATGATTTCAAGCATAACATGTCAAGTCTGCCATTTTAACCCAATCAGCCTGATATAATGATATCCAGCCTTGTGCTCATTAACATTCTTACCTGAGTTAACAAGACGATTACTGAAATGATCTCAACAGGTCCTTTAATGACAGCAATGAAATGCAGTGGAAAGGTTTTTTGGGGATTAAGTTCATTTTAATGGCAAAGAAGGACTATGCAATTCATCTGATCACTCTTCATAACATTCTGGAGTATATGCAAATTGCTAATATAAAAACTTAAGCAGCAACTTTTCCAATTTCCAATATTTGACCATGACCAATAGCTGACCATGCAGAGCATAGGGATGTTACAAAATCAATGCTCCAAGGATTCAGCCTCGTCTCCTGGTGCTCCAAAATGCTCATATGCATATTAATAAAAACACAGATATCTTTGTAGCTGTTTAGCATGCAGACAAATGAAATATATAATTTCAATTAGCATAATCAACCCTACAAGGCAGTATGCGTGGTTAATTAGGGTTCATCATGCTGACAGAAGCTCTATAATGTAGATCCTTCTAAGAGTTACCGGGATTCAATACTAAATAAATAAAGCAGTTTTTTTACCCAAAAAAACAACAACAAAATACTGTGGGGCACATTTATTAAGACCTGCATTTTAGATGCCTGTCTTAATAAAGGCTAATAGCTGGCGGAGGATCTGCCGAAGGTATGAAGATGCGCCAGTCTCTCCATAACTTCGGAGCATCCAGCACAAGTTCTATCTGTAATATGGCTTCATATCTGTCTTACAGTTAGACCATTTTCGTCGCCTAAAAGAGTCATAGAAAATGATAATTGATATGGACCTACCCGCCCACCCCCTTCCCCGTCCACAATTTTAGACCTAACGTGAGTGAGACGAAGTTGCCATTGCAATGCCATCTGCACCTGAAATACTCCTAATTTAAGCACATTTCAGAATAGTAAATGACCCCCTATGTGTCTAGGCTAATTGAGATGTCTTCTCTCAGAAGATATGCTGTATTTATCAAACAAAAGAAAGTGAAATATTTTTTCCTTATTTCTTTTTAAAAATGACACGTTTATATGTAGTTTTTTAAATAGTCATTCAATATAATGATATTGAAAAGAATAGTTGAGAAACATCAGTCTGTCAGTAAGCTGGAAAGTTCAGAAATCCTAGTTTTAATTGTGTTGTGGTCTACTCATTGGTAATAACTACTCTACATAATCACTTGCTAAATAAAATGTGAGAAACTAGGAGCATTTAAAACTTTAATGAAATACATAAAAATATTTGAATATAGCTGATGCTTCTCTGTACCTGCTGTGACCAACCCTTATGTGAACTTTCCACAAAATAAAACAAAGAAGCAATTTAAAATGCTGTGCATTTTTTAATGAAGCAAGGAAACATGCAACATCAATAAAGAGAAAACCTTCAACTATCCTTTTAAGAGGGTACATATGGCAAAAAGAAAACACACAGCTATTAATAATGTGAAAAGATGATGGTGATAAATAATGAACTTCTATTTCCAGACACAGGAAGAATTTCTCCAATAACAGTCCTCCCATCATTTACATTTAGTTTTTTTTTTTTACATATTACGGTATTTAGACATAATGTAAGCATATCATCACTTACAGATATACATAAAGTAGAAAATACAATAACTGTACACATGAGATTATTTTTGATCAATTGTATTAGTTCAAATACCTGAACAAGGCATCTTTGCTATAATTTGTCCTAATCAACTGGAAACTTATCTTCTCTATTGGGCCTAGGCTTTCAAGATTTCCTCTCCTATATGGAAGGATGATGCAAAAATCATTTATTTAACTTTCAGACAACCCAGGTATTAAAAAAAATCTAATATTTAACAGAATATTAAGCTGAAGTGTTACTATAGTCAATCATTAGAGTTTTTCTTTTTACAGTTTATAAAAAAAAGGTAAAAAATGCATAGAGAAATGAAACTTTAATATCCATAGAAAATATAGTAGAGCACTAAAACTATCACCGTCATATAAGCAGAATTAAAGAATCACTACATTTCTAAAAAACATGTGATATTTTATAGAGAGTGACATATCTCTCTCAATCTCTCTCCCTCTCTCTCTTAACTGAATGAGATGGGCTCCATAGTCTGTGGTCCCATCTTCATTCCATCCAGAACTCAGACCCCCACCAATCTAAACTTTTGATATGTCTCTATGACATATCAAAAGTATTTTTTAAACTTAGTGATCCTTTAAATGCTTTCTGCTGTGAGCTATAGGACAAGATCAAGTTTCACTCTTTCATCAGTCTGATAAAATTCATTTCCTTCTTCTACTGTCAGAAGACAATTCAGGATGGTGTTCCTTTGGACCACAGTACATCTAATGATGAAAAAATTGAGGTGCACAGTCTTACAATTCTGCTAACCTTCACCAAGGATGCCTGAGAAAATTTGTTTAGGAGTCAGTCCGCTAAGTCACAGTCCTTAGAGTAGTCACTGATTGGCAGCAGGATGCAGCAGTGATGCAGGAATGGGAGGCAGACTATAGGTATATATGCAGGCTAGATGTAGGATTTGTGACTGACAACCATAATAATCAGGTTACTAATGCATCTTGATGAAGTAATATGTGGTGAGGAGTAGAGATGTCGCGAACATAAATTTTTCCATTTGCGAGCGGCGAATGCAAATTTCTGCAAATGTTCGCGAACGGGCGAACCAGACGAACCGCCATAGACTTCAAAAGGCAGGCAAATTTTAAAACCCACAGAGACTCTTTCTGTCCACAATATTAATGGAAAAGTTGTTTCAAGGAGACTAACACCTGGACTGTGGCATGTTGGATGGGGATCCATGGTAAAACTCCCATGGAAAATTACGTAGTTGAAGCAGAGTCGGGTTTTAATCCATGAAGGGCATAAATTACCTAACATTCCAAAATTGTTTGGAATAACGTGCTTTAAAACATCCAGTGTGTGTATACGATCAGGTATGATGTTGTATCGATCAGGTAGTGTAAGGGTTATGCCCGCTTCACAGTGACAGACCAAACTCTGACAGACCAAACTACCCGTATAACGCATCGCAAACAACCGCAAACAGTCCATTTGCACAACCGCAAACTCCCCATTTGCACAAGGTTGGATACCAAGCTAGCCATGTCCCGTTCCTTGTCCTCACTGACGTC
This sequence comes from Bufotes viridis, assembly GCA_033119425.1. NCBI lineage: Eukaryota > Metazoa > Chordata > Amphibia > Anura > Bufonidae > Bufotes > Bufotes viridis. Next base: position 415,507,607 of record CM065589.1, on the reverse strand, counting down.
ATTGAAGGTCTCTTCCTCCACCCAGCCACGTACAACACCAAGGGTCCCCGAAAGGTGACAACAAGCCCCCTGGGACACCTGCTGTGGATGGTCTTCCACCTCCTCAAAACCACCTTCTCCTCTGACTCCTCTTCTTCAGACTCCTCTCCCTGCGTACCGCAGGTCCAGCAATCAACGACGACAAGGCTGCTTCTGGTGGTGATGGTGACCACAACTCTTCCTCTTCATGCTCATCTACGGCCTGATCCAGCACTCTTCGCAGGAAAAAACGCATATGGGATGAGGTCGATGATGTTGCCTTGGTTTTGACTGGTTAGGTTTGTCACCTCCGCAAAAGGACGCATGAGCCTACAGCCATTGTGCATGAGCGTTCAGTAACGCAGCCAAAAAATACCCAGCTTCGCAGATGCTGTCCTCTTTTTTTTTTTAATTAAAAAAAATCTGTTCTTACCAGTTTAATCTCTGTTTTGTCACCTATCAGGGGACGGTGTATGGAATAGATTTTAGGAACCGGGAGATGGAAAAAGATGGTTGGTCGGTCCTCTTACTTCCAATTTGGGGCACTGCGTGTGCACCGCCACCAATACAAATAGTGTGAACTACTATTCTTACCATTTTAATCTATGTTAAGTCCCCGATCAGGGGACGTGTATTGAATTGAATCCTTGCATGGGGAGATTGAGAAAAAAGCTTTCTCTGTCTGCTTCCTTCTAATTTTGGGCACTTGCAATGGAATTTGCCACCAATGCAACTAGGGTTAACTAAGTACTATTCCTATCAGTTTAATCTCTGTTTTGTCCCTTATCAGGTCCAGGGCCAGTGTAGTGAATAGATTTTTGGAACCGGGAGATGGAAAAAGACCCATGCTCGGTGCACTTCGTTTGAATCTTAGGTCACTGAGCATGCGCCGTGCAGTGTACTGTGACACCCTATATGAGTGGTGGGCATTGGGCACAGTACAGTCTGTGGGCCTGACTCACACTGGCAGGCAACTGCAATTATATTAAAGGGTAAACATTAAATGACTTTTTTTATCTGCAAGGTACTGTGCCACCCTATATGAGTGGTGTGCACACAGTACAGTCTGTGGGCCTCTGGCCTCTCACACACGGGCAGGCAACTGCAATATATATATATATATATATAGAGAAAAAATAAATAAAAGCAGACTGATGTACCAGCCCTAAAAAGGGCTTTTTGACGTGCTGTCAGGACGCTGTCCTTACAGCAGATGGCTCCTTTCACACAAGCGAGTTTTCCGCACAGGTGCAAGGCGTGACGTGAACGCATAACATCCGCACTGAATCCTGACCAATTCATTTCAATAAGTCTGTGTACCTATTTCACTTGTGCGTTGCGTGAAAATCTCAGCATGTTCAATAAAGTATCGCATCCTCAAGCAAGTGCGGGTGCGTTGCGCTTTTCACTGATGGTTGCTAGGAGATGTTGTTTGTAAACCTTCAGTTTTTTATCACACACGTGAAAAACAGATCAAAACTAGGGATGAGAAAACATGAACTGGGTAGTTCGGGTTCATACCGAATTTTGGGGTGTTCGAGACACGGACCTGGACCCGAACATTTTCAAAAGAGTTTGGGTTCGTTGTTCGGCGATTTCTTCCTGCTTTCTGGAGGGCTGCACAGCAGCCAATCAGCTAGCGTTTTACTTCTTGCCCTAAGAAGCCATCACAGCCATGCCTACTAATGGCATGGCTGTGATTGGCCAAGTGCAACATGTGACCCAGCCTCTATTTAAGCTGGAGTCACGTAGCGTCGCATGTCACTCTGCTCTAATTAGTGTAGGGAGAGGACGCAGCTTCTGTGAGGTCAGCAAAAACACCTAATGAAGTGATCAATCTACAGCTGTGAATCATTCAACTTCTGCTAGTTAATTGCTCACTGTTTTTTTGGCTGCACAGAGCGTTTTTCTGTCACTTTCCATCAATCCATCAATACTAGTTTTTTTTTTTTGCTATATCCTACATCAGGGGCTTGGCTGTGTTTATTGTTACCCTTAGAAACTCAGGATAGAAATTTCTATATTTTATTAAGGGGTTAAATTCAATTGCCAAAATAGCAATCCCTTAAATCTGGTGTTCCAGCTGTGGCTAGCCAAGTGTAATACTGTCTGCTGTCTGGCAGAGGATAGATTTTTTTCTGTGGTGAAATTCAATTGCCGAAATAGCAATCCCCTAAATCTGGTGTCCCAGCAGTGGCTGGAAAAGTTTAATAGTGTCCGGCAAAGGATATATTTTGTTCTGCGGTGAAAATTGATAGGCAAAATAGCAATACCGTAAATCTGGTAACCCAGCAGTGGCTGGCCAAGTTTAATAGTGTCCGGCAAAAAATAGATAATTTTCTGGGGTGAAATTCAATTGCCAAAATAGCAATACTGTAAATCTGGTGTTCCAGCTGTGACTGTACAAGTTTATTGTCCGGACCGTCATAGCATATATTATTTTCTGCGGTTAAATTCAGTTGCAAAAATAGAAATACAGTATATCTGGTGTTCCAGCTGTTGCAGGCCTAGTTTAAATCTGTCCGTAAAAGGGTATATTTTTTCTGGGGTGAAATTTAATTGCCAAAATAGCAATACCCTGAATCTGGTGTTCCAGCTGTGACTGGACAATTTCCCTAGTGTCCGTCAAAGGATATATTTTGTTCTGGGGTGAAATTCAATTGCCAAAATAGCAATACCGTAAATCTGATGTCCCAGCAGTGGCTGGCCAAGTTTAACTCCTTGCCGACCGCCTCACGCACGGATGCGTCCAGGCGGCGGCAAGTTTGTTCCTCCTGGACGCATCCGTGCGTCATCTCGCGAGAGGCGAGATCTGCTGTGAACGAGCACACGCGCGCGCGTTCACAGCAGAGCGCGGCTCTGCAGTTATACTACAGCCTGCCAGCGATGATCAATCGCTGGCAGGCTGTAAATGTAAAATAAATTAGATCAAACAGGTACATCAGACGCTGTTTTGTTAACAGCGTCTGATATACCTGCTACCTGGTCCTCTGGTGGTCCCATTTACTGGAATCGACCACCAGAGGACCAGGTAACAATGTAAAGTTGCACCAAACACTACACTAACCCCCCCACCCCCTCACTTTATAACCACAATTAACCCTTTGTTAACCCCTGATCACCCCATATAGACTCCCTGATCACCCCCCTGTCACTGATCACCCCCCTGTAAGGCTCTATTCACATGTCCATATGTGTTTTGCGGCGCGGATCCGTCAATGTGCTTTCCGCATTTTGCAGATCCGCACATTGCCAGAACTATATAGAAAATGCTTTTTCTTGTCCGCAATTGCGGACAAGAAAAGGACATGTTCTATATTTTTGCGGAACAGAAGTGCAGACCCGTAAGTAAGATATTTCTCTCACCCAGCATGGGTATATGTAAAAATACACCCCAAAACACATTGCCCTACTTCTTCTGAGTACAACGATACCAAATGTGTGCCACTTTTTTGCAGCCAAGATGCGCAAAGGGGCCCTAAAACCAATGAGTACCTTTAGGATTTCACAGGGCATTTTTACGCATTTGGATTCTCACGCTTTAGGACCCCTAAAATGCCAGGGCAGTATAAATACCCCACATGTGACCCCATTTTGGAAAGAAGACACCCCAAGGTATTCCGTGAGGGGCATGGCGAGTTCACAGAATTTTTATTTTTTGGCACAAGTTAGCGGAAATTGATTTTATTTTTTTATTTTTTTACAAAGTCTCTTATTTCACTAACTTGTGACAAAAAATAAAATTTTACATGAACTCACCATACCCCTCACAGAATACCTTGGGGTGTCTTCTTTCCAAAATGGGGTCACATGTGGGGTATTTATACTGCACTGGCATTTTAGGGGTCCTAAAGCGTGAGAATCCAAATGCGTAAAAATGCCCTGTGAAATCCTAAAGGTACTCATTGGTTTTAGGGCCCCTTTGCGCATCTTGGCTGCAAAAAAGTGGCACACATGTGGTATCGTCGTACTCAGAAGAAGTAGGGCAATGTGTTTTGGGGTGTATTTTTACATATACCCATGCTGGGTGAGAGAAATATCTCTGTAAATGACAACTTTTAAATTTTTTTATACAAAGTTGTCAATTTACAGCGATATTTCTCACACAAAGTATGGGTATATGTAAAAATACACCCCAAAACACATTGCCCTACTTGTCCTGAGTACGGCGATACCACACGAGTGACACTTTTTTGCAGCCTGGGTGCGCAAAGGGGCCCAAATTCCAACGAGTACCTTTAGCTTTTACATGGCTGCTCACAGTTTAGCCCCGCCCAAAATGCCAGAACAGTACAAACACCCCACAAATGACCCCATTTTGGAAAGAAGACACCCCAAGGTATTCGCTGAGGGGCATAGTGAGTCCGTTAAAAATTTAACTTTTTGTCAAAAGTTAGCAGAAAGGGAGACTTTATGAGAAAAAACAATAAAAAATCAATTTCCGCTAATTTGTGCCCAAAAAAAAATCTGCTGTGAACTCGCCATGCCCCTCACAGAATACCTTGGGCTGTCTTCTTTCCAAAATGGTGTCACATGTGCGGTATTTATACTGTCCTGGCAATTTAGGGGTACTAAAGCGTGAGAAGAAAAATGCGTAAAAATGCCATCCTAAAAGGTACTCATTGGTTTTAGGGTCCCTTTGCGCATCTTGGCTGCAAAAAAGTGGCACACATGTGGTATCGCCGTACTCAGGAGAAGTAGGGCAATGTGTTTTGGGGTGTATTTTTACATATACCCATGCAGGGTGAGAGAAATATCTCTGTAAATTGACAACTTTGTATACATTTTTTTTAAAAGTTGTCATTTATACTGACCTGGCATTTTAGGGGCCCTAAAGCGTGAGAATCCAAATGCGTAAAAATGCCCTGTGAAATCCTAAAGGTACTCATTGGTTTTAGGGCCCCTTTGCGCATCATGGCTGCAAAAAAGTGTCACACATATGGTATTGCCGTACTCAAGAGAAGTGGGGCAATGTGTTTTGGGGTGTATTTTTATATATACCCATACTTTGTGTGAGAAATATCGCTGTAAACCACAACTTTTTAAAATTTTTTATACAAAGTTGTCAGTTTACAGAGATATTTCTCTCACCCAACATGGGTATATGTAAAAATACACCCCAAAACACATTGCCCTACTTCTCTCGAGCACGGCGATACCACATGAGTGACACTTTTTTGCAGCCTGGGTGCGCAAATGGGGCCTAAATTCCAACGAGTACCTTTAGCTTTTACAGGGCTGCTCACAATTTAGCCCCGCCCAAAATGCCAGAACAGTAAACACACCCCACAAGTGACCCCATTTCGGAAAGTAGACACCCCAAGGTATTCACTGAGGGGCATAGTGAGTCCGTGGGAGATTTTTATTTTTTTTTTTGCCAGAAGTTAGCAGAAATGGAAACTTTATTATTTTTATTTTTTTCCTCAGAAAGTGTCATTTTCCGCTAACTTGTGAAAAAAAATGAAATGATACATGAACTCACTATGCCCCTCTGCGAATACTTTGAGGGGTCTTCTTTCTAAAATGGTGTAATTTGGGGGGTATTTATACTATCCTGACATTCTAGCACCTGAAGAAACATGACAGGTGCTCAGAAAGTCAGAGCTGCTTCAAAATGCCGAAATTCACTTTTTTGCACCATAGTTTGTAAACGCTATAACTTTTACCCAAACCAATAAATATTCACTTATTGGATTTTTTTTTATCGAAGACATGTAGAACAATAAATTTAGAGAAAAATGTATATAGAAATGTAGTTTTTTTTGAAAAATTTTACAACAGAAAGTGAAAAATTGAATTTTTTTGCAAAAATGTCGTTAAATTTTTATTAATAGCAAAAAAAGTAAAAGTGTCAGCAACAATGAAATACCACCAAATGAAAGCTCTATTAGTGAGAAGAAAGGGAGGCAAAATTAATTTGGGTGGTAAGTTGCATGACGGAGCAATAAACGGTGAAAGTAGTGTAGTGCGGAATTGTAAAAAGTGGCCTGGTCATTAAGGGTGTTTAAGCTAGGGGGGCTGAAGTGGTTAATAGTGTCCGGCAAAGGAATTATTATTTTCTGGGGTGAAATTCAGTTGCCAAAATAGAAATACAGTAAATCTGGTGTTCCAGCTGTGACTGGACAAGTTTAATAGTGTCCGTCATAGGATATATTATTCTCTGCGGTGAAATTCAGTTTCAAAAATAGAAATACCGTAAATCTGGTGTCCCATCTGTGACTGAACAAGTTTAATAGTATCCGTCAAAGGATAGATTTTGTTCTGGGGTGAAATTCAATTGCCAAAATGGCAATACCCTGAATCTGGTGTTCCAGCTGTGACTGGACAATTTCCCTAGTGTCCGTCAAAGGATATATTATTTTCTGGGGTGAAAGTCAGTAGCAAAAATAGACATACAGTAAATCTGGTGTTCCAGGTGTTGCAGGCGTAGTTTAAATCTGTCCGTAAAAGGGTATATTTTTTTTCTTGGGTGAAATTTTATTACCAAAATAGCAATACCCTGAATCTGGTGTTCCAGCTGTGACTGGACAATTTCCCTAGTGTCCGTCAAAGGATATATTATTTTCTGGGGTGAAATACAGTTGCAAAACTATAAATACAGTAAATCTGGTGTTCCAGCTGTGCCTGGACAAGTTTAATAGTGTCCGTCATAGGATAAATTATTTTCTGCGGTGAAATTCAGTTTCGAAAATAGAAATACCGTAAATCTGGTGTTCCAGCTGTGACTGAACAAGTTTAACAGTATTCGTCAAAGAATAGATTTTGTTCTGGGGTGAAATTCAATTGCCAAAATAGCAATACCCTAAATCTGGTGTTCCAGCTGTGACTGGACAATTTCCCTAGTGTCCGTCAAAGGATATATTATTTTCTGTGGTGAAATTCAGTTTCAAAAATAGAAATACAGTAAATCTAGTGTTCAAGCTGTTACAGGCCTAGTTTAAATCTGTCTGTAAAAGGGTATATTTTTTTCTGGGGTGCAATTTAATTGCCAAAATAGCAATACACTGATTCTGGTGTTCCAGCTGTGACTGGACAATTTCAATAGTGTCCGTCAAACAATTAATTTTTTTCTGGGGTTAAAATCAGTTGCAGACATAGAAATACAGTAAATCTGGGGTTTCAGCTGTGGCTGGACAAGTTTAATACTGTCTGGCAAAGGATAAATTTTAAATTGTTGGGTTAAATATTACCATTTTTGCCAGGTACAATCCCCTGCACTGCATAACTGACAGGGAACTTACAATTGGCGGTTATATTCTTGCATGAAATTAAGCCTTTTTAGGCTGTGAAGCCAAAGGTAGTCTCCAATAACTGTTTTTTTATTTTTAATTTTACAACAATAGTTGGGTGAGGCCGGTATACATGTCTATTCTGCATAAGGTTCAAACAAGTCCTGTGTGTTCCATGTCTGGTTCTTTTTAATAAACGAAAGCTTAGTTGCTAACATTGTCTGTGGACAGGCGGCTGCTCTTGTCTGTGATAATGCCCCCAGCCATGCTAAACACACGTTCAGACAATACAGTGGCTGCAGGGTAGGCCAGCACCTCCAAGGCGTAAAGGGCAACCTCAGGACATGTGCCCAATTTGAAGACCCAGAAGTTGAATGGGCCAGACCCAGTGGCGTAGCTAGAAATGATTGGGCACCACATCAAATTTTTGAATGGGGCCCCCCTCCCCCAGTAATTTTTGTGCAACCCCTTTCTTTCATGCTGCCATACCTGTGGCTACTAAAGATCGCTCTCTCAGACCAGGCCCAGCAGCTGTTCCATTCGCTTTCTACACTGTCTATACTGCCACTGTATATAATTTCATTGAATAATACTGTTGAGGGGGCACTGACAAAGTCCTTTACTCCTCCTCCTCCTCCTGGATGGGCCCTTTCTAGGTCATGGCCCAAAAGCAGTTGCTTCCCCTGCTTCCCCTGTAGCTATTCCCCTTGGCAGACCCATCAGTCAGTAAGTGTACTGTTCCAACATGTTGCTGAAATGCTGCCTCCTGCTAAGATGTTCCAGAACTGCTGGTGGTGCAGGATGTTGTGGTGTGATGACAATTCCAGGCCAGGGTCTATGTTGGTGCAGAAACCCACCCTCCGAGCCATTTGTAATTGGCTGGCTCTAAGTTAAGGATAAGGCGTGTATATAGTTTTGTTTGTTTATATAGTTACTGTAGCTGCATTATAGTTATTTTAATATGTTTTTAAGTAAATTTGCAAATAGTTTGTTAATAGTTTGAGTGAAGGGGGGGGGGGGGTTGAGTGTGCAGGGTGTGAGGCTGTTTGGGTTAATTTTTAATCCGCTTTCTATACTGTCTATACTGCCACTGTATATAATTTCATTGTATAATACTGTTGAGGGGGCCCTGAAAAAGTATTTTAGTTCTCCTCCTCCTGGATGGGCCCCTTATAGGTCAGGGACCCAAGACGGTAGCTTCCCATGCTTCACTGTAGCTACGCCCCTGAGCAAACCCAGTCAGTACGTGTACTCTTCCACCATGTTGCTAAAATGCTGCCTCCTGCTAACACGCTCCAGATCTGCTGGTGGTGCAGGTTGTTCTGGCGTGATGACAAAGCTTTCCCACATTTCGCCAATGCTAATCCAGCCTTCTAAGGTGCTGATGGTGACCCAGCTGCCCGTGAGCTGGCTTGGGTGCCACCCTGCTGAGAACACGGTTCCTCCTACTCCTCCTCATCCTACTTATCCTCCTCATCCTCCAGAACTCTGCTCTGGCTGGACAATTGTGTTCCAGGCCAGGGCCTATGTTGGTGCAGGAACCCACCCTCCGAGCCACTTGTAATTGGCTGGCCTTAAGTTAAGGATAAGACTTGTATATAGTTTTGTTTGTTTGTATGGTTAGTTTAGCTGCATTATAGTTATTTTAATAAGTTTTTAAGCAAATTTGTAAATAGTTTGTTAATGGTTTAAGTGAAAGGGGGGGGGGGTGTTGTGTGTGTTCGATTAACTGAATTTATTTTCACTGTCTGGTGTTTTGGAATTTCTGCACCCCAAATTCAGCACATGTGGAAGGCAGGGGATGTGCTTCAAACCGGCTAGGCCCAGACCTGCTATTACATTTTGCCCCTTTAGCGCACAACACCAGGCCGGGCTGAAGGATCAATGGCACCAATCAATCGTCCGTCTGTTGTCCCATGCCTGTCCACAGCTCCTGCGTGTTGTGGGGTTTTTCCCACAAACACACAAGTTTTAAAACAGACTGCTGTAATTTCCCCTGGCTGTGCTGCTGTGGGTGGTTAAGGTGTTACACTGAGTGGATGAAGGGGTGGTAGAGGAGGAAGCAGAGTAGGAGGAGGAGGAGGTAACAGGATACAAAGAGAAATGCCCAGCAATCCTCGGGGGCCGAAGGACATTCGCAAAAATGTTATCCGCCTCTGGGCCAGCCGCTACAGTTACCCACTGTGTTGGTTATGTGGACGTTGCCATAGATAGCGTTGCGCAGTGCACACCTGATTTTGTCCGCCACTTGGTTGTGCAGGGAAGGGATGGCTCGCCTGCAAAAGTAGCGGCGGCTGGTATACACGTACTGTGGGCAGCCACCGCCATAAGGTTTTTAAAACTGTCAACCAGACAGAATGACAGCATTTCAAAGGACCAGGAAGTTTGAAATAAGGCATTCAGAGCCATGGGTAGGGGGGTACTTCCTCTTTCTATTTCTTTTTCTTTTCAGTGTTTGGGAGATGGACAGCTGATAGCTGAACACTTTTATGGGATTTGGTGGAGATGCTTGGTGCCGATGACAGATGTGGTGACGTTGCTGCCACATCCTCTGTTTGCTGGGTGACAGGTGCAACTGTCACTCACTTGGGCTCAAGTTTAGAATGTTTATTTATTATTTTTATCTATTTTATGTTATTTTAAGTAATTTCCCTATCCATATTTGTTTGCAGGGGATTTACCCATATTTTGCTGCCTTTTGCAGCCCTCTAGCCCTTTCCTGGGCTATTTTAGAGCCTTTTTAGTGCCCAAAAGATCGGGTCCCCATTGACTTTGGCCGAACTTCCCGAACCCGAACATCCAGGTGTTCGCTCAACACTAATCAAAACACATTGCACCCGCGCGGAAAAAACTTAACAACTGAATGCAATCGCAGGCAAAACTGAATGGCTTTGCCTGTAAAATCGCATAGTTTTCACTGAATGCAACCGCAACGCATCCAGACCTAAGGCCCCATTCACACATCCGCAATTTTTGACCACATCCATTCCGCGGATGTGGACCCATTCATTGTGAATGGGGCCGAAAAATCCGGCCGCGGCTCCGCAAAAGATAGAGCATGTCCTATTCTTGTCCGCAGCCTGCGGACAAGAATAGGCATCTCTATGGGGAGTGCCGGCATGGTGTGTTGCAGATCCGCAACACGATACGGACGGGTGAATGAGGCCTAATCCTGAAACGCTCGTGTGAAAGAGGCCGATGAGTCTTTGAGGACTGGAGTGGACACAGAACACTGGCCTAGCTAACACTTTTCCTATTAATTCAGTAGCAGCAGCACTCTCCCTGCTCTAACTAACACTGCAGCTTCAGAATGAATCTAAGATGGATGCTGTCCTTTTGATAGGAGGTGGGAGGGTCTGGGAGGGAGGGTATGCTGATTGGCTGTAATGTGTCTGCTGACTTTGAGGTACAGGGTCAAAGTTTGCTCAATGATAAAGTATAGGGGGTGAATCGAACATTGCATATGTTCGCCTGCCGCGGCAAACGCGAACATGCGATGCTCGCGGGCGAATAGGGACTAGAGTTGAGCGAACACCTGGATGTTCGGGTTCGAGAGGTTCGGCCGAACTTCCGGAAAATGTCCGGGTTCGTGATCCGAACTCAACCCGAACTTCATCCCGAACCCGAACCCCAAAGAAGTCAATGGGGACCCGAACTTTTGGGGACTAAAAAGTCTGCAAAAGACTCCCGGAAAGGGCTAGAGGGCTGCAAAAGGCAGCAAAATGTAGGTAAATCCCCTGCAAACAAATGTAGATAGGGAAATGATGACTTAACATAAAATAAATAAAAATTAACCAATATTAATTGGAGTTAGGTCCCATAGCACAGAATCAGGCTTCAAATCACCCACCAATGGAAAAGGTCGCTTACTATTATTTCGACCCCAGCATCCAGACAAAGGAGAGAGGTCCCACAGCAGAGAATCTGGCATCATATCAACCACCACAGGAGAAGGCCACTTTCAGTGACTTAGGCCTTAGCACCCAGACAGAGGAGACATGTCAGATAGCACAAGCATTACATTTATACCATCCAGCACAGGAGAAGGCCATTTTTAGTTACTTTGACCCCTGCTCCCAGAAAGAGGAGAGAGGCCCCACAGCACATATTCAGGCATCATATCACCCACCACAGGAGTAGGCCACCATTTAGTTACTTTGACCCCTGCACCCATGTCAGATGGTACAAGCATAAGTTTTACATCACCCAGCACAAGAGAAGGCCACTTTTAGAGACTTTGACCCCTGCACCCAGACGGAGGAGAGAGGTTTCACATCACCCAGACGGAGGAGAGAGGTTTTCACAGCAGAGAATCAGGCATTTAGATCACCCACCACAGGAGTAGGCCACCATTTAATGGGACCCCGGCAACCATGTCAGATGGCACAATTATAACATTTATATCACCCAGCACAGGAGAAGGCCACTTTGAGAGACTTTGACCCATGCACCCAGACGGAGGAGAGAGGTTTTCACAGCAGAGAATCAGGCATTTAGATCACCCACCACAGGAGTAGGCCATCATTTAATGGGACCCCGGCAACCATGTCAGATGGTACAAGCATCAGTTTTACATCACCCAGCACAAGAGAAGGCCACTTTTAGAGACTTTGACCCCTGCACCCAGACGGAGGAGAGAGGTTTTCACAGCAGAGAATCAGGCATTTAGATCACCCACCACAGGAGTAGGCCACCATTTAATGGGACCCCGGCAACCATGTCAGATGGTACAAGCATCAGTTTTACATCACCCAGCACAAGAGAAGGCCACTTTTAGAGACTTTGACCCCTGCACCCAGACGGAGGAGAGAGGTTTCACAGCAGAGAATCAGGCATTTAGATCACCCACCACAGGAGTAGGCCATCATTTAATGGGACCCCGGCAACCATGTCAGATGGTACAAGCATCAGTTTTACAGCACCCAGCACAAGAGAAGGCCACTTTTAGAGACTTTGACCCCTGCACCCAAACGGAGGAGAGAGGTTTCACAGCACATATTAAGGCCTCATATCACCCACCACAGGAGTAGGCCATCATTTAATGGGACCCCGACAACCATGTCAGATGGTACAAGCATCAGTTTTACATCACCCAGCACAAGAGAAGGCCACTTTTAGAGACTTTGACCCCTGCACCCAGACGGAGGAGAGAGGTTTCACAGCAGAGAATCAGGCATTTCGATCACCCACCACAGGAGAAGGCCGCTTTCAGTGACTTTGGCCCCCTGCACCCACACAAAGGAGACATGTCAGACAGCACAAGTATAACATTCATATCACCCAGCACAGGAGAAGGACACTTTCATGTACTTTGGCCCCGGCACCCAGACAGAGGGAAGGTTCATTCAACTCTGGGTTGCACCCCAAGATCCTACTTAATTTCAAAAATTGATTTTTCAATGAAGAAGTGGCCAGGAGTACAAGACAACATGGTTTAAGGCAGTTATTAAGGACTACTCTGCACAAGGGAGGGTCAGGTCTTGTGGGATCCATGCCTGGTTCATTTTTATTAACGTCAGCTTGTCCACGTTGGCTGCGGACAGGCGGCTGCGTTTGTCAGTAATGACGCCCCCTGCCGTGCTGAATACACGTTGTAAGAGAGTGTCTGGTGTGGTAGTGGGTGGAAGATACGTGCCACCGGGGGTCGTGGCCCCGGTGGAGTAAGAGCCGGGTCTTTTGTGTTTTGTCAGCAGTGAGTGCTGTCACACAGCGGTCCGGGCCGGCTCTTACTGGGAACAGGCAAAGAGCAGGGTGGGTGTCTGTTCCCCACGGACCACAACGGCTGGACGGGATTCGGTTGTTGGTGTCAGTCTACACTGATCCTGGCAGGTTGGTTATCTCTGGCCTTAGTTGGGTAGGGAAGGAGTTAATCCTTCACTATGCTCGGTGGGTGTGGTCCTCCTGCTACACCCAGAGCTGTGAATATAAGTTTGATGCTCACTGACTGTGGGGTGATGAAGTGTGCTCTCCTGTCTCACTGCAGGAGGCTGTACGGGAGGCTGATCGCATGGTCGGGCTGAGCTCTGTAGTCCGCTCTGCTAACAAAGACTGCCCAGTTGCTGCAGGCTCCGGGAAGGGCCAAAAGAAGGGATCCTGTGGCCGGAGCCATTCCCTTGTCCAGGCCGACACGTGGCCTGTCTAACTTGTACGAACTTGGACAAACCCGCCCCACGACAAGGTGTAGTACTGATCACGGATGTGAGAGACTGTGTGAACAGGCACCAAGACGCCGGCTGCGTTTGGGACTTCGTTGTGGGAGGTGGGGTTTATGAACTTTGCTGTGGTGTGAATTGCACAGTTTTGATGTGATGCACTGGCGTGAATAAAAGAGCACGGTGTGGACACAAAGCCTGTCTCCTGAGCCTCTATACTGCCACCGCTACCATCTGCCTACCAGAGCAAACCCCCACAACGTTCAGATAAAACGCTGGCCACCGGGCAGGCCAGCTCCTCCAAGGCATAACATGCTAATTCTGGCCACGTGGACAATTTGGAAACCCAGAAGTTGAATGGGGCCGAACCATCCGTCAGTACGTGGAGTTGTGTGCAGATGTACTGTTCAACCATGTTAGTGAAATGTTGCCTCCTGCTAACACGTTCCGTATCAGGTGGTGGGGCAGTTAGCTGTGGCGTGGAGACAAAACTTTTCCACATTTCTGCCATGCTAACCCTGCCCTCAGAGGAGCTGGCCGTGACACTGCTGCGTGGGCGACCTCTAGCTCCTCCTCTGCCTTGGCCTTGGCCTTCCACCTGTTCCCCTGTGACAGTTGGAAATGCTCTCAGGAGCGCGTCTACCAGCGTGCGCTTGTACTCGCGCATCTTCCTATCACGCTCCAGTGCAGGAATTAAAGTGGGCACATTGTCTTTGTACCGTGGATCCAGCAGGGTGGCCACCCAGTAGTCAGCACACGTTAAAATGTGGGCAACTCTGCTGTCGTTGCGCAGGCACTGCAGCATGTAATCGCTCATGTGTGCCAGGCTCCCCAGAGGTAAGGACAAGCTGTCCTCTGTGGGAGGCGTATCGTCATCATCCTCTGTATCCCCCCAGCCACGCACCAGGGATGTGCCTGCGCTGTGCTGGATGCCACCCCTCTGTGAACCTGCTTCATCCTCATCCTCCTCCACCTCCTCCTCATCCTCCTCGTCCTCCAGTAGTGGTCCCTGGCTGGCCACATTTGTACCTGCCCTCTGCTGTTGCAAAAAACCTCCCTCTGAGCCACTTCTAACAGACTGGCCTGAAAGTGCTAAAAATGAACCCTCATCCTCCTCCTCCTCCTGGGCCACCTCCTCTTCCATCATCGCCCTAAGCGTTTTCTCTAGAAGACTTATAATTAGTATTGTCACGCTGATAACAGTGGCATCGCCACTGGCCATGTTGGTGGCGTACTCGAAACAGCGCAACAGGGCACACAGGTCTCGCATGGAGGCCCAATCATTGGTGGTGAAGTGGTGCTGTTCCGCAGTGCGACTGACCCGTACGTGCTGCAGCTGAAACTCCACTATGGCCTGCTGCTGCTCGCACAGTCTCTCCAGCATGTGCAAGGTGGAGTTCCACCGGGTGGGCACGTCGCATATTAGGCGGTGAGCGGGAAGGCCGAAGTTCCGCTGTAGCGCTGACAGGCGAGCAGCGGCAGGATGTGAACGCCGGAAGCGCGCACAGACGGCCCACACTTTATGCAGCAGCTCTGACATGTCTGGGTAGTTGTGAATGAACTTTTGCACCACCAAATTCAGCACATGCGCCAGGCAAGGGATGTGTGTCAAACCGGCTAGTCCCAGAGCTGCCACGAGATTTCGCCCATTATCGCACACCACCAGGCCGGGCTTGAGGCCCACCGGCAGCAACCACTGGTCAGTCTGTTGTTCAATACCCCGCCACAACTCCTGCGCGGTGTGGGGCCTGTCCCCCAAACATATGAGTTTTAGAATGGCCTGATGACGTTTACCCCGGGCTGTGCTGAAGTTGGTGGTGAAGGTGTGTGGCTGACTGGATGAGCTGGTGGAAGCAGTGGAGGAGGAAGCCGAGTAGGAGGAGGAGGCTACAGGAGGCAGAGAATGATGCCCTGCGATCCTAGGCGGCGGAAGGACGTGCGCCAAGGAACTCTCCGTCTGGGGCCCAGCCGCCACTACATTCACCCAGTGTGCAGTTAGTGAGATATAGCGTCCCTGGCCGTGCTTACTGGTCCACGTATCTGTGGTTAGGTGGACCTTGCCACAAATGGTGTTGCGCAGTGCACACTTGATTTTATCGGACACTTGCATGTGCAGGGAAGGCACGGCTGTCTTGGAGAAGTAGTGGCGGCTGGCAACCACATACTGTGGGACAGCCATGGCCATCAGCTGTTTGAAGCTGTCTGTGTCCACCAGCCGGAATTACAGCATTTCAAAGGCCAGTAGTTTATAAATGCTGGCATTCAGGCCAAGGGCTCGAGGGTGACTAGGTGGGAATTTGCGCTTCCTCTCAAAGGTTTGAGAGATGGAGAGCTGAACGCTGCTGTGTGAAATAGTGGAGAAGCTAGGTGACGGTGGCGGTGGTGGTGGTGTCGGTGGCACATCCTCTGTTTGCTGCTCGGCAGGTGGCAACATTCCTCTCGAGGCGGAAGCCGAGGCAGCAGCGGTAGAGGGAGCAGGGGGGGCCTGAGCGGGTTCCTTGTTTTTAAGGTGTGTACTCCACTGCAGTTCATGCTTTGCATGTAGATGCCTGATCATGCAGGTGGTGCTAAGGTTAAGAACGTTAATGCCTCGCCTCAGGGTCTGATGGCACAGCGTGCAAATCACTCTGGTCTTGTCGTCAGCACATTGTTTTAAGAAGTGTCATGCCAGGGAACTCCTTGAAGATGCCTTTGGGGTGCTGGATCCCTGTTGGCGCTGGCCAATAGCAGGCGAACTCTCTAGACGGCGGCTGTTCTGCTTTTGCCCCCTGCTCCCTCTTTGGCTTCGCTGTTGTCTCGGTCTCACCACTGCCTCTTCCTCTGAACTATTTAAGTCAGCGGCACGACCTTCAGTCCATGTGGGGTCTAAGACCTCATCGTCCTCTGCATCGTCTTCCACCCAGTCTTCCTCCCTGACCTCCTCCTGTTTAGTCTGCACACTGCAATAAGACGCGGCAGTGGGCACCAGTGTTTCGTCATCATCAGAGACTCGGTCACTCTGCTTTGGTGGTATTCCCATGTCCTCATCATCTGGATACATAAGTGGTTGTGCGTCAGTGCATGGAATGTCTTCCACCGCTGGGGAAGGGCTAGGTGGACGCCCCTGGGAAACCGTGCGAGCAGAGTCTTCAAACAGAATAAGAGACTGCTGCATAACTTGAGGCTCAGACAGTTTCCCTGATATGCATGGGGGTGATGTGACAGACTGATGGGCTTGGTTTTCAGGTGCCACCTGTGCGCTTTCCGCAGAAGACTGGGCGGAAGACAATGTGGTGAACGTGCTGGAAGCACTGTCGGCCACACAATCGACTAATGCCTGTACCTGCTCAGGCCTTACCATCCTCATAACGGCATTGGGCCCCACCAAATATCGCTGTAAATTCTGCCGGCTACTTGAGGGAGTTGGTTCACTACTTTGTGCGCCTGAGGCCGAACGGCAACGTCCTCTGCCAGCAACAGAGGCTCCACGGACACCACCACGACCGCGTCCTCGTCCCTTAATAGAATGTTTCCTCATTGTTGCGATTCAACTCGCACCACAATAAAATATATTATTTTTTAGCCCCAAAATTCTCACACTGGAAGATATAATTCCTTTTTCCAGTATCAATTACAAGAAGACTGCTGCTAATTGGACACCAGAATTTTTAAAATGCTAGTTTGTGTACATAAATTCCCACACTGGAAAATATAATTCCTTTTTCCGGTATTAATTACAAGAAAACTGCTGCAAATAGGACACCAGAATTTTTAATATGCTAGTTTTGGTACAAAGATTCCCACACGGGGATATATAATTCCTTTTTACAGGAGTAAAAACGTGCGGCCTACTGTTTCTGGTCTAACTAACACCAGATTGATTAAATTGGCCTTTTTTTCACCAAAATTACAACACTGGACAATGTAATGCCTTTTTCAGGTATTAATTACAAGAAGACTGCTGTTAATTGGACACCAGAATTTTTAAAATGCTAGTTTGTGTACAAAAATTCCCACACTGGAAGATATAATTCCTTTTTCCGGTATTAATTACAAGAAAACTGCTGCAAATTGGACACCAGAATTTTTAATATGCTAGTTTTGGTACATAGATTCCCACACGGGGAGATACAATTCCTTTTTATAGGAGTAAAAACGTGCGGTCTACTGTTTCTGGTGTAACTAACACCAGATTGATTAAATTGGCCTTTTTTTCACCAAAATTACAACACTGGACAATGTAATGCCTTTTTCCGGTATTAATTCCTTTTTACAGGAGTAAAAACATGTGGCCTACTGTTTCTGGTGTAACTAACACCAGATTGATTAAATTGGCCTTTTTTTCACCAAAATTACAACACTGGACAATGTAATGCCTTTTTCCGGTATTAATTCCTTTTTACAGGAGTAAAAACGTGAGATCTACTGTTTCTGATGTAACTAACACCAGATTGATGAAATTGGCCTTTTTTTCACCAAAATTACAACACTGGACGATATAATTCCTTTTTGCGGTATTAATTACAAGAGGACTGCTGGTATTTCAGAACACCGGAATTTTTAAAATGCTAGTTTTGCTAGATAAATTTCCCACACTGGGAGAAATATTGCCTAAGCCTTTTTACAGTATTAATTACAACAGGAGTGCTTCTTCTGGTCTAACACCAGAATAATTTTATTATTATGGTGAAAGCTTTTTTTAATTTATATTTCTGGCACATAAAAAAAAAAAATATTTCTGGCTGACAGTATTGGACTTGACTGTAGTGTCACTGGCTAGCCTAGCTGGAACAGCACATTCATGGGATTTGCTATCCAAGTGGGTTACTTTCAGTTTCACCACTGATATATTAAATATCTTTGCAGTTAGTATGGGTGACACAAGCACAGCCAAACCCCTGATGTAGTATATCTATGAAAAAATCGACTATGTGGCAGCTTTTGCTGTAGCACCACAAGTCCCAAAATGCCCGCCGCCTTTCAGCCCAGTAACATGTGCCAGAAAACGGTCTGCCCAGCCAGAAAAAGAATTGACTTTGACTGAGCAGCTGAATCGCTGTTGTTCTGATTCACAGGTGTAGATTTTTAACTTCTTTTTAGCTTTGGTTTAGACTCTGTGGCAGCTTGTGCTGGCGCACCACAAGTCCCAAAATGGCCACCGCCGGTCAGCCCAGTTACATGTGCTAGTAAAAATCGCTCTGGCCAGTCTAAACAAAATAGTGACTTTCAGTGAACAGCTCAGCTGAGTTGTTCTGATGCACAGGTGTAGAAATGTAGATCATTCACTTCTTTATCCCTGCCTATCTCGCCCTGACAGAAGCTGCGTCCTCTCCCTACACTAATCAGAGCAGTGTGACGTGCGGCGCTACGTGACTCCAGCTTAAATAGAGGCTGGGTCACATGCTGCACTTGGCCAATCACAGCCATGCCATTAGTAGGCATGGCTGTGATGGGCTCTTAGGACAAGAAGTAAAACACTAGCTGATTGGCTGCTGTGCAGCCCTTCAGAAAGCGGGAAGTAATCGACGAACACCGGACCCGAACCCGAACTTTTTTGAAAATGTCCGGGTTCGGGTCCGTGTCACGGACACCCCAAAATTCGGTACGAAGCCGAACGATGCTTGAACTGTTCGCTCAACACTATTCGGGACATCTCTAGTAAGGTGAACAATGTAACTTCAATGCTGTTGCTGAAAAGATAAAAAGTTATGTACAGTAGCTTTGAAAACAATGTTGCTGTAAATAAAATATAGAAGAAGAAGTCTCTACAAGCACAACTGGAGATGTAAGTCAGGTTTTATGCTTAAATTTAGATAATTGAATGTACCAGAAAACAGCAAAAATACTCGCATCTCTAACATGCCAATAGACTGTTATTATCCAGATGTATACCAAAAGATAATTATTTTGTATGTTAGTTTAGTACTAGGTTTGAACGAACCTGAACTGCAAAGTTCGGGTTCGTACCGAACTTTGCGAGTTCAGGTACCCGGACCCGAACCTGCACCTTTTCACTTAAGTTCAGGTTCGGTTTGGTGTTCGGGTTATTTTTCATTATAACATGGTTATAACGGAAAATAATAGCATTCTAAAAACAGAATACTAAATAAAATGGCCATTAAGGGGTTAAAAATAATGAAAAAAACTCACCTCATCCACTTGATCGAGCAGCCAGTATCCTCTTCTTTCTGCAGGACCTGCAATGACGTCACCGTGCTCGCCAAGTTTTGAGCGCAGTGACTTCACCACAGGTCTTTCTATCTTCATTCAGCAGGACCTGCGATGACGTCACTGTGCTCACCACGTCATTGCAGGTCCTGCTGAATGAAGATAGAAGGACCTGTAGTGACGTCACCGCGCTCACCATGTGGTCCTGTAGAAAGAAGAAAGAAGAGGATACCGGCTGTGCGATCAAGTGGCTGAGGTGAGTTTTTTTTATTATTTTTAACCCCTCAATGGCCATTTTATTTAGCAAATAATAACGTAATAATGGAAAATAATAAAGTGAAGTTCAGGTCCCCTTTAATCCACGGGTTCGCTCATCTCTATTCATTACTTTGCTTCGACTGTTCTGAACAGTGCAAGAAAACACAAATGGATGCAGTACTTGAGTACTGAGTACCATCCACTTGGTCCCTAAAGTTCAGGGCGTCAGCTGTTGGATGGACAACTGTTCATTTAATTTTCAAGTCATGCGCCTGATTACACCAGTCTCGAACTTTCTTGTTTATACAGTGAAATACCGATTGGCCAAAAATGTAATGGGAGAACATTTTTTTTTTATTCAATTCTTATTTACCTTAATACTTAAATTTCACTTCTTACTCAATGATTTCCTGGGTGACTACTACCTATTTTGCCAGTTCGTCATCCAGCCCTTGGCCTGAGCAGCCTAACCTATTAACCAATTCTGTGTTCTTTCATACTCTGCACTTCTGATACAAGGATTGGCTGATTAGACAGATTATTGAAAATGACTACTGACCTCTTACAAAGTGACCACTAATACAGTATACTCCATCTCTACTCCACTTTTTTTATCTACTCCTCTAAAATTATATTTATCTTATATGCCTTGTCTTTGTTTTTAAAATTGTTATTTCCAGTCATAAGCTCATATTTTAGGGAAAAAAATGTCTGATTTAGCCTCAGAATATATATTTAAATTTTAAGAGAAATTGTGATCTTCATCTGCGTAAAAAGGTACAACTATTGTCCACCCTTCAATTTGCTTCAAATGCATTTTTTTTTTTTTGCTTTATAGCCATGTAGGTGAGAACAAGTCTATTGAAATACTTCATTTCATTTTACTGCTCCATCACCAGTGGCATAGAAAGGACAAGATGATGCCATCTCTTCTGCCACTCCTCTCACCCTTGTAAATTGCTAGTTACTCTGGAGAATTCTGTAGATGAATGAAAGACAATTTTCTATCTTCACACATCTGCATATCCATCTGTACATCTTCTACAGATCAGACACTTTCTAGACAAATACCATAATAATTCTTTTATCCTCTTTTTTGTTTTTTGACATGCTTTTATGCCTGATGAACTACTGAAGCTCTATGAAAATTATTACTTCTGAAACAACTAAATCTATTTCAGTCATCAAAAGTAATGATTTTTATAAACATTTATGCATTTTTGCTGCTATTTGAAGCTTATAAATCATTTTAGAATTATTATATAATATATGTCCTGATTTATCAAGGCCGTCATGTGCCTCATTAATTACCTTCCTTCTCCAGCTCTCCGTGTACCAGAAAGAAATGTACGGCAGCTCGAAAATGCAGTAGAATTCAGTAATTATTAAACCATTTCCCTACCACCATACAACTATATACATTGCCAGTAGCATCTTTAAAGATGTTGCCCACTCCAGAATGGAGCATGCACCATAGCCGCCAGGTGCCTGCTGTTTCACACAACTGCTATGGGGTACAGGGAAAGAGGGGGCCCAGACTTAGTCTACTCTTCTACTTAAAGCGAGAACTTGGTGAAAACTCTACCCTCTAAAAGGAACAACTTTTAGCAAATGAGGCAGTGTAAAAATGGCCCAAGGGTTATTGAAAAGGGTGTGGGCATACATTCTTCTGTCCTGTGTGGGGCCCCGTTTTGATCCTTGGTATGGGGTCCTTAATTCTCTATGTACACCACTGCACTCAGGGCTAATGTCTGCGATGAAACACCTTAGATGCCATGGTCAAATGTGACCACGGCATCTGAAAGAGAGAAAACCTGAAAATGCGCTGAGATTGAAGAAGTTGTTCCTTAGTAGTGATAGGCCAGCGCCTGTACAAGCCTTTTAGGCATATTTCTGGTATATTCCAATGCAGGCCTACAAGTGGCAGCACTGCATTGGAATGTTCTAAATTTCGTTTTCATTAATGGATAGAATTCCATTACTGAATAAAAATTGCAATCTAAGGCTTGCATGATGGGACCCCTTGGGGGATTAAAACTCCCCCAAAGAATTTAATAAAAAGTGATACACACCCCAAAATGGTTTAAAAAAAAAATCTCATCCTGCAAAGTCAGTTCCCTTGGCAAAAAAAAAGTTATGGCAGTAAAATATGGTGGAGAAAAGAAAATCATTTTTTCAAAAGTTTTATTTTTTTCAGTATTAAAGCAAGAAAAACTATATAAATGAGGCATTGTTGTAATCATACTGATATTTTATGGTTAGTAGGCCAAAAATGAATCTTCCATGATTGTATTTCCCTTACTTAAAAATACATTCATTGACATTAACAAATGTAATAATAATAATAATAATAATAATAGTAGTAAAAATAATAATAATACAAAAACATATTTCCTTCCTTATAGCCTGTCAGAAAATAATACAATTTAATGTAAAGGATAATTTTCTCTACATGCTTTTGTTTCTTATTTTTCCCCTACAGTATAAGATTTTCTCTCCCATTTATTGTATAATTGATTTAAATTTGTGAACCAATGTGCATGTCCATTAGTTTCTTAATGCGGACCTGTAACCTATACTGAGATGTGTGCTTTAGGGCTCATGCACACTACTGTACTGGATCAGTGCCTATGCTGCAGACCACAAATAACGTTCCACAATGCATTTGCACCGGCCACGTGCACTCCGACAGCAGAAGCTGTCTCGTTCAATGGCATGGTTGCAGCACCCTGCTACAACAACCATCTCAGTATAAAATGTAAATGCCGGCAAGGGAGTGCTCTTCTTCATGCGAGAAAGCGCATTGCTGGCTGTAAAATTAACTGTAAGCCTGTAGGCTGTGAATTAACCCCTACATGCCCTAACCATCGCAAGGTGGAGGTTAATTGACTTTTTTTTAAATAAAAATGAAATAAAAGGTACAATCTATACAATAAGTTAAAAAATGTATTCAAAATAAATAAAAATGTAATAAGGAAAATAAAAAATTAGAAAGTAATAGTTATAGTTACTTGTTTTAGCAATAACAGACCACAATTATATATATTTGCTATATATATATAGCAAAAAAAAGATACAGCAGATATTCATTTTTCCGTATTTGCTCTTTTATTTCAAGTAGCAATAAGGTCATATGTGGCAGTACGTGTGAACGTTTTCGGCTAAACAAAGCCTTCCTCAGACACTGTGCCGCAAAGATTGTAGAAATGCAGAAGGGAGTCACACCAGTTTGCACCTAGACAAACTATTGGCGCATATTGCCCTAAAACTGACCGGTGTGACTCCCTTCTGCATTTCTACAACCTTTGCGGCACAGTGTCTGAGGAAGGCTTTGTTTAGCCGAAAACGTTCACACGTACTGCTGCATATGACCTTATTGCTACTTGAAATAAAAGAGCAAATACAGAAAAACGAATATATGCTGTATCTTTATTTTGCTGATGACCTGGGGTGGGAACCCTATATACAGCAGCTTCCAGCTGAGTGCGAACAAATCTTTATTGTGGTATATATATATATATATATATATATATATATACACACACACACATACGTCTATACAATCATGACTGCAAGTGTTGGCACCCTGACATTTAAAAAAAAAATAAAGTATTTATCCAGTGCAACTAAACATGTTTTGTTATGCATATGTTTATTTCCTTAGTGCAACCTGCGCTAAATAGCTTGCAATTGTTTGGCCACTGCAGACAGCGACATTGTCTGCGTTAAATCTCCTGTGTAACGTGTGCGCAGCCTAAAAATGTCTGTGACATCCAGTGTACTTTTTCTGTAGATGGTGTCCACTGCAGACAGTTAAATTACCTGCGCTACATCTCCTGTATAATGTTTGCGTATTCAAAATATCAATGACACTCAGACTAATTTTTTTGCTGCTGGTGGCAGCAACATTACCTGCAGTGCATCTCCTGTATAATGTTTGTGCATCCTAAATATTAGTGACATTAGTTCAGTGTAATTTTTATTAGCCAGTGGTGACAGCGACATTATCTGTGCTACATCTCCTGTTTAACGTGTGCGCATCCTAAAAATATCTGTGACATTCTGTGTACTTTATTTGCACATACACTTACAAAATCTGTGCTACTGTACAGACTTGCAAGCACATATAGACCATTTAAAAAGTGCAAGGTGAGTATCAAGGGATGGGCAAGTGGCCGTGCTGCTGATGGTACAAGCAGAGGCCATGGCACTGGGCATGGTAAAACTGTGCCTGCTGACAGAGCACAAGAAACTCACTCATCCACAATACCTAGCTTCATGTTCCAGTTTGTAGGGCGGTGCAGGACACCACTCTCGAAGTCAGACGAGTGCATCCAGGTGGTTGGTTGGATTGCAGCAGATAATGCTTCCAGTCAGTTAAGTCTTCCACAAAGTCCAGTCTTTGTTGCCAAGAGTCTGGTAAACAGAATCCTCACCCTGATACTCCTTCCACCCGCCATGGAGAGACTTGGCAAACAAAATCCCACACTCGGATATTCTGAGGAGCTTTTCATCGCCATTCCTTAATTTGGGCCTCTCGACAAGCTCGCTTGAAGAGTGACATGAGGAGATGTTGTGCCCTGATTTCCAAACTCTTGAGCATCCATAGTCAGAAGAAGATGACGGCAGGGAACGGCAATTAGTGTTTCACGAGGTGGATGGTGATGATGAGACACAGTTGCCAATAAGTCAACCGCAATTAGTGTCTCAAGAGGTTCATGATGAGGATAAGACACAGTTGTCCATAACTGAGGATGTTGTTAGGTCAACAAGTCAGGAGGATGACCAGAGTGAGGAAGTGAAAGAGGAGGTGGTGGACAATGAAGTCACTGACCCAACCTGGTAAGATGGCAAGCCGAGCGAGGACAGCAGTACAGAGGGGGAGGGATCTGCAGCACCGTAACAGGCTGGAAGAGGCAGTGGGGTGTCAAAATGGAGAAGGCAGACCACACCAAACAGGCACGCAACTGTTCCCGGGAGCAACCCCTTGGGGAAATCTCCCTTGCCAAGGGGTAGGTGTTCCGCAGTCTGGCACTTTTTTGAGGAAAGTACGGACCAACGCCCTGACCAACGCAGTTATTGGGAAGGTCCACTTAACGACTGACACATTGACAAGTGCTTTTGGCCAAAGACGCTTCATTTCTCTGATGGCACACTGAGTGAACTTTGTGGAGGCCGGGAACGAGTCATACCCTGGTATGTCACAGTTGCTACCGACGCCAAGAATTGCAGGCCCTACTTCCATAAGGATTTCTGTCGTGACCTACGTTATTGGCTGCAACGTCCCCTTCTACTCCTCTGCCTCCTACTCTGCTTCCTCCTCCACTTCCACCTCTGAATTATCATCTTGCAGCACCAGTCAGCCATCAGTCAGTAGCTGGATTAAGTGTAGCATTGCAGTGTGGAAGCGGTAAAAGGCTGTGCTTAAACTGATCTGCTTAGGGGAAAAACAGCACACCGCCACAGAGCTATGGTAGGGGATAAGGAACCAGACTGAGATGTCGCTCTCGCCACTCAACCTACAACCGAACATGGTTTTGTCTGATAATGGCCATAACTTGGTGGCAGTTTTGGAGCTTAGCAGGCTCACACACATACCATGCCTAGCCCACGTGTTCAAAATTGTGGTTTAGCATTTTCTCAAAACCTATCTCAATTTGCCTGAGCTACTGGTGAAGGTGCGCCATGTGTGTGCCCATTTCCGCAACCACCGGTCTGGCAACGCTGCAGCAGCGCTTGCAGTTGCCAGCTCACCGACTGTTATGCGACGTGAGTATGCTCTGGAACTCAACGTTCAACATGCTGGCCAGGCTTTGTGAGCAACAGAGGGCAGAAGGGCAATACCAGCTGCAACATGGTCGTCGCCTTTCCAGTCAGCTTCCACTCCTTTCAAGCGATGAGTGGGCATTGATGTCTGACCTCTGTGAGGTTTTACGCAACTTTGAGGAATCAACACAGATGGTGAGCGGCGATAATAATATTATCAGTTTAACCATTCCACTTCTGTGTCAAATCAAAGGCTCACTGCTCACAATTAAGGCGGACGCTTTGCATGGGGATGAGGTGAAAATGGGCGAAGACAGTACACAGGGTAATAGCCAGACCACCCTCAGTTCGTCTTCTCAGCGCAAATTGGATGATGATGAGGAGGAGACGGTTATCTCCACTACAGAGGGTAGTACCCATGGAAGTTTTATTCCATCTGTTCAGCATGGATGGGTAGAAGAGGAGGAAGAGGATGAGGAGATTAAGAGTCATTCTCCTGATGAGGACAGCAAAGTCTTGTCTGTTGGGACTCTGGCACACATAGCTGACTTTATGTTAGGCTGCCTTTCCCGTGACCCTGGCGCTATACACATTTTGGCCAACACCGATTACTGGTTGTTCACCCTTCTTGACCTCCGCTAGAAAAAGAACTTCTCATCTTTCATTTCTGTTTTGGGGAGGATGAGAAAAATAGTGCAATACCAGAAGGTCCATGTGGAAAAATTGCTACAAAAATTTCCAGCTGACAACGCTGGCTGCAGAGTACGTAGTTCCTTGTCCAACCGAGGAGGGGAGACAAGGGGAATACACAGCAGTTCAAACAGAGGGAGGGCAACACTCTCCAAGGCCTGAGACAGTTTTATGACACCCCGTCTGCACCCTCAAACTGATGTTTGGCCTAGTGTCACAAGGAGGGAAAAATGTTGGAAGATGGTGAAGGAGTACGTAGCAGACCGTATCAGCATCCTCAGTGATCCGTCTGTGCCTTACAACTATTGGGTGTCCTAGCTGGACACGTGGCACGAACCGACACTCTACGCCTTGAAGGTGCTGGTCTGCCCTGCTGCCAGCGTGTTGTCAGAGAGTGTATTTAGTGCTACTGGGGTCATAATAACTGATAATCGCATCCGCCTGTCAACTGAAAATGCTGAGCGGTTGATTCTTATAAAAATGAACAAGGCCTGGATAGCCCCTGACTTCTCTACTACAGCAGAGGAAAGCGGCTGAACATAAAGGCACTCTAAATGTGGCTTTTATGGTGTATTGAATACAGCGTATTCCCATGCACCACTTCCACCACTAAAAAGGGTATATGGTTCAATCTCCCTTTTCTCATCCTCCTTCTCCTCCATCATATCAACATGCTTATTAGGCTGCCCTCACTCCTAATGTTTTAGAGGGTCAGCCCAGCAGCGGGCCCTCACCCATAATGTTTTTGAGGGTAACCAGCAGGCCCTCAACCATAATGTTTTTTAGGGTCACCAGCAGGCCCTCAACCATAATGTTTTTGAGGTCACCAGCAAGCCCTCGCTCATAATTTCTTTGAGGGTCACTAGCAGGCCCTTGTTCATAATGTTTTAGATGGTCAGATCAGCAGCAGGCACTCGCCTCTAATGTTTTAGCATGTCAGCTCAGCAGCAGACCCTCACCCCTAATGTTTTAGAGGGTCATTTCAGCAGCAGACCCTCACCCCTAATTTTTTAGATGGTCAGCTCTGCAGCAGGCCCTTACCCATAATGTTTTAGATGGTCACCTGTGCAGCAGGCCTTCACCCATAATGATTTAGATGATCAGCTCAGCAGCAGGCACTCGCCCATAATGTTTTAGATGGTCATCTCGCCAGCAGGCCCTCAACCATAATGTTTTAGATGGTCAGCTCAGCAGCAGGTCCTCGCCCATAATGTTTTAGATGGTCAGATCAGCAACAGCCACTCGCCCCTAATATTTTAGAGGGTCAGCTTAGCAGCAGACCCTCACTACTAAGTTTTTAGATGGTCAGCTCTGCATCAGGCCCCCGCCGATAATGTTTTTGGTGGTCAGCTCGGCAGCAGGCCCTCACCCTTAATGTTTTAGATGGTCAAATCAGCAGCAGGCCCTCGCCCCTAATGTTTTAGAGGTTCACCAGCAGGCCATCAATCATAATTTCAAGGGTGCGTACGATGCCCTCCTTTATGTGCAATAAATTGTGTATTGTCGTGCCGGTTCCTTGTAATTTTTGGCAGCACTTGCACTTTATATACAAGTAAATATACAGAAAAGAATGTTTCCTAACAATTTTTCTTCCAAAAGCAATTTTATCTTCGGTTTTGTGCGTATTATTGTGAGTCTGTAAAAGTGGCGTACTATTCGGACAACATTGTTCCCAGCATGGGAGTCCAAGATGCATCCAGACATTCTCCCCATGCTGTTACCGAACCATTTCAGTGGTGTTTCCATCAATTTCTGACCTTTTCCTGTGAATTAAACAACCTCCCCTCTTCAGAGCAGGGTGTGCCTGGTTTAATGCTCGGTTTCTACCATTAACTTCTATTGTGGTCGGGTAGAAAAACAAAACAAAACACTAGAATACACCCTTTAAATATGACAGACCTGGAACAGTTTGAAAAAGAAGAGTGGTCCAAAATTCCAGTTGAGAGATTTAAGAAGCTTGTTGATAGTTACAGGAAGCAATTGATTTCAGTTATTCCATATGTTGTGCAAACAATTATTATATTGAAAGTTGTTCGAATTTTGACTGAAATTATATTACTTTTTGTCTTTTTTTCTCCGTTTTTTTGAGTTGTTCTAATGTACAAAATGGAAATAAATATGTGTATAACAATATAGCACATTTGTGTGTGTAAAATATATATCCAAAAATCACAGAAATAAGTGGGTGGAACTGCTCAAACCCCAAACACTGTTACGTGTTTCTAACTGGGGGAGCAGCTCCTCCACATATGGTTCGCAGTGAGCTGCCATCCCCAGCAAAAATGGCATACAATGGAGGATGCCAGCGCGAACCACATGCACACAAACATCCTACATAAAATGAAACAATGTGCGGATGAAAATATGTAAAACTCAAAAATCACTTAAAAAAGTGCACTTTTTTAAAGTGATTTTTGTGTAAAATATATATCCATACACAATTTTCCTTTTTGCTTTCTTAAAAAATGTAAACATCTAGGTATTTGTTTTAGCTATATTTATTATAGTGGTGGGAGGTCTTTCTGCGTAAAATATACACGCTTAACCCCATAAGGACATAGTACATATGGGTACGCCCTGATGTCCGACTCCTTAAGGACACAGGGCGTACCTATATGTCCTGAAGAAAATCGCATATATTAAAAAAATAAAAATTGCGCTAGGAACATGGTTCCTGCTGCAATCGTGCAGCAGGAACCATATTCAAATGCCGAGGGGGGTCCTGTGACCCCTCATATCAGCGATCACTGCAAAACGCAGGTCAATTTGTGGCCACGGTGATCAGAAACGTAAAAGTTGCGCTTTATTTTATTTTTGGCCCCCCCTACAGCCCTGTTCGAGATGGCCGGCGGGTTGTACAGGGGGGGGGGGGGGTTGCGGGCGACGTTGATTTGGGAGGCAGGTGGTGTGGCAGGCGGGATTGCGATCCCCCACCCGCCTCCTCTGTATTCTTCCATGGTGTCTAGTGATTTTAGCAGAGTGTCAGCACATTGCTGACACTCTGCTAAAAACAGCTGGCATCTGTGCTTGTTCAGATGCTAGCTGTTTTACTCCTTCCATACCGCTGTATGGAAGGAGGTTAACAGGGAGGTAGCTCCTTCCCTCTCCCATCGGGGGCTGCTGTGCCCTTGCAGCCCCCGATTCTTGATGGGAGTAGAAAGGGAGAGAGCCCCACTCCTTCCCCATCACCCGCTGCTCTGTTCTGGCAGCGGGTGATGGTTACCATGGCAGCAGGACACTTTCAGAGGCGTCCTGCTTGCCATGGTAATGTAAGTCTGATCTGACTTCTGCTAAAGGCAGAAGTCTGATCAGACTAAGTCTAAAGTAAAAAAATACACTACAGTACACTATATAGTGTACTGTACTGTATTATATAGACCTCAGACCCACTGGATCTTCAAGAACCAAGTGGGTCTGGGTAAAAAAAAAGTGAAAAAAGTAAAAATAAAAAAACACATTTATCACTAAATAAAACTAAAAAACTAAAATACACTACACATATTATGTATTGCCGCATCCGTAAAAACCTGCTCTATAAAAATATCACATGACCAAACCCCTAAGATGAACACCATAAAAAATAAAATGGTGTAAAAAAAGCCATTTTTTGTCACCTTACATCACAAAAAGTGCAATCGATCCAAATCGCCCCAAAAAATAAAAAAATATGGCTCTCAGACTATGCAGACATTATAACATGATTTTTTTTTCTAAAATGCTGTTATTGTGTTAAAGTAAAATAAA